>OX392470.1:10000-1314033 GCA_947623365.1 Achlya flavicornis | reverse complement strand
GGGTTTTTGTAAACTTTGATAAACAGAATTTGCACAATGCGTGAGAATGGGGTGATTCAGCTAATGTGTTTACTTTTGAAGGTTTAGCTGGATTATTATCAGTGGGAATTAATTAAATTGTCTCCAGTAAAGGTTTAGTTTGGAAAAATAATGATTACGAATAATTTAAGATGTTTTTTATAGGCTTAATCTCGAACCGTTTCTTGCTCCAAACTTGTTGTTTATTATTTGCTTTTCGTCGCTTAGAAAATATCTTTCTTTGTGTTTGACACTAGAAAGTGTCGCTAAATGTTCAATCACGTTTGTTTACCTTTTTAGCGTCTGTGACAAATTCTGGTTGCTAAATGGGCAACATTAAACGCTTCTTAGTACCTAAGTGCTAACTGAAATCATTGAGGCTTATGAAAAGGCTAAATATTTTGAAATAGCTGAGTATTTAGTATTTTAGAAATTGTCATCGTTGTCACTGATGGGCGTTAAATGAAAGATAGCTGCTGTTTTCATGAAACATTTTAGTTGATTAAATAATATAAGTGATTTGCACTGAAGAGTTGACATTTTGTGTCTGGCTATATTCACCATCTGGTTAGTATAAACCTATAACTCTTTGTTCCCTCCCATGTCTTGCTGTTCTTATAATGTAGTTCTGCCATCCTTTTAATAACGTCCACCCATTTAAAATAGTGCAATGATTACCATTTACACTAACTGAACTGCACCATGACTGACAAGATTAATAGGATCATCTTGAACAGAATGATCATCGTCATCTACCTCGTCTTTTCCTTATTCCAAGTCTTTCTGAGATTTACTTCGAATCATCTGTTAAATCCTCATTCGCACATTCACACCATACATCTTCTGTCGCTTGTTCGGCTGCCGTCTCAGTTTGAGCATTCTTCATTACACTGAAACAGAATAATCAATCTTACAATTCAATAAGTCCAAAGCAAGTGAGTGTACACGTGACTCCAGTGAGCCGTAACGAGTCCCAGTGACCCAAAACATGGTGGGTATGAGCTCAAACAATCGGTCGTTGGGCAACAAATCGCTTTCCACAATTGTGTGCAACGATTCTGGTTGTTATCGTTATCGATAAATTGCACTGGCTCAGTAGTTAGCGGGGTTCTGGATTGTGTTTTATAGTCCTTATCATATTTATATTCTTGATTGTTAACTGTTAGCTTAATTATTTTATGTAATTTTATAGTAATTTAATTTCTTTATAAGACACTGGCTTTGCATCTTAGATTTAGAAAATTCGTGTTATGATTAGTTGCAATTACAATGTTTGCAATTGTTGATTTATTTTAATTGTATACAACGTTGTAATCTTCTTTTCTCGATGTCTTCTAAGTTTTACCATGGTATTTTTCATCAATTCCTTCTACAAATTATTGCATTACTGTATGAATAATTAACCTAAATAAATGTAAATATTTTAACTCCATCGCTAAACCTGTCTAGACACCCACGCCCGACTAACTTAGCATATATGCATAATTAATTTAAAAATAGGTTAGTGTTACAAATTTCTGATTAATTGTTTCACGACACACACCATTTGGTTTAAACAAATCACATGTACTATTGTTCAGTTTATTATCGTTGCAGCTTTATGATAATAGGTCATTGAACTGAGAGGTTTACACAGCTGTTACAGGTGATGGAACTGAAATTTGTAACTGCATTTAATTTCTCTGTTAAATGAAGCAATGTCTGTACAAGTGTTGGTGATACTTTGCTATGTATTTACGTTTTATAAGTTATGTCATTGAGTTCTTTTTCTTCTTAATTTGCACAATGGCTAGCAAATACTTTTAGTTTGAGCTTATTTTCTGCACTTGAGAATTCATCATTCTAGGCTTTTGTGCTTGCAAAGCACGCCGAGCTAGTACACATAAAACAACATTTCCTATTACTGTTTCTTTTGTTGTCCTTAATTACGTTTACATATTTCTGTCCGAATTATATTAAGTGGAATTTAAGTCAAAAGTCTGAATTAATGTGAAATCGTTAAATTAATCGTACTTATATTATATACTCTAGAACTGCACGCTATTCTTACATGTTCATCTAAACATGACATAACATAAACAAAGCTCGGATTATTATGAATCAAAACTATTGTGTGTTCACACTGTTCACGCGATGTTCCGCTCGTAGATGCATGTATAGCACGGACCGTTGCGTGTCGTACACCGTTTTTGTCAACGCATTTATCTTCATAACGGCTGAAATCGATTGATTTTATATTGTCTGTTGATAAACGTGACCTATTTTTGAGTGAGCATCTCTCTGGGACTTGGTTAGTTACAGTTCGGGGCTTTTCCTTTACGTCATCTTTATCTTCAATAACTCTATTCGTGTTTATATTCTACAGAATGTTATAATGTATCAGGCGTACATAATGTGAACTAGTATGTGTGCCTTATGGAGTTAGATTAATATTCTAACTCTATATTGTGCCTTTTGTACTGAGTGTGCCTTCTGATACTGTAACCTGTCATCTCTGTTTCTCACTTCTCTAAATAATACAATCTTGCTACCTTATATAAAGTATAGCAGGCTAAATGAGAACGTGACTTCGTCACATACTCTGAGTTCAACTAAATAGCAAAAGATATGTGTTATTCCAAGTATTAAAGTATTTCAAAGGTACCGTTTTCATATTATTATCCTTATGACACACCTGGCGTTAACTCACTCTAACAGAAGAACTTATTGCCGCATTTGTAGCTGCATGTCTTCCAGTTGTAAATTATAATACAAATACAAGCCAAGTTTAAACCTGGACAAACATTAAATTTCTACATTCTAGGAATAACCAATGAATGTATAATGTGAACTTTACGACTAAAACCTAATTTAGAATTTTACGAGACCAGAAGTTACTGTTAAAGTTATTGCCCATGTATGAGTTAATAGATATTTCTTAGACTGTTTCACATTCATGAGACTGGTTGAAGTAGATTTATTACCTATTTACAAACCGTTAGTATCCAATTTAATCTAAATGGTGACAGTTGATTCAGTCTGATCGATTAACAGTTAAATGTTTTAGTCAAGTGGTTTAGTTTTACTGTCGTTTTATTTTATTGCTTTCGTCATTCTGAGTTTGATGTTGATTTTCTCTGTCATTTCTGCATTTAAAACTTTTGACCTAACCATAAAGTTAGGAATGCTTCAATTTTAAGTATTACTTCAGAGGTTTATTTATATAATTTACAGCGCGTCGTAAAGAATTTATATCCCGATGAAACATTGATAGGTGACAATGATTCACATAAAACTGAATATTTGGGTTCGAGGATATTTACGACCTGTTGGATGACAAATAAATTTACGAGGTGCATCTTTTAGTACACATGTGTTTTGACATGGAGCTATCAACTAAATGAATTTTAATGTTGGATTTATTTTGTTTCAGATGACGGACTGAATGGAATCTCGACAATTAAAACAAGACTGATTTTCATTAGCATTTAAGACTAACGCACATTCCCACGCATAACGAACTGTACTTTAATACGATGCTGTAAAATACAAAGTGGAATAAACGCTCAAAATGTTTAAGTTACTGGGGGGCTTGAGTGTTTACTTCAAGTACCAGCCGATCAGGACTGACAATGCGGTCTTTAGGCTGCACAATGTTTTCACGACGGTGTTGCTGCTGACCTGCTCGATTATTATCACTGCGACTCAGTATGTTGGACAACCGATCCAGTGTATCGTCAGCGGACTCCCGAACAATGTCATCAACACATTCTGTTGGATTACTTCTACATTCACCATGCCTGATGCTTTTGCAAGAGAGGTAAGAATTTTGACATTATTGTATGTATACGTCATGGTTATTTTATTTAGAGAGCATTTCTCCATGATGTATTCTCTGGCCATCTTCTTATTTAAACCTTTCACTTATATTATTAGGGCTCAAATTGTTTTACGACAATCATCGTGCGTTGCGTATTGTATGTTTACGTCGGTATTTCTTGCAATATAATTTTGGCATCCTGCCAATGTTTTGGTGACGGCAATTTTGGTGAAACTTTCAATTTCTTTATCACCTTGTCATTGTTGTACCTGTTATAAAATACGTTTACCAAATTACTGAATGAATTAATTAATTTTATGATGGTGATTCTTTTTAAATGAGAAATCTTCCCCTAAATCCTAAACATTAGTATGTTTAGGATTAGGATTTGACCTGAACAAAAAACAATATTTCCAAGCAATACCATATCAATATGTCATTAGTCACCCATATTTTACGCTTTTACAATAATTTTGTATGGTTATTTATTATCATTTTATTCGTAACTGATATTTTCTCAGCTGCGTTCGTATTCAGTTTTTATAATTAGTGCTATTATATTAGTAGTGGCTCTCCCTTTTTGATAAAAATCACCACTAGCCATCATTATCATAATTTGGTCTGTTCAATTATTTTGTATAGCCATACGTATATCTGTCGCTTACCAGCAGGTTTAGAGTCCAATTTTCTGCGACATGTACATTTCCGCAGCAGACTGCCTTATAGGTCACAGCAATTTGCAAATTTTCGCCACACAATAGTACAGAATCAGTATCTATTACACGAGTAGGTGCTGTCAATTGTAGACCCTAACTGACCTCTTCCTCTGCACTAATTACATGTTCAGAGTCGGCTATTTTTGTACGCTCAACATTGACCTTAATGTCTAGCTGGTTAAGATTTGCATTGCTGTAAGCCATGCCCGTTGTAGGGATGCATGCAAGATGCATTGCATGTGATCTTCGGAAGATTCTCGTTGATTTATTGATAACTTGTGATGTGATGTGAATTGGTCTTTGTAGATGATGCTTTCTTGTTATTGCACCGTCATGATGGCTTATATTTATCATTGTTGATTTATTATCATTAAAGATCTTGAAGGTCGACCTGTAGATTATTAAATAATTCATATACAAAAATTAATTCAAAACTATATGTATGGTATCAGATTTGCATGAATATGCACTGCCAGTTCCGAAATAATGAAACCTGCTTGCGACCATGTAATGTTAGTTTTATCAATAAAATGCCTGCTTTACAACACAAGCTTAATGATGTTTTGGAAACTCAAGACATGTCACGTCAAAAATAAATAAATTTTATCTTAAGACTCCGTAAAGTTTCATTGTTTTAAATCTGGGACAAGAAGCTCCTCAGAATTTATTTATCCGACAGGCAAATCGTTATAAATCTAAATAAATTTTGTTTTGTTTTGAAACTAGTCATTTGTATTCAAGGTTTGATGACATTTTAGCATAGCAATAAATTAATTTTTCAATGTTGTTATCTCAGTCACATGTAAATCTGAAAAATAGATTTCTTTTATAGAGTGCTATGTGAAGATTATAACTATTATCAAATATATTTATTTGGAACAACACAAAAGGTACAATAATTAAACAAATAACGATGGTGTCTGCAGAAGTTTGAAAACTGTGTCGCAGACACCAACGCGCTCCTCCGTTACATGCATCTATTAGGTTCCAAACAAACAATAGGAATATAAAAATAATAAAGGCATTAATTAATTAAAAACATTAGTTAATAAATGTTAAACATTAGTATCAGTAGTAGGTACTGGTCGCACTGACGCTTTAACTTTGAGCTCCTAGGGGAAGGGGGATAGGTCGATAACGCGTGAGCGATGCTTCGTGGGTTGCAAGCGTATATATGGCTACGGTAAACGCTTACCATCAGGCGGTCCGTATACTTGCTTATCGACTAAGTTGTATAAAAAAAAAAAAACTGCTTGGTTTGCATCCATTTTTTTGTCATTCGCTCGTGAAAACTTTTCACTTGTGAACATCAACTCAAAGACCTCAGAAGAAATTTAATGAAAGATCTATCAGTCTATTAACTCTCCCTTTGGAAATATCCCTAATAACACCCAAGTCGGACGTGCTTGCTTCTTAACCAGTCTTCCCGATTTCTTTGTCAATTCCTTCTGTTGGGGCTGTCCAACCTCCGTGGCCGTGACATGACTGACTGGTTGATTAGACGAAAAATACCGAGACTTGAATTTGAATAAGACTGACATTGAAGAAAAAGCAATATAACATGAGGGACTTGACAGACGGAAACCAGACCCTGGAGTGTAACGACGACAATAGAAGAGCACAGACCTTGAAAGACGTCGAAGACCGTTCACCTTCTAAAGAATTACTTCTTACAAACTAATACTCAGTGTCCAAGTGACCAATTGACACGTTCTCCCCATCATATGAATATGGCCTTTGACCTACGTTTATGATCATGCTGATGTGTCGTATTATATAAAAGTCTCATCTGGAATCGATTCCATTTGATTTATATCCCTCGGCGCGGCCCAATTGTAATAAGTCCTTGAATTAAAATTCGATGTATTACAGTAGGTTCTAAATTCAATGGTCTCTCTTTGTTGCCGTTTATTTCTATTAGACAATCAAGTGGGAGAACCTTGAAGAACCTTTTAGGGTTGGCAACGCGCGAGTGATACCCCTGGTGTTGCAAGCGTCCATAGGCTACGGTAACTGCTTACCATCAGGCGGGCCGTATGCTTGTTTGCCACCTTGCTGGTATAAAAAAAAAATTTAACAGTGGATACGCTTTTGTTTGGTCCATGGTAGTTGATGGTGTGGCTAAAGGTGGCAAGTACTGTAAATGCTTCGTAAAATTTGGATCTTGAAAGTTCTCCCAGCTAGGTGCGTACTTCAAAGTACCCTACAACTGTGCTATGGTTTTCCCTACAACTGTGCTATGTTTTTCTCACGACGTTTTACTTCATCGAACCCTCATACTAATTAGGAGTGCCTATTTTAGTCACGGCACGATCATACACATCTGGTTTCTATGTTTTTGATATCAAAACAATATATTGTCGCCCTTATTTATTTTTATCTTAAAGCACACATTGGCAGAGAACTAAAACCAATTACATATTCCAGGTGGGCAAAGAAGTGGCGCATCCAGGTATCATGAACGAGTACGACAGCACAAAAGAGAAGAAGTACTACACATACTACCAGTGGGTGTGCTTTGTGCTGTTCTTCCAGGTGTGTATTTTATGCCCTATCCCCCTTATCAATAAATAAGGTGTAAGTCAAGTATCGTAATACCTAGGTTTTAAATATATCCGTCACTTTCTTATGTCATATAAACAAAAAGGGATGAGGCTATCTTAATACCTGGGTTACGAGACTGACTTACACCTTACTTATTAATAAGGGGGTATGTGTTTAAGTTGTATTTACAATGTGTAGGATCAGAAAATTAAGAGCTAGAATTGGTACATTATTTACATCAGAATATCTAATTTCTGTGAATTTGACTTGACTTTGACATACCTTTAAAAAAATTGGTTCAAGTCCTTGAACAAATGCGAGATTTGAAGTGGTAATCTTTCTGCAGGCGTAGATATTAGTTCAAAATCGTAATCTTTCTGCAGGCGTAGATATAAGTTCAAAATCAAAGCCATTTATTCAATTTAGACCCAAGGAGGACAATTTCTAAGGCCATATGTTCAGAAGTCAAGCATCAACTGAGAAGTTATTGGATGGTGTTAGTAAAATATCTTTGAGTTTTTTCGGTGAAATTCAAAATATGTTCGGGGCTTGCGTGGTAATGTCCTCTTAATGTACATACATCACCTCTTAATGTACATACATCACGCAATGTGATGCTGTTGCAATAACACATTACACGTTCTTATATGTTTCCTAAAACCAGTTTTTTTTTTCAATGAATTGTACATTGACCGAATATGATTAGCATATGACAAATATGTGCCCAACCTTGGTTTAAGTTAAACGCAAACTTCGGCCACATATCCTACGCATAGAATCACGCACGCGATTTGTCGTGGCAGTGTGCTCATATTAATGACACCACAATGTTTGGCACTTAATATGCTGTATGGATAACAATTTGGAAGATAAATATTTCCTTTAATATGTTGCTTCATTGGATTCAGCATTGATAAGAAAAGGAGAAGCCGCTTAAACCATGAGTAAATTTTCTTGCAAAATTACTTATAAGTCCGTTAAATCCGTGACCTGAAGGGTATCATGGCCTTAGAAACCATGAGACGACAATCTTTACCTACGTCTGAGCCTATAAAAATAAATAACAAACTATCTTAAAAAGATCTTCCAATTACCTCATTGCGAAATCTCGAGTCAAAAATAAGTCTACGTGACTTCGAGCATGAACACCTACAAGACAAAATTTAAGTGGCAAAATATCATACCAAATATTTGACTCATTGAAAACCCCATCTTTTTACAACCGTGTTACCGCATGGTGGTGAAAGGCAAGGTTTTTGAGCCATATCTTGTGAAACGTCACACAGAACACAAAATATTGGCTTTAACCCTTACACAGTAACGTTCACAGGATCTATTTTCGAAGTATAGATATCTATAACGTTTCGCCCTTTAACAAATCTTATGTTCACGTGGAGTTCCGTTTTCATTTTACTTATTCATATAAATCTCCATATTATTTTTCGTGATTTCTTGGTTAAACCAATTGTAGCTTTTAGTCGAATTCGTAACTTTTCACAGTAGTTTTTGTTTTCTTTTTTTTTGACAGAATGTTGACTAGCGTGCTTATTTCATATGTACGTCTTGTGCGAACTCAATTTTTATCAAATGTTTATTTGACATTTAAAAAATAAAAACGATTTATTAGGGTTTCATAAATTAATTATTTTGAGAGAGGTAGAGCATAGCGTTTATTCGCTCAAAGAGCAGCTCGACTGGGGAAGTTCCTCCACCTTACAGAATACCGCAGCCAAATAACTTTATGTTGTGTAAAGTTGTGTTCCTGCGCGTGAGTAAGGTCGCCAGAGCTCATAGGGGAGGGGGGAAAGGTCGGTAACGCGTGAGCGATGCTTATTGTGTTGCAAGCGTCCATGTGGCTACGGTAACCGCTTACCATCAGGCGGGCCGTATGCTTGTTTACCGACTAAAGTTGAATAAAAAAAAAAAAAAAAAAACGAAGAATTTACCCCGCCAGTCTTTTCCTTCGACTATGTTAATTCGTTTGCGAGGGTGAATGAACCATACAATAACAAACCTTTGTCCTCGATTACACCCTTGACCTACTAAGTGTTGCCAAAACAGATCTATAACAAGATCTACAATGGCCACGTGTCGAATAGTGATAAATGAGGTCCTAACTATGTAGTCACGATTGTCGAAAATATGTGGGTGCTGGCTGGTACTGTTAGTGCAGGTGCAGTTCAGTGACCAAACTCGTAATGGTCTTGAAATATAGACATGGTTTGGACACGGAATTATTTTTCTTTGATTTATCACGAGAAATAATGATCACAAAGTAATGAACAAATTCTATCGTCTTTCTTTAAGACGTTTGCCCAACGACAGACACTAAAACTTGACAGATCTTTTCTTCCGGTTTCATAACTATTTTGAAATGAGTTATTGAACCGAACCTATGAATCATGTGCACTTTGTATGAAATCGATACATGTTTTACGGATGTCAACGTTTCGGCCACAATTTGGGTCGTAAACCGGCGCACACGCATAACGGTGACCATAGCTCACCAGACGGTGTTAAACAGCTGACGTATGGTGTACCGTATTTACCATTTATGGGTATGGATGGACCAATGACCAGTTGACCTACTGACTTCTGAACCACTTTATTGTACCTAATTATTACTTGATTGTTTTGGAACCGTTTGTTATTGAATTTAGGATTTCAATTATTGTAAAAAAGAGCACTATTAGAAGTGGGTTACAAGGATACAGTCATAATATAAGTCATATTATTTGAAGGGATGATAGCTCAGTGGTTGTGTGTGACGTCGAATGCCGAGGAGAAGGTTGTAGGTTCGAATTTTACAATGAGCTTGAGCTTTCATAAGGGAAATATCCTAAGAAAACCATGGTGGTAGTGGTTGTTGAAAATCTGACGCCAAGCACTTAACGGTGAGTTCCAACGGATGCACTTGAGGGCCAGTTACCTTCCAAGCTATATGAAGATTTTCAACACAGTGGCAATCTCCCGACTATTGATACAACAGCTGGACCGCCTACCGTCATCTAACGGTGGTCTATAACTTTACTTCTCTCTTATAAGCTTAATTCCTTTAAATCTCCACCTACTCCTATATAAATATGTATTTTATTCCTACAGGCGATAATGTGCTATACGCCCAAATTTCTCTGGGACGCGTTTGAAGGTGGCCTCTTGCGCACCATAGTGATGGGCCTCAACGTCGGAGTGTGCCATCAGCAGGAGAAAGACAAGAAGAAGGACGTGCTCATTGGGTATCTGCTCAGGCACGAAAGGGTAAGTCTCTGACTAAGTGTTTATATATATTTCTATAGGTCAAAGTGAGATTGCCAAGGAACAGGACAGAAGAGTTGGAATAAGGGAGATAGCACAGATGACGGATAGTTTAATAACTATGGCGTTTGATTGCGTATAACAGCATCATGTTTGAGTTTCGGCTGATTCTTTCTCAGGTCATAATAATATAGATGCAAAGTACTATGATCTATGTGTGTGTGCTTATCAGTTAATATAATATAATCAGTATAATCAGTTTTTTAAAGGATTTTTTTAACCGGCCAGTTCTCGCGAGGGTCGCGCGTCCTATTATAACATGTCGATGTCATTGTTATATTTTTAACCACGAGCCAATGAGTTTAATTGGTGTATAATAATACTTAAGAGATATTATTACACGGACGATATTAGTTAAGATACGCCTTTTAATCTATCAAAAACATATTGGATAATACAAAAACAGAATGACTAACTTACGCCAAGTGCATTCTCTACGAAATTGTCAACGGTTTTATTGCTTAGGAGTTAATTAACCTTTGCATTTCTAAATTTCCTTCATCACTATTCTGAACATTTCTTCGCCTCTGGGAATCCCTTCACCATGCGATTCGTGCTTTGCTTCAATAATGCGCAAGTTCGTCGCTCGTATTGTCGCGTTCGGCGTATTCAAATTACCGACGATAGGATGCGCGTGAGTTGCGAATGGTGCTGTATTATGTCCAATTGTCCATTCGGTTTGAGAATTCATGGTTTTTTTGTATCAATTGATCTGTATAATTCGGCGTATTGACGTATTACATTGGTGTAAGAATGACTTTACGCGTGAAATAGCAAAAACTAGACTTTAGGTTCAAATAACCTTGTTCAAGATTAGCAACTGGCAACAGAGGAAAGTGCGGTATTGGATTAAATTGTAAAGATATACAGCTGATCCGAAAAGGTATGGTGAAGACTAATCCTCTCTATGTAAGGTTGTCTCTGGGTACCCGGGATAACATTATATTCGCATTGGTGAATTAACAACCCTCTTGGGCTCTCGATGGGATGCGCGGTCTCTATCGCCTTTGACTTCAATTGTCAGAGATTGCTTAGCTGTCCTGCTCCCTTCTATAGAATTTATGGTATGTGGAAAGAGCAATTAATTATCGCGAGAAACCACACGCTATAGTAAGCTAGGCTAGTAGGCTTATTTTTTAGTTTATCATTTAATGTAAAGCCATCAGATATTGGTAGCCTGGATGCAGTGGCGTGCATCCCATATAGGCAAATAAGCAATGCCTACCTCATAAAATTCAATACAATAATAGTTTGATTCAATTAAATTACATAACCACTTTAAATAAAAATTCTAACCTAACATTCAATACGAAATTTCAAACTTTGCCGCGCATGCACTCGCGAGTTCGCCTCTCAAATTCACGCACACTAAAACGATTTCGGCATATTCATACACACACACACACTTCTTTAAGATAATACGACGAAAGCATAAATCACGCTTTTGCTATGCGTAGCATACTGACAACATTCGCGATTTATGGACCAAAAGTAACCTTACCTACTCTGTTGTAAGTAAAGTAACCCGTCCAAATTAAAAAGACTACAGTTTACCAACATTAGAGCAACTCAAATATAACTTCGCAATTTATTTGTGTTGGTTTGTTTATGGTTTGGCTGGCATTGTTTGCAATGTTGTTGTTATTTACTTATTGTGCTTTTGCGAAGTGTATCTGTGTGAAATGAAGAAATTTTGTGGTGAAGATGCAAAATGTATTGATAAATTAGTCCTTTAGTCAGTTTTCGTTTGTTGAAAATAGTAGGTAACTTGCTGTAGACCAACTCCAAAACATTCATGGATTCAAAACAAAGGTAAAAATCTTAGAATCTTAACACAGAATATTATGTTTATTATACACCTGGCTAACTGGGTGCTGTTATTCGAATCTATTATTCTGTTATTACGTATTTTGTTTGCTAATGAATCATACCAAATGTGTGTGGAATGATACGCTGACCTAAACAATTTTACGAATCTGGTCAAAAAACATGATCTATCTAAGAGGCATATTTAAGAGTGCATGGCCATGATTTATTCTGCCTACCTAGTCTGAAAACCAATGCACGCCACTGCCTGGATGATAATATCTATTGAAATAGTCAGTCTAAATAGACACAAGTGCTTCATTGGAATTGTCAACATCGTATTTCAGCGGATGTGACAGAGTGCTACCATTATGCGATTATCATAATTTCCGCCAAATTTGATAATATGGCAGTAGACTAAAATTGTATAATATCAGATAGGACTACCAGACGAACGAATGATTTTATACTGCTTTGACGGTATAAGTCGCAAAAAATAAAACCCGATACTCGTGTTATTTACCTTTGAGGAATTTCTTAATTTCTTCGAAGTCCAAGTCTGGTCGAAACAAAATTTGTATAGGACCAATTCTAAATAATTTTCGAATTAAATTGAGAAACTGATCTTCTTTTGGAATTAGTTTAAACATTTTTGGATGCAAAAATCTCAAGTGTGAGATGATAAATAAAATTTAAAATTATTCGTAAAGAAATCCTAGAATATAACATATTTATCGTAGACGCATTCCAACGTAAGCGCATGTTTCTATTGTAAGCCTCCATTATTGAATAGGAACTGTTGCTGAACCACAAACCACAATGCTAAGTGAATAAGTATAATAGTGGCTTTTAACAGTTACATCCTTATATATTATATAACGAAACGTCTACGTCTCTATATCTGTCTGTCCATGTGGTTATAACTAGAGAACCACCGCATTGATTTTGATGCGGTTTTCGCAGTTACCGAGGAGGTTTCTTGAGGTCTTAGCTATGTAACATTGAGTTATGATTGAAGGGATATAAGCAATGGCTATTTTTATGGCTATGTCATGGTATCATTTCATGCGTATTGTAAATATTAGTACTGATTTAGTCGATGACATGTACTTTAACAAATACAAAAATCAACTCACCGAAATGACGACATTCGTAGGAGAACGAAAACGACGGGCATAGCTCGTAGAGTTAGTAAGCTGAAGTGGCAATTGCCAGGCCACTTCGCTCGAAGAGCCGATGACCGAAGGGGAAGAAAGGTTCTCGAGTGGCGACCACGTACTGGAAAGCGCCGAACAGGACGACTCCCTACCAGGTGGATCTACGACCAGGGCCAGTAGACAAGATGGTTATCGACAAAGTCCCATACAAAGGTTGATCGTTTACTAACGATGACGATTTTCGACAACGCATCTTGTCTAGGGGGGCTGGTCAGAGTCGCTGGGCGCCGCTAGATGCAAGCGGCCCAGAAGCGTTCGAATTGGAAATCAATGGGGGAGGCCTATGTTCAGCAGTCCATGGGCTGATATGATGATGATGAAAAAAAAACTTGCCACAGAAAGGTTAAAAGACTAAGTAGTTGTAAGATCCGATTATTATATCTTGTCACAGACACGAATTTCCAAATTGTAATTAATCCATCAAAGTCAGTTTTTATCTATTTCATCACAATGTACATTAATTTTATCTAAAATGCATTTAATGTCTTTATCTAGATGTCAATCTGTTAAACGACGTTGAGAATTATAAGCTGGGGTATTGCTATCTGCAATCTTTACTGAACTGTGAGACTGTATAGCTGCATCAAAACCTAATATATTTGTTCTGGTCGTTAGATAATGGGAGGTTCAAAATGATAATAATTTTTTGCTTATCAACTGTTTGAAATAGAAATCCCAGAAATTTCCGAATTTTAGATTGATTTCTAGGTAGCTTAATAATAAACTATTTGTATGATAAGTACTTCAATGTTGGGCCATAATACCTAGGGGAAATTTCAACAGACTCCAGCTTCCGTGCACTGAACCAAATCGGTGATAAAAAACCTTAGATCGTGACATTCGATCGGTGGGCGAGACAGAGGCGACGAATTGAATAAAGTAAGATTTTTTGTCCGCGGTCAATGCCCATAGGTAAGCGTTCATTGCACGCCAGTTACGCAATAGTTACCTTCACTGCGTCAAATACATCGATGGTTTACTTTCCAACTGTTAGTTGTAGGTCCGTCTTAGAGAAGAAATGGACTGCCAAAATTTGGTTTTAAATAGGAAATATCGTGATGTTGCACAATTTGATTATCGTGTTACATCAGCAGTTAACTGTAGATCGTTTGTATCCGTCATTATCTGAGTAACATGTGTGTCTGTTTTTGTTTGAAACACTCGATGGTTTTTCACAGCCTCACAACAGGGAGGATTTGAATATGATTTATCACGACTAAATGTACAATATTGTCAGATTGTTTTCTCAGAAATTTCATTGACATTATTGGGTTTACCCCGTTTCTGTTTATCCGAAAAAAATCGATTGGTTTTTTATTTATTATTTTAATTGTTTGCCTATACTCGGATGGTTTGTTCTGTAGGGTCTGACTCATTTTCGTCGGAATTTGTTTACGGACCTTTACGCAAGGTAGTTAATTTATTAACACATGTTTCCACTACATTACATCAGCTTTGCTTTTTTAAGGGGCTGATTGAGATCTGTCTTACTGTCGTTTTTCTTTTACTCAGTCGTTTTACTATTTTCTGGAAAATAGGATTCTAGTTATTTGGTTATTTATCTTGTATCTTTATAATATTTATTATTTTTACGGTGCCTTTCCTAATTATATATTACAAATGTTTTTCACCAGTTTTACCTCTCCATCTATGTTCGTAAGTACAACTACGATACAATTTTCAGTAAGTGTTTGTTTAAACACATAGTTTATTGTAGGTCGTCGCATAAACTGCTCGCCAATGCATCACGTTAGGACAATAAAACGTGACTGCGTAGGTGTTCAGCGGGCATTGACTGCATTTGGTTTATACTCACGAACTGGCTTATACTCGTAAATCCTTTTAAAGGAAATATAACATTATCATAATAAATGGCTTTATTATCACTACTCTTTAAATGTAGTGCGTGCGCGTGGATTGTTTGTAGGCATTCATGTTATATTTACTTCTATGCCTACAATAAACCTTTTTAATTATAGGCTGCTCTTCGAATATGGATTATGGGAAGTTTATATTCCCCAAATTCTGAATGGCCAGAATCAAAAGTACCCATGGTAAATCCTTTAACAACTTCAAAGATTGGTTTACATCGGTCGTTACGTAGAGTTTCAAGTGTGCAGTGTACTTCCTGCCATCTGGCGGATGTTCTCACCTACCAGGCAGGTGAGGTGATCGCTCGGAACGGTCTGGTGGCCAATCAGGAATTGAATTCGCAATTTTTTATGATGCTTATCTGCTCTATCGAATTTTGTTGGAGCTGCTTCGTATGCTTTCGCAAGATTTTTTTCAGCCGTAAGCATTGTGCCGAGTTGATCCACTCTTATATTCGATAAAAAAATGCGTCTTCGGTTTTGCGTCACCTGGATTAAATGATGTGAAAAAAGATTTTAAGCAAAGTTAATAGGTTTAATTAGCAGGTTGATGACACAGCTTAAAACCTTGTGTTTTTAGTAAAACCAAGGTTTTAAATATATCTGTCACTTTAAAATGTCATATGTCATAAAAAAAATAAAAAGACTGTGGAATGAGCTCCCCGCCGTGGTTTTCCCAATGGAGTACAGCATGGGGTTCTTCAAAAGGGGTGTGAAGAGATTTCTGCAGGGTCGGCAACGCGCGCGTGATACCCTGGTGTTGCAAGCGTCCATAGGCTACGGTAACCGCTTACCATCAGGCGGGCCGTATGCTTGTTTGCCACCTAAGTGGTATAAAAAATAAAAAAATAAAAACTGGGGCTATCTTAAACCTGGCTTTTACAAGACTCCGACTCAAACCTTTGGGGTATTAAGACAAGAAGCAACGTAGGAAATTGAAGTATTCTACTATTGTATTAGTCATAAAAAGCCTTGGATGCTGACTTAATCATATCCTTAGAGTTTTCAAATCCTACTTTTAATTTACGCAGAAACGTCATCATTTCCGTGTACTATAAACGTAATTGCATGAGTATTTGCATCACTCTGGTAATCCATGAGTCACGGTTAACGGGACACAAATGATACAATCCCACTGCATAGGTGAGGATACTCATCATCGTAGTCTCAATGACCTTCGGTATTTTAATATACACATGGTCCAGATAATAGCATAGAGGAAATCATAGAAAGGTGGTAGATGGAATATATATTGTACTACCCTGGCTACGGTTGAATTTCGGTAGCTGCACACAACCAGTTCCCTAGCAGGCCTTATCTGTGCATTACCTTTGGTTGCATCATCACTTGGTGGTCAAACGACATTTCTTTATTTAAGAATGAGCTTTGCTACTTGCAATTCGGCAAAATCCTCTCATCTGTGTGTTGTATCTTTAAATCTTTGGTAAAAAATCGGGTGTACCTGTACTGTTCTCCTCGCTTTCCTCATCAGGAATATTTTGTATGGTGTAAAATTTATCAGTCACAATTACCTTGCTAAAACATATTTACATTACACACATGGCTGATCTTTTCAAGGGCATTCGCTTGCTTCCTTGTGTTTATTACTTAAATGTTATTTTTTTGCCAAATGTGGCAGTAGCAAAAAGGTTTTAGGAGCCTAAATGATGGGTCGAAGTCCATGAGTTTGTTGCTGTGGTTTGTGTACGACTTTGAGTTATATGATCGTCTAGCTAGTCCTTTTGTCTTTTATTTGGGGTGACTGGGAAAACCAGTGCGCTCGTTCTCAATTTTGTAGTTAAATTCTCAGAGCACGAAAATATCGCTATGCATATATTAGAACATGAACTTCCTTATTGTAAGATTGCCCATCTTACAACAAGAAAACCCCCTCCAATTTTCAGAATGAATAAGAACGTTGGGATAACAACTGCTGCTCACAATAAATCCCTGCATATTATCTGATATTGGGACAATAGCTGCCCAAACTTCCGTATGAATAAGTACAAGTAGCCGAGTCATCACTAGTAGCTAGTTTACATTTTTTGCGTGTCTTACGCGTGTGTTTACTCAAGTGTTGAGACCTTCCGCCACTTACCGTCTAACTTAGTCCCGTTTGATGTTCTATTTTTGTAAAACACTTTATAATACGGTAGTCGAGTGTTTGGACAATTATGGGTTTACGACCATGTTACAGTTCCATTCATTTAACATGAGTATGATGTCGTCGGGAATTTTAAATCTCAAGTGTTATGTCATTGAGGAAATAATATTAGTTGAGTTTCTTCGAAGTCTTTGGTAACAGTATGCGTTCTGAGACGTATTGATCAGAACGAATGGTAGAATTTTTTATATAATGTTTGCGATTTCAGTTTTACTTGGCCAATTATAATAGACGCTTGCAATGTTTCGATAAATAACATTCCTCGCAAATGTTGTTGGACATCCATAAAGAAAGCACTGTCTTTATCAAACTGGTTAGCACCAAAAACTATGGTCAACTTTTTGTCGCTCGCACCATTGGCGTCGGCATTTATTTGTAACGGCACTTTAGACTTGTCTTGTCGTTGGCCCCCTATAGTCGGCTACCACAGAACAGATATAAGACCAGAAGTTTGCTGCTTGAAATACGTTCAACATAAACGCATGTTACACGAGGCTTAGGTTCAGGAGGAGTTCAGGAGTTCAGGCGAGGATCAGAAGCTGATGTTAGAAAATACTATAATGTTTCTGAAAGTGTGAATTAAAAAAAAAATTCGCGTATTACAGATCATTTTTATGGTTTACATAAATAGTATATGTAGACAAATATGTGTGCGTGCTCTGTTTCTGTGCGGTTCTTATAAGTTCTTATTAAAGTGCGGCTACCATGCGCAGGCGCAGCTGCACATTTGAGATTGCGCACGAGTGCCATTGGCCCTTTTTGCTTCGCTCCCCTGCATAGGTGTCAAAGGACATTAGGATCATATGTTTGCGATTTTCTCACGGTACAATACGCCGCGCCGTAATGTTTTACGTGAACGGTATAACAATGATCCATTTATTTTTCAACATGACGATAAATCAGTGCATGTTGTCATTATATCAGTCTTCACTCACAGGTCTTTGCCTCAGTATCATTTTAGATATGCGAGTTTTAAATCGTTTATGGATTTAGAATGACTAAACAATTAACAATTTGAATGTTATAATATTTTTTTTAACCGACTTCAAAAAAAAGGAGGAGGTTCTCAATTCGGCAGTTTTTTTTTTTTTTTTTTTTTTTTATGTTTGTTACCTCATAACTCCGTCATTTATTAACCGATTTGGAAATTTGTTTTTTTGTCTGGAACGGTACACTTCCCGTTTGGTCCCATTGTCATCAGATCAGGATTTGATTACTTTTTAGTGTAGTTTGAAGTCGGTTTAAGTTTTTTGTAAAACATTCCAATTATTCAGTTTTAGACTTCATCCGTAATGTACGTAGGGTTCAATTTGAAATGAGTTTTGATGAAAATTTTTCGGCAGATTTGGTGTAAATTCTTCTTATCCATAGTATTTTGTGGTTTCTTCTACGTACAGATAACGAGAATTTATTATCACAGCTTGAGTACAGCCATAGTAGTTAGTTCTACAACAGATGTTACTTATATGAAACAGCTTCTTTGTTAGAACTTTATTAGTCACATAGTTATTATAGGTCATATCTATACTTTTAAAGCAGTACCGTGACTGACTGACAGCCAGCCAGTCAACACACGGCCTTAATCGGTGCCCAGAGCTCTAGTTCTTTTTTTATCTTTTTACACTTTATGTCGTAACTAAAGGAGACTTTTAGACTTAATCCCCCTTATTACAAAACATGGTTTAAAGCAAACCCAGGTTTTACTGTCATTCGGTCACTTTCTAACGTCATATAATAAAAAGGGACGAGGCTATTTTAAAACCTGGTTTTACTTTAAACCATGTTTTGTAATAAGGTGCTTTAAGACTGCGAATTCAAACTACGACGGGCATTAGTGGGGCGGGTTTGATGATCTGCATGGCAGCAGGTCATGGGGTCGATTGTACCCTGACATTTTTCATTAAAGCTCTCAGTAAAAAGAAACAGACTTACTAAGGGACTTTACATATTTTGTCAGAAATAACCAATGAAGTATATAGCTTATAGTAGATAGGTACAGTTTTTTAATTAAATTGTTCAAGAATGTAATAAGTAATGGTTGTGCAACACACGCTGTCTTAAAGTCCAAGGGTACGGCCATAAACAAGCGTACACATTCATGCTAAAGATTGGTGCATTCAGTTCCACGTGTTTGCCTTGACACTCACTCCGCTCCGCATTTGGGCTGTAGGTCTAGTCTAAACCACTTTCTGTCAGCGTGACTGTTTGCGGAAACTGTATTATGTAGGTTTTTTTTTAGAAAAACTTTTATAAAATCTATATAGAAACCACAGTACTTACTGAATTTGCCAGCTGTCCCTCGCGGTTTCACCCGCGTTGCCGGGATGAAACAAAGATCTTGTATAAACAGATACAGGTCGAAATGTGTTAGGGATTTGTATGGCAACAATTTAATAACTAGTGTTGTGTTACACACTTATTTTTAGATAAAGATTTTTAAGGCGATGATAGATCAGCAGCAACGTCTAATACTGTGACGAAGTACCCGGTTTCGAATCGAATCCTACAATGAACTTGAGCTTTCGGTGAAGGAAAATATCGTGAGGAAACAATAGCACGTTGGTAGGGTAATTTTTAGTACCCATCTGCCTGGCTTCCACCCTCAAGTTGAAAATCTGTCGCCAAGCACCTACCGGTGCGTTCCGACAGCTGCACTTGAGAGTCAGTTCCTTCTAGGCTTTGTGCTTACCACCTTCGGCAACATGATCTTACAATTATGAGATTGTAATCAAATAATTTATCTAATTTCTTTATTAATTTATTAATTCTATAGTTAAATGTAACAATGGTCTGTATAATTAATAAAAAACCCCGTTAATTTATTAAGAATTATAAATTAATTATTACAAAAAAAGGAGAATATTATATATTGCTTATTGTCTTTTACTGCCTATTTGACTCATAGCATCATGTTACCATTTACCAAAAACTCATCGAATGCGACCTGTATTGTGTGTAAATCGACCCTTCCAAGTTTTGCGAATAACTATCTACAAAAACATTCGAAATCAAACCCTATTGAAAGTAGGTTATGGTACAATATCGCTTTCTCTAACAAACTACACGTTGCAAAAGTAGCCTTTTGTAACTGGCTGATTTCAATTTAAAATATAATTTTCTATTATTATTATGTCGTTATACCACAAAAACTATTCAATCGATTTTCAAATCTATTTCATCGATGATAAGGCTTTTTATCTTTCCCACGTGTGGTTCGAAATAGCATCGCAATGATTTCCTTTTGAATTTCGTATTTGATTTAGTTTTTGATTAGAGAAGGGTCTTTTCAAAGAGATCTTTGTTAAATGTGTTGTAAGGCTCTTTATGGTAGCAATTAATTTTAAAACTTAGTCGTATGGTGAAAAAAGTCTTATTACATACGTATCAGAGTTTAAATTGTACCGTTACTTCTTCTTTACAATTAGTGCGCAAGAACTCTGCTGGAGGCAAGAACATCTGGCCACCAAACTTTGCTTAGACACATGGTGGTCAAGTCGCATGCCGCGTCTAGAGATCCTTATTGAAAATATTTATTTTTTCACCGCCCGCCGATCCAGTGAGAGTTGTTGCTGTTACTTGTCCTGGGTCAGACTATATGCATTTTTTAAATGTTAAAACTCTATGGCTAAGCCTTCAAAAGGTACTCAACAGGATAAGTACTCCAACCCAGAACTCCTGTTTTGGCTCCAAACTTTTTGCTCGCAAATCGCTTCGCTCAAATGTAGCATTTTAAAAATAAGAAAGCTAACGAAATGAGTCCTCACAAAGTTATGCAACAAAACAATCTACAGAATCCCGACGTAAAATTCAACCGGCCATATTAACAGTATTTTTTGCCCCACATAAATTTTTCGGAACTTGTTCTCTTGCTCCGGTTTTTTTGCGGCCAGGATCGATAGTTTCAGATTAACAGACAGACAGACAGGACTGGTAACAATTACTACATACACTGGCTAATGACAGGTATTACCAGTTCAATGAACCAAAGCATTGAACATTTCTTTTGATTTGTTTCATTCTATGAAGCGTCATGTAATGGTATTTTGCAGGCAGCTACGATGCTGTTAAGAATTGTAAAGATTTGTTGATATAATGGATAGTTGGGGCTTTCAAAGCCTGATGAAGAATGGTTTGGTCTTTATTCTTCAGAACAGAATATAGGCTACAAAGAACTTGAGCTTTTTTCGGCGATGGAAACCATCGTGAGACCTTTAACGTTGGCTGACACTATTTTGGGCTTGCGTTTGACCACTGACCCGCCCATAAGGGACGAAGACGAAGCCTTGGATGGAACACGCTTACCCAGAAGGAACCAATTCACCCTGGCCTTAAAAGTCCCTAGATTGTATGAGTCAGGAAATACAGACGCCGGAAGCAAGTTCCACTCCCTTGCTGTCCGCATTATAAATGAGGATGCAAAACGCTGTGTCCGTATTTTCCACAGGTATTTTCGATATGTCAACAACGTACGGGTGAAACTTTTCCCGGCGTCTTGTGGTTCGCCTGGTTAGAAAAAAATGCAGTTTTTTTTTTTTTTTTTTCATCTTTTTTGTATAATGGTAAAATCCGACTTGTCTTTATTCAAGAGCATATTTCATGGCACTCTATCAAGCGTAAGCGCAGAGTTAACCGCAGGTAATGGTAGGATGTGCAACACAATGTTGGGTAATGACGCCTTTTCCCCACCAGTAATTGTTGGCTATATTTGTGTCATTGCAACAATAGTTGCTGCCATGGTTGCTTGGTTGATACTTTCAACTTGTACACAGCTCCAATGTTGCATAGCGCCATTAAGAATAGATCAGAAGTTGCCGTTAGTAAGTTTTAACAAAATGCGTCTTGTTTTAATATATCTGGGGTTTCCTTTACAATGACTAGATCCTAAGTTACGAGGCTGAGAAATCAGAGGATTTTTGCATTTCAAGCTGTCAACCTTTATAAAATTTTACCAAATAGACTTTGAATTTGAAGGACCAGTTCAGATTCAAAAATATCTTCAAACAAATCTGATGAGTCTGCATGATTTTTCTGATGATTTTTGAATGATTATAAGAAGTTCTACTTAATGTCAGTTCTACATGGTCAGCTTTACTTTGAAGTCCACCTGATCTGTTTTAGGTCCGCATAAGGCATATAGACAACAGTACAAACAGAGTTATGTGCATAGCAGTGCCATGCATGTCCACAGAACTTCTGTGCCAGTTATGTATGTTCAGTTTGGCGGAGTTTGGCCGGCACTGGCTGGTTGGCTTTAGAGGCGAGACCCCATCTCGCCATATGGAATGGTGCCAAGAATTCTGCTAACGAAGGATATTAAAACTTTGAGCAAGTTATTAAAGTTCTACATACTAGTTTTTGCTTGAGTGGACATTATGCTGGAAACTTCCGGAGTGAACGAATGAATAGCAATTTAATCTGCTTGAAATAAACTTATTAGTAGATTTTGTATTAGAGAATGAAATTACAATGTGACACTTCGTGTCTTTATTAAAGAACCCACTTCTTTTTAGTGGATAATATTCATGTTATTAATTTCTTTTTACTCCTGAACATGCACTGCCATAGTACAAAAATAATAACTAAAACAGTATTGCAATCCATCGTAATTTATTGATCATGAATCTAGAAGAGGATTTGCACTAGAGTATCCTTACCATTAGCAGGTGAGGTGCCAAATGTTATCACGATCAGTTGTATAGTCGAAGCGTCAAGAGGTAAACACACTCTTTTAAATAATAATTTTTGCACACTTTTTGTAATGTACCAATGTTTAGCAGTAGGAATTAGCTCAGTTCATACCCCAGCAAAAAATATTTTACTAAAAAAAATATAGAAAAAAATATGCTTTTGCAATAAGCACACCAATTAAAGATTTTATAACTTAGGCTCTCTTCTTCGCCAAACATTTTTGCGTAAAACCAAGTTTAATATCAATGTGCAATGAGTTACTGCCTCAGCGTATCTACATACTGTCCCAATATCCACGCTACAAAAACCGCCAGGTGTTCGCATCCAGTTCTCAAAAGGGCACACGACATCTGCCGCCGACCCCTGCGCTTACGCACCGCAGATAATAATAACTCTATGTATGGAGCACGTGATCTTTTGCACTTAAAGTTTATATCAAGTTAATGAAAGTGGAACGCATCATTTTTTGTTTCTAGAATACTTTTTACTTAAAAGCCTACCTTTTTAATAACTTCTTTTACGGTATGAAACCCGGGATTCGAGTGAGAATACAAGGTAACAAGCCAATTTGAGTGAGTTCATATCCTCAATGAACTTGAGCTATAAGCGAAAGAAAACATCGTGAGGAAACACCATAGCTAGAAACCAATAAAGATCACTTTTAGTTCTTCGCTTCCAAATACCATTTGCCTTCGCTGTGTTCATCTGCATATTTTCTGCAATTCTTCTGCAGTTGTTCCAGCTTAACATCTTTCAACTAAAGCTATACTTACCTCACGATTTCATCTCTAATCCTGTGAGTAGACCAAAAGATTATGAATAATTTTTTTATCGATAGTAGTCGCATTCAATACCTACATTCCCATAACACTATATTGTTTTCAATAACACAATGTCAACTTAACAATAGCACAAAGATTTATTAGCCAGATAGTGTTAATTAAACGAATTTTATGTAAGGCGGACATTTGATAATCAACTGTGGGTAGGAAGTACTACTTGTTTGGACATGTGAAGGATATATTGAAATTGATAGTTTCCACATCCTCACCGTCTTAAAAAAAAAAAAAAAAAAAACCTGGGACATTCCTCACACACGGTCATCTGATCCCAAACTAAGCAGAGCTTGTACTATGGAAACCAGATAACTGATATAATACATATACTTCTTTTTGTAAATATATACTCAATATACATATGTAGATGATGATCACATAAATGATTCATTTTAATGTTCATGATCCAATGGTGAATTAAATCGCAAGATACATTTGTAATAAATTCAAAATGGAGACCATGCACCTCATAAAAATGTGATTGTCGTGATGACGATAGTAACCATGTGCAAATAATACGTCTTATCATTAAATAAACTACAGTAAATGTTAAAGAGGTTGACTATCGATATAAACTGATAAGTAATGAATGAATAATTCACGCAAAAGTTCGGTACAGTCGCCGGCACCTAACTTGGCAAGAGTCGATAGATTATTTTACTTTAGTCGGTTCTAAACAGACATAATTATTTGATAAATTAAATATGGCAATAACCATAGAATAATAATAATAATAATTCGTTTATTATCAGGCTACTAGGGCCCATAGATATTATACCTTACAAACATATATAAATATTATAATAAAACATAATGATGAGCAATTTTTTTTTGTGCTAAGTGTACATTTGTCCCACTACATTTTCACTACGCCAAAACGTTGCCAAGTTACGTGGTTGGAACACAATATTCAGTAATAAAGAACGTCTTTATAAAAAATGATTTATACCGTGTTGTATAAAGTTTATTCTTCTTTGGCAGTTGAAAAATTAATGGGCAATAAATAAACATCATGAGCATAGCGGTATATGAATCCTTTGATACAGTCAGTGGGTCGCATGTACACATCCATTGAAGTAGATATGAGATAGGTCAGGTAACAACGGCGCTTGTGAATAAACATTCCATATGGATATCGGATGATAACACAAACATCGGGTATCCACCGTATCCAGCCCACCCGCCATCTATGTCGAGTTGATATTCGATGATGTAATCCATAAGGATCAAATTGGCTAATAGTAACCTTTCATTGTACATAATCATATCGTATCTTAAGATAATCTTTATGCACGGCCGGCAATCTGATCCCAAACTAAGCAGAGCTTGTGTTATGAGAACCCTATAACTGATATTACTACTTGAAAATGCTTACACCAAGAACATACAGACTGATTCAGGACCCTGTCCTCTTCCTCCTGACCTGTGGAGTGACAGTATCTTACCTTCACGTCAACTGGACCGTCAAATGAAAATCAATTCTATTGATCATTACCAAGATACATTTTTTGTAGAAAGAATACTGTCAGAAATCCTGTATGTGAAAGAATAATAATATAATAATAAATAAATAATAATAATAAATACCCTGGGACATTCCTCACACACGGTCATCTGATCCCAAACTAAGCAGCGCTTGTACTATGGAAACCAGATAACTGATATAATACATATACTACTTTTTGTTTGTAAATACATACTTAATATACATAATTACACCCAGACTCAGGACATGCAGACATGTTCATGCACACAAATGCATGTCCTGTGCGGGAATCGAACCCACGACCTGCGGCGCAATGGGTGGAATCTTTACCAGAGTCTTAACCAACTGCGCCAACTGGCCCGTCTAAAAAAGATTTTCATCGAGGCCTGTCGTCTTTGCTGTAAGAGGAAGTTCTAGCCAGTGGCCACAAAAGCATATGAAGTACCTGCCGGCTTACCAGCTGTTCCAGGCCAGTGGCAGGCTTCTAGGCTTTGTGCGCGTACCGCCATTCGGGCACAGCTTTAGTTATCCGAGTGAGTTTGTCTTCAAGCACTAGTACTTAAGAGTATATCCTGAGTCTTTTACTCGTATACTAAACGAATCCATTGAACATAAGTAAAGTTATATTAATTTGTATAATGTTATAGAAAATAGAAAAAAAATATTTATTTTCGGTAACTTATCATCTACACTAAAAATATAGTTCATTGGGGTCTCCTTTTAAGTATAATAAATACCTGTGCTAGGAGGCCCCGCTCTTCCATATCTAGTACATAACAATATAGTAGTAAAAGGTGTTACAATTTTAATTTTAAATTTAGTTCCGAGTTTAAGAATAAATTATTAAAAAGAAAAAATATAAAGTATTGAGATATGAACAAAAACATAAAATCTAATATATTTATGTTATGGTACCAAGTTCCAGTTTCAATAGAGTAAGGTGTAATAATGATCATGTATTAAATAAACATAACGTTTAACTGCTACATATGACATGACTTGAGCACACTGTGTGTTAGTTATGTCACTGGTTCTTATGAATTGCTGAAAAACCTAGATCTAAATTTAGATATTCCTGTATAGGTTATGAATATTAAGGCGTTCATAGTATTCAAACACTTTTTCACGTAACCTGGAAATACCGATCGCGAACCGCCATGGATCACAGTCGAGCCATCCTTAGTAACTTTTAACTGTCTCGTATCTGGGTCACTCTTTAAAACATCGTTATTAAACTTGGCACGAGTTTTTTTTTATACAGTGGGTGACGGGTAGGTTCTTCTAAATTTGTTTTTGGACGAGTGATGTCGAAGCCGAAGGTAAACAAAGCACCAAATCACAGGGCTATGATTCCCTCTCAATATTTTCAATCCTGCTCATTATCGGATTTTAACCTCACGACATCGCCAACTGACAATGATTACACCAATTACATCTCGTTATTACCAATGAGACCTTTTCTCATTCCCGTGACCTGCACTGCACCAATGAATCACCCTAATTTGTTTAATACTTCAAACAGCTGGATTAAATAGTCTCTACAACAATAGCAATAAGAACCACTGGGTAGAACTTCCATACTTAATGATTTTTCTATTATTGTTTCTAGCGACATGCAGACTGTGATTGCAGTGCAGGAATTCCCTGATGTGTCACACAAAGATATAAATTTTGTCGCGTCTGTTTACAATGATTCAGAGTCTATAATTATATAAATACTAGCTGCCCGTCACGACTTCGTTCGCGTAGTGTCCTAACCTATACCCTAACCTACCACTACCCCTACCCTACCCTACCCTAGGTCCAGCCGTTTAGGAGTTCAGTGACATACACACGTACAGTAGAATTTTATATATAAAGATATCCTATGTAATAACATAGATGACTTCAGAACTATTGGTTGAAGACAACAATAATAGACAGACAACCTAGAGACTTGAAAGTTTGGAGTGAATTTGGGGTCTGAAAATTTTTGGAAAGTTAATCGTGATGTGATTTTGAATAAAAAGGCAATTTAGTTGTGTATCCAGAAGGTACCTTCATCAATTCTCTGTATATTGAAAACTAAAGAATTGTGTGTGTGAAGTTCAGAGACTTGAAAGATTGGAGTGAATTTGGGGTCTGGAAATTTTTGGAGAGTTAATCGTGATGGGATTTTGAATAAAAAGGCAATTTAGTTGTGTATCCAGAAGGTACCTCCATCAATTCTCTGTATATTGAAAACTAAAGAATTGTGCGTGTGAAGTGTTAAACCCACTACCCAATGATAACTGAAGACGCATATGCATTAATTTCATCGTGTTATCAATTTAATACATTCTCATAACTCCAGAGCCATTAGAGAATTCCTGCTATAAGGGAGATTTCTGTACAAAATGAGGCTTGCTTTGAAGTGGCGCTATCGGTGGAATGCGGAGTCAATTGGGTCACAGACTGTCCTATGGCCTCGTATACAGCGCGTATTAAACGGTTGTCGACTCGTCGAGAATTGATGATATGATGTACCTTCTTCATTGCGTTTCACTTAAACAGTCTTAATGCTTTTTGTTATCTAGTATCGAGATTAAAAATGATATTTCAATGCATTGTGACTTTATCCAACTGTTTTGATAATCCTACTGAAACCAAAATCATCATCTGCCCGCCCTGTTCCAAATCTTTGGGGGTCGACGCAATATTTACGCTTCTTCCATTCGTCTCTTCTATCCTTCATACCAGCATTCACTCCTTTCTTACAATTATCTTTCACATAATCCATCCATCTCTTTTTAGGTAAAACCAAAATAAATGCAAAATATTGTGTGGAAGTTTCTCGTTCATTACGCCGTATTTCGGCCATTAAACCATAGCACGGTGGTAGGTTGTAATTTTTAGTACCCACCTGGCTCAACTACTCACCTACCACCCTCAAAATACCTATCGGTGTGTTCCGACAGCTGCACTTGAGAACCAGTTCCTTCTAGACTTTGTGTGCTTACCACCTTCGGCTACATCATCACTGACAGTGGAGATATTGTGGTCAAACACCACGATTCCTGCCTTGAGTTCGGTAATCAGGTTGGTCGTCGACCCGGTGTTCTTTGCCCCTCTCTTGGCAATTACTTTGGTAGGTCTTTAGACTATCTTCCATCACACCGCCATCACCGTCTTATTTACTTATTGTGTGTTATAGGAAACTTGTAAATGTATCTAAGTTCCTTCTCTCTTTACAGACACACAAACTGTACGCTTTGCGCTACTGGGGTTGCGAGTTACTGTGCCTGGTGAACATTGTCCTGCAGTTGTGGATGATGGATCGGTTCTTCAATGGGGAGTTCTTCTCTTACGGGACCAGGGTGCTCGGCTACAGTGACGTACCGCAGGAGGAAAGGTAATTATCTGTTTACTATAGCTGTACCCCGCGGTTTCACCCGCGTTGCCAAGGGACCGTGTTTCTGTTTACACAGAATATAAATTACCTTATCTGTATGCCAAATTTTATCCATATCCGTTTAGTGATTTTTGCGTGAAAGATCTTTACAAACTAACAACGTTCACATTATTTTTATTAGTAGTAAGATTTATTTTGTAACGTGTCTAGAAGTAGGGACTACGGGAACGTTTTGACGGGCCAGCTGGCGCGGTTCGTTAAGCCTCTGATTGAGATTCCACCTATCGTGCCGCAGGTCGATTCCCACACAGGACAGTCAGTCAAAGCGCTATTTAACTAATATACTGTTTAAAGGGTCATGTAAATAACGTCACTCTAATGTCATTGTCAAATAATGTGACATTATTTACGTGAACATTTAATCAGTATATTAGTTAAATAACGTTTTATGAGTATGGGGGTTAGTCGCCATCTATCGCGGTTATACGCAAAATAAGACTGAAAAGATTAATTTTACAGCTTTAAATACATTATATCCTTTTTTAATAATGTTCGTAAGAAAGAGATGTGATGTGACTAAAATTAGTTTAGTGCGATTTACAACAGAATCGGGACCATTATTTATTTAGTAAAATGATCTCAGAGCTCCTAAATTGTAATACATATCTTGGTTGTAAATATGGCTACCGACCTTAGCACTCTTCAAAAGAAGTGTAATATTTACGCTTTTAATTAATTTATTTGATCTGCTCGTCATACACAAAACCAGATGACACCTCCTTAACTGCATAAGAAATGACACATTCGTGATATCATTGCTTAATAAATGTAATGAAGCTCATTTGAAGAGGTTTCATTTGTGAGAAGTTTTCTTCCGCGGACGTTCAGACTGTGGAATGAGCTGCCGTGGCTGTGGTTTTCCCAATGGAGTACAGCATGGGGTTCTTCAAGAAGGGTGTGAAGAGGTTTCTTCAAGGTCGGCAACGCGCGAGTGATACCCCTGGTGTTGCAAGCGTCCATAGGCTACGGTAACCGTTTACCATCAGGCGGGCTGTATGCTTGTTTGCCACCTTAGTGCTATAAAAAAAAGACACTGAAATTCTGATAATGATGTCTTAGAAAGCAAATGCTCCGATCCTTGTAAAACGTGACGTCTCTCTGTCTGACTGTCCGTTAGTGAGGTCAACTTGAGGAGAACTTCGAAGGTCAAAACTACTGAAGTTATAAGACCGCTACCGACTCAGCTAACGGTTAAGGTCTAATACGATATTGACGCGGTTTGCGCATAAGAAATCCAGTACAGGTTTAATTGTTAAATCCACAACAATGGTTATGAGGTTACTATCCACCCTGGTCGACTACCACCCTCAAGTTATTCCGGCAGTTGTTCTAACCAGCTTCTTCTTCTTTCAGTTAACTGAAAGAGTTTAATTCGGTCCCTACCGCCAGTTTTTGAAAGCCCAATAAAAGTTAATGCATCTACCGTCATCATTTGTAACAGACTTCAAAAAAAGGAGTAGTTTCTCAATTATGTTGCATGTTTTTTTTTTATGTTTGTCACCTCATAACTCCATCATTTATTAACTGATTTGGATATATTTTTTTTTTTCGATAGGTTAATTTTCCCGTTTCTTCCCATTGTCATTGGTTAGGATTTGATTACTTCTTACATAGACATATAAAAAAATTAAGACGGAGTGTCACCTTATAAGAAAGTGAAGCCGAAAATTTCCTACGTGTGCGTGAGTAAGGCCCAAGCAGGCACAAATGGTACTGAGCCTTCACCTTTTCAGGGTTGCCGACCCTGAAAAGGTGAAGGCTCAGTACCATTTGTTACCACCATGCGCGAGTGATACTCCTGGTGTTGCAAGCGTCCATAGGCTACGGTAACTGCTTACCATCAGGCGGGCCGTATGCTTGTTTGCCACCTTAGTGGTATAAAAAAAATCCTTACTGTCAACGTCTTAATACGGAATTAAACCGATCGGCTTCCTGTGGTGTATATGTGTGAGGCCATGTTTTTACAAGAACACCAGCTTCCTATTAATTGCGTCACTTAAGAACACAGACCGTTCCGTCTTTCATTTTTTCTTGGTCTGAAACTTCTTAGTGTACTTTGAAGTCGGTTTAGGTTTTTTGTAAAACAGTTTTCAATTATTTATATGTCAATGATTGTGAGGCTTAAAAACTAATATGGCTATATGTTACTTTTTTCAGATATGACCCAATGATCTACATATTCCCTCGCATAACTAAATGCACGTTCCACAAGTTCGGTGCGTCGGGCAGCATACAGACGCACGACAGCCTCTGCATCCTGCCGCTGAACATCGTCAACGAGAAGACATACATATTCCTCTGGTTCTGGTACATCATACTGGCTATTGTGCTGTCTTTGCTGATACTTTACAGGTGAGTTTTGCCTCTTATTGACATATTTTCACGGATGGTAGGTAATATTTTTTTCAACACACTCGCTCGTAAATTGACATTTATTGCACCGTTTTTTGCAACTTAATGCAGCTTATTACGCACTTGTGCTTTTTACTTTACATTACCGCACAGTTTTATGATAGGTATAATCCCGATTATGATAAGTTTGTACCTCACTGCAAGTGATATGTGTGTAGACCAAGCATTCGGGTAAAATAGTTTGACAGCTCACCGCTGTCAAAAAAAAAAACTTGCGCGGTATATTTGTTGACGTTACCATCGTGTTGATTTGATTAATTAATTAACTTTTTAACAAAAAAAAACCGCCTTCAAAGTACACTAAAAAGTAAGAAATAACTCTTTATCTGACACTGTTTTGAAGTGAGCGAAATCGCATGACGTGTTCTGTAGAAAATATTTCGCTGACTGGTGGTCCATAGGCTACAGTAACCGCTTACCATCAGGTGGGCCGTATGCTTGTTTGATAACTTAGTGGTATAAAAAAATGTGCCTAAAAGAACGAGAAAGATGCATAGTGCGTGAAGGACACCCTCTTGTCAAAACGGGCCCATTGATCGAGGAACAATCCCTAAGAGTAGTAATATCGAGCAATCAGATTCCGAAACTAGTCAGTGTATTGTCACTGATTTTGAAAAGTAAGGGCCAATCACTGCATCGTGTGTTCTTGACTTGGCCAATCAGAGCGCATTGTGGATGGTGGCAAATTGGCGGAATAGATTGCAAGCAAAATCGACGTCAATAGAGTATTGACGTTGATTGTTCAATGGGCCCATTAAATTGTGACGGTTATAGTTATCGCCCCGCGGTTTACTCACGTACCCTTGAGATATATTGCTTTCCCGGGATAAAAATGTATCCTGTGTGTTAATCCAGAACATATTCTATTTGTGTTGAGGTACAAACATCCAAACACACAAACTCTACAGTGTGAAGATTAACTGTACAGTTCCCATATAACTGAATGCCACTTTATTCTTTATCGCTCGTGTCAACAATGCTTATGGCTTAGGAAAGTTACCTACATTAACAAATTGTAACCAGATAATGTTAACACAATAAAGATAGCGAGCTCCTGGACTAATTGCTTGCGACTTGACCGATAAGGGTAACAGATCAGTGGCGCTAGTTGTCTCTCTTTCACATCCTATGCAAACATTCGTAGACGTTTATTTATGGAAGAACAGTATTGTAGTGTAGTTTATTGAGGAACACAAGGCCATCGGCGGACCATGTTGCTCTATTATCAATGGATAGCAAAAAAGTTTAGTACACTACGTAGAAGTACTACTATGTAGAAGTGTTCTATTAAATAATGGGACTGTTTTACAAAAAACTTAAACCGACTTCAAAGTACACTAAGAAGTAATCAAATCCTAATCTGATGACAATGGGACCAAACGGGAAATGTACCCTTCCAGTTAAAAAAAGAATTTTCCAAATCGGTTAATAAATGACGGAGTTATGAGGTAACAAACATAAAAAAAAAACATACAACCTAATTGAGAACCTCCTCTTTTTTTTGAAGTCGGTTAGAAACTCACTAAATTGATATAGTTTCATAGATATTTCAGTATCGCAGTTTTGAGCAATGACGCATGGCTATTTTAAAAATTATAAAAAAATAGCATTCCGAAATAATCTAAAATTATTAAAAAAAAATAACGATGTGTCTATGTTGCAGAGTTTTATTCGAAATCCTCAAATTTTATTTAGAAACACACTATGTAGGCGGTCTGGATTTTTTTACCAAATGTATGGTTCAAACCAAGGAATATCCTTACAGAATACGGCAGCAACAATAACAAAGTCAACAAAGTAGACATTTGTCGGAACTCTTTGCAATGACAGGCTTTCCGCACTCGTAAAGCATAGCTAAGAGAGGTAGAGCATAGCGTTTATTCGCTCTAAGACCAGCTCGACTGGGGAAGTACCTCCACCTTACAGAATACCGCAGCCAAATAATTTTATGTTGTGTAAAGTTGTGTTCCTGCGCGTGAGTAAGGTCGCCAGAGCTCATAGGGGAGGGGGGATAGTTCGATAACGCGAGAGCGATGCTTCGTGTGTTGCAAACGTCTATATGGCTACGGTAACCGCTTACCATCAGGCGGGCCGTAAGCTTGTTTATCGTCTACGTTGTATAATAAAAAAAAAAAAAAAAAATATACTATATTCTACGTCTCTTAATTGGCAAAGTATTGGTAACTTGTAGATTAGTGATAATCTTGGTGCCGTCGGTGCGTCCGCGGTTGCTGCACGCGCGGGCGCGCACGCTGGCCATGGAGACGGCCGCGGTGGTGTCGCGCCGCACCGACCTCGGCGACTGGTGGCTGCTCTACATGCTCGCCAGGAATATGGACCCGCTCATATACAGGTACCTAACAAACGCTTCTGCACATCTTCCGCAACGCGCTACATCATTTTTATACAGGATTTTCACGCCTGAAAAAATGTTCATCATCATCAGCCCTTTTTAAGTATCCGTAGCCAAATGGCAAAAAACGGAACCCTTATAGATTCGTCATGTCTCCCTGTCTGTCTGTCCGTCCGTATGTCTCAGCCACTTTTCTCCGATACTATAAGAACTATAATGTTGAAACTTGGTAAGTAGATGTATTCTGTGAGAGTGTAAGATTTTCACACAAAAATACAAAAAAATACAATAAATTTTGGGGGTCCCCCATACGTAGAACTGAAACTAATTTTTTTTTTTAATAAAACCCATACGTGCGTGGTGTCTATAGATAGGTCTTCAAAAATGATATTGAGGTTTCTAATATTATTTTTTTCCAAACTGAATAGTTTGCGTGAGAGACACTTCCAAAATGGTAAAATGTGTGTAACCCCCTGTAACTTCTAAAATAAGAGAATGCTAAAACTAAAATATATGATGTACACTACCATGCAAATTTCCACCGAAAATTGGTTTGAACGAGATCTAGTAAGTAGTTTTTTTTAATACGTCATAAATTGAAATTCATATCAAATACTCAGGTCTATACTACCATTTACTTACATACAGGTACCCTCGGTGCGCGAGTCTGACACGCACTTGGCCGGTTTTTTACAGACTTTGGCGTATAAATTATTGAATCCATTGAATTATTACGCTTAGAAGCGAAGTATCGAACAAAAATCCTCGCGACACGTAAGCCACTTGACAACCAATGTATGCGTGAGTACCATATAATTACACTCGCTGACACGCACACAAGCGCACGAGTAATGTTGCAAGCTAAACGAAATTTTCGGTAAAATTAACCTTCCGATTTCGCCTACTAGTGAAATTGGAAGTAAGTATTCACAAAAATAATTAAATAGTTTAAAAAGTTCTGCGTCTTAGATAATTTATTATAGACACAGGCCTGTTATTTATTTATTACTAGTTGTTTCATAGTACTTATTTCGGGTATTTTAACATAATAAACCAAGATAATGTGCAGTGCTATGAACGATCGTACAATTTGTAGCTTTCCTTGGTAATGATAGGTTTCAGATATGATAGGTTGTATAGAAAAAGAAGATTAAGTAGTATCTAGGTATTTAATTTTCATTAACAAAATTGAAATATTAAAAGCCTGTTAGTTGAATTTGTTTCCGGAACAACTGCCGCTTTGACAATATTTTCCTAGCTATATTCTCTTTTTTCTACCAGTCTGATTCGAAATTATTTCACTAATATGAAGCTACATTATCCCAAGTATTATAAACTACTTATCCCAAGAACGCAGGTGAAACCGCGGGGGACAGCTAGTCGGTTATAATAGCTATAAGTAAAAGAAACAACTTATCGGACTCAATTAATTTATTTATAACAAAATCAGTATCAATTACGTAAAACAACGCAAATTCGCACAAAAAACTGCTGGCAACACTTTGCTCGAAATCTGAGTGAAGTATTTTTATTTTTGAATTTTGTTATTTTAGATGAATTACACAATAAAATTAGTGGCTTGCCTGTGGAATGTTACATCAGAATGCTTATCTTTCTTCCCTCATGAATTATGACACAATTTTACTACACAAACCGTCATATTTATTATTTTTCTCAGAGCTGCACTCACTAAAACGTCACTCAGTACACTGACAGCGCGGCGGTCATTTGGAGCCATTATGGCTCAAATTGAATGGATTGTTTTTCGCGCGTGTACTTTGCTTCTATGTGTAATAATTCAATGTATTGAATCTTATTTTTCTTTTCAGAGAGCTAATATCAGAGTTAGCAAAACGTATGGGCGAGAAAGCCGGCCCAAGGGCGTGACGTCAGCCCAACAAATCGCCGATACCCGCCATCGCCATCCTAGGCGTCTGACATATACGAATTACATTATAAAAGTTAAGAGATGCCTTTATTGTCAATAATACGATTGTTTACAAAGAATACATTGCTAACAGAAGCCGCATAGACTTGATGAGGCAGAATGGCGACAATCTTCTGGACTGGATGTGGAATCAAAATCAAAAAGTCAGTTATTCGATTTAGGCCGTCGTAATGCACTTATGAACGTTACACACAGTTGAATTTACCACCGGTTCGAAATACACTTAAACTGAGAAGACGCCGGGCAAGAAACTCAGCAAGGCTTTTTTTTTTGTGTCGCTGAAGATCTTTTCATATTACAGCTTTTTTAATATACAATATACCATATAATTATTATGCTCATTCATACAATTGTCACTTAGCTAGGAATGGATTATTTGGGATGATTCTAAATAGAAATACAAATGTATTGGACATGATAATTTTAAATCAGATAGCGGGCTACCTTAGTACACGGAAAGAAATGTTGTTTTAAAACAAGAATATATCTATTGGTCAAGAATAATATTGTTTCATATATAGGGAACACTTTATATTCTTGAATTCAGCATTTTATTGTTTTGATTTTTTATTCTTAAATCAACAATTAATATCTCAAATAAATAAAAATCTATTCTACATAGAAGAAACAAATAATGTCTCTAAGCAAGAGGGACGGAATTCTTGGACTTCAAGACATCTGATTTTCTTGAACAGAATCAATTTGAGTATTTAATGTAAAACTTCTTTATTTTCGGGCAAAGAGCAAGGTGTTTTCAATAGAAAATATGTATTCTTAATATTGAAAAAACAAAACTTATAAGGACAAAAGCTTATTATTTAAAACAAAACATTATGTTTCATGTTGAATCAGTTATTAATCTTAAGCCAAAAATCATACTTTTGTTGGAGAATGCTTTGGCTTGTTATGAATTTTGTTAAGTTTTAAATCGAAAATGCCACTGTTTTCGTCTAAGTCGTGTATCATTGAACGAAGATTCGTCACTTTTAACCAAAACCACCGAATCTTATTCGAAGATTTTTTAAATGTTGGTACAAGACAATTTTGTTCTTAAGTTTCTTTAACCGAAATACTTCTGCATTCTCTTAATAATATTATTTGCTTAACTCAAGTATTTTTAATCTTAAGTCGAGAATAATAAGTTCTGAGTTGAGAAAGCAAATATTCTTAATTTGAATAACCAGAAGTTTCATACTAAAACCAAATTCATCTCAGGTGAAAACTTTATTTGCATTCTCTTAATAATATTATTTGCTTAACTCAAGTATTTTAAATCTTAAGTGGAGAGTAATAAGAGTTCTGAGTTGAGAAAGGAAATATTCTTAATTTAAATAACCAGAAGTTTCATACTAAAACCAGATTTATCTCAGGTGAAAACTTTATTTGCATTCTCTTAATAATATTATTTGCTTAACTCAAGTATTTTTAATCTTAAGTGGAGAGTAATAAGAGTTCTGAGTTGAGAAAGGAATATTCTTAATTTGAATAACCAGAAGTTTCATACTAAAACCAGATTTATCTCAGGTGAAAACTTTATGTGCTTTCTCTTAATAATATTATTTGCTTAACTCAAGTATTTTTAATCTTAAGTGGAGAGTAATAATAGTTCTGAGTTGAGAAAGCAAATATTCTTAATTTGAATAACCAGAAGTTTTATACTAAAACCAGATTTATCTCAGGTGAAAACTTTATTTGCATTCTCTTAATAATATTATTTGCTTAACTGAAGTATTTTTAATCTTAGGTGGAGAGTAATAATAGTTCTGAGTTGAGAAAGGAAATATTCTTAATTTGAATAACTAGAAGTTTCATACTAAAACCAGATTTATCTTAGACGAAAACTTTATTTGCATTCTCTTAATAATATTATTTACTTAACTCAAGTATTTTTATTCTTAAGTGGAGAGTCTGGGGTTCTCGACTTGAGAAAGCAGATTTTCAATGTAAGTATATGAATATTCTTAACTGAAATAACCGGAGGTTTCATACTAAAACCAGATTTATTTTAGGTGAATACTTTCTGTGCGTTCTTTAGAGAATATGATTTACTTAGCTCAAATATATTTTTTTTAAAGAAAGAATGTATGAGATTTGAACTGAGAATTCCACTTTTTGAATGAAACTATTATTTTTTTCAATTTAAAAATTCGGATGTGTCAAAGCAAACCAGCTGCAGTAGGGTGATTGCGGTAGACGGATGGGCATGGAATGGAAATTGTTTCGACAATTGAAAATCCATTGGCGTTACCAATTCGACAAATTAGAATTACGGAATAATTCAAAGACTAAGTCTGCAATTCAAAATTGTCCAATTTGTAAATAAATGGTTTTAATTGTCAAAATAATTTCCATTCCATGCCCATCCGTCTACCGCAATCAGCCTGTTGGTCTTCCTTTGACACTTCCGGTTTTTCAAATTGTTTTTTATTTAGTTTCACTTAAAAATGGAATTCTCAATTCAAATCTCGTACATTCTTCCTTTAAAAAAATATATTTAAGCTAAGTAAATCATATTCTCTAAAGAACGCACAGAAAGTATTCACCTAAAATAAATCTGGTTTTAGTATGAAACCTCCGGTTATTGCAGTTTAAGAATATTCATATACTTACATTGAAAATCTGCTTTCTCAACTCGAGAACCACGAATCCACCTTTTGTTAAATCTGGTTTTGGTATGACCATATCTGTGAAATAAAAGCAAATAGTTATTTATTAAAACATTTATTCAAATAAAAAACCCAAGCGTAATCACCACCATTACAACTAAACTTAGTTAATCATCAGAGAAGAATACAAAATCCTCTGTAAGACACCAATTATTCTTGGAACAGGCTTAACATACGTGTCTAGTTTCTTTAAGTAAGTCGTTCATTTATAATCAGTATTAAAATTATTGAATACTTCCTGAAGTGCAGTTATCATCAGAAAACTATCTTTTGAATCTTTTAACGAATTTTTCAATAAACAAAACGGTTCTGATAACATCAAATTTGAAACTAATTCAACAATAGATTGTATTACGTTTCTGGGTAAACTAGAAATGTTATGTAATTCAGTCATAAAGGTTGTAACAACATCATTAACTTTTGATACATGACTAATATTATCATTAGGTTTTTGGTGATTAGGATCTTCACAATTAGATGCTGTATCCGTTTCATGTTGTCTTTCAGTAATAACATTAGAGCATTCAGGTCATCATGGTATGAAATGAAATGCTTTTTTAATTCACTTTTAGAATGATACAGTCCTCTTTTGGGCACAGGAAATAATTTGTAATATTATGAGCGTATAGCAAATGGATGAAATATGGTTGAAAATTTTCATATACATTATCACACTTATGACACTTCAACATGTTGGAACTCTTTCACTTAATGTGGATGCTCCCCATTTTCAATTTATAACAAAAAAAAACAATTTAATTTATTACAGCATTTTTAGGCGGCTATGGAACGTGTAATTTTGTGATTTTCGAATGAGGTGTATGACAATAAATTTATGAATGTATTAATTTTGCATTCCAAACCATTATAAAACTGTACATTGGTCTCTTAATGATTAAGATTATTTATGTATTGATAAGGAACAAACTTATTGTTTAAAATAATTTTAAATGCATGATTAAGGCGGCCCAGCATAACCAACGCAACTTCAACGCAAGCACAGTCTAAAAGCTTGTTGTTTCTTTCATCCAACGTAATGTTTGATAAAGATGCACTGCGAAAAAAGAGAGATAGCGCCAGAGCCCTCGGTTGTCGGTCGCGAAATTCCGCTGCTCACTCGCGGCCGCTTCGGTAGGGTTCGTAGTCTCGTAGTCATTCATGATTTCGCGTCTCACCTTGGCGTCTCACTCACGCACGCACGTAGTAGGTATATTTTCTATGTCTCCTAGTTCGTAAATATAATCATTTACAGTCTTGGTCGTCAGAGTAGTATCGGTATCAGTCTGAAAATAAGTATACATAATGCATTTCTTTTATAGTTTGATATGTTCAATACAAGAATCTTTGTATATTAGACATAAGATTCTTGGTTCAATCACATGCAAGCAACATGCAAGTCACAGACTGAATAACACATACGGAAAAAATGCGAAATGCCATAGTCTTCAGCCAAGAATAACATTATCCTCAAAAAATATTGCTTAATATCAAGTAAATATTTACTTGTCTTAAGAATTATGGAATTCTCCTAGGTAAACAATATTATTCTTGGATATATTTATGAACCAAGAATATTGTTTCCATTGAAGAATTTCTTATTTTTTGATTATACCAAATACAGTGCCTTAAATCAATTATTGAGGTTGAGAAAATAATTTCTGAAAACACCTCTTTTGTATGAAATTTCGAGCTTGGGTCAACTTGGGTAAACAATATTTTTGGTTTTAGTTGGATACTTCAAGTAAATATTAACTTGATATTAAACAATAATTGTGAGAATAACTATATTATCGGCTGAACAATTTGGCAGATGCTTATTTTTTTTCATGCAGGTACAACAAACAGAACCCCTAAAAATTTTATGCAAATATTGCTTCTCATTTATTAGATAAATTGATTATAATATTTAAAGATTAATAATTTATAAATTTTAATTTCTTCAATTTAACATATTTTTACTTAATTCATGATATAATCCAAATAAGCTTCAAAAACCATTTTTAATCAAACTTGTCTTAAGTGCACTGGACCAGTATGCCTACCATGAGTATCCTACGCTAAGGTAATCTACACTCGCTAGCGACTATGATGAAACATTTTGTATGAAATGCTTCCAAGTGTACACTAGAAGTGGTGCTCACCATGCAAAATATTCACCATAGTTGCTAGCGAGTGTAGATTATGTTAGCGTAGAAAACTCATGGTAGAGTTATGTCCAGTAGGTACTAAGATTTCAATCACTCATGTTCTAGATGCAAAATAGGAAGTAAAAAACTATGGAGTCATGGGTATAACTATTAAATAAAATAAGTATATTTGAAATATTTATGAAAAATGAGTAATATTATAATACTTATTAATATGGTACTAATCAAATGGTACTTACATGTCTAGAGAAATAATCATCCAGTTTGGATTTTATGTGAATTCTGTGGCCTATTAGTGGGCAAAGTTCTTTAAGGATGTCTTCATTTAGATGCCTCAATTGGTTTGATTTAATTTCATTTTCTGAAAAAAGAAAGTTATCTTATTTTTTGGTTTGGATTACAGTGATTCATAGAACCTTCCTGGCTTTTTCCATACTTTTTGGACTTGACACTAAAAAGTAGAAGTACCTACTACCCGTGCGCGATAAGATGAGACCAGAGTGGAATGTGACTACCTCGCCTGCTTCCCCTGCACTTCCCTGATGGCACCCGTATTGTACCTACTTATAGCATGAAGCAATACTACATGTACAATAAGGGAGCTATGTTTATGATGTATAGTATACAAGCACGCAACTGTGTAACGTCAACGCACCAGGTTTTAAATGTTTTCAATGCTATGAAGGAATTAGAACTGTAAGTAACCTGGCATGTTTCAAATAATAACAGAATGTAAAAGGGCATTTATTTTATACTAATTGAATGTACTGTAAGCAGATTTGTTATAATCATAATACCTATTTAAGAACGTGGTCTTCATTCTACTAATTAATGATTTATTGTCCTATTAGCAAGTTATGTAGGTACCTACTTTTCTTACCTTGGAATCGACCAATTACGGATTCGGGAACTCCCCATTTTCGCAGCACAGAATCGATCTCCTCAGACTCAACAGACATGAAAAAATTGTCATCTACGCTGGCACCGGCTGCAGTGGCTGAATCACAGAGATTTTCATTCATCTAGGTACCTACAATGAATTTTAACATCAGAATAATAACCAAATTATAACAATTATTTCGTCAATAGGTACTCACTCTTGATTGAGAAATTTTCAATTTTAGATGTAAACCACACACGAACACAGCACACGACCACCTTGCAACGCCCGACCTCGAAAGAAAAGAAAGAAAGAACCGCGCGAAGCCGCGAACTCGCGAAGTGGTGCGATTGGTGCGAATGGGTTGCCAACAACAACAAAAAATATCCCGACGTCCGAAAAGACAATTTGCAAATAACATTTTTAAACTTTGCTTTATTCCAATTTGTGTGAAAGTAGTTATTTCTTTATCTATATTTTACTAGGATTCATATGAAATTAACGGTTTAATAAAATCTGTACATGGTGAAGTTATTACAATTTAGGGATAATATTATTAATAAACACAATAATAATATAGGTAAGTAATAATGATAGGTACTCTAAATAATTTTGGTAGTTCCAGTTATGGACCGCAGTCCGAACATTTTTTAAATATCCTCTCCATTGAAAGGTTGTCTGTTAAAATCGCTTTTTGCGATTTGACCGCCTATTGTTATAGCCTAAGATAAAAGAACTACCTATTTTCTTTTGTAATGTGTCATTATGTATGGTGTGCAAGAGTTATCTATCTATTTGCATTTTATGATTTTGTTCGTTTAATTAAATAGACAAAACGAGGTTTCTCAGGACCCAGACGGATCCTGAGAAACTATTTATATTACTAGCTTACTAGCTTATAGCACTCAATAATTGTGTTTTTTCAACATCTACTATAGCAAGACCTCCCAAGTGTAAGAAAACGCGTTCCTGGTATGGGTCAAGCTGCAAAGGGGATAGAACTTTTGAGGCATAGCTTACCCGCCGCCATTTTAGTTTTTTTTTCAATCTTGCGGCGCACGATGTAACTGGTATATATGGATAGATGACACTTATACAAACAAAAAATGTTAAGCAATATGGTTTCCTAAAGTGTCACGTTTCCGAGATATTTGGAGGTAAATATCGCCATATGAGAATAACGGCAATCATTAAAAATGAACTTATTACGTGTTTATGTATTAAATTATATTCAAATAATAGTATCCTAGGTTGATTTAACTATTTTATTAGAGAAACTAGCAACATGAAAAACAATATTCATTATGTAATTACTTACCTACTAAACCGCATCGCAATATTTGTGTATTAGATTATATTCAAATAGTATCCTAGGTTGATTTAACTATTTATTAGAGAAACTAGCAACACGAAAAACAATATTCATTAATGACTTACCTACTAAACTTACCAAGTTAATTGGTACATACTAAAGATCGCTGTAATGCTCTCTGGGCGATAAAATTGCAATAGCGGCATAGCACATACAAAAAATAAATAAGAAAAACCCTTTCACGCGGCCCACCCATTTGAAGTCACGGCTTTTCTATTATGTGTATTGTTGTACTTACCTTATTCAACTTTAAACGATTGTCATCGTTCTCATATTGAAGCTATAGGTATTTAGTTCCAGTCTTGGTAACATGAGATTTTAGGACAAGTATTGTCATTTTTGTTTGCTTAATAACGGCGAGATGGAAAACAAGTCAACCACCCCGATCCGAGCTACTTTCACAACATTGTCTTTCATTACGAATATTGCGATGCGGTTTAGTAGGTAAGTAATGAATGAATACTGTTTTCGTGCTCCTATTTTTACTAGAATCTAATAAATAATGGCGGTGAGTAGCTATGCCAGCTCCCATACAAAAATGTTCCGACTCCTTTACTACTACCCAACCGATTTCAATATTTTTTTTAGAAGAAAGTCAGACAACAAACAAAAAAAATTGTTTCGAGATTCCTTAAAATAATCAATCCCACTTAGTTTTGTTTTAAATATCTTCAAGGTGCAAACATGCTGTGTCGTCATAAAATGATTGATGATGAATAATATTTTATGCAGAGTGAATCGCAATTTAACAATTAAAAACAATTTAGTCGGTACAAATATTCCCATAATAATTGAGGATTCAGTTTTGAGATGGCAACACTCATTATTTTGCTTGCTTATCGAGCATCTGTCAAGAAACGCGATTTTAGTTTAAAACGAATATTGTTGGATATTTATATAAAAAATATTTCAAAAAACTTCGATTATGATCAACTCCACGAGTCGTGACGTGACCACAGATTGACAGCTGCGCAGTAGTTAATTTTTCGGTCTGTTTGGTGGAATGAACAAGGGGGGAGCGCCGAGCTGCACACGATTGGTTCGTCAAGTTGATGCTCGTCGTCTATTGGATTCTCGCGTGTCATTTGGCTATTGTGATTTGGCCAAAAGTGTAAATGCGCGAACTTGCCCCCACTAGGCGCGTAGGTAGGTACTGTAGGTACCTAGTGATAGATAATAAATCAGTCATCCAAGAATATTCGTTGTCTTATTATGAAAATAGTGTTTCTTGACTGTTAGTCCAAGAATATTCGTTATTTTAGATGAAAATCGCATTTCTTGACTATAGTCCAAGAATATTCGTTATCTTAGATGTAAATCTTGTTTCTTGATTAACCAAGATTACAGTGTAGGTACCTAGGTACCTACGAAGTAGGAATAAGTACCTAGGTACCTACGATTTTTTTGTTAATTTAGGTAATTTGTTTTGGATAAGTACATAAATACACGTTTAAATTGGGTATCTGCTTCTGTAATACGGAATGCATTATATATGCATGCTAGCAAGTCGGTAAAGTTATGAATTTTTTGAAAACATTGAAATTATCTAGGCTGGGTTCACACTACGCCGGACCGGCAGATTTACCGGCATGGCAAAACTGCCGGAAGTGCTAGTGGCTAAAGAATATATATGAAGCTGTACACATTATGCCGGATCCGGCAAAAATACCGAGGTCGGCATTTTAACCGAGCGTTTTGTCACTGCGAGTACTTGTCAGTCCGATTTTTCTTGTGCGATCCGGTGTAAAGTGAGCACTGTTGTCCGGGAGCCGGTTTCCAGCAAATCTGATTTAATCTAATTCTAATTTAATTAAGATTCTGAAGTAAGAATCTAAATTATTTAAACTATGAAATTCCTAGTCTAAAATATTCTTGAACTAAAAAACGTTGTTCTTTCTTATTTGGAAACATTAAGATTATATGTTGAATACCGTAATTTATTGCCACGAAATAAAAAAAAGCCTTTTTTAAAAACATTGAATTATTTTAGTTTGAACTTTTTACTCTACTTTCTTACCCTAAAATAAAATCTTCTTAAACCAAACATAATGAGCGGAGTTTCACATCATATTATGAAGTTTGTACATGTTTATCAAACCTTTGAGAAAAATATGTTGAATTTTATTGGTTGAAAAAATAAGTAACTTGGGTTTATAAAATAAGAATCTGGTCTATTTTTTCTGGTTTTATTTAGTAACGACTAATACATTAGGCCCGATTGCTCTCTATATTTGAGAGACCTTGGGTGAGATCACAAAACATTAATCTTTTCTCAAAAATCATAAAGTGCCATCATCATATTGAATTATTTAGTTATTTGCACGATTGCTCTCAAAATTAATGGACCACATAAATGAATCTTTTGCTTAAAGTTTAAAAAAGCGGCCACCTTTTTTAAAGCAATCGGACCAATAGCTAAATATCCAAAATGGAATTATATATTTTTTCATATGAATGATTTTTGTGTGTCACAATCAAAGAATTTAAAACGTCCAGAAGGATAGTCGCCTCTATGGGAACATGAAATAAACAAGCCAGAATTGACAGTATTTGACAGCCGTGCGCAGTACGAACTGAGAGCGATTTGCTCAGGGAGCCCCTCAAGCGGAGTGAAATTAAATGTCTTGCGGAGGCGTAAGGCGGATTATCCATCTGGGTAGAGGCACGATGCCCTATGAAAATCTTTGGTCACAATATATTTTAATTTTAATATTGTACGTACCTACGTAATAATAAAAATCGCACGCATACTTATATACTGTCAATCATGCCTTATGTATGTATTTTATTTTCCCATAGAGACGAACTATCCATCTGGATTTTAAAAATTCTTTATTCCCTCATAATTTATTCCCTCGAAACAAAGAAGGTCTTGTCTTGTTTGAAAACATTGAACTATCTTAGTTTAAATAATTTAGATTCTTACGTCAATGCTACTCCACTTACTTATCCTAAAATAAAATCTTTTTGGACCAAGCATTAAAAATCTTATTAAAAAAACTTTATTATTTCTTATTTGGAAACATTAAAATTGTAAGTTGAATACAATAATGTATTCACTCGAAACGAAAAGTCTTGGTTGAAAACATTGACTATCTTACTTTAAATAATTTAGATTCTTACTGCAATGCTAATCTACTTACTTACCCTAAAACAAAATCTTCTTGAAGCAAACATTAAACATCTTATGAAAGAACGTTATTCTTTCTTATTTTGAAACATTAAGATTACCTATAAGTTGAATAGCATAATTTATTCCCTCAAAACAAAAAAAGTCTTGTTTGAAAACATTGACCTATCTTAGTTCAAATCATTTAGATTCTTACATCAATGCTACTCTACTTACTACCCCTAAAATAAAATCTTCTTGGACCAAGCATTAAAAATCTTATTGAAAAACTTTATTATTTCTTATTTGGAAACATTAAAATTGTAAGTTGAATACCATAATTTATTCACTCGAAACAAAAAGTCTTGGTTGAAAACATTGAACTATCTTATTTTTAATAATTTAGATTCTTAATTCAATGCTAATCTACTTACTTACCCTAACATAAAATCTTCTTGAAGCAAACATTAAAAATCTTATGGAAGAACGTTATTCTTTCTTATTTTGAAACATTAAAATTATAAGTTGAATACCATAATTTATTCCCTCGAAACAAAAAATTCTTGTTTGAAAACATTGAACTATCTTAGTTCAAATAATTTAGATTCTTACGTCAATGCTACTCTAATTACTGACCTTAAAATAAAATCTTCTTGAACCAAACATTAAAAACCTTATAATAAAACATAAATCTTTCTTTTTTGGAAACATTAAGATTATTAGTTGAATACCATAATTTATTCCCTCGAAACAAAAAAGTCTTGTTTGAAAACATTGACCTATCTTATTTCAAATCATTTAAATTCTTACGTAAATGCTACTTTACTTACTTACCCTAAACCAAAATCTTCTTGGACCAAGCATTAAAAATCTTAATAAAAAACTTTATTATTTCTTATTTGGAAACATTAAAATTGTAAGTTGAATACCATCATTTATTCACTCGAAACAAAAAATTCTTGTTTGAAAACATTGAACTATCTTAGTTCAAATAATTTAGATTCTTACGTCAATGCTACTCTAATTACTGACCTTAAAATAAAATCTTCTTGAACCAAACATTAAAAACCTTATAATAAAACATAAATCTTTCTTTTTTGGAAACACTAAGATTATAAGTTGAATACCATAATTTATTCCCTCAAAACAAAAAGTCTTGTTTGAAAAAAATTACCTATCTTAGTTCAAATCATTTAGATTCTTACGTCAATGCTACTCTTCTTACTTACCCCAAAATAAAATCTTCTTGGACCAAGCATTAAAAATCTTATTAAAAAAACTTTATTATTTCTTATTTGGAAACATTAAAATTGTAAATTGAATACCATCATTTATTCACTCGAAACAAAAAAGTCTTGTTTGAAAACATTGGACTATCTTGGTTTAAATAATTTAAATTCTTACGTCAATGCTATTACTTACTCACCCAACAATTATTTTTTTTAAGCCAAAGATGTATATTCTTAGTATTAAAACATTGTATGTCTTATTTTGAATAAATTTAGGGTCTTAATACAACCACATTATATACTCCTACAAAAACTGTTACTCTTAGAATAAAAACATGATTTCTTGTTCGAAAACTTTCCTACTTTCTGATTACGAGAATCGTAGATTATCAAAAGGGAGAAAATTATTATTTTATTTCAAAAATATATTCTTCAGTCAAAATGTTTTGATAAATTAATTTAAGTAAATGCTGCCGCATTTGGTTTAATAATTTTAGGTTCTTGAACTTAAAAAAATGTTCTCTCATATTAAGACGCATGGAATTCTTAATTTAAGAATGTAATATTTTGTTTATACAACACTAAACAATACTTGAAACAAAAATCATTGTTTTGTTTCTAGTAAATATAATAAGAATAATATTGTTTTTCGTGGAGAATATCATTTCTGTTGAGCTAAGATATTATTGTTATTTCAAGCACATATTTATTTAATTTTAAACAATATTCCTGAGAATAAAAATATTCTTGGCGGAAAACTACTTCCGCGGGCATTTTTTTCCGTGTACGGTGTGCAAATCTAAGAAATGACGTTTATGAATTTCAAAGCAACATAAACCTTATTGCGTCATTATAAGGCTTATCTGTTAAATCTATGGTTATTTATATAACAATATGGATGAACCTTATTGTAAAGGAATAAGGAATATTTTTATTTCTATTCACTCGTTGGCACGCTGCTGCGGCTTCTAGTATGTCCTGTATTCTTTGTTCTCATAAATAGCTGGGTAATCATTAGTTCTGTTATTACATAACCTGACATCGAAAATGCGGCAATATTAAACAGATTTAAGCTTTATTTTAATAGACAAAAGGCTGGTAATCGCTGGCACTGTTTGACATGAAAAAGCTTCCAGTGATGCCGAATATAAAGTTATTCTTATTTGAACCTTATTGTAACCAGATAAGGATCTGTGAAAATGTTTACTTTACGCTAGAAACTATATAAGAATGTGTATGTTTTATACTTGAAAATCTCGAATTCTACATAGACATGACAAAAGATATTATTCCTAATTAAGATGCAGCAAGCTCGAATATTGTTTGAATCAGAAATCTCTTTTATTGAATCTTTATGATATCATCTTTGGCAAGTAACGCAATTATTGGCATTAGCAAAAATACAAGAGCTAAAATTAAAAAAAAAATGACAATCAGCATCAAACGTCAGAGGCAATAAATGTTGCCAGTTTGAAGCAAATATATATATTTTTAGCGTTTTAAATTTAGCATGCTCTCATTAATGGTTGTATATGAAATGGTCACATTAACTTTTCTCGGGACCTGATTTTTTCACTTTGCATTTCGCTATTCAAAATCTATTAAAATCTCTGTCAAATTAACCAATATTATTGCATAAATTGTACTTCTTTTGCAGCAATACTATTGTTTAATATTAGACAACGATAAATTAATCGGAATATCGTTTTTCGGAATATACTTATGGAGTATATTCGATGCAGCAGCGATAAACGGAATAATTTTCGAACTCCAATTATGTGAATTATAAAAAAGACATTATTTTACAATTTTACGAAGCATATCATTATATAGTTAGTTCTCTTGTATTCTATTAATTTAGTTAGATCTTTTAGTTATTTAATCTGTGAATTTATACTCTTTTAAATATGAAATAGAGAAATGTTGATACATATGCGCTGAAGCATTTATTTTATGTTTTATTTGGAGTGTGAAATATCAAAAATCCAGGTTGAAAAATCAATAGGTGTAATGAAATTTTGAAATTAGGCTGACTATAAACGTAAGGACTGTCAATAAATCGCCTTAATGTGTGTGTATGTATTGTATGTATGGATATTTTAGATTACGAATTTTGTATGTAACTATTGCATGACGTAGTATTGATAATAAGAGATTAATAACCCTATAAGAGACCTGGGGCTTAGAAATTGACCCAGTGGATACTTTTCCAACAGTTTATTGGTTGATTTTTGTATCTCCATCTTTGTTTTCTATATAGATTTAGAAAAAGACAGCGATGGAGATGAACGTGTAGATGTCTAAGATGTCAAAAGTGACATTGTCAAAGTGACATTTACAATTGTATAGGGTCAAAATAAATGTTACGTACCACACTTAGGCGCTGCACATACATCTTTAGACGACTACTAACAGTACTCAGAGCCATCAAAATAAATTTATTACCATCTCTATCGCTGCACTTTTCTAAACCTATATAGAAAACAAAGATCAACCAATAAACTCTAATAGACGTCACAGTCAAACGTCTTATCACGTGGTTTATAGTGTAGTCCATTTATAAGATTTTTTTAAAAACTAACTCAAGGTCTTATTGAAATGTGCAATAAAGACTAAATTTGCTTGTATACATCTTTAGTGAAAGGTCCTAACCATACAAATCAGTGCCAGTTCTGAATGGTGTGGTAATTTATCAATTGTTGACTTTTAATACGTAAGTTAATATGTAAAGATGTGAGTGAATAATTAAAAATAATGTTCTAAATTGCCAACTTTATATAAGAATCTGAGATAGTTATTATGTACACACGGCTACAAATCAATTGATACATTTCCAGTATAAGCTGACCTCTCATTGTACGAAAATCCTATACAATGCGAGATCAGCTTATACTGGAAATGTATCACTTGATCTGTAGCCGTGCGTACCTACACAATTGGTAAAAATTAATCTTATGGGGTATCCTTGAATACATTTTACTTACCTGATTGTCTAAATACATAATATCTATCTCAAATTATTATAATACCTAAATATTGGACTGGCGTGTGTTCATTTTACAAAGAACTCCGCGTATTGGAGCGTTTTTGGTGTTTACAAATTTGTGTAATTAATTAATTGTTAAGTTTCTCGTGTTTTGTCGTTTATTGTAAGACTCGAGTTCTACAAACATACTTCAATAATATTTGTACTATAAAAAAGCTGAGTGGAGCAATTTTGATAAAACTTTTTATTACCACGTGTAACAGTTAGCAGAAATAACTCTGTTTGGAATAGTTTCTTCGAATTTTCGTTCAGACACACTCTATACGACGTGATTAATGAATATTGATAACTAGCTGCCCGGCACGACTTCGTTTGCGTGGTGTCCTACTAACCTATACCCTACCCTACCTAACCTACCCAACCTACCCTACCCCTATCCCGAGTAAAAACGTTTAGCTTAAATTATCTTTCCAGAATCTAAACATTACTTCTAACATAATTGAACTTTTACGTATGAACTCTGTCCAGAACAATTCCCCTCCTTTCCGAGACAGTCGGTAACATCTCTAAAGCATGTCAAAACCAAATTTAGTTCAGTGAATTTCCACATGGCGAAGTTTTTATTAATCTGGTTGACTTGGGTGATTGAGTGCCTATAAAATAATGTTTAAACATAAAAAATATGCTCTATTAGTTACCGGCCAAGTGCGACCTGCACTCGCACACGAAGGGTTCCGTAAAGGCGTTTATTGTATGTTACCCTTTTAATTTTATTTCATTTTTGTTATTTGTTGTTGTAGCGGCGCAATAGAAATACACATTCTGTGAAAAGGGGCTGGAAGGTTTTAGTAGCCTGGCATTTCTATCATTTCGCTATTTTGTATTTCAAAATGGCGTCCACGGATGACTTACATATAAAGATCGATAGCTGACATCAATACAATCAAGAAATATTTTGTGACAAAACCTCGTTTCGAAGAAGCAACTAAAGTTTTACCCCTTATTCATAATGAAGTTATCAAACGTTGATTAGCTAAAATTCTGAAGTCTTTATCTGACACGTGACATTTGGTGATCGAAAGAGTGAGACGGAGGACACTATTACACTGATTTAGTTAAAAAGCGATTATGAATAAGGGGGTTAATGTTTAGAAAAAATAATATATAATATTTTTAATGCAATATTAAATACTTCAGCCAATAACTTTACCCAATAAATTATAGTAAAATAAAACTAAAAAACTGGCTTCAAAAACCCCTACCCTCGTTTTTTTTAGTAAAATATGAGACTATTACAAAAATCGCATACACTAAGGCCCTTACGGAATAGACAGAGAATATAGATTGATTATTATTTAATCATTTTTAGTGTAGGGCTTTTTAAACCTTGTTTTTTGTTTATTTCAACTATAATTTATTTGGTACACTTTTTGGGTGTAGTGATACATTTTGCATTAAAAATATTATATTCTTAACAGTAAAACTTTAGTTAGTGCTTATATCTTCGAAATGTCACGAGGTTTTGCCACAGAATATTTCTTGGTTGTATTTATGTCAACTATCTATTTTTATAAAAGTTATCAGTGCACGCTATGTTGAAAAAAAAATGCAGATGAGAGGTATGCCAAAATCTTGCTACCCCTTTCAACTACCTATTACTGTTCATGAGTCAGCTGACTGACAGACAGACAGACGGACAGCGGAGGTTTAGTTATAAGGTCCCGTTAGCACCGTTTGGGCAAGGAACCCTAACAATTAACATTACCAAGCGCTCCCAATTATATGTACATTTTCAGCAAAAGTTTGTGGACTAAAATTAGTCTTAGTTTATCATTAAAACAGTTATTTTCAGTACTTTCGTCACGGTAGAACTGAAGTATACTTTTACCCCCTTATTAATAAGGTGTAAGTCAAGTGAAGTCAAGTGAAGTCAAGTATACCTAGGTTTTAAATATATCCGTCACTTTCTAATGTCATATAAACAAAAAGGGCTGGGGCTATCTTAAGACCTGGGTGTTTGAGTTACACCCTATTTATTAACTAGCTGTTGCCCGCGACTTCGTCCGCGTAGATCATTTAAAGAGGAATAATTCTTTAATACATATTTTTTGGGTAACTTGACTCGTTTACGCAGCGCACGCAACGGAAGCCTTCAAATATGAATAATTTTCCCCGTTTTTGCAACATTTTTCACTGATGCTTCGCTCCTATTAGTCGCAGCGTGATGTTATATAGCCTAAAGCCTTCCTCGATAAATGGACTATCCAACACAAAAAGATTTTTTCAATTCGAACCAGTAGTTCCAGAGATTAGCGCGTTCAAACAAACAAACTCTTCAGCTTTATAATATTAGTATACGTAAGGGGGTTAAAGTTCAATTAAGTTAAAATGCTTAATGTGTTGTATATAGTTATTAAATGTTCCTAATAAAGTTGATTTTTTCACAAATTCAGTTTTCAGTGTAATATGCAACGACTAAGCACATTAAATCAACACAAAAACGTGTCATAATCGAATCATGATGTATATAAGTTGGATCAAGGTATACAAATTGAGAGTTGATCCATACAAATCTTATTATATTTATTTTTACGATACCTGCGCCAGATAACTGCGTTAGATGTTAACTTAGGTAATTTTAACTCTGCATTTACTTTAGTTTAATTTTTTGTAGATGTATGTATATGGTTACACCTTTTTATATTTTAAGGAGTGAAGTTTAATTGTTCTTTAAATACATTTCAGGCAATGTTAAAGGTTGTGGATGACTTTTGGCACTCAAGTATATTGTCAAAATTATTGTTGTTATGAAACATGTAACTCTAAATTCTAAAACTGGATATTTTTAGGTTCAAAAATGATAAGACCTGAAATCCCGATCTTCGAAGTCGACACAGAATATTGGACCATAAATTATGATTTCATTTTATAAATGATCCATTTTTTATTGTAAATTTTGATTTTGGTTAATTTTGCGGTATACTTTGTTTGGATCTAAGGTTGTTTTAATAGTATAAAAACTGTCGGAGGAAACTCAAAATGTTTTTTCTACTGATTACTTTAGGTAAATTTTAAATTATTTATTTAAAAGCCATTATTGTCGTTATACTTTAACGTACAGTGGATTAGACAGATGATATTTTCTCAATTTTACGTAATTTTAGTTTTAAGTTACAAAATGAATATATGACATTGATTTTTTTATGTGATTGTTTTAATTTTCACCCTTTGGTTGAAGCCCCATACGTTCAATTCACATTGCGGTGGGACGACAGAGTGAACACAGGCGAGCAAAATGGTACATATTGCAGTTTGAACTTTATTTCCATTGTACAACGTGCTCGATATGAGACCTAAAACGGATTGTGCGAATTGACGGATTTCCGCGACTACAGTCAGCAACTTATAGCCCGGCTACACGCTCCGTCTTGTATGCAACCAAAACTGCGCATGCCAATATTCATCATGTCAATGATTGCACAAGCCGCGCTTCCGGGCATGCACGAGCTACCGTCTTGCCTTCACAGTCTTACTTAGTCATTTGCACAGTCTTGAACTAAGCATGCATGACGGAGTGTGTAGTCGGGGTATTAGGATTCCTATTCAAAATTCAAAATCATTTATTCAAATAGACCTTCGCAGGCACTAATGAAAAGTCTGACTCTAATACCGGTTCGGAAGGTTGCATTTGCTGAGAAGAGCCGGCAATAAACTCAGCAATTTCCCTTTTCAAAACAAGCTTAGATTCGTTGCATAATATTTACATTCTTATCGCACTGACAACAATTGCGTGCCCCGGCGCGGCGCGGCAAAACTACAAAGTAGAATGAATCTATATCTATATATAAAATTCAAAGTCCTGCCTGACTGACTGACTGATATATCAACGCACAGCCCGCTGGTCCTAGAGACATACAATTTAGAGGGTATATTCTTTGTGAAGAGTAGGTATCCATTAAGAAAGGGTTATTCGAAATTCCACCACTAAAGGGGTCAAATAGGGTATGAAAGTTTCTGTGAAAGTCCATCATTTTCGAAGATAGGATCTTCAAATTTTGTGTTTAGACTGAAGATTCTGTGTTTTCTTTTTACAGTCTAGTTTGCTTGCCTGTTTGCCTCGAAGGAAATCCCCGCGCGTATTTGTTCCACGACATTATAGTCTCTTTTTTTCATGGCCATTTTTAGGTTTTGAGAGAGGATTTGTTCTGTTGTTGCTGCCATTGCCCGTTTTGCGAACCTGCCTATGCCGTCATCACTGTCATCTGTGTAATATACACAGCTGAGAGTGTGACGCGACACTGCTACGACCGCATGCGGTACACTCTCGTGGATTTGCAACCTTTTTGGTCTTGTTTGGAGAATGATTACCGACTCGTACGTTGAACCCTGAGCTTCATGTATGGTAAGGACGCGTGATCCCGTGGCAGCCCCGTATCCCTGGTTGGTAAGAGATGCCTTTTCTTCCTGGGTGTGAACCAGGAATAAGGTGTTCGGGATGGTGCTAGGTATTTGCGCGTCTGTGTACCTATGTATCTATGCGTCTGTGTATGTGTATCTATGTAGGTATGTACTTTATAATAAACTAGGGTTTCACCCGCCTTCCCGGGATAAAAAGTTCTCGAGAACTTTTAGACCTGGTTCCATCATCACCTTTCTACCATCGCACTGCTCGCCGGCGATATGGAGTGGATTTCATCTTCACATCTTTTGTTTATACTTTTCATATACTGGGTGTAGATTTCGAGATGGCATATTTTCGAAACCTATGTTGGATTCTCAAAAAAAAAAAGTATTAATTTTCATGCATTATGGTCAAGCAAGCAATATTTTTTTTGAGAATTCTCTATTGGTCCCATAGTAAAAGTTGTTCAGCGTGACTAACCCAATATAGGTTTCGAATATATGCCATCTCGATATCTACACCTGTTATATTTGACATTGAAATTTTAAAGAGCACCAAGCTTATGAATAAATAATGAATAAATAAATTTTAATAAATAAATATCCTGGGACATTCCTCACACACGGTCACTGACCCCAAAATAAGCAGAGCTTGTAGGTACTGTGGAAACCAGATAACTGATATAATAAATATACCTACTACTTTTTGTTTGTAAATACATACTTAAAATACATAATTAACCCAGACTCAGGACATACAGATATTTTTATGCACACAAACGCATGTCCTGTGCGGGAATCGAACCCACGACCTGGGGTGCAATAGGTGGAATCTTTACCAGAGTCTTAACCAACTGCGCCAACTGGCCCGTCAAAATAGCTAATAGGCTATATATATAGCTAATAATAATAAGTTATATAATATTAGTTACGATTAACTATACTCAAAATATTCTAATGAAATAGTGAAAATGTACTTCCAAACAAAAAAAAAAAATTCGAAGAAAAAACAAGGCATATGGTCAGTTTTTAATTCAATTATCCAAGAAAAAAAAAACTAATTCTAATCCAATTTAAATATTCTTTTATATTTATTTGACATTCCAATTTTAAAGAGTATTTGCATTGCACCAAGTTCAAAATGCAAATTCAAAAGCGAATACCAGGTAGGTATGTGTTTTAAGCGTGCGTTCAGACATGCGGGAATCGTGCGTTTACGCATCGCGCGGTTTGAAACCGCAAAATTGTGATGCTATTCAGACACGCGCGGTTAGTATGCGATTTCGTGCGGGTTAGCGTCAGTTTCAAAATGGAGGTCGACGAAGAAGTGTGTTTACTGTGGTTGCTCCTTAAAAAAAAGAAAAGAAAAAGGCGGTATTGGGTGCATCCAATATTACGTGACCGACTAGTACATGGTCAGTTCGTAACGTTATATCCCAAATTAAGAATGTATGATAATTTTTTTGACTGAATGTCCCATATTGCAGGTCTCTTCTCCACCTCATCAATAAATACTTCAGTGTCGAAACGATCCATGGCGAACTCACGAGCAGTGACGTGCTCACCGCGCGGTATCTGCAACGCAACTGAACGCGAAGTAAAGACTCCATAGTAGGCATGGCATAAATCACAAGTAGCAGGTGATAAAGAATATGATTCTGTTTTCATATGTCACATCTGCTACCGTCCATGACATAGCCTGTTACATGTTATAAAGAATATTTAAGACTATAAATAAAATGTATGCGACTGAAGGACTTTGTATCCATGGTCATGAAAAAATTTAAAGAAAAAATAACTTTATCATTGATTAGCTTTTAAGAGTATTCAAAAATAAACCTTAAATCAAGTGACATAAAGTGTTAACTTCTTTAGCATGTTATGTAGCAGGATAGAAAAATAATTTTTTGTTACGAAAGTATATATAATTTGCATCAGTGATAATTTGACACTTGCGTGCGATACTCGCACATGATTTTGTGAAAAATACCGTCGATCAGCATCGATGACGTAGGTTACAAATCATTGCAAATCATATATAGCTAGTGAAATCATGCTATAAAAAATAATAATATCATCAAATGAGAATTCCTATAAAGTAGCAATAATTTCCATGCCTACTCCATAGTAATAGAAACGCGCGGGAGCAGCGCGATTCTATTTTCTGGCGGTTAGGTTGCGGTAACCGCGCGGCTTGATTAACCGCGCGGTTATGTCTGAACGATTACTTTATAACTCATACAAATAAGACCCGCGCGATTTCCATGCGATTCTGAAATCGCGCGGTTCCCGCCGTGTCTGAACTAGCGCTAAAAGTAGTCCGTCAGACGCCTTTCTATTTCAATAGGCACCTAAGCATTTTTTGTATACTCAATCCCACCAAAAACATTCTGTAAAAAACTAGCCAAGTCTCGATGGAGCTGCTTGTTTATTTCTAAAAAGTAATGAAATCTAGACAAAGTCGTGCTAAGTCTAAGGTGTGTTTTTGGTGGGATTTCACTTCTTTTTGTAGAAACGTGGGCATATTGATTAATTTTATTAGATTTTCTTATTTGACACAGTTTTTTTCTTTTTACGAGTAGTTTTTTTATTATTACAAATCTTTCTTTTCTTTGATTCTGATTCGTGTACAGTTGCAACAGTTAAGCAGAAGGGGAGGCATTCGCCCAGCAGTGGGACGCTATAGGCTAGATTATATTAGAAGATGTGTCCCACTACGCTGGATTTTTGCAATGACAGTAGATTTTTTTATGTACCAATAGTAGAAGGGGGCATTACCATATCTCTAATACAGCTGAGACCAGCTGAGGGTTCTTCATCAGATACTTCGGTCCACCAAGTTGAATATTTTTTGTAAAGGCGGTATGTCGATCTCTAATAGTTTGGTTGGGCTCTTGTGTTTTCTAATCAGTGTCACCAGATACTCCAGATCTTCGATTATCCTAGTTTTTATAGTTTTCCCTTTATGTGGCCATTAAACCCTAACTCTGTACCAAATTTCAGCTCTCTGAGTTTATGGGAAGTACTAGTTCTATTTTGATGATCATGAGTGAGTGAGTGTCATAAATGCGAAACTTTGCTTTCGCTTAACTTCGGAACTAAATGACCTACAGACTTGAAATTTTGGATTTTAAGTATGTGATTATAGCTTACTGGATGACGAAAATTTTTGCGTCCTGGTCTTATCCAGAGGTTCTCAAATAGGGGCCTGAAAATGCGGCGAAATGGTTCCAGTAAAGGATGGTACGGCAGTGTTTGCTTCGCGATCGACTCGGCGGGGGCACTGCCGTGCCCCCCGATCTCATCATGGCAAGCGATGATATTGTGGCCGAAGGTCTCTATTAGGCTTCGTTGGGAAGCACTCAGAACTGGCTCTCAAGTGCAGATGTCGGAACACCGTTAGGTGATTGGAGATAGATTTTCAACTTGAGGGTAGTTTTGTGGTTGGTATTTATAAAAAGTATAGGTTAATAACTGAAACTCTGTTTATTAACAAGATTGTTAAAAAAAAGTCGGATATACTCTTGCTAACAAAAAACTGTGTCACTCAAGTCGGCCACCACGGTGTACGTACAAGCTGGCACGCACACATTCACTCATTAGTTGAGCCCGGGTAATAGGCTCTGTGTAAACGGCGACAGAGTCTAGTTTCCCGCGGATTAGCCAACTAATGTGTGCGTGAGAGGTGGCCGACTTCATAGACACAGTTTTTTGTTAGCGAGAATATGTCCGACGTAGTCTGTGTTTATTAATTACTCTTCTTCAACTGTTTCACTCGCTTCTTCAGTCTTCATGGTGGAGCACAGTAATGTTTAGTCATTATAGAATAGTTAAAAACGTGCCAAATTAACTTTCCGCCGAGGCAACACCGGAAGCGGCGTCCATTGGTCACCGGGCGCAAAGAAAAAAGAAACGCATTTCCGCTAATCATCTATGCAAAAACTTTGGTAATGCGTACACGCTGCGCGCTTCGTTTATCGAATTATCACTTTATATAGGTACCTATTGTGAATTTGTGATAGTGCTGTTTTTTAGACGTTTTCAAAGACAGTGGAGTGTGCCAATCATAAGGATTGTTTGTTTGGTAAGTAAAACTTTCTATATTAACTGGATAATTATTGTGCTCACAAGGTTTAGGCAAAAAGGGAAGCGGAACCACCCCGCGCCGGTTAGTTTATTAACCATAAAATGGTCCTTCGAGCCGGATGCGCTTTTCTATGTCCTTAAACCCATTTTCAAACCACATTTTAAATTTTCACGTTGTTTCGACAACGCCCGCGTTTGTACAGTTTCATTGAAACACCGCTCCACCCGCACCGCACGCCATCTTTTCTTTTCCAATATTAAGGCCTTACCCCACCTCAAAAGTGCTCCTTTGATCCTGCATATCAATAAAAGTAACCAATCAATAATTTTGAAAAAAATATATAGTACAGTTGAGGATATATACTGACTCCTGTATGATGTGAAAACACGATTCCTAAACATTTTCTCGATAGAAAAAAATCTCAAACTTCCCTCTGAATTTTACAAATAAATCGCATTAGTCAATTAATACTTTACCTATACTAATGAAACTTTTTATATAAACTGTAGTTAGTACAATACGTGTACCATATGATTTGAATTTAAAATAATGTTTTATTTTAATTTGTTAGAAATTAAATCTCAAATATTTCGAGTGGTACGGTGCGCTGCCGCACAGATTCAGTCGCGCTCCGGCGTTCGAACGGGGAACCCGTGTCTCTTGCTCTCACGACCCACGTAGATACGTACCTAATAAATTATAAGTGAAGTGTATTTTGTTTTAAATGGGAAATGATCGAGACAAGAAAAGAAAAGATGGAATTGGAGAAAAGAAAATGCTACACATATTAAGAATAAAATATTGAAGTAAGTACCTACCTAAAATGAATCATAATATGTGTTTTTACCTAGGAAGGCATTTTGGTTTGTATCTACCAATAAATTCTGAGTCTGATTATTGTAATGGGTAAGAAAAGTAGGTAATTTCCAGTATAAGCTCCTCTGATCTGACCTTCCATTGTACGGAAATCCTATACAATGCGAGATCAGCTTGTACTGGAAATTTATATCTTGATGTGTAGCCGAAATAAAGAAAATATAGGTACCGGACGTGGACCCGTGCCCGTAAGTATCAACCACCTAGCTAATTAGGTTAGATACTAAAATGTTTTCACAACAGCGTAAGTAAAGCATGTACATTTAGGTTCCTACCTACTATGTAGGTATATATTATGCAGTAAATTGAATTTCTACAATAAACATTTTATTGGTAAATATTAGGGTAGTCGTCCAAGTAAATGGCCACGGTCACATATTATTTTATTAGTATGAGATAAAGAGAAGTAAAGCCTATTTTGTTACAGAATGCAAATACCAACGTACATACCTAATCATAATTGTACCTACTACATACATTTTTCATTTTCAGAAATAAACAAATACCCGATTCTGACTACAATACAGAAAATGTACCGCACGTGGACCCGTGGCCGTGAGTATCAACCGCCTAGCTTATTAGGTTAGATACTAAATGTTTTCACAACAGAGTAAATAAAGTTTGCACAGGTTATTAGGTAGGTATCCAACTTCTTGGTAGGTACCCACCTACTAGGTAGGTATATGTTATGTAGTGAATTGAATTACTTCAATAAATATCTTATTGGTTATCCTTACTACTATTATAAATGCGAAAGTGAGTTTGTTTGTTACGCCTTCACGCCTCAAATACTCAACGGATCATCATGAAATTCGGCATGAAGATAGCCTATGGTATGGAGAAGGACATTGGCTACTTTTTATCCTGGGAACGCGGGTGAAACGGCGGGGGACAGCTAGTTCTAAATATAAGGGTTAAATATTAGGGTAATCGTTCAAGTAATTGGCCACGGTCATATTATTATATAATTTTAGTAGTATGTAAGAAGAAACGTATAGCCTATTTTATTACAGATTGCAAATACCAACGGAACACATGGATGCCAGTAGTTCTAAACATGCAAACGAACCTGATTTGATGGCTTTACAAACTGTAGAATTGTGAGTTTATCTAACTATCGTTACCTATTAGTGTGTACTTTAGTGTAAGTAACTCTTTCTGTCTATTATCTTTTTACATCTTAACTTTTTTCAATACATATAATTCTTAGTTTACATACATATAATATATTTACATACATTTTTTTCTCATATATAAGTTTGAATGTAATTGGGTACCTTATTTCTGCGTTTCTTAACTTATTATTACTCACTTAGAACGAAGTGCTAGTTACATAAATTACATAATTAATTTATTATTGAAACTGGTTATTTCAGGTACGTAATAAACTATTGTGGAAGCGAAGCAGAGCATATTCAGTGGCGTGCATTCCATATAGGCAAATAAGCAATGCCTACCTCATAAGATTCAATACAATAATATTTTGATTCAATTAAACTACATAATCACTTTGAATAAAATCTAACCTAACGTTCAATACGAAATTTTAAACTTTGCCGCGCAGGCACTCGCAAGTTCGCCTCTCAAATTCACGCACACTAAAACGATTTCGGCATATTCATACACACACACACACTTCTTTAAGATAATACGACGAAAGCATAAATGACGCTTTTGCTATGCGTAGCATACTGACATTTGACATTCGCGATTTATGGACCAAAAGTAACCTTACCTACTCTGTTGTAAGTAAGGTAACCCATTCAAATTAAAAAAACTACCTTAACCTAAACTACCTAAACTAGTTTACCAACATTAGAGCAACTCAAATATAACTTCGCAATTTATTTGTGTTGGTTTGTTTATGGTTTGGCTGGCGTTGTATCGTCATTGTATGCAGTGTTGTTGTTATTTACTTATTAAATAAATAAATAAATGAACGTTTATTTGTCTCTATCTTAAAAATAACATAATAAAACAAATAAAAAAAAAGAAGTAAACAAAAGCAGAGACAAAAAGGTCTAGTGCTCAGCCACGGCTGTGGATAGGCATATCGCACAACCGCTGATATTCTGCACTAGCCTGACATTAAATGATGAGTCTGCATTATATTAAACGATTAAAATAGAAATAAAAGTAATAATAAAACGTAATTAATCAAGTAATGAAGTCCTAAACTAGCCCATAGATTGCTTTGAGATAAGCCAGTTGTAGCATTTGGCGCGGAAGCTAGACGTCAGTGGCAAGTTGCGTATTGGTGGTGGAATGTCGTTTCAGCACTTGGATGCTGCAAACTTAAAGCAACCTTTGGTCTTTACAAGTGATATTTTAGGAAGATAAAGTCTACTGTCACGAGATGCGGCCGACCATTTGAGCTTATTGTTTAAATATGTTGGAATTTTATTTTTCCGCAGTGTGTGTAAATATGTAGATAGCTTAAAAAATCTTGTTGATTCCATATTCAGTATTCTCTTGTCATTAAGGTATGGTGAAATATGGGATCGCTTAGGTATATAATAAGAATAGCGCATACACGCATTTTGAACTCTCTGAATGGCTTTAATTGTTTTCTGAAAAAGACAGGGACCGTACACTATATCACAGTAATGAAGGTGAGATAAAACAAGACTATTGCACAGTTGTAGCCTAATGTCGACACTCAAAAATGGGCGCAGTTTATACAATGTCTTGAGGGCCCCGAAGCACTTATTAATTTTTAATTGAGTATGCATCTCGAAACGAAGCTTTTCATCGAAAATGAGGCCTAAATTCCTTACATTATCATTAAGAGGCACTATTGAAGTGTCGACACACAAAATAGGGTTGAGGCTTTTTATAGCCTGAACTTGGTGGTCAGTACCGCAGATGATCGAAGTGCTTTTATTTCCGTTGAGAATGAGGCTATGCTTATTGGACCATTTGAGGATTGCGCTGAGATCTTGGTTCAATTTTTGGCAAGAATCAGTAACGGCTTCTGGTGATGTGGCAGTATGAATATATAACTGAGTATCGTCTACATATAAATGAATATGAGGTGCTGAATGACGTCAGTAATACTTGAGGTATATACGGCGAACAAAATAGGGCCTAAAACTGAACCTTGAATCACACCACGGTTCACAGGGATACGCTGGGAAAAGGTAGGTTTACCTTTGTTATCTATACATTTTACAACTTGGGTACGACTCGAGAAATAGGATTTAAACCACTTAGTAGCCGAATCTGAAAAGCCAAAGTATTTCAATTTTGCTACCAATAACGGTACACTCACACAATCAAACAACTCACACAATTATTGTGATTTTGCGAAGTGTATCTGTGTGAAATTAAGGAATTTTGTGGTGATGATGCAAAATGTATTGATTAATTAGTCCTTTATTCAGTTTTCGTTTGTTGAAAATAGTAGGTAACTTGCTGTAGACCAACTCCAAAACTTTCATGGATTCAAACAAAGGTAAAAATCTTAGACAATTTTATTAATTGTGATTTTGCGAAGTGTATCTGTGTGAAATGAAGAAATTTTGTGGTGAAGATGCAAAATGTATTGATGAATTAGTCCTTTCCTTTAGTCAGTTTTCGTTTGTTGAAAATAGTAGGTAACTTGCTGTAGACCAACTCCAAAACATTCATGGATTCAAAACAAAGGTAAAAATCTTAGACATTTTAACACAGGATATTATGTTTATTAAAAACACCTGGCTACCTGGGTGCTGTTATTCGAATCTATTATTCTGTTATTATGTATTTTGTTTGCTAATGAATCATACCAAATGTGTGTGGAATGATACGCTGACCTAAACAATTTTACGAATTTGGTCAAAAAACCTGATCTATCTAAGAGCCATATTTAGGCGTATGGCCAAGATTTCTTCTGCCTACCTAGTCCGAAAACCAATGCACGCCACTGAGCATATTATTCCCGTGGATGGACGAAGAATCATCGATTTGGATCATTTTTTAAATCACTTCAAACAATATGTAATCACAACAAAGCGTTTGGATGTACATTGAGTAATGTCCACATTATTGGAGAAAAAAGAAAAGGACTACTTTCCAAATACACGTTGAAATGCAACATGTGCAATTTAAAATTTAGTCTCGACTCGGAACCCAAATCAAACCAGGATTTAAATAAAGCTGCAACATCTGGCATTATATCTACTGGTATTGGCTTTTCCCAATTTAACGAATTATTTTCATCAATGGATTGCCCGTCTTTTACTTACTTATTTATTTTCCCGTAAGAGTCTTCTCAATAGAAAGATGAAGTTGGTAAAGTCGTTCTCAAGTTATTGCATGACCAAGGGAAATAGGGATTAATTTTTATATATACATAGAGATCTCTAATAGGCATGTTTAGTTTTTCTTACATGCACTAGAATTTGACTTGAATTTGATGTTTTCCCTTTGAGACCGCACCCGTAGCTGGTATCAATAAGCCAGGCCGACACACTTATTAATCCATATTTTGAAAACTACTGAACCGATTCTGAAGAAACTTTCACTGTTCCCTTATATTAACCATCCCTTATTTACTGAAAAGAAGTTGGCTTAAACAAGCTAAATCTGACTTTACACCGTTGGTAAACTTGGTAATTACCACAAAATGCACTAAAACACCTTCTCCAATGGCCGCCATTATTACAATTATGCTTTTCTGGTGTTGCCATTCCTCGATATTCAAATACACCATATCAAAATAAACCATTTTACACTTTCATAATAAATAATGCTGACAATTAATTATAATTAATCAATATTCAATGGTATGAAATTAAATAATATTCAAATAATATAATGTTAATGCTAACAGACGGCCGTCCTGTTTAACGGAATGTCCCTGTTCCGTTTCGGCCATTCGTATACTGTATGTCTAATAATTTTTTGCATTATGTGATATCACCATGTTTTATCATTTTATACTATTTTAGAGGTCGCCATACTCGCCATGAGTCGATTCGACTATATTGAGTTTTTAGTTATCACCGCATACAGCGGCATGTTTCACTTAGGAGTTTTTGGTGATCACTGCATACAGCAGCATGTTTCACAGGAGGTTTGAGTGATTACCGCATATAGCAGCATGTTTCATTTAGGAGTTTGAAGTGATCACCGCATATAGCAGCATGTTTCACTTACGAGTTGTTAGTGATCACCGCATATAGCAGCATGTTTCAATTACGAGTTGTTAGTGATCACCGCATATAGCAGCATGTTTCACTTACGAGTTGTTAGTGATCACCGCATATAGCAGCATGTTTCACTTAGGAGTTTTTAGTGATCACCGCATATAGCAGCATGTTTCACTTACGAGTTGTTAGTGATCACCGCATATAGCAGCATGTTTCACTTACGAGTTGTAAGTGATCACAGCATATAGCAGCATGTTTCACTTACGAGTTGTTAGTGATCACCGCATATAGCAGCATGTTTCACTTACAAGTTTTTAGTGATCACCGCATATAGCAGCATGTTTCACTTACGAGTTGTTAGTGATCACCGCATATAGCAGCATGTTTCACTTACGAGTTGTTAGTGATCACCGCATATAGCAGCATGTTTCACTTAGGAGTTTTTAGTGATCACCGCATATAGCAGCATGTTTCACTTAGGAGGTTTGAGTGATCACCGCATATAGCAGCATGTTTCACTTACGAGTTGTTAGTGATCACCGCGTATAGCAGCATGTTTCACTTACGAGTTGTTAGTGATCACCGCATATAGCAGCATGTTTCACTTACGAGTTGTTAGTGATCACCGCATATAGCAGCATGTTTCACTTACAAGTTGTTAGTGATCACCGCATATAGCAGCATGTTTCACTTAGGAGTTTTTAGTGATCACCGCATATAGCAGCATGTTTCACTTAGAAGGTTTTAGTGATAAAAGATAGGTATCTCTAGGTATTTCAATAATTATTTTTCATTGTTACTTGAATAATCTATATTACATTTCGTTATTACATTTAATGTTGATATAACTTTATTTTCTTAAAATTCAAAATTAAAAAATTGTTTATTCAATATAGGCCTTAATAAGGCACTTACGAACGTTACAATTGATTTTACCACCGGTTCGTAATACACTTAAACTGAGAAGACTCCCGGCAAGAAACTCAAACTTTAATGTAGAATGATTCTGTTATCAACCTTTTTTTTACATAAACAACTGTTTACTTAAGATATATCAAAGAATCTTTGTTAGTGGCATCGTACTAGCCATAGTTGATTATCCGTCGCGAGCAAGACACACAAAATAGAAAATAAAAAAAATACATACTGGTGAGCTGATTTCTCCATCCCTCTTCTGATATATTAACCATCCCTTATTTACTGAAAAGAAGTTGGCTTAAACAAGCTAAATCTGACTTTACACCGTTGGTAAACTTGGTAATTACCACAAAATGCACTAAAACACCTTCTCCAATGGCCGCCATTATTACAATTATGCTTTTCTGGTGTTGCCATTCCTCGATATTCAAATACACCATATCAAAATAAACCATTTTACACTTTCATAATAAATAATGCTGACAATTAATTATAATTAATCAATATTCAATGGTATGAAATTAAATAATATTCAAATAATATAATGTTAATGCTAACACTTAGTTGAAGTAAATGTAAATTAAGCCTACAATTTGTACAATTACAATTATTTAAATACATTTAAAAAGATAGTCAAACATAAGTTATGCAAGAAAGGGTACTATAAAGTTTCAGAATTTGTAGATGACAAGAATGCATTTGAATGAATTGTTCGCTTCGCAGGCTATTGTTATATAATAATATATCGTTTGTAAATTATAATACTTCTAAGTACAAATAAAAAGCTTGCTGAGTTTTTTGCCGGAGTCTTCTCAGTTCAAGTTGTATTTGGAACCGGAGTAAGTTTACGTTCATAAGTGCCTCATTAGGGCTTATATTGAATAAATACTTTTTGATTTTAATTTTTTACCATATTCCTAACACCATGTGATCAAAATGAAATAAATTGTTTAATTAAATCGCTAAATAATACATCTGCAGAAGGATATGACGAAATCGCTACAAAAGTAATTAAATACTGTAAACAAGAGCTTAGCCCGATTTTAGCTCATTTAATAAATCTATCCTTTGAAAATGGTGAATTTCCAGACTTATTCTCTCTGGTCAAACCACTACACAAAAAAGGCGATAAATCGAATATAAATAATTATAGACCAATAACGTTAGTACCGATTCTGTCAGTTATTCGAAAAAGCTATGCATAAAAGGATTATGTCGTTTGTAAATAAGCTGAATATTATTAAAGAGGAGCAATTTGGATTTCAGAGTAAAAAATCCACTACATTAGCTGCACTGGTACGTGAAATAACAGATTCTCTCAAATCAAGACTGGCAACGTCTGTTATATTCTTTGATATTTCGCGAGCTTTCGATTTCGTATCACATGAGCTTCTAGTCACTAAATTAAATAATATTGGCCTACGAGGTACAGCGCTTAAGTGGTTGCAGACTTATTTACAAAATCGGGAACAATATGTCGAGATAAATTGTTTAAATAAAGAACTGGCACTAGTTTCTCATAAATCGATAAATAGAGTTAATGGCTGTGGTGTGCCTCAAGGTAGCGTCCTGGGGCCGTTGCTTTTCTTGATCTATATAAACGACCTTCCGGATGTGACTACAAATAAATGTACCCTTTTTGCTGATGATATATCAATAATTATAAGTTGTAATAAAAATTAAATAAATAAATTCATATACGTATAGAACAGATTGAAACAAACATCCGCGCGTTCTACTATATTAGCAGCGAACCATGGTCACATAGCATCTACATTAAAGTATGGGTTACTTATTTGGGGAAATTCTCCAGATATACATAAAGCATTCATTGCACAAAAGAAATGCGTTCGAGCAATATGTGGTGTACCACCACATGCCTCATGCAGGCCCCTGTTCGATAGTCTGGGTATATCTCTTCCTTGTATGTACATACTTGAAGTTGCATTATTTGTAAAATCTCATCATAGTTATTTTAAAACAGGGCAAGACATTTATCCAAGAAGCACAAGGCATCCAGATCGATTGGTCTTTGACAATCCGCCTCGAATGGCTCTTTATCAAAAGCAATGTTTTGCAATGTGCATAAAGGTATATAATGCGATACCAAATAACATTAAAACACTTCCACTGATACGTTTTAAATGTAAATTGATACAGTGGCTAAAATCCCAACATTTCTATAATATTAATGAATTATATGGGTACAATTGTTTGACATAGGTTTTTCGTTTTTTTTTTATTTTCGTTGTTCGTAGGCTAAATTGTATTTGACATGTGAGTAAAATAGACAAAAAGTTAACATAGTCAATTAATATAATACCTTGTTCTTATATGTCTGTGTATAATACTTAATTTTAGTAAATGAATATTTAAATTGATAACGTGTTTTTGATTTAATAGTAATTTGTATTTTATTTAATAATTATACCTAATGTACCTAGTGTACCTATTTGCATGCTTATTATGAAAGCTGAATGTGCTGAATACTATAACAATGAACTGTATAAATTTTAAGACCTTGTAAAACCACATTTAAAGCAAATAAATGATATTCTATCCTATTCTTTGATTTTATTTCAATACATAGTAGTAACTAGGTATGGAAATCTAGTAAGATGTCAAATACTGGTGTATTTACCCTATCGTGCGGCGCTTTAGTACTTTTCTACAATTGTTTTATTTTATTTCCATACTTAGGTCAAATAACTGTGTATTTACCCTATCGTACGGTCGACTCGTGAGTCGTGCGTGACTCCTGCCGGGCTGCCGTGTCATGAACTCGTGCGAGTGAGATAGTTGCGACTGCGCGATGCGGGGGCTGCACGGCCGAGCCATGAAGCGGGGGCAAAATGTGAATTTGAGCTGGGGTAGTATACGCTCTTAATAGGAAAAATATTAACTTCGTATTAATACATTAGTATCGATCGCATGTCATTTGGGAGTATATAAATTAGCATTATAATTTTGTTGTAATCATTTTCCCACAGTGCCCCGCGTATATTAATACTTTAGATAAAAACATTTTATTCTGTAAGTAGGTAGGTAGGTACCTACGCACCTTCTACGCGTAAACATTTGTGAAAAATGGCGCCGCCGCCGCCGCCGCCGCCGAAAAAAGACGACCCAAAGTTGGAAATAGCTACCGGTGGTAGCAGTAGTTCTATTGATTATGCCGACGAATTGAGTATGTCAGAATCCAAAATGCAATCGTATTTCTTGCGTATCCAGCGTTTGCATGAATCTATACCTACAGCTCGCGATGATCAAATGTACTCAACTTTTTTGAAAAAGGTTAGCAATTTAGATGAGTTGCGTATTGAGTATATTGAAATAGTCAACTATACTAATAAATTGAATTTATTTCTGAATCCTAAATACGTACCTAATTTTGAGCCAATATGGAGCTTTGAAGATATTTATTGCGAAATAAAAAGTGCGATTCAAACATACACAAATGTTCATGTGCCCGCGAGTATTCAATTTGGCCAGCGACACTCAAATTGTGCAATAAAATTGGAGAAATTATCTATCCCCGAGTTTTATGGTGATTATGAAAAGTTCCCCATGTTTATAGAATCATTTAATTCAATGGTGCATAAAAATATCGATTTAAATGATACGCTCAAAGTTCGTTATTTAATTGGGAAATTGAAGGGCAAAGCTGAAAGCATTTGGTTGGGCATTAACCCCACAGCCGAGAATTACTCATTGATTTACAATGCTGTGATCGATAAATATAGTGATAATCGCTCGATCGCTGTTTCTTATATAGATAAAATTCTCAACTTGAAACAGGTTCATAATTTAGATATTTATCAACCGCAACAAAATATTACAGTCAAAGGTATAGGCGATAGTTCCCAATCAGTACAAGGATGCACAAATTTAACTTTACACTCGCGTTATGCTAACTTTAATTTAAATATCAACGCTTTAGTTATGAACAAAATATCAGGCAATTTACCTCAGGCGAATATAGATTGTTCAAAACTAGGATATTTGATGAATTTACCGCTCGCTGATGAGCAATTTTGTTATCCTGGGCAAATAGATATGTTAATAGGGTCCGAGGTGTTTGCTAAGATTTTAAAAGGCCATAAAATATTAGGTCACAATGGCGAGCCTGACGCCATAGAAACGATGTTTGGTTACATTGTTGTCGGGTCTGCTCGAGTCGCGCTTAGCGCGCCCGCTTCCGCGTCCGCGTCCGCCAGTCACGAGGTGCGCGCTTATTTTTGTGCCCATGAAAATTCTATTGAGAATTTAATGAACCGCTTTCTGGATATGGAAGAAGTACCCGTTAGGAAGCATTTGTCACCTGCTGAAGAGCAGTGTGAAAAAATGTACGCTAAAAATATTTCACGAGATTGTGATGGTCGTTTCTCGACCATTTTACCATTTTCACATGATCCATCCGACTTGGGTGATTCTGTAACTTCAGCTTATAGGCGATATTCATGTCTTGAACGTAAATTCAAAGTCAACGACAATTTAAGGCAACAATATGATGCGGTTATTTTGGAATATATAAACAAAGGCTATATTTCTCCCGTTGAGGAAGAAGTAGGTACGAAGGTATCACAGTATATTATCCCGCACCATGGAGTATTGCGCGATGATAAAATTAGCACTAAATTGAGAATAGTATTAGACGCGAGTGCAAAAACATCAACCGGTTTATCACTGAATGATTGTTTATACCCAGGGCCTAATTTGCAGAATGACTTAACCGCCATTATTATAAACTTTAGATTGTTTCCAATCGCAATTAGTGCAGATATAAAACAAATGTTTTTACAAATCTTTGTACAACCGAGCTTCCGTAAATATCTCCGCATCTTATATAGATTTCCACATGAGAATAACCCACAATTAAAATAAATAAATAAATAAATAAGCCTTTTTATTTCTCATTTCATGCAATTTTACATTTTTTTGCTTACATGCAACAAAAGAAAATAATAATAATTATGTACCTACTATAATTTTACAATTTGAATATTTATGAATTTGAGATAATTTTTATTATATTCGTTAATTTAAATTTCAATATTAATTTTAATTGATTTTATTTTATTTTTTATTTTATAGAATTCTTCCTTATTATTAATGAGAACCCCTCTGTAGGGTAAAGGCCTCCTCCATTTTTTTCCATTGCTCTCTGTCTCTAGCCTTTATTTGCCATTTATCTCCTGCTGTTTCTTTAATGTCGTCAATAACCCACAATTATACGAGTTTAATCGAGTTTGTTTTGGACTAGCGTGCAGTCCGTACCTTGCAATGCGCACGGTCCGCGAATTGGCTCAGAATGAAAGGGAGCATTTTCCTTGTGCTTCCGAGGTGGCTCAGCAATATTTATTTATGGACGATCTCGGCACGTCTGTATGTAGTTCACAGGAGGGTGCTGATCTGTCTAATGAACTAATTCAAATGTTTCTTAAGGGTGGATTCGAACTTGTAAAATTTATTAGTAATTGTTCCGAGGTACTTGAATCTATTCCGGAAAGTCATAGCCTAACTCCGCTTAATTTTGATCAAAGTGATAGTTTAAAGATTTTAGGATTAAAATGGTGTCCGGTAAAGGATGAATTTACTATTTCCGTTACGGAAATACCACACGTAATTACTAAACGCGTTATACTTTCCACTATTGCTAAATTGTGGGATATTAACGGTTTTTGCGCGCCTGTCATTTTAAAGGCTAAATTAATTATGAAGTCTCTTTGGCTTGAGCAAATAGATTGGGATGAGTGTCCCCCACAAAACATATGTATTGCCTGGCGTGTTTTTTGTAAGGAATTACCGCTGTTAACACAATTGAAAATACCGCGTTTTTTAGGCGTCCCTTCTTACAATTGTGACATTATTATACTTGGATTTTCGGATGCAAGTGAAAGTGGCTATGGAGCTGCTGTATATTTATGCGTTAAAGGGTCGGATGCAATTCGGTGAATCTTATCTGCGCGAAGAGTAGGGTTTCCCCTTCGCCTAAGAAAATGCAAACACTCGCGCGGTTGGAACTGTGTGGGCTCCTGTTGTTGTCAAAGTTGATCCGTTTTGTAGTGGATACTATTTCTCTTCGCTGTAAAATAGGAGAAATATTTGCTTTTACCGATTCGACTGTCGCGTTATACTGGGTGCACTCATCACCTCACCGTTTTCAAACGTATGTGGCGAATCGTATTGCGCAGATTCAAAATTATTTACCCGCAAAACATGTATTTCATGTGTCAGGAAAGGACAACCCTAGCGATTGTATCTCAAGAGGTGTACTTCCCTCTCAACTTTTAAACCATCAACCATGTGGATGCATGGGCCTAGCTGGGCTCAGGATCCGGTGTCTGAATGGCCAATTCGACGTTTTTCTTTTACTGATAATGATTTATCGGATAATAAGGAGTATGAGCATAAGATTAATATATCGGCATTAGTCACTTCGCCTGGTGAAAATCCATTCATTTACAGAATTGCATTGAATATATCCTCTTGGCCTAAATTGCTAAGAGTGATGGTATACTTTTTGCGTTTCATAAAAAAAATTCCTCGTTCGGATCGTATGGAAGTTTCGCATTTAAAGTCAGCTGAAGTCGAAATTTTACGCGTGGTTCAGCAAGTATATTTTAGTGAAGAGATTGAAAATATAAGGTTACAACGTGAGATAACTAAACCATTTAAACCGCTTTCACCTTTTATAGATGATGATGGTCTGATGAGGGTTGGAGGCAGATTAGAGAATGCTAATCTCAGCTTTGAGGCTAAACATCCAGTGCTGTTACCTAAAGGTGACCATGTAGTAAAACTTTTGATTGAATATTTCCATCAAAAATTTCTACATCCTGGACCCGCTCTTCTCTTATCACTGCTTAGACAGAAGTATTGGATTGTTTCTGGTAGAAATATGGTTCGAAAATGTTTTCAAGCTTGTAATAAGTGTTTCAAAACTAATCCTAAGGCAAAAACGGCCTTTATGTCAAATTTACCTTCCTATCGAGTAAATGAGGTTAAACCGTTTTTGAAAACAGGTGTCGATTACGCCGGTCCCATATCGATATTAATAAGTAGGTATCGAGGAGCCCGCCAGGAACGTGCTTATATTTGTCTTTTCACTTGCTTGGTGACTCGAGCCATTCACATAGAGCTTGCCGTGGATCTAAGTACAGATGCTTTTATCAAAGCTTTTAAACGATTTATATCGCGAAGAGGAGACTGTTTAGAGCTGTTCTCTGATAATGGCACAAACTTTGTGGGTGCTAAAAGGCATTTTGATGAGTTACAGTCGTTTTTGCAATCTAAATCTTTTACAGGCTCGTTTATGAATGAGACTATAAATCAAGGTATAACTTGGCATATGATCGCTCCCAACGCCCCCCATTTTGGAGGAGCGTGGGAAACTAATATCCGTAGTATCAAATTACATTTAAAACGCGTGATAGGTGAAACATTATTAACCTATGAAGAATTATTAACAGTTATTACTCAAATTGAAGGAGTTTTAAATTCAAGACCGCTTAGTATTCTCAGCTCTGATCCTGCAGAGCCTACTGCCTTAACACCTGCTCATTTTTTGACTATGGGTCCTCTTAATTCATTCAATTTAGTAGACACTTCATCGCAGCCAAAATCTTTACTGAAGCGCAAATTTTTGCTAGATCAGATCGTTACATCTTATTGGACTCGGTGGAAAAATGAGTACCTTACAACGTTACAAGGTAGACAGAAGTGGAATACTCAAACTACTCCTGTTACTGTTGGAACCGTAGTTATTTTAAAGTCTGATAATGTACCACCTCTTAAGTGGCCATTGGGTATTATTACTAAGGTCCACGCTGGTGCGGATGGTGTGGTAAGAGTAGTTACTGTACGTACGCGCTCCGGTAGTTATGTAAGGCCTATTGTTAAGGTCTGTCCCTTACCTACACAGTAAAATTTTTCATTGTTACAATACTTCTATTATAGTTTTTCATGTAATACCTACTAATAATTTCTCATTTTAATTTGGGTTTAGATACTAAACCACTACAAACTTTATCTCCTAGTTAAGCTCTAATTGCGCATCCAAGGTATATTAAGTTAGTTATGTTTTCGAATAAGTTTCATTAGGAGAGAATCATCTCTCCTAAGGTCGGGGGGCTATGGTGGAGCACAGTAATGTTTAGTCATTATAGAATAGTTAAAAACGTGCCAAATTAACTTTCCGCCGAGGCAACACCGGAAGCGGCGTCCATTGGTCACCGGGCGCAAAGAAAAAAGAAACGCATTTCCGCTAATCATCTATGCAAAAACTTTGGTAATGCGTACACGCTGCGCGCTTCGTTTATCGAATTATCACTTTATATAGGTACCTATTGTGAATTTGTGATAGTGCTGTTTTTTAGACGTTTTCAAAGACAGTGGAGTGTGCCAATCATAAGGATTGTTTGTTTGGTAAGTAAAACTTTCTATATTAACTGGATAATTATTGTGCTCACAAGGTTTAGGCAAAAAGGGAAGCGGAACCACCCCGCGCCGGTTAGTTTATTAACCACTTCACTTCACTAGTTGATTCGCTCCCTTCGGTCTTTACTTCGCTATTTTCTTCATCCTTGGTTTGGTCCTCTGGACATTCGATCTGCGGGCAGCAGCCAGGGTGGGGCTTCTCCAAATATTGTACTACCTTACAAGGTAATTTTGCTACAGCTACACCGCAACTGAAAAGTAGTTAAATAATCATTATAAATAAGCATTTATTTTTTATATTTCACAATTTTTGTCATGTCTCATTTTAATATTGAGCGTAGTGCATTTTTTTAAAGTCTCTATTATTTTTTTTATTATTTCTCATATTAGAGGCCTTAGTAATACGAATTCTGTGCAACTTATTGCCGTTAAAAAGATACAACCCTGTGACAAACAGACAGCGAAGAGTTAGTAATTTACTCTGGGGTAATAAGGTTCCGTTGGCATCGAGGAACAATCCCTTAGAGTAGAATACCGAGCAATCCGATTTCGAAACTAGTCAGTGATTTTTCACTGATTTTGAACAGTAAGTACCAACCACTGCATTGTGTGTTCTTGACTTGGCCAATCAGAGCGCATGTGTCCTTGTCTTAGCCAATCAGAGCGCATTGACGTCGTTACGCTTCTTTGGGTTAATTGTTCGATGACCGTTGGTCACCGTTTGGGTACAGAGCAATAAAGAAAAGAATCTCTGATTTTATCAATTTGAAAAGTAGTATTTAGAAAAACATTGATAAGTAACTAAAATAAATGTAACTTACCCTTCATATGTGACATGATCTTGGAAGCACCGGTACGACATACAGCTATCATTGGACGGCCTCGACTCACCGAACGGGATCACCGTGTCTAACTTGCCGATGTAGCAGCCCTCAAGATTCTCTGTTGATTTTATTGATATATTAGCAGACTCCCGCGGTTTCACCCGCGTACGGTTTGTTTTTTTTGCGCGGAATACAAATTATTTTCCAATAATAAAAGTAGCTAAGTTACTCCTTATAACATCAGCTATGAACCGGAACAGACAGACAAAAATGTTTAAAAACTCAATCCAATTTTATTGAAAAAAAGTTGAGCTCACATAAAAGCTTGGTGCAATGCAATACTCTGTAAAATTGGAATGTCAAATATAAATGAATATTTAAATGAAAAGCACTAACATATCAATTTCGATGCAAGTCACCACTAAAATAACTTTCTACCCCTTTTTAAACCCGTTTGGCGACGAGTTTCAATAAAATACGAAACACGTCTTCGACCAATACTTTTAAATAATGATTCTACAAAATTTGAAGTAGATTGGACCAAAGAATCACGTTATCCCATACAAACTTTGCCACCGTTTTTCACCCTTTAGTATGAACGGGGTAGAATTCCGATATCGTTTATCGATTTTTTGTCTTAATTAGATAGGTACACCATGAACGAATAAAAACTAAAATTAATTAATATTAGAGGTATCTTTGTGATTTTTTTATATCGAGGAATTTTCATTCCCTTATGTTTTTGCTCAGATAATGCATATATAATGAAAATATCCATATAAAAATATTTTTTCATTTAAATATTATTTACTTGGGTCAATTTTAATTTTAAGATAGGTATGTTATTTTGCTTTGTACGCACTCTTAACCATATACAAATGTAAATACATATGAACAAACAAACGATTTTATTTACACTGTGTGTCTTTGCCACATTTTTGCAAACTATTATGTAGCGTTTTAAGTGTAACTTACGTGGAACATAACCGGTGTAATGGTGCGTCCATGCTACGCGAATCGAGCACGAGCCGAGCCACGAACGAACTTACAACGAGCACGATGCGAATCCCTTTGTTCGTGAAAAATCTGACAATAGCGCTCGTTCGAGGCTCGCGAGCCCGTCCACGATACGCGAATCGTGCTCGCAGTGTGCTCGTTCGTGGCTCTGGAACGAACAGGATTCGTTCGTTGCTCGCGATTTCAAGCGTGGACGTACTTAACGAGCCTTCAACGAGCCTACAACGAGCGCGATGCGAATCTCTGTGGTCGTGAAAACACTGACAATCGCGCTCGTTCGAAGCTCGCAAGCACGTCCACGCTACGCGAATCGTGCTCGCAGTGTGTTCGTTCGTGGCTCGGCTCGTGCTCGGTTCGCCAAGCATAACGCACCATTAGATTATTATAGTGGTTTATTTATTCCAGGTGAATTTCTCAAAGGGGCATTGATGGCCAAATCTTAGTGGCGTTAGCGCAAAAGACTTATGTAATCAGAAAAAGAGCAAATGCTGCAAAAAGAACTTCCCGCGTCTACTTAAGATTAAGATTTGCCTAACTGTGACCCTGAAATAAAACACACTGTATAACCTGAGGTATAACTATTCAACGATCTTTTGGAGTCGTCCTATTAGAATAACTTATTTTGATGCAAACTTGAAAAGTTGAATCAGATTTCCTTCTCCTTTTTTCTAATGACTAAGCTATTTACCATCTCACTCTCTTATACTTTTTTTTTTATGTCAAAAGTTGACCAGCAGGCAGACGGTCCACCTGATGGTAAGTGGTCACCGCCGCCTATGGACATTTGCAATACCAGGGGGATTGCCAATTTGTTTTAGACCTTGTAGAGCTCTTTTTACGCCTTTTTTGAAGAACCCCATATTGTAGCGCTGAGGGAAAACCGTAACGGGGAGCTCATTCCACATCCTAATGGTCCGCAGTAAGAACGTCCGACTAAAACGTTGTGTGGACGATCGAGGCGGCTCGAGGATGTAAGGATGAACTCCACATCTCCGGCGAGCAGTGCGATGGTAGTAAGGTGATGGTGGCACCAGATCAAAAAGTTCACGAGAACACTCCCCATTATACAGGCGGTAGAATACACAGAGAGAGCCTATATCTCTCCGAAGGCTAAGAGGTTCTAAACCGCCAGTGAGTATGGGATCGTCAATGATACGACTATTATCTATCTATCTATCTATCTATATATATAAAAATCAATGCCACTTTTCGTTGTAATTTTATAACTCAAGAACGGGCTCACCTATCCAAACCAAATGTTTAGGCTTTGTTCGGACTATTTAGTCGATGGTTTATGTGAAGTTTGGACAAAATCGGTCGAGCGGTTCTTCATTTATCACATTTTTGTGTAGGGTACGGTAGGGTAGGGTAGGGTAGGGTAAGGTAGGGTAGCACCATAGGGTAGGGTAGCACCACGCGAACGAAGTTGCGCCGGGCAGCTAGTTTAATATATAATTAAGTATTTTACTATGATTGGAAAATCCAGACTCATCTCATGTCTTACAGATGTTTTAAATTTAATTGAGTATTATTATTATTGCAATGTTTTAATAACCATCGTCATAAGCCTACAATGTCCCTCCCACTGCTGAGCACAGGCCTCTTTTCACAAATATTCAAGCATGCACAGTACGTGCGTAAATAAATCAGTCGGTGTGTATACAATAAGTTATCATCTATTTAAAATTAAGTAAATAATAGAATTACTTACGATATTCTAAAGGTTTATCCTCTAACTTTGCAATAGCAACCGCGCCGAACGCAACTGACACCGCGGCACACAACACGACTGCTTGTCTGAACATCTTGACTGCAACTGACTGATACTGCTTGCGTGCTACGATGTCAGGTGACCTTCCTTATGCTAGACTAGACTTAGGCCCATGACAGACGTAGCTATAATATATATTAATATACCGAGCTATAATATAAATAACAGTGCAGGTTTGCAAAGTAACAGAAATATATATTGACGGGCCAGCTGGCGTGGTTGGTTAAGACTCTGGTCAAGATTCCACCTATCGCGTGGTATCCACTGGTCGTGGGTTCGATTCCCACACAGGACATGCATTTGTGTGCATGAACATGTCTGTATGTCCTGAGTCTGGATGTAATTATGTATATTAAGTTTGTATTTACAAACACAAAAGTAGTATATGTATTATATCAGTTATCTGGTTTCCATAGTACAAGCTCTGCTTAGTTTGGGAACAGATGACCGTGTGTGAGGAATGTCCCAGGATATTATTTATTTTATAACTAGCTGTCCCCTGCGGTTTCACCCACGTTCCCGGGTAGCCTAGGTATGTCCTTTTCCATATCTTTGGCTATCTGGTAAGGTGGTCTAGGTAAAAGTAGCCTAGGTATGTCCTTTTCCATATCTTTGGCTATCTGCATGCCAAATGTCATGATGAACAAACAAACAAACTTCACTTTCGCATTTATAATATTAGTAAGCATAGCTGCGGTCACTCAAAGATTAATATTGAAATACAGGTAATATTTTTCTAGCCAGTGTGGGCAACTTCTGAACTACAGGTCTTAGAGAAAAACGCTGAAAGGAAACCACAATATACACCGTGACTTTTTATTCATCTTAGAAACGCAGCCCACTTAATGTACCCAATGAAAAGGTACTAATCATTAATAAAAAATTTTTTTTTGATAATTTGTATAATTTTTAAAAAATAATTTAAACTCATTATAATTATGAAAAATCGAGTTCATAATTAAAGTTTACATATAAAATGGTAGAAAATACCAACCCAGAGCACGACTCGAGTAGACTGCACTCGTATGAGGGTGTTTAAAACTACGTCATGCGTCATTCATAATGAAAAAGATTTGTTTTTTTTTATAATAATAATAAAAAAAAAAAATATGATGAGTACCTACCTATTCATTGAGTACATTATGTGGGCTGCGTTTCTAAGACGAATAAAAAGTCACGGAGTATATAAAAAAATATATAGGTATATATTATAGCTACGTCTGTGATGGGCTTTATACGTGGGTTATTTATACAGGTTTCAACTATTCTACACATTTATATGGCGATAGATCAATGTACGACTAATGACGTGCCGAAGGTCTTGCGTTGGGCCGAATTCAACGATGAGCTTTCGGAAAGCCTTAAGGAACCACAGCCTTTCTGGCTGTCTATCTGGCTATCAATCTCAAAGTAAAAATCTGTCGCCAATCACCTAACAATGTGGTTCCACTGCTCTTGAGTTCCAGTTTCCTTACACGCTTACCACCTCCGGCCACATCGGTCATCAAAACCATGGTTGACGCTAAATTCATGCAAAAAAACTGTTCGATATATCGCTTTGGAGAAATTCCTTCAAGGTTTAGGCTTCTTGGGCTTATTAATTCGTTTCAAAATCAAATTATGCTGTTTAGGCCCTGATCTGATATAGATAAGGTACTTATGAACGCTGCAGTTGACTCTGTCGCAGTCAGATTGTATAATCCGCAGATTGTACATTACGGCTTGCCGTTATCAAAAACAGGGCCGTTTTGAAATGCGGCGGTCCAAGTTGTGGGACAGACCCACAACTTCCATGAGACTAGGGCTGTCATCCGTCAAGGATTCAAAAAAATCAAAAATCAAAAAGTCATTTATTCAGTTTAGGCCCTGGTAAGGCACTTATGAACGTTACATACAGTTGAATTTACCACCGGTTCGAAATACACTTAAACCACGGTAAAGAGAGAAGACTCCGGCAAGAAACTCAGCAAGACTTTTATTTTTGTTTTTTCCAAATACCAACAACAATATACCATCTAATTATTATGCTTATTCATACAGTCACTTAGCCAGGAATGGATGCAATTGCAGAAAGAAGCTACTACAACCATAATATTCTTCTCTTCCACGTAATGAGCCTTATAGTAGGCTCATAGTAGGATTCTATGGTATCCTAAGGTTTTTTTCTTACTATTGAAATGTACGTTGAATTCGTTATACTGTATTCTACATACAAAATTATCTTCTTATAAAAGAACTATCTTGTTCGATTGACTACAACTGATTGATTACTTATATAAGCTAATTAATGTAATAAGCCCACTGTAATATCAATGACAGCACATATCTATAAGCGAACCATGAGCGAACCGAAAGAGAAATGTGAATGTCATAGTTTAGTTTCAAAATGCAAATGGGTAAAGTAGATGTTCATAATAAAATAATTAATATTACTAAAACTCTGTTTATTTATTACAGTTTTCTGCGCCCTCTTCGTTCTTCACCACACTTTTTTTCACTCGCTTCTTCGTTCTTGTACTGGTTCTATGGAAGTATGATTTTCGGGCAGCAGTCAGGGTAGGGCTTCTCCAAATTTTGCACTACTTTATATGGTGGACGTGTTGAAACTGCACCACAACTGAAAAGTACATAATCATCATATATAAGAAATCATTTTAAGAAAAAATCAACTTGGTCCCGTCAGCCCCGGTGCCTCTGCCCCGTTAACGGGGCCGATAAGAAAAAAAGTGCCATCGTGCCCATTATACGCACACACTGAAGCTACCGGGGCCGATGGCACTCTTTTTCCCATCGGGGCAGAGACACCGAGTTCGATCGGAAAATGAGTGCCATAGGCCCCGTTAAATACACGGGTCGATTGGAAAATGAGTGCCATCGGCCCCGTTACACGCACAAATCGGAGCTGCCGGGGCCGATGGCACTCTTTTTCCCATCTGTCCCGTTAACGGGGTAGAGACACCGAGATCGATCGGAAAAAGAGTGCCATCCGCCCCGTTAAACTTACACATCGAAGCTACTAGGGCCGATCGCACTTTTTTTCCCATCAGGAGCCGATGGGACTAAGTCAAAAAATCAGAAGGCCACTCTGTTCTGTAAATGCCTCTGTTGTTCTTCTCATTATTTACAGCTTTTTAAACCTATAATTCAATCACTAGGCAGGGGGAAAGGTTTCCTTTAATACAGACATTTGAGTGGCAAATGGTCATGGTAAAAATCACGCATCTGTGAATTTCAACTAGCTACTTAGTAAACAGTTACGCCCTGCGAAAAACAGACTGCGAATAATAGGGCACCTTTTGGGTACGCAAACCTAAAAAGAAGATGGCACATGCGTGCGGCATTGACGAAGACCAAAGTAAATTTTAGTCAATATGAAAGTAGATTTCAGAAATTTATTGGTATACGGCTCGCCTGATGATAAGCGGTTACGGTAGCCCTATGTACGCTTGTAAAGCCCGGGGCATCACTCGCGTGATACCGACCCTTCCCATCTCCTCAATGAGCTCTGGCGACGTAACTCACGCGCAGGAGCACAACATAAAGTTATTTGGCTGTGGTATTCTGTAAGGTGGACTTCCCCAGTCGAGCTGCTCTATGAGCACAAAAGCTATGCTTTATACCTTACCTATTTATTGTGATGTCTGTAACTCACCTCACGTATGTGACAAGATCTTCAGAGCACCGGTACTCCATACAGCTATCGTTAGACGGCCTCGACTCACCGAACGGGATCACCGTGTCCATCTTGCCGATGTAGCATCCCTCAACATCCTCTGTTGATTTTATCGATATATTAATACGTGAAGAGATAACTTTGTACCCCGTTCTAATAAAGCGCTTACGAAGGAAAGCGAGATTTGGCATGGTTAGAGAAGGAGAAGAAAGGCATTATCTATTTATTAAACTATTTTCTTTTTAGGGTTCCGTACCCGAAGGGTGCCAAACGGGACCCTGTTACTAAGACTCTGCTTTCCGACCGTCCGTCTGTCCGTCTGTCCGTCTGTCTGTCAGTGGGCTGTATCTCATGAACGGTAATAGCGAGACAGCTGAAATTTATTATTAATTACTTTTGAAATTTCACAACGACTAGATTTAAAAAAAAAATACGAAAAAAACGATTTCGATATATTATTTTATAGTGTAGGTAGATTTAATTCTTTTCATATGATATGAAATTTTAAAAATGGCCAAAATCTCAAAAACCATGGGAATTTTACTATACATAATTTTTGATCAGTCATGCATGACGCCCCACCCATAGAGGTAACGGGTTGACTACTCTTTACGCGACATCCTGTATATGAATTAAATTTAAACACTGTCATCAGCAAAATATGCCGAGTTATCTTATTTTAAGATCAATTTGTGTGTAGGATCATATTCAGGCAAACACAGTTTAATTGCATTACTAATGCGTCATTTAACCAGTCAGATATACTTAAATAATAAAATAACCTACTAAATTTTTGAGGTTTTGCCTCTAACGGGGCAAGCGCAAGCGCGCCGAACGCAACTGACACCAGGGCGCACAACACGACTGCTTGTCTTAACATTTTGACTACAAATGTTTGCAATGATGTCTGCTGACCTCAGACATAGGGTGTATCTATCTAGGGTGTATCTGTGCTGACCTTTACTATCAGCCTCGTTTTATATATGGACAAGTTTATAGATTACTAGCTGCCCGGCGCGACTTCGTTCGCGTGGTGCTACCCTACCCTGTGGTGCTACCCTACCCCACCCTACCCTACCCTGCCCTGACAGTAAAATCCCCATTAACAAAATGATCCGCCATTTATTCAATTCATTTGTTACAAAAATGTGATAAATGAAGAACCGCTCGACCGATTTTGTGCAAACTTCACATAAACAATCTACTAAATAGTCCGAACAAAGCCTAAACATTTGGTTGGGATAGGTGAGCCGGTTCTTGAGTTATAAAATTACTTAATCACCGGCGAGCAAGCTCTCGGAATACTTCTAAAAAAGGGTACCAAAAGGCAGGTTAGTTCGAACACTTATAACTCGAGAACGGCTGGACCGATTTATCGAGCCTCCGCCCCGAATTTTTTAGGGCGATGATAGCTCAATGGTAGTGACATCAGATACCGAGACGAAGGTCCCGGGTTCGAATACTACAATGAGCTTGAGCTTTCGGTGAAGGAAAACATCGTCAGGAAACCATAGCACGGTGGTAGGGTACTTTGTAGAACCCATGTGGCTGGCTACCACCCTCAAGTTGAAAATCTGACGCTATGCACGGTGTGTTCCGACTGCTGCACTTGAGAGCCAGTTCCTTCTAGGCTTTGTGTGCGCACCACCTTCGGCCACATCATCACTTACACGGTGAGATTTTAGTCAAACACAGGCCTATACAAAGTAAAGGTAGGGCAGGGTAGGGCAGGGTAGGGCAGGGTAGGACAGGGTAAGCGAAAACCACTGACTGGTTGACGGCCGCGGGGGACAGCTAGTTAATTTTATAAATGAGTAAAGTTAATTCGCACATTTTACCAAACTCGTAAAACTGTGTTTAGTGTAATGGAGTCGCGATCCAGTCATAACGTTCCATCTGACACCTTGCACCATCTGCGGCGACCACACTGCAGTCTTACTTGTGCCAAATGTTAATGCTGTTTTTATTGGCAGGCGATGCTGGTATTAAATATTTGATTTGCTTCGGTTTTGTGTAGTTGTTCTCACATTTTTGTTGGTTTATTGTTTGGATAGGGACGGCATGGCCTTAGTTTATTCTATGCTAGTTGCTACCCGTGATTCCACACGCTTTCCTGCTCAGTTCCTATAAACAAAAGCGAATCGTTTTGCTTCCCAATGATTGCATTTTTTATAATAATGTAGACTGCGAAGTTGATAATTTTAGTGATAGGCAAAGTTATAAGGTGTTTGCTTCACTATTTGTAAAGATCGTTAAGAGTCAATAACGGCCCGTAAATTAAAGAATCGGCCATTAGTCCTATTCCAAATATACCACCAGTTACATAGCTGAGTGAGTAATAACGATATTACAACACATACTCAAAATTCTTTCGCATTTATAACAATGGTATATAAGTGATTACCACTCACAAATCACAAAATCTCAAAAAATATAAATGTTACAAAATTCGGCTTTACGAGCCTTCCGAAGAAATACCACTAGGCGGTCACCTATCCTGATACGATCCACACTGGTTATTGCTTAACCTTGTCAAACGCTTCAATAGATATTATTATTTAATGTAAAGTCAATCGAGGAAATATTCCAAAAGTTCATGTCTAAATCTAAGCCTTCATTTTAGGCTCTTGGAAAATGGATATGGTGCTGATTCTGTTATTTACAACTAAACTAATTTTAGTCTCACTATGGCCCTGATTCTGTTGTTTACAAGTAAACTAATTTTAATCTCACTATGTCTCTTTCTAACAAAGAACATAAGAAGAGGAGAAAAGTATGTAAGAAATTTAGTTCTGTCAAATTTGTCCAATGCTTGTTTTCAATATAAATTTAGTCGCCAACTATCGTGGTTACGTCTAAACAGCCGCAAATTAAGACAGCAATGACTAATTTGACAGCTTTAAATATGTTCTATCCATTTATTCAACAATGTTCGTAAGAAAGAGATGTGATGTGACTAAAATTAGTTTAGTGCGATTTACAACAGAATCGGCACCATTGTCCTGTTGAAGTACCTAAATGGTCATCCCAATGGATATTCAGTGTGTATGTATTTATGATACCCTCTTCACCTTAAGATATCAAGGTTAAAACTGGTTTTATTCTTAACATATCTGGGTATTTCCTATCTCATCATCTGCCTGCCCTGTTCCCAATCAATTGGGGTCGGCGCAATATGTACGCTTCTTCCATTCGTCTCTTCTATCCGTCATACTAGTATCCACTCCTTTCTTACCCATATCATCTTTCACACAATCCATCCATCCCTTTTTCGGTCTCCGTCTTCCCGTATATCCATCCACTTTCATATCCATAACTTTTTTAGTGACGTGCCTTTCATTTCTCCTCATAACATGTACATACCATGATAAACGGTTCCCTCTCAACTTTTCAGTCACTGGCGCTACTTTCAAGCTTCCCCTTATGTACTAATTTCTCATCTTATCCATTCTTGTCACTCCACACATCCATCTCAACATCCTCATCTCAGCTGCATGCAATCGTCTTTCATCCGTCTTCTTTACTGTCCAGCATTCCGAACCATACACTAGGACAGGTCTTATCACGGACTTATAGATTTTCCCTTTCAGCTTTAAAGGCATCCGTGGATCACATGTTGTTCCTGTTACCTGTCGCCATTTCATCCAACCTGAGCCGATTCTCTGCTTTATATCACGGTCAATATTACCATCGCTCTGCATTTGTGATCCAAGGTACCGAAAGTCGGAGCAGACTGGTACTGACACTCCATCAAGCAAAATAGGCATGAACGTGGAGAGACCGACGAAATCGCAGAACATGTGTTCAGTTTTGGTTCTGATAATTTTCAAGCCAACACTCTCCAACCCTTGCTGCCATTTCTATCTGCTGGGTATTTCCTATCTATAAAGTTTTATAACATCCTTGTCTATAAATTGTAGAAGTCAAAAGTTATTTGATTGTATTACTGGAAATTTGACACAATCAAACACTTATCATCTTTCTTATCTCCAAGTTTAATATATATTTACGTTATTAATATTATTTCAGAGTAAATAAATACTACGTACAAATATTATTATCGTTTAAAACCCAAATACAAACAGCTGTCAATTTACAATTTGATCAGCTTTTCTATAGACTTATCTTGCTTATCCATAGAATAATGACTAGCCAATTTCTTTGGACTTATCAGAGGAATAGATTATAAAACCTACAAAATTAACCCAACAGAAAATAATTAAAGGAGGTTGAAATAAAAGGAGGCATTACTTTTTAATTTTATTTATTCGATATCTCCCATGGTAACGTTCACTTTTTGCTTAATACAATCCGTTTCTATGACTATTTATTATTTTGGCACAATATTTGGCATTCACTACATAAATACTGATATATTCCGCGTTATAAATAAAATGTAGGAACAATGCAATTAAGAGCGTCTTAAAAAACGCCCAAGAGTTTTATTTTCATAAATAACCCTCTTAAGCTGTGTCAAAAGCGTTTAAGATGATATTAATTACACAGTAGACAGATGTTACAGGGTTCTTCGATATAAACATAACTTATTGCAGTAATCTGGACGTAAAGAATTGATGCATAATCGTGTTTCGGATAAATACAAATTCAAGTTCTACGAGAAAACCGCGAGGGGCGCTGTGCCAGAGAAATGGCGTAAACGCAAATGCGTTTTCTAATGTCAATTCTTTAAATTCAGGGTACTATTTACATTTTTACAGTCAAAAAACTCTTTTACATTTACAAATAGTTTTTTTCCCAGTCTAAGGTAGGGGTCAATTGTATCTTTAGTTATAAGTAAATACCTACCTACAATGTTTAAATTTTTATGTGTCTTATGAATCATTAAACATTTCTTGTTTTATGAATCATTAAACATTTTGCATACCAAAAAGTATTTACTTATAAGTAAATACTTATTTTTCATGTTACATCCCACCCACCCAATGTTTTGACTTTTAACTTCAATTCAAGGAATACTTGCCATGCCAAATTATGTCTTATAGTCAAAGTTTTGGTATGTACATGTAACAGAAAATGTACATCAATTAGCCAATTTCTTTGCCTTCAATATTATGCAGGCTGAAATAAATAGGATGATACAACTATTCTTAGCTGGATGTTCTCAATATTTAGTATGGTACCAAATATTAAATATACGAAAGAATAATTCTACAAAGTTGGTTAACTAAACTCTGGCACGTTCAACAGATTTACATGTTGCGCTTGTGTAGTGTCTGTGAATAATCCGAGCGTCTCTCTCGCGCGCGGTCAAGCTTATGAGTATGAAGGAACCAGTAACTGTTTTGCTTTTGCTACTGCTCATTAATATAGAGTGATCTTTTTGAATTGACTAACTGATTAGAAGCAATAATGTAATGAAACATCCTGTATCGTGAAACTGCATGAGATTGAGTATTGTGAACGTGCCAGTTTTAGTTAACCGACCAGGCGTTATCGAATACCTAATTGAAACAAAATGTAAGTAACAATTGATATTTTGTCTGTGATTTTAGAATTTGGAAGCGTGTAAAAAACTCATCATTTCGAATGAATCGCTTTTACACTAATTGTAATCGATTCGAAGATCAATATCACCCAAACGCGCGAAAAAAACGATGTTGCCATTATCTAACACAACGTCACGTAACAACTTATAAACTCGATTAAAAAAATTACATCCATACCACATCATTATATCATCCACATAGTTCAATTGCCTGGAAAAGTTAAACAATTCTGATAGTTCTTACGTAGTCTAAATTTCATAAATGAAATTGGAATTCTTTGATATTACTTGAGTTGTCATATAAAACAAACATCATCAACAATTGGTTTTAAGCGATTAACGTAATTTAGAGCTGCGTTGGCAGTGTAGGTCTCGCTAAAGACCGAAATCCTTACGCCAGCTGTACACACTCGGCGAAACCTCTTGGCTCTATCGCCATCCTTATCTTTTAACATGAAATAGCAAAGGACAGCGTGTAGCTCTCGGGTTGTCTTGTCTCGGCCAGTGTGTAGAGTCAGCATTACGACTTCATTTATATTCGATCGTTTAATTACAATTAACGTGGAAATGTCTTTTGACACGCAAAAGCTACGCCACAGTAAGACAATCTTGATGGTCAACCGACTCAATGGGAGTATTTACCTCATAACTTCTCCTATAGAACAATTCGATTGAAAACTATTTAATATTCTCAATTACGACTACATTATATTACTTTTAATTCATTACTTTATTGCTTCGATAAATTTGGTCTGTCAAATCCTTGGCGAGTGTGGGATTGTGTAAAAAAGATAATGTGCTTTCAGTGTGCTTATCATAGACAGTTTAATATAGCTAAAGTATATAAACAAAAACAAAGCATCGATTAACAGATCACTACGAGCAGCTAAACTACGAGTAAAAATTCTAAAAGTTGGAACACTAGTCATCTAAATGATTGCCGTCGCTGTTGACTTTAAAAAGGCCTTCGATAGGATTTGTCCTGAGATCACGTTCTTAAAGATTAAGTACAAACTATTTATTGCATGTTTAGAATTGCACTGTTACGATTACAATTTAAAAAGTATCGATAAAAGAAGTCTTTGATGTACACTCCATTAGTATTGTCCAGATACTAAGACCATGCGAGGGGTGCCGCAGGGCAGCCGACTCGGCCCGCTAGTTTACAACGTTTAGAGAGTTGCTCTTCGTAGTCAATAAACACGCCTGTGTGACTCGGGACACTTCAGACGGGCGGGACCATGTCGCGCTGCAGCGACGTCAGTCACGTGTGGAACACCCACCCGGGGATCGGGGGTCACGCGTCCGGGACGCCGTGGATGTGATGCTGATAGTTGTGGTTCAGTTTGTTTGCGAACTCGTGCATTATGTCTCTGAATATGACGGAGTCGAGGTTCTCTCCTAGAATGTAAAGTAGATACCAGTCGCCCATTTTGCTTCGCCTGACGATGGTATCGACGTTGTCGCGTCGGACGAGCCTGAATCGCATCCGCATCATGTAGACGCGCATGCGCGGCGAGAAGATGATGATGATTCGATAGATGAGGGTGATCAAGGTCAGGATGCCGAGAATCACGAACCAGAACCAGAGGAAGACGTAGATCTTCTCGTTGACCACATTTAGTGGGAGGATGCAGAGCGCGTCGTGACGCTCCACTTCGCCGGACGAACCGAACTTGTTGAATAATGTGCACTTTACCATCCTGAAATGAAACAAAAGCAATTAGTTAAATCAAACGAAGAGTTTCTTAGGTTTACTGGAACTTAGGGTAAGTAGGTATGTGTTTTCATTAAGCGTTTTGTGTATATTTAGCTGCGCTAGAGTTAAGTTATTTTCGTTTGTTCGGTAATGATTCATCAACCAACATCAATCATTTATCAATTTATCACTCTATTAGATTTTTATTTTGAGTTTCTAGATCCATAAAGTAAATAAGTACCTACCTTATAAATACATTTATCTGAACTGTTCTTATTTACCTTGGGAATATGTAAATCATCGGGTCGATGCGATCCTCCTGGTCGGACTCCATGTAGGCGATCACCTTCAGCCCGAAGGTCATGAACTCGCCGTCGAAGAAGCGGTTCATCAGGAACATTTGCCCTGGAATCAACGTCATGTCTCATTAATTTTACATTCTTATTTTCAACGGCAATAGATCACATGTTACCTATATTAACATGGCCTTTCAGAAACTGGTGGTTGATCAGTCAGTCGCTTTAAATTTACATTTTTTTTTTATTTAATTTTTAATACATTTTGAGTCAACCGTTGATCAACCGCGGGCTCGATGTTGATATCCGTACCCGTATAACAGTTTAAAAAGGTGTCGAGGTCATCATAAGTATAGATCGGTCTAAAAGGTCGATTGTAATGTAAGTTATAATTCCATAGGTATTCGCTGGCGAGAGCGGACGCGACTTCAATAACAAAAACAGGCGCTCAGCTAGCGAAATATGCTTACTATGCTGTCCGTACGCACGTGTGGCAAGTAGACCAGCGGATTTTAGTAAATTAATTTACTGCAAATTTTGCACTTTTTGGGGCATCAAACTGAGGATTTGAGGAATATACAGTGGTTACCAAAGCGACGAAATAAAAAGTATGAATAGTGTGACTACAATACGGTTGCATTTGCTGAGAAGAGCCGGCAATAAACTCAGCAATTACTCTTATCAACTTATAGATTCATTCATAATTTTCAACATTTAAATTCTAATCTCACTGACAACAATGGAGGTTGTTTTTAACAAAAAAAAACTAGTGAGGTTACGTACGTGGGACAACCGACAAACGCGAAAGAATGACTTCCGACTTTGATTCATTTTGAACCGCAATACAATAAGGTGCTTTACATTGCTGCAATGAATATTATTATTAGCCATAGTTTTGGATATACCTGCGTCATGGCCGAACAATACGTAAACATCTTGTAAACTGAAATATCAGAAAGCCATCTGTCGCGAGACTTGCCCTGAATCGCCAACTATCCGCCCTCCGCCGCCCTCCGCCGCCCTACACCACCCTACGCGCCCTACACCGCTCGCCGTACCGATTGTAAATCATAACATATTGAATTAAAACACATATAAAATAGCTTTTACAGCACTATACTGATTTTTATATCCTTTGGGACGAGGTATTGTTGACCTGAGCGAGCAACTTGCGCTATAAAAATATTGTTATTAGTGTAATAACTAGTTTTTTAAGTCGCGTTTTTGGAAGGGGCTAGTTAGCACGGTTTGGCGCGCGCAACTCTTGATTTGGATTACAGAGAGTCGCTGATCGGAACTTCGTCAAGTACTGGTCTTCTAATCGTGTTTACTAATGGACTCCTTGTTTCCTTACCGTAAATTGAAACATATAGTTCTCCCATACATGGATTATTTATATAGACATCGAGCAAGAACGGTGACAGACAAGACCTAATGGTAAAAAAACTGAACTAATGTAAATACGATCATTGCAATACAAAACGCGCCACGAAAGATGAGACTTGACGATCGACAGTAGTGGGGAGCTTTCCGCCGCCCGATGACGGCCGATCCTTCCCGCCTCAGACCTCATACCGCTAAAGAGACGTCATCTTCAACGACATCAACCTCGTTGTGTGTCAAATCTCATCTTTAGTGGCCGTATACTTCAATTTCTGTTGTTATAAATTATGGTGCTTATGCTTACCTATAACATTGACAAGAGCGAGCCCCTCGCACAGGTAGTACCTGTAGGCCCACCAGTTGTGGTACCTCAGGTTCTCCCACAGGTAGTCGAGGATCAGCTTCTTCTTGGTCTTCTTCTCTATCTCGGTGCACACGCCCACGTCGAGGTCCATCATGAGCGCGCGGATCTTGCCGCCTTCCCATGACTTCCAGAGCCACCGAGGGGCGTAGAATAACATTGCCTGGAACAAAAAGGTTTTATTGTTACAAATATTCAAAGAATTTAAAACGTCCAGAAGGATAGTCGCCTCTATGGGCACATGAAATAAACAAGCCAGAATTGTCAGTATTTGACAGCCGTGCTCAGTACGAAGTGAGAGCGATTTGCTCAGGGAGCCCCTCAAGCGGAGTGAAATTAAATGTCATGCTTTAGTAAGGCGGATTATCCATCTGGGTAGAGGCACGATGCCCTATGAAAATCTTTGCAAATATTATTAAAAATAGTGAAGGTACAGACAATTCGAGAAACATCGATTGGAAAAAACCATTTGTTTATGCCTTTGTGGTTGAAACCATGGGAGCATGGGGGATTTGCTCGCACATTATCAACAAGACAAGAGACATGCGGGAGACCAGCAGGCGGACAGCTTTTTCCACCACCTCGAGAAAATATTATAATGGGTATAGATTGTATTTTTATTGTTAAAAGAAAAGAAATAATATTTATCATCGTGATTATTTGACCAGCTGCGGCCGGTTGCCGTGGTTGATAAGATTGACCTGAGGAATTGTAATCGAATAGTATTTGTATTTATTATGCATGAAATGGTGCGTCCATGCTACGCGAATCGAGCACGAGCCGAGTCACGAACGAGCCTACAACGAGCACGATGCGAATCCCTTTGTTCGTGAAAAAACTGACAATCACGCTCGTTCGAGGCTCGCAAGCCCGTCCACACTACGCGAATCGTGCTCGCAGTGTGCTCGTTCGACGCTCGGCTCGTGCTCGGTTCACCAAGCATGGACGCACCATAAGATGTTCATAGATTTATCGTACATTAGAAAAGGGTTTTTCTTTTATAATGTACGAGAATCCTGCTATGAGTTTTAGCTTTCAATAAAGAAAAGCTCGCACAATAACCGTGATATGATTCCATGGTGGGTAGGGTACCCGCCTGGCTGGCTACAACCCATAAGTTGGAAATCTGTCACCAGTGTGTTGTGGTACATACAATATTAAAATTTTATCACTTACTGATTATTTCTGTGTAAATATCACAATAAACAAAAAATATCTTTATCACAAAAGTAGTCTAATTTTATATACAGCAATAAAACTCAACAATAGCATATACCAGACGTTTTACTTACAAAAGCCTCAACTTTTTCAAATATACCTTTGCTACTTAAAAATAGAGTTTGAAATGGGCTTTTATGAAATTCGTTGTCGATAAATTCATCTGGCTAGACGGCATCGTAAACTGTTTTTATGGATATAAACTATTATTGCCGCTTTCATCGTGTATGTTGAACGATATTTATTTGGGCCGCACTATGCGCCTTGAAACTTATCGTAATTTTGTTTCGTCGAGTGACGGCTCAATTCGCGTTGTGATTTCTTGGTTGGCGGATAGATGGCGTTAGCTGTCATACATAAGTTTAGCCAAAGGCCATAAAACTACTGATTCAATGGTTCTCGTCAAAAAGGTTGTTCATATTTAGATACCGATTTATGTATTAGATAATTTAAATAGTATTTATAGTAGATAAACAGATTTCTTAATATGCATCAGCCGTAGGTTGGAATACAATATGAAAATAATTTAACTTACAAGTAAAATCTTTTATTCTTGTAAATTGTGTCTTTAAAGACAAAGAACTGGCTCTCAAGTGCAGCTATCTCCAATATATGTATGATCTAATCAGTCTATTATAGTTACTTTCAATTCCCTAACAATTGCAGCACGAGCAACCAAGTTATCTACCAAAAATATCAAATCATAAAACGTATTACAAAGTGATGGCTTTAAAATGTTTCAAATAAAATACTGTAGATTGTGTAAAGCTAACTGAACGCTCGTTTTCTAAAGAATATCACATTATCTTCACGCTCCAGCGGCCGGGGGTCGATCGAGCGTGAATTGATACCATTGCACTTGTTGCATTTGGCTCATATGTGGTAATATACTGAGAAAATGTGGACGTGTGCTTTGAAAACTTTACTTAATGACTCTATGGATAAGATAGTGACTCTGTGGTTTTTGAGAGAGGTAGAGCATAGTGTTTATTCGCTCAAAGAGCAACGTTACAGAATACTGCAGCCAAATAACTTTATGTTGTGTATAGTTTTGTTCCTGCGCGTGATTAAGGTCGCCAGAGCTCATAGGGGAGGGGGGAAAGATCGGTAACGCGTGAGCGATGCTTCTTGTGTTGCAAGCGTCCATATGGCTACGGTAACCGCTTACCATCAGGCGGGCCATATGCTTGTTGACCGACTAAGTTGTATAAAAAAAAAAAAACCCACCTGGTGGTAAACGGTAACCGATGCCTATGTGCGCTTGCTACACCATGGGTTTCCCCTGCCCTGATGAGTTTCACCAATCACTAGACTGAGGAAATGTCGATTAGTTCTGTCTGCAGCTATGTATTTATGTAGCGTTCATTCAAATGAGAGTTCTACCGCGGATGCTAAGTTTATCGAATGAGTACCGTCGTGGTGCACCTAAGGGACTTCACGGCTCTTCACGGGGATTTTCAAGAATTACAGAGATAACGAGTATAATAATGGTGTTGTAAGCGTGTATCGATACGGTTACGTTATATTTGTGGATCATGTGATATATGAATCGTCCGGTGACCCGCTCAAGATCTTAATGTTGATCTACAGATATTGGGATTTCAATGAAGATCATTTTCATTACCATTGACTTACCTTCGGCCACATCATCAATTACAATGGTGAGATGTCAGTCAAACACTGGCCTACACACAAAACAAAAATCTGCCCTTAAATATATGAAGAATTTTGTTTTGCCCAATCATTTTATTTTAATATGTGTCGTTTTCAAACGTTGATACTTTTAAGTATTGATAAACGAACGTAGGTATATTATGTAGGTAGGTAGGTATAGCATTATAAGGTTAGGTATTTAATTGGATACATATTTTTGTAACTTCAAATGTAAACATATCTTTGACCTCGACTGTACCTATAATTTCGAATACATGTTTTATAACTAATCGAGGACGCAATTAGCCCGACACTCAAGTATAAAAAAAAAACCGGCCAAGTGCGAGTCAGACTCGCGCACCGAGGGTTCCGTACAAACCTGTAGGTAAGGTAATGGTAGTATAGACCTGAGTATTTGATATTAATTTCAATTTATGACCTATTAAAAAAAAACTACTTACTAGATCTCGTTCAAACCAATTTTCAGTGGAAGTTTGCACCGTAATGTACATCATATATTTTTTATAGATTTATCATTCTCTTATTTTAGAAGTTACAGGGGGGGGGACACACATTTTAACACTTTGGAAGTGTCTCTCGCGCAAACTATTCAGTTTAGAAAAAAATGATATTAGAAACCTCAATATCATTTTTGAAGACCTATCCATAGACACCCCACACTTATGGGTTTGATGAAAAAAAAAAATTTGAGTTTCAGTTCTAAGTATGGGGAACCCCCAAAATTCATTGTTTTTTTTCTATTTTTGTGTAAAAATCTTAATGCGGTTCACAGAATACATCTACTTACCAAGTTTCAACATTATAGTTCTTATAGTTTCGGAAATAAATGGCTGTGACATACACGGACAGACAGACATGACGAATCTATAAGGGTTCCGTTTTTTGCCATTTGGCTACGGAACCCTAATTAAATGAAGTCATTAAAACAGTTTATCGTGCGAATGGAATTCGCATTTTCACACGTTTCGCTTGTTTTATGATCTATGATAGTTTCAACAGTATACAAGTAAATAGTACGCAAGTTTGATTGAAGGTATTCGTAATCCTCAAAATGTTTTTATAGCAAGTTTTTTTCCGTCAAAGGTTTCAAGCACAAAAGGCTTTGAAATAGACTTGTGATATGCAACAGCTGGAAAACATTAGGTGTTGATAGATTTACTTAAAGACTTCGTTATCTAATATGTAAATACCATGTTCTTGCAAAAATAAAGAATGTGAATAAAAAAAATATTGAGTTGAATTGGAGGAGGGGAGATCCTTTCTTAGTGCACCCCTAGAGGGTACAAATCTCCAGGTCTATCGGTTTTTGGCCGATTCCAATAATTTAAGGATCGTTATCGGTTAAAATTAAGACTCTTATATCTTTACTAATAACGAAGCAAAGACCTCAAAGCTTTGCATAGCAGACCCTCCCATATGGAAGTAGCTATCACAGGTACAATTAGCTTACGAAATGATCAATATGCCCAGTTTGGCAATAAAAAACCTGGTAAGCAAAACGATTCGTTTTATTTATAGAAACCGGGCATTACTCTATGCGTTTTCTGTTAGTCAGTCGGTGATAGGCAAGGTGCTAGACTCATCATTTCTACTTTATCAATGCCTTGTCTTACACCTGTTACACTTGAAATTTGACATTCACAGAAATAGATACAGTAACCAAATGCAATTTGATGAACTGAATTAGGTACGTTAGTACGATTCCCTTGAAAAGCACAAAATATATCTGTTGACCTACTGTAAATTTCTTGACTATATCAAAGACAAATGTCTGATCTGTATTCTAGGAAACGCGGCAGTTGGCAGCGGTCGCGTGTAAACGAGCCGGCCGCAGCGGCAGTAAACATGCAGCCTCCAGTATTGGGTCGCTGTGCGTCGTGTAAATAAACCGTACATTTCTTGCGCCGGCGCATAGGTACTGTTGCTGTTTATAAGAATATTATAAATTGCATTCGATTTTAATTATTAAAAAAACATGCGATGTGAGTGTCGGGACACGCGCAGTACTATAGGGTGCCGTAGTTGCCCGTCACAATATGTAGACTTAGGAGGATTTACTACTTAGGAGGATTTTAACAACTAAAAAGTAAATCTTGTTAATTTTCACAAACTGATCCCTGAATAGAAAAATGTATTTACACATTACTTTTACACTTATCCAACAACCATGGGAAAGGCGAGAAAATAATCGTCCCTACTTTTCGTACGGAACGTCCCCCTATTTTGAAATTTGTTCTTTTCACATTTTCCACGTGATTAATATGTATGCCAAAGTACCCATGCCAAATTACAGCTTTCTAGTACCAAGAGTCTGAGCTAAGCCGCGAATAGACAGACAGACAGACATTGCGAAACTGTAAGGTTGCCTTGTCTACGGAATCCTAAAAAAACATAGAACGCATGTGTCGCGTAATAGGTGTTGTTGTCATTATCAGCATTCATTCACTCATGTCTTCTTTTAGTAGACTTTCGTACGAAAGTCATGGACTATATAAAATTCAAAGTCCTGACTGACAGACCTTTTTTTTATACTACTTAGATAGCAAACAAACATACGGCCCGCCTGATGGTAAGCTGTTACCGCAGCCAATGGACGCTTGCAGACTGACTGATATATCAACGCATAGCCTAAACCGCTGTTCCTAGAGACAAGAAATTTCTTTGTGAAGAGTAGGTAGGGGATGAAATTTTATGTTTCACATAAAATTTCATCCCCTATATTACCCCCTTAGGGGTGGAATTTCGAAAACCCTTTCTTAGAGGATACCTACTCTTCACAATCCGTCAGTTTTGAAGTTAGGATCTACAAATTTTGTGTTTAGGCTGAAGATTGAAAATTAATTTATACGTGTCTCAGCTTTTTTAATAATTCCACCCTCGAAGCGTGATGAAGTTGTTTTGTTTTCTTTTATTGTTGTAGAAAAATATATCATTTGTTTTCCGTAGGCAACGCGGGCGAAGCCGCGAGCAGGTGCTAGTATTATTATGATTTGTAAGTGTGTTTATTGGTATGTCTTTGTCACAACCCGGGATCTCGGGTGAACCCGCCGTGCGGAAGCTAGTAGCATTATACAAACTAAACAATATGTATTTCTGCAGTAGTAATGGACTTGTGAGCACTTACACAGAGTGCACACACTATGCGCACAGTTAAAGTGCAAGTTTGCGAGGTACCAAGGTCCAAGAGCGTGTTGTGACTCACGTAGTGCACACTTTTGGCAACAGCCAGCGGTCAACGGCGTGGGGTGTGCTGCAAGTCACAGGCGAACGCGGTTTGTATTTCTCTTGGCTAGGAATTTATGAGGTATGTTTTTGAGGTATTTTTTATACAACCAAAGCAGTAAACAAACTTTCGGTCGAATCGTAGCTTATAGACGTTTGTGACAACAGCGGTATCAATGGCGCATTGCCGACTCTTCAAAAATCCTCTTCACACTCTTCCTGAAGAACCCAATGCATTTGCCAAGATTTCCCAAGGGCGAGTACTCCCTTGGGAAATCCACAGAGTGGTCAAATTCAAGTACTCGTAATTTTGCTACTCGCAGTAAAAGATTCGTAGACTCTCGTAGCAGGCAGACTAGGTTCTGTAGCAAGGGCCTACACTTTATTCGTAGCACTCTACAATTCGTAGGCCTTAGTTTACTCACGAATCGCTACAACCTCTTAGTTTAAACCACAAGATATTGTGACCCGATTAGTATAGGCGACTCGTGACTTTTTCATGGCCACCCAACCAGTTAACCGACTCGCGAACAGATGAGTTATGCCACTTATGAATTGTACATGCCACTTTATTTATTTAGGAGGCCATTGAGCAAAACGCTTTGTTATTTTCGTTTGTTTCTGAGAAACATTTCAGTTAGAATAATTGTATGTCGTATCGTAACTTGTCAAGATTTTTTTCTAGCTTTTTAATGGGAAGATAAATTGGATTTTTTGGTCGGCTAATTGAATCATGAGTTGTATTTACTTTCTAGTATTTTGTTTAAAAATGTTAGTGTGTGTATTTACTGAGTGTGATTTTAAAAAATCATTTTTAGTTGTTGTTTGAATTGATTTGTTTTTCTACTAGCTATCTCTAACTATTTTCTGCGTTGTCGAAATAAACGCAGGCTATACTGCCGCTTCCGCTACCTCTGTGTTCCTTGCGTGTTCTTCTCAGTTGAAGGCTTACGTTTACGAACTTAGGGCCTAAATTGAATAAATGGCTTTGACTTTGACTTTGACATGGATTTGTTCCATTTGGTCAAAGTTAAAGCAATTTATTCAATTTCAACTCAGCAAGGTTACATTTTTTTTATATTTTTTTTGGTAGCCGTTCTTAATCAACTAGCAAAGTTAAGCAATCACCGGTGTGGACGGTATCCAGATGGGTAACCGCCTAGTGGTAATTCAACTCGAGCGTTTTTCGTGCTTCGGAAAGAAATTAAAGCCGTTGGCCCCGCATATCACTTAATTGTGATACTTAGTCGTTAAGCTAGTTGGAGGCCTCCTAGACGGCTTGAAAACTATAACTGTAGGCTTTAACACTAGCCTACCTCCACCAATCCGCAGTGGTCACGCGTGGTGGAGTATCTGCCCATTCCCTTTCACCCTGATTTAGGAAAGGAGGCCTGTGCTCAGCAGTGTGACATTATGGGCTCATGATAATATAATATATATGTATACTTATATACATATATGAACTATACTTGTACTATTTAGCTAGTATAAAATGCATCGTATACTAAATATAAGACATTTATTGTCAAACCTATGATAATATTGTCTTGGCTATCCAAAGAGGGAACGCTGCCAGCCTGCTGGGAACCTTGCCGTTAATTGGTAGCAGCGGCAGACTCGAGGAAATTTTTAGTAAATAAATATAATCTGTTATTTTATGGTACGTCGATGCTTGGCGAACCGAGCAGGAGCCGAGCCACGAACGAGCACAATGCGAGCACGATTCGCGTAGCGTGGGCTTGCGAGGCTCGAACGAGCGCGATTGTCATTTTTTTCACGAACAAAGGGATGCGCTTCGTTCTCGTTGTAAGCAAGTTGTAGGTTTGTTCGTGGCTCAGCTCGTGCTCGATTCGCGTATCATGGACGCACCATTATATTCTAGGCAAATGTACTTCAAAATATAGAATCAAACCATCATTCAATAACTCGAATATAAAAGGCTGTCTAACGTTCACAATGCATCCATCATCGGGGCACATCTCCACCCCCCCTCCCTGACGTTATCGTTGTCAACACGCGTGATTTATGCTCTGTGCAGCACTGACTGTCCACTGTGTGCCATTGTCTACTGTCCATTTCACACTTTGTGAAATGACTGTGAAATTTAGATTTAATTTAGAAATCTTTCGGTTTTGATAACAATTGTTGAATAAATCATGAGAATTTTCACAGATTTTGATACAACCAAGCGGCCCACGTGATAGTAAGCGGTTACCAATGCCTATAGTACTTTATAAAACTAAAGATTTTAACCCTAACATCCCAATACATTTTTGAAATATGTAAATTTGTCCGTAAAAATATGCAACTTTCCAACACTACATTTGCCCAAGAAGCCAAAGACATAAAAATAGGTTAGTCCTGCCACATTCAAAACTATTACCCCCTTATTACAAAACATGGTTTAAAACAAAGCCAGGTTTTACTGTCATTTGGTCACTTTCTAACGTCATATAATAAAAAGGGACGAGGCTATTTTAAAACCTGGTTTTCCTTTAAACCATGTTTTGTAATAAGGTGCAATATGTTTAGTTCTGGACCATATGTTACTGCAATAAAAATATATAATAATCTTCCTAAACTTATACTGGAGGAAGATAAGTATAATTTATTTATATCAAAATTAAAAGATTATCTATTAAAAAAGGTTTTTTATAATCTGCAGGAATCTTACAAACTGGTGGTAATACTATTTGGTAATAACTTTTTAAGAGTACCTATTATTATTGTTTATTTATTTGCGGTGTGCAAATAAATGAATAATAATAATACTCTTAAAATTGTGTTTACCTTATATTCGTTGAATTTAATTGGATTTACTTTATATTATTGTAATGTTGCAGTGCCCTTGCAGGACTCATGTATTATACCACTTTATTCTTTCTAACATCTTTAACATACTACATGAAGCAGCAAATAAATAAATAAATAGACATTTGCAACACCAGTTGGTTCTGACCCTGCACCAATTTTTTTAACAGGAGCTGAGGATTCGCTTTGCAGCGATAGGGCCAACTAGACATTTGATACTTCATTGCTGGTCCTCGCAGAGAACAGCGCCTCATCTAAATTGAAAACTTCACTTGTAGAACATAGCAGGTATACTAAATTTCGATCAAAATGCATCAAACTCCAAACAGGCGCTTTTATACTCAGCAGCTGATAATGCTTACGTACAACCAAGAAGCAAACTCAATTTTGACGTACCTAATACCGATCGAGAAGTTTGGCATTAGCTCATCATGTCTAATTTATTCGAAGCTAGATATATATTTACACAATACCAATCCACGCTCACTAATAAATAAAGCTATTTCGCAACATACACTTAAATTTTATTTATATTCATCGATTATTTTGATAAACGCAGCGTAAAGCCGGTATTCGTTGCTAAGTCACTAAACATAGGTTTATTACTTGAAATGTAGTTAGAACGTGATGTATAGGTAGTTAACCCGAAAATACTAATGAAGCGGTTCATAATAATTATTATTAGAGAGTTGGCAAGGGTGATGTGGGAAAACTGCAATTTGCGGTTCGCTTCTACTTTGTTGTGTATTAGGTGGCGCATGGCCGCGGTGGCGGATAAATCATAACTAAGGTTACATTCTGGTGTTAATCACGGTTTACTAGCTTGTTAGTTTATTGTAGTTACTAGTTGTATCACGCGGTTTCACCCGCTTTCGCAAAAAGCAGCCTAAAAGTAGGTATGTAGATCGCAGGCCCGTAAACTAAATTTTAAAACATAAAATAGAAGAATCCAAAAACAAATTTTGTATTTAAAATGTAGAGAGTTAAGGTTTTCTTTTAAATAGCATTGCTATGACATTAACATTAAAAACTTTAGCACGTTGATAGGGTAATTTGTGGTACCCATCTGGCTGGTTTCAACCCTCAAGTCAAATAAGTCTACGCGAAGCTAGCATGAGCCGGGCCTCGAACGAACAGGATTCGTTCGTTGCTCGCAACGATTTCAAGCATACGCATACGTTGTACGTACTTAACGACATACAACGAGCGCGATGCGAATCCCTTTGTTCGTGAAAAATCTGACAATCGGGCGGAGCGCAGTCGAGCACGTTACGAATGCTTGTTCGAGGCTCGCAATCCCGTCCACGCTATACGCGAATCGTGCTCGCAGTGTGCTCGTTCGTGGATGGGCTCGTGCTCGGTTCGCCAAGCATGGATGCACCATTATGTTGTTAACTCTATCACTCTATCAATTCAAATTCAAATCATTTGTTTCAAATAGACCTTCGCAGGCTCTTATGAATAGTTTGACTATAATACTTGACTAGAATACTCTAATCCGGTTCGGAAGGTTGCATTTGCTGAGAAGAGCCGGCAATAAACTCAGCAATTACTCTTTTCAAAACAAGCTTTTATTTACATTCTAATCACACTGACAACAATTGCGTGCCCCGGTGGCAAAACTACAAATTATACTGAATCGATATTTAAAAAGTAAATAGCAAACTTAAGCAGATCAGCCCCCACAAGCAGCACCTGTTCATAACGTATGACGCGTGTGGCAGCCATCGCCCTCCTCGCCATATTGGAAGGTCTAAGAAAGGTACCGTCACACGACGTCGTATTTTTACGCTATGAAAATACAAGTAATATTTTGCTAGGTAAGCTTGTACATGTCAAACCGCCCAAGAAGTTAAAATACGTCCAAATCAAATGCTCTTCCGTCTTCAACAGATTTAGAAAAGGGTTAATACAACATGTTGTGATATTTATGTCATAATAGTCTGAACAAGTGTCCAAACAAATCATCGAGGTACGAGATGTTATGTCAGTGATCGGTTATAAATAACGTTCAATTCAGGTCAATTTTTATTTACGATTGTTAAGATGAATGCATTGTTAATGCATAAAATTCAAAATGTCTGTCGTAATTACAAACAAACTGACACAAACACGTAAAAAACAATCAATTATTACTCATGAATATTGATCGTAGACTTGTAAAATGAAATAAAATACTGGCTTCTGTCCGCAGACACTCTTTCAGAGATGTTGTCTGCAAGAAATAATTAAATTAAAGAATAATTTTATATGTTGTTTTTTTTTTTTTATAATCGTGTTGAAGTTTGAGCTTTAGCAAACCTACTTTATGTTTTAACTAGCTGTCCCCCGCGGTTTCACCCGCGTTCCCAGGATAAAAGCCTATGTCCGTCTCCATACAATAAATAGACTATATGCATGCCAAATTTCATGATGATCCGTTGAGGCGTGAAGGCGTAACAAACAAACTCACTTTCGAATTTGTAATATTAGTGAGGATTACCTATCGAAAAGTGTATTCTAAACCAGTGGTACGTATTCACTTGTGTTCATAATTCCCTTTTTTGGAACTACTATGAACAAATGAGTTTTGGTATTGTATTGAGTCAAATCCTGTCTTATTTATTACATGAGATGGTTTAAGCCAAGTCTAGTAAAACCCAGTTTTTGAGATAGATTGCTCAGTTTGTTATATGGAAAGTGACGGATATATTAAAAACCTGGGTTTTGCTAGACTTGCTTTCAACCATCTCTCGTAAAAAGGGGGTATGCCGACATTATACCACCTAAATCTCTAAAACAATTCAATAACCTCCATATATTTTGGCTGTACAATTTGAACTTTTGCATAACTCAAAAGACGCCTCGTATAGATGTTATCAGTTACCATGTCCAAAGGCCTTTGTCGGGTGGTAGTGTCCCCTCGGGACGTCGATACTAATCCAAGCTAGTGGCTTTGCATTATATAGTGCGTACAATATCTTACTGAATCTACGTTTTGTTGCTACGAAGCTCAAAGCGACAGATATCTTGAGATATACTCGCAGATCGCGGCGGCTAAAAGTTTGGTATGCAAAGTATTTTTAAATTAGGTTTTTTTAAATCACTCTAGATAGAGGTAACCGGTTTTCATACATTTTGATAGTGCAGCGTTGGCAATTTTGTATGAAAATTTTGTTTTTATTTTCCAGATTTCAGAGGTGGTCCCTTAGTGAAAGTTGTTCATAATTATGTGTATCAAATTTGGCTAGAGGTTGCAAACTTACCATGTATACAAAAAATGTAAAAAAACATAATTATTCCTTGAATACAGTTAACTGACTATGTACACACGGCTACAGATCAAGCTATACATTTCCAGTATAAGCTGATCTCGCATTGTATAGGATTTCCGTGCATGGGGGAGGTCAGCTTATACTAGAAATGTATAGCTTGATCTGTAGCCGTGTGTACAATCACTGGACTTATAGCCAATAACGCCCACTCGCTTGACGAACTTAATAACTCGTTATAGCTTATACTAAAGGCTTAAAGATTATTTTCATATTCATATATTTTAATATACTGAGACTATGTTTAAATAGGTAGAGCGTAGCGCTTATTCGCTCAACGTGCAGCTCGACTGGGGAAGTACCTCCGCCTTACAGAATACCGCAGCCAAATAACTTTACGTTGTGTAAAGTTATGTTCCTGCGCGTGAGTAAGGTCGCCAGAGCTCATTGGTAAGGGAGAAAGGTCGGTAACGCGCGAGCGATGCTTCGTGTGTTGCAAGCGTCCATATGGCTGCGGTAACCGCTTACCATCAGGCGGGCCGTACGCATGTTTACCGAATTAGTCGTATAAAAAAAATGTGTATTTGCATTTATACTTGCTTACGTGCGTTTGTGTATTTGATGTTTTAGGAAGATTATCAGCTGGAAGATAGTCTATTGCCTGAGTTATATAAATAAACTTGCAATTTAATGTTATTGGTTATCGAATCTTGAACGAGCATAGAACATCGATAAACTGGGTTAAATTATGTATCTCTAATGTAATTTTCGAAGAGTTCGTAGAGTTTGATGAATTAGTTATTGAACCACATCTCAGAGCTGATCTCTGTGCGGTTTGCTTTATATGTAGTATAGTGACGGGCCAGCTGGCGCAGTTGGTTAAGACTCTCCCACACAGGACATGCATTTTTGTGCAGGAACATGTCTGTATGTCCTGAGTCTGGGTGTAATTATGTATATTAAGTATGTATTTACAAACAAAAAGTAGTATATGTATTATATCAGTTATTTGGTTTCCAAAGTACAAGCTCTGCTTAGTTTGAGATCAGATGACCATGTGTGAGGACCTGGACCTGACCTGCGGCGCAATAGGTGGAATCTTTACCAGACCCTTAACAAACTGCGCCAACTGGCCCGTCGCATCTAACCACGAAAACCCGATCTGAGTGTGAAGCGATATTGCAGGGTCTCCAACGCGCGTGTGTGCGAGCGTCTAGATACGGTAACCGCTTACCATCAGGCGGACTGTATAGTTAGCCATGTCGGTGGTAAAAAAAAAATCTGCCCTTACTAATAAAAATATATATATATATAAAAATGAATCCCTATTTCCCTTGGTCACGCCATCACGCGTGAACGGCTGGACCGATTTCGCTAATTCTTTTTTTTGTTGTTTTTGTTATTGTCACGAGAAGGTTCTTATGAAAGAAAAAAATAAGAAAGTTGCGAGGGTAGGGTAGGGTAGGGGTAGGGTAGTGTAGGGTAGTAGGGTAGGATAAGGTAGGGTAGGGGTAGTGGTAGGGTAGTGTAGGTTAGGGTATAGGTTACTAGGACACCACGCGAATGAAGTCGTGCCGGGCAGCTAGTATTTAATAAAAACTAGACTAGTACAGAACAATACGTGTTCGCACATAATATGTGCTTAGCCGGAAGTGGCTTAATAAGCTCCGGGAGGCTGCACACGGTGGAGCTTTTACACGCTAGAATTAGTTCATGAGATATGAAAAATATTCGCACATGGAAAAATAAATGAACTAAGTAACAAAAAAACTGATACTGTATCCCAAATACGATTCATGTTCATGCCCGGTTTCTATATACAAAAACGAATCGTTTTGCTTACCTTAGGTTTTTTTATTGCCTAACTGGGCATATAGATCATTTCGTAAGCTAATTTTACCTGTGATAGCTACTTCCATATGGGAGGGTCTGCTATGCAACGCTTTGAGGTCTTTGCTTTATTATTAGTAAAGATATAAGGGTTTTAATCTTAACCGATAACGGTCCGTAAATTATAGGTGGTGAAAATGATGTACCTATTATTTTAGGTTTTAATCACGGAGATCACTATACATTTTTTCATTATCAGTTTTATTACAGAACTAGCTGTCCCGCGCGGTTTCACCCGCATTACCGAGGGATCGTATTTTTTCCCGGAATAGTTAATCCAGAACATTTTCTATCTGTGTGCCAAATTTCATCCAAATCCGTTTAGTAGTTTTTGCGTGAAAGAGTAACAAACAACATACATAAAAACTTTCACGTTTATAATATTAGTCAGGAAGTAAGGATTAAATGGTATAATGGGGATCGCCCATTTGATAGTAAGTAGCTACCTGCACCAATGGACATTTAAATTTCAAAGGAGATTGTCAGTGTAAAAGTTCAACCAAAAGTTCAACACACCTTCTTCCCGTCTCAATCCTTAACTACTTCAATAATATGAACCTTCTCCCTTAAACTTGTTGTACTGGCATAAAATAACTAAATTAGGTTAGGTACTTATAATAAAAATCCTTATTTTCAGTTAAAAATACAAACTTTTAAAATTCTAAACTAAACAGACATAAAGAGTAATGCAAACAGAGCAGACGTTTCCTAATGCAGGGTGACCACCTGCAATGCTCCACTGCAGTAATTAGAACGCGTTACCACCCGCTAACACGCACGCACCAATTTGTATCATTTGCACTATACTGCCGCAATAAATTGGTCAGTGAAGCAATTTAATTTTTGTTACGATTATTTTTTTCATACTCAGAGGTAGGGTCTTTCCACTATGTTTTTACCCGACTGACCCGGAAGGAGGGTTATGTTTTTTGAGTGTATGTATGTATGTATGTCTATTACTTGGCTTTCTTTGTATTGCAGACGGGGATAAACAAATATTTAAAAAAAACACATACTTAGGTTATTGGTTTGTCCCTCATTGCAATACCTTATAACATTCAAGTTATATTCCAAATTCTATAGATTAAAAAACTTGTTTTTCTCTTTTCAGTTAATTTTTGTTTTACGCAGTCGGGTTTTTTGTTTCTTTTAATAATTTAATTTATTTCATACATTTTTATCATGCAAGTTTTGGTCATTTGTATATTTTTAGTAAGTAACCCAACAAAGCTTTCTAAAAATTAACATCACAAAGTATCCATCCCTGTATAAGCAATATTTTTTCTGATAAATAAGTATCCTAAGAAAAAAAAATGGAAGAGGAAAAAGATCTCTAGAAATGTTTTTTTTTTCCCGACACTATTCCCGAGTGACAGGCTACACGGGTGAAGCTGCGTGTAACAACAATGTATAATTTTGAAACACTTTCAGGTTGAATACAAGTGTGTGGAGCCCCGAGTTTCAAAGGTTGAATCCGCCCTGTATAAACTTACAATCACAACTTAAATAGCGTAAGAACACTACTTTAAATCCTACACCAAGTCGCAATAAAAGTGTCCCATTTTATCATAACGGAATCCTTTTTAAGGATGTAAATATACTGAAAATTAGGTCGGTTTCCACTGAGACAGCGCCGGCGACCGGCGGCGGCGACGGGGCGGGGCGCATGCTAATCAGCCGATATTATGACACTTAACTCCTCTTCTTTTGTACACATTTTTATTCTGATGATCCCTTTTTAAGGAGCAGTTTTGCTGTTGCGTCTTTTTATCTTTTACGATTGGAATGGGATTGGTAATTTAAGTGATTTTGATAAGTACACGCTTTATAGTTTGTGATTTGGATTGAAACTGATGGAACTTACCCTAATGGTATATAATTATCAACCACCCAAACTAAGAAGTTATTTGCCTTAGTTTACTCGTGATTTTTGAGTTTGTTGAAATTATATTTTTTCAGCGAAATGTCAAGGTTGGTGCATTTACCAATAAACTATCATGGCCACAAATTATAGTGCCATGGCTATGTTATAGGTACCATTAAACCGTCCTTATTATGATTTGCATTATGTGAAACTCTGTGTGAAATATAAAGAATTATTTTTGACGTTTATGAAAAATTTACTGTACCTATGTTTCGCCATATAAATGCTTACGACAGATATAAACCGAATTTCTATAGCAATCAGGTTTCAGATTCCTAAAAGTGTAAAAGGGTGTGAAGAGGTTTCTTCAGGGTCGGCAACGCGCGAGTGATACCCCTGGTGTTGCAAGCGTCCATAGGCTACGGTAACTGCTTACCACCAGGCGGTACCGTATGCTTGTTTGCCACCTCATAGGTATAAAAAAAAAAAGTGTAAAAAAACTTATAATAGACAAAGATTAAATTGGCTCATGAAAATAAACCTAACTAAATAATCTAAAGAAGGTATATTTTTAGTACAACTATTGCATTTAAAAATTAACTAAAAATCGCGTTAACGGATCTGCACCTTACCAGTGTAACGAGTGGGCGACATTAGTGCGACGTTTCGCATTTACATAGAGTCCGCATGGCTTGCGAGCACAATAAAAACAATGATCGCCGACAGAATTAGCATCGCGGCTACTTGCTACAATTTACTAACTATTTAGTTTTCAAGATACTTTGTTAGTCTTGTATTACATGGTTCAACATCTATTTAAGTTTAGTAAATGTATTTAATAGATTTATTTTAAGAATAATGGAAAAATGCACGAATACTTTTTTGACTCTCGGCAGTATTCAAATTCAAAAAGCATTTATTCAATTTAGGCCCTGATAAGACACTTATGAACGTTATGAATATATATATATAACTTATGAACGATAACAATGACTCTACATCGGTTCCAAATATAACTTGAACTGAGAAGACTCCGGCAATAAACTCAGCAAGTTTTTTTTTTTAAATGTGTACTTATAAGTATTACAATTTACAAAATATATATAACAATAGCCTGCGAAGCGAACAATTCATTCAAATGCATCTACAAAACTTGTCATCTACAAAATCAGAAACTTTATAGTACCCTTTCTTGCATAACTTCTGTTTTACTTTATTTTGAATCTATGTATAGGTAACTCTTGGATTTCTTTGGGTGAGTATATGCTTTCAGTCGGTTATTCAGTCTATTTTACGACTATAACGATCATACTGACTTGGCATAGCATTTTAACTCTACTTTTTTCAAGTCTACTTAAACTAAACTGGTGTCATATTTTCAACTAACCCACTTCTTAAGTGTGACGCGACAATTTTGTCAGGTTGTTTACCTTAGCATTATCCATTCTATACGGGTCATCGAGATAATGTACCTAGCTAATGTCGTGGAAGGATTATATATTATCTGTTCTAAGACTTGTGTGACATGTTAGACCGTCGAGATACGTCCAATATAAACATACGAATTATAGTGTTAATGCGGTCATTTGCGCTATTATAAATTTTTGTCATAGATCCCGGCAAACTTCTTGGCACAATTTTGGCGTAGTGGAGAATGGTTTGCGCAGGTACACTGGCGAACAACATAAATGTCATCATCATCATCATATCAGCCCATTGATGTCCACTGCTGAACATAGGCCTCCCCCATTGATTTCAACTTCGAACGGTTCTGGGCCGCTTGCATCCAGCGGCGCCCAGCGACTCTGACCAGGTCGTCGGTCCGGTGAGAGGTCGTCCCGCTCGGCGCTTTCCAGTACGTGGTCGCCACTCGAGAACCTTCCTTCCCCATCGGTTATCGGCTCTTCGAGCGATGTGGCCTGCCCATTGCCACTTCAGCTTACTAACTCTACGAGCTATGTCCGTCGTTTTTGTTCTCCTACGAATGTCCTCATTTCGGACATAAATGTACTCGTAGATTATTTTAACGCACCCCACCAAAAATACAAAAAATTTTGCTTCAAGAAGTTTGCCGGTTACTATACAATTTTGATGGCTCAGCGGTGGACGTAGATTTACCTACGACACCCATCATAAGATGATGATCATCATAAGTCAAATCACTGACCAAGTAGCTCTATGGTGAAAGAAAACATTGAGGGAAAATCATGGTGGTACCCTCAAACTGTAAAGTCGTCAAGCACCTATTGGCGTGTTTGCTTGAGACCCAGTTTATTTTGCATGCTGCTTATTTTGCATCTTAAGCCACATTATAATATGACATGATGAGAGCCACAATAGACTTGCAGATTTCCTCACAAAATACTATTGTCGATATCTGTGGGTTGTGTACTTCACAGACTATAAACAAGTATATGTACGGTACGCCTGATGAAAAGCCGTAGTCTATAGATAGTTTCACCACCAGGGATCAAGGGAACTCAGACGTACGGGTCCTCAAGGTTTATTCGCTTGATCCACTAAACAGTATTTTTTACCCCAAATTATAAGGAAGTATGACTAATCTATAATTATATTATAATAAATAATATAATAATAATCTTAACTATCCTAATCCTAACTAATATTATCAATGCGATAGTAAGTTTGTTTGTTTGATACGCCTTCACGCATCAACTACTCAACGGATCAAGATGAAAGGCATGCAGATAGCCTATGGGATGAAGATGGACATTTTTATCCCAGGAACGTGGGGGACAGCTAGTAATAATATAATAAAGCGGAAGAATTTTTTGTTTGTTTAAACGGGCTAATCTTAGGAACAGATTCGAAAAATTCTTTCACTAATATAGGAGCTACATTATCACGGGAACGTGGGTGAAACCGCGGGGGACAGCTAGTTCTTTAATAAACAGAACAATCAAACTGCATTACAGTTTATCGACCTTGCAACACATGGCTGTATGTTATGTACGTGCCACCCCAAATATTTTCTTTAGCCCAAATTCCGGGTACAAATTAACGATCAGTGTAAACGGCCCGTTAAAACGGTACAAATAATAAAAATCAAACAGCTCGCTGGTTCCTTCTGAGCAGGTATTAATAGCGCGTTGCTATTGTTTGCGCCGGCGCACCTTGATGTTGCGACACGCTTGTCATGGGATGTTTTACCTGGTTCATATGTCTGGACAGTGTGATGTAATGAGAAATGCAGGGTGTAGAAAAGGTGATGAAGAATCTAGTGAAGTTCGAAATTTTCTTTTAAATATTTCTTATTTGTAAAACTTAATAGTTTGGCGAGTAGTTGATGTATATTTTTTTTTAATAATTTATTTTCAAAAAAAAATGGAATTGGTCTTGCATTTTGGATTGATTTGGATTTTAATTTGACCTTACAAGGATAAGTCAAAGGCGGAAATGAATGTAAAGACTTATATGGATATTCTCAATTTGTTACAATGTAGTCAAATAATTTCATCGGATAAAAAAACGATAGATCAGTTGTGTCATTGTGGGTGTTACACTGTTATGCTATGGTAGTTTTTGCAAAGAGTATTTTTTATTTTATGGTTACCTATAATAATAATTATTTATTTATTTACCTATATTTTGAAAATTCATTGTTATCCGGAGGAGGCACAAAATTACCCCGTGATTTCAAATTCTCCTTTATATTACATATAACTTGTAAAAATAATAAACATACAACTAAGACTCACCTGAAAAAATAGGCAAAAGCACACCCATTGGTAATACTTGTAAATCTTCCTATCGCTCATATCTTCCTTTCCTTTCTCGCGGCTGTTGCCGATCCCGGGGTACGGCACCTCCACGCCCACCTTCTTCGTGAAGAAGCTCTTCAGGGTGTACGTGGAGTGGATCCAGCAGTACGTGTTCAGAACGTCCTCAGGAATATCTTTAGTGTGTATGCAGTCTATCGGGTTGCCCACGTACTGTCGCGTGGTGACGATCAAGCTGAACGATATCAGCAGGATGACCGTTATTGAGTAGTGCAACCGAAATACAGGCGAGTCGATGTGTACATAGTTCACCTTTATAAGATTCTTTAATCCGCGAAAAACGTCTAACATTGTAAACGTTTGAGGTTATTGTCCTTCGTTTGTCTTGTAACCACTAACATATTTCAAAGCACCAGTGTTTGTTTCACAATTTTGTTTTATTTAAGGCACTTTATTATTTGGCAGTGTTATTGTCACGCTATCTCACTGTCACTGTTAGCTCACGTTGGTTTAACTTTTTTGGTATTTTTATGAACTTTAACAGCGAGAGCGCTTGTGTCATTTTTTCTTCGTTTCATTATACAGTATTTTGTCATTCATCGGTCGGTCGTATCCATGCTGCGCTAGCGGCGGGCGGCAGCGGCTGCCGGGAGCGTAGTCATCGAGTCTGGTGGAGTTTAAATTATGACGCAGCGCCGCGTAACCGTTTAGAATTAATCTTCGAAGAAATAATGTAAACTAGATTATCAGGTCAGATGTTTTGGGGCAATTTATGAGTTCACACGTCGCCTACCGGAGCACCTAAGTTTGGTAAGCTGTGGCGGGGTAATTGCTTCAGGAAACTGATGAAATATAACTATATTGTAATCAAGGGATTAGTTACTGCATGTGTGTTGTTGTAAGGGCCGGGATACAGACGGGATATTAATGGAGTTGCGAACAGATTTCATGTTATATTAGCTAGTATATGTATAGCTATAAGGTGCTCATTAGGTTGTAATCACGGTTTAAACATGCAGATTATTTTAATTTTTACAATAGTATCACTAAGGCACGTAATCGTTGTCAGTGATAAGTACCTACTACAAATATAAATTCTATGTAATTAATTTAGCTTGTTTTGAAAAGAATAATTGCTGAGTTTATTGACGGTGTAATATGAAAAGATCTTCCACAAAAAAAGCCTTGCTGAGTTTCCTGCCGGAGTCTTCTCAGTTTAAGTGTATTCCGAAACGTGGGTAAATTCAACTGTATGTACACACGGCTACAGGTCAAGCTATACATTTCTAGTATAAGCTGACCTCCCATTGCACGGAAATCGTATACAATGCGAGTTCAGCTTATACTGGAAATGTATAGCTTGATCGGTAGCCGTGTGTACCAATTTAACGTTCATAAGTGCCTTACCAGGGTCTAAACTGAATAAATGACTCTTTGATTTTGATTTTGACGAATGCAATCTTCCTGTATTAGAGTTCGTGAGCACCTGCGAATGACTTTTTGAATAAAATAATTTTGATTCTGATATTTTAGTTTATTAAAATAATATCAGATAGTTACTACGGCAGATAGCGGACAAAAACTATGTTTCCAATGAAAAACTTTCTTTATAAACATCAAAGGACAATAACAAATCATCTCTTACAAAATTGTGCATATATTTTTTAATAAAAGTAATAAACAATTTGTAAATGAAATCTAAATAGTTATCTGTCATAACAGTATAAATTGTATTATGACGACTGTGTATTCGTTTCGTTCACTTACACATATGTATATATGTTTGTTGGTTTGTTGCCAAGCCCGAAACAGCTGGTTACCTATGCTGGTTTGAATGGATATAAAAATAACGATATTCTAAGTAGCTAGTGTTATTGATAAGGTTTAATAAAAGTTTTACCTTTGAGTTCAAAATCAATATATATAAAATTCAAAGTCCTGACTGACTGATATATCAACGCAAAGCCTAAACCGCTGGTCCTAGAGACATACAATTTAGAGGGTATATTCTTTGTGAAGAGTTGGTATCAACTAAGAAAGGGTTTTTCGAAATTCCACCCCTAAGGGGGTAAAATAGGGGATGAAAGTTTGTATGAAAGTCCGTCAGTTTCGAAGATAGGGTCTTTAAATTTTGTGTTTAGGCTAAAGATTGAAAATTAATTTATACGTGTCTCAGCGTTTTTAATAATTCCACCCTCGAAGCAGGATGGAGTTGTTTTGTTTTGTATTATTTTATTGTTGTTTAAAAATATATCATTTGTTTCCTGTAGGTCACGCGGGCAAAGCCGCGAGCAGAAGGTGTATGTCTTGATATATAAATGGTAATAAAAAACAAAAAAGAGTACTTATCGTACTCCTTGCGTCGATCCTATTTGAGTAGAATAAGACAACTCATCAATTTTTGGTCCAGAGAATGAGCAAGTTGAAATGGCAGTGGGTTCTCAAGCCTGTCGCAGAACCGATAGCCGTTGGGGAAACAAGTTTTTATTTTTTTATACCACTCAGGTGGCAAACAAGCATACGGCCCGCCTGATGGTAAGCGGTTACCGTAGCCTATGGACGCTTGCAACACCAGGGGTATCAAGCGCGCGTTGCCGATCCTGCAGAAATCTCTTCACACCCCTTTTGAAGAACCCCATGCTGTGTACTCCATTGGCAAAACCATGGCGGGGAGCTCATTCCACAATCTGAGCGTCCGCGGAAGGAGCTCCTTTGAGCCCGCACAGTACGAAAGAATTCTGGTTTCAATATGTGAGGATGGACTCCCCGTCGATGGCGAGAGTTGCGATGGTAGAAGGTAGCCGTGGGCATCATCTTAAGCAATTCTAACTAAAGTGTACTTCAGAAACCGTGATAGGTCATCGGTTTCTGGTCTGCGGTGTGGTTGCGGGAAGAAGCAGAGGTCTGGAAGATATGGCATATTATAAAATTTATTTGTGTTTTTTGAAAATCAATAAGAAAAATAAACGAGTGACCAATGAAACTATTTAAAGCTTATTAATAATCAAACATTTTTTTTTCTGACAATATTTTTACTTCAAAGATGCATGAAAATATTTTACGCTCTCTTTTCAAGAGAATTTAAATCATTTATTCGCACAGCTGATCGCATTTGCCATTCGATTCTCGACTCTATTACAGGTACATAGAATTGACAACATAAAGCACAGTTTCCGGTGACGAAAGATTCGCGGCGGACGGACGGCGGTGTTTCTATTATGTTATATAAATAAATTCATTGTGTCCGTATGAATCAAATAGTGGGAAATAGAACAACCTTGGTGTTCTGGTGATATAGTACTTTTTAAATAAAGGATAAAAGTTTTATAAAAATGAAGGGTTTGGTTGGAGACTAATTACAAAAAAAAACTTTTTTTTGTATAATAAGCAAAAAAAACATAAAACACATTATATAGGTTGATATTTATACAGAGGAGGTTGACGAGCGTTGATTGATGTCACGGAGTGAGAACCATGTCTTGGTAAGTGCGAAGTAGGAAATGGATACGGAAGCCAGAACCCAGACCCCTTCTATATAGCATACAATACAATATAAGTAGGTAAATAGTCTTCGTTTATAAGTACAGTCAAACAACTTTGCGGTGAGCCGATTTAGAAATAGCAAAATTTATTTTTAACCGACTTAAAGAAAAGCATACTAGTATTGTAAATATAAAAGGCGATTTATCTTTGGGATGACCTCATCAAAACTGTCATTCGGTATTTTATAATGTTCACACAAGTTCTAGATTTATTTTTTGTGAACTATATAAGTATTTTTTTATTTGAACATACTATAATTTATCTAACTAATCTAATATAATTAATCTAACTAAATAAAGTAGAGATTTAGATGGAAACGCATTGGCTTATTATGAATCACTTATCAACGTGTGGTACATCATTGACGGGCCAGTTGGCGCAGGCCGTGGGTTCGATTCCCACACAGGACATGCATTTGTGTGCATGAACATATCTTTATGTCCCGAGTCTGGGTGTAATTATGTATATCATCAATATATATAAAAATCAATGCCACTTTTCGTTGTAATTTTATAACTCAAGAACAGGCTCACCTATCCAAACCAAATGTTTAGGCTTTGTTCGTACTATTTAGTAGATGGTTTATGTGAAGTTTGCACAAAATCGGTCGAGCGGTTCTTCATTTATCACATTTTTATTATTTCACTTTATACGTAGCGAAGCACTTACCGGGCCGCTCTAGTTAAGTATGTATGTATGTATGTATGTATGTATGTATTATATCAGTTATCTGGTTTCCATAGTACAAGCTCTGTTTAGTTTGGGATCAGATGACCGTGTGTGAGGAATGTCCCTGGATATTTATTTATTATTTATCAATGCCAACCTAAACGTCGAAGCGAGCACCTAGACCATACGTTTGCGAACTTTAAGATGACTTACCACAAACCACTAGATTTGTTGTTGGTAAGTACATACAATATAAGGTTGCTAATACAATTTCTTCTATTTAAATAAACGCGTCATCATTACTCTACTTTTTACAACACATTTACGTGTCATTATAAAACTTTAAAGATATATCAAAGCTTGTAAAATATGACAAATCCATTAAATAATAGTTATTTGATGATAGAACAAAGTTGATCTTAAAAGCTCAGCGGACACATCAAAGGATTTAAAAAGCTTCTGCGTGGATTTATTGATGTTTAAGTGTTATTAGTAATATTATGTAGAGTTTGTTGTATATTGCCCGTTTGAGACTGGCTGAGTACTGATTCGAGTTAGAGATTGATTATTAGATGAATGACTAGGTATATTCATCATCATCATCATCATCAGCCTATAAATAAATAAATAATAAATAATATAATGTCCCACTGCTGAGCACAGGCCTCCTTTCACAAATGAGGGTGTAAGGGACTGGGCGATACTCCACCACGCGTGCCCACTGCGGCAAGGTGGAGGTAGGCTAGTGGTGTTACAGTGCTTTGCCAAATTCAGTTTTATTATCACATCATCAAATGACCCTCCACATAACAGTTCGCTGAAAGAACTCCTCGGCAAGTTCTGGTCTGGTTTGGCGTTAAGCATTTCACATAGTTATGCAAAAACGGATTAATGAAATATATTTAAGTAATGTATAGTATTTAATTACTAGGAATGATGTATTAAATATTATATTTTAAAACAATTAACAAAATTACATGAACGTCAATCCAGTATATCTAGTCAGTGGCGTGGCTACCTAGGGTCTAAAATTCAATTCAAAATTCAAAATCATTTATTCAAATAGACCTTCGCAGGCACTTATGAAAACTCTGACTCTAATACTCTAATACCGGTTCGGAAGGTTGCATTTGCTGAGAAGAGCCGTCAATAAACTCAGCAATTACTCTTTTCAAAACAGGCTTAGATTCATTACATAATATTTAAATTGTAATCGCACTGAAAACAATTGCGTGCCCCGACGCGGCGGCAAAATTACAAAGTAGACGGGCCAGTGCCTGCCCCAAGCTCAGGGGGCCCCTCGGACTCTGACTTACAAACTATAAATAGTTATTGAAAAAAAACGAAACGCAGATCTCTGAACGCGGAACTCTAGAACTCTCTCTGTGGGATCGGCGCCTAATATTTCGCATAAAAACAAACAGTTGTTGACCCTTCATACGGATTATCATGACGGACAAGATGGCGGAACATGCTACGATATGTCTTTTTTTAATGTGTGAGTGTAGTCTTGCTCCAAGTGAAAAAACGAGATGGCTTGATATGAAAATTTTAAATAGTTTAGTTGGGGCCCTACATGGGCCCTAGTTTATTTTTTGCCCCAGGGCCTTTGGTTACCTAGCTACGCCCCTGTATCTAGTGTACTCTACTTGCCTAATTTCAGCGTGCATTCGCTTTCAGTCGTCATCGGCAATCCTAAACACGTCAGCATTGACGTCACTCATAATATATCGATATCCAATCAGAAAGCCGTAAAATAATATTGCTATAATAAATTATAGCGGAGAGGCCGGGAGCGGCGATTTGTCAAAATTAAGCGGTCAAGGAATCTCGGATCTTGCGTTGAACGATAAAATGTGTATTAAATCGCGGAGCTTCTTCAAAGGGAAGCCCTTTCGTTTAGGTAATTTATTTTTTTAATAATTTTATGCCGTCATATTTCTTAGTGACTTTAGTTTATGTTTTAAGCACACAAAGGCCAGGAGGTACCAGGTATAGAACGTACCAGATAGATGTCTGGGAATAGGTTTTCAATATGATTTATTTGGTATATCTTACTATCCGAATACTCATCCGAATAAACAACTGAAGAGTCTTAATACAGATAGATAGACAAATACTTTATCAGAGTAATTTTTTTTTAAATACATTAGCACCTGCTAATTGTTTTCTTACACAGCCTCTATACAGAAATTAACAATCAAAATTGCTTCTGCGAATCCGATCCCATGTTTCGTAGTTTACTATAAAGCATGAGTCAACAGCACGTACCAACAGCGAGGGTAATCACCTCTGATGATGTAGGTTAATATAATTACCATGTGGCCAGCAAAGTTGTACCATTACGCAGTGTTATGTACCATATACTTACCTACGAAGGGAATGCGACATTCGATAATTTTAATGGTTATTTCAGAAAATGAATACATAGATTCTTCTATTTACTTCCCATACTTAGTCGGTAGGTATAAAACGCCACAGTATATTATATATATTACCCTCTTATTCATAATCGCTTTTTAACTAAATAAATCAGTATAATAGTGTCCTCCGTCTCACTCTTTCGATCGCCAAATGTCACGTGTCAGATAAAGACTTCAGAATTTTAGCAAATTAACGTATGATAACTTTATTATGAATAAGGGGGTTAGTATATTATAAGTGGTCAAATAAATCAAAAATATATCTCAATAGGGGCCTACCGTCAATTCAACTCACACCTTTACCTAAATTGAATAATAATTGTTTTTCCGCAAAAAAAAACATATATTCCGAAGTCTTATGTAACAAAAACATTTCAGTTCAATAAATGCTGCAAACTCTTTTAAAACAAACTTGATTAATTATGTAAAATTGTCATTTTAACCACAGCTGACAAAAATTGCGTGACCTATAGGGCACACTCACGCGTTACCGACCCTTCCCCCCTTAAATGAGCTCTGGCGACCTTACTCACGCGCAGGAACACAACTTACACAACATAAAGTTATTTGGCTGCGGTATTCTGTAAAGTGGAGGTACTTCCCCAGTCGAGCTGAGCGAATAAACGCTATGCTCTATGTCTTAAATAAGGAGTATATTAATACAGAGTGTTCTTCTACGTTTGTACAAATCGTTATACTGTACTATCCAAAGTCTTTAGTTAAAACCTTAGATCTTTTTAATAAAATTCAATTCAATTCAATTCAAAATCATTTATTCAAATAGACCTTCGCAGGCACTTATGAAAAGTCTGACTCTAATACTCTAATACCGGTTCGGAAGGTTGCATTTGCTGAGAAGAGCCGGCAATAAACTCAGCAATTACTCTTTTCAAAACAGGCTTAGATTCATTACATAATATTTACATTCTAATCGCACTGAAAACAATTGCGTGCCCCGTCGCGGCGGCAAAATTACAAAGTAGACTGAATAAATATTTAATAAGTAAATCAATAGCAAACTTAAGCAGACCAGCCCCCACAAGCAGCACCTGTTCACAAGTATGACGCGTGTGGCAGCCATCGCCCTCCTCGCCATATTGGAGGGAAGTGAGCGACCCAACTACTAGCGACAAAATAATCCTCTAAACCTCTTAAGCTCTGTGCTACATTTCGAAGAAAAATATCTTACAGAACTGACGGACGATAAAATACGACACGCCTCTCACATATTATGTCACCTACAAGTGTCGTGTTGGCAAGCGGTCAGTGTGAGCGACACGCGGCCAATTATACAGTGTTATTCATTCACAACCATTGAACACTGAACAAATAACTCTTTTTACACCCGAGCCTTGTAATTGGAGGTTCAGGTAAATTTATCAGTCATTTATGTCAGAAATGGTATAAATGTTTTGTTAGTCATCAGATGAGAAAGATAAAGAACTGTAAAATACTAGACAAAGCTCTGATAAATATCAGGAAATGTGTATGGAAGGGTAAGCCGTAATTATAAGCTCCAAGTCTATGTCTAAACATGAGAGCCTAATATCTTGCTAGAGTAAAAATACGTTTTTAACTACTTTGAGAAATCTCTGGGCGTACCCCTATGTTAAGCAGTGGTAATTATTATAAACTAGCTGTCCCCCGCGGTTTCACCCGCGTTCCCAGGATAAAAAGTAAAGCCTATGTCCTTCTCCATACTATAGGCCATCTACATGCCAAATTTCATGATGATCCGTTGAGTAGTTGAGGCGTAACAAACAAACAAACTCTATCAGTTAGGTTTTCACTTTATAACACGCATGTATTTTACACCCCTCTAATCATATAACACCAAAAATACATTTAGAAGCTGCACTCATAAAATCCGAATTCCGAACCGCATGAGTATTCGAAATGGTCATATTTTAAAAATGGCCGTAAAAGTGCCAGTATCGGCATACCATTTTGAAAATGAATAACATCCGCCCATCCGGTGGCATTGACTCCTCACAATGGAATCAATGCAGTTTCGAAAGGATAAAGAATGGACCGACCGATTTGAATATAGGATGTGTTAAAATGTTAACTTCTTTTGAACCGATTTAGTGTTAGGTATATAAATATTATAAATCCGTTGTAATCTATCCCCCTTATTCATAATCGCATTTTAACTAAATCAGTGTAATAGTATCCTCCGTCTCACTCTTTCGATCACCAAATGTCACGTGTCAGATAAAGACTTCAGAATTTTAGCTAATCAACGTTTGATAACTTCATTATGAATAAGGGGGTTAATATATAAAAATGAAACCCTATTTCCCTTGGTCATGCCATCACGCGTGAACGGCTATACCGATTTCGCTAATTCGTTTTTTTGTTGTATTTGTTATTGTTAGGAGAAGGTTCTTATGAAAGAAAAAATTAAGAAAACTGTGAGGGTAGGGTAGGGTAGGGGTAGGGTAGGGTAGGTTAGGTAGGGTAGGGGTAGGGTAGGGTAGGTTAGGTAGGGTAGGGTAAGGTAGGTTAGTAGGACACGCGAACGAAGTCGTGCCGGGCAGCTAGTGCTAAATAATTAAGTAAGAAAGACCTTTCATAAGTGCCTGCGAAGGTCTATTTGAATAAATGATTTTGAATTTGAATTTGAATTTAAGCGATTATGGCAGTAACGTGAAGTGACCTTTCGATGAAAGAATATCTTGAGGAAACCATAGCCCGGTGATAGAGTATACTTTATAATTAAGTAGTAATTAGTAGCCGTAAGTAGCCAGCAAGATGCATGGCTACCACTCTCTTGTTAAAAATCTGTCACCACGCACCAACTATTTCGTCAGTTTCTCATTCCCTTCTATGCTCTGTGTCGTTCCACATTACTTTCCGCAATGAAATTGAGGTTAAACACAAACCTGTCTATAACAAAAAAGAAAAAAACATATTGAAACCTTCATGTATTTGTTTTCGTTTTGTTTTGTTAAATAGAGAAAGCTGAAGACAAAATGTTCAAACTCGTTAACCACCAAAAGAAAGCTAACTGTTAACATAATTAAAACAATCAAACAAATCTCACCTCATAAGCAAAGTATTTAAATATTCTGTTTAGCATAAAGCAATTAAACAGGTCATATTCAATATTCTTTAAAAATTCTCCACACTCAACTCGAGCGATTTAGTTTATTGTTCAAACTTAACGCGTGCCTTTGTGGTAACATTCTTTTGTTATTTTAAAAATGTATCGAGTTCCTTTGTGAGAAGAATGAGTCGTCGTCAGAGAGAGATAGCCGACATTCATACACTCTGTATACGTGATGTAGTGTTGATCACTCAAGATTGTGTACCATTTCTGTAGCTTTTGATCGAATCTTTGCACTCACCAGAGTTTATTTATGTTTAAATGCAAGCATTTGAAGATTAAAGTGTTGTTCGTATTGATGTTTGGAGTTCGTTTCCATTGCACGAAATTAAATGAGAGCCTAATAACGTGTAACGTGAAGTCGAAACATGAATTGACGTGGGATAGGCAATGTATAGTAAGGGCATGAGTCGTGAGCACAGATTGACAGCTGCGAACTATTTAATTTTTCGGTCTGTTTGGCGGAATGAAAAAGGGGGGAGCGCCGAGCTGCACACGATTGGTTCTTCAGTCGATGCTCGTCGTCTATTGGATTCTCGCGTGTCATGTGGCTACTGTGATGTGGCCAAAAGTGTACATGCGCGAGCCACTACTGCCTATCTGTGCTCACTATTCGTGCCTCAAACTGTATCACTTCTTTTAGAATAAAATATCCTGGGATTCCTGGGACATTCCTCACACACGGCTATTTGATACCAAACTAAGCAGAGCTTGCACTATAGACACCAGATAACTGACACATGCTTAAATAAGTAATATGTTATACTTATTAAGAGCTAGCCGTGCCTGTGATTTTATGTTATAGTTTAATCTGCGATAAACGGGCTATTGAACAAAATATATTTTTTTAATCGGACTGGTGCTTCCTTAGATAAGCGCATTCAAACACACATACAAACTGTTCAGCTTTATTATATTAGTATAAATTGCACAAAGACTGTTTGTTCTACAAAATATTAATGCTCGCAAATGTTTCCGGGGAATCAAACCCACGACATGGCTATGATCTTAAAATTAATCTTCAAAATTCTGTGCTACAAAGCTTCCGTTATAAAATTAAAAATATAAACGGATGTAGTGAAATGATACTAACCTAAATAATAACCGCATCATAAAGGAATCATTTTTGACACCGTCTATCATTTTGAATGTTTGTAATATTAACCCGGAAACGGAACTCTTGCCAATTTCTTCGTGTTAAGTATTTGAGATATGACTGCTATAAATTGAGCACGTAATTTTTATTTCTTTTCCTACTATGGACTAACCTTTTGATTCATTTACGCATAAACGGCCCAACGGATTTCGATGAAACTTGGAAAAAGTTAGATCTTAGAATAAATAAGTTTTTGTTAAAAAAAAAAAAACCTTTACGTGACTGTACTTTTTGATGACTGTACTTGCATTGTCTTCCAATACACTAATGTATACCAAATATCAAGTCAATCCGACCACTGGAAGTGGGTGAAATTCGACTTCACTCGATTCCACCCGAACAAACATAGATAAAAGTTTGTAAAAATTGGATTCGTTATGAAAATGACACGGGAATGCAGGGAAAACGTGGGGCGGAATCTAGTACAATCGCGTTTTTCAAATGACTTCAGAACTCTAAATATAAATAAGTAGATCAAGTATAAAACGATATAAAAAACATAACGATCATAATATAGTAAAAATACGACGTAAAACTTTGAAGTTCGGTCTACGATACGTCATAAAATCTAGCAAAGGGACAACGTATCTGATATCAATGGAAACGGGCGATCAAAAGGAAAATTTATAAATATTTAGTATATTGAGTTTTATTGCAATATGTAACTCCCCATTTATTTGGAACAGTGAAAGAATTGCCACATTACATTCTCCGGGAGTCGAACCGCGTTCAAAGGAAGTACCTTATTAAATAGGGTACTTGGTAATAAAACGTTATATTATGACGTATCCAAATATGTTTATGACCTATATCATATTAGCAGTTTTATTTTATTTTCAAAGGCAGATGAGAACATGTCAGCTATTATAATTTTTCTTTGCGATTATCGAAGTCTACAAGAAAATTTTTGCTACCAAAGCTGGCCTTACGATAAGACCACCTAGTGAGGGATACAGGTGATTTTTTTTCTAGCCAGTGTGGGCAACTTCTGAACTACAGGTCTTAGGGAAAAACGCTGAAATGAACCCCAAGCTGAAGTTTGAAGAAAATAAAAGAAAAATGCCATTAAGCCTAGGGGCCTAAGCATAAAATGCCATTAAAATTTATTTAAAAGAAATAGTATTTTCGGACATATAGATTTTTTTCAGAAATCATCTTGTATAATTAGTATTCGTATTTTAGTATCTCGCATAACCTACATATATAGGTTCTTTGTTATACTTATAAAAATTTACGTTATAAACCTTATCTTCATAATAATAAAAAAAAGTGGTTAAAAAAGATACATCGAATATTCCTAATGACTATTGATTATCAATTATCATGGGTGTCATAACGACTTTTATTGGTACAGGGTCAAGGATTCTTGGGTAATAACTACCCTTAATTAGAGATGTATTGAGAAAAACAATAATAAAAATGCTATGAGATGGAACCAGGCCAGAATTATACATAGGAAGATATAAATAGAGACCATAAGGCTATTTTTACTAGGCTTGGAATTTACCACAATTTCCCAATTAACAATTAATATTGTGGCTATACAAAATCAAAATCAAAAAGTCATTTATTCAGTTTAGGCCCTGGTAAGGCACTTATCCGAACAAGCCGGTTTCCGTAAAGGCTTTAGTACCATAGACCACATACATACACTCCGCCAGATTATACAGAAGACTGAAGAGTATAATCGGCCATTATGTCTGGCGTATGTGGACTATGAGAAAGCCTTCGATTCAGTCGAGACATGGGCGGTGTTACAGAGTCTACAGCGTTGCCAAATCGACTATCGCTATATCGAAGTATTGAAGTGTTTGTACAGCAAAGCCACCATGTCGATCCGGGTCCAGGACGAGAGTACGGTACCAATCCAGTTGCAGAAGGGTGTAAGACAGGGTGACGTAATTTCCCCGAAACTCTTCACCACTGTAATGGAGGATGTATTCAAGCTCTTGGACTAGAAGGGATATGGCATCAACATCAATGGCGAACACATCACTCACCTTCGATTTGCCGACGATATAGTCATAATGGCGGAATCGCTGGAAGCTTTGAACATCATGCTCAATGACCTCAACAGAGTTTCCCAACAGGTAGGCCTCAAAATGAATATGGACAAGACAAAAGTTATGTCTAATGTTCATATTCCGCCAATACCGGTGATTGTTGGGAGCACTGTTCTCGAAGTTGTAGACGAGTATGTTTACCTAGGACAAATTATCCAACTAGGTAAGTCCAACTTCGACAAAGAGGTCAATCGAAGAATCCAACTCGGCTGGGCAGCATTCGGAAAGCTCCGGCACATCTTCACGTCTAAAATACCTCAGAGTCTGAAGACAAAGGTCTTCAATCAGTGCGTGTTACCAGTGATGACATATGGTATAGAGACGTGGTCTTTTACTGCTGGCCGAATAAATAAGCTCAGAGTCACTCAGCGCGCTATGAAACGAGCTATGCTCGGAATCTCTCTACGTGACAGGGTCCGAAACGAGGACATTCGTAGGAGAACGAAAACTACCGATATAGCTCGTAGAGTTAGTAAGCTGAAGTGGCAATGGGCAGGCCACATCGCTCGAAGAACTGATAGCCGATGGGGAAGGAAGGTTCTCGAGTGGCGACCACGTACTGGAAAGCGCCGAGCGGGACGACCTCCAACCAGGTGGACCGAAGATCTGGTCAAGATCGCTGGGCACCGCTGGATGCAAGCGGCCCAAAACCGTTCGAAGTGGAAGTTAATGGGGGAGGCCTATGTTCAGCAGTGGACATCCCTAGGCTGATATGATGATGAAGGCACTTATGAACGTTAAATTGGTACATATGTGGGGTAGGTACCAGATGATCACAGATGGGCCTACTAGCGTACTATGGTTTTGTCGCGGCATTTTCCTCCCTAATTTAGGTTTAACCTAGGACTTTACACCCACAACCTTCTCCGTGACGTCATCGATCCAAAATAAGGAAATTAAAAATTAATCTCTCCCAGTCAATCAATTCCTTGAAATCCATTATAAATAATTGACAGTTCAAAAAACTGTATGATCACGCGCAGATAAAACAAATAAACTCGATTATATCTCTTTGATATATCTGGATGTTTTCCAGGAATATGTCGGTGTAATTTAGTGTAATTTGACAGCACTTCGGCCGCTAATAGTGTTTGAATCACTGTATTTTCATTTCAAATATTTCAGCTTCCGCTCTTGGGTGACTGTGAGATGAGTAACATCCGGGATCTTGGTCCAGAGCGGTGTAAATATTGTGTGCCGGTATTTATAATTTTTAACCGACTTAAAAAAAGGAGGAGGTTCTCAATTCGGTTGTATTTTTTTTTATGTTACCTATTTGGAAAATTATTTTTTTGTCTGTAAGGGTACACTTCCCGTTTGGTCCCATTGTCATCAGATCAGGATTTGATTACTTCTTAGTGTACTTAGGCTTTAAGTTTTTTTGTAAAACAGTCCAATTATCCTTTTTAAACACATGTGCATTGAAAATTTGAGTAATTTCAGGTTCATGCTTGTTTGCCCGTTTCTGTATTCCAACATAACTTCTAAAATCACAAAAACTTACAATTTCTAACGCCCTTATCAGACGTCCAGCGAACAAATTTGACGAATATAAAACAACAAAGGAAAACCGACAGACATCACATAGCCAAAGCCCTTCTTATTATAATTCTAGATATTTATTTTTTCATCGATCCAAGTTTGTAGGAGAAAACCGGGGATTACGAAATAGCGTATCATCTAATTTAAATAGGTATAATCGGTCCAAGCTGTAGTTGTCTCTATCGCCCTCGGGCGGGATAGCTCGGGCACACCGCCACAGCAATAGATATGTTAAAAACCTATTTTCCGAATTTCTTGCAGGCATCCTTTCCTTTTAACAAGTAGAATAGACAATGGTGTTGCAAACAATACATTTAAATATCTGTTTATCTGTAAGCCGACAAGCAAGGAGCACTGCTATGGGCTCAGTTAAGGAATTACTAGAGACACGACGGGAACACCAATAATTCCTGTGTAATACTATGACAACATTGTCATATGGGGCTATAGAAAAAGTTATGCATGTGTGTGACCAATGAAAAGTACGTAAAAGCCTTTGTTTGATCACCATATACATTTACAGTTAGCAAAAGGAATTGTTACTTCCTTCTAGCCATTGGTACATCCAGCAACGAAAGTCAAACAATTTAAAATTGATAAAAGAACTGGGAGGTTAATTTGGCCACATTTGTAGCTTCATATGTTTCAAATCTAAATTGATACAACTGTTCATAATAACATCCATAACATATGGTATTTGCGTGACAATTTTCGTCGTGATCGGTTGTGTAGTTAAATCGTGAAAGCTTATCAAACAAATAAATAATATTGGATTAGTTATGCTGAACAACTTTTACTATAAGACCAACACTGAAGTATATTTTTTTTTTTTAATTTTCATACATTATGTATTATCGAGCGAGTTTGACATTTTGTAAGATTTTTTTATTTTTATTTTGAGAATTCACTATTGGTCCCATTCTTAAAGTTGTTCAGCATGACTAACGTAGGTTACGAAAATATGCCATCTCGAAATCTCCACCCTGATAGAGACATTCAGAGACAAGTAGGTATAATTACTAAGATATCTGAACCTAGGTTCGGGTAGAGTAGGTAAGTGTCTAATGAAAGATTTATTTAATTTACTTGATAATCAATATTACTGTTATAAGAAATGAAGACGCCGACAGTGGTAAGCACACTACCGACTAACCGATTATAAAATCCAATTCTATCCACTAATCGGAAGGTATATAGTCCATTAAATAACAGATCCAAGCTTTAATAATTATAAATACACTTGTAGGAGCACTTCCGACCACGCCGCGTCCAGCCGACCTGACCATTAGTCGATAGCCGCATAAAACGCTTCAATATAACACAAGTAGTTAATCTAAGACATTATACACATTTGCCAGCTAATTTAGAACATAAAATCATAATTGCCTGATATACAATGTAGCAAAATAAACCAAACCGAGCAATAGTTACGTATTTATTTGTTTAACATTGATTTTGGCCGCAGTATTCTTTGAACTTTGTATTGTGTATTTATACATGCTGTGTTGTGATGAGACTGGTTATACTTGAGTTTTATATATTTATTATTCATTTGAAATCCAGCTGTATAGTCAAAAGAAATTGTTTCCAGGAAATTGCATATGATCTGCTGTGTGTGAAAGAGAAATGTATTCCATTCATCAATATAGCAACGCGCGCGTGATACCCCTGGTGTTGCAAGCGTCCATAGGCTACGGTAACCGCTTACCATCAGGCGGGCCGTATGCTTGTTTGCCACCTAAGTGGTATAAAAAAAAAAAAAAAAAAAATAGCTCAAATAGCCTTTTTAGATGTCTGATCTGATTTTAGAAAACGCAATGCAAAGAAAATTATAACGATTCGCATATCAATTTTAATATTTAACATGTAATTTCTTTAAAAGGAAAAAGGCTGCAAGAAATTTGGAAAATAGGTTTTTAACATATCTATTGCTGTCGCGCCCGAGGGCGATAGAGACAACTACAGCTTGGACCGATTCTACTTATTTAAATTAGACGAAATCGCTATTTCGTAACCCCGGTTTTTTCCTACAAAATTGGATCGATTTAAAAAAAAAAAAAAAAGAATCAGAAAGAATAAGAAAGGCTTTGGCTATGTCTGTCGGTATTCCTTTGTTGTTTTATATTCGTTAATTTGTTGGCTGGACGTATGATAAGGGTGTTGGAATAGTAAGTTTTTATGATTTTACGCTCTTAATTCTTATAATATAATATAATATAATAATTAATTTATGCAGAAAAACACAACCGAGGGACATACAGTGGTACCTACATCTTGCATGGTAGAATAATCATTGCTCTAGTGCAGCGGTCGGCAACCTTTTGGCAGGTAAGGGCCACAAGATGGCAAAATAAACTGAAGGCGGGCCGCACTTGTGATATTAACCCTAGATTCTACCTGATACCTGCTAAAATCTTCAGTATGCCTGAAACTTTATCAAAATCACCAATCTGTCACTGAATTGAGTTTACAGTTGTATTAAAATATCCTTCATGTTATCAATTTTCCAATGAAAATTTATTCCAGCTTCCTCGACAGCCTTTTAAAATTCGGAAAATGATCCAACATTTTTTCATTAATATGTTTTAAAAAGAGTTTGATTTTCATTTGGAATGCCTTTACGTCTGTGTGCATATCTGAGATTAGTTTTTTTATACCTTTAAGCCTTACATTCAGCGTATTTCATTTATGAGTTACATCTGTCAAAAATCCAAGGTCTATTAATCATTGAATATCTGTTAGCTTTAGAATAGATTTGCCTTTTTCATTCATGAAAGTGTAAAAGAAATCTGAGGTCAAAAAAACTTTTGAGTACTGTACCTATAGTTAACCATCTCTCTTCAGAATAATAAACAACATCTCAATGATACGACATTGGAACATAACGCTTTTTGTTGGATAATGCAATGAAAAAATAATGGGATGTCACATCCTATTTCTGGCAGTTTCGTTTTAATTCTACTTACCAAACTCTTATTTTGTCCACTCATGTTCCTGCCTCTGTCAATTGTTACACTTAGCAATTTTTCCCAGGGTAATTGCATTGATAGTAGCGCTTGTTATGGATCTGAAGCTAGATCTACACTGTGGAAGGTGGATCGTGGTTCGTTCATGCATTTATTTTAATGTTTATAACTTATTTACAAATCATTCACGGGCCGCATACAAGACGTCCGCGGGCCACATGCGGCCCGCGGGCCGCGTGTTGCCGACCGCTGCTCTAGTGTCATTATTCCAGAGAGGAAACTGAGGATTACGTTTGTACGGAACAAACGATGAACAAACGCCACCAGCATTTCCTCAAACGTATTTTTGAGACGGCTTCACTTCGATGATTCAAATACAAGCTTGCCAAATCGATTGAGAGCTTTCAAGGGCTCACTTCTCAGTCGGGAGTGAGTTTTTGAAGAGTTCTGATGACTAATAACACATGACTAGGCGTAACGAAACTGATAATTCAAATGAAATTTTCTATATTCTTCTAAATATAAATAGATGGACAGATGGTCGCACAGCGTTACCCGACAGGTTTATAAACTCGAAATTTTACACCAACGAAGGGTTTTCCAAAATGTGACCCCAAATATATATAAATATAGAGGGTATATCGTTGTTGGAACCGTGGGATGAAAAACTACTCTTACATAATAATCTTAACAAAATTGAGAGCTTCTTTATGTTGGCTAAAAACTGCGGAGTGAACAATAAATTACTTTTATCATTTATCAAATCAAAAACTACCCTTTCTTACATAAAATTTTTACCAACTTTTGGTATCTATCTAGCTCTTATATTTCTTTGGGTCACTTTGTTATAGAAACGCATACATCGTCCCTAACTTTGCTGAGCCGAGTTACTGGTACAGCAAGTTTATGTTTAGTTCTAGAGTTCAAGCTATGAGCATCGATGTTCCTAATTAAGCTATGTATGTTTTAGTAAATTTTGTGGCTTTCATTCAAGTGTGATCTTGTGCAAGGCTTTTTTACTGAGCATGTAAGGATCGGATAAAATTATAATTTTCATTCTTAATACTAAAAAAACAATAAGAAAATATGATTCGGTATCCATTACAATACGGTGTCCGAAAGTATTTGTAGATGCACGATGCCCTATGGTATTTCTATAGACAATTTAAATAGTCCTCAGTTTCAAATGTTACCATGGTGATTGTAAAACTCGATCACAATCGATCATGGTGAAATAAATAGACTATAGTTTTTACCTAATACTTTTTGGATCGCTTGATTTGCGATCCGAAGTCGGACTTATTAAAAGAGGTAAAGAGGTTCAAGGAAGATAAGGCATACATACTACTAAGAGCTACACACATGCATACGGCCCGGCTGATGGTAATGAATCTAAAAAAGAAGCTATTTTAGGTGAAAATAATGATTAACACCACCATTCTAACTATTAATGTAGGTAATTTATTTCCAAAACACAGCTAAGTGAACAGCTCAGACTCCTACTCAGGAATTGCCTGTATCTCAAGATCCAGTCTCATTCCCTTAAGTTATATAATATTACTAGCTGCCCGGCGCGACTTCGTTCGCATCACATCCCTACGCTGTGGTGCTACCCTACGCTGTGGTGCTACCCTACCCTGTGGTGCCTCTCTACCCTACCCTATCTAAACCATCCAGGGCGTCACCCAAACGCATACAAAAAAAAACCTTCAAATCGTTCCAGCCGTTTAGGAGGAATTGAGTGACATACACACGTGCAGTAGAATTTTATATATAAAGATGTGATGACAAAATATTACTTCAATGCATTCCAGTATTGTACAAAGTTCGTTGAACCGTAAGGCGGGTCCCGGCGCCAGTGCGCTCGCGCGTATCTGTCAGAATCCAAATGATGAGCCGCGCCCGCGCTTGCGCCCGCGCATACGAGCGTATGATCGCTTGCCAAATCCATCAGCCAACGTCGATCAATGGTCCGGATCCGTATCGATGCCGAGGGATCACCGTGAATTATTGTTTATTGGAAATGGAACTGCATTATTTATCTTATTTGGTTTTGTTGTGTATTTGTGGGTTGGACCACCGGCGTTGGTGGTACCTAGTGCCTAAAGAATCCATATAATATAGCAGCGCTTGAGAGTCATTGTTCCTTCTAGGCTTTGTCTGCTTACCACCTTCGGCCACATCATCACTTACCATGGTAAGATTATTATACTGTCTCATACACAGGCCTACTCTGTACATAATCATGTTTTTTTTTATCAAATTGCTGGTATTGTAATTTCATTGGAACATATTCAAAACCCATTTAAATATAGCGGGTGGAGATTTCGAGATGGCATATTTTCGAAACCTATGTAGGGTTAGTCATGCTGAACAACTTTTAATATGGAACCCATAGTGAATTCTCAAAAAAAAAAACTTTTCTTACAAAATGTCATCCTTGTTCGATCATAATGTATGAAAAGTAAAAAAATTGTTTTGAGAATTCAGTTTTGGTCCCATAGTAAAAGTTGTTCAGCATGACGAACCCAACATAGGTTTCTAAAATATGCCAACCGAAATCTCCACCCAGTATATTTTAATGGGTTGTGAATATGTTCCAATGAAATTACAATACCAGCAATTTAATAAAAAAACATGATTGTGTATAAGTAGGCCTGTGTATGACCACAATCTCACCATGGTAAGTGATGATATGGCCGAAGGTGGTAAGCACACAAAGCCTAAAAGGAACTGACTCTCAAGTGCAGCTGTCGGAACACACCGATAGGTGCTTGGCGACAGATTTTAAACTTGAGGGTGGGAGCCAGCTAGATTGGTACTACAAAGTACCCTACCACCGTGCTATGGTTTCCTCACGGTGTTTTCCTTCACCGAAAACTCAAGCTCATTGTAGGATTCGAACCTGGGACCTTCGTCTCGGTATCCGACGTCACTATCACTGAGCAATCATCGCTTTAAACATGGGAGTTGCATAGCCGAGTTCGTTACATATTTTTTCATTTCGGACGAAGGTCTAAGGTGAAGTAACTTCCCTAGTCGAGCTATTATCTTTGAGCAAAATAACGCTATAATTTATTTGCAATTTTTGTAGTGAAGTAAAACAATTCCATTTGTTACGGAATTGTGTACCCATGGCTTGTCTTCCATGGGGCTCGCATGGGCCGCATGGCCGCGCGTATGTGAGTACGCCATGCGCCCGCGCCAATGCCGGTGTGCTCGGAAATAGCTCACAAGTGGGTTAATACCCGATTTTTTGCGCCACACGCCAGACGGCAATGAAATCTTATGTACATAATACCAGCCCGTGATGGATCCGCGACAAATTGAATGGTAATTGATGCATTTATTTCGGTATGAAAGATTGAATTAAAAATATGTTGCTTGTAAAACCGGTACGGTAGCTGCAGCATCAGGCGGGCCTTATGCCTGTTTACCGACTTACCGACAAAGACTTAGTAGCACCAAAGACAAAGAATCATGGCGAGATTTGTACAAAAAAGTTGAGTTTTATTCAAATTCAAATTCAAAAAGCATTTATTCAATTTAGGCCCTGATAAGGCACTTATGAACGTTAACAAATGACTCTACATACTCTACTCTACTCTACGTTGAATGACGTTACAATTGATCCTTGGTGTCCAAGGAATAACTTGAGGCATTTAAAATATGTTTAGAACACCGGGATAAGAAAGCGAAATTCTATGCCGGCATGGCATAGAATGGTCGAATCACAACCAAAACCGTTATGATTATGCGGGGTTTATACAACCTTTTGTGTATTAACATGTTGCTGTTAATATAATCTGAACATTGGAAGTGATTCAAAACCCTCTAAAATGTTTTTTTTTGTACAAATTAAAGTATGGATCTCGCCATGATTCTTTAGAGAATATTATTGTATGGTAATGTTATAAGTAGAGATGATAGACATGTGACAACATGTGAGAAAAGGAATACCAGATTACTCACCAATCATAATTATTTGAAAGAGCAAGAAAATAAAATTTACGCCAGGTGTGGACAATAGGCGCCGATCGCGACGCCATGTTTCTTTTTTTTTTTATTATTATCACGTTATATACGTCTAAAATTAAGAAGGCATTAAATTTGGATTTAAATTAACTGAATACATTCAGGAATGGAATTTGGGCGAATCAACTTTTAAGCGACTCCTTTCAGAACATTTTGCATGGTAAAAGTACAAATAATAATACTCGAAAACTTATTACCGCGCGAGATCGGGCTTGTCCAAATACACTTACGAAATATTAGACACTATACGCCCTTACTGACATTTGTACGTAGTATTTATATACTCTGAGCGAGCTGACATTAAATTCGGCGCCATCTTCAATTTTTAGGGTTCCGTAGCCAAATGGCAAAAAACGGAACCCTTATAGATTCGTCATGTCTGTCTGTCCGTGTATGTCACAGCCATTTATTTCCGAAACTATAAGAACTATAATGTTGAAACTTGGTAAGTAGATGTATTCTGTGAACCGCATTAAGATTTTTACACAAAAATAGAAAAAAAACAATAAATTTTTGGGGGTTCCCCATACTTAGAACTGAAACTCAATTTTTTTTTTTTCATCAAACCCATAAGTGTGGGGTGTCTATGGATAGGTCTTCAAAAATGATATTGAGGTTTCTAATATCATTTTTTTCTAAACTGAATAGTTTGCGCGAGAGACACTTCCAAAGTGGTAAAATGTGTGTCCCCCCCCCTGTAACTTCTAAAATAAGAGAATGATAAATCTATAAAAAATATATGATGTACATTACGGTGCAAACTTCCACTGAAAATTGGTTTGAACGAGATCTAGTAAGTAGTTTTTTTTTAATAGGTCATAAATTGAAATTAATATCAAATACTCAGGTCTATACTACCATTTACTTATATACCTACAGGTTTGTACGGAACCCTCGGTGCGCGAGTCTGACTCGCACTTGGCCGGTTTTTTTACAGTAACGCAGTATAATTGATGCTATGTAAAACGTTAGGGACAAATGTTTAGGGACGTCCAATTAATACTATTTGATTAAAATTATTGTAATTATGCTTTTTAAAAGCAAGCTTACTTCATTCTTAACCAAAAAATGACATGAATGCTTTCATTCACTTTTTTCAAGAAATTTCAAATATTGTCTCGTCACCTAGGGACAAGTATTTTGTGTATATGAAGACTGATTATTTTCTGCTGAGCTACCAAAAAATCTTACATATACTCAAAAGAAATTTTAAACTGATTTGGTGACGAATGATTAAAGTATGTGATAGAGTAAAAAAACAAAGTTTATACAAAAATACAGATTTTGTGTGTCATTATATGGCAGGGACACGAAAGGAGTCGCTTAAAAGTTGATTCACCCATTTAACAAAATCTCCTCGGTAATAAGGTACCAATAAATCTCATCCCACCTCATCAGTCCCTCAGAACACCCACAGGAAACGGTGAGCAAATGTTTACACGCGTCATAGTGTTTGTAACAACAGAGCGTAAAATATCTGATTCTTTCATCTTAACGCCAAGGATATTCTTCTTTGAGGACTTGAGTGATGAGTACGACTTCCGACAGCTGGATGTAACTAACGTTTAGGTTTGGAAGAACGATAGATGTTTTATAGATATGTTTTATGAGGACCTGGAGACTTACAGTGCACCGCAAGAAATTAGCTGGCGTTGCTTCTTTTTTTTTTTTTTTATTTCATTATGTTTACAAACAGGCTGACGGTCCACCTGATGGTAAGTGGTCACCGCCGCCTATGGACATTTGCAATACCAGGGGGTTTGCCGGTGTGTTGCCGACCTTGAAGAGCTCTTTTTACGCCCCTTTTGAAGAACCCCATATCGTAGCGCTGAGGGACAACCGTAATGGGGAGCTCATTCCACATCCTAATGGTCCGCAGTAGGAACGTCCGACTGAACCGTTGTGTGGACGATCGAGGCGGCTCGGGGATATGAGGATGAACTCGATTGACGTCCATGTGACCTTATATTGTATAGTAATGACCTGCAAAGCCTGACCTAAAGCTCTTCAAATTCAAGCATGTTTTTTTTTAAGAATTTGGTGGAAGCCTTTACGTAAATGCCAACAACTACCGTACTAAGTTTCAACGCATACTGATTAACTGTATGCCGACACAGAAGATGAACGAACGACCAAGCACGCAATATTTTATACTAGCTGTACCCCGCGGTTTCACTCGCGTTCCCGGGATATTAAGTAGCATTTAATACTCGGGGATGATGTAGCTTCCTATTAGTGAAAGATTTTTTCAAATCCTTCTGGTAGTCCCAGAGATTAGGCCGTTTAAACAAACAAACAAAAAAACTCTTCCACTTTATTATATTAATATCATCATCATCATCATCATCAGCCTATAATGTCTCACTGCTGAGCACAGGCATGCTTTCACAAATGAGGGTGAAAGGGACTGGGCGATACTCCACCACGCGTGCCCACTGCGGATTGGTGGAGGTAGGCTAGTGGTCAACCTACTGTTGGAATTTTTAAAGCCGCCTAGGAGGCATCCAACTAGCTTAACGAATATCACAATTAAGTAATAACCGGGACCAACGGCTTTACGTGCCTTCAGAAGCACGGAAACGCTCGATTTGAAATACCACTAGGCGGTCACCCATACAGGTACCGACCACGACAGACGTAGCTAACTTTGCCGATCGATTAAGAACGGCTAATCATGTTACACCACGAGCGCTATATTAGTATAGATATAGATAATAAATTTAACTTTTATGAGGAATAAAAAAAATGCTTTTACATACAATATTCTTTTTCTCCTTTTCTATCAAATCTTTATTCATCTGAATGGCTTTCATGAAACGCACGACAATAAAGTCATATAGTAAGTATACATAGCAAATGTTTTACTTAAAAATGCAACAGTACACACATTGAACATTCCACCCGGCGAGATTTTCGGGTCATTGCAGATTTATTACACAAACACCAACCAGCCATTTGCTATTTCATTATGTATTAAGTGGTAGGCTATTTGCGCGTATTTCTGTTTGGACTAACCACGTTCAAATTATTTCAACAAAAACTTTTGTTTGTAATTAATAAGACATTCGTTTTTATTATTGTAAATAAGAAAATATTCATGCATGAGAACTTAGTCTTGTAGTTTATATTTTTTGCATGGTGAAAACCAGAACTCTCGTAAAGCAAGCAACCGGACTGCGGAGGGCTGTTGTCTGTAAATCCTGTAATGCTCTCTGTGCCCAACTCTGTGGCTGGATATGATAGTTCTGTGGTTAAAATTCTATATTAAGATTTAAATTTCGTGAAATAAATTTATCGCGACGAAATTATAGCATGGTGCTTTTTAAATACCCCCTTTCCTGGTTACCATCTTCAAGTTAAAATTCTGCCTCCAAGCACCTAGCTTTGCTATCCAACAGCTGCACTTAAGAGCCAGTTCCTATACATATACTTAGCCACAACATTAAATAAATAATGAATATCCTGGGAAATTCCTCACACACGGTCATCTGCATCCCAAAACTAAGCAGAGCTTGTACTATGGAAACCAGATAACTGATATAATACATAAACTACTTTTTGTTTGTAAATGCATACTTAATATACATAATTACACCCAGACTCAGGACATACAGACATGTTCATGCACACAAATGCATGTCCTGTGCGGGAATCGAACCCACGACCTGCGGCGTAAGGTGGAATCTTTACCCGAGTCTTCACCAACTGCGCCCGTCAAATCATTATTTAACATAGTGACCAAACAACTTTATTTTATCTATATTACAAAATGTGTTTCTCTTTCATAAAATCCTTTCTTTTTTTAATAGACGTAGAGTATAGCGTATATTCAATCAAAGAGCAGCTCGACTGATTCCACTATACAAAATACCGCAACCAAATAACTTTATAATTATCTTGTGTTCCTGCGCGTGAGTCTGGTCGCCAGAGCTCATTGGGGAGGGGGAAAGGTTCGGTTACCCGTGTCTTGCCAGCCTCCATACGGCTATTTAGTCGCTTACCGTATTATTTATTGACCGACATTGTCGTAAAAAAAATGGTATGTCAAGTACAAAAAAATGATTGTCTTTTATTTTTGTTGTTACGACTGTCCTGCCAAAAAAGAGAAAAGTCTAATAAGTACATAGAACTAAAAGTCTTCATATAATGAATATTTCAGTCCTCTCAATACTCCACTCGTGCCTTCGCAGGGATGAGATGATAGGTTTTTATTATTCAAGCCCTTTCGTAGGCCGCCACCTATCAAGGAGAACAGTTCGCAGTTAAAACTCACTACCGGTGCCAATGGTTGTTCCATCATTGAGTTTTTTCCTTTTTTTTAAAAGAAAATCATGTCGAAGGAGTTTGGCATATCATGCGACGAAAAACAAAATAACAGTTTTTTCGTCTAATTCATTATTGGAACGCGGGTATAAGTTAGTAATAGTACATTACGATACATGTGTGCAAAGTTGGTTATTAGCACTCATCGAACAATTAACCCAAAGAAGCGCAATGACGTTCATTTTGGTTGAAATATATTCCGCCAATTTCCCACAGACGACAACGCGCTCTGATTGGCTAAGTCAAGCACGCATGCAATCTGATTGGCCAAGTCAAAAACACACGATGCAGTGATTGGTGCTTACTGTTCAAATTCAGTGACAAATCACTGACGAGTTTCGGAATTTGGTTGTTCATTATTACTACTCTAAAGGGATCTTTCCTCGATGTTAGCACTCGAGGCGAGAGCCGTATGCGAAAGCGATAAGTGAGCCGAGAGTGTAATAATCAATGTACACGCGTGTCATACGACGTTTTTCAACACACTTGCGAGGAAAAAACAGACTTGTATTTTTTAAGTAGATTTTTTGATAATAATCAACCACACAATGAGAACCTTAAGCTGTCAAACTATTTTCCCCGTTTAAATTAAGAATGCTTGGTCTACACACATATCACTTGCAGTGAGGTAATGTTTTGAGAATATGGTGTTTAGTGATTGTGGTATCACGAGAATATGGTATTTTGCGACTGTGGTATCTTGACATTATGATATATTGCGAATATGATATTTTGAGAATATGATATTCAAACACAAACAAACTTATCATAATCGGGATTATTCCAATCATAAAACTGTGCGGTAATGTAAAGTAAAAAGCCCTAATGCGTAATAAGCTGCATTAAGATACAAAAAACCGTGCAATAAATGTCACTTTACGAGCGAGTGTGTTTAAAATGATATTAATGTCATGTAACTTTATAACTTCTGAACATTTGATTAAAACTTATTTGCGCAGTTCCGCCCTAAGTTTCCACGTGAAAAGTGTAATGAAGACAAACCCACAAGCTCATCACAGTCCACAAATATAGTTCATGTACGATACATTAATAATACATCATTCTAAACGTAAGCAAATTCGACCTATATACACAAAACAAAAAGAAGGGAGATTTATAAATCGTTCCTACGCACCGCTATTAGCCGGTACGATTTGAAACATTAATATTGAAAAATGCCCATTTTTTTCAAACACAAAAATTGAATTAATAAATTACCGCGTGCGTAGCGAATGCCAAGTTCGAATCGGATATAATTCTTTCGTTATCCACAAACAAGCCGATCGTACTGATATAAAACTCAGCGTGCTATTTATTTAACCAACTTACCTATATTTATCATTATTTATTTGAGGTGCCTATTCTCTGCATCGTTAGCAACTTTACCGGTAAAAAATAAGTGTTGCTAGTCTTAGAAATAGTATATTTAGTGTTGGATAAACTCGATGAGGATGCCGACAGAGAAATAAATAGTGTTTGTGGGCAAAATGCGTGGTAATTCGTGAATATATACATTTGTGTACTCTTATTGTAAATATTATCAATACACGTACTAATTATAAAAGGGTAGAGGGGTCTGTAGGATTTTTTTCGCACCGAAAAGATTCCATGTATCTGTTAATACTTGAAGGTTGTTCTGAAAGATATTTTCCAACGTTTAGTTAATCATCATAAATTAACGGTTTACAAAACTTTCGTTATACATTAACTGTCTGCTATTTTATTTATTGGTTAGCAATAAGGCTTATAATCGTTTGCCATTAGATACACTAATGAGCGTTAAAAAAAGAAAATCAATCCTGTTCCAGAAGTTGAACATTAATCTGCCTGAGTTTAAATAATGAATGGCCAGAGACAACCATAAATTCATTTAGCAACTTAAATAAGGAAGGGAATACTATATTCAGGTGCTGGCAACATAGCTATTTCAAAAATGGAACGCCTCTAATGGTTAGCGAAAGGTGAGAAAAATATACGAGCTTAGCGCGAAAGGACAAACGTCCAGAGCAGTTATGAAAAACTATATATTATTAGAAGACAGTTTTAAAGAGGTGTTAACGAGATCTGTCATTACGGACTACAAATGGCGGGAAAACCGTGAAATTTATGACGAAAACGACCGGACTTCGCAGAAATTTTATAATGAGCCAAATGAGTTTATTACGTAGATACTTTCATATTATTTTGTTGTATCTGAAATATAGTTTTCTTGTTAGACTAGAAATAGCAGCTAGCCAGCTAGCTATAATAGCCTGAGCTTTAATGCATCATCGACCATTGTCGAGTCAGATTTTAATTGCAGAGTCCACACCTCTGCCCACGTGCGTGTGATTCCCAGTTAAATCTAGACACAGTCTTCACGCTTAAATCTGGGTCTCTACCGCGTATCCTTGGTGGTAATCGTAAAGAACACCGATTAATGAATTTCAACCAATCAGGGCCCACGGATGGCCATCGTTGTATTACGTCTGGATGAAACGTTACGATTACCACCATACGCAATTTTGCTATTGCAATTCCTGGTCTCCACGATACAGGCGTTGCCTAGTGTGGCGATCACCAGATATTCTCGCGTATTTTAATATCTGGTTCTACATGCACACTCAATTGTCTACAATACCTTAATTATGTAATAGTACCTAAGTTTTTTATATAGTAATAAATGCTTTTTCATTTTTCATTCATTTTCAATTGTTTTTTTTTTTTTTATACCACTTAGGTGGCAAACAAGCATACGGCCCGCCTGATGGTAAGCGGTTACCGTAGCCTATGGACGCTTGCAACACCAGGGGTATCACGCGCGCGTTGCCGACCCTGCAGAAATCTCTTCACACCCCTTTTGAAGAACCCCATGCTGTTCCAATGAACTATCAGAGGTTTGCCAGTTTTGGTAATAGTCTAAATTCAAATGTCAAAAACCATTATTAACAACGCACAATGGCTCAATGGTAATCTATAGAGTTGTTATGGGATCATGCCAGAATGATATTTTAAGTTTAATAGCAGTTTTGGCCCTTTAATCTTAGGTACCCTTATTTAGGGTAAGCAAAGCGCGAGCGATACCCAATGTGTTGTAAGTGTCCATGAGCTACGGTAACCGCTTACCATCAGGCGGGCCTTTCACACCCTTCTGGAAGAACCCCATGCTTTTTTCCCTTTGGAACCATGGAGAATTCGATTGTCTATACAAACACAGTCATACCCACAAACACACATAAAAACTTTCGAACGAATAATATTAGTCGGATAAGGAGAGATACCTAATTGTGTCATAAGTCAGTACGAAATTAGTTTCTCCAAAGAGAGCCGTAGCAATATGCTCTCTAAAGAGCCATAAGTAATGCAGATGTATTCTCGATCACATTGATTGCAAAGTATTCTATTCTCAGAATGTGGAGGTGCATCGTCCGCCACCCTGGGCTTAATATTTTAGCGAGCACTCTCTCCTGATGTGTTTGTTTATAGACTTTACAATTCCTGATATATATTCAGTTCAGTTTTAGCTATGCAGAAATCTGTTAACTTTAAAGGTTATCTAGAAGCGATCGCCTAATAGACATCATACCGCTATTCATTTAGCAAGATTAAATGAGCAATATTTGTATGTTTTTAGATCTCGAAAAGGGCTCTTACGGCTCTTTTCTTTTTGCAGCCTGGGGCACTGTGGGGGGACTGAAATTTCATAGTAGGGCTAAAAGTTTATGAAACCCATATGAAAGTAGAGCTTCATTGGTACATACCAAAGCCGCTATTTATTTAAGTTTTTCAGTTCTTCACAACAATTATGGCCCAAATCAAAAAATATCGTCCACTTCAAGGAAGCTCTGTGAGCGAGTCCAGGGCCGGCTCTAGCCCATAGCGCCCGGGTGCAATCAGTATCCTGGCCCCCTTTAGTAGGCGCGCGATCGAAATCGAATACTTACAGTTATATTTTCACCAGAGATTGGAAATTCTGGTGCATTAAAATCTATCGCCACATGTAGGCTCATTACCTTGCCTCTCGTTGGCGAGTGACCAACGGTGTGTGAGATACATTAAGAGGTTACCAGCTGAGTGACTGTGGCAGAAGCCGTATTGTCGGTCGCTCAACAAATTGTGATCTTCTAGGCACCTCAAGAGTTGCGTGTTCATCACTCGCTCTATCGCTTTGGAGAGAAGGGAGGTGATGGCGATCGGGGGTCTGATCTGTGGGCAGTCTTCCACGAAGATGGGACTTCCATTTTGATATATGACATTCAGGCGGTAATAATTCGAAAGTATTTAGGTATTTGATGAAAGAAAAGAAACTAAAGGAAACAGCTGACGCACAGTTATCAATGCTATGTGCAAAACGTATGCAATCTCATTTTCACGGCGTCGTCGGCGTCGTCGCGAGTGGCGCTCGGCGCCCCCTAAGTGTCTGTCCTGATGTGTCTTCTGGACAGGGTCTAAGATCCTACACTGTAAAGCCGGCCCTGAGCGAGTGAGATTCAGACTCGTACTTGACCGGTTTTTTCTTTTTTATGTACAGATATAGATAGATAGATTTTGATTCAGTATTTTGAGTATAATTAATAAAAATAACATACCAATCAATACGGCGAGACAGTGATAAATAAATTGATTTATAGTTAAATGTATTGAGATGAGTAAATTAAATGTTACATCGTTTACAAATTAATGGAATGTTATTACAAATATTGACGTAATGTAACATAATAAATTCAAGTATCGAAGTCGAACACTCGAGATATAATTCCGTATTCGATTATATAAATACATATAAACTTCCTACATTCTAAAATAGACTGTCTGGCGGGTATTTACACCTACGGTATTCTGATATGTACTACCACGTAGCGAGCCGCGCGATCAATGTTATTCGAATTAAAAAAATAAACACATATTCTGTTGATACGATTTACGGTAGTAAATTTATTGTAACTGTGCATGTAATACGGTTTCACCGTTTTTCAAGGTTTTGCGTATTTAAACTTACATTTATTTTGCAGAGTTTGTTTTTACCTGTCGACAGTTAGTTTCCGATAGAGACGCGCTACGTTACCGGGAAACCGTTAATAATGACAAACGCTAAGTTAAATATCGGTTTTGTGGTGTGTGGATGGTATTTGGATGTTCTTACGCGGTTCGCAGGCGATGTCAGGTTTTAATTATAGAATAGCGAGTAATTTAGCGTAAATGTATGTTTGTATTGCGCAATATTGTAACTAGTTTACAATGTTTTTCGCTAACCATCTACTTTTGCACGTGTATATTATAAATGTGAAAGTGTTTGTTGGTTTGTCCTACTTGCATGTAGCAACGGATTAACGTGTGTTGTAGAAATTATCCCAGAAACGCGAGGGAAACCGCTTGGCGGAAGCTGGTTTCTTATAAATATAACACTTTCAGAATATTTCAAAATTCATATCAACTGCCCGACTGATACGTTTCAACGCACTGATCAATGTCAAGAAACTTGAAATTTTGCACACAGGTTCCTTATACACCCCCTAAGAGGGTAATAAAGGGGTCGCGGGAGAACCAGCGGGCGCAAAGCTAGTGTATAAGCGACTTTAGACAAAGAAATTTCAGTAAAAATAGATAACCTATTTCCGTGCATTTACTGAAAGCTCCAAAAATAAACCGTTTTTTACACCACGCTATCGTTTTCTGGTGAAAATGTGAGGTTAATTAATTGCACTGACGTCACAACACAAGTATAGGTATTCAGTTTGGAATAAATGCTGTAGAGTTTAAGAAAGGTTCAGAAGTAAGCTGTGATCTTGATTAATATTTTTTTAGGTATTTATTAGTTGAAATTATTATAGTATTCATTAACTAGATTAGACATATTTCCCAAATAAAAATAGGAATGTAAAGTAACCCATGTGTCCCAGTAACCCAGGTGGTCGATTTTTATTCCATCAAACCGCAGCAGGGATAATTAAAAAATCAAAATGTTGATTATGACAAAAAAGTGACCTAATTTGACGTATTGATTTTTAGGGATCCATACACCAAAAAGGAAAAACGGAACCCTTACAGGATAAGTTAATCAGTTTGTTGCCCGGCAGCCTTTCCGTCTGTTAGACCGTTTCTGTCAGAAACGGGTAAATGAATCAAGTTGAAATTAATATCAATATACCGAGACCGTGGTCCCTTAGAGGTATAAAAAAACTATTTTAGAAGTATTTTTATAGCACTGCGTGTAAAAAACCCAAAAACATCACACGCTTTTCCGTGTAAAAAAGTACTACTTACACGGATAAACGTGATAAGTGCGATTATTTTACACACGTGTAATAAATTTAATGTTCTCGTGCCTTAAGTCATTTTTGCATAAATTTACTACTTAAGGCACACGTATTGTAATATGCTATTGTCGATACAATCCAAAGATACGGCTATTTACGTCAAACATTTTGTAACAGTCATCAAAACCTATAGGGTACTTTCCTCTGACCTGGAGTCATGAAATTTGAAGCAAGGTCTCATAGCACAATTAATTTAGTATTTACAATATCACATAAAAATATTGTATTGCCCATAGAAATAAATATACCTAGAAATAACGTCACCATACTACACGAATATATAAAACAGGCCAACTTTTATAGGCTGCTGCGCGTAACAGCTACGTTTTACGCTCCCTCTGCTTGTCGTAGTGACGCTCATAATGATAGTAGTTGTTGAAATATTCTAATTAAAAACGGGACAAATTTAAATATTAAACATTATTTTGCAATTTTATTTATTTTTATTTGATTTAGCCCCTAACAGTCAGGGGCTATTTTTTCGACGCGTGCTTCGACATTCAATCTGGATGTATCCTTAATCAAAGGTATTGCCATTAGAAACTTACATATGCAGTTGGAGCACTAAGTTTGTACGGAACCATAGTGTGCGAGACCTACTCGCACTTGTTTCCTTTTTATGAAGGCCACGCTAATTCAGGCACCTCCTTAAAACACCCTCTTCAATGTTATCGAGATCAAAGATCTTTTATTGGAAAACGCTAACCCCACAGGGACCAAAATATACCTACGTGTTAAGATTTTCTTTAATAACTTTTTAAAATAGCAAAGTGTAAGTTTGTATTGCATTTAGGTAATTCAAAGAAATTGTTTATAAAACTATGGCCCAACAACAATTAGCTCATTTTTATACCTACCTAACAGAGTTAAAAATGTTTTTTTAAGTAATTAAACGATATTGGCTATTTTTGTTAAAAAGACCATTGATCCACATTGAATATTTGAGATGTATTGTAGAAAATAATTGTAATTTGTTGTTTTTTTTTTATTGCATTAGTTGTTGTAGCTACATATGTAATTTTAATATTGTCTGCCTTAGAGGCGGGAAATAGTTGATCTTTAATATTACGTTACATTTGTACCTACATCTGATGCATAAAAAATTCTTTGACTTTTTAAAGTTTATAATTTTATGTCAAAGTCAAAGCCATTTATTCAATTTAGGCCCCAGAAGGGCACATTTACTTAAATTACCACCGGTTCGAACGTAAAACGTTTAAAACGTAAGATTGTGTATTTGGTACGGTTGCATTGTCACTTTTGAATATTGGCCGCGCTGACAAAATATGCGTGGAGAGCTAAAGGTGCGTCCATTCTACGCGAACCGAGCACATGAACGAACATAATTCGTTCGTCATATGTGCTAAAACACGAGCGCGATGCGATTCCCTGTGTTCGTGACAAAACTGACAATCGGCGCGGAGCGCATTCGAGCGTGAGCCGAACGCTCGTTCGAGGCTCGCAAGTCCGTCGAATCCTTTGGTCGAATCCATGTTCCACATGTGTTCGGCTGTGCTCGGTTCGTGCTCGGTTCGCGTAGCATGGACGCACCATTAGATTTATTGAGCGACAAAAGCATCATTGTTTTATTTTCAAGTTGGTAGCGAACATCGCAGAAATCTAGAACTCTACATTGCTGACTGTGTGCACAATAGTGACCGCGGAATGCAGAACTCAAGACCGTGCTCTGTGGGACCGGTGCCTAAATAAACATTTTTGGTATAGCTCAAATTCAAAGCTTTATTATTTTCAATTTGTTCAACGAGGCACACGTTAAATGCCGAACTTAGGTTGAAGATGTTTTACGATGTTTATTTTATCTCCAAGCCCATAATCCCTCCCCAAATATCTGTATCCAGAATTAGTAAATCAGGAGTAAACTTACCTTTTTATGATTTGAAACATTCCTACAGCTGGCTATTAACGGCTCGGCAGTTAAAAGTCCCTACGGGCTATCAGAAACGCAGACATCCACCATTTTAGATTGTAAACCGTAGTTTACTGCTTTGTGTTAATAACGTGAACGTGGAAATAGTTATGTTGTGGACAAACCCTAATCTATCTATCAACATGATAGATAGATGATCATCATGTTTGGCATGCAGATAGCCTATGGTATGGAGAAGGACATAGGCTACTCATACGGCTACTTTTTATCCCAGGAACGCGGGTGAAACCGCGGGGCACACCTAGTCCTTAAAAAAGTAGGACCTCAAAACAGAAAACAAAACGAGCTCTAAAGTACCGATTATTATACATACAAATTATTTCTGTTGGAGCGGGTACCCGTTCCCATACATTTTTGCCCATCATCCTTTAATGTAACTTTAAAAATAAAATTTATTAGAAGAAGAAGCAGTCAATAATATATACTTCTTTCCTAAGTTACTAGACCAGAATAATATGTAATTGTTAAGTAGGTACCTACACTATAATAATAATAATACTCAATCACATACTTATTATTATAGAAAACGAGATCCCTAGAGAAATAATTTAATTAAGGTGGTTGGTTATGTATATAACAAGTATTTGTTACGCCACAGTTCGTGGGTTTGATTCCCGCCCAAAACAGATATTTATGTCTGTTTGTCCCAAGTCTGGATGTAATTATCTAATAAAAATTGGTATATGTAGTTTATCAGTTATCTGGTTCCCATAGTACAAGCTCTGCTTAGTTTGAGAGGTGTTGTCTACGAAAATCGATTTATAAAACAAATATTTTTTCATCCGAACGAAAATGTGATATTTGGTAACAAACGAAATACCGGTTTTTATAGATAAGACAAAAAGTCCTATAACCAGCGAGTAATGAAACGGAACCACCATTAACTGTCCTCTCTTTTGTCTTTCATAAAGTATATTTATAAATAAAATGGCAGTAAAAATTGCTATGTGTTATTTGGATACAAAATATAATAATAGAATATATCCCAGGACATTCTTCAAACAAAGATGACATGAAAGCAGATAAACGCTTTCTTTTGAAGAGCCTATCAGTGTATTTTATATGCGATTATAGCTAAGTGGTTGTATCGTCGGATGCTGAGACGAAAGTCTGGATTCGAATCCAAACACCGAGCTTGAGCTTTCGGTGAAGGAAAATATCGTGTGGAAGCCAGAGCATGGTGGTAGGATACAAGTACCCACCTGGCTGGCTACCACCCTCTAGTTGAAAATCTGTCGGTGTGTTCCGACAGCTGCACTTGAGAGCCAGTTCCTTCAAGACTTTATGTGCTTACCACCTCCGACCACATCCGTGGTGAGATTGCGGTGCACCTACACAGTAAAAGTAATATATTTTATCATTAATAAGTAGTATAAGAAGTGCTCGTGGTAGCATGACAAGCCGTTCTTAATCGATCCGCAAGTTAAGCTACCACCGTCGTGGTCGGTACCTGGATGGGTGACCGCCTAGTGGTATTTCAAATCGAGCGTTTCCGTGCTTCGGAAGGCACGTAAAGCCGTTGGTCCCGGTTATCACTTAATTGTGATAGTCGTTAAGCTAGTTGGAGGCCTGAAAAATCCAACAGTAGGTTGACCACTAGCCTACCTCCACCGATCCGCAGTGGGCACGCGTGGTGGAGTATCTGCCCATTCCCTTACATCCTGATTTGTGTGCAGGAGGCCTGTGCTCAGCAGTGGGACTTTATAGGCTGATGATGAAGAAGTAGAATAAGCAATTCACAGAATTCGATACTATGACTATTTCACCAATTCTAAGAATATATTATTGAATATTGATATAGCATTCCTGTTACAGAGATTAGATAGCCACTTCTAATAGCCGAAAATACAATCAAATAGTCCATCCATGTATGGATTAGTCAATGTCTATTTATGTATTATTACAGAAACGCAGGTTTCTTGTATTTCAAAGCCAACTAATTTCCCCAGGACCGTAGGTAAATGGAATATGATATAAGTTTGCAGTTGTTTGTGCCATACAAGAAATACCAACTCAGACTTTTGAACTTCTTAACTTTAGTAGGTTAAATTACAAATCTATTCTGAACTGAGTTTAAGAAAGCTCTTATTACAATCGTATTAGGTTTCATTTTTAATCATAATTGTAAAGTAGTTCGCAGAATGTAAATTGATAAAGGGGTCTGCTACGGGACTGCTACGAAGCTACGAGATCGCTACGATTCGTAGCAAGGTATAATATTTGCGCAATTTTTAGCACGAACATCAGACTCTTTGATGAAAATCGGAAAGGCTAGAAAGAGAGGTGAGAGGTAGAGCATAGCGTTTTTTCGCTCAAAAAGTAGACAAAATAACTTGACGTTTTTTTAATATGGTTTTAAAATGTGATACTTTGGTACTTTTATCATATTTAAATATAATTAACATATATAAAATACTAGCTGCCCGGCGCGACTTCGTTCGCGTGGTGCTACCCTACCCTGTGGTGCTACCCTACCTATCTAAACCATCCAGGGAGTTAATTCCGGGACAGATGGCGCTGCAGTCGGCATCTAGGTTACATTATCGACTGCAGCGCCATCAGCCGAGCTGATTTGTGAATCTAAACCATCCAGGGTACCAACCAAACGCATACAAAAAAAAACATTCAAATCGATCCAGCCGTTTAGGAGGAGTTCAGTGACATACACACGTACAGTAGAATTTTATATATAAAGATATACCAAAATTATCGCCTCTACATTAAAATGGACCAAATAGATTTCACAAAATAAATGTAGCGAGAATCTAGACCGACATGCATCTAAGATTTTTCTACAGTTTAAAATCTAGCCAAAACGGTTGCCTGTCTTAATTGATCGGATACGATCTAGAAATAAGATGGATCTAAAACTGTCGCGTGGGCCATTCACAAGTTAGCCGGGCGATGTTTGTTTTCGGGCTATTACCAGCTTGTCACACCGACTGCCTATAGTTTTACGACTGTAGGCACTTCCATCTGTTGAGAAGCTTAATGAATTTCTAATCAACTATATTGCTGAGTTTGATATTGTTTACGTTGTACAAATAGTGTACTTAATATTGTTTTTGATCAATGGTAATAAATAAAATGGTATATACAGATGGAGATCAATTTTATTGAAGATCTGACCAAAAGAATATCCATAGACTTATGCTCACTTCCTTCTACATCGCAAGTAAAACCTAATGGTGCGTCAAGCGAGACGAGCTCGAACGAACAGGATTGGTTCGTTGCTCGCGATTTCAAGGCGAGCCTTCAACGAGCCTACAACGAGCGCGATGCGAATCCCTGTGTTAGTGAAAAAACTGACAATCGGGCGGAGCGCAGTCGAGCACGCTACCAATGCTCGTTCGAGGCTCGCAAGCCCGTCCTCGCTACGCGAATCGTGCTCGCAGTGTGCTTGTTCGGGCTCGGCTCGTGCTCGGTTCGCCAAGCAAGGACGCACCATAATATGAGTAAAATTTACATTTTCATATTCGGTGAACCCTAAAATGGTACAATTTAGCGTACGGAACCACCTGCGAGCCCGCCACGTGGCTCGGCCGTTAAATAAGTTGACATTTACGTTTGGGCGCACATCGGTACCGGTGATTTACGGTTTTCCAATCGGCACGAGAGACCGTCCGCCCTGCTGTCATTTTTATATTCTTTGGACCTAATATTAAAATATTTTTTTAAAAAGAGAACCTACATTATTTTTAATTCTTAATTTTTTTTGGTAGAGAGCTATAGAGCAGAACCTTTTCTTTGCTCAAAGAGCAGCTCGACTGAGGAAGTACCTCCACCTTACAGAATACCGCAGCCAAATAACTTTATGTTCTGTTCTTGCGCGTGAGTAAGGTCACCAGACCTCGTCGGGGAGGGGAGAAGGGTCCGTGAGTGATGCCCCAGGTCTTGCATCACAAATTCACAAGTGTCCCTGGGCTAAGGTAACAGGCCATATGCTTATTATTTGCCGGCTTAGTCGTATAAAAAAAGTGTATTTTCAAAATGATTTCTCGATGACTTATCAATTTTTAACCGACGAAAAAACGGAGGAGGTTTACAATTCGACGCGTATATATTTTTCTTTTTTAAATGAATCGTTCAACCATCATATATGGTAGTCATAAGTCAAACTAAAATAAAGTACCCAACAAAACGCGGGTATTGCAAGCATGTATAGGCTTCTGCAACCGTTTACTATCAAGAAGGCTGTTTGCTTATTTGCTTCCTTTACTGATATAAAAAACAATAGCTTTTTTATACCTTAGTGGTATAAAAACAAGTGGCAAACAAGCATACGGCCCGCTTGATGGTAAGCAGTTGCCGTAGCCTATGGACGCTTGCAACAGCTTGGGGTATCACTCGTGTGTTGCCGACCCTGAAGAAACCTCTTCACACCCTTTTTGAAGAACCCCATGCTGTACTCCATGGCTTCATACAATTGAAGTAATTTTTACTCCACACGGAAACACCGTTTAAAACAAATTGTCTCGTCAAAATGGCCCAGAAAAACGTCCATTCATTAACAGTATTTTACAGAAATAAAAAAGTTATTCCAAATGACACCATTTAGCGACCTCCAGGGTTATTCACTGTGGATATTACGCCTTCATTTACCAGTATTTGTGGGACAAAATGGCCGCATTATCAACGTGTCCCTTTTGGTTGTTTTCGCGCGTTATTCAGTCTCTCGTTAAATATCGATGGCCGGTTGGCGGGAACATTGAAATATATTTTTTAAGTGTCTGGGTTGGTTAATTTATGATGACATATTTTATTTATGTAATTCAGACATAAAATACTGCCTAGTCAAAATTTTTCATGTTTTATAGTCTGGTATATATCCAAAATACATTCAGAGTTGATAAAAGAAAGAAAAACAACGCAATAGGTATGACCCGGTATGGATTGAGATGTTTTAGGTATTATATGATGAACTATATAATATATTTATTATATGTATTATTATGATGGTTACACACACTACAATTTCAAGGGGGCTTTTTGGCGGGAACTTGCAGAGTGACGTTGCGTTTTCATTTTTATTTTCATAAATTTGTGTATTTTGAGTTTTATTGTGTATTTTTGGTAGTATTTTACCCAATAAAGATCATCCATGTGTACCAGTGAAGTGAAATGAAATGAATTATGTGTATCGTGACTTTTCAAGTTGACTCAAAAAGTCCGTGAAGAGTTTTAATACAATTCCCACCATTGTAGTAAAACATGACTTTTATGGACGGTGACTGACTGATGACTATAATGTGAAAGTGATTTATTGAGAATGGAAACTATAATATAACTCGACACTGGCAGAAATGAACCCTAAGTTGGGCTTGGTTGCCAAACTTAAAAATAAGAAGAAGAAGAACATCGCAATACCTACAACATCTCAATCCATACCGGGTTGAGATGTTTTAGGTATTATTTCAAGACGCAACCTGTACGCTGTATAGAGTATGTTTATTAATATAACCGGTACATTGTAATTTACCCGTACCGTTTTATCCGTCCGGTTATTGGGTCAACATTGTCCAAACGCCCCGAACGATGAACTACGAGCATTATCGAATGTTTCACAACCGAACGTAAATTACCTTCGCGCGGATTTGTTCCGAACTCAAATGTATTTCTTGAAAGAGTAAAAGAGCGCTTCTGAACGGACAGTTATGTTTCAGAAGATAAGATCAGCTGTCATTTGTTTTGGGGCGATTCCATTTTTGAATTTTAAATTAATCGTTTTTAATATCGAGTTTGGAATGAGTTTTGAGTTTTTTAATGATGTTTTTTTTACAATGTCAAGGCGTCATTATTCATACCTATTAAAACTATAGAATAAGTTTATTAAGTTATTCAAGTGTTAGTCATATAGGTACATACTTTATAAAAAGTTCTTAAAAACATGTTACTGATATAAATAAATGTATTTGCTTAGTTTTCAGTAAGAAAATAAGCTAACAAATGTAAATCCATTAGTTTCTCGTCAATTCAATGAATCAGCTGTTTTAAAGTAGGTAGACAAATTGGCATGGTCAGTTACCTAAACAATCATTTATATTGTTGGATACATTAGCATTTTCCCAGAACTCACTCCGGGTGTTACATTAATTACGAGCTGAAAATATACCTGCGTCAATAAACTCACATGGTAATCTAGAAAACGGGTAAGGAATCCAAGCCGCGGTGTGCGGTGAGCGGTCACCGGCCGTTCGGACACTATTTAATGCATGCTTTTTTTATTTTGTCATTAACCTTCGTTGTGCTCCGGTTACGAATCGGCAACGGTTTTATTTTTGAAACACGGTTACGCGCGGTGATTAGCCGCAGAAACGTTTAACACGTACGGTATACGGCATTTGTGTGGACGCACTCACGGGCCGGCGGTCACGCGCGCTACACACGTCGCATCAATGTCACTGCCCGCCAAAACTTACGACGACAACAACAAAAAAAAAACAATAGGAGACGTTCGCGTTCCGTTTTGAAAACTTGCGTTCGGCTTTTGGCGGGAGTAGCGCGCGACAAGGCGCGAGCGGCGCGCTGAAGCGTTCGCGTCGACTGGCCGAGTTCACTGAAAAAGCTCCTTACGTTAAATACATACACGGCGATGTGCATTCTATTTATAAGTTAAGTTGGGCGTGCGGCAGGCGCGTGCAGCGCAGCGCCCGCTCGCCACTGCCTGTGCCTACATTAACATCATAATATTTGAAGTTATTAGGTCAGTTGATGAAACGTGTTGCGGCATCGGCCGAGTTTACATTCAATAATGTTAATTAATCGGTAGGTAGTCGCTCGTCGATCGCCGCCCTTAAATTGAGTGTTGACAAGTGCGGGTGCACGCGAGGTGCGCCGGGGGTTCCGCACGGTCGGCGTATCTATTGGAAGGGCTCCAACGTTAATAGATATGTAACGTTTTATGATTATCGCGGGAACAGTTTTGACGTGCTCTCGACCCGCTTTAAATTTTATTTTATTTACTAAAACAACATCTTCAGTTACAGTACAAACTATAAAACTGCAATAAATATCGTATTCGACATGTTTTTATCGTCGTAAAACAAAATGGGTTTATATTTATGATGGTTTTTGTGAGGGATATGAATTATTATGAATATAGTTTGAGATAAGTGATCCGCGTCAGTCGGTCGACGTCGCGGCTTGTCACACTGACGTCAGCTTCTTGAGCGAGTGACATAAAAATGGCGACTTTGACATAAATTGTTTACCAAATTGTCGGAACTGACAAATCAGATTGCTACAACACGCTAACGAAGATACAACACTGTTGACAACATTTTCTAAACAAAATATGTTTATTGCGTAGTTTTTTATTAAAACCTTGTTTCAGGTGTTGTTTTATGTATATGTGGGCGACAATGTGGCTGTAATAATTTCATCATATTATAAATCAATTCTTTGATCTTATCAACCAACTGCCATGAAATGAAATATATATTATTTTTAAAGATACCAGTAATCATTTTAAAAACGCAAGTTGGTTTTTAAATACAGATACGGAATAATTAGCCATTAGCCCATTAGTCTTAGAGTAAATCAAATGACAAAGATACGGAACACAGTCCACAGTACGTGAGACAAAATTACGCACTAAAACTCAGTTTTAAATAGAGCTTTTTAAATTATTAACAAATCTAATTAGGCAACTATACATATATTTAAATACACGATTAAATTTTAAGATTGTAAAAAGGCTCTACCTTTTTGTAGCGTTTATTCGCTCAAAGAGCAGCTCGACTGGGGAAGTACCTCAACCTTACAGAATACCGCAGCCAAATAACTTTGTTTTTTTTTTCAGCAGGCCCTACGCTTATTTACAGACTCCGCAGTATAAAGTACCTATGAAATGATATGGTTATATCAGAAATAAACTTGCTTTTTTTTCTAAAGGTGTTTCAACCGTTTATAAGCTACGGCAACTGCTTACCACGAGGCAGGAGGCCAAGTCTGCAAAAATGTCATACTGAAACGATACTACTTCAATTCCTTTACCATTGAGCCGATGTGCGCAGTCTACTAATTCATAATGGTCTCATAATGAATGAAAAGAATTCTAGTACAAAACTGTCAAAAAGATCATTGTGGCACGATTGTAGATTCAGTGGAAAGTCATCGGAAAGCTATTATGACTCCACTATGACGCTATTGTGTTAGTAGACGACCAAAGCTGTAAAATTTGACAATTTTGACACCACTGATAGTCCATTGGAACACAATTGTAATAGCAAACTTGGGCCCCAGGGGCTCTATCGCGTAACTTTGGTGGTAATGGATAATAAGTTTTGCAATACCCTAACAGGGTCCATGTATACCTAAATAATATAAATATGTTAATTTGTGTACCTACATTGTGCAATAAAGAAATAATCTTGAATGTCATCCAATCAGGGCCCACGAATGGTCATCGTTCGCGTCATACCGCGTGTGCGTCATTAGATGAAATAATTAATGGTGTTCGTTACGATTACTACCAAAGTTACGCGGTAGAGCCCCAGGGCGTATGCTTGCATGCTACTAGAAACACTCTAAAACAATCACACTATTCCTAAACGAACCGTAGTAATTTGTGCCGTGAGCGACAGATGGCGCGCCCGACTGCCATCCGCCCGTCTCCCGTATATACTAGATAGAACTAGTGGTTTCTGTTTTTCTATACTTTTCATTTTAATTATTATAGCTATAGACTTTTATGATGTAATAAGTTTAAAAGTTACTTCTTTAACACGTTTTTATTAGCTTCACCTGTATATAATGGAATCTTCAAACGTAATTATCATCGACTTCAAAACGTCAGATTAAACTGAAACTTTGCACACTTAAAAAGGACCCATGCATGATAATAAAATAATTAGGTATCATCGTTAGTGCGGCTTATTAAAGTGTTTTTTAGTTTTTTTAAACTAATATTTAAGATTATTTCATATCTGGAAATAATGATAGGAAGATGATTATTTTATGTCTGAAAGAATATTCCATAACGATGAAAATAGCAAAAAAAAAATTTATTATGTTTTCACTTTTTTTTTTGTATACTATAACTCGGAAACTATCAGGAATTGCGGATCATACATGGTGTAATTTCGCCAATACCACTGGGCATGAGGTTTCTTTTTTATGACTTCACTATTTGGACAAACCTGTACAAGATCTAGACTTGCCATTGATATCTCATCCCATGCCAGAGCGAGCGGCTCCACTCGCATAGCTACTTTTATCTCCTACACTAAAAGGATCACTGCCCTGCCCCGTTTATTATTGTGCGTCCATGCTACGCGAAGCGAGCACGAGCCGAGCCTCGAACGAACAGGATTCGTTCGTTTCTCGCGATTTCAAGCGTGGACATACTTAACGAGCTATAAACGAGCCTACAATGAGCGCGATGTGAATCCCTGTGTTCGTGAAAAAACTGTCAATCGGGCGGAACGCAGTCGAGCACGCTACGAATGCTCGTTCGAGTCTCGCAAGCGCGTCCACGATACGCGAATCGTGATCGCAGTGTGCTCGATCGTGGCTCGGCTCGTGCTCGGTTCGCCAAGCACGGACGCACCATGATGCAGCGCAGACGAAAGACTATCCGTGCCGCACTTTTTAGTTTGTAAAAATAGAACCTATAAAATCCTAAGCAGTAACGCACACGCGCAAAAGTGTGCTTTGATTCTTTGAAGTGTGCTTTGATTCTTTGAATCTGTAAAAATCCGTGACTTCTTTGTGTGCCGCAGACTCCTTCGCACAAAAAGTCTATCGTCTGCGCTGCACCTTAATCACAACAGTGCAATGATACATATATACAAAATTCATCGAAATCAAAAGGCAATATTGAAAGATTGTAAACACAAACGTAATCTCACTTTTGATAAGCCTTTGAAGATACAACAGATATTTGCGTCATAGAGTGCATTATGATTTAATGCAGTCTATTTTGAATCTTAGTACGATTGTGTAATGTTACACAATTTGTCATTTAGCAGCACAGAGCGTCATGACTTTTTTATTTCATACTAGCTGACCCGATTGAAGTCAACAGTTTGTAAAAAAAGCAATGGAAAAAAACACTTACCCCCTTATTCATAATGAAGTTATCAAACGTAGATTAGCTAAAATTCCGAAGTCTTTATCTGACACTTGACATTTGGTGATCGAAAGAGTGAGACGGGGCACACTATTACACTGATTTAGTTAAAAAGCGATTATGAATAAGGGGGTTAGTTTTTACAGAATTTTCCAATTTAAAAAGGCAGTTTATTCAATAATAATAATTGAACTGTTTTACAAAAAACTGAAACCAACTTCAAAGTACACTAAGAAGTAATCAAATCCTGATGTGATGACAATGGGACAAACGGGAAGTATACCCTTCCAAACAAAAAAATAATTTTCCAAATCTGTAACAAACATTTAAAAAAGAATACAACCGAATTGAGAACCTCCTCCTTTTCTGAAGTCGGTTAGAAAATAATGCAATCGGTCCAGCTGTGCTCAATTGATGCGCTTACATCATGTAGCTATTGTTTATACGATGATGTCGGTAAAAACGCTCTCAGCCCGCCTGATGGTAAGCGGTTACCGTAACCATATGCTTGTAACACACACGGTATCACTCACGCGTTACCGACCCTTCCCTCTCCCAAATGAGCACTGGCGACATTACTCTCGCGCAGAAACAACATAAAGTTATTTGGCTGCGGTATTCTGTAAGATGAATGTACATCCCCAGTTAAGCTGCTCTTTGACCAAATAAAAGCTACGCTCTACCTTTCTTATTCTTTGTTTAGTCATTTGTAACAAAAGTGTCGTAAAATATACGCGAAAATTGCCTAGTAGGACGAACACGATGTACAAAACTTGTAAGTGTCATAATTGACATCTGATCAGACCAACCTACATCTTTGCCTACATCTGACGTTAATCATTACAAGTTCTATACCACTATCAGGAACAAGGTTAAAATAACCTTATTTGTCTTTTGTCCCTCTTTGACATCCGGCGTCAAAACAGGACAAAACACAAATAAGGTTATAATAATATTATTTTAAGAGCTTGTGGTTGGCCCCCTGGTACCAAGACAGTAATGATCCAGAAGTACTAAAATACCGGCAGGACAGTGCGCAAGTCTCCAGAATACAGTGTATTTCAGCACAATATGTCACACATCGGTACCGTGGCGACCCATATACACAGGTGTCCCTCGTAAAGCCGCGCACACATTGTGCGATTGTAAAATTGCAATCATTTGTAAGTTACGAGCGATGAGCGGGTACGAAATTTGTTAATTAAGGTCCAATTTTCACGTAAGGCTGGCATGTCCGCTTGCTTCCAAAGTCCCTCCTTCCCTTATAGTCGCTGTTTTATATACCCTAGCATTAGCGTAATAATTAAACCAAAAGTTTGGATACTGTCAATAAAAAAAACCTACTTTTAAATATATTTTTTTTTTTTTTTTTTTTATCCTAAGTTACACCTTCTTTAGTGTTCCCTATTAATACTACAATCTAGCCTTAATATTAGGCTAATAAGTAATTTATATTTAACGTAAACTTCTATATTGACTATTAAATAATAAAATAAATAAATATCCTGGGACATTCCTCACACACGGTCGGTCATGTGATCCCAAACTAAGCAGAGCTTGTACTATGGAAACCAGATCACTGATATAATACATATAGTACTTTTTGTTTGTAAATACATACCCAGACTCAGAACGTACAGACATGTTCATGCACACAAATGCATATCCTGTGTGGGAATCGAACCCACGACTTGCGGCGCGAGAGGATGACACCGTGGAAATAAATCGTTCCTTGAAAGGCGTGGCCTAGCCGGCCGCGCGGGGGGCACCGCCCCTAGAGAACTATCAAAGTTTTAAAAAATCCCGCCACCACTAGATACTTTCGGCCGGACTCGGGCGACGCCGGCAGAAACACGAAAGCCGAACCGCCATCGTTTAAATTACAGAGTATATTTTATAGGAGAGCAGTAAAAGTTTATTTTTTTATTACACTTGTTATAAACGATTTTTAACCAAAAGCTATAGTAATTACTCATATTTGTACGTAAATACGAGTTTATACTGTGTAAGTATATATCAGTATATATAAGGAAGCGCTCGTGGTGTAGCATGATTAGCCGTTCTTAATCGATCGGCAAAGTTAAGCTACGTCTGTCGTGGTCGGTACCTGGATGGGTGACCGTCTAGTGGTATTTCATATCGAGCGTTTCCGTGCTTCGGAAGGCACGTAAAGCCGTTGGTCTCGGTTATCACTTAATTGTGATAGTCGTTAAGCTAGTTGGATGCCTACTAGGCGGCTTGAAAAATTCCAACAGTAGGTTGACCACTAGCCTACCTCCACCAATCCGCAGTGGGCACGCGTGGTGGAGTATCTGCCCATTCACTTTCACTCTCATTTGTGAAAGGAGGCCTGTGCTCAGCAGTGGGACATTATAGGCTGATCATGATGATGATGATGAAGTATATATGCTGCGGGTAATGAAAAGGGTATACGGGGTGGATACGACAATACGAAATTAAATGAAACCACGTAAAGTACTCCTGTATACGGTCAACTTTTACTACGGTACCAAATATGAAATCGCAAAAAAAAATGCGATGCTTTTGGTGGTACATTATCTGCGACATCATAGGCTGGCTGCGGTGCGGGCGATACCAAGGATGCCAAAAATTATTCTATGGGTTCTACCATGATCTTTTCACTACGGATTATTTTTGTGGAGATTGTTCCCTGTGAATCATAAATATTTTATTTTATTTATAGCATCTACAAAATTGAGGAATGTTAATAGGTATGCAAAAGCGCTTAAAAATTTGTATCAGTAGAGCAATTACGTATACAAATACATTAGCTTTTGTTTCGTTCAAAAAAACCAAGTAGTTATGATTTTACAGACATTTAAAATTCCCCTAAATATCGAGGCCCGCTAACGGTCACGTGACCGCGAGGTGACGTCATGTTCCAACGCTCCGTTCACTCATATTAGCCGCTAGCGGTGGTACGTAGGTATCTTGCGTTATTAGTGGAAAGTATTTTGGATTTGAAAAAGGGCAACTGTAAAATCTACATAAAATAAATGGACTTTTGGTTGAAATGAAATGAAATTGTTTACTTCGCCAGTACAATTTAGGTGGAATCTTAAAATAAGGTCTACACATTTCGCTACAGAATAGCATGTAAAACTATTTTAAATTGAATCTAATAATCAATGTAATATAATAAAACAACATAATTAAATAAGATGTCCAAATCACATACATATATTTTAAAAGTTTTATTATTTATCGACGAATAGTTATTCCGTTGCCGCCGAAAAGCAAGAAGATAGAACTTACTCCTGTCTGCCTACGGAAGTAGGTACTTATTTACCTTTTAAGTTTCATGTTATAGACAATAAATTAATTATGTTTGTCTATACCTATTTATACTCTTCTTAGTAAATTTAACTAAATAAATTGATATATTGCAAATGTAGCGAGTTGAATAGATGTACTTAACCTTTTCTATGTCTTATCTTTTTTTATACGACTAAGTCGGTAAACAAGCATACGTACGGCCCACCTGACGGTAAGCGGTTACCGTAGCCAAATGGATAGTTGCAACACATGTAGCATTGCTCATGCGTTACCGACCTTTCCCCCCTCCCCAATGAGCTTTGGCTACCTTACTCACGCGCAGGAACACAATCTACTTTATTTATCCAAATAAATAAAATTGAATATGTAATATCAAAATATCAATTTATAAGCGGGTGAAACACTAGTTTGTTCCGGCTGATTTCCAAAACGGCTGGACCGATATAGACGAGACATTCACTGGTAGATAGCGGATGTTATAAGGAATAACTTAAGATTCTTTTACTTCAGATAATTTATAAGGGGTTTCGCGCAAAATAATTAAAACGCTACATGCGGGTGAAACCGCGGCTGCGCTGGGGTATCAAATAACTGCACACTACAAAAGTGGTTAGGTACATAGTAGATAGACTGTCAGTATTCTTACGTCAAAACTATCTTCACAGCAATAAACTTTGCTTTCGTCTCTAAATAGATCCAACCCCTTCACAGTTTTTACCCATTTCTCTCACATTTGGACATTCATTGGAACGATTATAAAATCAACTTTTCCGGTGGACTGGTGGTTGTATTATTACATTTTGGCACAACACATGATTTTCTAGTATTTATATTGGAAACTAGCTTTAGCCCGCGACTTCGTCCGCGTAGATTATTTCTTTTTTCTAGATATGAATCATTGTAACAATATAGAGCTTTGTTCATGGCTATATCCCGCCACTACGTGTGATATTTGACAAAAGTTCAGGAAGATTGAGAGCTTACATGCGAGCATGCCACATAAAACTGAAACAGTCCTGCCGCAAATAAACTCTAGGAAATTTCGGAGTTCTTCCCTGTGATTTATTAATAGCCATCGCGAAGCAAACCTCGATAAGGAACTGTAATCTTTTAAATTCAAACGGAAGGTGCTTTGGGATCAATTGTGTACGCGGCACGAGACTGTTTCTCCTCTGGCGGAACCAGTTAATATTTTGGCCTCAATAACATTGCGGCGGAGAACTGTTGCTTGTAGTCAAGTTCTTCAGCACAATTTTGGAGGCCGTATATGTCTAATCAATATGACAGGAGCAGGTACATGCATGAAACGGATTACCCGGCGGATTAAGAGAGTTAAAAAAATGAATAGGATAATTAACCGACTCATCCATATCGATCATGGTGGCAACATTTCATTGATCGCAACGGGTTGGTCATTTTTGGGAGTAGTAGTAGTATACATTTCATCTATACCTAACTTGGTATGTGTACCATCTATTTGTGGAAAGTGTATGTTCCCGATTTGAAGAAGAAGATCTGAAAATCTACCGGCAGAAATATGCATACATACACTGTCCGATTAGCTGAAGAAGAAATATGTTTTTTTGGGAGGTGTCGAGATCGGGATTATTTATCTAAAATTACGCCATGAGACCTATCCACAAATTCCTCAACCATTTCATGAAAGCTGAGGTATTTGCTCATGGCACACGGACAGACAGACGAATACACCTATATCCACAAGTTCCTCAATAATTTCCAGACAGCTGAGATGTTTCTGTCTGTCTGTCAGTCTGAGGAGAGAATTTGCCTCCTTATGTGTGTACCGCTTGTACAACGGACAGTTCTCTGAAGATTTGTTTGACTTGATGCCCACGGGCTACCTTCTACCATCGCAACTCTCGCCATCGACGGGGAGTCCATACTCATATATTGGAACCGAAATGGTTTCTACTGTGCGGTTTCAAAGGAGTTTTCTAGCGCGTAAACTCAGGCTGTGGAATGAGCATGTAAATGGCATGGCGCCAGGGTGTGAAGATATTTCTGTATGGTCGGCAACGCACGAGTGATACATACGGTGACCGCTTACCATCAGGCCGGTCGTATGCTTGTTTGACACCTTAGTATTAAATTTAAATAATAATAATAATTTAAAAATTACCCGTAGAAGACAGACAGACAGACGGATCGACACGGGCGGAGATCTATCCGAAAGTTCCTCAACCAGACAGCTGAGAATTTTTCTCGTGGCAGACAGACAGATAGATGGGCGGCAGTAGGCTTCTTAATAAAATGATACACGTGTACATTATTTTACTTGAATACAAAATTATGTGAATGAACAGCTTAAATACAAAATTTCATCCCCCTTTAAAAACGAAAAGTTGCGTTAGTTTCCAACCATAAGCCGAGATTATAGTGATTTTTACTCCGAAAATAAAGAACTTCAAATACAAAATTTAATCCCCCTGTTCACTCATTAATGCATCAAATTCCAACAACACCGATATTCTTTGCGTTAGTTTCCAAATTTTAATTATATTCCAAGCTTATATAATAAATTTAGTATACTTCCATACACAACTTCATCCCTTTTTTACCCCTTTATCTTTATCGAATACGCTGAAGCACATATAAATTAATTTTCAATCATCAGCCTAAACACAAAATTTGAAGGTCCTAACTTCCAAACTGATGGACTTTCATACAAACTCGCATCCCCTATTTTACCCCCATAGTGGTGTAATATTGAAAAATCCTTCCTAAGTGGATACCTACACTGTATAATTATAAATTTAGTGATGTTTACTATGGAAATGAAAGATTTTCGTATACAACTTAATCCCCCTTTTTCCTCTTCGGGGGTGGAATTATCACAAACGCTGTGACAACTTTACTTTAATTTTCAATCGTCAGCCTAAACACAAAATTTGAAGATCCTAACTTCAAAACTGACGGACTTGCATACAAAATTTCAAGTCATATTTTACCCCCTTAGGGGTGGAATTTCCAAAAATCCTTCTTTACTGGATACCTACACTGTATAATAATAAATTTAGTGAAGTTTATCGTGAAATTGAAGGCCTTGTTTACCCAACTTCATTCCCCTTTTTTCCCTTTCGGGGTGGAATTATCATAAATTCTGAGATAACTTTACATTAATTTTCAATCGTCAGCCTAAATACAAAATTTGAAGATCCTAACTTCAAAACTGACGGACTTGCGTACAAACTTTCATCCCTTATTTTACCTCCTTAAGGGTGGAAGTTCCAAAAAAAACCTTCCTTAGTGGATGCCTACACCGTATAATAATAGATTTAGTGAAGTTTACTTTCAAATTGAAGGACTTGCATACACAACTTCATCCCCCTTTTCCTCCCTTCGGTGGTGGAATTATCACAATAGCTGAGATAACTATACATTGATTTTCAATCGTCAGCCTAAATACAAAATTTGAAGATCCTAACTTCAAAACTGACGGACTTGCATACAAACTTTCATCCCTTATTTTACCCCCTTAGGGGTGGAATTTCCAAAAATCCTTCCTTAGTGGATGCCTACACCGTATAATAATACATTTAGTGAAGATTACTTTCAAATTGAAGGACTTGCATTAACAACTCCATCCCCCTTTTCCTCCCTTCGGTGGTGGAATTATCACAAACGCTGAGATAACTATACATAAATTTTCAATCGTAAGCCTAAACACAAAATTTGAACATCCTAACTTCAAAACTGACGGACTTGCATACAAACTTTCATCCCCTATTTTACCCCCTTAGGGGTAGAATTTCCGAAAATCCTTCCTTAGTGGATGCCTACACTGTATAAGGTATCTTTGTGCAAAATTTCAAATCTCTAGGTCCAGCGATTTGGGCTATGCGTTGATATATCAACAATCAGTTTATCATTTTATATATTAAGATTTAATTAAAAGAAACAAATAACCCGACTGCGTAAAACAAAAATTAACTGAAAAGAGAAAAACAAGCGCACACAGTCGGGTTATTTGTTTCTTATAATTAAATTTCCAATATAAATACTAGAAAATCATGTGTTCTGTGTTTTGTTTCTTTTAATAATTTAATTTATTTCAGACTTTTTAGTTTTATACAGAATGAGTTGTAAGTATTAGCTGTATTAGTAAGTAAATGAGCGGTACGGTAAAGTAACGCTAACAACCATCGCAACTCTGTGAGTTACGTACGGTAACCGCTCATGGTACCAATACCTACTGTCCTTGCATTAAACATGTTTTTTTGTAATTTACGTCAAAATGGTAGCACAAAAGTATTACAATGTATACATATATGGAATAGGCTGTTCACAAGCTTTCATTTGATACCCATATTGTTATAATAACGAAATATTTGTTTTGAATATCCCCCCTCTTTTTTTATCCGTAGACGCCATATAAAAATAATATACCCTATGACACTCCTACAGTCAAGACGAATCTAACGGCACCTAATATGCTTAAATCCATCAACCCATTTAGGCTGCAGAGCGTGCCAAAGAAATAGACATACATACATACACTCGAAAAACATAACCCTCCTTTCGGGTCAGTCGGGTAAAAACCAAAAAAGTCATAATCATCTAGGGAAACGTACGGAAGAGCGCGACCCCGTCAGGGTATTTGTTCTGTGAGCGCGATTGACTGAGCGAGCGTTGGAACATGACGTCACACGCATCGAGTACGGGCCGGTGGAATCCAGCGTCGCGCGCTCATTTTAAAATTCCATATCTCGGAAACTAATTGACGTATCGAAATAATTCTTTCACACGTATTTTTTATTTTCTATAGAAAATACGGAGACCTAAAAATCTAAATAAGTGAACTTTCTTCATTATTAGGCATAAAAAGAGATAGTTGTCCTAAGTACACCATAAGAAATAATTATAATAATCAAATCATGTTATAGGTATTTGGTAATAAAATGTAATATAAAGTAATAGAATAAGAATCCGTAAATATAATAACAAATTAGTTGTTATCATAGCTTTTATGGTATGTAACTCGCACTCGGACGGATAGCAGTTTGTGTGACGATGGCGGGCGGGAGCGAGATATCTATGTGTGTGTGTTGAGTACAATGCCCTTGGATGTAGCCCGTCTAATTCAAGTTGGTTGGTACGAGGAATGCAGACCATACAATATCAGCAGTAAACTTTACTTAGAAGGGTTATAAGTTCGTTTTAAATCTATCGATAAACTGATAATGATGTAACTGTCATAAATAATTGCTAAAATGCTGCTCCCAATGCTGATTTTCCTGGTCTTTATTATATTACCCATGTCGTGAAATTATAATTAAATCAACTTTAACACTAAAAAAATACTATAAAATTAATAAAAACAAAACTACACAACTAACTTTATATTTACAAGCACTATTGAACTAGATTATCACACTAAACTTAAATTAATACGATATTACAAACTATAATACTATCTTTAAAGACAATAAAGAATATGCTACGAAAATATTTTATGTTTAAAACTACGAGAGCCGGTCGCGACAACTAGCATAGGTCCGTCGTCGACAAAGGCTACGGCCGAATAATCCTAGCGATGCAAGAGTAGTAATAAATACGTTCACCGTAATTTCGTATGTGCCAAAAAGAGATGACTATAGTGCTCTCAGGTACTCGCCCAGGCAAGCGGCAGCTTTTAATAAACGACGTAAGTACCAAACCAAATATAAATTGTTTATAAAATAACCATGCAATGTATAGAAAATCTGTTCTTCACATCATAAGAAGAATGAATTACCAATTTTTTGCATTAAATTTCACTGTAAAATTCGCCTGCTTGACGGAGTTACAGTAAAAAAGATTTTTATTTAGAGGCTACTTTGGAATTAAACTTTATCGAGAAAATTTCTATCAAACGTGTTTTCCTTCATTGGCAAACCCAATTAAGATCTCAAAAATCATATAATAAAAACTCAGAACCCCAACCCTTGTATTAATTAAGATACAGGGACACAAAGATATCATTTTTTTCCAATATAGCACCTTAATCTGTGACCAGAGTCTTAACCAACCACGCCAGCTGGCCCGTCTATATTAATGAAAAATGACAATATTTTTGAAGTAAACCTTTCCTTTTCTCACTTAAACTTTAATATAATAAATGTAAATATGTATCAAATACTAGCAGTATCCGCCTCAACGCCTATACCTCCTGACTTGCACCGCATCCTGGCGCTTTCGCCTCCTGTCTTGCGCCGTATCCTTACGGTGTGGTCGCCACGTGTGCTCAGATAATAAATTAAAGTGAAGCGAGCGACACCGCCGTGTCTAGACATTAACATACTTACCGTTTCGACTCACCCTATATAAATCATTATTACGATTCCGGAAAGTGTTGGCGTCGATTGCGCAATAATTAGTTTCAGCACTAATTAAATCAGTGCTGGGTTCAATCCAATCAAGCTATCTATAATACTGATATCTATACATATAATAAAATCGTATGGCGCGTCCATGCTTTGCGAACCGAGCAGGAGCCGAGCCACGAACGAGCACACTGCGAGCACGATTCGCGTGGACGGGCTTGCGAGCCTCGAACGAGCGCGATTGTCAGTTTTTTCACGAACAATTCGGCTCGTGCTCGATTAGCTTAGCATGGACGCACCAGAAGGGAGCTAAATGTGTACATAAAATATTTTTTTAATAAAGTTCGTGGTATTTATGTATATCGTGTACCAAATTAAAAAACTACTCGAGAATGCTTTTTTAAAGAAAATTTGAATCTGACTATTAATAGGTGCCTGCGAAGGACTATTAGTTCTAGCTTCTATAGACTTCTTTTGATACCTCGGGAACCCATGCAAAACCGCAGGGCGTAAGCTAATTGCTAACAAAACATAGCTAGATTTCCAATGCAAGCGAGGTACAAATAGCTAGATAATATTATTAGAGAGCGGAATCAATCGTGCTGGAAGCCGCGCCGTCACTCAATCCTTTATTTTTATCGTACATTTATTGAATAGACTACACTCACGCCACCTAATACTGGCATAATGTACTCTAAAACTAGTATGATAAAATTTACTGTTGAAAAAATTGCGGCTAAACTGTTATTATAATTCAAGAAATAATTTGATATAGATTGATTTTAGGTCAGCCTACGAATATATCTACGAACAGACCTCATGCGCTACGCCGTAGCACTTTTCGTAGCTGTTGAGTTGTAACTTGCAATCAGGCTAAGATTAATCCGACTTTTCATAGGTCTATTAGTTATTGAATGGTGTTTACAAATTTTTTATGAGTTTTATTTTATTCGTTGCTATTCAAATAGCGTGAGAGTGATGCCTCGTGTCCATAGGGCTAGGGTAACCGCTGACCATCAGGCGGGCCTTATGCCTGAGTACCAACTTAGTTGTATAAAAAACTTAAAACTATATATATGGAGCTAACTTGCGGTAGTTGAAACATGCAAATTCATATTAATTATTTTATGTAAAAATACCTGACCTATTTCAAGCGGTTTATACTTACAAATAATTGGACTTTTTTACAAAAAATATAAACCGACTTCAAAGTACACTAAGAAGTAATCAAATCCTGATCAGATGACAATGGGACCAAACGGGAAGTGTACCCTTCCAGACAATAAAAAAAAATCCAAATCGGTTAATAAATGACGGAGTTATGAGGTAACAAACATAAAAAAAAACTCCTCCTTTTTTTTGAAGTCGGTTAAAAACGCATAAAACCTTCATTATTTATCCAAAAACAAAACTGTAAAAATACAAAACCTTACAACAACCATTGCCCACCGTCAGCACTACATAATAATAGCGTGATGGATAATACAGAGGCCAATCAAGTATGCCAGCTCATGATGACCGCACTATAGTCAACCCTACCTCGATTATAAGTATAACTCAGCGCTAAGTGATTGCTTAGATATTTTCACTTGATGATTTATTGCTTAGTTTGAGTAAGTCAATTGAGTTTTAATTATGTTCTTGGTAATGTAGAATTAATCTACGGGGTGGATACGACAATACGACATTAAATGAAACCACGTAAAGTACTTATATATACGATCAACTTTCACTATGGGATAAACTTCGCAATCGCAGAAAAAATTACTGCTTTTCATACAAAAGGTACAGTCTCCTCGGCAAAAAAGTATGAAAAATAGGAATTAATATAATAGGTACTTTTAAAATTGTTATTTTCCTAATTTTTGTTTAATTTAATTTTTGTTTAATTTATTTGATATATGTATTTAATTATTATTTTATATTATTGTAATGTTGCAGTGCCCTTGCAGGGCTCATGTATTGTACCACTTTATTTATTATTATTAAAAGCTTTTTTTTTTTGCGATTTCGAAGTTGGTCCCATAGTTTATCATATACATGAGTACTTACGTACGTACGTTTGTCGTATCCACCCCTTAGATACTTTCTCAAGCAGGTTTTTGTAGGAAAATATTTTGTGTACATCATTTATATAATTTTGATTTTGTAGATAATATATTATTATGTAAATAAAACCAAAGTGGCTATAATAGGGTTATGATCCTAGCCTACAAACCGGCTGTTTTCTGTATTTGTAGCATGGGCTTGTAGTTAACATACAATCACACCAGGAATTGTTCTACCTTATTCCGCAATCTCCTTTTTTACACCGAACCATAAGTCGCCGGGAAACACTCGTACGTTGTTGACATACTGAAAATACGGACACAGCGTCTTTTATCGCCATTTATAATGCGGACAGCAAGGGAGTGGAACTTGCTTCCGGCGTCTGAGTTTCCTGATTCTTACAATCTAGGAACTTTCAAGGCCAGAGTGAATAGGTTTCTTCTGGGTAAACATGTTCCATCTTAGGCTTCGTCATTGTCCTATATGGGCGGGTCAGAGGCCAAACACAAGCCCATTGAATTAAAAAAAAATACTATACAAAAATTTGAAATACCTAACCCGTAACTCAACTTTTCTCTACTTAAAACAGATCAGGAAATCACCTTTAAATCTATCAAACGAATAACAACCTAAAGAAATCACATTAAATATCAATTTTCAGCAACAATAGATGTCACTTACCTGAAAGAACAGCGTGAAGGCGACCCATTGGTAATACTTCCCGTATCGCCTGGGCGAGTTGCCAGCGCCCCTGACTCCAGGGTACGCGCTGCCGCCTGCGCCTGCCTCGCCGGCCACCGTGAACGTCGAGTGGATCCAGCAGTACGTGTTGAGGACGTCTTCTGGGATGTCCCTGGAGAAGTGGGTCTTTGAGAGTACTCAGTGAGTTTGAAGGAAAAATCCTAGTGAAAACTCGTTTCCCCAGAGATGAGACCTAGATCGATTTTTCGCCCCAAAAATCTCTGTATAGCAAAAATCATCGAAATCGTAAAAGCCGTTTTCGAGATCTCAAAAACATATAGGCCTACACAAATGCTCGTTTAATAGAATAGAATAAAATCATTCCTTGTAAAAGTTTACATAACTTATGTTAATTTTAATTCGAATTCTACAACGAGCTTGAGATCTCTGTGAAACTCGGTGGTAGGGTGTTCTACACTTTTTTTTCGATCTACATTGTATACGCTTACTACCCTTCGGCCACATCTTCAAGAAAAAGGTTAGTTTAGGTTTACACAAACAGTTCTGAGAGGGAAAATTATGAATGAGTATCCGTGAAAATATGTTTTGCACATTGCATTTTAAAGAAAAAGTCTCGAGAACCTATACGACAAATATTTACAATACTTATATAATATATCTAACATTTATTTTAATTCATATATCAGGCTTTTCAGTCATGTTTTTTTTTTCTCTATTTGTACTTTTTTCATAAACGTTCAGTTTATTTTCAGTGCATGTCAGCGCCATCTATCATTCATAGCAGAAACTACGTAGTCTAACAGTTAGCTGTACAACAACTTTAGGGTTGTTACCGAACAGTATGTAGGACTGCCCACTAGGTGCCAGTAACAGCACAAACCTCACCATTTCTGTAAGGTTTTCCACCCATCCACATCTCATTTATGCATACAATGCTTTACATGATGCGTAAAGCAAGAGATTGGAAGTTTTCATTTCAGGCTTTAGCAAACAGGCACATTTCGGGTGAACAATGATCATGTCTGCAAAATGTAACATTTCACTACATCGTATGCATATATTTGGTCAAACATTATACCATATTTTAAGCAGAAAGGTAACGGTAAATTATTCTAATTCAACGTATAATTCAGAGATAGCTTTAATGTGAACCTATTATAATTCTCGTAGTCTCATGATGACCAAAAAACTTTTTTATGTTTATGAGTTTTTCAGATTCCGTTTTTTTGCATTCCTAAAAGTACGATACAAACATCCAAGCCGAGCCACGAACGAGTACACTGCGAGCACGATTCGCGTACCGTGGACGGGCTTGCGAGCCTCGAACGAGCGCGATTGTCAGTTTTTTCACGTACGCATCGTGCTCGTTGTGGATTCGTTCGTGGCTCGGCTCGTGCTCGATTCGCGTAGCATGGACGCACCATTACATTACAAAATGATGTTAGGGTTGTACAAACCTAGTATGTATACAGTCGATAGGGTTCCCGACGAGGTGTCGCGTGGTGAGCGCGGCGCTGGCCGCGAGCAGCGCGGCCGTCGTCGCCCCGCAGTGCAGCCGGAACGCCACCGAATCTATCTTCGGATTTACGCCTTGCTGTATGGACCAAAAGTTACTACATTATGATTTGGGTTCAAAGAATATCTTCTATGTCTCTCATTGATCTTTCATTATACAGTTACAGATAGCATGGCATTTATAATAAATGTCAGAAGGTAGAATATTAGCAACATAATACACATTTAATATTAACGAAAACCTTACGGATAAAAAAATAAGCTTCCATGTATTTATTAGGAAAATAAAAAAAGGAAGACACTGAAATGCATTAACCCAGCACGTTCACTGACTCCCACCCTGCATACATTCGCAAATATACGGCACCAAACAGAATTAAGGTTCTTAAGTACATGAAAGTTTGCGTTATGCAAATTTATTAATAAGACGAGATCCTGTGCAAACTACACGATGTTTAACCTACATAGAAGTTAATAGCTACCGCAAAGCCTTATGTTCTTTAAAAGATGAAGCCGCAGGGGTGGACTAGGAGTGTATCGAATGGGCATTGGAAACTTATTATCAACGCCGATGCCACTGAAGTAACCTCATGCCGCTTGCGTTTGCCCACGTACCCTGATGGTAGTTCTATACTTTGTGTCAATCACGTATGATTTGAGAGCTAGTAAAACAGAACATTTTAATGATAAGGAGAAATAAAAAAAGTACCTGTACCTACCATCCCCGAGATTCATGTGACCAATGAAGTTTGCATAAACTCACCCCGCCAGAAAGCAGCGCATATATGCTGGTGAGGATCTCCATGGGCCTGCGCGGCTGTGCGGCGCGCTCCCTGCGCCGCCACGCGCCCGCGCCCGCGCCGCCCGACCCCCGCGCCGCGGCCACGCTCGCCCGCGCGCCTGCGCCCGCGCACGCCCCTACCCCTGCCCCCACACCCGCCCCTGAGCACCGCCCGCGTCTACCCCACGACACGCCCGACTCCCTGCGAACATACAATCATCATTATGGCAAAGGAAATCATCATGCACATCATTCAAGGAAATAAAAAAGTCGGTGATCAACCTTTGAACATGGCAACTCGGCAGAGTTACCTTTGATCTAGGGCGATGATAGCTCAGTGGTTACGGGATCGAATCCTATACGAGCTTGAGCGAATGGTGAAGGAAAACATCAAATTCAAAAAGCATTTATTCTATTTAGGACCTGATAAGGCACTTATGAACGTTAACAAATGACTCTACATCGTGCCGAAACCTTTGCACGCTGGTAGTAGCTACCCTCAATTTAAAATCTCTCGCCAAGGATCTTCTGATGTGTTCTGGTAAGTCATCAGATCTGATCAGACTTGTGCTACCAGCTTGACTGGCAGCGAGAATACCACAAACCCTGAACCTGATATCCTGCCCAACTATCCGTCTGTTACCCAATCCCATTCTTATATATGGCTTTATATAAATCCCAGGCTGGAGAAGTCAAGATAAATCCATATACGAGTTGTGAGAAAAGCAATCACTTTGTATCACGAATAAAAAATACGAGCCAAACTTGGAACTTTGGCTTGGGTATCGCGTGTGAAACTGTGGGGCGAATATGAATAAAAATATGACTAATGAAGAAATTATAAGTAAAACATAAGAGAGGTAGAGCATAGCGTTTATTCGCTCAAAGAGCAGCTCGACTGGGGAAATACCTCCACCTTACAGAATACCGCAGCCAAATAACTTTATGATGTGTAAAGTTGTGTTCCTGCGCGTGATGAAGGTCACCAGAGCTCATAGGGGAGGGGGGAAAGGTCGGTAACGCGTGAGCGATGCTTCGTGTGTTGCAAGCGTCCATATGGCTACGTTAACCGCTTACCATCAGGCGGGCCGTATGCTTGTTTACCGATTTAGTCGTAAAAAAAAAGAAAAAAATACATAAATTACAATCCACAATGTTATTTAATTCAGCGTTTGCATAGTGAGACATGATAAATAATATCTAAATTATAATTGTCTGTGGGCAATGAGTATATTTTTATGGAAATTAACATTTTGAGATATAAAACACAGACTCCCTAAATTCACTATCATTTATTATCTTAATCCGTTTCAGTACAAGTTAAAAAATCTGTTGGACACCATCCAAATTATACATATTACCGTGACAAATGTTTGTACTTTTAGCCCTATCGGTTGTTTAAACCAGTTATATGTCAACAGCTAATTAAATAAATTGCCTTGCATCTTTTGTAACCACTGGCAATATTTTAAATCTCCCCTTTAAATATGCATACGTCAAAAGCTTTAAATAACTTACAAACGTAAACGATTTGAGGTCACGGTCCCAAATGCTAACCTTGAGAGACCCCTCTTAGTCACAGCTCTTAAAACGCTAAATTTGGCTAACATGAAAGACTACATGTAGCATACTAAAACCAACAAATGAACTAATTCATTTCAGCATATAATTTACAGATTTAAAAGAGCATGTCAGATAAATACAGATGGTTAACGCTGTCAAACGCTGCCCACATGTCAAGGAGTTGAGATTGACGACCGAACAACTGTTAGGAGGTGCGTGTTTAGAGAAATCTCTTTGTCTTTACGGTAGTGAGCTACGTGAGGCAGATATTTTGGAACTCGGTCAGATGTCTGGCGAGTATGATACACTTTTGTCACATTGTTTCATTCATTCTGATGATGTTGTAATGTGTTAATACTAGTTTTATCTATTACATAATAACATCGGGCGATACCTTTAGAGAAGCTAGCGGCACGCAATGATTGCCGTTTTGTCATAAGGATTGATCAGTTTATCCCTTTTTAACTCAGATAGATATGGGCTTTCAAAAGGGCCGTCATAGTGTGCCGCTACTTTAGTAGCATTTATTGTACCCGTGACAAAATTACAGGCCGTGGGAAAAATCCTTTAAGGGGTATTCTAGAACATTTTCAGAATGCCATGAGTCTTAATGTTTCCTGCAGAAAGTTTGTCATAATAGCTTACCTTCTAGCTATTCTTTGTGAGCGGACACCAGTGTCGGGGCGCCCTCCAGACGTCTTTCCCATTGGGTGGTAGTCGCGCGACCAGCAGACGCGCCTAGCGTCTCGCCGCCTGCGTTTGCGCTGCTGGCATCACCAGATCGATTAAGATGACTGTAGAAAAAAAGACATTCAAAGTGACTGTCTTAAGTAAAGTAGAGCTTTTAGAGCGGAAATTAAACATAAAAGTAAAGACCTTTTTGGGGCTTAACTACCCCTAGACAAATACAATTTCTCTATCTCTCGATAAGTCACGTGACCGTTGCAAACAAAATCTACACAAAATCGCAAAAGCACATTCGGAAAATGTGAAAAACCTACTGGTCCTTAATTTAGATGAGACTCAGTCTTCAAGAATTCAAAATTAAAAATTCAAAATCATTTATTAAAACAGACCTTCGTAGGCACTTATGAAAAATCCGGTTTGGAAGGTTGCATTTACTGAGAAGAGCGGGCAATAAACTCAGCTATTACTCTTTTCAAAACAAGCTTAGATTAATTACATAATATTTACATTCTAATCGCACTGAAAACAATTGCGTGCCCCGGCGCGGCGGCAAAATTACAAAGTAGACTGAACAAATATTTAATTAGTAAATAAATAGCAAACTTAAGCAGAACAGCCCCCACAAGCAGCACCTGTTCACAAGTATGACGCGTGTGGCAGCCATCGCCCTCCTCGCCATATTGGAGGGAAGAGGGAATTGAGCGACCCGTCACACGACGCCGCCTCAAGTAACTTTTTACCTATTTCTCGTTGTATTTTGGCAGCTTTATGTGGAAGTCAGTTTCACCTTCTAAGCTTTATATGCTTACCACTTGTGTTGGCCACCACAAAACCCACAAACCATTAAAAAAAACTCGCCTCCTACTAAGACGCCTTGCTCAACAGATTCGAGACTAATGAAGCGTATCTTATATTATTGTCTTATCATTAAGTGATATTGATACATATTTCTGTGATATAGAGTCGATATTAGACTGAAGGCCGCTCGCACTCGGTTATGCGCTATGCTCAATTCACGGGGCATGAGTATTGTCATTGTTTTCATCTCTATATAGGCGCGTGAGATTCCTTACTCTATGGGCAAATCGGCCTATGATGAATACGTAGAGTAATGTTAAGGTGCAGCGCGACGGACTTTAGTCTACACACAAAAAGTCTGTCAAAATCAAAATCAAAAAGTCATTTTAAATTCTATTTAGGCCCTGGTAAGGCACTTATGAACGTTACACACAGTTGAATTTACCACCGGTTTGAAATACACTTAAACTGAGAAGACTCCGGCAAGAAACTCAGCAAGGCAAGAACAAAGGAAGGGTTATGCGCCGGAATTTTTGCGCGTCGTGTGCGCAAATGTTCGGCGCGGTGTATCGTCTGTAATCATCTGTAATACAAATTGACAACCAGAATAGAAACATCACGTCAGTTTGACAGTTCATACAATCGTCAATATGGTTCCATCAGGAGCGAGAGGCGCCGGCTGCCGGCACACGTGTTCAACAACATGTCTTCGATTTCACAACTCAAACATGATTTTCGCTTTATTTATAACCAACGATATGGATGCGATATATATTTTTTTTTTATATACAGCATGTAACAACTGACCGAAACAATGTTCAAGGATATGCAGGTATAAAGAGTACAGAATCACCCGTAAAAATATTGAATTGAAACACTTTTTTTGCCATATCAATCATAATTTAATAAATGTATGCTGGAACCCTGTTGATTGAATGAGAACGAGTGGTTGCTGTGAACGTATTTCAATGTATTAATGACGTGTTGAACACAGGTTTGTTTACTAATTTCAGGGGTGAGCATTAAAGTTTTTGATGAAAACTTGAATGTTATTTTTTTCTAAAACTGTTGAGAATCCGGGAGTTTTAAGTTGGCTATTAATTGACACCACTAACGACGCCAACTAGCTCGTCAAAGTAATATAAAATTAAAACCGGCCAAGTGCGAGTCTGAGTCTGACTCGCTCACCAATGGTGCCTTCCTTGGACTTATATTTCGTATATTCTTGGTTCGGGCTATAACTGCTGTAAAATTTTGTTTGAGAAGGGTTTTGAATAATTCGAAAACCCATTCTATTTATTTATTTATTTATTACATACGTATAGAATACAGTTACAGTTTAGAAATATCGTTATATTTTTCCTGTAATATTTACATCAATATCTATCAATTGTATATTTTTCGAATTTCGGAGATAAAGAGTACGTAGCAAGAAAAGGTAACATTATCAACTGAAATATTGTCGTATCGTGGTCGAATCGCACGTTATAAATGTCTTGCTACATAATTGATGGGACAAATATATTTTCTATTACGTGTACGTAAGGTCGGGAATTGTATAACGTTTCATATCGACAAATATGATTGTAAAGCATATATTATGGTGAAGAAAGATTAGCTGATATAAGCAGGCTGATTTATGTGTGTAGTTGTTAGATACTCTGATGGCTAAGCCAAAGGTCGTAAGTTCGATCCCCGCTCAGAGGTTGTGTGTTTCACAACACATCATAAAATAATTAGGAAGTGTCATAGTAAGGTGATGATATGGCCAAAGGATTCGGTGTTAAACATACAAAGCCCTGAAAAAACTTCTTCTCAGATTCTGGAACATAGATAAGCACTTAGCGATAGATTTTGAACTTTATTTTTATAAAACTAAGGTAGCAAACATTTCATTAATGGCATATTATACATACATAAACATTGTGCTATCGTTTTATTTTTATTCTTTTGTTATTTATAAACTTCTGTTTTTGTAGTTTTTTATTTTGCATTATGTTTATGATGTGTGTGTGCCAAATAAAGCTTTGTCTATTGTCTATTGTCAAACAAGTATACCGCCCGCCTGATGGTAAGCGGTTACCGTAGCCTATGGACGCCAGAGGTATCACTCGCACGTTGCCGACTCTGCAGAAATCTTTTCACTTCCCTTTTTGAAGAACTCCATGCTGTACTCCATTGGGAAAACCACGGAGGGGAGCTCATTCCACAGTCTGGGCGTCCGCGGAAGGAAGCTCCTTTGAGCCTGCACACTCCGAAACCATTCTGGTTTCAATGTGTGAGGATGGACTCGTCGATAGTGGAAGGTAACCAACAACCATCTCGTCGAGAGTTGCGATAGTGGAAGGTAACCAACTTGACGATGTCAGAAAATTTGTTATTCAATCGTGAAAAGTTGTCTGAAAACGGAAGGTTATTTAAACCCCCGTCGAAATACAGTCATATCAACGCAAAAATATGATTGATAAACATAATCTACGCATATCAATCTCTCTGAGCGATTTCCGCTCGCGCTCGCTCACGTGTCCGCGCCCGAAGTAGTTTCGCGGAAAAGTGCGCGGAAATTGAATGGTGTTTCATTCCCGGGAGATTCCTGTTTCGGATAACTTCAATGGACGAAAACGTTCCGTTTCACGTATCTGGATAGCTGATAGAGTTTTGGTATTAAAATAGCTGTATAACAGCTCTATTTATCAGTTGTGTTGTGTTTTAAATCGATTACACCCAATGGCTAATGGATTTCAATTGAATGCACTGAGATCAGATGTCATGAGAAAAGGGCAGATAGGACTTTTTGGCGGGAACTTGCAGAGTGACGTAGCATTTTCATTTTTATTTTCATAAATTTGTGTATTTTGAGTTTTATTGTGTATTTTTGGTGGTATTTTACCCAATAAAGATCATCCATGTGCACCAGTGAAGTGAAATGAAATGAATTATGTGTATCGTGACTTTTCAAGTTGTCTCAAAATGTCCGTGAAGAGTTTTAGTACAATGACCACGATTGTAGTAAAACATGACTTTTATGGACGGTGACTGACTGAGGACTATAATGTGAAGTGATTTATTGTGACTGGAAACTATAATATAACTCGACACTGGCAGAAATGAGCCCTAATTTGGGCTTGGTTGCCAAAATTAAAAATAAGAAGAAGAAAGGGCAGATAATAGAATAAGCAAAGGTTATGCCTAAACCAATATAATGATTACTATAAACATAAGACAGGTAGAGCATAACGTTATTTCGGTCAAAGAGCAGCTTTACTGGGGCAGTACCTCCACCTTACAGAATCCCGCAGCCAAATAACTTTATGTTGTGTAAAGTTGTGTTCCTGCGCGTGAGTAAGGTCGCCAGAGCTCATTGGGGAGGGGGGAAAGGTCGGTAACGCGTGAGCGATGCTTCTTGTGGTCCATATGGCTACGGTAACCGCTTACCATCAGGTGGGCCGTATGCTTGTTTACCGACGTAAAAAGTAGTATAAAAAAATATCAGTCTTTCAGGCAACCTAATTTAAATGGACAAGCCATTTGCTCTACTAATGTCTCATATAACTTGCTTACTCAGATGTGGACAAAAAGACAAACGTTGTGGCCGAAGTAGCGATCACGTTTCGGTAACAAGATTGCATAGATTTAGTGCAGGTAGGCACCTCGCAGGCTGGCAGGAGTGTCGCAATACAAAACTTTTACAGCCCACGTAAAACGTTGGATTTATGGCAACCTGCAACGCCACTATTCTGAGAGCCGCGTATATTCTTGTCTGGATTAAATTAGGTTTTATTAAATAAATTCAAAGGAAAAGAAATTCGGGTTTTCGAATTTGTGTGTTATTGCACTTTGAGCTCAAACGGCAGAGTCCAGAATATTTGTAATTTTGCACTCAGGTTATTTTTTATAGGCAGGTCAGTAAGGACGGTATTTTCAAAATTATATCCTACTATTGATAACTTCCTCACTTATATTATAAATGCGAAAGTCAGTTTGTTTGTTTTTCACGCCTCAACTACTCAACATCATGAAATTTGGCATGCAGATAGCTTATAATATTGAGAATGACTGTACGCTACTTTTTATCCCGGGGACGTATTATATAATTGAAGATTGATTGATTTTATACATCACGTGAGTGCTGCCCCGTGTGTTGCAAGCGTCCATAGCTACGGTAACCGCTTACCACCAGGAGAGGAAAAAAGGGGATCGCGGGGCGGAAAGCTAGTAAATCCCCTGGTGACCATTTAAAACCATCGAAAGCACGCACCCAAATAAAAGCCATAAATTGAATTTAAACACAAACCCACACCCAGAACGGATTTTATTATTTTCACACAATACGCCTCCACGCCTTTGCCATGTTGATCCGAACGGTTTTATCTACTTTTTTTACTACATTTTTCACGCGGATCCACCCCCTCCATAGAATATGAATATTATATCCATTATAGCTTGTCATTGTCTGTGAGTAGGAAATCTTTTACTAATTTGAATTCGAATAGCTAAGTTATTTGGCTCCGACGATGGAGCAGCCCTACCTAGAAAAGGCGATTGCAATATATCGCGATGGATAAATGAGCTTGTTTTAGAATATATATTTCTGTTACTGTTTATATGTGAATAAAATCCTTCATGTCTTTAAATGCGAAAGTTTGTATGTTTGTGAGTCATCAAGCTGTGGGCCCTAAAAGCAAAGAGGATACAAAATCCTACAGGAAAGTAGGTAAAACCGGGAGGCGAAAGCTTATAGTACATATTTTAATCTTTTGGATAACATCCTCTGTAATGTTTGTATTCGATCTAAAAAATTACTCTCAGATAAACCTGCAGGTTTAGCCGAACATAAAATCTAGTGAAAAAAAATGTGTAGCAAAGGCAAACGCAAATAAAATAAATTCAAAGTTATATAAAAATAGAACGTTAAATGTGCCATTTCAAAATATAGTGAACCGAGCAAAAAATACTTTAAAAAAGTTAAATAAATACAATTTATAACTGAAGTCGCACACACGCCGGGGACGGCCACGGCGCGCAGCAAAATTTTAAAGTGGTGAAATTCAGAATTCTGTGTGAATAAAATAAAATGTGTATAGGCAGTTAGAGTGAATTTTGTTGAAAATGTTGGCAGTTGAGATATTTCTTTTGGCCCTCGCTTTGGTTGTAGCGAGCGATGTACACGAGGTAATTTCTAATTGTTTTGTTTTCCGTCATCTTTACAATGCCTGTTCGAATTTTATAAACAATGAAGGACGCCTTACACAATGCATGGGCAATAAAAGAACTGTTTTAAAATGTGAAATGTATTAGTTACCACGTTGGCTGCGTTTTTATTGCTCGAACACCATTATACAATTTCAGAGATAATATTTTCACTAGGTTTTGTTGGAGCTTGTTATTTTATTTCCCGCTTATAAATACAGTCTACATTGTATATGAAATACTAATGAATGATCACGTATTCATAAACCGTTTTTTTTTTTACTATGTATAGGCCTGTGTTTGACCACAATCTCACCATAGTAAGTGATGATGTGGCCGAAGGTGGTAGGCACACAAAGCCTAGAAGGAACTGGCTCTCAAGTGCAGCTGTGGTAGCTTGGGGTGGTAGCCAGCCAGATGGGTACTAAAAAGTACACTACCACCGTGCTATGGTTTCCTCACGATGTTTTTCCTTCAACGAAAGCTCGAGCTCATTGTAGGATTCGAACCCGAGACCTTCGTCTCGGTATCCGACGTCACTACCACTGAGCTATCATCGCCTTAAATTTTTAAGGCAAATGCCATGGTGTAGTTCGAAGGTTGGAATACTACAGTAAGTTTGAGCTTTCGGTGTAGGAAAATTGTGGCTGCCACTACTGCTACCACTACAGGAAAAGCGTGGCTGTTCCAGATTCCTTCTAGCCTTTGTGTGCCTTCAGCCATATCATCACATACCATGGAGAGTTTGTGGTCAAACAACCATTTTTATACCACTAAGGCTGCATAAAAACTTACGCCTGATGGAATGCGGTTACCGTAGCCTATGGACGCTTGCAACACCAAAGGTATCACTCGCGCATTGCCAACCCTTTAAAAATCTCTTAACACCCTTTTTGAAGAGCCTAATGCTGATGGGACCACCTCTTGTTTTCTTTTTATACGTAACAATAAACATACTTATTGATTTTTCCATAGAGTTTTTTCCAAAAGAACCGTAAGTTAGCTAAAGCGATAGTGGAAGCTCTGCAAGACTCTAAGTTCGACGAGGAACTGGTCTTCGACCTGAAGAAGGAGAACCAGGTGTACCTGAACCGCACCATGTCGCTGGTCATCAAGTATATCGTTAAAAGGTATGTAAACATTGAAAACTTTAGAAATATCCTCTAGCAATAGGTATATATGGCTCTTTTTTAATTTATTCCCCATATTTTTCTTATTCAAAATTCGGTTTTAACATATCTAAGTTTCAGGTCTGTCCCCTAGAGAACCGTGTCTCCTGAAAAGTACAAAATAAATCTTTTTAGTATGAACATTTTGTTGATTCAGAAAACTCCGTTTAACTTAATTTTTAAAATAATCAACAAGATCAGGGATTAAAAAATTCAAAAATTCAAAATCATTTATTCAAATCGACCTTCGCAGGCACTTATGAAAAGTCTGACTCTAATACTCTAATACCGGTTCGGAAGGTTGCATTTGCTGAGAAGAGCCGGCAATAAACTCAGCAATTACTCTTTTCAAAACAAGCTTAGATTCATTACATAATATTTACATTCTAATCGCACTGAAAAAAATTGCATGCTGCGCCGGCAAAATTACAAAGTAGACTGAATAAATATTTAATAAGTAAATAAATAGCAAACTTAAGCAGACCAGCCCCCACAAGCAGCACCTGTTCACAAGTATGACGCGTGTGGCAGCCATCGCCCTCCTCGCCATATTGTAGGGAAGTGAGCGACCCGTCACACGACGCCGCCGAAAGCGAAGGCCTTAAAGTGAGCATGACTTACTTAAGTCTGCCTTAGAAATAAAAAATAACTAAAGGGAAACAAAGTAATACCAGCATTATAACTTGAGTCTAGACTCATCCAACTGTCTCGCCCACTAAAACATCATGAGCTAAGTACTCCTCATTTACTTGTGAGTCCCACTTAATTTCAGCCTCACTTATCAGCTCGCGTTCAGGACCCTAACGACCATGGTTATAGGCAGACGATATTTCAACTCTGTAACGGAGTAATGAAAAATTCCATTATGAGAAGTGGCTGTCGATCGTTAAAAATGTAGAGTGCTAATGTAGTATGAATTTCTAAGTATAGTTTTACTTGCGTTGTAAATACTTTACAAGTTATAGGGTTTATGTATAGGGTATTTTAAAAAAAATATGATATTATTGCTGAAAATCTTAAAAATATATTCCCTGAAAGATGCCTCAAACTAAGATATAGCCTGGCTTTTCGTATTAGTTTTTAAACGTTTTATAATTCCATATTCCAAATATGTCTTTGCTTCGTAGCATCGGTACTATGTATACAATGAATAATTTTAAAATGCTAATTCGTAATCATGAGTTATTTTATTGTAATTTGTTTTCATACTACTGTACGTGTGTATGGCAATGAGCTCCTCCTAAACGGCTGGACCGATTTGAATGTTTTTTTTTTGTATGCGTTTGGATGGCACCCTGGATGGTTTAGATAGGGTAGGGTAGGGTACCGTGGCCAAATTGTGCCAACGGGACCCTATTACTAAGCCATCACTGTCCATCAGTCTGTCCATTCGTCTGTTTGTCAGTGGGCTGTAACTCGTAGGTAGAACGGTTGATATTTTTATAGAATGTGTATTTCTATTGCCACTGTAACTACAAATAATAAAAATGAAATAAATTAAAAACAAAAAATAAGTCTCCCATGAAATGAACGTCTTTACGAGACCCTTCGTGTGCGAGTCCCGCTAGCAATTCTTTTTTTTGTTTTCTTTCCAAAAATTTAATTCTGAATATTAATTGTTATTTATAGTGCAGTAATATAAGGGTTATTACAAAATGTTATCATTACAGGGAAGTAGACAACTATCGCTCTCGGCGCACCGATGCCATCAGCCGCCGTATCTACTCGTCGCTGCTCATGAAACTTATCGATATTGCCAAGGTTTATCAACATTTATTTAAACATACAACAGAGAGGTAGAGCATAGCGTTTATTCGCTCAAAGAGCAGCTCGACTGGTGAAGTACCTCCACCTTACAGAATACCGCAGCCAAATAACTTCATGTTGTGTAAAGTTGTGTTCCTGCGCGTGAGTAAGGTCGCCAGAGCTGTATAGGGGAGGGGGGATAGGTCGATAACGCGTGAGCGATGCTTAGTGTGTTGCAAGCGTCTATATGGCTACGGTAACCGCTTGCCATCAGGCAGGCAGTATCGACTTGCTTATCGAATAAGATGTAAAAAAAAAAAAAAAGCATATTACCTTCAAGACAAGGAGATTAGCTAGCCAAACATGTCTAGCAGCATATATGCAGCTCGTAAAAAAACCATAGTGAATATATACTAGGAGGTGACGACCGAAATGGTAACGATAAGGTAAATGGCTAAACTCATGTTCATGGGATAAAGGACACCTCTCTGATGCCAAATATGTCGGTCTGCCTGCGCGAAGTGGTTGCGTTATCTTGATATGGCGCCTGAAAAACTGTTTCTCGTGACCGAAAAAAAACGATAAGGTAAATGGCTGAACTCGACGTAGAAAGTAAGTGTTAGTTGTACTGATGTCAATTTAAAAAAAACTGACCAAATATTCGGTTGCGTTATCTAGATATGGTGCCTGAAAAACTGTTTATCGTGACCGAAAAAAAACTATAAGGTAAATGGCTGAGCTCGACGTAGAAAGTAAGTGTTAGTTGTACTGATGTCAATTTAAAAAAAACTGACCTAATATTCGGTTGCGTTATCTAGATATGGCGCCTGAAAAACTGTTCATCGTAACCGAAAAATAATAATAATAATGGCTGATCTCGACGAATCATGGTCGTCACTATTACTAGCTTATTAATAAAAAAAACTGTCAAAAATTTTGGTTGCATTTCCATCTACGTAACATATGTTTATAAGCGATCTACGTAACAATTATCACTATGGATAATTTGAGCGTTTTACGGTTTCGCGGAAATTGGATTATCTAAAATATGAAATGTTATCAATGCCGCCCCCGTCCCTTTATACCCTCCGCCGCCCCGCCTGCACTGAGCGGCATTCAGAAGTCAACAGGCAAACATAGATAAGATTATAACATTGTTATAAATACTAGCCACGCTCTGAAAACAGTGTCTCAATGGTCTGCTGCCAAAAATCTTATGCTAAATTCTAAAAAAACAAAATGTACAAGATTTTCATTATCAAATAATGTACAATGTTTATACCAATGTTATTTTAGATTGTATTGGTAGTAAACTTAATATAGTAGATAAGACTGTTTTGTTGGTCTGACCATAGTCTGCAGATTTTGGGGTGCTCACCTGGAAGCCTTAGGTGGTAAACTGAGCTTCGCTGCTTTTGCAGTCAGTACAGCCAGATTAATTTATTTTGCATATTTTCATAGTCTTATGTCTTACGGTCTTTTGCTGTGCAGCTCTGCCGCAGACTTGGCATCAATTAATGTATTATTTTTCTTTCTTTCTATTACAAAAAAGGGCAATTCGCGCCATCTACTGTTTGCCTTCTATTGTTCGCGCCATCAATTTTTACTATTTGCCGACGAGACATGTACCTTTTGTATGAAAAGCTGTAAAAAAAAAAACGATTTCGAAGTTGGTCCCGTATTAAAAGAGAAGAAAAGAGAATAGAATAGAATAATTGTTAATTTTTAGCATAATTGGAAATACACTTATTTAGATACACATCAAAAATAATATTTATACTAAGTTTAGCAGACGTTAATAGCTTGTTATTATAATAACAACAAACGATACCAATTTAAGAACAAAAAAACAAACAATAATAGTAGCATAAAATAGAAGTTAAAAATAAAAACCAAAAATTTGCTTAGGTTTGTGTCATAGTTACATTGATATCATATATGCTACAAAACAAAACTCAGAAACAAACAATCAAACAGAGCTCCACAGCAAAAGACCGTAAGACATAAGACTGAAAATATGCAAATTAATTTAACCTGGCTGTATGAATGTCCATCAGTTACCTTATTTTGCTGAATGCAAAAGCAGCGGTGCTCAGTTTACCACCTAAGGCTTCCAGGTGAGCACCCCACAATCTAAAGTCTATGGTCAGACCAAGAAATCAACTAAAATTGGTATCAACTTACATTTGATACTGAAAATCTTGTACATTTTATTTTTTTAATAATTTAGCATAAGATTTTTGGCAGCAAACCATTGAGACATAGTTTTCAGAGCGTGGCTAGTATTTATAACAATGTTATAATCTTATCTATGTTTGCCTGTTGACTTCTGAATGCCGATCAGTGCAGGCAGGGCGGCGGAGGGTATAAAGGGACGGGGGCGGCACTGATAACATTTAATATTTTTGACAATGCAAAAACCGCGAAACCGTAAAACACTCAAATTATTCATAGTAAAAATTGTTACGTAGTCGCTTAGAAACGTATGTTACGTAGATAGAAATGCAACCAAAATTTTTGTCAGCTTTTTTATTACCGCTAGTAATGGTGACGACTATGATTCGTCGAGATCAGCCATTATTATTATTATTTTTCGGTCACGATGAACAGTTTTTCAGGCGCCATATCTAGATAACGCAACCGAATATTAAGTCAGTTTTTTTTAAATTGACATCAGTTTAACTAACACTTACTTTCTACGTCGAGCTCAGCCATTTACCTTATAGTTTTTTTTCGGTCACGATAAACAGTTTTTCAGGCGCCATATCTAGATAACGCAACCGAATATTTGGTCAGTTTTTTTTAAATTGACATCAGTACAACTAACACTTACTTTCTACGTCGAGTTCAGCCATTTACCTTATCGTTTTTTTTCGGTCACGATAAACAGTTTTTCAGGCGCCAAATCTAGATAACGCAACCACTTCGCGCAGGCAGACCGACATATTTGGCATCAGAGAGGTGTCCTTTATCCCATGAACATGAGTTTAGCCATTTACCTTATTGTTACCATTTCTGTCGTGCCCTCCTAGTCTAATAGGTTTCTTCTGGGTAAGCGTAGTCCATCTCAGGGTTTGTCATCGTCCTTTATTGGCAGGTCAGCGGGCAAACGAAAGCCAATTTAAAAATTAAATAACACCTAGCTATAATATGTCTTAGGATGTCATCGCCCTATACAGGCTGGAGATTTCAAGATGGCTTATTTTCGAAATCTATGTTGGATTAGTTAGCTGAACAAATTTTACTATCCATGGAAAATATACCATCTCAAAATCTCCACCTGTTATATTAGACACCTTTCCCACAGATAAGAGTTCTAGAGTTCTGCATTCCGCGTTGACTGTAAGCTATGTGGCGCTTTTGAAAGTAAAAAAAGCGTATGATGTGGGATCAGTAGCGAATATTGCAGAACTCTAGACTGCTTGCTGTACTCCTTGCTGTGCACCGCACAATAGTCAACACGGAATGCAGAACTCTAGAACTCTCTCAGTGGGATCAGTGCCTTAATGATAATTCCCGTACAGGACATAGACCGAGATTCGAGCCCATCGAAGCGCATCGACACAGCTCACAGCTATTACATGACGGTGGAAAGCCGGGACATGCACGACAAGATGGCTGACATACAGGTGTTCCATGCCTGTGCGAGGATTTACGATATAATGTTCACCGTACGTAGATCTCCTGGTGTTGCCAGAATTGTTGCAGTAATTAGGCCTTGCTTTAAGTTTGGTCACCCTTGGCGTTGCAAGGTCATGGAGATAGAATATCAATGGAGTGACTGTTCTAGAGTAAATACCGTGAGGACGGGTAGGTTGAAATGATGCCTTGAAATGATTGCACGTTCAGAGTTTGAACGACTAAATGCATATAATGAATGCCAATTTTTCGTTTTTAGGGTTCCGTAGCCAAATGGCAAAAAACGGAACCCTTATAGATTCGTCATGTCTGTCTGTCTGTCTGTCTGTCTGTCCGTCCGTATGTCACAGCCATTTATTTCCGAAACTATAAGAACTATAATGTTGAAACTTGGTAAGTAGGTGTATTCTGTGAACCGCATTAAGATTTTCACACAAAAATAGAAAAAAAACAATAAATTTTGGGGGTTCCCCATACTTAGAACTGAAACTCAAAATTTTTTTTTTCATCAAACCCATAAGTGTGGGGTGTCTATGGATAGGTCTTCAAAAATGATATTTCTAATATCATTTTTTTCTAAACTGAATAGTTTGCGCGAGAGACACTTCCAAAGTGGTAAAATGGGTGTCCCCCCCCCCCTGTAACTTCTAAAATAAGAGAATGATAAATCTATAAAAAATATATGATGTACATTACGATGCAAACTACCAACGAAAATTGGTTTGAACGAGATCTAGTAAGTAGTTTTTTTTTAATACGTAATAAATTGAAATCCATATCAAATACTCATGTCTATAATACCATTTAATTATATACCTACAGGTTTGTACGGAACCCTCGGTGCGCGTGTCTGACTCGCACTTGGCCGGTTTTATTTATCGATACTTTTACCTGGAACAAATGACATGACTCATATCGACATTTTGTCTAACAGTTAGTCACTATACTGGGTGGAGATTTCGAGATGGCATATGTTCGAAACCTATGTTGGGTTAGACATTCTGAACAACTTTTACTATGGGACCAACACTGAATTTACAAAAAAAAAAGCAACAGGACTACATTTCTTACATCCTTTTCTTATGTTCTTTGTTAGAAAGAGACATAGTGAGATTAAAATTAGTTTAGATGTAAACAACAGAATCAGGGCCATTGCAAACAAACATTGGACAAATTTGACTAAATTTCTTACATCCTTTATTCTTTGTTAGAAAGAGACATAATTGAGGCGTAATTAGTTTAGTTGTAAACAACCGAATAAGCACATTATTATCTCAATAACAAAAGAGTTATAATACTGCGCCACATATTGCGATGACACGACACAAAAGACCCCTTGTCACTTCATTATAGCGAGAGATTATCTCAAAAGCCATATTATCATTTGATTGACTAGCTAACAGCCCCTTGATTTATTCCATAAATTACTGTATTTCTGCCACCAGGCTCCAAGGATCTTGGCGCAATTAGGCAAGTTTGATGATCTCACACCCCGGCTGCTAGTGAAGAAACTGAAGAATATGGAGATAATGCCAGTGCATCTTGGAGTGGCTTTGCTTCTTCAGGTATAAATAAATAAATATCCTGGGACATTCCTCACACACGGTCATCTGATCCCAAACTGAGCTTGTGTAGTAAGCGGCACGAGTCGTGAGCAACTTTTGAACAAAAAGTTCTTAGAGTTAAGTTATTAAAGTTAATGTTGTTTAAATGTAATCATTAAAATTCGAAAAAGCTAATGTATACCCACGTAGGTATAACCAAAGTCGTATTTAGGCCGTAGAACTTGGCTAGACCTACACTCCGGTATAATAATGACTCGATGAGGATAATTAGGATTTCCAAGAATGTAAATTAAATAAGTTCATATGATCTTATTTAAAATACATTTCAATAAATGAATTTAAATGCTTGAACTCTAATAACTTTTAAAATGTATGTTTAAAAGTGTGCTCACGACCCGTGTCGCTTGCTATACTATGGAAATCAGATAACTGATATAATACACATACTACTTTTTGTTTGTAAATACATACTTAATATACATAATCACACCCAGACTCAGGACATACAGATATCATGCACACAAATGTATGTCCTGTGTGGGAATCGAACCCACGACCTGCGGCGCGATAGGTGGAATCTTAACAAGAGTTAACTTAACCAACCACGCCCGTCATTGTATGAAACCGTATGTTTTTGAAATTTTAGTCACGAAACTCTGAAGATGTGTCAGCAGCTAATGGCGGGTCGGATATTATTTTAGTGTCAATTAGTGACGCGGCCCGGTTCAACTTGGGATATCTTCTAAGATTTCACATCGGCCAAAATTGCACACATTATTTTTGATTAAATTTTCGAGACAACTTACTTCTTAAGAAGGTAGACTATCAATATTGTGGACTTTTTTGTAGAATTATTCAGGTGCATTAATAATTTTCAACTAACAGTAATTAGGTCTCAACGTTATGTCTGCTTTTTTGACAAATTCATGAAAATTATCATCAAAATATTTATTTGTCTCAAAAATTTACCTTTTTTTAAACTTAAACCATACCCTTGAAGTCATGAAGCATGTCTTTGGGTGCAAAATGGATGAAATCCCCACCATGTTTTTTTTTTTAATTCATTCATTCATTCAATCAGTCTTTCTCTTTCTCTTTCTCTTTCTCTTTCTCTTTCTCTTTATCTTTATCTTTCTCTTTCTCTTTCTCTTCCTCTTTGTCTTTCTCTTTCTCCTATCGTATTGTTTCATTTCAAACCACCAACCAGGATATACTACTAACTACCATATCGTGAACGAAAGAGAAAGAGTTCTCTTTCTCTTTCTCTGTCTCTTTCTCCTATCGTATTGTTTCATTTCAAACCACCAACCAGGATATAATAACTAAATACCATATCGTGAACCTACTACTTTGTATTACAGTTCCATGTAAGAAACACAGTGAACTTCGCGATCAGGTCCAACGCCATCGAAGTATTATCGACAAAGCCTCAAAAAGTAGGGTCTCAAGTGATAGACATGCTCAAGCACCTGGCAGCCAGGATGTTGCCCATCGCCGAACTCCTGGACGTCCACCTGGCTCACTCCAGTCCAGCATTTAAAGACACCTGTCCAGCAACGTGGCTGGGTATAGTTAATAATAAACAATTGTAACATTTGGTCTTTTATTTATTTGCATATATAATTACTGCTCTAGAATTAAGTAGCCATTTTATTTCAATAATTAAATAGAATTTAGTAACCAAAACAGCCCAAACTTGCTTTTTGGTTTTAAATGCTGATAATGTGAACAAGCCCATTATCCCCATCTGATATCCTTGCAATCAGCTCCTATAATTATTGAATAAACCACTTTAGATTTCCTTACAATGTTTTACAAATATTTACCAAAATAATGAGAATGTTTGCCTCCTTATGTGTGAGAACTGTGTGTTGTACCGCTTGTACAACGGAGATTCTAAAGAATTGTTCGGCTTGTTGCCCATGGCTACCTTCCACCATCGCAACTCACACCATTGACAGGGAATCCATCCTCACACATTGAAAACAGAATTGTTTTAAAAGGAGCTTTCTTCCGCGGACGATCAGATTGTGGAATGAGCTCCCCGCCATGGTTTTCCCAATGGAGTACAGCATGGGGTTCTTCAAAAAGGGCGTGAAGAGATTTCTTCAGGGTCGGCAACGCGCGAGTTATACCTCTTGTGTTGCAAGCGTCCATATGCTACGATAACTGCTTACCACGGAATAGAAAAAACAACTTACCATCAGGCGGGCCGTATGCATGTTTGCCACCTTAGTGGTGTAAAAAAAAAGTTGGTTAATAATTACGAAGTAATGGCTAACCGGATTTGAAGGAAATTTTGCGCATATACTTATAAGTAGATCGAAAGAACATAAAAAAAGAGTGTCGTGGCTTCGCTCTAATTTCTGACAGCGGGCGCGGGCGCGGCGGCGCTGCGTGAACGCATCGCATTAGTCACGATTTACGATTCAAATGTTATTTTCATTAAAGAATCGTTTTGTTCACACATAAACATATTATTTATATTATAATGTTGCAATGTCAAATATAATCTTGCACAACTTTGATATTATTTCTAAGAGCCAGCTGGAATTATATTATAAATATTGTTTTCTTTCATGTTTTGTTGCGCCCGTTATTGTTTCATCTTTATGAACTGTTTGATTCAATTTATTATTGTAGTTTTATTTGATAAACTAGCTATTTAATTCATGTTTTCATTCTTTGTTTTCGTTCATCGACAACTCAAGCGTTACTGTAGTATTCGAACTTCCGACCTTCACTGAGCTGACAGCTCGCTTAAACAAAAAAAAAATTTGGTTTACTAAACTGATTATTCTGATTATACTGGTGATTAAACTGATTCATTCTTATAAAATACCATGCTTTTTAGGGTGAGGGATGCCAAACGGCCTATTACTAAGACCCCGTTGTCCATCCGTCTGTCAGTGGGCTGTATCTCATGAACGGTAATAGGTAGACAGCTGAATTTTTCATAGCTAAGCTTAATATTGTACGGAATCCTCCGTGGGCGAATGCAACCGCACTTGGCCGGTTCATTTTCACACGACTTAGCCGGCAAACAAGCATACGGACCACCTGGTGGTAAGCGGTTACCGTAAACCTATGGACGCCTGTGAAGCCACGGGTGAGGATTGCAAAAACCGGGGCATCATTCACGCGTTACCGACCTTTCCCCCTCCCCAATGAGCTCTGGCGACCTTACTCACGCGCAGGAACACAACATATGTATTTGCTTTGCTGCGGTATTCTGTAAGGTGGAGGTACTTCCCCAGTCGAGCTGCTCTTTGAGCGAATAAACGCTTTGCTCTACCTCTCTTTAAAAACCTCTGTTTAAATATTTCAAATATATCTACACAGAAATAAAGTACTATAGAAACGGCTGAGAATTCAATCTAGAAAAGCTATAAACTCGGAGGAAATAGGTATATGAAGCGTTTGTGAGACGAATGTTGCAATTGATAAGGTGGCATAAACCATACTATCGTGTATGGCATGGTCCGAAGGTCTGAAAGGAAAGGTCGGCGCTTCCGGCCCTTTTGGACCCTAGTAAGGGATGTAAAGTTTGTGGAAAAGATTTTAGCTAGTTGTGATGTATACGCTATTTCATCACAGAGAGCGAATCCTATCTGTGATACACTAGATCTACACCTTTTTAGGGTTCCGTAGCCAAATGGCAAAAACGGAACCCTTATAGATTCATCATGTCTGTATGTCTGTCTGTCTATCCGTCCGTATGTCACAGCCATTTATTTCCGAGACTATAAGAACTATAATGTTGAAACTTGGTAAGTAGATGTATTCTGTGAACCGCATTAAGATTTTCACACAAAAATAGAAAAAATACAATAAATTTTGGGGGTTCCCCATACTTAGAACTGAAACTCAATTTTTTTTTTATTAGTTTTTTTTAATACGTCATATATTGAAATTAATATCAAATACTCAGGTCTATACTACCATTTACTTATATACCTACATGTTTGTACGGAACCCTCGGTGCGCGAGTCTGACTCGCACTTGGCCGGTTTTTATTATTTTAACAAGCTTTTTTAACATGCCTTGTTAGTATGGGTTGAATCTTGAAACTGAATTTTAAGATTGACCCATTGAGCTGAAATTTTACATACTCTTTTAATTTGTATAACAATGTACACACGGCAACAGATCAAGCTATACATTTCTAGTATAAGCTGACCTCCCATTGTAAGGAAATCCTATACAATGCGAGATCAGATTATACTGGAAATGTATAGCTTGATCTGTAGCCGTGTGTACCTAATAAAACCTTTTTTATTAAAGATTTTTTTTTATTTTCTCTCTTCTGCACGCAAATGACTAATAAATGTGTTTATTTTTTCTTAAATAGATACCTATTGTAAAAATATTTATTGGTAATTCTTATTCCCAAAGCTTACAAATTACATTATGCATCGATACTATAGATATATACGTAATTTTCATCGGCTTCAAAACGTTAGATTAAACAGAAACTTTGTACACTTATAAGAACCGATGTCAATACAAAAAGTTTTTTTTTTAATTTCATTTTTAATACATGATTTTTTTGGTGACTGTACTTACATTATCTTCTAATATACTATAATGCATACCAATTATCAGGTCAATCCGACCACTGGAAGAGGGTGAAATTCGACTTTCAAGATTCCACCGTCCAAACATAGTTGCATACATACATACATTGCAAGATAAATATAAGTTTGTAATAATTAGGCACCATCGTTAATAATGTTTAGTGTAGAGCTTCCCACGTCGCTCCTCTATAGTCTGTACTATTCTAGAATCCCAGAATATTTTTTATTGATTTTAATTTAATGTTCTTCATCAATTCTACTCCTTGACTCAAACTACGCTCGTGTAACCACTTCCAGTTAATCTAAGCCCTGGTATAAGGGCCACACCCGCTCCTCGTGACCTTATCAGCACCGTATTTAGGGCTAAGTGCCTATCAAATCGCTATTAAATAATATTCCACCACGTTAAGTAAGCCCAGAGTAATAAAGATTGTGCCAAAATGTATGGGGTAAGGGAAAAAGGGATTCCATAGTCGAGGCGTTTTGTTCATAGAAAAACATTTTTAGATAGTAAAAAAGTTACGGGAAGAAGTACATACGAGTATCATTAACCTTTTCACAAGACATTTGCAACGTGACTTGTGCTGACTAATCCCGGTTAACAGATTTATGCCAAAAAAATTATGAGTCTTGATAAACCTGTTAATCTAAGCTTAGACCTGGGCCACAGCCCAAAAATAAGACGGTTGCGATGCTACTAAGGGAAAACATTATTACCGTACAACATTAACTAACTCAACTATGCTATTAAAAAAAAAAACTAACTTTATTTCATTATTATTATTTGTTTTATAGCGGCAATAGAAATACATATTCTGTGAAATTTCAGCTGTCTACCTATTACGGTTCATGAGATACAGCCCACTGACAGACTGACAGACGGACGGATAACGGAGGCTTATTAATATTTATTTATTTATTTATTACTTTGCAGCTTAACAGCATCAATAAACAGCCAAAACGCTACAAAAACAAAATATATTATAACGTTAAAATATTACATTCATCGTTCTAACATTCTTTTCCATTCATTCATCAATCGTACCATCCCTGTCACAAACAAGTCACTATGAGGTGCGTCCTCGAGCAGAGAGTTGATAAGAAGCATTGCACAATATGATCCCGTTGGGCACCATTTGGGCACGATAAACCTAAAAAAAAACGCCGCAGCAATATTAAAAAAATAGCATATCACTGCATAGTGTTCGCGACAGATTTACGACCAACGTTCTATCAACATAATAAATCGGCATAAAACTATAAATAAATCAATTACAAAGCAGCACCTAGCTGCACAATCCGAACCTCCATCTCAATAGGCGGTTAGACCTTTTCACCCAACAAATAAGCTGGCAAGATTTATTTACGTCCGCGGGGCCCCAAGGCGGCGATTAGAGGGTTACCGATAGGCCCCCGATAAAAATGGGCCCTTTATCACGGCTAGTATCTGCCGAGGTGTATTGGGTGGGTGTTAAAAAGTCCACTACGGGATTACTTTGAAATATGTGCGGCGAGTTGAGAATTACTAAAAAACCGTGAGTTAGTAAGAGTAATACTTTAGGCTGAAAGTTTTAGGCCCTGGATACTTCAGTAAGTTATAGTCATGTTTTAGGCTGTACTGTATGAGGTTTTATGACAGTCTTATTTTTAACCGACTTCAGAAAAAGGAGGAGGTTTTTTTTATGTTTGTTATCTCATATCACTTATTAACCGATTTGGAAAATTATTTTTTTGTTTGGAAGGGACACTTCCCGTTTGGTCCCATTGTCAGCAGGTCTGCATTTGATTACTTTTTAGTGTATTTAGAAGTCGGTTTAAGGTTTTTGTATAACGAAGAATGTAAAACTGGTTTTTGTGGCGCCCTTTATCAGGGGTAGTCAATTTTTACAAGTTTTTATCTTTAACTAGCCTGGTTATTATGGATCGAATCTTGCAAATAAATTGTAAAACGGTTATCCCGAACCGTTTGAGCTGAATTTTGCATACACGTTCAGTTTGGATGGCAATGCGTACTTAGAATAATATTTAAGTGATATTGAATAAAAGTTTGATACAAAAATGTTTTTTATTTATCTTGAATCCAACTCTACTCTTAGACTTAAAACAAAAAGAGAAGACACAGTATTCATTCAGTTACAGTCAAAAATGTGTGTATACGGTAAGATCACACGTGCTCTCGACACTATAGATATACATACCCTCGAGCTGTGGAACTACCGTATCTTCCCATTTAATTTAATTCTAAGACTACCTTGAGTAAAATCCATTATATTTCAACACCGCACAACAAAGCTCAAACCTCAGAGTATATAAATACTACGTACCAAACTACAACAATACAGTTTTCAGTTGACAAAACTGTCACAAACTACCCGCAGATAAGATGTAGTGTGTAGTCCACTGCAGTGTGTGTTAACAATACACTGTGATTGCTTGTAGCGAGCGAGTGATGTATAGCGTTCTGCGTAGTATTGTAAATTAACTTTTGGTAGTTCATTCGATTGAACGGCCTTTGATCGTGAAAGTTTGTGTTGCAGACAGAAATGTACATTGAATTGTGGCCTAGTGCAAAATATGATTATTCGGTTAAATCTGATATCTTATTTATAAATGCTTACACGAGGAACGTAATTTATTTTCTTTATCCAAAAATCAAAGTTCAAAGTATGCTTCCTTAGTCAATAATATAAACGAAGTTACCAGTATTCGAACTTCCCGAGAGATTATGCAAATGGGTCACCAGCTTTTTGTCCACCAGATGGTAGTTCGACTGGTGCCTCAGCCTCTGGACCTTACAGTATACCACATCGTAACGTCACCAGAACTTATCGGGGAGAGCGAAAAGAAAAGTATGACTTCACATTCCAAGAGCGAATAAAATACTTTTATGTCAGTTTAAATTCATACCCATGCTTTAAATTCATGTTGTGGCAAATCTAAGTAGTTTGTGTGACAGTTTGAAACTTAAAGCCCAGTGCTCGCCAACTTAAAGCTAATTGTCACGACGACATCTTGAAGGACGGGCAAAGCTCTCGGGCTTGTCTCTTTACCACAGAATAAAAAATTGTCTTGACTTTATTTCAATAACTTGCCGACTATGATTTGCTTGTTTTTGGTTATCGGACTGTAAAATTATGAAATGTCTGAACCTTCATAATAATAAATATCCTGGGACATTCCTTACACACGGTAGTATACATAATTACACCCAGACTCAGGACATACAGACATGTTCATGCACACAAATGCATGTCCTGTGTGGGAATCGAACCCACGACCAGCGGCGCGATGGGTGAAATCTTGACCAGAGTCAACCAACCGCGCCAGCTGGCCCGTCAAAACAAATAAATATCGCACTGACTGACAGAAAACGCACAGCGATGAACGAAGGACATTTTGAATATTCCTTGTTTAGCCATAAGAAAGGAATTCCCGAAATTCCGTCCCTAAGGGGATAAAATACGGCACATGCAATACTCGCTCGATCTTCCACACAACGATTCAGTCGGACATTCCTGCTGCGGACCTAAGAACGGTTTTCCTCAGCGCTAAAATATGGGTTTTTCAAATCAGGCGTAAAAAGAGCTGTTCAAGGTTGGCAACACATTGGAAATGCCCCTGCAAATGTCCATAGGCGGCTGTGACCGCTTACCATCAAGTGAACCGCCTGCTTTTCAAGCTATCAATATAAAGTAGGATAGAAGAAAGAACCGATGTAAATCCAATTTCATTAGTCGAAAACTTGGCTGAATCAATCTTCTCTTATAAACTAATCAAATTAGATTTATCGAAGGCAGACAATGCCCATATGCCTCACAATCGCAAATCAATTGGAAGAATGGTTCGTCACATACAGAGTGCTACAAAAAACTAGACAGTTAATAGATTAATTACTGGAAAATCAACTTGAAATTGATTGAACATGTTGTTTACAAAAAAAAACTGTAATATACGTAATTTTATAGAGTAGAGTTTGATGATAGAGCAGAACAATATCGTTGGAAGCTATGTCGAGGCACGTAGCTATTATACACGATGACTTTTTATTCGTTGTTTCGCTAGAACAAACGTTGTTCAGTCCATGGTCTACTAACATACTATAACATCAAATAAATAAAAACGTCATTGGTTTTTGAAAAAACCACAAAACAGGAAAAATTCAAAAAGTCAGGACGCCGCGGATTCCCACACCTGCTACAAAACTGGCATGCCGCCGCGCCACAACTACTTTGAGTACAAGCGCGGTGTCTGGTCTGTAAGGAGTAACGATAATCCCGACTTTTTTAACTTTATTTTGTGTTTTTTAAAAAACCAATGACGTCATTTTTTTCATTTGATGTTATAGAATGTTAGTAGACCATGGTCTGAAAAACGTTTGTTCTAGCGAAAAAACGAATAAAAAGTCATCGTGTATAGTAAACCATGTTTGCGGACTACTGACTGTTTAAATATATTTTTTATGTATAAACTTGACACCCCTTTATCTTTAATTTTATAATTTTTACTTGTTATCTTTGCCATTCATCCGTTAGCGATGAAACTTTTGCGAGGTTGTGCGCAGAGCGGGGAGCGATACAAAGCAGTTGACGACACATAATGGTGCGTCCATGCTTGGCGAACCGATTCGCGTAGCGTGGACGGGCTTGCCGAGCCTCGAACGAGCAAGATTGTCAGTTTTTTCACTAACAAAGGGATTCGCATCGTGCTCGTTGTAGGTTCGTTCGTGGCTCGGCTCGTGCTCGATTCGCGTAGCATGGACGCACCATAAGTTATTGCAAAGTATGCCGGGCAAGTAATCATTATGAGGATATTCAAGAGTGAGGGAAAATAACTTAAGACTCGATATACCATCCTGATTTACATTAATTACATCTTGATTAACACGGCCTTTTGCACATAATTATAAAATTTCTTGTCTTATGAGAAATGTTTTATAAAATGTATGCGCGTGTCAGATTCGACATGAGAAAAAAAAACCTTGTAATATATGTGTGGTCTCATGTCCCTGGATATCTAACACTAAAACATTAGCGAAAATTTCTGAAAAAGTGTTTAATTTTTCATGTAATTTCTGTCTGATACAAGGACACAGGAAATCAAAAGTTGTCAAATACTACTAAATAGTCAAATCACTCGAAAAACGTGTGACACTTGTTACAATTAAAAAACATTAATTCTATGTTACAATAAAAAAATAGCAAACTAACATTTTATTCATGTTCTAATCTATATTTACCACATTTACCGAATCCTAAAATAAAATACCTTGACGAACGTTTATTTTCGCATAAAATTATTCTAAATCCAGGTTTTAATATAAATGAGGTGGCTTAGAGTGTAATAAAACACCGGACTTAAATAATTATTAAGGCTTTTCGCTAATTACTTTGGTAAGGCTCGATTAACTTAAGAATAATTAAAGAATTGCAGATTGAACTCTATTATTTTATTATTTTCACCATAAACCTAGCACCTAAGAACTTGAATATTGGCAGGATCCATAAAAATTGAGGCTTTAAATGTTACTCCATTATTTAGTTAGACTATAATAGGCGTTTTAGTTTGATTGATGAAAGAAAAAAATACACACTCTGATACAATATATACAAATACTAATAGATACATACAGATAGCAATAATAGCATTTTTCTGGCTGCACCTTAAAAAAAATTACCTGGCTGTTTTACCAATTTTTCTCTCGCATTTTTTTTATTTTTTGACTACATTGTAAATGCATTTAAAGTGCACATATATTTCACAGATCCGTGTATCGTAAACTGTCAACCATGTTAAGCTCCAGTACAGACAGCACAGTACATTTAGTAGTACAGGTTACAGTAGGCTTATGAGAATAGTATAAATACAAACCACCCCCTAGTTAAAAACCTGCCGCCAGCTCCATCAAGGTGTTACAGAAGATGTGCTTGCGAACCTTTTTAATATAAAATATGGTTATGAGACGCGCGTCCCAGTGCGAGTTAAGGGGTTAAACAATGTGAGATTATAGTCAAAAATATCAATAAAGAAATAATTAAACAACATTTTTGGCAGGGCAGTCGGCCCTGCCAAAAAACTAGCTAAAAAGTAAAAGAATATAATCAGTGACACTCAGGATGATGTAATGGTGCGTCCATGCTAAGCGAATCGAGCACGACCCGAGCCACGAACGAACCTACAACGAGCACGATGCGTATCTCTTTGTTCATGAAAAAACTGACAATCGCGCTCGTTCGAGGCTCGCAAGCCGGTCCACGCTACGCGAATCGTGCTCGCAGTGTGCTCGTTCGTGGCTCGGCTCGTGCTCGGTTCGCCAAGCATTGATGCACCATAAGGATTCTAACGATACCACATACTCTATTGAGGCATTTAAAAATTATGGTGAAATAAAGAAACTCACATACATACATGAACCCTGAAAACATACACTCATAAAAATCTGGCTGGCTGGTAAAAATCTATTCAGGTAAATAAGTGGGACACCCGATAGAAGGATATGGTATCCCGCGTTCGTTACGTCTTTTTGGTCCCCATCCGTAATGTTAAAAAGCTCCGCTTAAGAAAATAGTAATCCTACCATTTTACTAAAACCAAGCTCTTAGCTTTACTATGTGTAAATCATAACTGCACGACAGTGTACTACCGCTCGGCCGAGCTGGAAGCAGGGTCACATAGTAAATTCTTGCGGGAACAGGCAGTTTGTCAAAAATGGGTGATCACGGCCCGTTAAACGTTATCTAGATGACCTCATGTGACGCGCGTGCCAGGCCTCTATGGGGCGAGTGAGTCACTTTTGTCTTGGATATTTTGTAAGAATTGTGTTGTTATACCTAGCATTTTAACAGAAGAAGCAAAGTACATCCATAAAGTTTTTTTTAATTTTTTTAGGGCTTTGTCCAGGTTATGTATTGAAGCTGTGAATCTCCCGGAATCTTCTAAATGACGGTAAAAACTACATACTTCAGAAGTACACCCTGGATGGTATCGATAATATAACCTAGATACCGACTGTAGCGCCATCTGCCGGGCTTATTTGTGAATCTAAACCATCCAGGGCGCCACCTAAACGCATACAAAAAAAAACATTCAAATCGGTCCAGCCGTTTAGGAGGAATTCAGTGACATACACACGTACAGTAGAATTTTATATATAAAGATAACACACCGAGATGGCGGCTGCCATTAAAAAAAATTAAAAAGAAAGGAGTCTTACAATTCGAAGCGAACACTCTTGTAAATGTTTGACGATCATAAAAGGGAGCATTGTATTCTAGCTCCGATGTAAACAAACAAACTTCACTTTAACACTATGCTAATGTTGACGAAAGTGGAACACGTGATCTTTGCCAGAAACTACATCTATCAATGCAATGAGTGAAAGAAAAGTACTTTGTCAATCCAATGTAAAATCCCAAATACACGGTGACTTTTTATTCATTTTTTTCGCTTGAACAAACATTGTTCAGGCCATGGTCTACTAACATTGTACAACATCAAATAAAAAAAAGTCATTGATTTTTGAAAAAACCACAAAACAGGAAAAATTCGAAAAGTCAGGAAGCCGCGGATTCCCACACCTGCTACAAACCTGGCATGCCGCCGTGCCGCAACTACTTTGAAGTGCAAGCGCGGTGTCTGGGTTGTAAGGAGTAACGATAATCCCGACTTTTTTAACATATTATATATTATACATATTATATATTATATATTATATTGTGTTTTTTCAAAAAAATTGGATGTGGAATGAACTCCCCATTACGGTTTTCCCGGTTAGCGCTACGATATGGGGTTCTTCAAAATAGGCGTAAAAAGAGCTCTTCAAGGTCGGCAACACATTGGCAATCCCCCTGGTATTGCAAATGTCTATAGGCGACGGTGACCACTTTCCATCGGGAGGCCCGTTTGCCTGTTTGTCAACCACTTGACATAAAAAAAAAACAACAATGACGTAATTTTTTTCATTTGATGTTGTACAATGTTAGTAGACCATGGTCTGAACAACGTTTGTTCTAGCGAAAAAACGAATAAAAAGACACCGTGTATAGATTGGATAGACCCAACATTTTTTACGGACATATCTTGATTTAATTTATAACATAAAATAAGCGTCAATGGAATGTATAGGATTGACTGGAAGACTGGAAGAGAACTGAAACTATCGTTTAAATGAAGTTGCTGAAACAGACCGCTCTGATGTCTGAAAATCTGCTACCACATCAAGCTTGTGACATCAGATTTTCTACTTGAGAAAGATAAAGAGACTTTCCAGCCAGGGCTGACCAGAAAGATATTTACGATGATATACTTTTTTTAGCTGGCTGGTTATAGAGAAGATAAAAGCATAAGCCCTGGTTCCTCGCGATATTTTACTTCACCGTAAACTCAAACTTCTTGTAGACTTCAAGCCGACTGCTGCTTTCAACTACACCAGGTCAGTGGCGTAGCAGGGGGGGCGGGGCGACTCCCAAACGGGAGACACCCGACTGCGAAAAAAACTTACACAAGCCAAGCCATAAAAATAGTAATTATTTTAAAGAAAGCCGAATGCATTTTTTTTATACGACTCAGTTGGTAAACAAGCATACGGCCCGCCTGATGGTAAGCGGTTACCGTAGCCATATGGACGCTTGCAACACACGAAGCACCGCGTGTTACCGACCTTGCCCCCCACCCCTATGAGCTCTGGCGACCTTACCAGGAAAACAACTTTACACAACATGAAGTTATTTGGCTGCGGTATTCTGTAAGGTGGAGGTACTTCCCCAGTCGAGCTGCGCTTTGAGCGAATATACACTATGCTCTACCTCTCTCAATTGTAGAAGAATATTGTAGAAGAAGCAATATAATAAAAATCAAATTATAGTTTGCGTTTTCGGGGTGACGACACCACGATTTCCGCACCGGGTGCCATCCATGCTACGCCATGCACCAGCTACTAAGATTAAAACTGATATCGATGAAGCTGAATTCGAGCAGAAATGCTCAGTGAAGTTCGACAAATATACGGACGATAAATCCAGTTAACGATTGTGCGGTAAGACGACATGGAAGTGCAATGGCAAGTAATGGATTACACTCGTACACGAATAGTTACTGCAGACAGTTATTTTACAGCTTTAACTGTGTACATGTGGTCTTATCCTGGCCTATTTATTATAAAGACTGATAGATAAAATAGGTGTAAGGAGATAATTAGGAGAAGGAAATATCTTGACCATTTAAGAATTTACTGCAATTTTTTCGGGTTAATGACAAAAAAAACATCGGTACGCGTACGTTACAAATGCAGCGATGTTTCGATATTCATAGTGCTGCTTCATTTTTCATAATAATAATTAAATAATTAGCACTTACGAATATATTAATTAAATACGTTTGTACATATACTTTTGGAAAGTTTGCAACCCTTTAATCTATAGTTGTTAGCTGGTCTCGCAGCACCTTTAAAGTCACAGTAACCGACTACGGAAAAATACTCGTCAGATGCTCAGTATGAAATATTGAACGAGAAGCTTCGAAGTACTCCCTTGGGATGTGGCAGTCTACAGTTTATGAGGATGTTGGCTGCAGCAAAAAGGGTTGATCTTCTACTAGACTGGTTTCTTCGGGAATGGGGTCTATATTATTGATGGCTGGTACGAAGGGAGTTTTGTATGGAAGCACACGATTTATAGGAATTACTTCTTGTTCCTTATGATGAAACAAAATATGAAATCCTAAATGTAATTTGCTTACGTAATTGGAACTCTCTGACACCCAGACTAAGATTGAACTTGTGTTCTGAGGGTCACCTGTGCCCCGAGTGTAAAGAATCGTTTGAGTTAACTATAAATTTTTATGGGAGAAATTAGTACCATGAGTGTGCCGCTAGATGCGCTGTGCCAATTTTATACAGAAATGTCGTAAGCGCAAAGTTAGTAAGCGTTTACTAACGTGAATTCTTTACACTCGGGGTACTGTTCCTTACTTTGCAGTTCCCATAAACATACAATAAATTGTTTTACAAAACTATAAGAACAAAAAAGAAAAGGCTAAATACTTTGATCAGTAAATGTATCCAGATTCATCGTAGAAGCTGTCCACACGTAGAAAACGTAGGGGTGTCAAAAATTAAAATTAGTAACTGTTATAATGTTTAATATTTAAATGGATTTTTGTTCGGAGCCTGGCATACCCATCGGGCATAATTTTGTTTTTTTTTAAATGGCGGCGCACGTTGAAACCTATAAACATCCATTATGGACACTCATATGAACGAAAAATTACGAGGGAGTTTACGTCCTAAAACGTCACTTTACAGAGTTATTTGCAATAAAAGATCGATGTTTGACAAATTAAATAACTTTGCGGAAAATTCAAAATACAAAAAATATGCATCGATTGGATCCAATTATATTTTTATGCCTTTTGCGGTCGAGACCTTGGGACCATGGGGGTCAGAAGCTCGCCGTTTTGCTCGCACCTTGTCTTCAAAATTGATCGAGACCTCCGGAGATCAGCGGGTGGGGAGATTTTTCCGCCAACGCGTCAGCTTGGCTATCCAAAGAGGAAACGCTGCCAGCCTTCTACCTTGCCGTAATCGGAAGCAGCGGCAGGCTTGAGGAAATTTTCTATAATAGATTGTATTCTGTAAATATAGATTGTATTTTGTACATATTTGTTGTTAATAAATAATGGTACAAATAAAAAATATAACCATGTGAAATAAATAAATAAATTATAGGCTGATGATGATACTAATAATATCTATTTACTCAGATGTATATGTCTTTATGAAGCGCTCGTGGTGTAGCATTATTAGCCGTTCGTAATCGATCGGCAAAGTTAAGCTACCACCGTCGTAGTCGGTACCGGGATGGATGACCGCCTATTGGTATTTCAAATCGAGCGTTTCCGTGCTTCGGAGGGCACGTAGTCTACCTCCACCGATCCGCAGTGGGCACGCGTGGTGCAGTATCTGCCCATTCCCTTTCACCCTGATTTGTGAAAGGAGGCCTGTGCTCAGCAGTGGGACTTTATAGGCTGATGATGATAAAGAGTAAGACATAGGTATAATAATATAGTGTAGATATAGTAGAGATCTTGAATATAAACCTATTCAAGAAAGGACCATCACACGTTGATGACACAAAATAAACAACCAACGATCAATCGCAATATGTTAATTGAAACAATTTTAAACATGCATAAAAAGTGGCAACCCGTAAACACGCCTGATAAAGTTACCGGCGCATTTAATGAGGTGCGAGCGTAACATTAACCCCCCCTGAAGCCGGGTATCGTGCAACTAGCGCGCAACTGTTGTAAAAACCAGCAAGTCTTTTGTTACTTCATTTATCTGTAATAGGAGTTTAGGAGTTGTGGTGCTGTAGTTTCATTTGGTTTTGTTTTACTGTGGTTGCAAATAGTGTTTTGTTTTTTTTTTAATGACCCGGTCTTGACCCGGTGATGTATTGGTTTGTTAAGGTGTAGTTTTTTTTATACGTTTAAGTATTGTTTATGGTAATTTTATTATAAATAAACAAAAAATAACATTGAGTGTTTATTGCAAGCATAATTGTCATACTTTCCACAAATATTATCGAAAGTAAATCTGTTTTCTTTGTGATGAAATTTGGCACGCAGATAGATCATAACCTGGATTAGCATATAGGATAGTTTTTATCCCGGGAAAACATCAGATTGCGGATCAGGGTGGAAGCTACTTGCGAATATTAATTTTAAATACGATATTTTGCATTGATTAGCTACCGTTTTTTTTTAACTTTTAGTAAATTTAAGTTTCTGAACTTTTTCAAAAATAGACCCACATTTCAACTTATTGAGACCATAGACTACAGAGCCACGAGCATTTATGTAAGTACGGTCAGCGCCAAAAGTAGATTGGCATATATATGAAAACACAACCGAGGGGCATACAGTGGTACCTACCTACAGATTGCATGTTAAAATAATTTATAGTGTCAATATCCAGAGAGGAAACTGAGGATTACGATTGTATGGAACAAACGCCACCAGCATATCCTCTTAACAGTTTAAAAACTGTCTTGTGACACGGTACTAAAGAGATCAGCTACTTTTGACGCTGACTGTACAGCTATTTCCCTTAAGTGTAATTCAAAAATAGAACTGTACCTTAACCTTTCCCAACACCAGAATGTGTTTGAAAGTTGTGAAACAAGCCGTTTCAAACAACTCAATCATAAAAATAAACTCACATTCAAAGAGTGCCAGCGAGCAAACGATGCGAAATAAAAACCCATGGCGGATGGGTTATCCCACGTCAATTTATCATAACACCGGCCGCGACATTTGTTACAACACGTCAAAACTAAAATAGAATCACTTGTTTGTGTCCAAACAGCAACCACGTGTATTCCATCGCGTTAACTATTGGTCATATGACGTGGAGCTTTACCTATTTGCATATAAAAAAAACATTGGCACTACATACCGCAATTTGAATATTGCGATAATTAATTGACGTAGAACCTTACCTTTTTACACATAAAAGATAAAAAAAACACTGGCACTACACACGCCAATTTGAATTTGGAACTTATAAAACGAAATCGAACTACATGAAGAGTGCCTTTGATGTTTCATTTTGAAATGAATACCATTTAGTCTTTAAACTAGGCCAAAGCAGTTTATTTTATGAAATGACACAATTCAGAACACAACATGGCTTTTAACTTTTAAAATTATTGCTATTGGCTATAAGTTCATTCTCATTTGTCAATGGGAAACCTATTGTAGTGCTTTGAACTGAAACCAGAATATGAAACTATTATAAATTATGTCAGTTAGGCATCCAAAGTCTGCTATCATCATCAATAAAAAAAGTTTTTCGATAAATTATAAATTCATATAAATCAGAGAAAATGAAGGTTTTAAATCACATTAAAAAGAAAATACCGGTCAAAAGTAAAACATGTTTGAAAAAAGAATAGGTACAGATAAAGCTCATCGCGATTCATTCATTATATTATCATTGTTACTTGAACGCACCTGAAGGAAAAGCGCGGGAAGCTCATCCGTCATACACGATGCCTCCACCGTTTGCCGCCAAAACGATCCGCTCAACCAAAACCATTCACTCATAGTCATTGTTCTTCGACACAAATCACTCGGGTTTTGACACTCTTTTATAATAAAAAAAACTGTTATTGTCTATGATCTTTGGTTTTTTTATATAGGAAAGTGGATGGTAGTGTCGTGATCGATCGGGTGGGCAGCGCGTAGGTGTCGACCAACACGGTATAAGTTGTAGGACGGACTGGAAGCGAGCGGCGGCGACGTGTCGCGTATTTTTCTATTCTACCGGTATTTTTCTCTTCAGTGTAACATGTCACATGTTCACTAGTTATTGGGCCGTGCTATTTTTAATTGGCCCTAAACTCGTGTGATAAAATGACATAAACAAGACATTTCTTCTTATTTTTTTAATCATCGCGAATGCCCGGAATTTATTACTTTTTTTGTAGGCATTCAAACATAAAAGTAACAATGAAAGCTTCATGGTTAGTAAGATAGCTATAGGTATATTGATCTTTAAGAAAATTAATTGCCATTTAAATAAATCGGTCCTACAAAACAAATTTTATTTTTAATTCAGTATGAAATAAGTACCTAATATTGCTTTAGCAATTTCGCACCCTAGAAAAATTACTTCATAATACATTACCTGATATTAGACCTTGGAACAACCGCTATACAGCCAAGTGCTTATTTCGGCATGGCATTCATTAGGCCTCGTAAGGGGAATGGCCGGTAATGTCCAGGGCGGCATCGCTGCCCACTGATGAGTCAGTCGCCAAACAACGCTCAACGTTTTTCAATTTAGATACCTAGTTAAAGTTAATAGGCGGGTCGCGGTATGCTGGGTATACAGTAATGTATTTAGCATATTTGATAAGGAGAATATGATATGAGGAAATAAAGCTGGCTGTGGGTGGTTGCGCTAAACGAAGAAGGGAGGGCTCTCAAGTGTAAGTAATAATCTCAGTTTGGGACACTCTTTACACACGGCCATCTGATACAAACTATGTAGAGATTTTACAGCGGAAACCAGATAACCATAATAAAAAATACTTGTAATTTTGATTTTCTTGTTTTTGGGGTTCCGAACCAAAAAGGTAAAATGGACACCTTATGGTACCACTCCGTCCGTCTGTCTCAGCGGTTTATTTCAGCAACCACTGATGCTATTTGAGATTCTTTCCAAAAGAGGAGCGTAATTTCAAAGTTGAGCTACAATTTAATTTGATAAAAAATTCAAATCATATAAAAGGGCTTCAATAGAACATTATAAAATAGGTTATAATTTTCTTTTTGTTGCGTAGTTTATGATAAAAAATGACAAAAAAAATACATCGTAGGATTCGAACCCAATAGGTACCAACCTTGTAGGCTACGAACTCAAGACCTCCTCGTCACTACCACTGAGCTATCATCGCAATCTCATCTCATCTCACTATAACGTAGACAAGGAACTAAGTGGAAGAGTTTTTTGTTTGTTTATATGGCCTAATCTCAAGAACTACCAGTCTGATTAGAAAAATTCTTTCACTAATAAGAATCTATATTATCCCCTAGTACTTATTTATCCCGGGAACGCGGATGAAACCGCGGGGAACAGCTAGTAATATTATAAATGTAAAGCTCAGGGGGCCTACCACAAGCCCCCTTATGTTAACCCTTAATAGTTCGCGTGGGGTGTCGTACACCCCATCTAAAGATTCACTCAATAATGCGAGCTTAGCTTCTAGGTACGCGTGTGACATTGTCAGTTGCGATCGAAAGTTGTACTTTATGAAGAGTTACTCGCATTCTTTGGACTATTTGTCTGACGGGGTTATACACCCCACGAGACCACTTTTTTAACTTTTTAGGATGTTTGTGGTTCAATCATGAATCAGCAGCTGAACGGATTCGGATGAAATTTGGCACACAGATAGGATATTTTCTAGATTATCACTTTTCCCGGTAAAATAAGAGGTCCCTCGGGAACTCGAGTGAAACCGCACGGTGGACAATAGTTGAAGATAATGTTTTCATACCTATACTAAGTATATGGCTTTTACTAGAGATACATTTTTTTTTCATTTCCCTTTCATCATCATCATCATCAGCCTTTATGTCCCACTGCTGAGCACAGGCCTCCTGCACACAAAATTAGGGTGAAAGGGAATGGGCAGATACTCCACCACGCGTGCAGATCGGTGGAGGTAGGCTAGTGGTCAACCTACTGTTGGAGTTATCAAGCCGACAGAAGGCCTTCAACTAGCTTAACGACTACCACAATTAATTGATAACCGGGACCAACGGCTTTACGCGCCTTCCGAAGCACGGAAACGCTCGATTTGAAATACCACTAGGCGGTCACCCATCCAGGTACCGACCACGACGGTGTTAGCTTAACTTGCCGATCGATTAAGAACGGCTAATCATGCTACACCACGAGCATTTCCCTTTACTTCGAGGAAAACTCCCTTTGGAGTACCTAATACCAAGCAATTCAATTCCACAACTAGTATGTGCTTTTGCACTGGTTATAACAGTATCAATCAATCACTGCTATATTAAGGGGCACGAGTGGTGAGCACAGATCGGTCTGTTTGGCGGAATGAAGCAGGGGGGAGCGCCGAGCTGCACACGATTGGTTCGTCAGTCGATGCTCGTCGTCTATTGGATTCTCGCGTGTCATTTGGCTATTTTGATTTAGCCAAAAGTATACACGCGAGCTTGCCCCCACTACTGCCTATCTGTGCTCACCATTCGTGCCTCATACTGTATCTAAATGTTTAGTGGGTCCTTAGCCAATCAGAGCGCATTGTCGGTTAAAAAAAAAACGTCATTAGGCTTCTTCGGGAATTCTTTATAAGAATGAAGGTAGTTAGTAGTTGTTGGCAATTTTAAATTAGAGCAAGGTACGACCTTTAACAATCTGATACAAAAAAATAAACATTATCTATGGGAATAAGATATATTTATTTTGGGACTACTAAGATTGAGATACAACAACTTTTAGAGTTCCCCGACTCTATAATTAATTGACGAAACCCTTTGGGATACATTAGGTACTAATGACTTAAATCCTATATTTAAAAAATCTATTAAAACATTACACAAAAAGATTCTGAATATTATTATTATATATTTCTTAAGTAATTATAATGAAATACATTGGTTTTATTTAAAAAAAAAATGCGATTAAAATTGAGTTCAGATAACTCTTCATCGATACTCAAGCTTTCCGAACCAGTGGTAGAGTCATACCATTCTTTATTCAAAAATATGACATCTAAATAAAACCTATTACCATTTTAAACACGATATATGTAATGAATCCTGTTCATTCGATTGGAAGTCACACTTGACCTGTATTTCTATTTATCAATGTTGTTCGGTACATACCTACCAACTATTACATCAGGTATACAGGAATAGTGCTCGTGCGCATGTAGATCTACTGTTAAGATACTGTACAGGGGATTGTGATAGTAGCACGTAAATAAATACTTTTTTTATTATTCTACACAGCACTGTCGGCAAACAAGCATACGGACCGCCCCGCCTGGTGGTAAGCGGTTACCGTAGCCTTATGGATGCTCGCAACGCCCATCGATCCTTCCCGTCCCCTGATGCCTAGGAACACAACATCAAGTTATTTGCCTGCGGTATTCTGTAGGGTCAAGCTGCTCTTTAAAAAAATGCTTTGGCTCTACCTTTAACTTTAACCATTGCAATACGAGCAAAAAGAAAAGAAAAAAAATAAGACATAAGGAGCATATTATATTGCATAGGTGTAGCCTTAATATGTTGAAGTCTATAATTACGTATATTATGAATATTTTTTGCGCAAATATATTGAAAAATCTTTAGTATGAAGGCAGTGTTTTTATTATACATGTTTTTTATTTTTTGAGTAAAGTAGTGGCTTGTGTTTGGCATATCTGTGAAACGTCTTAGGACCCATGGCCCTTTCCTTTGCCTCAACCTGTGGCCTCAACCTATTAGATCACCAATTTATAATGTTGTATCAAGGGCGGATCCAGCCTTTAGGTTAGGGGGGGGGTCACACACTTATATCCAGCTTGGATGGGTTTCAAAATACATAATACTATAGCTGTTACCCGCAGATTCACACGGAAATAGTAGAGTACATTTTTAATAATTTTTCAAAATGGGTCCATTAGTTCAAGTAATTAAATTCTAGAGAAAAGTGGGGCGGCCGAGGCCCAGGGGAGGGGTCATGACCCCTATGACCCCCCCCCCCTGGATCCGCCCTTGTGTTGTATAGTATGTAATAATAATAATAATAATATACTTTATTGACATATAAAACTTATACAACGTATCTTAATGGTAAATTTCTTAGACTAGGTTATATAATTAAAAGCTTAGCATCTGCTGCCGAGCTGTATAGGCAATGTATTGAAATGTATGTTTAGAATTATACAGCTGTTTAATTTGGTAAGTGTAACTGTATATTCAATTACTGTTAATTGACTATATTTATCCGAAACAATCTATTGATACATATTGTATAGACCGCAGTTGCACCGGCATTTCTGTCATAAACCACCTCTCTCTATGCAAAAGTCACTTCAATCCGTTGCGGTTGCGATGCTGCGTGAAAGAAGGACAAAACAACAAAAACAACGTCGTTTTATATTTTCTCAGCATTAATTAGTTTTTCCATCTTATAAGTCAAATCATCCAGCGTCTGTACCTACATCTATTTCAATTTCTACACGATATACTCGAACCAGAAACAGAACTGTCTTATAAACTTCTGTTGTTCCATTGAAGCATTTATAGTGTCTGTCTGTTTGTTTCATTAAAAACATCGATTTTAGCAATATGACGTCATCGATCTTATTGCCAGTGTCACCGTGGCCTTATTCGTGGGAACATTTCGAGGTGACGTCACGTGTTAAAGGGCACAGACTACCAGGGCACCAGAAAATGCTAGGAGTTCACTGCACTTTTACAAGTATCACAAGCTTTAAGCTTTATCACACTGTGTTAAAGTTTAAAGTTAAAATGGTGAGACGTCCCCAAATTATCCCAAATGTGTCCAGTGATTGAACAAGCGAAATGCAACTCAAATGCATCTTAATTTGGCTCACTATCCGTTGGTGCACAGTGGGCAGTGAAGCAGTCTTTGTGCCATCCCTATATCGACCGGTATCCTCTTGAAAACATGCCACCTTACCGCCTCTTGCGTTAAAGCTCAATTTAGCAGAACCTTTCGAATGGATTATAAGTCTTAACAAAAACGATGTGCGTAATTGCATACCCGAACCACGTTTTCGAGTGACGAAGACATAAGATACTGTTTTCTGTTGAAGCGAAGAGTACAGCAGAAGTTCTTTAGTCCCTCTTTCTGATTTGATTAACGACCACCCTCTGACACTGGACATGGCAACTAATTAGAGAAAATCACAGCTTTTTTCTAAAGCTAATTATTTCGTATTGAAAATTAGGAGAAAAGTTAGTTGTACGTGTTTTAATTCCCTTCTTTTATTAAAGTCTATTGAGCTAACCGTTAGATAGCTATAACTGGAGCTTTACAGCATTTCCTTCGTCTGTAATAAATAATAATATTAAGGCGCCGATCCCACGGAGAGAGTTCTAGAGTTCTGCGTTCAGAGTTCATCGTTCCGCATTCACTATTGTGCGAACAGCAAGCAGACTAGAGTTCTGCAATATTCGCTACCGATCACACGTCATACACTTTTTTTACCTTTAGAGGCGCCGCATAGAATACAGTGAACGCGAAACGCAGAACTCTGAACGCAGAACTCGAGAACTCTCTCTGTAGGATCGGCGCCTAAGAGGTACATTCATAAAGAGAAAACAAGTCCCATCAAAATGGCATAATAAGTACACTCACAAAGAATATTATAAGTTCTTGTCGTCTAGAGAACATACAATAAAGATATATTTGTTAAATATTTATACACATTCTGCATTGTTTTCTATAGTAGATCACCAAATCAAAGGATCATTCTGGCTAGTTCTTTCTAGGAAAAGGTTCAAATAAAGTAATATTATAGATATTGAACCGTGTAGTCTAGTAACATAATGCACAAATTCTAAAAACTCGGGGGTAACAAAGTGGATTTCGACCACGGAAGGCGTTAAAAAGCATGCGGGGGCGTAGAACAATGGAACAGTTCATGAACTACCAGGATCCCATAACCTCAAACAGTAGTTGGGACGCTCGTTTGAAACACAAAACGTGGGATTCTTCGAATGGACTCAAATTAGTCTAATTTGAACGCTGTACGCAATGTTAATTAGGTTGTTTCTGTTAAATCGCCTAATGACTGAGATATTTAGCGTGAGATAAAATACAAAAGATACTCAGAAATGAGGATCATTCACATAACCAAAAGTTGACAAAACTCTTTGGGAGTCAGTGACGTCATCGTCATTGTACAAGCGGGAGGTACCGTTTTTGAGATTCTTGCACTAAAATCGCTGTAACTCTGTCATTTTTGATCCGATTTAAATATTATTTTCACAGAATTTATTGGATTTCATACCGCTACAAATCTGCATACTCAACAAAAAACGTGAATGATCCCATCGGCTTAGTTGAGCCCACAGAGAAAGTGTATTCTCTTTTCCGTGGTTGAACCACAGTTGAGCTTGCTATTTTTACCCAAGTGCAGCACAGTTTTATATGTTTTTGCATTTTTATTGTTGGGGAAATAAATTATATAAACCTGTTGTTGCTTGTAAAGCTAGTAAACTGACGATACTCTGATTTTTCATTCTGTGTACTAAAATGACAGATGCGATGGACCTTTTTAGGGTTCCATACCCAAAGGGTCCATCCGTCCGTCCGTCCGTCCGTCCGTCTGTCAGTGGGCTGTATCATGAACCGTAAAAAACTTGAAAATTTCACAGAATATGTATTTATTTTGCTGCTATATTAAACAATAATAAAGTTAAACGAACGAAATTAATTGAGGGCTCACTCAGGATACAACACATTTTTTTCTCTACGGTCTACGGTGGCAACCCACCATATGTCATTTTAGTCCACGGAATAAAATATTAGATAACAATTACAACATTACATACATACACAATATTATCTATGTGTGTAGCAATTGCCACGACAAAGCTTGGTAAGGTGTAATGACATCTACGTAAGTTATATAAATCTTCCGCAGTCGTAATCAGAAAGTTATTTATTTGATTTTTTTTTTCTTTCCCTTTTTCCAGTGAAGCAAAACGGATTCTCTTATACAAAGATTGAATTATTCAACCTTCATGCGAATTCACAAAATAGAAGTAGACTTCTGCAATGTAAACAAAGAATATTTGTTACATATTCGAGTGTTTCTGCATCAAACACGTCGCGTGTCGGGAACACGTCACGTGTTTCGATGCGGTAAAGTACCAGGCGCCCAGAACGCAGTAGGAGACAACAAGTTTTATTAGGGAAGCGACGCGATGTAGATGAAATGCAGCAGGGGTGCGTTTTGCTGTGGATGTCAAAGTATGAGCAAATTCTAACTGGTCTAACGCATACAGGTTCATATTCTGGAAGAAAAGTTTCAGTAAGTAAACATTGCAGGGCACACGACTCCGAAATTATCAATTTTAAAGGTGCTCTGAATGTCTTCCAAAGTTGAGATTACATTATCAGCAACATTGAAATAATTTATAACCCCCGCACATCGAAATAGTATTACCCTAGAGTAAGGGTGACAGCTGTAAAAACGGCCGAAGAAATAAGACCACGGTGTCGCTATTTCAGTTTCAATAGGTGCACGTTTGAACGTAGAACATTCATTCATGAATGACATAATTTTGTTTTATTGAGTTTCCAAGCGGCCACTTTCACGACGTTGTCTTGTACGTAACCATTAATCATATATCGATGCCCCCGCATAATGAGACGTTTTCTTTCCATAGGGTTTTATAGAGTCAAACAACCTGTCAAACTGTTGATAATTCGAACTAATTTGAACCATTGAATTAATTGTACACCATTCGACAGGTATTTTCAACCAACTCTATAAAACTCTATGAGAAGAAGACGTCTCATTCATTGAATAATAATTCAATGGTCTCATGGTCTCAATAAAATATTCCACAGACTAAGTACTTTGCAGTTTTGGTCTAGTTTCGCTCTGTGTAATATTGATTGAATCCGTATGTAAGTGGGATTTACACTTTATTCACTTTCTTTTGATGTAATGCTACATCCAAACTGAATTACACACAGCGAAATCGTTCAGAACAATCATCCTTGTTTACTTACTTTACCTTTCACGCACACGACCGTCAGATGTGAACTATTTTTCGAACTTCGGTAAGCGACTCTTTCATAAAAATCGGTAGAGGGTCAATATTCTAAAATCTCAAATAGATAGAGTCTCTGTCATACTTTTTTTTTGGATCTTGCATTTTGAATTGACAAGAAGATGTCGGCCCGAACTTTTTGTCGGGAACTTGCAGAGTGACGTTGCGTTTTCGTTTTTATTTTAATAAATTCGTGTATTTTGATATTATTGCGTATTATTGGTGGTATTTCATCCAATAAAGATCAATCTATGTGCACCAGTGAAGTGAAATGAAATTAATTATGTGTATCGTGACTTTTCAAGAGTTTTAGTAAAATTACCACCATAGTAGTACAACATGACTTTTATGGACGGTGACTGCCCTTATGGCACACGTAGAGTGAAGATACCTCGCGGACAAAGATTTTCATAGGGCATCGTGCCTCTACCCAGATGGATAATCCGCCTTACTAAAGCATGACATTTAATTTCACTCCGCTTGAGGGGCTCCCTGAGCAAATCGCTCTCAGTTCGTACTGCGCACGGCTGTCAAATACTGTCAATTCTGGCTTGTTTATTTCATGTTCCCATAGAGGCGACTATCCTTCTGGACGTTTTAAATTCTTTGCTCGCGGACAAATCGGCGAGCAAGCTCTCAACCGGGGTTGCACTTATCTGTGTTTTGGATCCACCAAACAAAGGCTTTGCTTATTTTCTAAATATGTAGATTCTTCTACGAATTCGTGTTGGAGTAAATTTCTAACATAGGTTAGTATTTCACTACACTCAAAACCCATGAACTGAAGAACATCAGAAAGAATCCCAAAAATCAGTAATGACTTTCACGAGTTCATAGAGATTATCATGTGACAAATAAATTTACACATTTCACACACATGTGTGGAAGACAGAGAAAACACGTCGGCACGTCACGTGTTTTGATGCGGCTAAGTACCAGGCTACCAGAATGTAGCAGGAGGTAACGTACGTGTCGACGTGTCTCATCATTTAGGATGTGCTATTAGTTATAGCGATAGTGCACCAGAAGAATGTAAAAAAGGTAAACAGAGAAAACTAACATTCACTCTACGTGTAAAAAGGAGAAGAATGTATTTATGAAAGACTTGTATTGCTAGGAGTAAGATTACTTACAAATAAATCTATGATGATCAACCTGCTCTCAAACACCTCCTTGGTAATTCAAAGATCAGAAAGTTGAAACTTGTTTACTATAAAAAAGTACCTAATTAATCAACCAATTGAATGCCGTCCGGACTTTTTGGCGGGAACTTGCAGAGTGACGTAGCATTTTCATTTTTATTTTCATAAATTTGTGTATTTTGAGTTTTATTGTGTATTTTTGGTGGTATTTTACCCAATAAAGATCATCCATGTGCACCAGTGAAGTGAAATGAAATGAATTATGTGTATCGTGACTTTTCAAGTTGTCTCAAAATGTCCGTGTAGAGTTTTACTACAATGACCACCATTGTAGTAAAACATGACTTTTATGGACGGTGACTGACTGAGGACTTATAATGTGAAGTGATTTATTGTGACTGGAAACTATAATATAACTCGACACTGGCAGAAATGAGCCCTAATTTGGGCTTGGTTGCCAAAATTAAAAATAAGAAGAAGAAGAATGCCGTCCAGAGACTTTTTGGCGGGAACTTGCAGAGTGACGTAGCATTTTCATTTTTATTTTCATAAATTTGTGTATTTTGAGTTTTATTGTGTATTTTTGGTGGTATTTTACCCAATAAAGATCATCCATGTGCACCAGTGAAGTGAAATGAATTATGTGTATCGTGACTTTTCAAGTTGTCTCAAAATTTCCGTGTAGAGTTTTACTACAATAACCACCATTGTACTAAACATGACTTTTATGGACGGTGACTGACTGAGGACTATAATGTGAAGTGATTTAGTGTGACTGGAAACTATAATATAACTCGACACTGGCAGAAATGAGCCCTAATTTGGGCTTGGTTGCCAAAAATAAGAAGAAGAAGAATGCCGTCCAAATTCAATTTTCGCGGTTTTGTAAATTTTCATCTCTTGTTTTCTAAATAGGTACAAGACTTATACTTATACTTTTTAGTCTACAAGTATCTTGGCGGGATTTAAATGATACTTGACGTCCCTAGGGCGGTAAAGTTTATAAATAATAGATAAGTATACTGCACTGTATGTACTAAACCTATACAGCCACACTTCCGTAATATTTATATTAATTGTAAATATTTTATCATTATTATGATCAAAATATTTGACTTACATTTAAATAACAATAATAATTTTTATTTTGAGTTTCTTTTTGTATACGACTAAGTCGGTAAACAAGCATACGGCTCGCCTGATGGTAAGCGGTTACCGTAGCTTGCAACACACGAAGCATCGTTGACGTGTTACCGACCTTACCCTCCTCCCCAATGAGCTCTGGCGATCTTACTCACAAGCAGGAACACAACTTTACACAACATAAAGTTATTTTGCTGCGGTATTCTGTAAGGTAGGTACTTCCCCAGTCGAGCTGCTCTTTGAGCGAATACACGCTTTGCTCTACCTCTCTCAAAAGTCTTTAGTATTATATTTAGTTTAGTAAATGTATACACGCACACTATATGGCATTTATTTTTCAAAGCGCCATATTGCCAACCAGTTTTTTTTACGAGGATAAGTATGTGATTTAAAATATAAATGCCATATAGTATGCGATGAAGAAAAAAGTGTGGAAAGCACGATTAGTGGTGTGTTTTTCGGTACCTATATAATTATAATTTTTTGCATTTCCTCTTATTTCAAAATATCTCCTGTTCTCTCTTTCAACAAACAGATGGTTAGCAATCTACTACGTATTTTATCAATGTTCGTGCCAGCTGCAGCGCAGCGCAGCGCCAAAGTCGTCGGGAACGCGTCACGTGTTTTGATGCGGCAAACTACCAGGCTACCAGAACACGACAGGAGGAAGCATGCTATGTTTTTATTTCTGTTTTATGGCGATAGTGGTGTCAAAGCTAGCAGTGCTTTTTTACATCTAGAAAATTGCAGAATAATATTCTGTCTGAGTGAAAAACTAGATTTTAATTTAAATTAAAACATGTGCTGTTCAAAATATATAACGCAACTCACGCCATCGACGGGGAATCCATCCTCACACATTGAAACCAGGGACTCTACCGCGTAACTTTGGTGGTAATCGTAAAGAACACCATTAAGTAATTATTTCATCCAATGACGCGCACGGGGTATGACGCGACGATGTGTGCCCTGATTGGATGAAATTCATTAATGGTGTTCGTTACAATTACCACCAAAGTTACGTGGTAGAGCCTCAGAATTGATTCGAACTGTGCGGGCTCAAAGGAGTTTTCTTCCGCGGACGCTCAGGTTGTGGAATGAGCTCCCCGCCGTGGTTTTCCCAATGGAGTACAGCATGGGGTTCTTCAAAAAGGGCGTGAAGAGATTTCTTCAGGGTCGGCAACGTGCGAGTGATACCTACCCCTGGTGTTGCAAGCGTCCATAGGCTACCGTAACTGCTTACCATCAGGCGGGCCGTATGCTTGTTTGCCACCTTAGTGGTATAAAACAAAAAAAAGTTCAAAATTTTATTTAATTAATTAATATAATAAAACCTCACCAGAACACCAGAGTTTTCAGGGGTATTTTTTCTGGAACTATTGAGATTCTAATTCCGAAAAACAGAAGCAATTATTATTTACACACAAAAACGTCATCACAAATTAATTCCTTTCCACTACAATATTAAATGACGCGATAAAGGAAACCAACGCAATCCAACACCAAAAGCAGTATGGCGCGCGACCTAAAAACCTTGATTTTTATTAAAATAAAAGAATTCCTTGGTCAGCGTATTATTGCGGCTTCATAATTCCTCCTTACAAGCTACACCGCAGTATTAATGTCAGGCTTACAAGATTCCCGCTGCTGCCGACAACCGTTCAAATCCTTTGCGCTCCTGGTACTTCTGATATTTACATACTAGCTCCTGCTGGTATTCTCTTGAGAGTTGGAAAAGTTATGTATGAATAGTCACCAAGTTAGTTAGTAGTTAGTCCTTTTAATTGTTTTAATCCACATAAATCAATCACCTATTAGGGTAGTGGCAAATCAATTAATATAGCTAATATTCATTGTTTAAATAGTTGTCCAAATAAATATTTATTTTATTTTATTTGCTTTTGGCAATAGAATACGACCATGAAGTCTATTTAATTACCTTTATGGTTGCCACGCCAGGTTTTAAAAGTGAGAAAACCAATGGTACCTTATATATAGCTGTAGATAGAGGATAACCGTGGAAATGGTTTGTCATAATAAATTTTAGAGAGGTAGGTAGAGGTAGAGGTAGAGCATAGCGTTTATTCGCTCAAAGAGCTCGACTGGGGAAGTACCTCCACCTTACAGAATATCGCAGCCAAATAACTTTATGTTGTGTAAAGTTGTGTTCCTGCGCGTGAGTAAGGTCGCCAGAGCTCATATGGGAGGGGGGAAAGGTCGGTAACGCGTGAGCGATGCTTTTTGTATTGCAAGCGTTCCATATGGCTACGGTAACTGCTTACCATCAGGCGGGCCGTATGATTGTTTAATGACTTTGTTGTATAAAAAAAAAAACTAAATTTTCTAAGCGGACTGCGCATATCATAGCGTCTGACCTCTCACCCAAGCATCTTACTCATATAAATAGTTTCTACTGTCCCCCGCGGTTTCACCCGCGTTCCCGGGATAAAAAGTAGCATATGTCTTTCTCCATACCTATAGGCTATCTGCATGCCAAATTTCATGATGATCCGTTGAGTAGTTAAGGCGTGAAGGCGTAACAAACAAACAAGCGAACTCACTTTCGAATTTATAATATGAGTTAGGAAGTTAGGATTATATCAATTTTACAGGTCAATTAATTATAATACAATAGTCATTATAATTACGCAAGTATTACCATTAATATAACATTGTATTAATAATAACATTTATTTTAATCACTACGCATATTAACGCCATCTCTCAGAATTTTCAGGAACTAACTACCGTAGCTTTGTACAGAGTGGTTTCGCTAAGAAAATTGAGTCAGTGCCATCTCTTATCGTTTTTCCGAAGCGTCGGAATCAGGGGGATGAAAACCTTACGAGGTTCATGTATAAAAACTTTTGCTTTATATTTTTGACCACCAGATGGCAAGATTTTTATTTACCTTGGTCTATTTGACTATCAAAATTTAGTAGCATGAATTTCATAGACTTCATTCGAATCCAATCGGATGAGTCCACCATGCTGCCTACCTGTTTTCAAGCAAGTTAGAGGCCTTGTGCGCGAAGCAAGGCATTCATTTCTTTTTTCGCTCAGATTTTTCGTTGAAGGTTGTGGTTTCGAGTACCTACTTACCAGCTTCGACCACATCATCACTTACCATTATTAGATAACTAGCTGTCTCCTGCGGTTTCACCCGCGTTCCCGGGATAAAAATGCCTATGTCCTTCTCCATACCATAGGCTATCTGTATGCCAAATGTCATTATGATCCGAGTAGTTGAGGCGTGAAGGGCGTAACTAACAAACAAACTCACTTTCGCATTTATAATATTAGTTAGAATAAAATTAGTTAGGATCACAAGCTGGTCCAGAAAAATAATTACTGAAGATTCAGAGCTGCAGTTGTTATGCAAAACATACATACAATATTTAATTTAAACAATTTATTCCAAACTTCGCCACTCCAGTATCAACTCACAGTCAACATCGTAACTCCTGAGCTGGTCTATCTCCAACTCTATCACATCAACTGCATCAGGACACACAGACGCGTCGAAGTCTACCTTCTCATCATAATACTCCACCGAGCTGAACAAATATTCACTAGCCCTTCTATTTATTTCAGCCCTTGCATTTTCAGATTTATCCCTTGGGTATACGGTAGCTTTTGCATTGACTGTAGTAGCTGTATTTGTTTCATTATGTTGTTGTTCTTTGGTGACATTTATTTTTGAATTTTCAGATTTAGAATCTATACTTTTTAAATCGTTTTGAAATTGTTGAATAGTAACATTACCTTTTGGACACTTATTTAATTCTAAATATGTTTGATTGTTTAGAATTGGATCTGAAGATACGAAATTGACGAATGCTCCATCATTTGATAATGCTGACTTATACCTTCTTATACTTGCTGCCAGCGGTTCTTCTTTGCATACATTCTGTTCCATAAAATCTGGATCTTTTAAATGTGATATATGCCACTCTTTGTCGTCTAAATCGTCTGAGAATCTTCTCTTTATGTCAATACCATCATCATTAGTTTCTTGTTGTTTTCCAATGCTAATATCGTCTTTACACTTCACTTCTATTAAAATTAACATGAACACCGCAGTTGTATGTTGGATTTTCATGGTTGAAATGTTTATATAGATTAAAATTGTATAAGCAATTAAAAAATAAAATTTAATTAATTGCGACGTACTCGTAGTTTACGTTATGGTTGGTGGCGCTTGAAACAGTACAATTTCAGTTATTAAATAAAATTTCAGTATCAGTGCAATGATTTCGTATCGTCTAACTAATTCACTTGAAATAAAAAGAAAATATGTAATCATGAATACACAAAACGTTAATAAATAAGCAGTGGTAAAATTTCTTTAATGAAAAATCATGAATACTAGAGGTACATGTATTTATAAGCCAATTAAATATGATATAATATTGATTGGACCCAATTATATTTTTATGCCTTTTGCGGTTGAGACCTTGGGACCGTGTGAGTCCGAAGCTCGCCGCTTTGCTGGCACCTTGTCATCAAAATTGATCGAGACCTCCGGAGACCAGCGGGCGGGGAGCTTTTTCCGCCAACGCGTCAGCTTGGCTATCCAAAGAGGAAACGCTGCCAGCCTTCTGGGAACCTTGCCGATAATCGGAAGCAGCGGCAGACTTGTGGAAATTTTCTATATATAGATCGTATTCTGTACATATTTGTTGTAAATAAAAATCATTAAGAAGAATAAAAAAATACAGAAATATATATATTGGAATGTTTGGAATGTGCAACGATCAGAAACCCATTGCAATTATACACACATTTACATTAGGAATGTTATTGAATATTTCATGTATAATTTGCATTGCACACGCGATGTACAATGTCTCATTTTTAACCGACGAAAACCGACGAAAAAACGGAGGAGGTTTACAAGTCGAGGCGTATATTTTTTTTTTTTTTTTTATCTATGATCACGCATAACTTTTGACAGAGTAGTCCGATTTTGATAATTCTTTTTATTTTATTGGATAGGGTATACCTCGAAGGTGGTCCCATATAAATATGGATAAAAAATACCTACCCTAAAGGTGGGAACATAGGGATGATTTATTGTTCACTCACAGATTTTAATGCTGAGTTGTGTATTACATTAAAAGAAATCAAAAATTAAGCATGTAGTAATTAGTAGAGTATAGCCACAAAAAAATATAAAAATAAAAACTTTTTAACAAAAAATAAACCACCGAAAAAACTGAAAAGCAAAAAATAATTTTGAATATAACTTGAATTTTATAAGGTTTTGCAGTCGGGGACAAACCAATAACATAAGGTATTACGACAATACGACATTAAATAAATGAAACCACGAAAAGTACTCATGTATACGATCAACTTTTACTATGGGACCGGGGGCTTTTCAGTTTTTTCGGTGGTTTATTTTTTGTTAAAAAGTTTTTATTCTAACTTTTGCAAGCTTCAGCTTACGACTATTATCACTATTATTATTATGAGTATTAGATCCATTATAACTTAGAATATATCCGTCCGGTAAGAGGTTAAGATACTTATTCTTGTGTTCTTTGTAAGTAGCATTTGAACTACTACCCTGGACGCCCGTAGGAATATTTATAGGGCACTTCCCTAAAAAAAAAACATCTGCATCAAATTATTCATGCATTAAAATTAATCTATTAACTAATAAAAAGATATCGTTTTTAAATGCATCCTTAGTGTATGGTAGTAAAGGTCACATGTTGGTACGAGTTGGACTTTTGCCTAACAGACTCTACGAGGTCTCTCTCTTCAAGGTCCCGGTAGAGTTTGTCGTTTCTGATTAAGATACTAACCCCCTTATTAAAAATTTGGTTTAAGTTAAGTATAAATCCCTGGACATTCGTCACACACGGTCAATAGTATAATTAATACCTAGGATTAAAATATATCCGTCACTTTCTAATGTCATATAAACAAAAAGGCTATCTTAGTACCTGGGTATTACCAGACTGACTTAAACCTTTTTTCTTTTTTATAGGAGCATTCAACAAAGTTACCCAGTCTAAAAAATGTTCAACATAATCCGTAAGTAGTTAGTTACTAGCTTTATGACCCGAAGCGAACCAGATCTATACATCTATACATTTTCTTCTTTTGAGAGCCTTTGAATTATCCCGTCCAATCATGAGATTAAGGAGCATTTACATTTAACCATAATTACTTACTTAACTAAACAACTAAAACTACATAGAAACATAACAAGCGATGTAAATTAACAATAATCACCGTTAAGTGACGTCACATAAAGGACGTGAACTGAAACCGCCCATTACAGGGGGAATCGTTGACAGATCGTTATCTTCGCCGCGCTAACTAATCCATTCAACCTCGTACTACCTAACTACCCTCCAAACGCTGGGAAAATACTTCAATTACCCTCAAACCCCCGCTCCCGCCCCTCCGCGACATCAAAACAGCCCAATTACCTCGCAGCGAGCGACCCCTTTAATAAACCCTCTCGTTTGCTCAAATCTAAAATAAAGACACAGATAAATAATCACAATTTCAAAAAGCCCTGAAATTGGCATCTCGTTTGAATAAATTGGCAGTTAATATGACTTCGAGACCCAGTCAAAGTTGTCAGCCTGCTCGTTTCACTTCTTGCGGAGCGTGACATCGCTTTAAAGCAAACGAGCGTCTTAGCATACCAGATGTGGTTTTGCACTTTAAAGCGCTCCAGCAGCTGTGTCGCCAGCTCGAATGTTAACAACTCGCTAAGAGATGCAAATTGACAATGGTTGGCGGCAGTGATTCGAAATGGCGCCAAAACATTTGCATAATTTGTTCGAAATGGAATGTTTGTTTTATTTCGACGTAAAATGGAAGCTGATTGAAAAGCTGCGGGTAATTTTGTAATACTTTATTGTAGCTTCACGGATCAAACACACACAGAACATAAGGCGTAGGTATATTTTTTTTAAATATTCATCACTTTTATATAAGGAGTTTTCTTTCCATAGAGTTTGTTCAAAATTCCTGTCAAACTGTTGATAATTCCACCGAACTAATTTGAACCGGTATTTTGAACAAAACTCTATGGAAAGAAAACTCCTCATTAGGTATCTACTCTCATTCTTATGATCTATGCTCATGTATGATATAGAAACTCTTCCTTTTTTTTTACTAAGAAATGAAACTTCTTCTATTTTTTTATTCTCTTGTATTCTTAATTTAAATATTTATAAAGTGAATAATAAATACATGGAATTCTGTCCTAAACTTTATTTCTCCAACATCTACAGTCTACATATATAATACTTGCAACTAGATATCGTCAGTATTTTCAGGATTGTTAGGTATATTTATTGCACAATTTTATTAATTACTTCAAACTATACAGTATCTACAGGGCAAAGTGAATTTAAATATAGTTTTATTTAATTTAAACATACTTTAGGTACTAAACATGTGTAGCTAGGTCTATACTTATATAGAACTTAGTACTATATCAATTATCTGGTTTCCATTTTAGATACAAGCTCTGCTTAGTTTGGGACCAGATGCAGATGGTCGTAAAGAAATAGGTATCCCAGAATTTATGTATTTATATCAGTGAAATAATTAAACAGTTACTTATTTAATTACATTCTGTTTTTCCAAGATTGCTCCGCTCGATCTAGCAGTAAAATTTTATTTACAACAATTTTATCAATAGGAATTAGCCCATAGACTTTAAAACTGATCTAATCAACTTTACGCCAACGCCCATCGTTCTAGCACGGTAAAGTAATATTACTTTACCGTGGTTCTAGGGGTATCTAATGGTGCGTCCGTGCTTGGCGAACCGAGCACGAGCCGAGCCACGAACGAGCACACTGCGAGCACGATTCCCGTAGCGTTGACGGGCTTGCGAGCCTCGAGCGAGCATTCGTAGCGTGCTCGACTGCGTTCCGCCCGATTGACAGTTTTTTGACGAACACAGAGATTCGCATCACGCTCGTGTTATAGGCTTGTTGTACGTCCACAGACACACTTGACATCGCGAGCAACGAATGAATAGAAGCTCGGCTCATGCTCGGTTCGCGTAGCGTGGACGCACCATTAGCAATAATAATCAGGCAAGCAGACGTACAAATCAAAGTATAAACTCCGCTTTTTATGGAAGACAAAATAATATTGATGCAATGAGCATTATTCTCATGATACCTCTATGCTCAAAATACTTGTCAATATTAGATCGAATTATCAACAGTTTGACAGGTATTTTGAGGATAGAGGTATCATGAGAAAAACACAAATTTTAACTCAACATGATCAAAGTGTATAATTGAATGATGTGTCTCACAGATGGCAGTGCATGTAGGGCGGGTAGGGCGGCAGGAGCGCGCAGGCCAAGGGCAGCGCGTGCGCGGACAGCTCCCGCTCGCCGCTCGCCGCTTGTGCGCGCAGCTGTTCTAAGCGGAGCTGATTCTGACGTTTCCATTTTGTTCTGAAATGGAAATGACAATATGAACCCGTTGGCTCGCGGACGAGGTACGCGCCCTATCTAAAAAAAAAAGTTTCCAGGACCAGTTCCTAGTATTCTACTCTTTTTTTTCGTCTTTCATCGAGTAAATTGTTTTTTTTTTTTTATTTAGAATTGCCTTCTATGTCCTGTTTTTTTATTTTTAATGTAGGTGATAATGGTATTGGCGCCCAACGTAGAACTTCATCTTAGTGACTTCTTATAATTTACATTTATTATGATTTATGATCTATTGATTAATGAAGACGACTGAGAAGAGGAAGAAGACGATTCTAATCATAAATGAAAAACATCAAAAATAATTGTACTGGCGCCCAACGTTTGACTTTCCCTAATCATAATAAACTTTTTTTATATCACTAAGGTGGCAAACAAGCATACGGCCCGCCTGGTTGTCAGCGGTTACCATAACCTATGCCCGCTTACAAAACCAGGGGTAAACCTCGCGCGTTACCGACCCTGCAGAAATCTCTTCACACCCTTTTAGAAGAACTCAATTGGGAAAACCACGGCGGCGAGCTCAATCCACAGTCTGAGCGTACGAAACAATTCTGGACTCCCCGTCGATGGCGAGAGTTGCGTTGCGATGGTGGAAGGAAGCCGTGAGCACCAGCTTAAACAACTCTACAGAACACTCTACGTTGTACAAGGGGTAGAATGCACATGAGGAGGCAAAGTTTCTCCTCAGACTGAGGGGCTTTAAACCGCTTGTGAGCTCGGGATCGTTGACAATTCTGATGACACGTCCATGAACCGAGTCTAAAGGATCAAGCTGGTATCCAGGTGCCCACGGCCATAGATGACAGCAGTACCTACTCTATATGAGGCCGGTCTTGCGACTTGTAAAGTTGCAGCCTTTGCCCCGATGTGAAGTGAGATGTGATGAGATGCCTAATCCTTTTGTTAAATTAAGTATTATTCAACATTCCAAGCAAACTTATTAAAAAAATTAAGTCCTAACTCACCGTCTATTCTGATACCAAGTCTTGACCTGAGTCTCACTGAGGCTGAGCGCGTCAGCAACGTCTCCGCGGTCAGCAACGCTCAAGTACTTCTGGCAACGGAACTTGCGTTCTAAGTAAGCGAGCTGCGCGTGAGTGAACGCTGTGCGACGACGGCGCGGCTTGCGGCTTGTGTTGGTGGCTGAAGTTGGCCGGTTTGAGGCTTGCCGATCTAGATGTTGACATAAAAGCTATGTTTATCAAAAATCCATCCTGCTTTCATTTAGTCAAAAAACTTCATATAAAATTAATATGGACTAAAAAGTTTAAAATAATAAAAATAAAACGTGGGGAGCATGCAATTATTTAATTATATTTACATAATTATTTTCTACTTTGTAGCATTGTATGGACAAACAGACGGCGTTAAATGATTTCCGATTCTGTTAATATTGCAGTGCAATATTTTATTATCCAGTTGTGAGCTATATTTAAAGTTACAAACCGCTAGCTTAGCAGGAACTAGTGTAAAGTCGATTGAAAAATTTGTACTGAATAGCAATATATCTAACCTTCTTACCAGTGAAATGATAGAAAGTCTTATTGCATAAATCAGTTTCAAATTAAGATAAATCCATAATTACCTAAAGATTCTTGTGCCTCCCTCTGTGAATTTCCAGCTATAACCGACGCTGCAAAACCAGCCAACAACTGCGATTGGAAAGAGCTCTTAGACAGATCCATGGACCGGCCATAAATACTCTCCGGCAGCGAACCACCCATATGCCCGAAAGCAGAACCACCTTCATTTGCATCTTCTTTATTACTTTCTCTTTCTGGCCTGTATAAATGAAATATGCCATTCTCGTAAAGTTTCATTCGTTCTTCCGTTAGATTTTCAAATTCATTTTCATCTTCTTTGAATGGAGAGTTGTAATTCGAATTCGATATTCGATTGTTTAAATTATACTCATTAGGCGATGATCGTTCGTTTTCAGAATCTTTCTTTTGATAGTCTTCGGGACTACTGAATGTAAAATGAGCTTTTTTTGTAATTGAGGTGTCGCTGCAGTTGTCACCGACGGATATATCATCTTCTACGTCAGATGTTTCTATATTTTGGCTTGTGGCTGGTGATTCGCATCTTTGATCTCTATCTTCTAAATTTCGTAGCGTACCTGCTGGAAAAATAAGATACTTTTGTAAATTGGTAGTAATTAAACAAAGTCAGGTGTAAGAATTTGACGTAAATCACCCACAACAAAGAGGTTAAAGCATCGCTTGACACTAAGGCTCGACACTTAACTACAGCACAAACGGAACGCGCACAAAGGCGGGACCTCGCATAAAGACCTCAGTTTTAAAAAAGGAACGGCCATAGACACGAGTTTCTGCTCTAATTAATGCCTCGGGGCGTTCCGTTTCGCTCTCGAGCAATTGAATACGACGTCTGTGAATGGTGTTTTAACGCGCGCGGGATAACCATGTCTATGGTTACGTTTGTGTCTTTTAATTTGCGTGAAAATGGTGAGGAGTGGGCATCCACCATTCAGGCCTGGGGCAGCTTTTCATGGTTTTTCCTTGGGTAAGTTTTGTGTACGTCAGCAGCGGTAATGGCGTAGCCGGATCGCGATTACTTGTTATATCCCGGGGAGCCATGAAGAGGCGGGGTGGTCGAGTGCTTCTCGTTATAATTTCGCATAAATATGTTTTAGCTACACATTTTTGTGGAGAGTCTTCGCAAGGGAGATCTTAATGTTTCCGCTCGGATATTCTCACCCAAAACATCGTTAACGACATACCCAGTATAAGTAAGATCACTGAATAATTTCGATAGAAAAAGTTAACAAAATAACATTTCTTACAGTGAAATAATACCTATTGAAATTTTAAGATACCTTACACTGTTACTTATTCTATGTAGGTCCCATTCATCAATTATGCAGCTCAGACAATCAAAGAAATATTTGTCTGACATAAAATGTTCCGCAGGCCTATGCTCAGGTTTAGCAGTGGACATCCCTAGGCCGATATGATGATTATGATATAATGTTCTGTAGAGTGGCCATTACATGTAAATAAAGTAATAAAAACAAAGAAAGTATAACAAAGTTTTGGATAAGGAACTAATGATACATATACCTAATTTTATTTTTATTTTATTGTTATTATATGTATAACTTTATATATAAAAATGATCCCTATTTTCCTTGGTCATTCCACAACTTGAGAGTGGCTTTACCGATTTCATCTTTTTTTTTTTTATTATTTTAATACTTTGTAAAAGTCTGCATGTTTACTGAAAAAAAATTAAGAAAACTTTACGACTATATAAACTTTTCTAATGTAATCTTAGAGTGGTAGGGTAGGTATGGGGATAAAGAAGGGGCGTGGGTGAAACCGCGGGCGGAAAGTTATTATATAATTTTATAAAATCAGAAGGTATTTGTGTCATAATATTTATTGTGACACATTTACTAAATCAAGCGCTCATGGTGTAGTGTGATAAGCCGTTCTTAATCGATCGGCAAGTTAAGCAACCACCGTCGTGGTCGGTACCTGGATGGGTTACCGCCTAGTGGTATTTCAAATCGAGCGTTTCCTTCCGTGCTTCGGAGGGCACGTAAAGCCGTTGGTGCTGGTGCGGCTTGAAAACTCCAACACTACGCGCCACGCGTGCCCGTTGGACGTGCCCGCGTGGTGGAATATCGCTCATTCCCTTTCACCCTGATTTGTGAAAGGAGGCCTGTGCTCATCAGGACATTATAGGCTGATGATGATTTACTAAATGAAATCAAACCTTCTTCTTATATGCCTGTGAATCAAACATAATTCTTTGTCATATTTTTTTTGAATAATAATAATATAGCGAAGGTCACCTCAGTCCAGATACTTATTAAGGAGTTCTATCTTCCTTGATATTTAAGGTGCCGGTTCGCAGCCGACCGCAGGTCCTGCAACACTGTCCCTTCGACACTACTATTAGTACATAGAAACGAAAGAAAAAGAAGTATCACGACGACCACGTCGCCTGCTGCTGGTGCTGTCTAGAGTCGGCTGCGATTTGTACCTTTACTTATAAAATTTTGATAGAGTCAATTATACAATCATGCAGCTGGGCACACAAATAAATCCACGTAGACTAGAATGTATGTTATGAAATCAAAATAAAACCTTCCAAACTAAGATTAGATCCAGACTAATCGAGGCATGTGTGGTAACTGTGATTCCATCAGAAAGAAGGCTATCTATGTCGTTCTTGATAATGCAAGTTGACCATCGACTAATTTCTATTAATATTTTAACAATGAGTTCCTTCAACATAAACAGTCTCAGATTACAGAACAAAGCAGATGGAGGGCGTGGAACACGGGAGAGAGGCCAAAAAAGCAAATACAAATTGAAAAACACATACCGAATTTGCTTTTGAATTTTTATTTGCTTTGTTTAACAAACTTTATTTAACGAAAAACACTTTCTTTTTAATAAACTTTCAAAAGAAAATACCAGCTTGTGCTTTTAAATTTGTATTTACTTTTTTGGCCTCACTCCCGTGTTCCGCGCGCTCTATCAGCGTTTTGTTCTGTAATCTACTATATAAAAATAAGTCGGGTTTTCCTTCCTGACGCTATAACTCCAGATCGCACGAACCGATTTCCACGGTTTTGCATTCGTTGGAAAGGTCTCGGGCTCCGTGAGGTTTATAGCAAAGAAAATTCAGGAAAAGTTTCAACAGAAAAGCGGGAAAATCTTTTTTCACATACAACGCCATCTCTGATACATAGCATGTACTACAAACCAATATTTTAATTTTGGGCAGTTATACGTAGGGTAGGGTAGGGTAGGGTAGGGTAGCACTATAGGGTAGGGTAGCACCACGCGAACGAAGTCGCGCCGGGCAGCTAGTCTGAGATAAACAGTATACAACAATCTAAGCTATAGTGAATAATCTCAGATTGTGATAGTGGATTAATATTTGACACTAATAATTGAGAGATTTAATGTAATCCACAAAAGTAACTGACAATAATAATGCTACATCTTCTGAGTCAGAAATCAAACGCTTGCCTAAACACCTATTAAAACAGACAAAACACAAAATAATGAAAACAAAATTAAGCAGTTCACGCAAAATGAACGATGTATTTGAAATTTAAATAGCAGCATAGACTTTGAATTTATTCATGAGCACACCTTGGCATTCCAAGATTTTTTGCGAAATTTTGCTAAAATTGTAGTCGTGACTTCTGAAGTCACTAGTGTACTTATTTTTTTGATATTACATATGCTATGTATATTATTTTTATAATATTTAATTTAGTAAAGGGAATATATACTAACTTAAAACTAAAAATCACAAAAAATATAATATAATAACAAATTTTTATTTACAACAAATATGTACAAAATACAATCTATGTGACGTGCAAGCTTATCACACTGGGTCGATTACCTACCTATCAATTCGGATAGTAATCGCCATGTAGCTATTGCGTGACACAAAAGATATTTTCCCTGCAACAATAATAATGCGCACGTACCTGGAATTCAACTGCTGATCACCTTTACTGTGCGCTCTTGTTGTGTTGGTAAATGTTGGGTTACTTGGGCTGCCCTGAGTTCTTTTTCTATACTTTTTTTTAATTCCCGATGAGTAGTTGATATTTTTCGTGTTAAATGCTCGATGTCGTATAACGTAGTGATAAGATGAAGGTATTCATCGCCGTTGCAGTGGTTCTCAGTTGGTTTGAGGGTAGTACAAAATTTAGTTTTTTACAACCACCGTACGCATAGGACAATGAAGTGTTGCCCGTGTTACATAAGAAACTACCTCAGCATCAATGCAATAAAGTTACTTTTGGCAAAACTATGCGAACGAAACATCCCGCCCACCAAAATACAGTTGGTATTTTCTGAATATTTCATAAGAAAAGAAAACTATTCTAATAAACAAGAAACAGCTACTACATAACTAATATATATATATATATATAATTTGTAAGATTAACTCGATTACGGTACAAATAATAAAACGAATAAAGATAAACGAGAAGAAAAATAATAATAACAATAATAATTTAAGGATGCTGTTCCGTTGGCAGGGGACATAATTTTACTAACGGTCGCTTTATTAAATTATTATTGGCTGTTTTTAAGGTAGCTACGCGGACCTCTCCATCGGGGCCGGAGTGCAACTCGACAACTCGGCCAAGAGGCCAATGCAATGGCGTTCGAATATCATCCTTAATAAGAACTAAGGCATCAATTTTTAAAGGCTTCGACCGTTGTGTCCACTTAGCCCTTTCGGTTAAGGTGTGGAGGTATTCATTCTTCCAACGAATCCAAAAATTTTGTTGAAATGATTGTATGAGTTGCCATCGGCTTAGTCGGTATAACTTTACCCCAGATAAATCAGTATCCGGAGCAGCAGTTAATGGCTCCAAGGTCAAGAAGTGTCCTGGAGTTAATGCTGATATGTCATTTGGGTCGGAGCTTAACGGACATATGGGTCGAGAATTAAGAACCGCTTCAATTTGAATGAAAAGTGTAGCCAATTCTTCAAATGTTAAAACTTGATCACCGACGATCCGATAAAGATGGGATTTTGCGGCTTTAATCTGGATTTCCCAAACTCCCCCGAAGTGGGGTGCAGAGGGGGGATTGAACCTGAAGTCTATGCGTTCTGATCCGGCAGCATCCTCCATTATCGTCGAAAACTGATTTCGTGCCCCTACGAAATTTGTACCACAATCCGCATGAATAACACTACACCTGCCCCGCCGACCGACAAATCGACGAAGAGCCGCGATAAAACCTTCAGTTGACAAGGTAGAAACGACCTCTAAATGCACCGCTTTAGTCGCAAGACATACAAACAAACAAAGGTACGCCTTATCTATCTTAGCTCCTCGGTGCTGACCAAGCTTAATACGAAAGGGTCCCCCGAAATCAACTCCCACAATCGAAAACGGTTTTACTTGATTAACACGGTAAGTTGGTAGATCACTCATAAACGGTTGTAATGGTTGAGGTCTAGTACGATAACAACGAATACACTTTGAAAGGCAACGTCTTATTATTCGTTTTGCTGAAACGATCCAAAATTGTTGTAATAACAAAAAATGAGTGGTATTTACCCCAGTGTGGCAATAGGTTCGATGGATTGACTCAATAAGTTTGGTAGTGAGCAATGATTCATGTGGTAATAACGCTGGATGTTTTTGTTCGAACCCGATACCCGCATGACAAATACGTCCGCCCACCCTAAGAATCCCATGATCATCGATAAACGGATTTAGTTTACGAAATGGTTTAGGTAATGGTTGACCCGTACTCAATCGTAAAAGTTCCTCGCTGAAGGCTTTGGATTGAACGAATTTGACAATGAGCATTAAGGAGTTGTGACGTTCACTAGTGGTTATCAATAAAGAGTTTGTATGGTGTTTGTTTAATTTTCGAGAAGCATTAATATATCGATGGCAATACGCAACAATACGTATGATTTTATCAATGCAAGAGAACTTTGAAAGTAGCATATCAAAGAGGGAAGTATTGTTGCCATCAGTTGATGTGGTAATCGGTTGCGTAACTAATGAGACTGGATTGGTAACTTTAACCTCCTCTAGGGCAAGTGGGTCCTCAATTACGGTGAACGCCTCTGGGTTCCTACTAAGGCTTTGTGAAAGCCATGAAGGTCCCGACCACCATAGTAAATTTTGCAGTAACTCCTTAGGAAGCTGACCTCGAGAACAGACATCTGCAGGGTTATCAGTTGACGATACATGATGCCACCATTCTGTTGGAGTTATACCATGAATATGGCTGACACGATTAGCTACGAACGTTGCCCATCGAGACGAGTGAGATTGTAACCAAGATAGAGCAATAGTTGAGTCAGACCACAAGTGTATATTTATCGAAGGCGATTGTGACATCTTGTACGTTGTTTTGAAGAACTCAACCAGGTTTGCCAATAATACCGCAGCGCACAATTCCAATCGAGGTAAAGATATCTTTTTGATAGGAGCCACTCGCGCTTTAGAGCAAACGGGCACTATGTATACGTTATCCCGCTGATCAACTACCTTCATGTAAAGTACAGCTCCGTAAGCAGCCTCAGAGCTATCACAGAATCCATGAAGATCATATGATTTAGCATCGTCAACGGAAAGACGTCTAGGAATTCGCAAGGCTTTGATCATATCGATTTGCTGCTGATAGTCATTCCACAAGGTGATTATATTGTCAGGTGGGGTATCATCCCACCCACCACCGACTATCCACAATTGTTGTATCAAGCATTTGGCCTTTATAGATAGAGGAGAGAGAAAACCTAATGGGTCAAAAACCTTAGCTACCTCACTTAGAATTGTACGTTTAGTACATGGACGATTACTAGGTGCAACATCAAAAAGAAAGTTATCAGTACTGGGATCCCACTTTAAACCAAGAACTTTGAGGGCTAAAGGTTCTGCTTCATCAAAAGAAATCGCATCTAATAGACAATCTTCAGGTGGTAAATCAGACAAAACTCCTGGATCATTACTTGCCCATTTTCTTAAATGAAATTTTCCTAAATTTAGTAGACTGATAAGCTGTGACTTAGCGGAGAGTGCTTCCGCTAATGAATTCTTGGTTGAAATAATATCATCAACGTAAATTCCTGTACCTGAAGATAATATTTCCTTCGCGATAGGAAACGCGTCTCCCTCGTCCTGAACCAATTGTTGAATGGTTCTACATGCCAGAAAAGGGGCCGAGGCTATTCCATAAGTCACTGTGTTTAACCGATATTCTTGAATAGGGTCATCGCTACTGAATCTCCAAAATATTCGTTGGTAATCGCGATGACAGGGATTCACTAATACCTGTCTATACATTTGTTGAATATCTGCCATGAACACGATAGAAGACTCACGAAACCGCAGAAGAATTTCACTTATGTTCGCTTGCAACTTGGCACCTTTCAGTAATGTATCGTTCAATGATATGTTGTTAACATCCCGAGCAGAAGCATCGAAAACTACTCGTAGTTTGGTAGTGTGACTTCCAGGATTAGTGACACAGTGGTGAGGGATATAATATTTACCTTTGCTTAGTTCCTCCGTGGGCACCAAAGACATGTGGCCACTGGACAAATAATCTGCCATGAAATCTGAATACTGACGACTTAACTCCGGATCTCGAGCTAGACGGCGTTCGATCGCATGAAAACGCCGTAGTGCGATGTCACGAACTCCATGGAAAACAGGTTCAATGTCGTCCTTGAATGGGAGCCTAACGATATACCGACCTGACCCGTCTCTTGAGTGTTCCGCCTGAAATTTCTGTTCGCATGCCAGTTCGTCTGGTGTCAATTTTGAAGCTAATGGAAGTGTATCAAGTTCCCAAAACCGTTGTACAATATTTGTAAGGTCGTTGTCCCCGCTACACTGCATTGTAGTTATCAATGAACTGTTAGCTATAAGTGATTTACCCAACAGGAGCCAACCAAAAACTGAGTTGAAAGCCGGCGGCTGAGATGAAGTACCCTTAATACGTTCGCTAAGCAAGCATTCCGCGAAAACGTCTGCTCCAAGTAAAACATCGATTTTACCCGGAATGTCAAACCCAGGATCTGCCAGATCTAAGTTTTTGATGTGCGTCCACCCGGTACTGTTTAGTTTAGCTATTGGCTGATCACTGCAGATAGTTTGAATAATTTGCAAATCCAATTCAAATAAAGAATGATCACTTTTACCCACTGTACAAAGTACATGACCTTTGATAGCAGCTGCTGTACCTCCTAATCCTTGAATATGAACACTTGGTTGTAATGGTTCTAATCTCAGCAACTGTGCAGCTTGTTCGGTTATAAAATTGTTTTGGCTGCCAGTGTCAAATAATGCACGAAAAGTTATAAAACTACCATTAGTACCTTTTAATTGTATTAAGGCTGTGGCTAATAACACAGTCATATTTGCGGGCAATGGAGTGGTAGATGAGGTACTGTTGGTGACTAAGGTGGCACCATTCTTCACAGGCTTGGTATCATCGTTGTGCAATAATGTGTGATGTTTACGTTTACACTTCTGGCAGGAAAATATAGACATGCAATCCTTTAAGTGATGTGACGCCTTTAAGCAGTTGAAACACCATTGCTTGGAAGATGCCACATCCATGCGTTCTGACACGGATTTTTTTAAGAAGTCCTGACAGTGAGTTATACTATGAGCTTCTCCACAAAATGAACACTTATAACCAAACTTCGACGTATTTGAGTATGTAGTATCCGGTAGTATATTTTCTTCAGATGAAGAAGCGAGGAGAGTGTTTTTTATATTATGAAAAGGTCGTCTCGACGCTGGATGCGGTATTGTGGATTGAGGAGCCTTAGCAATATCTCTGCTTGTAGCAAAATGAGTATCTCGAAAGAGGGCATCACATTTAATTTGCAAGAAATTCTTTAGGTCGATAAATTTTGTAAGCTTATTATCATGTTGTTGTTCTTCGAATTCACAGCGTAATTTTGAATCTAATTTCGATAGCACATGATAATTTAATACAAAATCCCATTGATCAACAGGCAAGTTTAAGCGCTTCAATATGCATAAGTTCTCATCTATAGAATCTAATGAGCGGCGAAATTCATGAACGTTTGTTAATTTCAAGTTAACTTGCAAAATGTCCCGCCAGCATGTAAAAGCAAGCTGACGGTCATCCTGATACCGCGCCACTAGAAAATCATACGCGTCCCGGTAGTGTTCCCCTGTTAATGGAAAAGATCTGATGACGCTCGCCGCATCATCGCGGAGTGATGATACCAGATAATGAAAACGTTCCGTATCCCCTAGCGAGGAACAATTATGAATAAGTGTGTTATATTTATCAATATATTCCGGCCATTGTTTAATGTCACCCGAAAATGTGGGTAACGTGATTTTGGGTAATTTTATCTGGGAAGGACTATTTGATGATATTGACATTGTTGTATGTTTTGTAAGTTGACGATAGATCGATTTGATTTCAAAATACCTTTCATCGCATTTCTCTTGTAAGTTTTGATCCTCTTCAGTCCTATCAGAAAGGTCAATAATGGTGAAATGAAGCTCCTCGAACTTGCCGATGTTAGTCTTTACATCATCGTAATAAGAAAAAAATAAATTATGTTTCTGAACCTGTGATAAAGCTTCTAAACCTACTTCGTGCGTTTTAGTTATGCGATTAAAAAGTATAGTCCGTTTTCTCCGTAAACCGGGTAGATCATTTATCGAATAAACTTCATCAATCGATTTTGATTTAGCTTTACTTAACCTCCGTTTACCCTTGGTACAAAACGCCATGCTTGTTTATTCGTAGGGAAATAATACAAAATACGCCCACTACCTATATACACGTTAGGTACTATGAAAAGTATAAATAAAGGAAAAGTATAACGAGACAACACGAAAACCAATCACTCACAATGGAGGTGCACTAGGATGACCTCAGCATTGATATACAATTATCATAAACTTATTTGAAATTCAGTAGATCAGACTACTTAAAATTTCTAATTATATTTATGTTACGTTAAGAAAACTTTTATTATTTATTCCAAGCCGAAAAAATATAAACTCCGATGGAATGTACTGTTTATATGATCTGGGTATAAATAATAAGACGTTGGAATTGGAAGAATGAATATGAACGATAAATAAAATGAAAAAAAAAAAAACTCAAGTGCCTATTGTAAAGTAGTCGAGCTACACCTCTGCCAATAAATTTGTCTAAGTCTCAGAAATAGTGACGAACGAAACGTAAAATAATTTAACATTAATTTTAACAAGAAACACTGTTATTCGTTTAATTAAACTTTGATAATGTTAAAATGGCTGAACAGAGGACTTGAGCCCCTCCTACCTAAAAATACCAGACCCATGTATTACTAAAAAATAAGAATAGGGATGATCTAAAATTCCCGGGTTTCGGCACCAAAAAGATGTGACGTGCAAGCTTATCACACTGGGTCGATTACCTACCTATCAATTCGGATAGTAATCGCCATGTAGCTATTGCGTGACACAAAAGATATTTTCCCTGCAACAATAATAATGCGCACGTACCTGGAATTCAACTGCTGATCACCTTTACTGTGCGCTCTTGTTGTGTTGGTAAATGTTGGGTTACTTGGGCTGCCCTGAGTTCTTTTTCTATACTTTTTTTTAATTCCCGATGAGTAGTTGATATTTTTCGTGTTAAATGCTCGATGTCGTATAACGTAGTGATAAGATGAAGGTATTCATCGCCGTTGCAGTGGTTCTCAGTTGGTTTGAGGGTAGTACAAAATTTAGTTTTTTACAACCACCGTACGCATAGGACAATGAAGTGTTGCCCGTGTTACATAAGAAACTACCTCAGCATCAATGCAATAAAGTTACTTTTGGCAAAACTATGCGAACGAAACAATCTATATATAGAAAAGCCTGCCACTGCTTCCGATTAACGTAAAGGTTCCCAGAAGGCTGGCAGCGTTTCCTCTTTGGATAGCCAAGCTGACGCGTTGGCGGAAAAAGCTCCCCGCCCGCTGGTCTCCGGAGGTCTCGATCAATTTTGAAGACAAGGTGCAAGCAAAACGGCAAGCTTCGGACCCCCACGGTCCCAAGGTCTCGACCGCAAAAGGCATAAAAATATAATTGGATCCAATCGACGCATATTTTTTGAATTTTGAACTAAAATATAGTATTAAATGGCAGCGTTCCCCCTTTGAATAGCTAGACTAATTCTTTGTCCGAGGTAGCTGTCAGCTCTTCGGTCTCCTGTGATGTCGACTAACCTTTTTGCTATTTCCTTAGTTATTTTTGGGACTCTCATTATTATTATGAACTTGTTATATATTTACTGAATGAAAGCCTAAGCACAGTATTAATGTTAATAAAACTGGGGCCTAAGCATGTACGTGGGCAATGTGCTTACTGAGGAGTTCACAAATGATTCCGATAATTTAATGGTGCGTCCATGCTACGCGAAGCGAGCAAGAGCCGAGCCTCGAACGAACGGGATTCGTACGTTGCTCGCGATTTCAAACGTGGACGTACTTAACGAGCTTCAATGAGCCTACAACGAGCGCGATGCGAATCCCTGTGTTCGTGAAAAAACTGACAGTCGGGTGGAGCGCAGTCGAGCACGCTACGAATGCTCGTTCGAGGCTCGCAAGCCCGTCCACGTTACGCGAATCGTGCTCGCAGTGTGCTCGTTCGTGGCTCGGCTCGTGCTCGGTTCGCCGCATGGACGCACCATTAGACGATGGCGGGCGTTGGCTGTTCGACGCACTACCTTTTTCAATGCCTATATTACTTATTTTATAAATAACTCCTTACTAAACTGCCCATGGGCAAGGGGGGCATACCGAAAATACGGACACAGGATATTGCGTCCTCATTTATAATGCGTACAGCAAGGGTGTGGAACTTGCTTCCGACGCTGGTATCTGTGGACGCTGGTTTCCCGACTCTTATAATCTAAGGAATTTTAAGGCCAGAGTCATCATCCTTTATGGGTAAGTGGCCAAACATAGCCCATAAAAAAAAGCTCCACCCCTCCTGAAGTGAATTCCTAGCCTTGCTGTACTTCAAATCTCTACTTAACTTGGTATGCTTACCACCATTCACTTACCAACCTTAGTTTGTGGTCATAAGCCACCTTAGTACCAACAATGAGTGATCGCTTGTACCGGCATCACATCGCCGTCGGTACACAAATAGAGCGCGTGACAAATTACCGATGTCCCCCGTTGAGCTCTTTAACATCGACACCCCGTCGCCGCCGGCTATACTACGACTATGTGCTCTTGATACTTATTTACATCTATTATTGTATATAAATGTCTTAGTAGCAAAAATATCTATAATTTATTATTAAAATAAATTATTTTCTTTCTTTAATACTAAGAAATTCAAAAAATTATTCACTAAAATGATTCCCATAATTTTATTGTCAAATTTTCACCTAATAAGATCCAGCTCTCCGCCGCGCCGGCGAAGTACTATTTCAATGTTCCAAAAATACTCAAATGATCTATACCTTTTAAAAAACGGTGCGTCTACGCTAGGCGAGCCGAGCACGGCGTCAAGTACTTACAACGAGCCTAGCCTTACGACGCCGACCGACGATGACGCGTAGGGTGGCACGGCTCGAACTCGGCTCGCCTAGCGTAGACCTTACTTGATTTATATCCATCGTATTCTACATTTGAGGCAGAAAATTTATTACATAATTTAAGCCTATTTAAAAAAAATTACAACAGATTCCTACAATTTTCTGAAGATTTATAAAATTATGGTAATAATAAATCTAGTACAATCTGTATGTATAGAGTAGTAGTGTAGAAGCGCAATGACGTTAATTTTGGTTGAAATATATTCCGCCAATTTCCCACCGCCGACAACGCGCTCTGATTGGCTAAGTCGAGCACGCATGTCTGATTGGCCGAGTCAAAAACACACGATGCAGTGATAATTAATTGATTGACTTTAAATTTGTATTAATACTTCATTAGAAAATGTTTTCAATAATTGCACGCCTAATATAGGTATATTACAGTGGAACTCCTACATGTTTAGATCAATTATATATTGTACCTGTAGTAACGCAATAAATATTTTGATTTGATTTGATTTGATCGGTGCTTACCTTGCGTGGTGCTTACTGTTCAAATTCAGTGACAAATCACTGACGAGTTTCGGAATTTGATTGTTCTTTATTCAACTCTAAAGGGATCTTTCTTCGATGGTGGTAATTACCAACAAATACGTATATTCCAACGTATTTGCAGAACCCAGCGAAATATTTTTTTGGACAATCTGACTATGTTTGGCTTTTCTTCCAAATAGTTAACAACAAAAAAAACATATAACTAAGCATAGATACAGAAGTTAACTCGTTCGGAATGCAAATGGATTACTTTTCTTTATTTTTTCTTGATTTATTACAAATCTTTTACTTATTTCTTGAATAATTATTATTTATATTTCAATATTAATACTGTGTTTGACCGCAATCTCAATATGGAAGTAATGTTGTGGTCGAAGGTGGTAAGCACACAAACCCTAGAAGGAACTGGCTCTCAAGTGCAGCTGTCGGAACACACCGATAAGTGTTTGGCGAAAGATTTTCAACTTGACGGTGGTAGCCAATCAGGTGGGTACTACAAGGAACCCTGCTACCGTGCTTTGGTTACCTCACGATTGTTTCCTTCACCGAAAGCTCAATGTAGAATTCGAACCCGGGACCATCGTCTCGGCATCCGATGGTCACTACCACTGAACTATCATCGCCTTAAAAATGCGCAGTTCTTTTTAGTCACAGCTCAATAATATGTAGCCTAAAACCTCCCTACCAAAACCCAAAGTTGGCAGTGAAATCTTCATAGAATTCCCAGTATTCATTCTCGAGCTATAACCAAGCACACTTACGCACATATAGACAGAGACGTTGCGTTTTATAGTATTTAAGGAATTATGTAATATTTGGAACGTAAGTTCCAACCTTACTACCTTGTACCTTCTAGGCTTTAAAGGTCTGAAGCATATTGGAAATCTCTCTGATATTTCCAATTAAAAAAATAGGAACACAAAGTATCAAGTCACATTGGTCACGGTATAATCATTAGACTATTATTGTAAGGGTTGTAAAGTTAAGGTTGAACCCTTACACTGCAGTAATCAGTAAACAATCAGGCGGTATTGCCCCGCGATTACTATGTATTGCTCCATTGTTGTCGGCAATTGAGGGGAAATTAAAAGTTTAACGAGAGCAAAGGTTACAAGTAAAGGACATTTTGTATAAAATAGAAGAAAGAAGTATCAGTGAGATATGCCGTTTCATTTTAGGTACAGTTGATGGCATAAATGTATACACTGTGTGCAAATCATAAGTAATTTTTTCGTACTGTAAAGATTCGAATGTTAAAATATTACATACACAAATCTAATTTTACATAGTTACACAAATTTTATAAATGCGAAAGTGAGTTTGCTTGTATATTTGTTACGCCTTCACGCCGTAACAACTCAATGGAGCATGACGAAATTTGTCATGCTGATAGCCTATCCTGTAGAGAAGGACATTTTGGCAACTTTTTATCGCGGGAAAGCGGGTGAAACCGCGGTGGACAGCTAGTTCTCATAATAAGTCCTTATTATAACGTTAATCAAAGCTCAAGTCAAGTTTTGAGGCGAGATTAAAACAATTGAATTTGGAAACTGGATTTTTGACATAAAGTTATTTTTCCATTGACACAATCATTCTTGAGACTTGATTGTAGTTCTGCTTCTTCTGTTCATTCTCTTGTTCTAAAATACAGGCCTTAGTTAAACTTTATATCTACTTCCATAGATAATGGAAGTCCCGCTCAGTGCTTATCAAACTCTTGCTCATTTTACCGCGACTCTACCGTGAAGAGTTTATATAATAAATAGAATCCTTGTGCTTTCTAATATATATATTTAGGAACGGAATGATATGCACTGGCTTGCAAGAACTCCTCATCCTTTACGTTCTTACCAAGAAGTTTCTCTATATAAGCACGCAATTTGATAGAGGTAGAGCATAGCGTTTATTCGCTCAAAGAGCAGCTCGACTGGGGAAGTACCTCCACCTTACAGAATACCGCATCCAAACAACTTTATCTTGTGTAAAGTTGTGTTCCTGCGCGTGAGTAAGGTCGCCAGAGCTCATAGGGGAGGGGGATAAAGGTCGGTAACGCGTGAGCAATGCTTCTTGTGTTGCAAGCGTCCATATGGCTACGGTAACCGCTTACCATTGGGCGGGCCGTATGCTTGTTTACTGACTGAGTTGTATAATTTTTTTTTAAAAATTAAATAAAAAAAAAACTTTTTTTTACTTTGACATTGTGAAATGAAATGAATTATGTGTATCGTGACGTTTTCAAGTTGTCTCAAAAAGTCCGTGAAAAGTTTTAGTACAATGACCGCCATTGTAAAAGATGACTTTTATGGAGGGTGACTGACTGAGAACCATGTGAAAGTGATTCATTGTGACTAGAACTTATAATATAACTGGAAATTGGCAAAATAACACAACCCGTGTGACGCCATTGAAGAAAAAAAAGTGATCATGTGGCATAAACTAGGTACTAAAAAGTTCTGTACCACCGTGCTTCGGTTTCCTAAGTTACGTACGATCGAAGCTCATAATCGTATCTTGACGAGTATGAGAGAATAAATATTGCTAAAATTACCTTTACATAAAGAAATGAAAAAAAAACATCATCTCAAAAATCTCTCTATTAAAAAGTAACAAACCATTAAAAAAACAAATAAAGAAGTAGTTAATTGAAAACAAAACGCGTATAGAAGTCAATCGGTGGTCGGAGCCGGCACGTGGCGGACGCGTGCCCAGTGGAGTGGCGACGTGCTGCGCTCGAGAGCATATGCAACCGTATTAGTGCACAAATCACTATGCGTTGATGGGAGCATTCATTTGATGAGACCCTTGACCTATCAATGGAATAAGTTTTGATCTCGTTCCATTATATAAAAATACAGGCCTTAGATAACTCATTCATTAATTTATTTCATTAGTAATATCTTCATAATTTTATATTTAACCCCAGATTAGCAAATATTTCTTATCGCGCAAGAGCACCTAAGAGCGAACTTCAGGAGATTTGACCTTCATAAGTGCCCTACTAGGGCTTTTTTTTTATACTACTTAGGTAGCAAACAAGCATACGGCCTGCCTGATGGTAAGCGGTTACCGTAGCCTATGGACGCTTGCGCGTCACTCGCGCGTTGCGGACCCTGCAGAAATCTCTTCACACCCTTTTTGAAAAACCCCATGCTGTACTTTATTGGGAAAACCACGGCAGGGAGCTCATTCCACAATCTGAGCGTACGCGGAAGGAAGCTCCTTTGAGACCGCACAGTTCGAAATAAATTTGGATAATAAAAAAAGTTCGGAAATAAGTTCGGCTTAAATTGAACAAATAGCTTTGATTTTAACATATATTACTATGCCAGCAGTCTTTTTTTACAAAATCATATACAGCTTTGCTTTTTATAAACGGCTGTCGCCCCTTTTATTATTTGATTTGTGTTCTCTTTTTCTTTTATCCTTTGTAAATATTCTTTATATTTCTTCATTTAGTTTGTATAAATTAGTAGGAACAAATTGTTTTTTTTTATTGTAAAAACAAAAATATTCTTTTTACCAATGTAAACCTACATGAAATTTTCTTAATATATTTGATGGACTCTCTGTCAAGGAATGATCTTTTTATTGTGTCTTTGTTCCTGTGAATCATAGTGGTGCGTCCACGCTACGCGAACCGAGCACGAGCCGAGCCACGAACGAACAGGATTCATTCGTTGTTCGCATAGCGTGGATGGAATTGCGAGGCTTGAATGAGCGTTTGGCGCGCACTGTACAGTACATACTGCGCTCCACCCGATTATCAGCTTTTTCACGAACACGGGATTCACATTCACATTGTAACGTCCACACTTGACTTCGCGAGCAACGAACGAATTCTGTTCGTTCATGGCTCGGTGACTTCGCCGGTGACGACTTCGGTGACGGTTCGGTGCTCGTGTAGCATGGACGCAATCATTTCAAAAAAAGTTACAAACTCAATGAATGTTAACATCTCATTAAAAAAAGTGTCACCAACAATGACATAGGCACACAAACATAGCGTTAGAGGGCGTTACTTTTGATCATAGTTTTAGATAAACTTCGATTTGGTGCTCAGGAACTGCCAGTAACAAGTGTGGAGTGGTCAAGCGCTCGATAAGTGCTCGTTAGTTGTTTATAAACTTTCAACGCTGGAAAGAAACCTTAAGGGGCACAGTCTCGTTACAGACACGTACGTACCAATTGTAAACGTGTAAAACACATGTAGCAATAAAGACAATGGCTTCGTAGAAAGAAAGGAAACATTTGAACTGTTGTGTTGTGAACTGTGTTATTTGTTTGTATGTTCCATGAAGATTTCAGAAAGAGATACGAAGACGTACACAGATGGCTAAAGGAGAAATGAGCAACTGAATAGAGTTTGGAATGGCTCTGATAACACCAAAATGAGGCTGTGTGATCTATAGTGTTGAGTCATGGTCAATACGAGCAGTAGACAGGAAAACGATTGAAGCCTTTGAAATATGATGTTTGAGGAAAATGTTGCACGTAACATGGACAGAAAAACGCACCAACATATTTAATCTCAGCAACTCAACATCATGTCAAGGTTATCCACGATCTGCTACCAAAGAGTTCTGAGCTACTTTGGTTGTATTGCCTAGAGACAACCAGATGATCTTGACAAACTGGTTGTAGTGGAAGGTAGAGATACCTCAAAAGACATTTTTGAGTATTTGTATTCCAACCCTCTGAAATGGGAGAGAAACTGCACATCACTGCACCCATTTCTTTCAAATTGAAAGGTTTGGTATTACTTGTACGTATGTATTTATCTACTCTGAGGTATTACCTACCTACTTTATTTTATTATTATTGTCTTTTTGTTTTCTATCTTATTCTTTTTTTAACCGACTTCAAAAAAAGGAGGAGGTTCTCATTTCGGTTGTATGTTTTTTTTTTTTTTTTTTTTATGTTTGTTACCTCATAACTCCGTCATTTATGAACCGATTTGGAAAATTCTTTTTTTGTCTGAAAGGGTATGTACACTTCCCGTTTGGTCCCATTGTCATCAGATCAGGATTTGATTACTTATTCGTGTACTTTGAAGTCGGTTTAAGTTTTTTGTCCAAGGCTCCTAATTCTTATAATAATTGATTTATGGAGAAAAACACAACCGAGGGACAATAAACCACCTTCAAAGTGCACTAAAAAGTATGAAATAACTCTTATCTGACACTGTTTTGAAGTCAGCGAAATATTTTCTATAGAACACGTCATGCGATTTAATCCTTATCACTTAACTAACACGGCCTTATCACTAAAAGTGATCTCTATGTGATGATTATTAACTCTGTGGCTTTATGTATATTATATAGCAAAGATTAAGTGCACCTCAGATTTCATGCATATTAAATCTTTCCAAGCGCATAGTTTCTGGGTAAATAATGGCATTAGTAAAACATACGTGTTCAAGTGTGCGCCGCGCCCCGCCGCCGCCGCACTAATAAGCTGCTAATTTGCAAGTGTGCGCTCACCCTTAGCATGCAGGTGCATACATTAGGACCTAATTTTCAACCTCGACTGTGTAATTACCTTGTTTTTTGATGAATTTTTCATGATAGTCGTGCTATTTTTATGCTCTGTTACACTGAGGATAAGGTGAAGGGTGAATAAAATAAAAATAATAATAAATAAATATACTGGGACATTCCTCACACACGTTCATCTGATCCCAAACTAAGCAGAGCTTGTAGAAAACCAGATAACTGATATAATACATTTACTACTTTTTGTTTGTAAATACATACTTAATATACATAATTACACCCAGACTCAGGACATACAGATATTTTCATGCACACAAATGCATGTCCTGTGTGGGAATCGAATCCAAGACCTGCGGCGCGGTAGGTGGAACCTTGACAAGAATCTTAACCAACTGCGCCAGCTGGCCCGTCAGTCAAATAAGGTATACATATTCTATTTTACTGTACAGGTATCCGAATAAGTCATTCGGAAGTCCAGAGGCACTTTTATTTTGTTCAAAATTCAACTCATGGATTCCTTTCAGCGTTTTTCTCTTAGATCTGTAGTTTAGAATTTGCCAATACTAGATAGAAAAAAAAACAACCTGTATAGGTTGACAAATTAATGAGTTACAATCAGAAATCACAATTAAGAAAAAGTCAGTTTAATTAAATACTCGTTGAAGTCTATAACACGTCAAACCCAATCGTCACTGTGCTACGAAAACATATTTAGTCAAAATTATCTAACTACATCGCATAGGTACCTAGGGTAGGGGAGATACGTCATCATTTGTTTGGTCTGCTTAAGTTTGCTATTTATTTACTTATTAAATATTTTTTCAGTCTACTTTGTAATTTTGCCGCCGCGCCGGGGCACGCAATTGTTTTCAGTGCGATTAGAATGTAATGAATCTAAGCCTGTTTTGAACAGAGTAATTGCTGAGTTTATTGCCGGCTCTTCTCAGCAAATGCAACCTTCCGAACCGGTATTAGAGTATTAGAGTCAGACTTTTCATAAGTGCCTGCGAAGGTCTATTTGAATAAATGATTTTGAATTTTGAATTTGAATTTATATCAGCATAATTGATACAATATGTAAATAATTTGATAACCTAAAAACATTTGGTCACAGATTGAGGCGGTAGTATCTACATACGTTCCAATTGATTAACGTTGTAGAATTAAGAGGGCGTATAAAGCCAGAAAAATATGGCAATATCCATCGAAATAGTATTACTTGTACGTAGTATTTATCTACTCTGAGGTATTACCGTATAAGAATGAGAGCAGTTGTTGAAATATTCTAATTAAAATCGGGAGAAAAAATATTAAACATTATTTAGCAATTTTATTTATTTTTATTTCAAATAAATTTTTATGACAAACTGGTTGTAGTGGAAGGTAGAGATACCTCAAAAGACATTTTTGAGTATTTGTATTCCAACCCTCTGAAATGGGAGAGAAACTGCACATCACTGCACCCATTTCTTTCAAATTGAAAGGTTTGGTATTACTTGTACGTATGTATTTATCTACTCTGAGGTATTACCTACCTACTTTATTTTATTATTATTGTCTTTTTGTTTTCTATCTTATTCTTTTTTTAACCGACTTCAAAAAAAGGAGGAGGTTCTCATTTCGGTTGTATGTTTTTTTTTTTTTTTTTTTTTATGTTTGTTACCTCATAACTCCGTCATTTATGAACCGATTTGGAAAATTCTTTTTTTGTCTGAAAGGGTATGTACACTTCCCGTTTGGTCCCATTGTCATCAGATCAGGATTTGATTACTTATTCGTGTACTTTGAAGTCGGTTTAAGTTTTTTGTCCAAGGCTCCTAATTCTTATAATAATTGATTTATGGAGAAAAACACAACCGAGGGACAATAAACCACCTTCAAAGTGCACTAAAAAGTATGAAATAACTCTTATCTGACACTGTTTTGAAGTCAGCGAAATATTTTCTATAGAACACGTCATGCGATTTAATCCTTATCACTTAACTAACACGGCCTTATCACTAAAAGTGATCTCTATGTGATGATTATTAACTCTGTGGCTTTATGTATATTATATAGCAAAGATTAAGTGCACCTCAGATTTCATGCATATTAAATCTTTCCAAGCGCATAGTTTCTGGGTAAATAATGGCATTAGTAAAACATACGTGTTCAAGTGTGCGCCGCGCCCCGCCGCCGCCGCACTAATAAGCTGCTAATTTGCAAGTGTGCGCTCACCCTTAGCATGCAGGTGCATACATTAGGACCTAATTTTCAACCTCGACTGTGTAATTACCTTGTTTTTTGATGAATTTTTCATGATAGTCGTGCTATTTTTATGCTCTGTTACACTGAGGATAAGGTGAAGGGTGAATAAAATAAAAATAATAATAAATAAATATACTGGGACATTCCTCACACACGTTCATCTGATCCCAAACTAAGCAGAGCTTGTAGAAAACCAGATAACTGATATAATACATTTACTACTTTTTGTTTGTAAATACATACTTAATATACATAATTACACCCAGACTCAGGACATACAGATATTTTCATGCACACAAATGCATGTCCTGTGTGGGAATCGAATCCAAGACCTGCGGCGCGGTAGGTGGAACCTTGACCAGAGTCCTAACCAACTGCGCCAGCTGGCCCGTCAGTCAAATAAGGTATATATATTCTATTTTACTGTACAGACACGTAGTACAGGTATCCGAATAAGTCAATCGGAAGTCCAGAGGCACTTTTATTTTGTTCAAAATTCAACTCATGGATTCCTTTGAGTGTTTTTCTCTCAGACCTATAGTTGCCCATACTGGCTAGAAAAAAAACAGCCTGTATACGTTGATAAATTAATGAGTTACAGTCAGAAATCCCAATTAAGAAAAAGTCTGTTTGATTAAATATTCGTTGAAGTCTATAACACGTCAAACCCAATCGTCACTGTGCTACGAAAACATATTTATTCAAAATTTATCTAACTACATCGCATAGGTACCTAGGGTAGGGCAGATACGGCATCATTAAATAATATGTAAATAATTCGATAACCTAAAAACATTCAGTCACAGATTGAGGCGGTAGTATCTACTTACGTTCCAATTTATGAACGTTATAGAATTAAGAGGGCGTATAAAGCCAGAAAAATATGGCAATATACATCGAAATAGTATTACCCTGGAATAAGGGTGACAGCTGTAAAAACGGCCGAAGAAATAAGACCACAGAATACGCAGCCAAACAACTTTATGTTGTGTAAAGTTGTGTTCCTGCGCGTGAGTAAGGTCGCCAGAGCTCATAGGGGAGGTGGCAAAGGTCGGTAACGCGTGAGCGATGCTTCGTGTGTTGAAAGCGTCCATATGGATGCGGTCACCGCTTACCATCAGGCGGGCCGTACGCTTGTTTACCGACTTAGTCGTACAATAAATAAAAAAAAAAAAAAAAAAACTTTCACGATGTTGTCTTGTACGTAACCCTTAATCTAGACAGAAGATATATCGATGGCAATATCAGATGAAACAAACTTATGTCTAATATTCGCGTGGCATGAGACGGAGATAGCGTGTTTCGCGGAACAAAAATGAACTAAGCGCTTCTAATCTAAATAACTAGTAAAGTATAGATTATTTTAAAAAATCGTTACTATCAGCCGTAGGTCATACGTTAGTGATATTATTTATCGAATTTTTGTCCTAATTAGATACACCATGAACGAATGAAATCGAAAATTCATTATTATTAGAGGTAGTTTTGTGATTTTTTTCTATCGAGGAATTTTCATTCCATTATGTTTTTGCTCTGATAGAACTCTCGCGTATATAATGAAAATACCCATGTAAAAACATTTTTTCATTTAAATATTATTTACTTGGGTAAATTTCAATTCTAAGATATGTTATTTTGCTTCGTACGCACTCTTAATTGTGTTTTAAATTTTCGCGGAATCGTTGCAAAATAAGTCAATTTCGGCAAAGATTTGAAAATATTATACTATCGGAGTTAATATAGGCAAAATATGTATTTCTAATAAAAACAAAAAATAAATATTTCAAATTTTGAAAAACAAAAAAAATGCTTTGTGCGAGTCGGACTTGCGCCCGTAAGGTTCTGTATAAGAATATCAAAACTAACTCAATTTTGTGGCTCTGTAACTCAAAAATATGATAATATTAACGATTATAAAACGTTTAAAAAGAACCATATTTTTGAAGTAACTTGTATGAGAACATTGAGAACCCTTAGGTTTTAACTTGTTGAAATTATCATTACAGATCTGTGTGTGTATGTTTGTTTCAACTCGCTACGTATTACGGTTAAGAACATACCGCTGTGACAGACAGACAGACTTAGTAAGAGAGTCATGTAATGAATCTAATCTAATGCTGAGTTTCTTGCCGGAGTCTTCTCAGTTTAAGCGTATTCCGAACCGGTTGTAGATTCAACACTTTGAACAGTATGTACTTAACGTTCATAAGTGCCTTACCAGGGTCTAAATTGAATAATTGACTTTTTGATTTTTATTTTGAATCTAATGGTGCGTCCTTGCTACCCGAAGCGAGCACGAGCCGAGCCTCGAACGAACAGGATTCGTTCGTTGCTCGCGATTTCAAGCGTGGACTTACTCAACGAGCTTACAACGAGCGCGATGCGAATCCCTGTGTTCGTGAAAAACAAACAAAATCGGGCGGAGCGCAGTCGAGCACGCTATGAATGCTCGTTCGAGGCTCGCAAGCCCGTCCACGGTACGCGAATCGTGCTCGCAGTGTGCTCGTTCGTGGCGCGGTTCGCCAAGCATGGACGCACCATAAGGTTGTTTTGAAAAGAATAATTGCAGAGCATAAAATTCACAATTCAAAATTATTTTTGACAATTCAGGACTATACATAAATGCCTGCGAAGGTCTATTTGAAGAAATAATTTTGAATTTTGAATAGAGTTTCTGGATAACCAAAAAATCAGAAACAAAGAATGAAATATGCCAACATAAGAAAATTATTTTCTCCCACACTAAGACGTTGAATTCTAATGTAATCATTTTTTTTTAGAAAACATAGTAAATACCTAAATTATTTACCTTTAATTATGCCAAGCAAAGTGTTGACACAAATCAACTTTATTCATATGAACTAAGACCCCAAATTTCCTTACCATCGGGTATGTCGCCAGCCGGCACTCACTAGCAAATAAGGAAAACGGAAACTTATCAATTTCCTTCCTGGGTAATAATAATATCAATTATCATGATACAAATGATGAAGTATCTCCCCTACCCTAGGTAGCCTATGTAGTTAGATCAGTTTGATTCAGAATTTCTTAATAGCGCACTACGAAAGGGTTTACAGTCTTATAGACTTCAACGAGTATTTAAGTAAACAGAGGTTTTCCTAATTAGGATTAATGATTGTAATGCATTAATTTGTCAACCCATACAGGCTGTTTTTTCTAGCCAGTATGGGCAAAACCTACATTAGAAGTCTCAGAAAAAAACGCTGAAAGGAACCCATGAGTTGAATTTTGAAGAAAATAAAAGTGCCTCTGGACTTTCGATTGACTTCAACAACTAGTTTTAATTCAATATTAAAACCTACTAAAAAAATAATGTTATTCTATCCAAATCTATCAGCAGAAAGAAATCTAGATTATAGTTTCAAATAGATGTCGTGTCGTAGCTCGCGTACCGTGAGAATGTCTACGCTCCTGCTACGGGTTGTCTACGCGACTGCTACGGGTTGTCTACGCGACTGCTACGGGTTGCCTACGTGACTGCTACGGGTTGTCAACGCGAAGACAGCGCCCAAATAATTAAACGTTCTAATAAGGACCGTGAGTAGTTATATAACCACTTTTTTAACCACTGACGCAAAAAAGATCGCTTTTAGAAGATCAGATAGAATATTTTGTTATTAAACGGTAATTTACATCAATCTAGATATTTTTATTTACAACAAATATGTACAAAATACAATCTATATTTACAAAATATAATCTATATATAGAAAATTTCCTCAAGCCTGCCGCTGCTTCCGATTAACGGCAAGGTTCCCAGAAGGCTGGCAGCGTTTCCTCTTTGGATAGCCAAGCTGACGCGTTGGCGGAAAAAGCTCCCCGCCCGCTGGTCTCCGGAGGTCTCGATCAATTTTGAAGACAAGGTGCGAGCAAAACGGCGAGCTTCTGACCCCCAGGGTCCCAAGGTCTCGACCGCAAAAGGCATAAAAATATAATTGGGTCCAATCGATGCATATTTTTTGAATTTTGAATTTTCCGCACTGGCCGCCGCTGCCCCTGCAGCTTTACAAGTAGCCGGTAAGTGAGATGGCGCGAGTGTATCGACACATGTGGCATCCCACACCAGCGATATTTTATGTTATTAAACTATATTTTTTATAAATAAACAGCACTTTTCATTGTAGTATGTATTTTTGTACATTATTTGTACGTTAAATATAAAAAAAAAAAAATATATATATTATTATGTTTAATGAATCCTTATTAATTTAATTAAAATCATTATGTATTTGTCATCGATTTATTCGTCCTAATTTATAAATAAGTACCTACACGTCATAAAGTTCCTGCACTAAAAATGTTCGATGAAAAAAAAAAAAAATTAAAAATCCTATTTCTAATTAACTTAGAAAACTTCTAAATTGCGTTAGGCACCTCATAAAAGTAATAATATATAATAATAATAATAATGTTTATTTATCACCACAAATTACATTGTAAAGTAAAAGCAGTTGACAGAAAAATTGGCAAAATTCGTAATTTGTGGGAGATCTGGAGTCTAAACTAAGCCTAGGCCTGTATTTTAGAGCTCCAGGCCCCCCAATACATCATAGTGTGCAGATGTCAACATGGAGCGAGACGCGTAAGTAATAAAAATTGGCAAACCTTAAAAAGAATAAAAATGAGTTGTGATTTTTCTAAAGTAAACACCATAGAATTAAATATACCTAGAAAGAACTTCGCCATACTACACGAATATATAAAACAGGCCAACTTTTATAGGCTGCTGCGCGTAACAGCTACGTTTTACGCTCCCTCTGCGTCATTCTGCTTGTCATAGTGACTATCATAATGTTAGTAGTTGTTGAAATATTCCAATTAAAATCGGGAGACATTTAAATATTAAACATTATTTTGCAATTTTATTTATTTTTATTTTTTTAGTCCCTAACAGTTAGTGGCTATTTTTTTCGACGCGTGCACAGCTTCGACACTCAATCTAGATGTATCCTTAATCAAAGGTAAACACCTACCTATTGCACCAGTAGCTCCCGGCCGCAGCACATCACCAAGTAAGTCTTTTATCAAAAACGATTTGTGACTATCCTGCATTCTTGAATCCATTATATTTTACCACTATTTATTTAAAAGTAAGAACATTCTAGTAAAAACTTCTTCACGTGGTGGTAAAAAAAATACATAATCTTATTTAAAAATCGAACTATCGAGCAACTTTATTATTTAGTCAATTAATATGTTACTTATTTTTTGTTACAGTTTTACTTATGAAAGTTATCTTATCCGTTTATAGATTAATTCATTCCATCCGTAAATATCCACAATCATAATTGTACATAACACCAATAAAAGTTGTGACAGCCTGCACTTTCCCGCGCATCCGAGATGACTGTCCGCCATATTCGAAAAATCGTCGCTCAATCGAGAAAATCTTTTCATTTAGCTACGCCCTACCCCTAACCGCTGTTACACACATTTTCTTGCGGTTTTGGGCCAAAATACCGCTTAAACGGGGTTTAAATCGCGTTTAGCATGCGCAGCGAGAACCGGGCGGGGCCAGGGTGACTCCACCCATGGAAGTTTTAGCCAATGGTGGTAGAGGCACAAAGTTTTACAGCCGAATGATCTGTAAAGTACGCATTCAAACGGTTTGAGTCTCGCTGTTATTGAGTTGGTTTTTTAAAAGACCGTTTTGAATGTAAATCGGAAAGTTAAGCGGGGTAAAGAGGCTGCCCGCGGAACCCCAATTAAATTGATAGTTGTTTGTCAAGAGGCTTCGTTCCGAATCGATGTTGAACTCGTCTTGGTTTTATTTGGCAGTCGTAACGTATTATAACAAGCTTTTTTGATGGTGACTATGTTTCTATAGGTTTCTTTGTTTTACTAAATTGTTATTTTTCAGATATTTTTTTATGTGATATATTTAGCAAAGAATATACAGTACTCTGTTGACTTGACGCCGTTCGATTTTAGTCATGTTGAACATCACAATAGTTCATTTATTTTATTACTCGTTTGCATATTTCTAGAAACTGTTCGATTATAGTATTTGTCGCTAATTTCTCACCAAATATTAGATATGATTTCTTGATTTAAATTATAATTATGGAACAAAAGCCTTAAATATTTTAGATACGCCCCTAGACTATTCGGTATCAAGTCGTATACAGCGTGGATTCCTTATTATCTTTTTTTTTTTATATACGACTAAGTCGGTAAACAAGCATACGGCCCGCCTGATGGTAAGCGGTTACCGTAGCCATATGGACGCTTGCAACACAAGAAGCAACGCTCACGCGTTACCGACCTTTCCTCCCTCCCCAATGAGCTTTGGCGACCTTAATCACGCGCAGGAACACAACTTTACACAACATAAAGTTATTTGGCTGCGGTATTCTGTAAGGTACTTCCCCAGTCGAGTTGCTCTTTGAGCGAATAAACGCTATGCTCTACCTCTCTCAAAGCATTCTCTCTCTTTTGAAGCATTTGTTGACAAATATATATAAAAAATATAATGTGTGACAATTTTTCGAAACATTTGGAAGATATTTCAAAATTAGTTATTAAATTAGTGTAGTTAGTAGTTTTATTTTGTCCTAGGTACTTTGTGTGTACCTAATTTACCAGAGCGACATTATCAAATTTTGATAAACTCTTTAATAAACATAAAAACAAAAACAGATCAAGCTAGGTACCTACTCTAAAATATAGAAATATCTAAAAACCCCTTTAGCTTTTCAAACCAGGCAAACATGCAGAATTTTCTAAAAAAAATTGACAAATTACTGACTAAATCTGGTAGAAAACAGATCAGAAAAATGCACAGTTCTGAACCGCCTGTATCCTACTTCTCCGAATTCGGTGAGGAGTCCAGCCTCATATCCTCGAACGTCGGTCTTCCACACAGCGATTCAGTCATGGTAATAAGAATATGGTATGAGATTATCTTTACGGTTTTGCCACTATTACTTGGAGTTCTTCAAAAAGGGTGCACACACATAGGAAAGTACCTACTTACATATTTATACTGATACTTAATTTGATGTACACAGTTCTATGACCCACCATCAACTATATGGTTATTATATAATATATTATAATATATAACTAGTGACTCTGAAGACTATTCAGAGTCACTAGGAACAAGTCTAGTAAGAACGGTCCCGCTCTGCGCTTACGGTACATTGACTCCACCATTATTGGATCTTTGAGTATCCAGTGTCTGCCTCTAGCTGCTTCAGACTTCTTACAGACCTTTACCTCTTGACACATCAACAGCACAACTGATCGTGATGAAATTTGACACACAGATCATCATCTGCAAAGCTAAAAAGGAAGCTAAAGCAATATTGCTACGGAATTAATTTTTTCGAATTCGTGGCAGATCGTACGTAATCCCAATATTTTTGGGTAAAATAGTCACTCATTATATACAGTTTAATTCATTAAAAGATTCGGAATAGATAAATTGCATAAGATAATATGCTATAAATTCGAAAATAACAATTCTATTAGCAATATTGCTTAGCTTCCTTTTTAGGGGGCTGGAAAGTGCCTATAAGATAAACTTGACTGCCCCTTGGCAGTAAAGTTCATTTCAATTGTCAAGGTAGAACTGAGACGTACCTACTACAGCTACGGTAATAGTACCGTGCTACAGCCCTTCGCAACACAGCGATGCGGGCACTACCTAACGTACCTATAGCATTTAATCTGTGCCTATAGTTATCGATCCATTTATGGCTTATAAAATTGAATAACCTAAATTAATACGAGATACGGTAATCCGTAGCTCTTACTTTTTGTTTAAATCTTAGCTACTTTAAGTCATATTATTTATTTTCAAATTCTGAGAGTCCGGGGGTACAAGCCCACTTTCGAAACCAGCCATGGTGCATTTAGAACGCTACGATAATATTTCTGTTTCATAGGTAGAGCATAATTCTGTTCCTGGCTTATAGGGTGTAGGCACTATATATTCAAACTAAAAATACACGATTTTATAAAATCAACAAAAACACGTCTTTTCGCAAGTTCCCATCAAAAAGTTCTTCTAAACATTTTATTGGTCAGTTAAGCAATGCAAGCAACTTAACCTCAGTCATAACAGGGTCTTTCAGCTGAGGGTCATAACTTTAGATTATATTTACTCTGACTGAGGTCATAGTTATAGAATTACAAAAAAAAACAGACATGATTATTGAGGGCTACCGTTTCTGTGGACACCAGTTACCGCCACTATCGAGTACCTACATAAGGTCCTATAACTATCGTTGAAAATATATTTCTTAGCGCGGCTGGGCCAATATAATTGAGAATTACCAAATAAATAAAATATTTAGTATGCCAGTTTTATTCCGAAAAAAGCAAGTGTTTAATTACTTATTACCTTTCCGGAAGTAAACTCACTAATTCGCAGGTATGTCTGCGATAAATGCCATACTTAATTATGGCCAACAACAACAATCATGGATAATTTAGTGAAAATCCGCGATAAAAAGCTCGCATACGTTCTACCCTAGCGCCTCTCGCGGCGAATTCTAGTTCCTTAGGCTTTGACCTTTGTTTTACGATATCAATCATAGGAATTTCAAATGTGATAGGCTCTATGCCTAGATTCTGTAATCTGAGGCTGTATGGCTCTCAACCTTTGCCTGACTTTTGGCGAACTAAATAAACAAAAACAGCAAAAAATTGTTTTCAAACAAACTTTTTAACCTAAAATTTATAAATATTTAAGCATATTTGGTTAAATTATTAGTGAAAATGGAAGAAAATGTTATACTTGTGGTAGATTACGAAAAGATATGTCGTCTGTGCTTACACACAACAAGTGCTATGTCGGAGATCTTCGACAGAGATGAAGACAATTCGCTCACAAAACAAATACTTGACGCCACTGGGTTGGATGTAAGTATGAAACTATTTAAAATATCCCACTTACACATAAGAGCAGTAGTTATTCTTTGCTAACGTCCATGGCAAGTAACCAACCTATGTCCTGCAAAAAAAAAAACTCATTTCTAGATCACACAAGGAGATGGTCTCCCAACAAAGATCTGTCACAAGTGTCGCTACATAGTAGAGCTGAGCTGTGAGCTCCGCGACATGGTGATGAAGGCTCACAAGCTGCTGACTGATGCTAGCGGTACACAAATTATGAAACAATATTTGAATGGAGATGATACAGGTATCATAAACTTATTGAGTACTTTTAAATTATTACAAACTAAATTCATGTCGTAGTAATATATTTATTCATGCATACTCATGTAAATCCAGCATTTTATGTATTTAAAAAGTTTATTTTAAAAATTGTTTCAGAGACCTCAAAACTTGCTACAGATACATTTGACGTCACAAAACAAAACTCAAAAGTGTTGATATATGATAAACAAGCACTCTTAGAGGCAGAAAATGCAACAGATGGTACAGTTGGTGACATGGACTGTGAAGACAGCAATATGCCTGCACGTCTACAGATAGAGAAGGAACATAATGTTTGTATGTATTATCTAAAATTGTTAATTTGATTATGCTGTTTTGCTCACCACCTGCTAAGCCCTAAGGGGGTGAAAAAACCCTTCCATAGTTCCCTAGAGACCCAAGGAATGTCCACGAAATTTCAAATCTTTGTAAAAACCAATTTAATTTAGACCTAGACTTACAGTTCAATTGTTTTGAAATTTGACAGCAACAGATAAAATAAGAAAAGCAGCTCCCAAGCGCCTCACATGCCAGATATGTCTGTGCGCCTTCACAACCGAGCAGCAAGTACAAGTCCACGTGCCCACACACTACACAGACTCTCAACTCACACCATATCTGCAGTTACAGGTAAACAGAAAATAAATATTATTTAATTAAATTCAATATTAGCAGTAAGGATAATTTATATTTAGCAGTGTGGTAGGGTATCTACTCTACATGGCTGGCTACCATCCCACAATTAACCCAAGGAGCAGCAATGAGATTAATTTTGCTTGAAAACTATTCCGCTCATTTCCTACCAGTGACAATGCACTCTGATTGGCTAAGTCAAGGACATGCACTCTGGTTGGCCAAGTCAAAACACTAGATGCAGTGATTGGTCCTTACAGTTCAAAATCATTGGAAGTTCACTGACTAGTTGCGGAATTTGATTGCTTGGTATTACTACTCTAAAGGATTTTTTCTATGAAGCTGGCTACCATCCTCGCTTTGAAAATCTGTTGCCAAGCAGTTGAGAGCCAGTTCCTTCTAGGCTTTGTGTGCTTACCACCTTCGGCCACATCATCACTTACCATGGTGAGATTGTGGTCAAACACAGGTCTATAAAAAAATGCATACAAATGTTCTGTCCTGGTTCTGTTCTGTTCGCCCATGACCTGTGGCGTAACAGTCACACATCTTATCTCAGCAAACGCCCCATCAACTATAATTGCAGAGACCATACAAGTGTGAAGCATGCAAAGAGAATGGTATTAATAAGAAACAGCTGATACTGCATCACAGGCAACACCTACAAGTTAACCCGTTTATTTGCAAGCATCCTGGGTGCACATTTGTTGGGAAGAATCAGGTATGTGTATTGTTTGTTGTGGATTTTATTTTTCACACAATAACTTTGGAACTTAAAAATCTCAGTGGAGGAATCTTAATTGACCAGTTCACATGCTTAAGTCATTTTTATATTTCTCACAGCGAAAATTGGAATGGTAAAAAAAACAGATGTTTTATTATAAATAATATAATAAAGTCAGTACAAATTATTTTTTGTTAAAAGAGATAAAATTCGCTTTGCGGCCAATAATTTTCAGTATTATTTTGTACGCTTTTGTTGAAGAGACAAATAAAAATAAATGTTCACTAAACTGCAAATAAAACTATCGAACCGATTTTTATGAAAAGCAGAGATATAGAAGATAAGCACATACTGGTTTTCGGCTGAAACCACAGGGGATTCATGGACGAATCGTCTTGTCAGAATCTTGTTAGGATTCTATACTGAGAACATGATCCCGACCGTGTGGTATACCTCAGGACTCCCTCCGTCACCACATAGTGGTGCACAGTTCCCGGTCGCTAGTGTGCGAGCAGTGCGGCGCATCGTTCCGTCGCCGCTGGGAGCTGCGGCAGCACGCGCACCGACACAAGCCCACTCCGGCGCACTGCGCGCTCTGTCGACGCACCTTCCGCAACCACATCACATATAACGCGCATCTGTTGACACATCACCGACCTCCTAGGTACGATCCTTGCATATCCAACTTCATTGTAAAGCTGGCGGTAGTTGTTAACATTCATTCAAGGGCCTTACCACTAATTCCACAGGACTTTTAGACATACAAGGGAAGGTTATTGATATAAATAAAAAAAAGAAAAGGACCTAAAATAGAGCCCTGGGGCAAACCCTTACTCTACAATAATTTAGTTTACGTATAAGTGTGTGGTGATCAACACGATCGAAAGTTTTAGATAAATCTAAGACGACTCTAATAACGTTTTGTGACTCTATCACTCGTAACCAATGGTTAAAAACCCTTAGAATATGGCCATGCTAAGAAGACATATTTGACGAGAGGTTGTCTCTCCTTGCCACACTTGTCAAAAATGACCTATTAATAGTGCGTTCGAATTGGAGTGATGTCGTTTTTAACAGTTTCAAAATGGGCATTTTTGTTTATGCGTTCGAATTGGAAAATTTCAACAATTTTGCAACTTTTGCCACAAACGATATTTCCCAAATCGAACGATTAGATACAAAAATGACATTTCCATTCTGATCGCCTGCTTGTCACTTGTCTCAACCTACCTTTTTCCTTCAGTTAATCATCAAACAAAGTTAATCTAACAAATTATTCTTTTGACTGTTAGTATTTCTATAAAATTTTACAATAAAAATTAGAATTTTCGCTTCCCGTATGAATTTTCGAAACTTATCTGTCAGATTCAAAGATGTCAAAATTATGATCACAAACGACCCTGCCTCGGAGGTGGGTCAAAATTTGCAGTTCACGACGTCGTTTTTAACTGTTTCCAAGCAAAACGAACGGTGAACGAAAACAGTTCAAAACGCCAATTTCGCCCACAACTTTCCAAATCGAACGCCAGTTGTGATCGTTTTTGGCATTTTTGACTGTTATTTTTGCTACCATACCCCAATTCGAACGCACCTTAAGAAGGCCCTAGTTTAGTAAACCCATACTGCTTACTATGTCAGATTTATAAAAAACTGAGGGAGTAATTGCGTAAAAATAATGTTTCCTTATACTTTGGTCAAGATACCGGTGCACATACCGCGGTTGTCCGAAGGCGTACCACTCGCGCGGCGCGTTAGCCGTGCACTCGCGGTCCCACGCCGGCGCCAGCGCCCGCCTCTACCGCTGTCCGCTGTGCTCGGCCGCCGCTTACACCTCCGCGTCATTACTTAACAGGTATCCTTTCAACGCCATGAAGCGCCAGAAAGCATGATTAGCCGTTCTTAATCGAGCGGCAAAGTTAAACTACGACTGTCGTGGTCGGTACCTGGATGGGTGACCGCCTAGTGGTATTTCAAATCGAGCGTTTTCCGGGTTTCGGAAGGCACGTAAAGCTGTTGGTCTAGGTTTAATTGTGATAGTCGTTAAGCTATTTGGATGCCTAGGCGGCTTGAAAAATTCCAACAATAGGTTGACCACTAGCCTACCTCCACCAATCCGCAGTGGGCACGCGTGGTGGAGTATCGGCCAGTCCCTTTCACCCTCATTTGTGATAGGAGGCCTGTGCTCAGCAGTGGGACATTATAGGCTGATGATGATGATCCATTCAACAAACAAATACTCGTGGTGTAATGTTTATCAAATAATTTGACAATAGTTGTATGATACAGACACGTCCGCATGCACGGCCGGGTGCGAGTGTCCCGCTGCGACAAGTGCCCGGCCACCTTCGAGGAGTACGGCGCCTTCTACCGGCACCGCGTGCGCCACCACGGGCCCTGGCTGCCGCACCGCTGCCACGGCTGCAACCAGGGGTCAGCTCTGCACTCACGCACACACACACCCCGACACACACCGCCCGCACACACACTTACAGACACACACACCCCGCACACACACTCTCCATCACACCCCCTCATACACACACCCCCACAAACACCCCCCCACACACACACTCATCCCTCCGCGATGTCGGACCTTCAAAAAGTACCGCGCCTTCTACCTTCTCTTAATTTTTTTTATATATTCGGTACACCTTTACTCCCTTTTTAGATATCAGAGCGAGTCTCGCTTGGAGAAACACATGCAACGCTGCGAACTGGCAATAAGCATGCGCGCGTACGAGCAAGAATGCCGGCAGGATATCGTGGACGATGCTAATATAAACACTCATAACTCACAGGTTTGATTAATTCATATAAATCTCTTTGTGAAACAGGTGTTACACAAATTAATTTTCACATTTTCAACCCCTTAGAGGCATCATCAACAGCCTATAATATCCCACTGCTGAGCACAGGCCTCCTTTCACATATCAGGGTGAAAGGGAATGGGCAGATACTCCACCACGCGTGCCCACTGCGAGGTGGAGGGAGTTTAGTGATCAACCTACTGTTGGAGTTTTCAAGCCGCCTAGAATGCCTCCAACTAGCTTAACCACTATCACAATTAAGTGATAACAGGGACCAACGGCTTTACGTGCCTTCCGAAGCACGGAAGAGGGATAATTTTATTAAATTATAATTTATTATATGAAATGAAACCATTAGTTATTGGAACCTACGATTATGAACAGCTCCAATTGTTTAGTAGTATACCCCCAGCTGTATAATTATCAAGCTTGCCTAAAAATAATTATACATTTGTTTTCAACAGGATATTCTACCGGAAAAACAGGTTATAGAGTTTGAAACTGGAGACCTACTCGACCGATTGAAAGGACAATCATTCGTTGTGCAGCCAGGCAACATTCGCGAACTTAGCAAGGATAACTCGGGTAAGGTATTGCTGAATAATAACACTTAGGGCTCAGTTATAAAGTCGAATATGAAAAATTATCTAGTTATTTATGTTAAAGGTATACTAGAACTGCCTCCAGATGGTCTACTGTACATTGAGGTGGAACCTGATGCCGAGGAAGGTGCCTTGCGGTAGTGACGTCACTCGAATTTATTAAGAATTTATTCATTTTTATAGATTTCCTATGAATACCGCATTGCGTTAAAAGTTCTTGCATGAGTAAAAGAAATTATGTTTGTGATATTTGAAATTACTATTTTATTTAGTATTATTTGATTTTATACGTGTATCTTTTAAAAAAGTTTGCATTCGACGTTTTTTTTTTTTAAAAACTTCATTCCGATTTTATGCACGAGAAAATTTAGTTTTAAGTTTGAATGCTCAATAAAATTTAATTTTACATTTTGGTTTTTGCTTCATGTTCCCTACAGGGTTTATTTTGTACAGAAAAGCCGGCGCATGCTCGAGCAATTTTCACATTCAAACTATAGTGAAATCCAGCTGAAATAGTTGCATGGTCTAAAACTTACCTAGAATTCGAATAAAAATAATTGACTACAATTTCATTTTGCATGCTGCCAAAGCGATGATAGCCGTGACGAAAATCATGGATTAAAATCCTACAATGCAGCAAGTTTTAAAACAGGTAGAGCTCTTGAAGAACTCTCGAAGAACTTCCACCTTACAGAATAACGCAGCCAAATAACTTTAAGGGTGCGTATAAAGCAAAATACCATATCTTAGAATTGAAATTTAGCCAAGTCAATATATAAATAAAAAAAATATTATATGGGTATTTTCATTAGATACACAAGGGTTCAGTCAGAGCAAAAACATAATGAAATGAAAATTCCTCGATAGAAAAAAAACACAAAGTTACCTCTAATATTAATTAATTTTTGTTTTTATTCATTCATGGTCTATCTAATTAAGACAAACAATCGATAAATAATATCACTAACTTATGACTTAGGGCTGATACTAAAGACTTTTAAATATTCTATACTTTACTAGTTATTTAGATTAAAAGCGCTTTTTCATTTTTGTTCCGCGAAATCGCCGTCTCCGAATATTAGACATAAGTTTGTTTCTTTTGCCAGTCGCTATCTTTTCTGGCTTTATACGCGCTCTTAATGTGGTGTGTTATGATGCTTGATTACCGACTACGTCATAAAAAAAAATACAGAAATCCTGAACCTGTTTGTAGTACCTGGCTGGCTAACACTTTTGCACACAGTTGTCCCTATCTTCTAGGTTATGCAAAGGTCGACAAAACAATGGCAAGACCTTGTTATTTTTATGTCCATAGGTAGGAATAATCAACAATTGAACTAATTAGAAAAATATTTAATCGATCAACATTACAAAGATAGTGTTTTACATACATAATAATTAAATAATACCGGTGTCGAGCTTAGAGTGGTGAGAATTGGATCATGCTCTTGATGTCTTTCACTAACACTTCTAGGAAACCCTTTTGTGTGGCCGGCTGGTTCTGAAAACACAAAAATTAATAGGTAAAGTTATGTATTTAAGGAATAATTGTACCATACAGACACGATGGTTAATTGTACCGTTCAATTAGGCTGCCTTTTCACCAGGGTTCTATTATTTATTGACCAAAATAATGCCAAGATATTTTTTTTACCAATCACCTGGTGAAAATCCTCATAGCTCATTTATGGCGTCGAATTCAAAATCATTTATTCAAGACCTTCGTAGTCACTTATGAAAAGTCTGACTCTAATACCGGTTCGAAAGGTTGCATTTGCTTTGAAGAGCCGGCAATAAACTCAGCAATTAGTCTTTTCAAAACAAGCTTAGATTCATTACATAATATTTAAATTTTAAGCGCACTGTTCGCGTGTGGATAACATCCCTGCTGAAGATGATCCCCGCCTGTGAGTCTATCAGTAAGTTTCATAGAATCGACTACATAATTCGATACAATGAGAAATCCTCGAAAAGCACTAAATCATCACATCCCAGTATTTCAGTCGAATAAAAATCTAGAAAGCACAGATGAAATTTATCATTCTGATCAATTTTGTGTTCATACCTTGACGGTGTCCAGTAGTTGTTCAGTGAATCTGTCGTTGAAGACCGCTATCAGACTCTTGCGCAGCTCCGGCAGCTCGTCGCCGCCCGCGCCGCGCACCGCGTCCGCCAACGTTAGCGCTGTTGATGCAAAACACCTTGTTACAGTGACACACATATAACTGATGGATAAGAAAGAAGTGATAATCAGTGTAATGACTTGCTGCATATATAACGGAGTTACAACTCCCGTCCAGCTTGAAATACTTTGGGGGCCCATAAATTACGTGAAGCGTTTAATGGGGGGAGGGGGTCAAACAGATTCTCACGTGGGGTAGAGGGAGGTGGGGTCTCGGCAGATATCACGTAATTTTTGTAGCTCCCTTTTAAATATTTTATTGTTCGACATTTTCACTGTGATTCTAAACTACGTTCTAAAAAAATCTAAATATTGTTTTTAAATAAATCCAACAGCACAAGCGCAGATTAACGAATTTACCAAGCCAGTCGAGCCAAATCTCTTGACATCCCATCAAGAGGAGAGTCGAAAAATCGCCAAAATCGCCTCACGTAATTTATGGGTGCCCCCTTTACGTATGCATTACGTATGCCCTTTAATCCTGGGCTTCATGATGGCGTTACGCTCGCTTCGCTAACGCGCAGTTGCCACCATGCTCCTGCCCTCCACTGGGGACGTGGGGCTTTGTTATACACTACTAGTGTACCTGTGATACCCGGTCCTTGTTCAGAGATGTCGATGGATAGTCTGAGGTGTAGATGCACGTGCGCCCACAGCAGATAGAGCGCTCCTTCAAGCGCGTGCGCGCAGTGCTGCAGCTCGAGCCGGCGAGTGCGCACGCGCCGCATCAGGCACGCCACCACCATGCTCCTGCCCTCCACTGGGGACGTGGGGCTTTGTTATACACTACTAGTGTACCTGTGATACCCGGTCCTTGTTCAGAGATGTCGATGGATAGTCTGAGGTGTAGATGCACGTGCGCCCACAGCAGATAGAGCGCTCCTTCAAGCGCGTGCGCGCAGTGCTGCAGCTCGAGCCGGCGAGTGCGCACGCGCCGCATCAGGCACGCCACCACCATGCTCCTGCCCTCCACTGGGGACGTGGGGCTTTGCTCCGGCGGGAGCAGCTTCTTCATGTCTGGAAATGAGATTGAAGGTTCAAATGCGATTTGGGGCCCAATTTATATACGTATTTATGAATATCATGACGCGATATCTCTCAAAATTAGTTGTATTTCAAAATCGATCCCCTCGTCACACTTACGGGAGTATAATATTTTTTTTTATACCACTGAGGTGGCAAACAAGCATACGGCCCGCCTGATGGTAAGCAGTTACCGTAGCCCATGGACGCTTGCAACACCATTGCGTAGCCGACCCTGAAGAAATCTCTTCCCACCCTTTTTGAAGAACCCCATGCTGTACTCCATTGGGAAAACCACGGCGGGCAGCTCATTCCACAGTCCAAGCGTCCGCGGAAGAAAACTCCTTTTAGCCCGCACAGTTAACTCACGAGCTCGACCATCGAAGAAAGGTTGCTTGCTTATCGGTTTTCTACAGGATATATTTTGGAGAGTGAATTGTTCAACCTAATTCCACCATCCCCATTTTTACACCGAACCACAAGACGCCGGGAAAATTTTCACCCGTACGTTGTTGACATACCGAAAATACGGACACAGCGTTTTGCATCCTCATTTATAATGCGGACAGCAAGGGAGTGGAACTTGCTTCCGGCGTCTGTGTTTCCTGACGCCTACAATCTAGGAACTTTCAAGGCCAGAGTGAATAGGTGTCTTCTGGGTAAGCGTGTTTCATCTTAGGCTTCGTCATCGCCCCTTATGGGCGGGTCAGTGGCCAAACGCAAGCCCATTTAATTAAAAAAAAAAAAAAAAAAAAACAGTTCGAAACAAATCTGGTTTGAATGTATACATAATAATGATAGCTAATACATGCAGAACACTAACCGTCGAGCGTCATAGTGGCCACATTGTGCAGCTGGTGCGTGGTGGTGGCGAGTAGTTTGTCGTGGTGCGCCGCCGCGCGCGTCAGGTGCTGCAGCAGCGCCAGCCACGCGCCGCACTGCGACCCCGCCTCGCCCCCCACGCCCGCCATGCCCATGCCCATGCCCATACCCGAGTCCGGCCCTGACCCCGCACCCGCTCCCGGCGCGATCACCACACGCCCCTCCACGCTGATTATGTTGCGAGCGTACGTTACCAGGTTGCACACGATCTGAAAGTACAAAATAAAACTGTATGATGGTGCGAGAACGTTGAGTGGACTGTATTTAAGCAGAGCTAGCTGGCACTTGCTACTTGGACAGAAACAAATGCCTACTTGAATTGATATTACAGACAGCGTTTCGGAGCGCATATTGTGATACAAACAAAAACTATCCGGCCCAACCATTTTAGAATGAAATACGAATCAAATCAGAATTTACGAGGGTCTGAAGAACCGTATTATAGAAAAAGAATCAAGACTCAAGTCATGTCTCAAGAATAGATTACAATCCAAAACATACCTTAGAGAGATACAAGTTAGATTTCAAATTTAATTATTTTTATTCCAACCTTAATACTTGACTTAAGCTTTGACTGAAGTTCTATGTTATGACCATAAAAAGTATTCATTATCTAACTAAGCAAACAGTTCCATGACGTCCGCTTCTGAGTACCCAAATTCCTCCAATAACACTTACCTTATAATAAATAAGTGCAGAATTATTCTTGTCGTGGTCAACCCTGGGCTGGTGGAACCTGGCGAGGAGAGCCAGCATGAGCCACTGCACCCGCTGCACGCTCGCGGCGCACTGCTGCAGCGCCGTGTCGTCTTGTACCATCCCGAACACTTCGCGGTTCGACGCGCGACCTATCACCGACGTGATCGCTTCCACCTCTATCAGGAGTTCCTCTGGAGAGTTCGGGTGGCCGGCCCTGTTCATACACTCGAGGTATAATTTGATGTGTAGCATTTGTGAACATACATTTGGACGGTAGTTTTTCAAACTTGAACCTCACATTTCATATCAAAGGTAAGTAATTTGTACAATTTAGACTCTGGGATGGCACTTATGAAGGTTGCATTACCGACCTTTCCCCCCTCCCCAATAAGCTCTACTCCTTACTCACCAGCAGGAAAACAACATGAAGTTATTTGGCTGCGGTATTCTGTAAGGTGGAGGTGCTTCCCCAGTCGAGCTGCTCAAGTTATAATTTTATTTTGATTAATTATAATAGATTATCTTGAACGAATAAAAATACATATTAAAAAAAATTAAAGATTTTTCAAGCACTGTGATTCACAATTGGTCCTTCGAGCCGCGTTTAAAAAACAACAAATATTTCGAACATTTAGTCTTTCTTCCACACATTTCACCAAACCTTTTTTAACCTGTAATGACGTAAAAGATCACCTTAGAGTAAAGTATGAGCATAGACAACTCACCTGAGCACCATATCAATGCACTCCACATGGCTGAGCAGGAAGTGCGTCACGTGTATGACGCAGCTGTGGTTCTGTGTGCCCAGGGTTGTCAGCAGTGCGTCGCACAGTGACAGCGCCGGTATCAGGATTTGACGGAATCTGTATAACATAATGTAGTATCTAGTAGCTGAAAATGATTGCAACAACCACTTTCACTTTTAAGTTCACTATTTATTTACTTATTAAATATTTATTCAGTCTACTTTGTAATGTTGCCGCCGCGCCGGGGCACGCAATTGTTGTCAGTGTGATTAGAATGTAAATATTATGTAATGAATCTAAGCTTGTATTGAAAAGAGTAATTGCTGAGTTTATTGCCGGCTCTTCTCAGCAAATGCAACCTTCCGAACCGCTATTAGAGTATTAGAGTCAGACTTTTCATAAGTGCCTGCGAAGGTCTATTTGAATAAATGATTTTGAGTTTTGAATTTTCCTTTGAATATACTGAGGATCTACCTGTAGGTGAATAATTATGTACACTAACCTACATACACACACACACAACACATACACCTCTCACACTGACGCACATACACCACGTTTTAAACACACACTCCCACAAACTTACCCACACATACACAAACACGCATCTTTGTTTAAATTTTAACCTTTATTATTTTTATATTCCTATTGTTTGTTTGGAACTTAATAGATATATGTAACGGAGTAGGGCGTTGGTGTCTGCGACACAGTTTTCAAACTTCTGCAGACACCATCATTGTTTGTTTAATTATTGTACCCTTTGTGTTGTTCCAAATAAATATATTGTTTTTTAATTGATTTTTGAGTTTTTTTTTTTAATACGACTAAGTCGGTAAACAAGCATACGGCCCGCCTGATGGTAAGCGGTTACCGTAGCCATATGGACGCTTGCAACACACGAAGCATCGCTCACGCGTTACCGACCTTTCCCCCCACCCCTATGAGCTCTGGCGACCTTACTCACGCGCAGGAACACAACTTTACACAAACTGAAGTTATTTGGCTGCGATATTCTGTAAGGTGGAGGTACTTCCCCAGTCGAGCTGCTCTTTGAGCGAATAAACTACCTCTCTACCTCTTAAAACTTATTACTCGAAAATAATAACATGGAATTTGATACTTTTTTTTTAACTGTTTATAGGCGTGTGTTTGACCACAATCTTACCGTGGTAAGTGATGATGTGGCCTTAGGTGGTAAGCACACAAAGTCTAAAAGTTACTGGCTGTCGAGTACAATTGTCGGAACACACCGATAGGTGCTTGGCGACAGATTTTCAACATGTGGGTACCACAAAGTACCCTACCACCGTGCTGGTTTCCTCACGATGTATATAACCTTCACCGAAAGCTCGGATTCGAATCCGGGTCCTTCGGCTCATCATACAACGTCACTATCATTGAACTATCATCGCTTCAAAAACCACAGCTTAAGAACTGCGAGTCTACTGATTAAGCTTATCATTGCGAGGTGACTATCATACGCAAGTGGGAGCCGCGGGATTACACTACAAATGCGAAAGTTTGTGTGTTTGTTATACTCAAACTCATCGCAATTACTGAATGCATTCGATCGAAATGTTACCCATACATAGAACACTAGCTGTCTCGCGCGGTTTCACCCGCGTTCCCGTGATAAAAAGTACCCTATAATACTTGGGGATAATGTAGCTTCCTATTAGTGAAAGAATTTTTCGAATCCGACTGGTAGTTCCAGTGATTAGCCCATTTAAACAAACAAACAAAAAAACTATTCCCCTTTATTATATTAAAGAATTTTTCTAATCCAACTGATAGTTCCAGTGATTAGCCCGTTTAAACAAACAAACAAAAAAACTCTTCCGCTTTATTATACAGGCTGTTGTTCTGCATTTGTGCCATATTTCAGGAGGTTGATATTTACCTTGTGTAGAACACTTCAATTATAAAATCATGCTCGTAAAATAACATTATTATTTATAAAGTTTTGTAAAAATAAAAATCTCCACGTGTTTGACTATGTTTTAAAAAGATTTATAAGATATACGTTGGTGACCACTGCGCAGCGGCCCGGTTTCTCCCCTCGCCCCCGGATCGCAGACCTATTCTGTGCAGTTATGAAGTCTTATTCTGATTTGACGTGAATCACAAATCATCAATAATCGTTTACTAATCAAGCCCAGAATTAATTACCTATTTTATAATAACTAAATAAATCATATACTATTGGTTCTATAAATATGGCACGAATGCAAAACAACACCCTGTATAAGTATAGATAAGCACAGTTAAGAAACTGAAGATTCAATCAAAAAACATACCTGTTAGCAACACAAGGCACGAAATCAGTGTCCCGATGTCCAGCGTATCCCGTGTGTATGTCGGGATGTGTGTCCAACGCGCGCAAGTTGGCCAAACTGGCCAGCGCGCCTTGGGCCAACACTGTCTCGGCGCCGACGCGAGTCCCCGCTATTTTGATCAGCAACGCCATTTTGGATTCGTAAACGTATAGGACGCGTAGAGATTTTGGGTTTGGTTGTAATGCCTGAGGATATTTGTTTTATTAATTTGATATTCTATTTCAGATAATATTTAATTGACATTACTCCTCAAATGACTGCCAAAGCTTCCAAATACAGAAAGTATTACAATTGCAAAATTTAAGAGCGTGCTACGTCAAAATGCGTTATTTATCTCTCGCTTTCACTTCTGTATTTGTCCCTTTATAATTAGATTCGCGAAAATACTTCACCATACTTGCAAATCAACTGACACCGGGATAGTTATTTCTTATTATAAAATAAAGCCAAGAATACTAACCTCTTTCAATCCCTCGTCATCCTGCAGAAGACTATCGATGAGACTCCTCAAGTACCCCTGATTGGTGAGTGTATTCATCCAATCAGTGCGCGGATTTATTTCTATAAGAGTATCGAGACACGACAGCGCCACCATGCGACACACATCGTGCCCCGCGCCAATACAGTCACTACACACTATAGCACACAAGTTCTCACCAAAATCACTTATCACATCTATAACCATACTTTTTAAGGAAGACTCTTCTTTACTAGGCCGCATTTTGGAACTGTCCAACCTACTCACATAAGTCGTATTATTTTCTTCTTCGGGTTCGGCCGGGCTTGGCTTCAAATTCACTATATTCAAGTAGTTTAATAACGCTCCGTAAAGGTTCACGCGCATTTTCTGCGTTGAACCACCGGATACTAGTATCCAGCTCAGAATTTTGTGTAAAATGAACTTTAGAGTTAGGGAATTTGTTTGCATTATTTGATTTGAAGGTCCGAAGAATGTAGTTTCAAAATCTGATGTCCTCAAATTCGAGTCTCTCTTCTGTAGAATGTAGCAGTGTCGCAGGTTAACTAGAAGTAGCAAGATCGTTCCAGAAGCTAAGTTCCCAATCTGTGGAAGTACTTCTGCTGGAGGTATTTTGTTTAGAAGGTCTTGTAGGATGTTAAGTAGTAGGTTTTTTCGAGATTCCAAGTTGATAATGTCGTGTGGTGCGACACAGAACAGTATTTCTGTGAGTTGTCGCCAGGAGTCGTAGTAGTGTGTTAATGTGGCTGCCAGGTTGCGCTGCTTGTTCACTTCTGTTACATAGTCTAGGACCTGGAAATATAATAATCTTTTAGCCTTTTCAATTTCCGATTCGTATTTTGTAAATCTAGATGTTCTTAACTCGAGACACGCTGATACAGGGAGGGAGGTAGGGAGGGGGAGAGAGAGATAGAGAGAGGGGGAGAGAGAGAGAGAGCGGTACCTTCTGTATCTCCTGCGCCAGTAGCGTCCGCTGCGGTGCGGCGGCGTGGAGCGCGGCCAGCTCGCGGGACAGCAGCGCGTGAACGCGAGACACGCTGATACGCTTCCCACCCAAACCTGCATGCAAAACTTATATTACCATCCAAATGTATAATGTCTCGCCCTAGTAATGAGCATCTGTAGTACGTCCGCATAACAATGAATTCCTTTAATAGACAGCATATCATTGATATGCAGCAGGAACAGTGTCGGGGACAGCACAGACCACGGCTCATCATGACGCATGCAAGCATCTGCGGGACAGAAATCTGGTGATCCATTTTCAAAGTACCTCGGAAAGACCTGCTATTAACGCCTTTGCCACAGCAAGGCTCGCTTTGAGTCTCGATGGCGAGTGAAAAACGGAACACTAGTAGGTCAATAAGTTCTAAAAAATATTGAAATTCAGTCTTTGTATTTATATTTTATAATCTTCGTTCGACCATGACAGCGTTTTCTTCGGAGACAGCGCGTCTTGAAAGTCTCGCGGTAAGCTAAGATATTGGTAGATTTTTAGATGTACTTTTTTTTTATTGGTGTTTATTTTACTGTATATACTTATGTGTTTGACTGCAATCACACCATAGTAAGTGAGGATGTGGCCGAAGGAGGTTAAGCTCATAAAGCCTAGAAGGAACTGGCTCTAAAGTGCAGCAGTTGCAACACACCGACAGGTGCTTAGCGATCTTCGATTTGAAGGTGGCAGCCAACCAGGTGAGTACTAGAAAGTACCCACCGTACTATGGTTTCCCCTTACCAAAATTCAAGCTCATTGTGCGATTCGAACCCGGGAACTTCGTCTCGGCATTCGACTTCACTACCACACACTAGCTCAGTAGCTATCGCCTGAAAACATGGTTCACCTGACTAAAAGTATCGTGAGTACAGTACCAGTGTTGAGGTCGCAGGCTTCGATGGCCTGCGTGAGGTGTTGCTTGTGGAAGAGTTCCCAGCGCGGCTCGATGGCCGGTTCCACGCACACAGGCAGACCCTCCAGAGTTCGCCGCACCAGGCACCACTCCCACTCCTACACACACCCACATCATCATCATCAACAGCCTATAATGTCCCAGTGCTGAGCACGCACATAATCTTTTCACATAATAGGATGAAAGGGAATGGGCAGATACTCCACCACACGTGCCCACTGCGGATCGGTGGATATAGGCTAGTAGTCAAACTACTGTTGGAGTTTTTCAAGCCGCCTACAAAGCCTCCAACTAGCTTAACGACTATCACAATTAAGTGATAACAGGGACCAACGGCTTTACGTGTCTTCCGAAGTACGAAAGAGGCATAATTTTATTAAATTATAATTTATTATATAAAATGATTCCATTAGTTATTGGAACCTACTATTATGAACAACTCCAATTGTTTAGTAGTAGGTATACCCGTAGCTGTGTAATTATCAAGCTAGCCTAAACATTTTATATACATATGTTTTCTACAGGATATTCTACCGGAAAAACAGGTTACAGAGTTTGAAACTGGAGACCTACTCGACCGATTGAAAAGGAAATGCTTAATTGGCTACTTGACAGTTATAATGAAAAAATATGAAATATGTTAGATATGATATATGAATAGGTTAACAATAATTACACAATATGTTTTTTGCATAATAATATTTTTTTAATATTTTATTTTAGGAAATAAAAAGTGAGTTTTTTTATCTGTGGATTACAAGAACCGAAACGCGGGCGGCCGGGATTGAGCATCTATGGTTTGTTTGTGAGGTTTGTGACGTCAAATTTAACTAGAGGTGTGAAACTCATCAATCACGGCTCAGGTGTGTGAGCTGGTTCAATGACTCAGCTCGCAGCTTTTTTGATATAAAGATAATTGTAAGAGGTATAAAATACACGTATGTAAATTTTAAAATATGTTTCCGAAAACTGTCAAGTAGCCAATTGCCTATATGGATTAATAATATTTATTCACGACAAAAGAATTGTACAAAATTGCAGCCAATATGACATATGTAGATATACTTTTACAATAGAAAGGTTTCCAGCAAGTAATAATAGTTGCTCGGTTGAGCACCTAATGCCTATACTAGGTAAGCCTGTGACATAGGCATTAGGCCTCTCCCCTCCGCCAGGTGAGTTTTTTTTTTTAAACAACTAAGTCGGTAAACAAGCATACGGCCCGCCTGATGGTAAGCGGTTACCGTAGCCATATGGACGCTTGCAACACAAGAAGCATTGCTCACGCGTTACCGACCTTTCCCCTCTCCCTTATGAGCTCTGGCGACCTTACTAAAACTTCTTACAAAATTCTGTAAGGTGGAGGTACTTCCCCAGTCGAGCTGCTCTTTGAGCGAATAAACGCTATGCTCTACCTCTCTCAAAAGTACAAAAGTGCAAAAGTGCTGGGTTTTAATAATACAACATCAGTATAACGCTACTGATCGGTAAGCCATATGAGTTGGGCACTAGTGTAGTATAGTTTGATATCAATAAGTACTGTGTACCTGTGTGGAGTGTTGCGGGGCGTGCGTGAGCGCGGCGAGCAGCGCGGCGAGCGCGGCGTGGTGGCGGCCCGCGCCCGCCGCCGCCGCCTCGCTCGCGCACGACCGGACCACCCACGACCGCGCCGACACACACCCCACCGACACGCTCTGCAACACACCAGTACATACACACTATATATATAGGCTTGCTTATCGGTTTTCTACAGGATATATTTTGGAGAGCGTGCGCAGGAATTGTTCAACCTAATTCCACCATCCCCATTTTTACACCGAACTACAAGACGCCGGGAAAATTTTCACCCGTACGTTGTTGACATACCGAAAATACGGACACAGCGTTTTGCATACTCATTTATAATGCGGACAGCAAGGGAGTGGAACTTGCTTCCGGCGTCTGTGTTTCCTGACGCCTACAATCTAGGAACTTTCAAGGCCAGAGTGAATAGGTTTCTTCTGGGTAAGCGTGTTTCATCATAGGCTTCGTCATCGCCCCTTATGGGCGGGTCAGTGGCCAAACGCAAGCCCATTTAATAAAAAATATATGGTGGAGAACACGATGACACATTAGACTTTTTGACGGGAACTTGCAGTGACGTTGCGTTTTCATTTTTATTTCCATAAATTTGTGTATTTTGAGTTTTATTGTGTACTACCTGCCCGGTACGACTTCGTTCGCGTGGTGTCCTACTAACCTACCACTACCCCTATCCCACCCTTCCCTATCCTACCCTACCCTACGCTACCCTACCCTACCCTCGCAACTTTCTTATTTTATTCTTTCATATGAACCTTCTCCTGACCATAACAAACACAACAAAAAAAGAATTAGCGATATCGGTCCAGCCGTTCACGCGTGATGGCGTGACCAAGGGAAATAGGGTTTCATTTATATAGATTATTGGTAGTATTTTACCCAATAAAGATCATCTATGTGCACCAGTGAAGTGAAATGAAATGAATTATGTGTATCGTGACTTTTCAAGTTGTCTCAAAATGTCCGTGAAGAGTTTTAGTACAAGGACCACCATTGTAGTAAAACATGACTTTTATGGACGGTGACTGACTGAGGACTATAATGTGAAGTGATTTATTGTGACTGGAAACTATAATATAACTCGACACTGGCAGAAATGAGCCCTAATTTGGGCTTGGTTGCCAAACTTAATAATAAGAAGAAGAAGATGACACATTATCTTGCATCCGTAGTTCAAAACTGTAGATATAAACGGAGCACTGTACAGTAGCCACACGTGCAATAGAGTGCAAAACTAGTGTTTTGAGAGCTTACACACACATTTTGATAGGTGTGTCGTCGAAAATAATTTCGCCGGACTGAAGCGTAGCTTGAATGACCGTCCACACGCACAAGGCTAAACTGTGCAAACCAACACTGCGCAGTCCGACCTTCGACAAGTCAACCATTGCACAAGCCGCGCTTCATGGCATGTACGAGCTACCGTCTTGCCGTCCAAACGAAGTCTTACCTGCACAAACCGGTTATTTTGTTACGCTTTCACGCCTTAACTACTCAACCGATCACGATTAAATATAGAACGGCGAAGGACAGGCTAATTTTTAATCCGGGAACGCGGGTGAAACCACGATGGGAGTTTATAATATAGGCAATCACACAAGGCCTTGTATTAAATCATACCTTGAGATCAACAGTAGCCTTGAGATGTCTGGATAAGAAGTAGTCCCTTGAGCGTAGGTACCGCAGCGCCGGCGGGGAAGTGTTGGGCCGCGCGCATATCCAGTACACAAGCCTGTAGCAACTTTCTACTAAGTTGCTCGCCTCCCTACAACAATAATTTGTATTTGTTTAAGTTAAAACATAACGGAGTGTGCGCAGCAATTGTTCAACCTTTTTCCACCATCCCCATTTTGACACCTAACCGCAAGACGCCGGGAAAATGTTCACCCAGTGTTTTTCCTCACACATTGAAACCAGAATTGTTTCGAACTGTGCGGGCTAAAAGGAGTTTTCTTGCGCGGACGCTCGGACTGTGGAATGAGCTCCCCGCCGTGGTTTTTCCAATTGAGTACAGCATGGGGTTCTTCAAAAGGAGTCTGAAGAGATTTCTTCAGGGCCGGCAACGCGCGAGTGATACCCCTGGTGTTGCTAGCGTCCATAGGCTACAGTAACCGCTTAGCATCAGGCGGGCCGTATGCTACGGTAACCGCTTAGCATCAGGCGGGCCGTATGCTACGGTAACCGCTTAGCATCAGGCGGGCCGTATGCTTGTTTGCCACCTTAGTTGTATAAAAAAAACCCGTACGTTGTTGCCATACCGAAAATACGGACACAGCGTTTTGCATCCTCATTTATAATGCAGACAGCAAGGTATTGGAACTTGCTTACAACGTCTGTTTCCTTACTTACAATCTAGGGACTTTCAAGGCCAGAGTGAATAGGTTTCTTCTGGGTAAGCGTGTTCTTAGGCTTCGTCATCGTCCTTTATGGCCGTATAAATCAATTTAATAAATGACAAAATATCATGTTAGATTTTGATGCAAAAGTAAAACTTTATATATATGTAATGGAAAATTTGGAAGACATCATTTTTTTTTTTATCTACACCCATGCTATAAATCCTCTATAACAATTCCTGAAACAGCGTAGTTTAGTTTCTACTAAACGTATCCTGGTCTCCACGATACAGGCGTTGCCTAGTGTGGGGATCACCAGATATTCTCGCGTATTTTTTATTATCTGGTTCTACATGCACACTCAATTGTCGACAATACCTTCATTATGTAATTCATAAACATATGTAGTAATAAATGCTTTTTCTTTTTTTTCATTTTTTCAGTTAGCTTATTGCCAACATTAAAACACTGGTTGTCATAGTAACCATTATATCATCCAAAACAGTGTTATAATGTTGTACTGAATTTAATTATACAACTCCTTTTTTTTTTTTTTTGCTTTTTCGGACCATTCTTTACTCATCAAACAGCCACATTCTCAGTGGTATCCTTATGAATTTGAAAAAAATTACATTTTCAAGCAGGCGCGTTTCACTATCACAACGCCGTATTAAAAAAAAACTTAGAGGTTATTCGAATTCACGTCGTATGCCGCCATTTTGGTTCGTGATGGCGTGACCAAGGGAAATAGGGATTCATTTTTATATATAAAGATTTATAAAATTCGTTTTTTGTTTGGAAGTGCACACTTCTCGTTTGGTCCCATTGTCATCAGGTCAGGGGTTTGTGAAAGAGTTTTATTTGTTAGATATTTACATCACTAACCTATCGTTATTATGGTGCCCGGCGATGTGGTTGTCCAGTATATCCAGTATGGAGTGTAGACATGTCCGTGGGTACCCCGCCGCACCAGGCTCACTCAAAGCGCTGCGACTCACCTATAGAAAGAGACGGATAGTGTTACATCAACTTTGATCAAAACTAGTATAGTCTGTGGCCGAAATTGTCAGTATTTTTCGAATACACAGACCTACGAGATGGTGCGTGACTTGCGAGTGAGACGGAACTAACAGCTGCAGTGTATTATGAACCTTATAGTAGTGATCTAAGGTTGATTGTAAGTTTTAAGCATTCTTTCGTTAATCTTCGAGCCATACTTTCTTTTCTGTGCTAACGAAGATTCACGATGCGCCTTATCAGTTGGGTACTACTGTACCTATGTTCTATGTACTCACGTCGTCGTTGAGCTGGTAGCCCAGCAGGTAGTGCGCGAGGTTGGGCTGCGCGGTGGGCAGCAGGTGGTGCAGCAGCACGATGACGCCCTCCTTGGCTTGCCGCACCGCTCCGCCCGCCTCGCCCTCCCCCCACTCCTCCGCCTCCAGGCACTCCACGAAACCATGCCTATACACATAAATAACGTGTTATAGAGGTGGTAAGGAATGTCATATTGTACTCTGTGTTCCGCATTATTCTTTATTGTCTTATTTTCAATATTATTTGCTAGCACCAGTACAGAAATATAACTTAAATTGACTTTATTTTTCTTCATAACTAATGTATCAGCCACAAATTTCCGAACGCATTGTATGAAGCATAAAACATCTAGTCCGACTAGAAAATAATATTTTACGTTAGATAAGTAGCCAATTGAGGCAGGTTAGTTAAGCTGTAATAACATCATGCTAAACGCGATTGAAACCACGGGGCACGGCTAGTAAGTACATATGTCTGTCAGATTATAACCCGGCAACACATAGGCGCGGCCGGGGAATATGTCCACAGATTGCTTATTTATTTATTTATTTATTAGGGAAATTTACAGCTTATTACAAGGAAGAAAAATCGAATTTAATTGTGACATTTTGTGAAGCCAATTAAAGATTTCCACAGATTGAACAAAAAGAATCAGTTGCTGATAAAAACAGTACAAAATTGTTACTCGTTTCATCTTATGCTAATAATATAATAAAATTGCAAGCTTACAATACAAATGTTATGCTAACAATAACATCTACTACAAAGTACGTTAATTTGTCATTTACACTAATAAAAAAAGAAGTTTAATAAGTAAACAAAAAAAAACCCTTTACCCTACAAAATACTTCATAAATGCAAAAAAAAACAAAATTGATAATTATTGATTATTAATTGCAAAAAATATAGAACAAACACACAACTGCCGTTACAAAAAGTGAGTGGATTTTTTTCAAAAATGAGATTTAATTACAAAATGTACATATGCAGGCTGTCTTCTTATTGCTGTAGCACCTGTCGCGATGGACAGCCTAGACAGCCAACTGAGCTGACATCGGCCTGTGCTGAAGGTGCATATTGTGCTTAATACTTAAACTAGCGACACCGAATGATGGCACTAGAGACATGTGGGTGTCTCTCCTTATCTCGCTATGCATGACTCTTTGTGGCTATCGATATGGGCTATTGTTACACCCGGTTCTGAAGCCTATAATTATTTAAGACTGTACATGTGTGAAGTGAAGTGAAGTGATTTTTTAATTGTAATATTACGACAATAAACACATTGGGCCCGTGAGGAGTTTGTTGCGTCGCTTGTTCTCCTCATACGGGACTTTTACGAAGCGATGGTATGACGTTGTTTTATTGCCTGCACTACGCCCATTGAATCCTGATACCAATGAACTGTAATCGTGATGTTCGTATCGCTTGGCTGTCGCCGACGCCGACATAATAATAATAATAATAATTTCTTTATTCAGAAACAATATAGTAGGTACATACATTATGTATAACTTATAAGTAGGTAAGTACATTTATTTTTTAACACATATGTATGCAATTTGAAGTGAGTTCTAGCCCCTCAAACTAGGATTCCCTGTGCTATGTGGGGCATCTCGTCTTATATAAGACATATATATAAATAATTATAATAAATATCCTGGGACATTTCTCAAACACGGTAATCTGATCCCAAACTAAGCAGAGCTTGTACTATGGAAACCAGATAACTGATATAATACATATACTACTTTTTGTTTGTAAATACATACTTAATAACACCCAGACTCAGGACATACAGACATGTACATGCACACAAATGCATGTCCTGTGTGGGAATCGAACCCACGACATGCGGCGCGATAGAAAGAAAAAAGAAAGAAAAGACATTTATTCAAATGTAACACAACACAATTACATACACATAGAAAGATAGACAAAAAATATAAAATAAGCAGAGATATAAAAAATATAAATAATTGTGTTGTGTGACATCAGAAATGGACAGCGACTCAGTTATAAACTATAAGCCCAGTACAGGTACCGGGCTACGGCACTGATTTTCAGTCGCTGCCAAAGGTGACGCCACGAACACCGTAATTAAAATAAAATAGAAACATTTAAACATACCTAATTGAACATTTAAACTAATTTACAAACTAAAGTGTACGTGTAAACGATAGGTGGAATCTTAACCAGAGTCTTAACCAACTGCGCCAGCTGGCCCGTCAATATGTATCGTTTGTGTCACCTGACGTCAGTGGCGAGCGCGTGATGCCTGGTGACGGCGGCGAGCAGGTGGCGCGCGACGGCGGGCGCCTGGCACGCGCGACACAGCAGCGCCACGGCGCGCGCCGCCGCCGCCGGCACGGAGCTCACGTGCTGCACCACCTTGCAGCACGTCACTAGACGGTCCACGTTCTCTGGACCTTCTGGCGCTACAGACATGGAACACGTGATACACTATAACACTCAATATCAGCCTATAATGTCCCACTGCTGAGCACAGGCCTCCTGCACACAAATGAGGGTGAAAGGGAATGGGCAGATACTCCACCACGCGTGCCCACTGCGGATTGGTGGAGGTAAGCTAGTGGTCAACCTACTGTTGGAATTTTTCAAGCCGCCTAGAAGGCATCCAACTAGCTTAACGACTATCACAATTAAGTGATAACCGGGACCAACGGCTTTACGTGCCTTCCGAAGCACGGAAACGCTCGATATGAAATACCACTAGACGGTCACCCATCCAGGTACCGACCACGACAGACGTAGCTTAACTTTGCCGATCGATTAAGAACGGCTAATCATGCTACACCACGAGCGCTTCACTATAACACTACTCCCCAACAAATATACCAACACAGATGTAATTCTGAATAGATAAATAAATATCCTAGGACATTCCTCACACGCGGTCATCTGATCCCAAACTAAGCAGAGCTTGTACTATGAAAACCAGTGGCTCGATTCTCGTATTAAAATTTCAACGATGTCGTAGCGACATCTACTATTTAAACTGTGTTTCGTGAAATATTTTGTATAAAAAATATTCAAAAGCCTCAATAATTTGTCTATAAGATCGTTTTTCAATCGTTCATTTGACATTATAATAGTAGAAAACACTGTTTAATTGTTCATGTCGCTAGGATACCGTTAAAGTTTTGTTACGAGAATCGAGCCACAGATAACTGATATACTACTTTTTATATGTAAATACATCAATACAACAAGAATCAGAACATACAGACATGATGAACATGTCTGTATGTCCTGAGTCTGGGTATAATTATGTATATTTCTGAGATTTTACTAAACTGAGAGGTGTGGGCGGGTAATTGAAATATGTATATGTTGAATACAAAGATACGTTTATTGTTAGGTAGATATATATATTAACTTTCCAAAGCGGCTCTAGTGTTAGTCCTATCTATTTGCAAACAAAAGTAGTATATGTATTATATCAGTTATCTGGTTTCCATAGTACAAACTCTGCTTAGTTTGGGACCAGATGACCGTGTGTGAGGAATATCCCATGATATTTATTATTATATTTTGTGGCAATAATATAACCTTTATCATTAAATTTTTATCTTTTAAAGAAAGTACAAACTTACCAAGTATAAGTTTAGATAATCCTACGATAAGTACGGCGCGGCCCGCCTGCGTGGCCGCCGTCACAAACGCTCGCTCGAGCGACAACGCTCGCTCCAACATTTGTAGAACGCTTATTAGACTCTGTTCCACGTATACCTGTTAATGTAAAATTATAACGTTATAAATACGAAAGTATACATCTTTTCGTCCATTTAGTGTACACGATTTGGATCCGTGATCGTGGCGATGTTCTCAGTTACCTAACTTCCTTGTTTTTACTATGTATAGGCCTGTGTTTGACCACAATCTCACCACGGTAAGTGATGATGTGGCCGAAGGTGGTAAGCACACAAAGCCTAGAAGGAACTGGCTCTCAAGTGCAGCTGTCGGAACACACAGATAAGTGCTTGGCGACAGATTTTCAATTTGAGGGTCACCGTGCTATGGTTTCCTCACGATGTTTTACTTCACCGAAAGCTTAAGCTCATTGTAGGATTCGACGTCACTACTACTGAGCTATCATCGCCTTCCTTGCGGACGGAATTCGAGAATCTTGTTCAAATTATGCAGACAGGCAGAAACCACTTCGAGTAAGAAACATATTGCAGGATTTTTTTGGTTTTCTTAGAAATTCGTGTAGAAAAAAAACATTCGATAAAATTAAATGATCCTTACATAAAGCCATTTTTTTTCAGTAAACACCTGATGTTTCCCCGGAACTCCTATGAATTCGAAAGTCCTATTTAAACAAAATTTAGTATAGTACTCACCCTGCCAGCAACCGGTTGACCATCGAGCAACCGGTGAGCCTCATCCAAAGACTCCAGCAGCAGCCTGAGCAGCTCTGATTTAGTGTGCAGCTGCAGCAGCAGGCGGAACCCTGGGGGAGGGTTGGTGTCGGCCTCCCGCCCGGCGGGGGGGAAGTCTGACGCGCAAGGTTCGTACTGCTCCAACCAGCGAGCGAACAGACGGAAGCAGAGGGACAGGATCTGGACAACAATTATGTGGTCATTGAAGAAATTGAGCTCCCCGTCGTGGTTTTCCTCATGGAGTACAGCATGGGGTTCTTCAAAATGGGTGTGAAGAGATTTCTGCAGGGTCGGCAACGCGCGAGTTATACCCCTGGTGTTGCAAGCGTCCATAGGCTACGCTAACCGCTTACCATCAGGCGGGCCGTATGCTTGTATGCCACCTTAGTTGTATAAAAAAAAATAACAAGGTGACAGAGATGTATGGCTGAATGTTTGTATTGAATTCATCAATACAACCAACTATTTCTACTAGAGTAACTATGAAATAGAAACAATTGGGGTCAGTTAACACCGCGACGAGACGCGACGCGGCGAGGCGCGCAGTTTTTAAAATCACTATACAATATAGAACCTTATTTACAACCCAAAAAGGTATCACATTTCAATGAGAGAACTCGAATACGCCAATTGATAGGTGAAATCTTAACCAACCACGCCAAATGGTCCGTCAAGTTATCGATGGAGTGGAGAGAGTGACATATCAAGTCTCATTCGACCTCCCATTCAATTTTATCCTTCAATCTAATTGTCAATTTAATTAAACTGGAATTTTACATAGGATATAGTAGTGTACTGAGGTGTAATGCAGACGGTCGTCCTCTTCCCTCCAATATTGCGAGGGTGAAGGCTGCCACACGCGTCATACTAGTGAAAAGGTGCTGCTTGTGGGGGCTGGTCTACTTAAGTTTGCTAGTTACTTATTAAATATAGTACTACAGTATAATTTGTAGTTTTGCCGCCGTGTTGGGGCACGCAATTGTTGTCAGTGCGACCAGAATTTAAATTTAATTATTTACATTCAATTATTTTAATTATGTAATAAATCTAAGCTTGTTTTGAAAAGAGTATACATTGCTGAGTCTATTGGCGGCTCTTCACTAGTCTAGCTAGTCAGACTATACTTAAGTGTCTGCGAAAATCTAATTGAAATTAATGAGCCCACCAAAAACATTTTCATGTAAAATGTTGCCAAGACGAGACCATATGGCTCGCCCTGTCAAAAAGTTATCAGATCTCACGTAGAGCCAAGCTCTACGTGACTATAACTCTACACGCCCTAACTTCACAAACTCTACACCTTAGTCAAAATATGTGGCTTGGCCGTTTCGCTACTACAGTGATTCAGTGACAAAATCGGGGTATTTTTTAGATATCAATAAAATCTTAAATATATGAGCTATGTTATTTAAACTTAACTTGCACTTGGCACACTATTGGCATCATATCTCGAGAATTTTATTCATCTGGTATAATCCAAACCCAAGATATGAGGGTTCAAAAAAGCGATGAAGCGCTTCGAGAAAAGGTAGGTAGTGCCCTTGCGCTTCGCTTGGCTCGTCTTGGCGAGGGGCACTCCCGTGCCCCCAGATTTGAATTTTGAATTTTGCAGTGCAATATGGTGTAATGTACTGAAACGTAGTGTAGTGTAGTGTAATGCAGTGTCGTATACATACCTGCCACTTCTCATGTGGTTTAGCGTAAGGTCTATGCGGTGCGGGTAGCGCGATCCTGGTGAGAGCGTGATCCAGGTAGGGGTCTAGTCCGGGAGGCCGGCAGCCCGCGCCCAGCGCCCGCGGCAGGGGCGCCGCGCCACACAGGGAATCTACGAGGGTCAAAAATGCGCGGGACAGCGGGTACTCCTCCATGCGACACTCCACCTGGTGGAAATAAATAGGAGGAATTCAAAGGAGCATCCTATCGCGGACGCTTATGCTGTGGGTGTGCGCGCCGTGGGTTTCCCAAGGGAGTACAGCATGGGGCTCTTCAAAAAGGCTGTGAAGAGATTTCTTCAGGGTCGGCAACGCGCGAGTTATATCCCTAGTGTTGCAAACGTCCATAGACTACGGTGATCGCTTTACATCAGGTAGGCCGTAAGCTTGTTTGCCATAAAAAAACAAGCACTCGCTAAGTGCAAGGACTTTTGTCTCGACCGTACTCCCTTAGAGGTACTAAGACGGGAAGTTAATTCCACAAACTGGGCATCCCTGATAGGAAGATGCATATAAATCGAAGAGAGATCATTTTGATTCCAATGTGTTTGGATGGACTCCTCTTCGGTTTAAAACACCGTGTCGAGTAAATAACATATGCAAGAGGATATTTAAGAAAGGTAGAGCATAGCATGCTCAAAGAACAGCTCGACTGGGGAAGTATCTCCACCTTACAGAATACCGCAGCCAAATAAGAAGATTTATGTCCTCTTGTTACCTAGAGACAAGTATGTAAAGTACCTCTTGTAATTCCGCGTTAAGCGCCCGCTTGTCCTTGGTGGTGGAGACAAGTTGTGCCGCCTCGAGCGCCGCCCACACGCGCCCCGCCGTCGCCGGGGTACTACCCAAAGCACCCAGCGTTATACACAACTCGGCTTTAAGCTGGATCGGGATGTGGCAGCAGATTAAACCTGACAATATAAAAATATAGCTTTACGAAACGATCGTATTGTCGCTGGTATGCGCCAGCTTTGACTAGTTTGCTGTAGTCTGACAATAAATTCTGGAAAAGAGTTTCACGCCATTAGGCGCCGATCCCACAGAGTTCTGCGTTTCATGTTCACAGTAATCTATGCTGCGCCTTTATTGTAAAAAAAAATTATGTCGTGTGATCGGTAGCGAATTGCAGAACTCTCTCTGTGGAATCGGCGCCGTACTGTCCGTGTTTTAAAAGTTCTTTATTTGTCATTAAAATTGAAAGATCAAGTTGAAAGATCAAAGTCTTTATTTGAAATACAAAATCCAGTGTACATTTATCCTAGACAAATTGAAACACATTTGAGACGCCTATTTCTAGGATAAAAACTATACCAATTTTTAAGCTTATGTCTACAGAGTCTTACATAAAGAAAAAGCTTTTTGTAAGAATTAAATGGATTGGAAGCTCACATGGCCATCGTGCACGACACTACTCGAAAAGAACATAATATTTTGCACCTATGCAAAGTGTAAAACATTTCAACTACTGTCCGTGTTACAAAACATTAAAAGGTAGGTAAAGTCCTCAACTGTGAAGATAAATATCCGGGAACATTCTGACACACGTATACCTGATCCCAGACTAAGCAAACGACTTGTATATGGGAACAAATAACAATAAGTAGGCCATAGATAGTGTAACAAACAACTCACCAAACATACAGTTGACGGCGTCCCACTGCAGGTTCTCGCAGATTTGCGCGGCGGCGGCGTGGTCCTCGCGCGCCACGCCCGCTATCAGCTTCAGAGCGGCTATCATTGCCTCCACCTGACATATACACCATGTCAAAGTCAAAGCGATTTATTCAATTTAGGCCCCAGAAGGGCACTTGTGAAGGTCACATTTACTGAAGTTACCACCGGTTCGGAACTCGGCCGAAGAATCCGGCAAGAAACTCAGCAAGGTTACACTTTATAAATATTTTTTGGACTATCTGACTATGTTTGGCTTCTATTTTCCAAATAATCCTAAGAAATATGAATGCGAAAGTGAGTTTACGCCTTCACGCCTCAATTATTCAACGGATCATCATGAAATTTGGCGTGCAGATACCCTATGGTATGGAGAACGACATAGGCTACTTTTTAAACCAGGAACGCGGGTGAAACCGAGGGGGACAGCTAGTTAACAATAAAAAAGAAAACATATACCTAATATACGATGATATGAGACGGGTCATTAAGGGCTGAAGGGTTGAAGCCACGCGAATATGGTCTAAGACTATCCCTTAATTTTAAAAATTTTTTTTGACCGAGCAAGCGAGTCGTCTCCGTTTCAGGTTGGACAAAAATGCTTTCGTATGTCTGTCTGTCCGGTTGTTCTCCTCCACAGGTCACAGTTCTCAAAAGACAGAATCGAAAGGTTCTATGGGGCCAAGTTAGGTTAGGGTACTAGAAACTTCACAAATCGAAAAAAACTTTTCCCGTACACGTTAGGAAAATGAATTATGATGTAATACAGTAATGCAAACTTCTTTCACTTCTGTCCGAACATGCTTTGAACACAGCTAATATTGTCAGTGAACGAACACGCGACCAACCAGGTAACAATCAAGGATATTATGTACCTATCCAAAGAGATTGCACCTGAACAAGCTGGATTTGTAAAAGGCAAAGGTACCCGTGAGCAAATCTTGACAGTCCGTCAAATAATCGAAAAAACTCGAGAATTTAACAAGCCGGCTTATATTTGCTTTGTTGATTTTTCGAAGGCATTCGACTCGGTTAAATGGCCAATACTCTGGAAAACTCTACTGGAAATGGGTACGCCAAGGCATCTAGTACACATGCTTAGGCGCCTCTATGAAGATGGAACAGCAACAGAGAGAACAGACGACATACTATCGAGCTACTTCCACCCCAGCGCTGGAGTCCGTCAAGGGTGTATTATTTCTCCACTGCTATTCAATATCTACACAGAACTCATAATGCGAATAGCTCTAGAAGACTGGACAGACGGCATTACCATCGGAGGTAAAAAAACTCAAATTTACGATACGCAGATGATACCACCTCGTTTGCATCAAGTAGTCTCCACATGGAAGACCTTCTCCAAATGATGAAAAGTGTTAGCATTGAGTTTGGCCTTAAAATCAATCGCAGTAAGACAAAGATGATGATTGTCGACCGCGCCAACAATAATTCGCCAGAAGTCACTGTAATTGCGAACTGTGATGTGGTTGTATCATATATATATCTGGGAGCATTTATATTAAACAATGGTGGGTGCGTAGATGAGATCAAGAGGCGTATGGCCATTTCTCGGTCATCTATGGATAAACTTGGCAAAATATGGAAGAACCATATTTCTGTATGCTGCGGAAATGTGGACTCTGAGAGAAAGCGACAAAAAGAGGACAGACGCTCTCAAAATGTGGTGCTGGAGAATAATGCTTGGAATATCATGGACAGAATTCCGTACAAATGAGTCCATACTCCAGGAACTCGGTATCAAGCAGCGTCTATCCTCCGTAGTGCAGGCTCGCATCCTAACTTTCTTCGGACACATGTCGCGGCGTGGAGATGTCTCCATAGATCGATTGGTGGTGCAGGGTAAAGTGGAGGGCACCAGAGCGCGTGGAAGATCACCCATGCGATGGACCGACCAAATTAAGGCCGCAATAGGCGGTCCCGTCAATAACTGCACCAGAAGGGCAGCAGTTAGGGAAGAATGGCGGCGTGTTTTGAAGCGCGCCACAAATGACACGTCATGACGACCACGACCACTCTGTCAAGAGTGCAACGCATAAGAAGAAGACTTATATCACTTTATCCCTTTCACACTTTCACATCTAATGTCAACTTTTGAGGCAGGTCCAACAATTGACTTATATATATATTACTAAGGACCGAGAAAGACAGACTTCACCCGCGTCGCTAGCTCCCTCGGACCGGGTTTTGATCGGAAGTGCACATTCCAGTTACGTTAGTATATAATTTCCTTGGTAACAATACAATCAATTGGTTCTGTGAAAACACGCTTTGAAAATATCGTATAAAGAACATGTAAATGACAAATGACCGTTTGACTTAATATTTTATACATTGTATGATAAAATCTAGAAGCAACTGTTAGCATTAACATTTCATACCATTGAATATTGATTAATTATAATTAATTGTCAGCATTATTTATTATGAAAGTGTAAAACGGTTTACTTTGATATTGTGTATTTGAATATCGAGGAATGGCAACACCAGAAAAATATAATCGTAACAATGGCGGCCATTGGAGAAAGTGTTTTAATTCATTTTGTGGTAATTACCAAGTTTACCAACGGTGTAAATACAGATTTAGCTTGTTTAAGCCAACTTCTTTTCAGTAAATAAGGTATGGTTAACACAACTTACTTCTTCTTTCCTGACTAGTAGTTTCCCCGGTCTTGCCGCCGGAGTAACGATCGCTGAAGCGCCCATAGACGACGAGTGGAGATGGTTCGAGAATGGAGCAGGGTCCGCGCGGAGGTTACTGCAATAGAATATTATTAATTATATCTATATAAAAGACATGATCCACAGTAGTCCAGATGACATTTCCACATTGAAATGTATGATGGCATTAACTTTTTAACAAAAAAAAAACAACCGCTTTCAAAGTACACTAAAAAGTATGAAGTAACTAATCTTTGTACTTTGAAGGTAGTTGTTTTTTTTATTTGTTTAAATTTATAATATATTTTTCATTTTTGAGTTTCATGAGCGTTTTTAATACCTCTCAAGTTTTTTCACTGACCGACGATGTACATTTTTTTTTAAATCTTATATCATTGATAAATTGTCGAAAATACTGAATAAAATCGCGATGTTCGTCCTCTTTTCCGTTGAGGAATTCCAACATATCTTCTATGTCCATGGTCAGATCATACTAAAATTTATATGAGACCACCTCGGGCTCTACCTCGATTTTACAGTTTAAAACATCCAAATCGCATCAGCCGTTTCCGAGTAATCGGTGAACATACAAAAAAAAACATACAGTCGAACCTAGAACCTGGTCCTTTTATGAAGTCGGTTCAAAATTCAAAATCCTTTATTCAAATTGACCTTTGCTGGCACTTATGAAAAGTCTGACTCTAATACTCTAATACCGGTTCGGAAGGTTGCATTTGCTGAGAAGAACCGGCAATAAACTCAGCAATTACTCTTTTCAAAACAAGCTTAGATTCATTACATAATATTTACATTCTAATCGCACTGAAAACAATTGCGTGCCCCAGCGCGGCGGCAAAATTACAAAGTAGACTGAATAAATATTTAATAAGTAAATAAATAGCAAACTTAAGCAGACCAGCCCCCGCAAGCAGCACCTGGTTAAAAACCGAAACAGTTACCTATGATATCTGGCGAGTGCAGTGAGCAGGTGGTGAGCCGAGAGCGCGTCCCGGCGAGCCAGCAGCGCCCACGTGTGCTTGGCGACCGCCAGCGCGGCCAGCGCGCGCAGGTACGCCGGCAGCAGCGCCGCGCACACCAGCTCGCCCGACAGCCGCACGAACTTGTACAGGGTGGCCGCGCGCCCGCCCGATCTGAACGACATTCTTGCTCCTTATACTTTTTATACCACTAAGGTGGCTAACAAGCATACGGCCCGCCTGATGGTAAGCAGTTACCGAAGCCTATGGACGCTTGCAACACCAGGAGTATCAGTAGTTGCCGACCCTGAAGAAATCTCTTGACGCCCTTTTTGAAGAACCCCATGCTGTACTCCATTGGGAAAACCACGGCGGGGAGCTCATTTGAGCGCACAGTTCGAAACAATTATCGTTAACTAATTATCAGTCATCCTATACTGGGTGAAGATTTCGAGATGGCATATTTTCGAAACCTATGTTGGATTAGTCATGCTGAACAACTTTTACTATGGGACCAAAACTGAATTCTCGAAAAAACTTTTCATACATTACGGTCGAGCAAGGTTGACATTCGGTATTTGTATTTTAAATCTGACCTATAATGTACCTACATACCTTTGTGTATGCGTGTGCGAGTGTCCCTGGCAGGCGAGCCAGTAGTCGTTCCTGAGCCGCAGCGGGTCGTGCGCGTAGAGTCGCTCGACGCAGCGCAGCAGCGCGTCCAGCCGCGTGCGGCTCGCGCCCGCGCCCGCCGGCGGCGTCAGACCTTCTGATGCGTACATCTGCACCGCGCGGGCTGCCTCGTCCGCTCTACATACACATATCTATGCTTAGGTATATCTTTTTTTTTTTTTTTTTTTTTTTTTCATTCCTTATACACGGTCATCTAATCCCAAACTAAGCGAAGCTTGTACTATGGAAACCAGATAACTGATATAATACATATACTACTTTTTGTTTGTAAATACATACTTAATATACATAATTACACCCAGACTCAGGACATATAGACATGTTCATGCACACAAATGCATGTCCTGTGTGGGAATCGGACCCACGACCTGCGGCGCTATAGGTTAAGACTCCACGTCTTAACCAACTGCGCCAACTCGCCCGTCAATTTTATTGTTGATTATTTGGAAAAAAAAGCCAAACATAGTCAGATTGTCCAAAGAATATTAAAAAAATGTAACCTTGCAGAGTTTCTTGCCGAAATCTTTTTTTTTTAATACAACTAAGGTGGCAAACAAACATACGGCCCGCCTGATGGTAAGCAGTTACCGTACTAGCAACACCAGGGGTATCACTCGCGCGTTGCCGACCCTGATAAAATCTCTTCAGACCCTTTTTGAAGAACCCAACAAAACCACGGCAGGGAGCTCATTCCACAGTCCGAGCGTCCGCGGAAGAAAACTCCTTTTAGCCCGCACAGTTCGAAACAATTCTGGTTTTAATGTGTGAGGATGGACTCCCCGTCGCTGGCGAGAGTTGCGATGGTGAAAGGTAGCCGTGGGCATCATGTAGCACAATTCTTTAGAACACTCCCCGTTATACAAACGGTAGAACACACATAAGGAGGCAAAGTCTCTCCTCTAAACCACTTGTGAGCTCGAGATCGTCAACAATTCTGATGGCACGTCGCTGAACCGAGTCTAAAGGCCCAAGCTGGTATCCCGGTGCTCCCGCCCATAGATGACAGCAGTACTCCATATGAGGCCGAACCTGCGACTTATAAAGTTGCAGTTTTGCCCCGATGTGAAGTACTGCCTCGCTCTGTTGAGCACTCAAAATTTTTGGATGCCAGCTTAACTTTGCCTCCAAATGACTTCGGAACAAAACGTCCAAATAAAGTTCAAATTAATAACTGTTTTAGGCAGTTAATAAATATATTGTAATTATTCCCATCTTTAAGTTTTCAGGTATTTTATTAAATATTTTATGGTAAATGGTCATTGTAAACCGAGTGGCACTTACTTGGCTCTCATCTCCATGAGTTTGGAATGCATCAGCACAATGAAGTCCGTGATGAGTGTGTGTATACGGCGCTGGTAATACTCCTCCTTGGCAACAAACTCCGTCGACAAGATCGCTTCATCCAGATACTCAAACACCTGTTACAATGGTATTAATTATTTGAAATTCCCGTCATATTTATAATTTAGGAAACGAATGCAGTTTTCAATGTTTGAAAGACTGTATGTGGGCTATGTAGCACATTTTTCTTAAAATATGCTAGCACGTCTAGTGAGGGAATATTGTTAATTTTATCTGCTACTAGTTAAGTCAGGGATAAAAAGTTGCCATCCCATGGAAAAAAGGCTATTTTAGTTTTGCTTTTTCATTTATTGGGCAACTTTATTTTCCTTTTCGTAAAAACCTTATTCGGACTATTAGGAAAGAGAAACTGTCAGGCCGTCTCAAGCCATTCCCAACCAATATACTTACCAACAAAATGCATTGCTGCTTGCTTTTACATGCATGCTTTTTTTCATAGATATGTAGAGACATCTATCAGTAACACTAAGATAGCATAGCAGAATGATAGATGGCGCCACAAGATCCTGCATCGCGCTTACGAAGTTTATCCGGAGATCAGCATACATAATCTTAATATATAAAATGATAAACTGATTGTTGATATATCAACGCACAGCCCAAACCGCTGGACCTAGAGATTTAAAATTTTGCACACAGATACCTTATACAGTGGAGGCATCCACTAAGGAAGGATTTTTGGAAATTCCACCCCTAAGAGGGTAAAATAGGGGGTGACAGTTTGTATGCAAGTCCGTCAGTTTTGAAGTTAGGATCTTCAAATTTTGTGTTTAGGCTGACGATTGAAAATTAATGTATAGTTATCTCAGCGTTTGTGATAATTCCACCCCCGAAGGGAGGAAAAGGGGGATGAAGTTGGGTATGCAAGGCCTTTAATTTCAAAGTAAACTTCATGAAATGTATTATTATACGGTGTAGGCATCCACTATGGAAGGATTTTTGGAAATTCCACCCCTAAGGGGGTAAAATAAGGGATGAAAGTTTGTATGCAAGTCCGTCAGTTTTGAAGTTAGAATCTTCAAATTTTGTGTTTAGGCTGACGATTGAAAATTAATGTATAGTTATCTCAGCGTTTGTGATAATTCCACCACCGAAGGGAGGAAAAGGGGGCTGAAGTGGTGTATGCAAGTCCTCCAATTTCAAAGTAAACTTCACTAAATATATTATTATACAGTGTAGGCATCCACAAAAGAAGGATTTTTAAAAATTCCACCCCTAACAGGGTAAAATAAGGGATCAAAGTTTGTATGCAATATATCAACGCATAGCCCAAATCGCTGGTCCTAGAGATTTGAAATTTTGCCCAAAGATGCCTTATACAGTGTAGGCATCCACTAAGGAAGGATTTTTGGAAATTCCACCCCTAAGAGGGTAAAATTGGGGATGAAAGTTTGTATGAGAGTCCGTCAGTTTTGAAGTTAGGATCTTCAAATTTTGTGTATAGGCTGATGATTGAAAATTAATGTAAAGTTGTCTCAGCGTTTGTGATAATTCCAGCCCCGAAGAGAGAAAAAGGGAGATTAAGTTGGGTATGCAAGGCCTTCAATTCCACGATAAACTTCACAAACTTTATGATTATGCAGTGGAGGCATCCATTAAGGAAGGATTTTTGGAAATTCCACCCCTAAGAGGGTAAAACAGGGGATGAAAGTTTGTATGCAAGTCCGTCAGTTTTGAAGTTAGGATCTTCAAATTTTGTGTATAGGCTGACGAATGAAAATGAATGTAAAGTTGTCTCAGCGTTTCTGATAAATCCAACCCTAAGAGGGAAAAAGGGGGATGAAGTTGGGTATGCAAGTCCTTCAATTCCACAATAACTTCACTAAATTTATTATTATACAGTATAGGTATCCAGTGAGGAAGGATTTTTGGAAATTCCACCCCTAAGCGGGTAAAATAGGGGATGAAAGTTTGTATGCAAGTCCGTTAGTTTTGCAGTTAGGATCTTCAAATTTTGTGTTTAGGCTGACGATTGAAAATTAATGTAAAGTTATCTCAGCGTTTATGATAATTCAACCCCCGAAGGGGGAAAGAGGGGGATGAAGTTAAGATGATAAACTGATTGTTGATATATCAACGCACTGCCCAAACCGCTGGACCTAGAGATTTGAAATGTTGCAAACAGATACCTTATACAGTGGAGGCATCCACTAAGGAAGGATTTTTGGAAATTCCACCCCTAAGAGGGTAAAATTGGGGATGAAAGTTTGTATGAGAGTCCGTCAGTTTTGAAGTTAGGATCTTCAAATTTTGTGTATAGGCTAACGAATGAAAATGAATGTAAAGTTGTCTCAGCGTTTGTGATAATTCCAGCCCCGAAGAGAGAAAAAGGGAGATTAAGTTGGGTATGCAAGACCTTCAATTCCACGGTAAACTTCACAAACTTTATGATTATACAGTGGAGGCATCCATTAAGGAAGGATTTTTGGAAATTCCACCCCTAAGAGGGTAAAATAGGGGATGAAAGTTTGTATGCAAGTCCGTCAGTTTTGAAGTTAGGATCTTCAAATGTTGTGTATAGGCTGACGAATGAAAATGAATGTAAAGTTGTATCAGCGTTTGTGATAAATCCAACCCCTAAGAGGGAAAAAGGGGGATGAAGTTAAGATGATAAACTGATTGTTGATATATCAACGAACTGCCCAAACCGCTGGACCTAGAGATTTGAAATGTTGCAAACAGATACCTTATACAGTGGAGGCATCCACTAAGGAAGGATTTTTGGAAATTCCAACCCTAAGAGGGTAAAATTGGGGATGAAAGTTTGTATGAGAGCCCGTCAGTTTTGAAGTTAGGATCTTCAAATTTTGTGTATAGGCTGATGATTGAATATTAATGTAAAGTTATCTCAGTAAGTAACAGCTCTCCGCCGCAATGTTATTGAGGCCAAAATATTAACTGGTTCTGCCAGAGGAGAAACAGTCTTCGTGCCGCGTATAGCATTGATCCCAAATCACCATCGGTTTAATTTAAAAGATTAGAGTTCCTTATCAAGGTTTGTTTCGCGATGGCTATTAATAAATCATAGGGAAATACTCTCTTAAATTTGCTAGAGTTTATTTGCGGCAGGACTGTTTCAGTTTTATGTGGCATGCTCGCATGTAAGCTCAATCTACCTGAACTTTTGTCAAATATCACACGTAGTGGCGGGCAATAGCCATGAACAAAGCTCTATATTGTTACAATAATTCATATCCAGAAAAAAGAAATAATCTACGCGGACGAAGTCGCGGGCTAAAGCTAGTAAATGATAAAAATCCTGGGACATTCCTCACACACGGTCATCTGATCCCAAACTAAGCAGAGCTTGTACTATGGAAACCATATAACTTATATAATATATATACTATACTTTTTGTTTGTAAATACATACTTAATATACATAATTACACCCAGACTCAGGACATACAGACATTTTCATGCACTCAAATGCATGTCCTGTGCTGTGTGAGAATCGAACGCACGACTTGCGGCGTGATAGGTGGAATCTTAACCAGCTGCGCGAACTGGCCCGTCAGTACATACGCGTGTTCAATAAATATGTAAAGCTGGAGCGCGGTCCCAGCGGCGGTAATCTTCCCTTTTAAATGGTGGTGTCATCCACCTTGCACCTCCATCCATACTAATATTATAGATGCGAAAGTAACTCTGTTTGTTTGTTTGTTACGCTTTCACACCTTAACTACTACAAGCTGTCCCGCTGCGGTTTCAGTCGCGTTCACGGGATAAAAAGTAGCCTATGTCCTTCTCCCTACCATAGGTTATCCGGGTTGAGGCGTGAAATCGTAACAAACAAACAAACATTCGAATTTACAATATCAGGATCTATAAAATGACGTACCTTCCCGTCAATAGCAGCATCAACGAGCATCTCATCCTGATCCAGCAGGTCACATTTGACCTCTCCTCTGAGCAGCGAGTGCGGCGCCCTCTTGAGAGCCGCGAGCGCCAGCCCGAGCGACAGCTGGCACAGCGCCCTCACTCCCCCACACTTGTCCTGCCCCTCTTGAGACTGGTTCACCGGAGGGGACAGCTCCTCTACGAGGACCGGGATCAGCTCCGGGTCTTGAATTAGTGGCAGTTTCTTTGCTAGTTCTTCGCCGTCTTCGCGTCTGAACGAAATACATGTTAGAATGAGTTACAAATTCACCGAAACTGAATTATTACAGGGAATTAGGCATGGAAATTATTGCTAATTTAAAGGAATTCTCATTTGATGATATTATTATTTTTTATAGCATGATTTCACTTGCGATATATGATTTGCAATGATTTGTAACCTACGTCATCGATGCTGATCGACGGTATTTTTCACAAAATCATGTGCGAGTATCGCACGCAAGTGTCAAATTATCACTGATGCAAATTATATATACTTTCGTAGCAAAAAATTATTTTTCTATCCTGCTACATAACATGTTAAAGAAGTTAACACTTTATGTCACTTGATTTAAGGTTTATTTTTGAATACTCTTAAAAGCTAATCAATGATAAAGTTTTTTTTTTTTTAAATTTGTTCATGACCATGGATACAAAGTCCTTCAGTCGCATACATTTTATTTATATTCTTAAATATTCTTTATAACATGTAACAGGCTATGTCATGGACGGTAACAGATGTGACATATGAAAACAGAATCATATTCTTTATCACCTGTTACTTGTGATTTATGCCATGCCTACAGGGAATGATACTTTTTTACAAGCTTTATTTAGTTTCACCTGTCCGGTGTTCGTAATCGAATCTTGCAAATTAAATTTGACCCACTTCCCAGTGTCCGATTGAGCTGAAATTTGGTATACATCAGTATATTGGATGACGATGCAAGTACAGACAATAAAAAGCATAGTCGCCATAAAAAGCTTGTATTAAAAGTGATTTTTAACCGACTTAAAAAAAAGGAGGAGGTTCTCAATCAGGTTGTGTTTTTTTTTATTTTTTTTTATGTTTCTTACCTTATAACTCCGTCATTTATTAACCGATTTGGAAAATTATTTTTTTGTCTGGAAGGGTACACTTCCCGTTTGGTCCCATTGTCATCAGATCAGGATTTGATTACTTTTTAGTGTACTTTGAAGTCGGTTTAAGTTTTTTGTAAAACAGTCCAATTATTATAACAAAAACTTGTTTAATGCGACGTTGTCGGTACGTACGTACAGTAGTACACAACTGATAAAGCGGTCGTGAATCTTCGTTGGCACAGAAAAGGAAATATGGCGCCGAAGATTAACGAAAGAATGCTTAAAACTTACAATCAACCCTAGATCACTACTATAAGCTTCATAATACACTGCAGCTGTTAGTTCCGTCTCACTCGCAACTGACGCCCCTCCGCACACATGGCGGCAGCTGCCGACCAATAGCATTTCCCGCGCTTTGAAAATGTATCTTAAGCGCAGGTACATCGGTAAGCCATATTAGTTGGGTACTACTGTAAACGCTTACCATCTGGCTGATCATATGCTTGTTATGCCGTGATGCAACAAGTCCCATTCTAATGAGAGAGAGTGTGACTTACCTATGTAATACTGATAAATCCAACGCATATAACAACGCCATTTGCAAGGCTAAAGATATTTCATCCAATGCTCCGGTGGGACCGTGAGATGGCGATGTCGTTTGCTGTACAAAGAAAATTATGTTTATACATAATATACAACTACAGGCTTATGAAAAATGGTAACCAAAACAAATTCAGAATAAAATATAGTACACTAGCGGCCCGGTACGCGCTTCGCTACGTATAAAGTGAAATAATAAAAATGTGATAAATGAAGAACCGCTCGACCGATTTTGTGCAAACTTCACATAAACCATCTACTAAATAGTCCGAACAAAGCCTAAACATTTGGTTTGGATAGGTGAGTCCGTTCTTGAGTTATAAAATTACAACGAAAAGTGGCATTGATTTTTATATATATAAGATAGAATGTACATACCTCTGATAATACTCTGAGGACCATATCTCTCCCTAGACCTTTCTGTGCTGATGCAGCAAACACCACTCCCGCCAACAGCTTTCTGTATAAACAAACAACTAATAAGCCACATGTAGAACACACTACAAAGGCACATTTATCTGCACCGAACGGGGCAAATAGTTGGCAAAATGCAACGGCAACGGAAGGTATCAAAATCCCGAAAGAATTTTGATGACGATTTTTTTATGCACGGTGCCGGTCATTGGGCGGTCATCATACATGACCAACAATCATTTTTTTTTTCAATATGAAGTTTTTCTGATTAGACAGTTTGTTCCGTGGCGCGGAGAGCCTATCACTTCCATTAATATTATGGCGGTCAAAAGGTAAATAGAACAGAATCTGTCGAACAGCCGTTGCTCTATGTACAGTCGAAGACATACACTTTGTTAAACTCTATCAACTAGTCAATCTAGTCAATCCACGTCTATCAATAGTCATTTTATTTCCGGCCAACCTTATGAAACAGAAATGTGCAAGCGATTATAGACCGTAAGGTGGTATTAATGTAGTCGAGTGTATGTTGTCGCTTACCTAGTGCCCTCGATAGTGGCGAGCAGCTTGGCGTGGTGCCTGTGCGGCGGCAGCGCGCGGTTGTGCTGCAGCAACTCCAGCTCGCCCTCCAGCGTGAACCGGCGCAGCGCGTCCAGCGCGTTGCCGATCAACCCGTCCGCTATCTGCTGCTCTATGTACCGGCTCACGTAGTTCACTATCTCCTCGCGGGCTGTTATTGACCTGGTACATTATACACTCTTATGGGTAAGGACGAATTACATATTTACTGTGGAACTAATTCCACCATCCCCATTCTTACACCGAAGAACAAGACGCCGGGAAATGTTTCACCCGTACGTTGTTGACATAACGAAAATACGGACACAGCGTTTTGCATCCTCATTTATAATGCGGACAGCAAGGGAGTGGAACTTGCTTCCGGCGTCTGTGTTTCCTGACTCTTACAAAGTAGGGACTTTCAAGGCCATAGTGAATAGGTTCCTTCTGGGTAAGCGTGTCCCATCTTAGGCTTTGTCTTCGTCCCCTATGGGCGGGTCAGTGGCCAAACGCAAGCTCATTTAATAAAAAAAAAAACTAGCTGTCCCCCGCGGTTTCACCCGCTTTCCCGGGATAAAAAATGTCCTTCTCCATACCATAGGCTATCTGCACGCCAAATTTCTTGATAATCCGTTGAGTAGTTGAGACGTGAAGGCGTAATAAACAAACAAACGAACTCACTTTCGCATTTATAATATTAGTTAAGCTGATGATTGTTTTCAAAATTACTGGACTGGAAGACAACTTTAATTCAGCTGATAAGCGCTAACTCAAAGGCGGCGTGGTGTGACGGGTCGCCCACTTCCCTCCAATATGGCGAGGAGGGCGATGGCTGCCACACGCGTCATACGTTGTGAACAGGTGCTGCTTGTGGGGGCTGGTCTGCTTAAGTTTGCTAGTTACTTATTAAATATCGATTCAGTCCAGTACTTTGTAGGACGCGGGGTCCGCAATTGATTTTAGTGCGATTAAATCGTAAATATTATGTAATGAATCTAAGTTTGTTTTGAAAAGAATAATTGCTGAGTTTATTGACAGCTCTTCTCAGCGAATGAAACCATCCGAACCGGTATTAGAGTCAGACTTTTCATAAGTGCCTGCAAAGGTCTATTTGAATAAATGATTTTGAATTGGAAAAAGATAATTTTTCAAATTGGATTCAAACTTACAAACTCCTCAGCATTATAATATTAGTAAAGATTAAAAAAAAGCTTTGACTAAAATCTCACCCTGGTAAGTGCTTTTGTAGCTAAGCAGGAGACAAAGCTTCATAAGGAACCAAAGTCCCAAATGAAACAAGGACTGTAAAATCCCACTCCCTCACTCATAAAGCGCTATTTAACTAATATACTGATTAAATGGTCACGTAAATAATGTCACATTATTTGACAGTGACAATAGAGTGACTTTATTTAAGTGACCCTTTAAACAGTATTAGTTAAATAGCGCTTTATGTGTGAGAGGGCTAAAGCCCAATAAAACCACTCACCAGCACACACCGTCCCGTGCCATGACGAGCTCCTTGAGGGCCTGCACGAGAGCCCTGCGGCCGTCGTAGTAGAGCAGGATGGCGACCAGCCCGCGCGGCAGCCCCGGGTGCCGCGGCGACTGCCGCTGCGCCGTGTGGAGCAGCTCGAGCGCTAGGTACTCGCTTACGTTGTACATGTCTATTGGAATGGACATGTTACATTGGATCTCATTAAAGCTTTAAAAAACGTTTTCGACACGCTAGCTCGTAAAATGACTTTTATGGCACCGATTTTAGTTTCGTAATGCAGCTTATTACGCACTAGTGCTTTTTACTTTACATTAGTGCACAGTTTTATGAATAGTATAATCCCGATTATGATAAGTTTGTACCTCACTACAAGTGATATGTGTGTAGACGAAGCCTTCTTAATTTAAACGGGTAGAACATTTGGTAAAAGAAAAACGTGCGCACCATATTTGATTTGTGTGGTTGATGATTATCAAAGAATCAACTTACAAAAATACAAGTCTGTTTTTTTCCTTGCAAGTGTGTTGAATAACGTCGTATGACACGCGTGTTTATTGATCATTACACTCTCCATACAGCCTCCTGGGTAATGACCAACTTTGCACACATGTATCGTAATGTACTATTATTAAATTGATCCAATGTTATGTAATATACAGGATGTTTTTTTTTTAATATCCTAGTTGATCTCTTGGATCCAAGGCGGGCCTTCACCAAACTTTCGACAAAGTTAAAATCAAAACCAATCAATTTAGGCCCTAGTTGCCCTAGTACCCAGTTAATATAAGTGGCCTTCAACTAAGAAGCATTGGTAAAAAACTCATCAAAATAGCAAGGAACCAACTCAATGTCAGATATCCACATTCAGACTCATAATACAACAAGCTGTCTCCTGTAGTTTCACATGCATTCCCAAGGGATTGTATGCCTTGCTGGGACAAAAATTATTTCATGTGATAATCCAGAACATATTTTGTGTGCCAAATTTCCCATTAACCCAAACATACGCAATGACGTTAATTTTGCTTGAAATCAACAATGCACTCTGATTGGCTTAGTCAAGGACACATGCACTCTGATTGGCCAAGTCAAGAACACGTGATGCAGTGATAGGTCCTTACTGTTCAAAATCTTTGCAATATCACGACACGACTAGTTGTGGAAATGGATTGCTTGGTATGTATTTGTAATAATTATTAATATTATTAATAATTAGTAATATAATAATAGGTTAATATATAATAAGAATGTTTACCTGATATAATAATAGCCTCATCCACCAGCTCCTTAGAGAGGAGAGTTCTCCCGACACTGGGTAGGGTCACACCCTCTGTTATACCTCTTTTTATTTCCTCTCTACTTGTAAGGTTCTTTGCCTGTAAAAATAAATCATACATTTGAGCAAAAATCTATTTTTCATTAAAAATAAAAAAAAAATAAAAAAAAAAAGCCATTTATTCTAACTACCAATTACAATAGTACAAAATTAAAGATAAGCCATATAAATAACATTACAATTAAAAATTCTAGTAACAATTTTTTACAATAACTTTATTATTAAAACGCATTATGCAACCAATAGAACTATCAAAAAAATGTTATTAATAATCTTCTTATTTACATCATTTTATGTTTGAACTCATTAAAATAATATTAGTAATAAAGCTATGTTTTGTTTTAAAATACATTGAACCAATGAAAATATTAATTAATTTAAAATACATTATTATCATCCTACTCATTGCAAATTTAAAAAAGTATATGAATATTTCAAAAAGTATAATCTTATTTACAACATATATTTTTTAATAATCATTCAAATATACTTCATTATTTACTGGACATAATTACAAAATGCTAATAATATACAATAACAATGCTCATAATATATAAATCATAATGTTATGTTAAGGTAGTAGTCGCCTCTTTGGCGTAGGCCTCCCCCAATACTCTCCATAAATCTCGATCTCTAGCTACACGCATCCATTCTGGTCCACAAATCTCCTCAAATACATCTCTCCATCTCTTTCTCTGCCGTCCTTTCTTTCTCTTCCCATCTCTTGGAATCCACTCCGTCACTTTCTTTGTCCACCTTGTACTATCCATTCTACAAATGTGACCGGCCCATTTCCATTTTATTAGTCTTATTGTTTTTGTTATATCTGGTAGCTTTGTATTCTTTCTAATTTTCTTATTGCTTACTTTGTCCGTTTTTTTTATACATAACATACTTCTTTCCATTTTTCGCTGACAAATTGCAATTTTTTCTTCATCTTTCTTCCGTAGCGACCAAGTTTGACAACCATACGTTAAACTTGGGAGAATCACTGTTTCATAAACTTTTTTCTTAATACTTAGTTTTATTTCTTTATTTTTCATGATTTCTCTCAAGCTCCAGTACTTTTTCCATGCCATAGCGATTCGCCTCTTTATCTCTTCATCCTCCAATCCGGCTGGTCACCGTGGAGGATCCTGACCAAACCCCCCCCTATTTTTCATTATGTTTGTTTAAATATTTTTATTAACCCTATATTTTTATTGATTATAGAATAAAAGGCAGATGGAGCGCGCGGAACACGAAAGTGAAGCCAATAAAGCAAATAGGTACAAATTCAAAATCAGATATATTGAATTCACTGTGCAGTTTGTATTTGCTTTCTTTAACCACAGTTTTTTAATAGTGTTTTTTTTGTAAAAAAAGGCAAATACAAATTGGAAAACTTTTTGAACCTAAAAAAGCAAATACAAATTTGCTTTTTTGGGTTCAATTTCATGTTCCATGTGCTCCATCTGCCTTTTATTCTGTAATCTATACATACACCATTGGCATACTTTTAAAACATACCAGTTATAAATAGTAATAAAAACCAGTAATAAAAATGCTCAAATTGATATTAAATTTAGATTTTATGGCATTTTTTTAATCTTAAGTTCATATTTATGCTTAATAAAAAAAGTCAAAGTAATTGGTTTTCAATGTCATAGTTACAGTATTTTAGTAAGTAGTGCCCTAAAACCCTACAGTAGATACCCAGTGGCCCAGTGCAGGGTTTTTAGGGTTAAAAATTATATTACTTAAATTTATGTATAACAGATACCAAATAGCATGAGTTCGGTGACACATGGTATTTTATTAGAATTCTCAATGGATAATATTAATTTCGATATAATAAAGGAATACTACGATAGCGCGAGGTTTCATGTAATATTGTGAGTACTATTTCAGAGTAAACAAATGGAATTTCACTAGATATTGGTAAAAAAAACCTTTGACCTTGATGACTCATCCTATGTGAAATAGAGTATAGTTATAATAAATAAATATCCTGGGACATTCCTCACACATGGTCATCTGATCCCAAACTAAGCCGAGCTTGTACTATGGAAACCAGATAACTGATATAATACATATACTACTTTTTGTTTGCAAATACATACTTAATATACATAATTACAACCAGACTCAGGACATACAGACATGTTCATGCACACAAATGCATGTCCTGCAAAGGGAATCGAACCCACAACCTGCGGCGCGTAAGGTGAATCTTAACCAACTGCGCCAACTGGCCCGTCAAGTTGCATGTTAGTTTTACTAGATTTTCTATTAATAGGCTGTTTTCTGTGAAGAGACACCTAAACTGGCATAATGGTTCCATTATATGGAATATGCTGGTGGTTCAATCTTGAGGGTGATCTAGAGTTGCTTGCCGCTCTGGCATCACAAGGTCTGATAGGGTTTTTATAACAATTAAAATCAAATTTATTACCACTGGCCAAAGTATAATTTATTGAACACACTTAAAAATGTACTTTAGATTTAATTTTTTAAAAGCCATCGCCATAGTTATCATTGTTGTGGTAAATATTATCTACAAAATTAATTTGATATTTCCCTTTTCATTATCCACCAATTGAATAATAATCTGATCATTGTTGTCAAACATCAACCAATAGAATTGCAGCAAAACTGAAGAGGCATATATTTTGCGCTATTCTATTGGCTGATTGATTGACAATGATGATCGGACTATAATGTATCATGTTTGGTAGTAGTCTCGGGTGCAATGAATCATTTGACTGAACAAAGACATATTTATTATCTTACAAGTTAAACCTAACTTAACATGCTGTGGTTAAGCTAATCCTGTATAAATATTATTAAATATCTACTTGTTAAATTCCCAAAATATTTATTTATTTATTTATTTACACATAAATTACAGCTATCATTACAGGTCTACCTAATACGATAGTGTATGTTAATAATAAGACACAAAAAACAATTAAAAATATTATCTACATGCTATACTCAAAACTGAATTTCTAAATTCATTGGCTGAACATGAGAACAGGTCAATTTCCTCGGCAACCAGATTTAGTGTATGCAATACTCTTGTTAGTGGCGTGTTGGCTAATAGATTAGTCCTCGCGCTGGGGACCACAAACAGTCGCGGCCGCCGCCGCCGCGCCACATACCCGTCCGGCACAGATAGCCGCAACAGCTCCAATACGTTCGGATTTGAGATGATGCCTCGGAGTACTCTCATCATATAATATGCGAGCGCCAAATCCCTTCTTGTGTCCAATTTGTTGTATCCAACCATGCCCAAAACGAACAGAGTTGGATACATCAACGGATAGAAAGGGTAAACCCCATATAGCTTTAGGTACAGGTACCTCGTATATTTATTTTGTATGCGCTCCAACATGAGGCTGTACTTTGTTTCATGTGGAGCCCACACAACGGCGTTACTTTCTAGCTGACTTCGAATGAGAGCATCGTAAAGAGCCGATATCGCTTTTATATTTTTAAAGCCCTCAGCTCGACGCAACACAAAACCTAAACTCCTGTAAGCCCTTTTGCATACTTGTATTATATGATTCCTAAATATACTAATTCCTAATATACTTACAGGGTTCTTAAACAAAGATAGGAATGTCTGTTTGTGTCGTCTTAGTACAGACTCAAATGTGTGTACGGCATATGGGGCTCCCCCACCTTCATGGGCGAGGTACCCCTCCACTACTGACAGCAGCTCCTTGTAAGGTGTCCATAGGTCATCTGTTGCTGTTCCTGCATTACACATTCAATTAACAACAGTAACCTAGCAGTTGTTACTTGCGGAATTCCAACTACATAACCTCAAGGCAAACTCAAGTTACATTTAAATTAATAGCAATGACCAAGTATTACTTATTTCAGTAACAGATGTTTTCTTAATTTCCAGGTTAGATTACTTCATAATTTGTATTCAAATGTTTGAGATTTACTTATTATGATTCGATACCGCTAAATATTATTTCAGGTTATGTTCAAATTTCTTACCTTCGTTGATATCCATTTTGGTTTTTTAAAACTTCAACATCAATATATATTATTGAGGTATCACACGTTTATTTTTATTGTAATTTTTTTATGTAAACAATATGGAAAACGAAGATAATTTCTGAGTACAATTTGAATTTTTGGCGTTGGTTCAGGTTCGGATTGACATTGAGACTGACATTTACATTGACATTAGCAGGGTTTCCAGATCGTGTATTAAAAATTATCCCAATTTTTTTTTTTTTTTTTTTTTTTTTAAATCAAATGGGCTTGCGTTTGGCCACTGACCCGCCCAGAAGGGGCGATGACGAAGCCTAAGATGAAACACGCTTACCCAGAAGAAACCTATTCACTCTGGCCTTGAAAGTTCCTAGATTGTAGGCGTCAGGAAACACAGACGCCGGAAGCAAGTTCCACTCCCTTGCTGTCCGCATTACAAATCTAAAAAGTCACCAATGCGATACTATTTCCATAGACGATATCTTCGCTACGTCAAGCATGCGCTTAGCAGACCCACGAAGCGTGGAAAAGAGATATTACAATCCTTATGAAAACTTTCCGAGAAAGAAAGAGACGCATACAAAATTTTGATAAAAGGCATTTTTTTTTCTCGAAAAAATCCGACTGCGTTAAACAAAAATTAGGTAATTGAAAAAAGAAAAGCAAGCTGTAACCTTTATAACTTTGAATATATCTTGAATTTTATAAAGTTTATAACCAATAACTTAAATATTTTTGGTATGTCTTGTGTCTTGAAGTCAAAGTCAAACCTACTAATTCAATTCAGTCCCGAATAGGGCACTTATGAAGGTCAAAGCAAGAATGGAGTTGTACAAAAAGGGTGTGAAGATATTTGTTCAGGGTCGTCAAAGCGCGAGTGATACTTCTGATGTTGCAGTTTATGTCAAAATGGTGATATAAAAGAATAATATTATACATAGGTATATGGAAAAGAAATGCCTATTTACTAGCTTTCATTTGATACCCACCCATTTTTTTATGTTGTTATGTGCATTGTTTTGTTGTTTCGAGGGTATAACGATATATATAGATATATATACCCATATATATAGATGCAAATATAGGTACGTCTGAGAAACATAAAAATGTATTTGCTTTCGCACAGTCGGGTAAACTTTTTACGAAACTTGCAGAAGTGATAATTAACAATAATTATAAATTTTGCCTCAATCTGGGATAAAAAAATACTAAAGAATCACGGCGAGATCCATACATTGATTTGTACAAAAATATAAAACATTTTAGAGGGTTTTGAATCACTTCCAAAGTTTACATTACATTACCAGCATCATGTTAATATCCATGAAATATTTTATAAATCCCGCATAACATATGAACAACATAACGGCTTTGATCGCGAATAGTCGCAATTCACCGGCTTGGCATGGCATAGAAATTTGCATTTTTATCCCGGTGTTGTAAAAATATTTTAAATGCCTCAAGCTATTCCTTAGACACCAAGGATCAATTGTAACGTTATTCTGACATCTCTAAAAACTTTTTTTTTGTACAAATATCGCCATGAATCTTTGTTTCCCCAAATTTCGTAACGGTCTTTATTTTTCCCCAAAATTGAGAATAAAATTGCCAATACCCCAAGAAGAGACTCCAATCAAATATAGTTTTAGCTATGACCAAAGTCTACCGAAGTAAAATGAGCTTCCATTTGACCTTCGACTGCCCCCATGAAGAGTTATAACGAAGCCGAGGATGTAGCACGCTTACCCAGAAAAAGCTTATTGACTCTGGCCTTGAATACATCTAGGTTATAGGTGTCGGGAAACACAGACCCCGGAAGATTTATTCAATTCATTTAAAATAAAGTACGTAGATCTACGAACTTTCCAATTATGCAATTTTTACTAATTCTACGTAATTTTCTAATCTTGACTACGCCTTTTAATAAATCCGAGTTGGTAACACTTATGAAAATAAAAATGAAAACGCAACGTCACTCTGCAAGTTCCCGCAAAAAGTCCCACTAAATTGCCAGCGATGGCAATTTATTTTCATAAATTCGTGTATTTTGAGTTTTATTGCATATTATCGGTGGTAGTTTATCCAATAATGATCAATCCATCTGCACCAGTGAAGTGAAATGAATTATGTGGATTGTGACTATACAAGTTGTCTCAAAAAGTCCGTGAAAAGCTTTACAATGACCACCATTTTACTAAAATATTACGGTGACTGATAATGCAGACTATGTGAATGTTTACCTATGCAATACCTATGTGTGGACTATATGAAAGTCATATTATAAATAAAATGTTTGCGACTGAAGGATTTTGTATCCATGGTCATGAACAAATTAAAAAAAAAGCAATTTTGTGGCGCTCGCGCTTAATTTAAATTCAGTTGCCTACTGTGGTTGCCTAGAACTTTCATTTGAGAAAAAAAGCAAGCAAGCTACAAGTCTAGAACGAACGTGCCCTTTATTGCTACTTGCTAGTTTGATTGCCTACTAACCAGACTACCTATTGTATTAATAAGTATTAAACCTTTTGCTAATGTCTACTTACTTACCGGAAACTACTCACTGTATCTCTACTTGTCCTCTTTATGCTAAATCTGCATTGTTGCTGCCCTTCTTGCTATAGCACCAGTAACCAAGCAATTAAATTTTTTTTTTTTCGATGCAATTTCATACCTTGTACCTATACCTACTATATAGGTAGGTGAGCGTTTTTCAAAAAAAATGACCGTCGTAAAAGTACGTTGTCCACTAACTTAAACAATAAATAACTCGCCAAATATAAACTTTTTATTTGTTATTTAAGTAATATTTATTAGAATAACTAATTGTGATTATGTTTAAAGATTAAAAAATGCGCAATCTTGGCAAATATTTAAATAAAATAGAATTAAACTAGGATAAAACACCTGATTTTACCATGTCCACCCTATACCCGGCCAACTAAAACTAACGATTACTACCACAGAATTCCATTTAATGTGTAAATTTTGCCAATTATTGCAAAGATAAATACTCACAGGTACAAGTAAACATATAATTTAACACTTCATAGAAGAAAATAAACGAAATAAATCAATTTAATTCTTGTCCTCTAAAATCACGGGTGGCGGAAATTCCGGCTAAGTAACGTGGATTACTGGTACTTGTGAAATAAAAACATACCATATTACTATATTTTTAGACTTCTTGCAACATTCTTAATGTAAACGTCAAATAATATTCGAGAAATCTATTCATTTCTAGACGCTGTTCGTTACTTTATGTTCTCGAGGTGAGGTGTATAAAAAATAATTCCACCTAAGCAACACGTATTTTCGCCGGTCTGAATGGTTTTATTATCATTATATGCTTCTATATTTGTTTTATAATAATCAAATATTGATTAATTGTACAGTATAAGTTATTATTGAATGTATAAGTAATAAAAATGTTGGTTTGATTAGCCCTTGCCAGTAAATCGTTACGACCATTATGTAACGTTATGTATATACGGATCGTAAATTGTTACGCAATGGAATTATAAGGCTATGTGTAGCTTTGAATTTGACTAGTTAGTGCCTGCATGTATGCTTGCATTATTTTTAAACAATCACGGCGTCGAATACATTGTTGTGTAAAAAAAAAATTTGGTAAGTTAGAATGTCTTTATGCTTGATCTTTGGTGCCTAATAAAAAATTGGATATTTAAAATATTTTCAAAATCCCGTACTAATAAAAAATAATTGATTTTGAAATGCCTATCTTATTGTGTTGATTAGTATGACACGTATAGAAATTAAATGTTATTTCAAATGATTTTCAGAATTATTATAATTTAGAATGTTATTATTTAATGCCGGCCGGGGTTTTAAAATTACATATTACTAATTTCGAGATTTATTCTTTAGGGCCCAAGGATCTATTCCAACTTCTCTAAAAAGTTGCGAATCCTGTAATTTTTTTTTTGCTTCCAACTGCTTTTTAACTGGTTTTTTGCTTACTGTCATGTTTTTTTTTCAATTTCTCTAACAGTCGGTTGCACAAAGATCACCATTAAAGCTTCATTACGTAATGAGACATTAACGCTAATGAATCCGTCAGTTTAAAGATGTTGCACAAAACCACTTTAGGCATAATTAAAGGTTCATTAGCTAAAGACGTCAAAAAGTATGTTCTCAGTTACAAATCTCAATAAAATGGCAACATTGAACGAATGGAATGAATGATTTCTCTACACTACTATTTCTGACCATTGATTATGTAAATGTATAGATTATTTAAATGTATCTAAGCATTAAACGTGGTGAAAAAAATGGACCCTAAATTGTTGGTGGCTAAAATCTTTTCCCGCGCACAATGTCAGTTGAGTTGTAATTGAATACGTTTGTGTCATTTGTGACAATATTGTATTGTTTGAAAATACGTTTTGTTGATTAGTGTGCAGAAATTATTTTTAGTATGCACGTGAAAGGTTTAATTTTTAATGCTCCCTTTTCAATGCTCATACAAATTGCAAATAAGTAAATCAATCACATAAAATAGAATTTAATAAATTTATGAATATACCACTTGATGGATATTGATCAATCTAACAATAAATAATCAATGTTTCTGATATCTTTTCTGTCACATTTCCTTTTGACGTTTAAGCTAATGAACCTTAAATAGGCATGAAGTAGTTTTGTGCAACAACTTTAAACTAATGAACTCATTAGCGTGAATATCTACATTTCGTAAAGAAGCTATAATGATGATCTTTCTGCAACCCAGTGATGTCCAACAATGATGAAAGATTTTATAGACACATATTAAACACTTATTTAACTTTTTTAACCACTATTTTTGAGTGTTAATGTGGCTAATGGGTGCTTCTTGACCTATTAAAATTAATCTAAAGAACTGTCATTTTAATGGAACTTTAGTTACTAATGTCGCTTTGTGCAACATAAAACTACGTAAATGAGGTTTTAAAGGATCGTTTGACACTTCAGTAGTTAAACTTAAAGAAGGCATTAAATATTAGTCAAATGACTGTTTGTGCAACAGTTTAATGGAAGATTAGTGTTTAATGCCGACTTTAAAATTTAAAGAACGTTTCTGCAACTGACTGTAAAATTATTAGACTTAATAAAGACTATTAAAACTTAGTAGTTAGATTTGACATTTAATTTTGTCATATTAAACGCGCCCTAAGGAGTTCCTATACGTAACGCTTAGTTCCATTAACGTAATTGTCTCACGGTAAGCAGATTACTTTTTTTAGATTATCTTAAAAAATACAGTAACCTAATACGTTTTAAGCAGTCTATTTAATGTTATATTTGTAACTTTATATTTCTTCAATAGATTAGATTATCAAATGTCGAACAGATATTGCGCAAAAAGATATTTTCCGGGGTCACAATTTTCCAAAAGTTATGTAATGGAGCTTTCTAGGGAAAAAACTCGCAAACGGCTAGGAAAATGCCATTTTATGTTTTATTTTTAAGTAGAATGATGTTATATTGAATAAAGGCAATTAAAGAAATGCGAAAAATAATATTTTTATTTAACCAAAATTAAGAACGAAAATGTTACTAAATGGATTTAAATTTCCAGCTCACTTACACAAAAAACCATTTTTTATTGATTTAATTCTTATCCCCCTACATATATTTTATAAAATAAGATACTTTATTAAACATACTACCCGATTCCGATTGTTTGAATGCAAATTGTTTATTATAAAAATAAGGTATTCCGCCTGCGTAACGGTCATTTTATTTGAAAACCGCTCAGGTACCTCCTACCGCTACTTCTAGTGTCTGGCTACAATTTTGTTTTCTTTCAACCGAGGGATTGGCTGGCTAACACTTAAATCTAGTGCATGTTACAAACGCTTTCCTTTCATGCAAGTACCTTACAGCGTGGCAATGCCGCCAGCGTTTTGGGCACTTTACCCACCGGCAGCAACTTGGAACAGCTTTCTTTTTTATAAAGACTGTCCCTCTTTTTTTTATTTTATTTGTTTTCTCCAAGTTTTCTCTTTTTCTTTTTTCCTATGTAAATATTCTTTAGATTTCTATTTCATCTGTAATTTTTTTCATCTTATTTAGGTTTTATTGATTGTTATGGTTGTTATCTCAGATTACAGAACAAGGCAGATGTAGCGCGCAGAACACGGGAGCGAGGCCGAAAAAGCAAATACAAATTGAATAACACATACCTAAATATGTTTCTCGTTAAATAAAGTTTGTTAAACAAAACAAATACAAATTCAAAAGCGAATACTTACCAGCCATGTGTTTTTCAATTTGTATTTGCTTTTTTGGCCTCACTCCCGTGTTCCGCGCGCTCTATCTGCCTTTTGTTCTGTAATCTGTGGTTGTTATTAATAATTTACATTAATTGACAGTAATTTACTAATTATTTTTGGCATATCGATAGAGTTATGTATGGATATGATTACCTTAAATTCGCAACCGATTTGGAAGTACGGAAAATGGTGAAAATTGAGAAAAACTTTGATATTGAATAATTCCTAAACAAAAATTGTGGTACTAGTTGCGAGAATACCATGTCTTTAGAGAACCATTACCTACATTCTCAAGCAATTTGGACCGGTTGCGATATACGGAACATATCTACCTAAAAGAGTGATTTTTCGCCTTTTAACTCCTAGGCAAAATGTTAACATCCTTGGTTACTACTTAGTTGCGAACTCATTTGGTAACTTGTTTAGTTTTATGTTTGCAGCCGGTTGCGATCTACGGAACTCTAAGAAAATAATTTTTGCTAAATTCTACTTCTAGCAAAATTTGCGTATTCTGTATTATTGCTTATATCATGCTTAGGTATATCATATTGGTAGATTCTACCTATTTTATGATCACAACTGAACAGAACAGAGGTAGAGCATAGCGTTATTCGCTCAAAGAGCAGCTTGACTGGGGAAGTACCTCCTACCTTACAGAATACCGCAGCCAAATAACTTTATGTTGTATAAAGTTGTGTTCCTGCGCGTGAGTAAGGTCGCCAGAGCTCATTGGGGAGGGGGGGAAGGGTCGGTAACGCGTGAGCGATGCTTCTTGTGTTGCAAGCGTCCATATGGCTACGGTAACCGCTTACCATCAGGCGGGCCGTATGCTTGTTTACCGACTTAGTTATATAAAAAAAAAAAAAAACATTACCGAACATAGTTTTAATAAAATGTGCTTGTATTCGCTTGTTATGAAACTATCTTCCGTAATGTTCTCTTTGGTTGCGATCACAAAGTAGGTAGAAGTCCACCTACCAATATGATATAAGAAATAATGGGGGCAGACTCACCGTCACACCATTTTTTCAAATAAGAACTACGCTTATTTAGCTAGAAGTAGAATTCAGCAAAAAGTATTTTCTTAGGGTTCCGTAGATCGCAACTCCTTTTTGAAAAATAGAATTAAAAGATTGTTTCTGCATTCAGATGTTTTATTATGGTGCGTCCATGCTTGGCGAACCGAGCCACAAACGAGCACACTGCGAGCACCATTCGCGTAGCGTTGACGGGCTTGCGAACCTCGAACGAGCATTCGTAGCGTGCTCGACTGCGCTCCGCCCGATTGTCTGTTGGTTCACGAACACAGGGATTCGCATCGCGCTCGTTGTGGGCTCGTTGAAGGCTCGTTAAGTACGTCCACGCTTGAAATCGCGAGCAACGAACGAATGCTGTTCGTTCGAGGCTCGGCTCGTGCTCGCTTCGCGTAGTATGGACGCCATTACACTGAATAGTTACATTTACATATATCACATAAAAAATAATCATAAAAAAATAGTCTCCACATATGAAATGCAATATAATTATTATTTTGTAACCTTATAGTGACTTTTCGATCTTTTCAATATATTCACCGCATTTGTTCCTGTAGAATGTATTATTGTATAACACAATATAAAAATAGAAATCTCCAACATTTGTTGTAAGCACTGGCAGCAAATTCAATACATCTTTTAATTCATTATCTTTGAATTTATCACACTCTAAATCAGCCATCTCTAAAAGATTCAAGCCATCTCTGCTTGTCAAATTATTTAATATAATACTGTTGTAGTATGTAAATCCTATCTTCTTGAAACATTTTTTGGTAATAACATAGAGGATACTCACTTTAAAATGAGTTAATACACTCAAATTGTGTAACAGCAGTGTTTCCCCAGGATTTAGTTCCCTTAGGGAATTCAACAACATTTTGAAACATCTCTTCTCATACATATTGTAACTCTCAATAGTGTCAAATTCTGGGAAACGGATAACTTTATCAATTTTTGTGTCATATTGTTTAAAATTTTCTAAATTTGGTTGATTATTACTTTCTTTGAAGCAAATTTCTCTGAACTCCTCTTCAGCTAATATCTGTTGATAAAGTTTAAATATTGGTACAAAAATAAATTTCGAATTGTTAATTTTCTTTAATGGACGTCCATATATAAATGCTAGTTGTGAAACATTATCCATACCATCACTTGGTATCCATCTCACAGGCGCACTTATCAATATCAAGGGGTTTGTCAGTACTTCTCCTTGGGTTAATGACTTTAAGTTCTGGAATTTCTCTTTTATAGACATCTTTTTATACAATTGTCTTTCCGTGTAGGAGCCTCTGTGGTACCTTGGATTCATATTTATTGTATTATTCTCATGCAGGAGACCTTTTAAAATCTCCCGGCTGGTATTCAAATGTTTTAGATCATATTGCCAAAGGAATTCTGCTGCAACAATGGCTCTAATTTTTCTTATATCTCTATGGAATGATATATTTTTTTGCATGAGGTAAGCTTGAAGATTGTTGTCAATTACTTGACATTGCATCGAGCTGAAGTAGTTGGCGCAATCTTCGATCTGTTTTAGAAAATTCTCAGGAATCGCTTCCAGAGGGAACAGGGCCATGTTACCATAGAGTTCTGAACCATAAGCACTTTTCAAGATTGGGATATAATTCTCTAAGCTGGCAACACCTTTGTAATTAAGGCAGATTGCATATACTTCGGAGTTTCCTTGGCGGGAAGTGACTGGCTTGTAAATGTTCACTTCATTGAAGAGGTAGTTGATGAGGTACAGAAGACTGACAGTAGAATGTTCAAAAATTGTGAACAGTTTCAAAACCAATGTTCCTCCTGAAAAATATATTTGTATTATTATTAGTATAAAAATATTGAATAGAGGTTTAGTGAAGGATGCTATAATACATACCAGAAGCAAGGATCTGTAAGGCCGTTATTATTTCACAGTAGTGAAGAGGAGACGTGACCTCCTCTTGAGCGTCAGGATTCTGAAGGCAGTCTATTGAACCATCAGCTGTGACTAGTAATACCTGAATAATGATATAATTCACATCATCATTTGTTTTCATCACTATTTTAAAATTATGCCTTTAATTTATTGAGGCAGGATATTAGTTTGCAAATTAACCCATTAGCTCATTGGTAGCATCCAGCATATTTTATTTATGTAATTAAAAATGGTTCTTAACTCACACATTGTTCAACATACCTTTCCCAAAGACCTGGCCTTGTTTATAATAGCCTGAGAGTTCTCCCAGTCCATCAGGTTCCCTGTGTTGTCCTCACCAAAGTGCCAGTTGTCCAATGTGTGCAACATGAACCTGTCATCACTAATCATGTATGATGGAGAGTTGCCTTCATAATATGGGTTCAGTGTATTGGCTAGCCATTTCCACTAGAATCAGAATTTTAATAATTTTTAATAGAAGTTAATAGTATTATGTTAAAGAAAATTTTTAATAAGGTTAGAGCATAGCGTTTTTTCGCAGCAAGTCAACTTGGGTGTTACTTCCACAGAATACCGCAGCCTAATCACTTAATGTTGTGTTAATTAGTAAGGTCACCAGAACTGAGGGTAGGTGAAACATGAGAGATGCTCCAGATGCTGCAAGCATCCATATATGCTAGCTGCTTACCATGGCCAAACAAAATGATAGACGGACAAAAAATAAACAACCAATATGAATGATATTGAGAAGCCTTTATTTTGAAATCACAGGCAGACACTTTTCCTCATATCATTTTAATACATTGAAATCACTCACATGAATATCCCGATGATTCAATTGCAGGTAATGATTCAATGATGTGATAAATGCTCCGGGAGCTTCGCACAGGTGCAGTGATACCATCTTCCGCTCAGACAATGCCTCAAGAGGGATGATGTTGTATGTGGACGCACACTCATAGAACTTTGTCCATGCCTGAGTCAGAAACTCCGGATTTACGACATTTTTGATCTTCCATCCTACCTCCCCGGCAGGATTCTGCCTCCTTGTGTGGCTGCTCCACTCCTCAATATTGAAGTCATTCAACTGACTCTTGTGAAAATTCAAACGAGTCTTTAGTATCTCTAATTGTTTTACCTTCCATGGTGGCGTCGAGAACCACGTTTCCCGTTCCGGTAATTGCCACTCGCTATGAAACCGAAACTGGAATTTTTTGTTGAACAGTTCGTTCAATTCCTCCTGAAATTCATTATTCCTAAAAAACGTTCCATGTGCTTGGACGAGACAAGCACCTTGATTATGACACATCTTCACTAATACATGGATAGGTATCTCTTATTAGTTGTTAGTTGGTGACTTGACTTCAACGAATCACTGTATATTGAACGAGATCGTCAGATCTCAATTTTATAGTATCCCAATATTATTTTTGAAAAACAAGTAGTGGAATAATACGTATTGGTATTACTTTACTATTTAAATTACGTATTATCACTTTAAATTGCTTTGTTTTCTATTATGAATGAAAACAGAAAAATCAATTAAATCAATAACACAAGATGAAGTTCATGTTAGAGGTGGGTAGCTATTCTAATAACTAGCCAAAAAACGGCTTTTCACAAAATAGCCACGGCTATGATATCTGTCAACACGATAGTTAGCTATTGGCTACTGGATGGCTACTGGCTAGATGGCTAGCTAGAATGAGGAGTTTTCTTATGATACCTCTATGCTAAAAAATAACTGTGAAACTGTTGATAATTCGAACCAATTTAAACCTTATGTGCACGATTTGACAGGTATTTTGCCATAGAAGTATCATAAGAAATCCTCCTCGACAAGTTTACGTCACACACAGAGCGGGTAGCCGAGCCGCCTAGCCGCCATAGGTCACTAGCCGGTAGCCGGCCGGCTAGCCAATAGCCAAAGTAGCCAAGTAGCGGATAGCTTTGTGTGCGTGCGCTCAACGCCTAGCCGCCATAGTTTGCTAGCCGGCCGGCTAGCCAATAGCCAAAGTAGCCAAGTAGCCGATAGCTTTGTGTGCGTGCGCTCAACGCCTAGCAGCCATAGTTCGCTAGCCGGCCGGCTAGCCATAGCCAAACTAGCCGACAACTGTGTGCGTGCGCTCAACGTGAAAGAATCTGTAGTGCGAGACGCGAGTGTGCTTCATTCGCATAGCACATCTCATTCTCACAAAATAGATTAGAGAAAGAGAGAATTTCGTTTAGAATTTACCTACACAATAGAATAATATTTATAGAATTTACGAAATACGATAGTTAATTATCGTCACATGTAAAGGTAAAGAATATTTGATAATTATTTTATGTACTTACCTCCATACATTTTATTTTAATTTTTGCCTTTTATTTTAATTATGATACCTTACCTATTATTTACAATTTTACACTTTACACACCTATTATTTACAATATTTACATAGTTTGTACACTCAGACATTTAACCGGCATAAATCCAAAACAACGGAACAATAACGATAACGTGTTCGAAACGTTGAAATTTGAATAAACAAATAAAAATTCGCGACGTACGTCCGTTCTCAAATTAAAATTAGATTTAGCGTAGTGACTGACTCTCATCAGAACGAGTGAAATTCGAGTGCATGTCGTTATTATTATTTCGAATTTCTGTAATATAATTGGGTAATAAAATATAAATAAAAAGGTAATTCGTTCTAATCATCTGCAGCAGCGCGACATCTATGGTTTACTTGCCTACAACTAAAGTCTGAGTCGATGTAATGTGAAAGCTTTTAGTACATAAGCAAATATAGAGGTGACGCTATTGTAGATATTCAAATTTTGATTAGTAATATGTAATACGTACCTACGTCTTTTTTCAAAACTACTTAAGTCGTACATCTGGCAACCTGAATGACTCATCGGAACGAGTGAAATTCGAGTGCATGTTATTATTATTATTTCAAATTTGATGTGTACAAATTATACGAATTTAAACGTAATTTAGTCCATAATATAATTGGGTTTAATAAATCGTTTCAATCATCTGTAGCAGTGCGACATCTATGGTTTACTTGTCTACAACTAAAGTCTGAGTCGATGTACTGTGAAAGGTTTTAGTTCATAAGCAAAGATAGAGGTGACGCTATTGTAGATTATCGATTTTTTTATTAGTAATTAGTAATACAAAATACGTACGTTTTCTTTTTCAAAAGATATAAAATAAATTAATAAATGAGTGAATAAAAATCATATCATAACATTAGTTTATTATATTATCTAGGCTACACTTGTTGAAGCGGCGAGGCTGCCTGAAATTCTAAATTCCCTGACCTTGGTTAATCGGGACTTTATTTTCTACGAATAAAAAAGTCGTATGATTTTTGTTGATTTCTGTCCAAAGATCATACCTACATGCAAAATAAGTCCACAAAATCGTATGAATACTACTTAAGTTGTACATCTGGCAACCCTGACTGACTCAACGGAACGAGTTAAATTCGAGTGCGTCGTTATTATTATTTCGAATTTGATGGGTACTAATTATACGAATTTAAACCTAACTTAGTCTATCATATAATTGGGTTTAATAAATCGTTTTAATCATCTACAGCAGCGCAACATCTATGGTTTACTTGCGTGCAACTAAATTCTGAATTGATATACTGTGAAAGATTTAAGTTCATAAGCAAAGATAGAGGTGACGCTATTGTAGATTATAGTTTGTTTTATTAGTAATACGTAATACGTACCCACGTCTCTTTTTTCAAAAAAGTATAACATAAATTAACAAATATGTAAATAAAAAACCATATCATAACATTTATTTAGTATATTATATGTGAATCCAAAACACACAGCATTTTATGAAGAAGCATCTACAGATATTTACCATATTAAGCATGAAATTGTATACTTTACCTCTTCTCTCTTATATTACCTGTCTCTTTCACGCACAGCAGAGCGCGACATGTACCTGAACTGGAGCGCACCTGTGAACTCATAGCCACAGAACAATATACCTAGCTCATAGCATGTACATATTTGCCGCTGAAAGCATGCAAATCTTTTTCGTACTATTTTTTATTAAATAATAGTGATTATTTCTTCGATTTCAAGTAAAAAATCTCTAGTTTGTGTCAAGATAGAGTTATTGTAAAAGAATGAGAGATCATTCTATGTTAAAATACCGAAGATTCTGCGGGTAAGAATGGTGTTTATGTAGGGTCGGATGTTGCTATTTCAGTAAAAAGCAACCGACTCGAAGCCGCACTGGTGTCTCCAGGTATTGAAGGCATCTTCTTCATCTTCGGAAGATGAAGAGGGCAAACCCTTACCACCTCTAAATGGACGCCGTAAGTAAAATCAACTTGACACACAACAATTGACTCTATAATGAATAAAGTTAAATATTTCCGGAATTTTGGCTCAATTACCGTAGAAGATTACTTCCACCACATAAAATTCGTATTTGAGTCTGCAGAACCCAGTAACCAAGTTGAACAATTAACTTTTCCAGCCTCCTTACTTAGTTAATCATTGTATGAGAACACTATTTTCAATCAGGTAATTAAAATTCTCACTTTGAAGAAAAGAGGGAATTCCCTCTGCGAAGAAGTAGAGGCTTGAAAAGGTTAAATCAACTTCAGCATGTTGATATACAAATGTGGAGAGGCAAACGGTACAAGTCTTTATCTAGGATTATTCAGCTACACCAAGTTTTGTTGCATTAAAAATTAAGCAAGAATTAAGCCATTTTTACAAAATAAAAAGATGTTTTAGCTTCTGCTGAATATATGTCAACAGCTTTGACTAATAATTAACTACGGGAAGAACAACAGGAACTTTTAAAGCAGGGTTTGTAGGATCTCATTAAACTAGGGTGCAAGAACCCAAATGACTGTTTGAAAAGATGTCTGGGCTACTGGGGCCAGACTCCAATTGATAAGTGCATAGACAAAATAATACAATTTATTTGTGGCAGAAGTCACATGAAGATTCCAGAGATGGTTGAATAAACCAGAATTTAATAAGGTACAAGATGTCCCTTGTTCTTTATTATATTGAACTGTGTCCAGTTACATTAGATCCTCTACATATTACAAACATAATAGATAGAGATAAATTACTAAGGCCTCATAAGGCCTCCCACTAACATAACATAATAAAACAATGCCTAGCAAAATCAGAAACAATATGAAAATATATTAAGCAACCTAGCAATCGGAGGAGGATGCTTGAAGCACCATGCACAGGCATGGGAGGAGCTTGGTGCAAACCAATTTATTTTAAACATCATTAGTTGTAGTCGCAGTCCTTTCATAACAAAACTCCTATATTTAAAACCCCTTTTTACTAAGGAAGTTCAACAAAGGGATTCCTATAGAAATAACATTAGTAAAAGATAATAATAATAATTATAATAATCTAATTGAGGACTTACAAGAAAAAGTATTTTTGTAAGTGCAAAAAAACTGGGGGGGGGGAGAGTGCATACCATATTCGACCAATGAGTTTTCACTCAACAGACTAGTAACCAGGCATTTCTAGACAGTGTCTTATACAGATGTGGCCGAATTCTTAGAGGAAAACAATTTGATGGCAAGAATAGACCTGCAACAGGCCTATTTTTATTTAACAATAGCAGAGTCACGCCATCAATTCCTAAGGGTTTACTATAAGAACCAAGTACTAGCCAGTACTTTTGCAAAGGATATGATCTTGCATACAACGGAGTATTAGTAAATAAGAATCTTACTTAGACTACATCCTAGTCAATCAGAACAGAGGCTGGCTACAGAATCAGGTCTCGGAGACTTTCAATATTCTAAAAGTTCTAGGTTGCCATCTCAATTACCAGAAGTCTGTCACAACACATTTGCAAGAGCAGGAACATTTGTGAAACACGTGCCTTTTGTGAAACACCAATAGGTGCACTCCAAAGAAAAGGGAACTGTGCTATAAGACAATAGACATACCAAGTACAAGAGAGTGACCCAGACTTTACTAGGACTCCTCAATTTTACAATCATTACTACCCCAGGAGGGTACTAACGGCTAACACAATGGTTCTTGAGAAGCTTCACTCCTCAAAAAATAAGAGAGAATTCTCTCCTCCAGCATCAGGAACTATGATGGTGGCAGATTGTCATAACTCACAGTTTAGTAGCACTGCACAGGAAAGAGGAGACACAATTCTTAACCACAGACGCAGCGGATGCGAGCTGGGGTACTCACCACAATGAGAGGTAACTAAAAGGCAAATGGTGTGCTCACTACAGGTTGTGGCACTTAAATGTAAACAACTGTTTGTGGTGTACAAATTTTTATGATGCGTTAGGTTCTCACCAATAGTTTCTCATATTCTAGTACAATACGACAAGACGCCCGAAGCGCATATAGGAAACAAGGGCGGCCTTGCAGTCCCTAGTCTTATTGAAATTAACGACAAAGCTCGCAGAGCTCACTGAAGTGCTAAATATATCGCTCTTGGCGGCGTACCTCTCGGGGAGATACAACGGCATAGCCGACCGCCTGTCCAGAAGCCGACAAGTGCCGGAACGGCACTTGTTGCCCCCGGCCTCGGGGGCCGTATTCAAAATTTGGGGCGTACCAAGTATGGACCTATTCGCGTCAAAGGAAACCGATCACCTCTCCCAGAACCGACCAGTGCCGTAATGGCACTTGTTGCCCCCGGCCTCGGGGGCCGTATTCAGAACTTGGGGCGTACAAAGTAGGGACCTATTCGCGCTAAAGAAAGCCGATCACCTCTCCCAGAAACAACCTGTGTCGTAATGGCACTTGTTGCCCCCGGCCTCGGGGGCCGTACTCAGAATTTGGGGCGTCACAAGTATCGAGCTATTCGTGCCAAAAGAAGCCGATCTCCTGTACAGAAATCGACCAGTGCCGGAATGGCATATGTTGCCCCGGCCTCGGAGGCCGTACTCAGAATATGGGGCATACCAAACATCGACCTATTCGCGTCAAAAGAATCTGCAGTTGTAGACATTACAGAGGATTCCAGGAGATGGGTCAGCCCATAGAAATATCATAAGTATGGTCAGCCATTTTATTTTTATTAATTTTTATATTACGACGCGTTCAGTCACCCTTCTTGGAAGTTTGCGTCTGCATGAGAATTCCACCATCCAATATAATGCCACTGGTGCTGCCCCACGTAAACTCCGCGACAGGGATGATAACTACTTTATTGCCTTTAGAGAGCTTTAGTGTCAAGCAAGTTTTTCTTCCATCCAAGATCATAGTAGATCTTTGTATGATGATATTGTAAAGCTTCTTTTCAGGAGATTTAATTTTCCATTACTGTGTCGTGAGATGTTAGGTATGTTTTATCTTGATACTGGTTCTGCTAGAACCTTCTGATCAGTTAGCCTAGATCAGTCAGATGCCAGGTTTCTAGATAAGTTACAGCTTATGGACAAACTGGCATATAGATTATACTCCTACATAGAGGAGCAATATTCACTTATTCAGCTAGTAATAGGGTCCTGTTTGGCACCCTTTGGGTACGGAACCCTAAAAATTTTATAGTACTAAGAATTACACAAAGACAAATTCTTTGTATATTGTTTTGAAAACTATATAAACCGCAGACAAAAAAGATTTATGTCTGTGATATAAGCCCACCAGAGAAGGAAGCACCCATGTGGAAACAGAACTGCTTTTTGACTGACTTATAATACTCTGATCAACCAAATATTGTTTGATACTGTTAGATGAAGAACAACAATGCCTTCATTTCAAGGAATTCATGACATAATTCATGACTTTCAGAGTTGTCTAATGATAGTTGATAATGATGACATTAATAAGTAGAATAATATTTAGGCCAAAATTTGGCTCAAAAACAGACAGTGCGGATAAAGACCAATCGGGTTGGTTATTGTAACAGCACCTGCACATGCCCGGTACAAAATAAAAAGCAGAGATGATAAAGAGACATAAACATTTTTATATCATTGATGGGCACACTTAAATCAGCTACTCAAACTATGATAGCAAGTGAGATTAAAAGCTGGTATAAATGCTTCACCAGGCAGTGTGCGACTAACAATCTTTAGTATCTCGCTCTAGAAGCTTTTTAGAAACTACATCATTAGAAGAGAATCCTACTGTCGTGCCATAGATAGAAAAATAGAGTTTAGTCCAATTAAAAATAATAAGGATAAACTTTTAGATAATTGTTAGATTTTTTGTATTACAATTTTCTTTTAAATTATTAATACTGCATACTTGATGTATGTTATTTTGATCTTGGAATGATTTCTAAGTAAGTTTTTTTAATCTTAAGATATCTTAGTAGAATACTTATCAAGTATTTTCTTAGGCTACCTACTAATAATTTTAATCCATGAGGCTTTGCTTCAAGAAGTTCCCTTAAGTTTTTGATAAGGTACTTACATAATAAAATAAGATGTTTATACAAACATTACTTGTAATTTGAGATATTGAATTTATAACTTTGTCCTTTATTATCATTAATTAAAGGACATTTAAAGATATATTATTAGATATAATAATAATGAATACATGAATGAATATGCATAATTTATTATAACATTGAGAGCATATTTAAATTTATTTATTTTCACATAGCATTTGTATGTACTCTTTCACCAGCAGATAACAAACAAGTCTTCATAAAATGCTGTGTGTTTTGGATTCACATATAATAAGACTGTTTTGCACTCCAACAAAACAGTTATTATGTGTGTGAAAAAACACACAGCATTGGAGCAAGGCTCTTGCCGGTGATGAATGGAAGACTATGAGTTCACAGGTGCGCTCCAGTTCAGGTACATGTCGCGCTCTGCTGTGCGTGAAAGAGACAGGTAATATAAGAGAGAAGAGGTAAAGTATACAATTTCATGCTTAATATGGTAAATATCTGTAGATGCTTCTTCATAAAATGCTGTGTGTTTTTTCACACACATAATAACTGTTTTGTTGGAGTGCAAAACAGTCTTATTATCTAGGCTACACTTGTTGCAAAGGCGAGGATCGAACTCGGATCGCAGAGCACGCCGCCGCTAGCGCTAGTGTAACGCGTGTGTTATTCAATAGCCAAATAGCCGGCTTTTACACCACATATAGCTGGCTAGCTAAGCTATTGAAAATTCGGCTAGTTACCCATCGCTAGTTCATGGACTTTTTTTTTTTTTTAATAGCTTAGCATCACACGGCTTGTGTATTTTGCCAATGTCAAGTTAGGTAACAATATTATGTTTGAAGTATGGACTTCATTCTCAGCTATAAAAAGGTACTCTTTGGACATAATTCAATATGATCTGTGGACCGTGGACATGGATCATAGATAATACACTACACTATACTAGAGACATGGATGACATGGATATAACTGCGGACTATATTAAAGTGATAATAAAAATAAAATGTATGTACGTGACTGAAGGACTTTATCCATGGTCATGAACAAATAAAAAAATAAAAATTGAATGATTATGAACCAATGTCAGCGTGACCAGATTTAGTAGATTTCTACTTTTTTGGTAGATTTTGAGGTACGGGCAACAGAATTTAGTATGTAAAAATTATTTAGTATATTTTAGTAGAATTCACGCTTTTCAGTTATTCTAGTACTTTTTTGGCATATCGGATAAATGCGGGGATATGAAAATTAAATAAAATTGGATTGTAACTATTTAATTTTCATTCATTCTTTTCGTTACCATTCGTGCCGTGAGCGAGAATAGAGTGTGATAGACTAGTGGGAATTCCTTTATAGAGAATTTCTATAATCGAGTTTAAAATGAAACCTAAATATGCACAAGGATATCGCAATGAATGGGAGCAAAATCCCTCATTTTAATGTTGGTTATGTACATCTAAGGTTAACACTACGAGTGCTGCAACTGTGAAGTAGGTACTAACAAGAGTAGCATCTTTGAAGGAACATATGGCTGCATCAAAGCATATAAAAATATGAAAGGATATTCCGGCATTTCTCAGGTATGCAAGTTACTTACGTTAATATGTGGAATGTAATTCTTAGTTACTTATTCTTGTGATGACTTTTTTTAATACTTTCAACTTACGCAGTAGTGTGAACCCGTATTATGTTCTTAAGTTTATGAATTTGATTTCCACTCAAAAGCAAACAGTCGCTGTTTTATGTACGTTTATTACCTACGCATTTACATAACAATTGCTATACAGCAGTGTGTATTCATGTTAAATGTTATGTAACAATTGCTTAGTTTTGGATACTATATACTATATAGCGCTATATGAAATGTCCTGCATACTTATTTTTAAATGCTTTGGTTACAGATTGATACGATTTTCAAAACATCAACCATTTCGGAAGAAGTAAAAAAGGCAGAAATCAGCATTGTAGCTGCCTTAGTTGAAACTAATACTATAACAAAAATATAATAGATTTTTAGTATTTTCTCGTTCTCTTTTGGTAGAATTCAGTAGTTTTTAACCTCCACAAGCAGTAGATTGAGTAGATTCGCCAAATGAAATCTGGTCACACACAGATTGGAACCATTAGAATTTAGAACAGAAAAATGAAATTGATAATTTTCTAATTTTTATGAACTGTAAGCTCCCAATTTTTATTTACTAGACAGCGATTTACTACGTTCGACTTTGTGCTCACAGACGACTTGTAAGACTTTTTTATTTCAGACTACAGATTGTGTTTGACTTGACGATTGTCCGACTCGAAAGATAGATTTTACCGTTAGGACTTTCTGATGATGAATAACTGGAATCAAATGATGCGTAGCGACGAACGAAATGATGATAAACCACCTTACTCGAGAGTTTTTGTGGTGTGCAGCAAACAATTACGTGAGGAAGAATTAAGGCCGGCGTTTGAGGGATACGGTCATATAGAAGATATTCATATGCCCAGAGATCGTAATACTGGCGACTCCAAGGGTATAGCTTACATTAAATATAGTAAGACATCGTCAGCAGCTACCGCTATACAAGAGTTACATCTGAAGATATTAGAAAACTGTAACAAACCTATCAAAGTTATGGTGGCCTCTCATCGAAATGATCATTATAATACAAACGAAGAGAAATATAAACGACTCTTCATCAAAATCCATAAGGAAGCCACAGAAAGTGAAATAAGACATCATTTTTTAAATTTTGGAACTGTTGAATCTGTACGCATACAAAGAGATAAGTTAACTGATGAAAATAGAGGATTTGCCTATGTAAATTATAAAAGTTTTGTAGATGCTGCAAAAGCATTTGAAGAATGTGATAGAAAATACAAACCAATATTTGCTACACCAAAAGAAGAATTAAAAAGGAATAGAAATAGTCTGGAGAGCTATGGAGATAGCTACCAGACCAGTAATTCAAGTTTAGTCAAAGACAGTTATTACAATGACCGTTACAATTTATCCAGAGATGATGTTTGTTCTAAAGATAATATAACATCATTGATGAAAACAAAGCCAGATGACTATAACACTGTCAGTGTAACTTGCAGCCCACAGGTACCTCAGAGATATATAGACAAACTGTTCAATATCATACCGGGGATGGTACAATGTAAATACAATGTAGACACTTTCAATGGCCTTTGTAAAGCTACTGTTACATATGAAACTGAAAAAGCAGCAGCATATGCTGTAGAAAGATTAAATAATTTTGAATTTCCATCTGGTGAGATTGTGTCTGTAAAGCCAGATGATAACCCTTTGAGCAAAGCTGCAAGTAGTTTATCAAATATTGTAAATAGCTTCAAAAATGCTATGGAAACTGCCAATCCTGATTTGTCCCAGTTGGCTGATGCCATAGCGCAGGCTTCAACATTGATAAAAGCTGCTACATCAGGGAGAGATACCAACACAGAGTGTCAGGAGAGTTTTTGCAGTGTGAGTCTTCCCCCAACACAACCAATAGTCAGTGGGAATAGTAGAGTTGCTCAGAGGTGCTTTCTGGTGTTTAAACCTCACCCCCCTCCTGTGTCCATGTTGCGAGATGCATTCTGCCGCTTTGGAGACCTCATTGATGTTTCCACATTCCCCAATAAAACATTTGGTTTTGCTAAATATGCTTCTATAAATTCAGCGCAGGAAGCAATAAGAGTTCTTAATGGAGCCACTCTATGTGGTATTAAATTGAAAGTATTAAAAGCAGATGAGAAACCTTCAAAAGTTGACAAAGACATGAATGAAGAACCAAGTGTAGATGATGATATAGAGAGTAAGAGAATGAAGTTAGACGACTAGGACTGGGACAAGACTATGAATATTGAAGAGTACAATGAACTACATTAAAAATCATTTATTATTTTTAATCTTTATTGGGTGAAGATAAAACCGACACTGTACTTGCTACATGACCTAAATAACAACTATTATTATTATTTTTATAGAGTTTACAACACTCAGAATGAATTGACAATTACTTTACTATTATACCTTGTTTGTTGTTGAATTATCTCATAGATTGTATGTTTGCATGAATTGATATTAATAAATTTTTAATAACATACATCTTACTTTTGTGACTGCTAACATTGAAGCACATTCAAGACAAAACTGACACATTTGAGAATACTTTTGTAAAGTAATTCTTATTATAAGTAGGTTCTTCCATCTGACCAATCTAGGTTATCATTTTCTTGACAGGTTTAAATAATACCCTTAGAAAACACAAATTAAAGTCAAAAAAATAATGTGAGTAGTTAAATATCTAAGGTTGAAATGAAAACTACAAATTGTATACATAAATATAAAAGAAGTGATGAATTACTGCCTCAAGGTTGTATCTATGTGTCAGATATCAGAGATCAATTTTACTTTCATCCAAATTTATTTCACCATTTCAACTTACAGGTTGGTTACCGAAAGCCGGCACCTTCACAGTACTCACACATATGCAATTTCACATTATGTACATATAATAATAATAATAATGTGTTATGACATTACTGGTTCTAATCAGTCAGTCAATTCCATAGATAAAACACTATACTAGAGAGTCAATTCCAATGGACAAATGCAATAAAAAGCCAGGCAGCTTAAAGCTGTATTTGATTAACTATAGTTAATCGACCTGTACCTACTATGTATTGATTATCATTTATTACATTATTAATATTACATACTAGCTGCCCGGCGCGACTTCGTTCGCGTAATACCCTACCCTACCCTTCATTTAAACCTTCCCCGGACTCCCACGAATAGTTCAAACCCAAAATTAGCCAAATCGGTCCAGCCATTCTCGAGTTTTAGCGAGACTAACGAACAGCAATTCATTTTTATATATATAGATTAGTTAGGATATGTGATTACATTATTGGAAACATATTTATCTCACAAGCAAATCAATGATCAGGTAGGTACAAGGTAGGTTTTTTTTTTGTAGGTATTTTGATGAAAACAACTTACCCCATTACTCATAAAACTTTATTTAACTAATATAATATACTGTTTATTAGGGTCACGTAAATAACGTCACTCTATTGTCATAGTCAAATAATGTGACATTATTTACGTGACCATTTAATCAGTATATTAGTTGTATAGTGCTTTATGAGTAAGGGGGCTAATATTTAGTATAATGTGGTGTTATTAACTAACACTTTTTAGGGTTCCGTAGGTACCCAACCCAAAGGGTGCCAAACAGGACCCTATTACTAAGCCTCCATAACAACAAATAATAAAAATAAAATTAAAGGGGGTCACATATATGGAGGTGGAAGGTGGATGACACCTCCATTTAAAAGGGAAGATCTTCCGCCAGGCTGGTTCATCGTGCCTGGGGATCACGGTCCAACTTTACATGTCGGACAGTTGTATATAATATGCAGATTCTCGAGTAAACTTCGCAAGCGCGATGCAGGATAATATGGCGCCACGCCATCTATCTTTCCGTGTGTGAACTATCTCAGTGTTACTGATAGATGTCGCTACACATACAAGAAACACATCTTTTTTTAAATTCCTTGCTTTTTTTGTTGCACTTTCATAGCAGTTAGTTATTATTATTGCACGGAACTCTCCGTGTGAGAGTCGGACTGGCACTTGGGCGTTTTTTTTTACAATAGATATGAAGATGATAAGCACATAAACTAATGTAGCCTGGCTCTCAAGTGCAGCTTCTGGTGATGAGCAAATAAGGTTAATAATCAACATTTGGTTGCAATAACCTCTTTACTATCAATGAAGGACATAAAGTGTAAAGCTAATTTTATCACAATTTTGGTATACCATGCATGAGCATATTATAATTAATTATAATTAAGTACCTATGTAGTCACGTTCAATTTAGAACATATTGGCAGTACAGTGGCCGGCAAACAACTTGAGCCATGACCTTGAGTGCGCAGTAGACGATTTTAAGGTGTCGTTGGTGGAAAGAGAGGTGCGCGGGGGCATTCTGTCGGCACGCGTCCACGCTATTGGCCAAGCATGAGTGTACATGCGCGAACTTACCCCCACTACGTCGACTTTGGCTCAAGTTGTTTGCCGGCCTCTGTACTATTCTATTTTATTAAATACTAGCTGTCCCCCACTGTTTCACCCGTGTTCCCGGGATAAATAGTAGCCTATGTCCTACTCCATACCATAGACTATCTGCATGCCAAATTTCATGATGATCCGTTGATTAGTAGAGGCGTAACAAACAAACTCACTTTCGCATTTATAATATTAGTTAGGATATCATTCAAAAACATAAATAAGTTTACTGCAACCAGGGAGGCTAAAAAAGAAGCAAAGCAAATTGCTGACAAAATTAGTTTTTTCAAATTCTCTGCAGTTCCTATGTAATTCCAATATCATACAATTCAATTCAAAGATTCGGAATTGATGAATTGCATAACATTGCAGTGAATTTGAAAAAATAATTCCATTAGCAATGTTGTTTTAGCTTCCTTTTTAGGGGGCAGGACACTACAAATTTTTCTTATGTGTAAAGCAGACACTGGGTATAAGTACGTAGTACTATTAAATATTCTGTGGTATAAGGCCATATATCATTTACGTAAGCACCATTAGTCTCCCCTTTGTCAGATTTTTATGATTTCAAAGCTATTATTGCCTGATAATAGGGACGAATTTTTAACAAATAATTAAGTTAAATTTACTTATTAAAAAAAATACTATAATTTTTATTTCTAAACATTAAAATAAGTAAATTAAACTGTACAATAGAAATGAAAAAATACCGTATAGTGGCTTTACCTAATGCTTTGATCTGAAATGTCCATCACTCTTCACTTCATTGGAAGATGCACATTCTCCGACTTATAAAATATTACATAAGAAAAGCTTTTACCCCCCTCCAGAGATAGTCATGTAGAGATTGTTAAAACCCCCCTCAGGACCCATACGTAAATGATTATTGGCCTCCAATGACAGGTTGATTACATTCTCGGTAATCTCAGCAATCTTACACCCAATATTGATTTACAACTTGTTAAAGTGCTGAACTACAAAGCATGTATATATAACAAATGATATTATAGGTTATATAGGTTACCTACACAAGAGTAGAACTTCATAAATGGAACACTATAATACATGTTGTTCTCTGATGTGACTCATAGCTATAGCAGTTTTAAAATTGAGGAGCGCTTATAACCTATCATTTACTTATAAAATCATTGTATATAACACTATATTCTATATATATATACTATATTCTCCATGCTAAGGTTGTCTGGAAGAGATTGCTCTTTAGCGATAAGACCGCCCATTGTACAGTTATTAATATTATGTTCTTTTCTTTCTGTTTTGTTAACTGCTTTTCTGGTGTACAATAAAGAGTTATCTATCTATCTATCTATATTTATGTGCCCGTGGATGACTTAAACAGCATCCTAATTTGGCTCAGGCTTGTTACATAAAGCCTCGGCATCATCCTCATGCGAGACTCATTCATTCCAATATACTTTCACACAAACATTTCAATTTTTATTCTGCAACAAATATGTAACTTCATTAATCCCTGCAAGTAATTTGTTAACAATATTATCATACTGTAGAGCATTATTTTCTGTTACTGTTGCCTCCCAGGTATTGTTGCATTCATTTAGTGTTGTCTTTGCTTGGACCATCTGCAAATTACATTGTCAGTGTTAAGTAAATACCTACTTGTCTTATTAACACATTAGAATACAACATTAATCTAATTACACTGGCATAGTAATAATAATAATAAATATCCTGGGACATTCCTCACACAAGGTCATAAGCTATGCTATTCTGTAAAAGGTAAATCATCTCGAAACTCACCTCGCGACTGAATTGGCGGGTGAATTTCGTTTCAGAATACCAAATCCTATTGAAAAACGTCAAAATACTCATCTGTCTTAGTTCTTCTCACTTTCGTCATCACTCGGTGGTGCTAGTGGTGAACTCACTCAGTTTAAGAATATGAAATTCTAATCTCATCGCGGATTCAGAAGTGATTTTGCAAATGAACGTTACAGAATAGCACTGCTGATCCCAAACTAAGCAGAGCTTGTACTATGGAAACCAGATAACTGATATAATACATATACTACTTTTTGTTTGTAAATACATACTTAATATAAATAATTACACCCAGACTCAGGACATACAGACATGTTCATGCACACAAATGCATGTCCTGTGCAGGAATCGAACCCAAGACCTTCGGCGCAATAGGTGAAATCTTTACCACTCTTAACCAACTGCCCAACTGGCCCGATAGTAAGATCCATATCTTGTGTTTTAAAGATAATTTGCACAAAGTTTAAGTTGTGGATTCATACCTGAGTAAACATATTCACATCTTCACACAACTGTCCCAATTTTCCATCGAGACCAGTATTAATTTTGTTGATTTTATCTGTATTGTTAAGCTTCATGTTGGCCAAACGTTTACCAAGTTGATCCAAGCTGGTTGCATACTGTTCCAGATTCAAATTGCTCAGATCTTTGACAGCCTCCCTTTTTATGGGTTCTGGCTGTGCAATCATGTCTTTTTTAAGATCTTCAGCGTGTCTTTTCATAGTGGCAATAAGAACATCAATATCAACATCATTGGTGTTTACGACCATGTCTGGCAGCAATAACTTTGGGGCTCCTACCTCAAAAAATTTCAAACCTTCTAGCCGGAATCCGTTATTATTGGTCGACTCATTGCTAGTATTTTGAGTGTTGGGCATTGACCTGAACATTACATTGATATCACTCAAGACTTTTTGTGAGTCTTCCAGTTCGGCATCCAACTCCTGAGTAATTTTATCCAAAGCATCTAATTTCACTACCGATTGCAAATATTCGGCAAAGTCGCTGGGACTTGGTTTAAAATTGTAGGACATAATGCTGTCGCAAAGTGCTATTATTTTCAAAACCTGTGAGAGTGTTAAAATCACAAACTACCAAGAGAACTAAAGTTCAGACCGCCATCTGACGAACATTGGTGATAAACCGTATGCAAAATTTGAACATGACGTTTTTTTTTTTTTTATATTCCCATAACTATTGTACAATGAAAAATAGTCATACAGCCTATGATATGTAGGGCCCCGGGGCTTTAGGGTAAATACAATTATTTTTTATTTCAAAGGTTCTTATAGTATAATAATAAATAAAACACAATTATTTAGTTATAAATTATTTATTTAAATTTTCATTTTTAAGTCTATCTGTAGTGACGGTCTGGATGGGTCTGGACTGCTGTTGGCATCATTAAAATATCTGCAAACAAATTATAAAGTAACTGTAAATGAGTGCGAAGATTTTCGATCGGAGCCTAGCTTAATCTTCAGGCTCCATATTGTTTTTATTTTTTCAAATATATATACATCGATTGGGGATTTTAAAATGTCTTTGTCCTAAAATGTCACAAAAAATATCAAAATGGTGGCCGAAAATAATGACAAAATCTTTGAAATGTTTTATTTTTTATGTACAAGATAGTCAAAGGATTTGAAGATTTTAGTACGGAGCCTGGCATTCCTATCATCTGCCTTTTTTGTATATATAATTTATTGGTAAAGATTTTGGGTGTAGTAATTAATTATGCATTAAAAAGATTATATTTTTATGTCAGTTATAAATTTTACATAGAAATAGCCTACACAAATAACTGAGCCAGGACTTAATCTAATTCAAAGGAGAAAGGGGGATACCTTACTAGATAAGATTATATTAAATGGCAAAAAATTACCTGAGTTCATTTGCATTGTGTTATTCAGAGACACACATGTGGCATTACTTTGATGGCTCGCAGCTAATGGTTGAACAGAGGTATCTGAAATTTGTATGAGCTGTTATTATTTTAAAACCTAAACCTTCATGTATCATCAATATGGGCAGAATGTTAAATATTCTAGTGTAAAGTGGAAACAGCCTCATCATGCTCTAGTCCAGTGAGTAAAGATCTATAAATGGCATGTCCATTACCCATAGTAGTATTTTATAATCAAAGTAAACTTTTAATTTAATTTAATTTTATATCATTTCTTTTAATTTATTCAAAAAGTGCTGGATGATGTATACATACCAAAAACTTCTGTTCTTGCGACTTTAATTGGTAATATGAATGATAATTGTGGCGCTTCTTTGACTAACTATGATCACCGCATACAGTTTTCTTGTTATCTGAAAAAATGCAATTTATCTCTGTAACTATATATAAATATCCTGGGACATTCCTCACACACAGTCATCTGATCCCAACTTAAGCAGAGCTTGTACTATGGAAACCAGATAACTGATATACTACATATTATTATACTACTTTTAGTTTTTAAATACATAATTAATCAATCTTAATATACATAATTACACCCAGACTCAGGACATGCAGACATGTTCATGCACACAAACGCATGTCCTGTGTGGGAATCAAACCCACGACCTGCGGTGCAACAGGTGGAATCTTAACCAACTGGCCCGTCAACCTATGTTAAAATAAATAAGGAATAAGGGTGAACTAACCGTATTAAACAATAGATTTCTAACTCTGGTGGAGCCATGGTTATTAATGTGTTATATATATCTCAATATAACTGCATTTGCCAGGCATTTATTTAGACTTAATATGCCTTCACAACCACAAAGGTTGGGTAATAGCTTTAAATGTTATGAGTTGACTAATAATAATAATAAATAAATTTATTTCCAATAACTTATCTTAGGTTACAATATATTTTTGGAAACTCCTTTTAAGCAAAAATTTTGCTTGTGTTAGGAGATCCCGCTCTTCCAAGACATTTCGTGATAAGTTGAAAGGTTTTATTTAGTAACAATAAAGAAGCTAAGATACAAAAATACGAAACGCGCGCAAAGTGTGTGTTTGGTGTATGTGTAAGTGTGGGGGGGTGTGTGTGTGTGTGTGTGTGTGTTTGTATGTATATGTAAGCCCTACGAAATTTTCTTGGGATAGAAAGCCGCTGAACACAACAACAACTTCCGTAAACTATACTATAGTAGCAGCCATGAAGCAAATGAGTAAGTATGTTTGAGTTAGCCCTACGATACAATCTTGGGATCAGAAGTAGCTGTGTCACAACTATTCCACTAACTACAACAGTAAACGCTACTAGTGATAAGAGTACTATTTGCATCATACACAGCCCAAACAACATAAGGTTAAGCGGCGCAAGAGAAGGTAGAGTAGTTAGCCCTCCGATATAAGATATCTTGGGATCTGAAACAGCTGTGACTCAACCACTTCACTAACTTTAGCGCAACATAATGTGTAACCAAATTAAAGCAAAGCCACAGTCCATTAAATGGTTTAATAGACTGTGGTAAAGCCATCGTTTTAACGCACAGACATTTAAAGAAAAGTTTTAACGATAGATTCAATTTCATCATAGCTTTTTCTCTTTAGCCAGTCAGTCAAAATCTTTTTGCAATCAAAGTACGTCAAAGAGTATATGCCTAATTCTTTATTTAAGATGTTATACAAGTAAGATGATTGACTTGAGTACTGTCTTCTTGCAAAAGTGGTTTTGACTGAGAGTATTGGGGCAACGATATTTTTCCTTCTCATTCCAATCTTCCTGTCGTCAAAGGGGAGAGACTTGTGCTTTCTTAAAATGAGATGGAGTACGTATAGCTTTCTTACAGTCAGAAGGTCACATGTTAAGTAAAGGCTTTCCGTGGGGAATCTATAGGGCTTAAAGAACATAACCTTTAGCAAAGATCTCTGTGCCCTCTCTAATTCAATAAATTTTGTTTTTATTGCTCCACCCCAGATCGGCAAACAATACCCCAAAACCGATTGAGCCAGCGAAACGTATATTTGCTGCATAAGATCCTTAGTGGCAATGTGTCGCAATATTTTAAACGTCCAAATTAGTTTTCGAACTCTGTTCATTATTAGTTCGGTGTGCATATGCCATGATAGCCGTTGATCCAACATTATACCTAGGTATTTAGTGTGCTGTACCTTGTTAATTTTAGCGCAAGAGCAATCGGAACCCGAAGGGTTTGGACATTTGTGTATTTTAATTTGGAAGTCGGTTGAAGGTTGGGTACGCTCATACATTGTAAAACAAATGTAATTTGTTTTTAACGCGTTTAGTGTCAAAAGATTAGAATCAAGCCAGTATTTTATCTTAATCAGACCTCTCTCTGCAGATTTTTGTACAGAGTCCCATGTTTTTCCCACGAAGATAATAGCGGTATCGTCCGCATACGAAAATACGTGCCCACCCTCAATTTTCATATTGCAGAGGCTATTTATGTAAACTAGAAACAATGTGGGACCAAGGACGCTACCTTGCGGCACACCATACGTAACACTTTCCTCAGTGCTAATGACACCCCCCAGCTTGACCTTATGTTTTCGTTCACAGAGGTAACTTTCAAACAGCTGAAGAGGTGACCCTCTTATGCCAATATCCTCAAGCCTGTGTAGAAGTATGGAGACAGAGACCGTGTCAAAGGCTTTTTTTAGGTCCAAGAACACAGCCAGGCACTTACCTCCACTGTCCACTTCATTTGTGACAATGGAGGTAAGCGCCAAGACTGCATCTTCCGTAGATAGCCCTTGTCTAAAACCATACTGTGAGGGTGAGAGAATTTTAAATTTTGTGAGGAAGCTAATAAGTCGTACATTAATTAATTTTTCTATAATTTTGGAAATAGATGTTAAAACAGAAATTGGCCTGTAGTTTGACGGATCGGTCTTGTCTCCACTCTTATGCACAGGCGTTATAAGTGCTTGTTTTAAGGCAGTAGGAAAAGTCCCCAGTTCAAAACACAGGTTTGCCAAATGAGATATTATTGGAGCAATCAGTTCATGTGCAGTCTTGAGAAGACTTGTTGGTATATTATCCCAGCCTGGGGCACTGTCAGTCTTCAAGCTCATTATTACGGCGCGAACCTCCCAGGGGTCTGTATTATAAAGAACAAAGGATGAGGCTGGCGAACTCATTTCTTTATTTGGAATACCACTCGGTCTCACAGTAGTGTCTACTACGATATTTTCTGCGAGACGCTTGCCTACTTCGCAGAAATATTTATTTACCTGGTTGGCCGCTTCTTTAGGACTCGCGGCGACTTCCAGCAAGTCCGAATTTTGTGATTTTACCGGTTTACGTTGTGTGATATTATTAATTGTAGACCATAGCTTTTTAGGATTTTTTTGTGCCTTTAAAAGTTGTTCACGATCGTATTTACGTTTTTGTTTTTTAATAATACAGTTACAATAGTTACGGTATCTTCTATAGGTTATTTTCAGTATCTCATTATCAGGGTCTAATCTTAACTTTTTTTGCATATTATTTCGATTACAAATACAACGTAGTAAGCCAATGGTCATCCAGGGTTTGATAATTCTATTTTTCAAGGTTACGGTCATTGAAATAGTATTTGCTAACAGACATTGTTGCAATTTGTTTATAAGGCAATCAGTAAGCACGTTAGGGTTAGTTAGTTTTATTAATTCCCGGATATTACTGGCGTGTAGATATTCAAGTGCCCCCTCTAAATTGATAGTAGTTTTTATTTTTGTATTTTGATTTGTGTTAGTTAGGTTTGATATTTTTAATAAAATCATGTAGTGATCTGTAATAGTTGTATTAATAACTGCGATAGTTGCAGTTTTATTTCTAGATTTTAAATTAATAATGAAATGATCTAAACAGTTTATGCCTCTCGTGGGTAGCAGATGTCCTGGAAGTAATCCATGCATTGCTAACATATTTAAATAATTTAGTCTATTTGAGCGCTCGTGTGATTGTTCTTCTTGTTTATATATTAGATTTATATTTATATCTCCCGTAATTATCACGTTTTTATTTCCTGTAATAGAACTTAAGTGGTTATTTAGGGAATTGGTAAAATCATCAGCGTTAGACCTCGAGGGCGATCTATAAATACCAAGGACGATAAGATCCGGCAAGATATTTATTTGTAAGCAAGAGGCATTTACTAGTTTTATTTCTTTCATTCTAGCTTTACGTGTATTTTTGATATACGCTACTACTCCATCCGCTTTATTAACGTGGTGGGTAGTTTGATATGACGTGTAATTTTGTATTGCGGGTATGTATTTATTTGAGTTTAGCCTGCATTCACTGAGGATGATTAGGTCAACGTCACATTTTAAATTTATCAAATTAAGTTTTAGGTCATCAATGTTAGCGTAAATACTTCTAATGTTTTGTGAGATAATCGTAAAGTCGGTAGATTTTACATTCAATAACCTACTACAATCCTCGATTTCACAGCTAAATGACTGAGATATTTCTGTGTTATCTATTTCATCCAAAGTTTTTACGGCACTATCCATAATTGTAAGATAATGAGACCATGAGTTATACCTATTCTGATGTTACATGTTTGAACGATACTGTAAGCAATAATATCGGTGTGTGCAGTAGCTGTACGATAATTTTGTAATTTTAATAGTTGTATTTTGTAATATATTTGACTAGGAATAATACATATAATAATAAGATATTATATTATTACAGTCAACTTGTAGATCGATAGTTGTTTACCTGCTTCAAAAAAGATATTTGTCGGGTTCCCTGAAGAAATCTCCAAGCTTCGATATGCGCCACTCTTCAGGTGACAAACATATAATTTGCGTGGATCGCTGTTTTAAGTTATTGTCTCACAATTAATACAGTTTATCCACTGTCTCTTATTTTCCTCACTTATAGAAAACTGATGTAGTTTAACGTCTTGGCGTAAACTGTTGCACTTGGGCAAACAACATTTTCGAAACTTAAAAATGCCGAAATCACTGTATTGAAATGTTGTTAAAGTGGCGGAAATTTATCAATACAACACATCTCGTCATACAAATACGGAAAACACTGAATTTATGGATTAAAAGAGGTGGAAATAAATCGACATAAGAACTTAAGTTCTCATCAAAACAAACACGTGTTTGATGACAGGTAGGTGCATATTGACGAATGGAATTGCTAGGTAGTTATAAAAAGTACTCTGTGGAATGGAATGAAAATAAAATGGCCGGCATGGGTCATGGCGGGGGCGAAGGAAGGAAGAGAGGGGCGAGAACGTCGAGTAAGAACTTTGCACTGTCATTCGATACAGTGGGTTATTTTGATTAGAACATTGCCAGGCGTGATATGCACACGTGTTTTATGTTTACATGTTTCTGAAATAAAAAAATATAAAAATGGTTCGAAAATTAAAGTTTCACGAACAGAAACTACTCAAGAAAGTTGATTTTATATCATGGAAAGTCGATAACAACTTGAGTGAGGTGAAGGTTATGAAAAAATATTACATCCAAAAGCGCGAAGATTACACAAAGTAGGTACAGTAGTTTCTGAGGTACAATACAATGTTCTAACATCTCTGTTATCATAATTGGGATTTATAGAAGCGACAGTTATTATTTTAGTAGTTCAATTCTCAGATTACAGAATATATCCAGTTATGCAGTCGATAATATAACCTAGATACCGACTGCAGCGCCGGGCTGATTTGTGAATCTAAACCATCCAGGGCGCCACCCAAACGCATACGAAAAATTCATTCAAATCGGTCTAGCCATTTAGGAGGAGTTCAGTGACATACACACATACCATAGAATTAACTCCCTGGATGGTTTAGATAGGGTAGGGTAGGGTAGCACCACGCGAACGAAGTCGCGCCGGGCAGCTAGTACGAATATAAAGTTTTAAGGGTACTCTTTGACCCATAATGTAGAACCACAGGGCAGAGCTAGTAAAAAATATAAACTGTATCTTTACAGGTACAATAAAATGTCCAGAGAAGTCCGAGAGCTAGCTAATCAAATTAAAGAATTGGATGCCAACAGTGAGTTCAGAACTGAAGCCAGTGCACAGTTACTTGAGAAACTGTATCAAACAGGTTTGATACCAACAAGATGGGACCTCGCGCTGGCCATCAATGTGTCTGCAAGCTCATTCTGCAGACGAAGACTGCCATGTGTTATGGTTAGGAGTAAGTTCTACTTTTTAAAGGAAGATGTGAGCTTTCATTGGCTATTCAAATTGTACACAGAAAAATGTAGGGCAATATTCATGGAGCTATTCAACTATTATGAATGGTGAAGAGACTTTATCTATACTAATATAATAAAGCAGAAGTTTTTTGTTTGATTAAATGGGCTATTTGCTGGAACAACCAGTTGGTATCTAAAAATTCTTTACCGGGTATTGTAGGCTTCTTTTTATCGCAGGAACATGGGCGAAACCATGGGCATCAGCTAGTTTATAATAAAATCTTGACATTTATTACTGCTTAGTTTGAAATCAGATGGCCATTGATTTCAAACTAAGCAGAGCTTGTAATAGTAACATAGGGAAACCAGATAACTAAACAAAACCATTCACAAGATTCTTCAGATAACTGAAATGTCATGAATAGATTGTAATATTAGGTTTGGTTTAAAATCAATTGTTCCAAACTGGACTCTAAATTTGAAAATTTAAATATTATGGACCCTAGATCTAGATTCATCACCATCATCCTCTTAGCCTTGTTTAATTTATTGAGGGTTAGCTTTGTCTTGTCTTGACCCCTCATTGGTCTTTAAGTATAGTAATTTGTTCTAGATAAAATGTCAGAAAACCTGAAAGAAGCAACTAAGTTCATAGAACAAGGACATGTGAGGGTGGGGCCTGAGGTGGTGAAAGACCCAGCATTCCTTGTGACCAGGTCACTGGAAGACTTTGTCACATGGGTGGATGGTTCTGCCATTAGGAAACATGTGATGGAGTATAATGATATGGTAATTATGATTGATATTTATAATTTTTCATTTTTTTTAAGCCTATTTAATATGTGTATAAAAACATTGTCTTCTAGAGATGACTTGTGGCTGGAATTTAGTTATTATTGTTTGTTTACATAATATTTTTTGTTACAGAGGGATGATTTTGACATGCTGTAGTGACTAGTGAGTGATAAACATATTAAGAAGCGATGAATATTGTGTAAATAATGTGTATGATTGTATGAATGAGTAAAATAAATCATTTGTTATCATTATAATCCATATTTATTCCTCTCTCTTTTCTGGTACTGACAAATAATTATTATACAGAGTAATAATTTATTAATATTATTTACAATATTTACAAAATTCGTACAAATATTTAAACAATTCATACACACTAGCAATTTTACAATAATATGATCTCATTTGCATATTTTAAAACTGTTGCAGTTAGAAGTGCCCAAACTTCATTACCAGTTGGCTCAATATCAAAGCATTTCTTTCAATTACTTCTTTCAACTAGTTTCAACTAGCTTCAAATATAATACCCTGGCAAATATATAGAAGATCATATAGCCAGTATATCCTCCTTATGTCTGTTCTCCAAAGCTTCAGCTATTCTCAGTATGGCATCAGCTTGTTTGTTAGCGGCTTCAGCCAGCTGTTTTAGAGCTTCGGCCTGCAAAAGCGAAGCTTCAGCGCTTTTTGCGGCGATGGCGACTCTTTGTTCGTCTGCTTTCGCTCGCATCAGTTCCGCGTCGGCGCGTTTCTTTTCGACCTCAATGAGCCATTTGGGGTATAGACCTGGAAATTCGATTTTTACTTTTGAAAGTAATTTACCATGACATTTTTTTTGTATAATAATATAACATGGGTTGGAAAAATGTTTAAAGTGAACCCACGTCTCCATTTTCGCACTTGCGAAATAAATGTCGCATTTGGCGAAAGAATCGTGGCGAGATTCATACATTGATTTGTACTAAAAATAATACATTTTAGAGGGTTTTGAATCACTTCTAATGTTGAGATTACATTACCAGCAACATTAATATACATGACCAGCATGCCATAGAAATTAGCATTTTTATCCCGGGGTTCTAAAAATATTTTAAATGGCTCAAGTTATTCTTTAGGCACCAAGGATCAATTATAACTTGATTTCAACATCTCTAAAAATCTTTATTTTTTTGGACAAATCTCGCCATGATTCTTTGTGTCTAAGACTCAAGATATCCATCATGTTTCATGATGCCAGTCAGGCCCCAGTAAGATGTTCAAACAAAAGCACTCACATAGACACTGATGGTGCAATGATATAGGCAAAGTAACATTACACTTTATTACTGATATCAAAATTCTTCAGGAAAGTTTAATACATAATTTTAACTTACTTTGTAGTATGGGCTCATTTGAATTTTGATCTGTTTCATCAACATATTCTTCACCCGATGACTCTACATTGCTTTCCTCACCACCTGCCAAACAACAATAACATTTATTTTTAGTCATTCAACTCTTAATTCCTCTTCAAAGAGGAAACGCTGCCAGCCTTCTGGGAACCTTGCCGTTAATCGGAAGCAGCGGCAGGCTTGAGGAAATTTTCTATATATAGATTATATTTTGTAAATATAGATTGTATTTTGTACATATTTGTTGTTAATAAATAAATTTACTCTTAATTTATTATTTAAGAGTTGCTTATTTACCAGAGAGCCTATCAATAGTATCACTCAGCGGTTTACAGAAGTCATTTGCAATATTTTCTTGGTATGCTTCCAGCTTCACTTCTGGTGGTAAATGATTCTGAAACCATTTAGTAAATATATCAGTCAAAGGGTAAAAAAAAACTTTGCAAATAATTTTATGAAAAGTAAATATAAATTTTCTCTAAATCCTTAAAACACACTTTTCAACTGTTTTACAAAATACTTAAACCAACTTCAAAGTACACTAAGAAGTAATCAAATCCTGATCTGATTACAATGTGACCAAATGGGAAGTGTCCCCTTCCAAAAAAATAATAATTTTCCAAATCCGTAAATAAATGAAGTTGTGAGGTAACAAACATAATAAAAAACATTGGAATTGACAACCTCCTCCTTTTTTTGCAGTTGGTTGAAATTTTATAAATAGAACATTAATAATAATCTTGTATATTGAGACAATGAGGCTCACTTGTTAGTATTACAAATTTCTTAAAAACTATGTTAGTAACAAATAAAAAATAAAACGACAAATTAAAATTTCTTCCTATTTACAATTTGGACGCACAACCATGTCTATGGCATGCTTTAACAAAGGTGTGTCCAATTTACTCGATAAAGTCTTCAGGATTATTGGGACTAGACCACATCCTAGTGAATGAACATTGTCAGGATAGTGTTGACATTTCTTATTGTGCATGAATGATTAAACACGAGAATTTCATACTGTATTAGTATATACATACGGATAATGTATCGCTGAATACATCTGTCTTAGTTTTCTTCCTTTCAAAATGTGGACCCAGTATGACAAGTGCTCTTTTCTCCACTTTAGTAAGAGGTCTGATGCCCTTTTTTAGAGCTGAACCTGATTTTTTCCTCTTCAGTACCTTGGTTTTGTTCTTTAACTTGTTTTTGAAGTCACTCCAATACTAAAATATATTACATACCTTATTTTACTATCATAACATATAGTAGTAACATTTAATTATTGTAAATTGATATTGAATAAGAAGAAAAACAGTGAACACTATATTAACCTTACTCCATCCATCTGTTGTTTTCCTGGTGCCACCTCGGCAGCTGTTCAGAATTTGGGTGAGCTCTCCCCAAAGGCGCTTGGAGGTGTGCCGGGCTTCCAGCGAACGCAGACTTCCAGTGGCGAATTCTATGTGCTGTCCCATGAAGTCTATGATGGACTTCACTTGCTCGTACGAGACGTGGCGCGAAGGGCCGTGGTTTTCTGTCATTTCACTAAAATATACGATAAAATAAACAGAAAAACATTCGACTTCGTATTAGTATGCAAATAATGTTACTACAACTAACCTGTGATCCAAAAACGTTAAATTAAACGGCAAACAATTATTATGTGAAGGATTTTCATATATCTCTTACTTATATGACCACTATATTTCAGCAAAATTATTAAAATATTGTTTTGTAAGTTACCTATGTAACAGAGTATACCTATATCTACTATTATTATAATTAAATACTTGAATAAAATAAAGTTCACATAACATGACAAATTGACAATTCCACAAAATTATGACTGACAGCAGTCCATTCGTTCGGAAAGCAAAGCAAGTTCTTCTTATTTTTATGTTTGGCAACCTGGACTAGGTTGCCAAACATTATTAGGATTTATTTCTGCCAGTGTCGAGTTATATTATAATTTCTATTCACAATAAATCAATTTCACATATAGTCCTCAGTCGGTCACCATCCATAAAAGTTATGTTTTACGACAATGGTGGTCATTGTACTAAAACTCTTCACGGACTTTTTGTGACATCTTTAAAAGTCACGTTACACCACAGCGTTACACATAATTCATTTCACTTCACTTTACTGGTGCACATGGATTGATCTTTAAGTGATAAAAGATAAAATACCATACCACCGATAATATAAAATAAAACTCAAAATACACGAATATATGAAAACATAAATGAAAACGCAACGTCACTCTGTAAGTTCCCGTCAAAAAGTCAGTAAAGCAAGTTAAAGAACTAAAGTTGGTTCCGTAGACTTCCGCAACCGCAAGGAAAGTGCAAAAAAAAAATGCTTAAAATATGGCAACAAAGTTCTTGTCTTGCGCGGCGAGTGTGCGCAGAAAAATAAAAAAAAATATTAGGAAAAGAAATGGCAGTTACTAGAGAGAAAGAAAATTGTTCAAGAAAAATTAATGGAAATATACCTGCATTATCCCTCAATAGTGATAATATGTCGACGTCTACGGATAGTGACGACGTAGCAGATCCAACATACGAAATTAGGAACATTCAGAGTATAATAAACGTAACTCGTGAAAACATCGACGCGCTGAATGCCAAGTTCGCTGGTTTCCAGCACCCTCCTTCGCTGTATTTATCTGAGTATCAGGAGTTGACGTCGAAGTTGCATAATTTAGAGTTGAGGGAACGTACATTGCGGGAGTTGCTGCAGTCGGAGTCGCCGGACAGGAGCGAGGAGTGTTCATTGCAAGATGATTCAAAAAAGTTCGATACTCTGACGCGGCAGCCGAAGGTTTTCCTTCGGGCGCACCTGCCGAACCAGCAACGAACGAGCGTGCAGGTGAAGGAGGGTGTGACGCTGCGGGATGCGCTATGCAAAGCTCTGAAGCTGAGGAACCTGACGTGCGAGATGTGTGAAGTGGTGCGGACAGGCTATAACCAAGTGATACCGTGGGACAACGACATTACTACAATTGATGCTGAGGAGGTCAGTTCAGTGTTCTTTTTTTATTTGTGACTGGTTTATTTTGGAGAAAGTAAGTATTAGGTGTATTCTTTTTACTATTCTAAATTAATATCTGAGTATCTGATCATGTGAAAATCCCCTTTAGCCCTTCAGGGCCAAATTAACTAAGTAAACAACACAATGTCCAGCACAGATAAAATTGTGCTGTTATTCCAGGGCTTTCATAGTTTAACTACACAAAATTATTATATTATATATTATATTTGTTTATAATGTACCTATGATGATAGTATTCCATATATTTACTGCATTTTAAAGAAGTAATGTTACCATAATCCATGTTTAGACTTCTAGTGATTTTAATTACTAGTAGGTGTCATATTTATCAATATTGTAGAATTTATATGAAATATTCTTAACACTCAGACAGCGGATGCGTATAATGATCCTGAGTTGTGATGCTCAGTTTTGCTCCATGTGCCGTAAATGGCCCCAGCACATGATTAAAAATCGAATTTATTCTAAAAGTCATACCCATAATTGTGAAAAAAAATTATTTCCATAATATTTTTTTATTAGTTGTCATAATTTTATCATGTACTAATTACCCCAGTTCAGTATATGTCTGCTAATTAATTCCAGCAATAACTTAATCAGTATTTTTATTGTCTTGCCGTAACAGGTAACAGTACGTACACTGGATAAGCTCCCGATAATGTCTCATATATCACATCAATTCACACGGAAGACATTCTTCACATTAGCCTTCTGTGAGTGCTGTCGGAGGCTGCTGTTCAACGGTTTCTACTGCTCACAGTGCAACTTTAAGTTCCACCAGCGATGTGCTGATAAAGTGCCCAGTATTTGCCATCAGGTAAATATTTTATTACAGTGGATTAATAATAGCAATATAACACGTAAGCCCCTTGAATTTAAATCTTAATTTGAAGGAAAATAATTTGGCTTCGATGTAACGCCGATTTCAGGTATAGCAACTAGTTAAAATGCAGCTTTTGTAACAATTTCCTAGAAATCCCATGCAGATATTGCGACCAGTCACAAATTATCTCTCTCTCCATGCCATTGGCTATCTGCATGTGAAATTTCATTACAATTGTTTTTGCCATTGAGGCTGAATTTTATTAGTATGATAGTGAATGTACAATTGATACCCCTGGTGTTGCAAGTGTCCATAGGCTATGGTAACCACTTACTATCAGGTGGGCCGTATGCTTACTTGCTATATAGATATGCAATCCCGAGTCGGGATTGGGATCCCGTGAGATTCGAAATTCTAATCCCGCAAGATCCCTAGGGATCGGGATCCCAAATACGTTTGTGTGTTTTTTTTCTTTATAGAGCTGAATACTTATTAACGACAACGCGTTGCATTTTATATTAGCTATTTAAATAAAATGTTCATTATTAATCATTGCATTAATGTTTTTGTAAGCCTTTTTCCAAGCATCAGTGAGTAGAGTTAGTAGTAGTTTTTACACTATTTTAGGTTGTTCAAATAAAGTAAATATTCAAAACTATTTTTATTGTTTGAATGTGACATGAACATAAATTTTTACCTAGTAAAAGCTCTAAAGACATAAACAATTAAAGGATCCCATTTCCGATTTTTCGGTTCGAGATTGATGTCGTAAAATGCCTCGAGATCTCGCGATCTCGCGGATCCCAATCTCGCAGGATCGGGATTGAATTCCATTCTAAAAAAAAAAATACGAAAAAAAAACACGTAGTTGTTTACTTCTAATAAAATACTTTAAACCGTGTGGCCATTTAAAATACTTGTTTTCCATCAGGTTCGAATGAATGACACATACTATGCAGTATTGCTGGCGCAGAACCCTGAGACTCAAGCTGGCATACTGCACTTCCCACCACACTTTGGATACCACCATATGATGACCAGAGCAGAACAGAGCAAGTCAGTATTACCTTTTTTTTTGTTATTACAGTGTTGTGCAATTTTGAATCATATCTTGACAGGAATTAGAAATAAGGTTGTTCCAATCTCAGTCAGGAGTCAGGAGTCAGTCAGATCAGTCAGGGATAAGCAGTGTGAAACACCTTAGCTCTATATTAATTTATATGTAAAAGTTTTTTAACTAAATTAGGCCCATATATCAACAAAGTCCTCACAGTATTGCTTATAAAAAATGGTTCATCATCATCATCATTAGCCTATAATGTACCACTGCTGAGCACATGCCTCCTTTCACAAATGAGGGTGAAAGGGACTGGGCGATACTCCACCACGCGTGCCCACTGCGGATTTGTGGAGGTAGGCTAGTGGTCAACCTACTGTTGGAATTTTTCAAGCCGCCTAGGAGGCATCCTACTAGCTTAACGACTATCACAATTAAGTGATAACCGGGACCAACGGCTTTACGTGCCTTCCGAAGCACGGAAACGCTCGATTTGAAATACCACTAGGCGGTCACCCATCCAGGTACCGACCACGACAGACGTAGCTTAACTTTACCGATCGATTAAGAACGGTTAATAATGCTAAACAACGAGCGCTTCCCAAAAAAAAAAAATGCTTACTACATATCAATCTCAGTTTGTTTTTTTTCTTTTTCTCTATAAATTCTTCACCTTTAAAATTATTAATACTTTTTTGTAATCTGTGGATAGCGTAGTTGGTTTGACATTGACAATATTTTTTATAACTTTGTACCCTGTATAACCAATTATTTTCATTCTGTTTGTTGTCCTGAATAAAATAAAATAAAAAATAAAAATCAAATCATAATTGTACAATAATGCAGTATATCACAGGCATAGATCAAAGAGACTATAAGAATAGACACTCATATACTCATTTTGTTTGGGCCAATACTACCAACCAATATTTGTCTCAAAATATTTGCTAGGGTGTGATAGTGTCTGTTCTACCCTATACAGTTATTAGCTGTTTTATGTCACAGGTCTATATTGCCAGCTAAGAAGATGAAGGATTTTGATGTGAACTGGTGAATATCCCATAAGATCTATGGCTTGCTTTGTAAAATATCGCGAACACCGACCACGCTGTTTTATTTGACACAGTTTTATATTATTGTTGTTATTAACTAACAGTGTGACCACTTACTGCTCGTGTTTTGTACATTATTGGCATTAGTTATGGCTCAATAACGATTTGTATTATACCTAAGCTGTAAGACATCTAGAAGACTTACATAAGAGTACAAAGTTTTTACACATACATTTAGGATTATAGGCTTAAAAAAGTGTGTGGTAAGGTACATACATACTGCCTGACTGTAAACAAAATACTTAACAACATTTCATGTATGAACTCATGCTTTTTATATGATAGACCCGTGACATAAGTACAGACAGACAAATAGCGAAGTGACATTATAGGCCAGTTTGCCTTCTGGGTATAACACCCAAAAAATGGATGCAAGAGTTTAGTGGTATAAAAAAGAAATAATTGGACTGTTTTACAAAAAACTTAAAACAACTTCAAAGTACACTAAGAAGTTATCAAATCCTGATCTGATGACAATGGGACCAAACGGGAAGTGTACCCTTCCAGACAAAAAAAGATTTTTCCAAATCGGTTGATAAATGAAGGAGTTATGAAGTAACAAACATAAAAAAAAAAATATACATATACAACCGAATTGAGAACCTCCTCCTTTTTTTGAAGTAGGTTAAAAAGACCAAAGAAAATGTGGTTGCTGATTATTTATACTTTTGTGGGCGAACAGCGAATATAGTAACGGCAAACTTCTTGGCACAAAACTTAAACTGCACAGAAGCCAAATTTTAGGTCTCTTTGGGGGCGGGCGCGAGACGATAAATTAAAATAATACAACGAGTACATTTATGTTGTTCGCCAGTGTACTTGCACATACCATTCCCCACTACGCCCAAATTGTACCAAGAAGTTTGCCGGGATCTAACGGTTGAAGGAGGAATGAAAGAGAAATATATGCCGTCTATCACTCATTCACGCGGGATGGAAATTTTAAGTTTTTCCACACGTATCTTCGGAAATTCACTCTTTTTCAATAAGTTCGATATCTTAAATCGAATATCAAAGTTATTGTAACCAAGAGAATTAGTCGCACATACCAATAACACTAAAATAATCCAATTAGACGGACCCGCGATCATGAATTTTATGCATTATACCTTGTAGAAGATAGCTTGATCTCTGCGACAGTTGCTTGAGTCATATGAAAATTAACCTTATAGCTTTACAATAAGGTTCAGCTTTAATCTTTGGTTGATTTCATGATGATACTGATAAACCTTATGCTAAAGCTATAAGGTTAATTTTCATATGACTCAAGCAACTGTCGCAGAGATCAAGCTATCTTATACAAGGTATAGTACTGCACAAGAAGCGAATGTTCGCTCTTCCTCCCGTTGTGTTCTCATGCATGGCGTCTAAAGGCTATCTGGTCTGTGACCATGTGTCTCCCAAACGAACAGATTGTAAGCTATTTATAATAATATGGTGTAATTGTGCGTGTTAAGGCAGCAACACGCGCGGTCGCTGAACCAGCAGGACAGGTCCAACTCGGCGCCCAACGTGTGCATCAACATGGTTCAGAAGCCGATGACTCTCGCTGAACACCAGCGAAAGTATAATCAGGTAACACCTTGGATCTATCATTTCCTGAAAAATAAAATCGTTTCATTAAGATTGGGCTTTTGATTAGAAAACTAGAGACGACATTTTTTGTGAAACTTTCTTAGAAAGGACGATCCAAAAGTTACTCAGAATTTCGGGAACCATATAGTATTCTGTTTTTTTTTTGTTTTATGCAGACCAATAACTCACCACAGAGTTCAAACTACCTCACATCTAGTAGACATAACAAAGATGACAAAGACAAGAGCGGCGAGCAGCACAGTCAGAGTACACAGGTGAGTTAAATAATTCACTTAACTAGGACTATCGTTGGATATATGGATTGTGTACCAGTAGAACTAAGATATAGCAAGTCCCTCCATCCTTCGATTAAATACTCTTTTGGCACGCGGAGTACATACAATCATGTCTTCGAATCCTACAATGACTTTAAGCTATCGTGAGGAAACCATAGCACGGTGGTGAGGTACTTTGTAGTACCCATTTGGCTGGCTACCACCCTCAAGTTGATAATCTGTCGCCAAGCACCTACCGGTGTGTTCCAACAGCTGCACTTGAGAGCCTGTTCCTTCTAGGCTTTGTGTGCTTACCACCTTCGGCCACAACATCACCATGGTGAGATTGTGGTCACACACATGGACCGGGAGATACTGGCACAAATTTCCTGGTCATTTGTACCAGTATGGCGATCCTTCAGGGGTCTAATTACGTATTGACGAAAAGGTCTCTATGCTTGATCTAAGCTTGTTTTGAAAAGAGTAATTGCTGAGTTTATTGCCGGCTCTTCTCAGCAAATGCAACCTTCCGAACCGGTATTAGAGAATAAGAGTCAGACTTTTCATAGGTGCCTTCGAAGGTCTATTTGAATAAATGATTTTAAATTTTGAATTTTGAAGGAAAATGATGGTCATAGCGCTGGTACCGGCGGCCCAATCGCGTGGGCGTTAATTGCTTCTTTGCGGTGGTATGGCGGCCATTATTATATTGGAATCGTCGGAAAAGTATGGCATAGTGATTTTCATGAATTAGCCAGGTACAAATAATAATAATAATAATAGTATTGTGGACGGGGACATAAAGCGGGCTGTGAAGGAGCGCTTCTTCTGTCGCCTGACAAAAGTACTGAACAGTCTTTTGTCGGGTGGTAACAAGGTGCGCGCCTTCAACGCCTGGGTGATGCCCCTGCTCACGTACTCCTTTGGCATACTAAGGTGGACTCAAACTGAGCTGGACGCCCTGGATAGGAGGGTCCGTCTCCTGCTCACAACGCATCGGATGCTACACCCACGCTCGTCTGTTATGAGACTGTACATCCCGCGTAAAAGTGGAGGCCGTGGCTTTTTAAACGCCAAGAACCTCCACAACCGCGAGGTGTACAGCCTTAGGAAGTATTTCCTTGACAACGAGTGTGGGATGCATCGCGATGTGGTGGCAGTAGACAAGGGCCTCACCCCGTTATCCTTGGCAAACGAGAACTGGCGCAGACCAAAGGTGCTAAGCACCGAGGACCGCAAGGACGTATGGAAGAGTAAGGAGCTACACGGGCGGTTCTACAGGGCCCTAACAGGGCCCGATATAGATCTGCTCGCGTCGGTGAACTGGCTACGCTTCGGTGACCTCTTTGGGGAAACCGAAGGTTTTGTCTGTGCAATTGCGGACGAAGTTATCAAGACGAATAACTACCGGAAATATATCCTGAAGGACGGTACGGTCGACATCTGTCGAGCATGCCGCCGTCCCGGAGAGTCACTCAGGCATATTATCTCCGGTTGTTCTCATCTTGCTAACGGCGAGTACTTGCACAGACATAACCTAGTAGCCAGAATCATTCACCAGCAACTTGCTCTTCAATACGGCCTTGTAGAGTCCGAAATACCGTACTATAAGTACGCACCTGCGCCAGTTCTCGAAAATTGTCGGGCCACGCTCTATTGGGATCGATCTGTCATCACGGACAGGACTATTGTAGCCAATAAGCCTGATATCGTGCTGACAGATCGATTGAAGCGCCGGGCAGTGCTCGTCGACATCACCATCCCCCATGATGAGAACCTCGTGAAGGCCGAGAAGGACAAACTCAGCAAGTACCTTGACTTGGCTCACGAGGTAACCGCCATGTGGGATGTTGATTCGACGATCATTGTTCCTATAGTCGTTTCGGCGAACGGTCTCATAGCGAAGAGTCTCGACCAACACCTTGAGAGTCTCTCGCTAGATGGCTGGGTCAAGGGTCAGATACAGAAAGCGGTACTTCTGGACACGGCACGCATCGTCAGGAGGTTCCTCTCTCTGCGGCCCTGACCACCGGTAGCTTGGGACCTACCCCGCTACCGGCGGGACTCTAGAATTAGGTTTTTTATAACATTATTAGTTTTATAGAAGTATTGTAAAAAAAATAGTCGTATTTGTTTATGGGATTAGGTTTTTTTATAATATTTTTAATTGTAATGTTGTAAAAAATATATTTTTAAGATAAAAACTAAATAAAGAGATAATAATAATACTTTGTTGAAACCAATTTAATAACTAACTTAAGCCTACAACATTTCATTTTAATACGCGCAACCGCCTATTTCTTTTTCATCTTTCGTAATTTATCCGACGCGTTCGATTGGGCCGCCGATACCAGCGCTATGAACATCATTTTCCTTTTCTTCATTACGTAATTAGACCCCTGAAGGGTCGGTCATACTGGTACAAATGACCAGGATATTTGTGCCAGTATCTCCCGGTGTAACAGGTCCATAATCAATGTAAAATAATATGTATTTGTGTGTTGTCTCGGAGGCGTCCCCGACGGGCACGCTGCGGCCGCGGCGGGCGCGCGCGCGCTCGGCCGACGAGTCCTGGAAGAACGCGCTGTCGCCCCGCGAGAGCTACGACGACTGGGTCATACACGCCGACGAAATACTCATCGGGGCACGGATAGGTAACCCTTTTTTTTTTTTTTTTTGTCCCATGGGTACCAGGTAGCCGTTAGGCGACCGGGTTATGTCAGACTCCTACTGACTAAAACCCTGGAGTGTTCCTCTTCGCACCAATAGCGGGGCTACGGGAACCGCAAAGGTCTGCAACCGCGTGCCCCGCCGTGGTGTCGCTCCCCTCAAAGTGAGGAGCCCTGCTCGTCGGGGCGGGGCTTGTTCGGACAAAATAACCGAACAAGCCCCGCCCCCTCTGCTGAGATGCCCACAGAACACGTAGGGCATCTCCAGCACGGGAACTCTAGTGTGGACAGCAGATCCCCCGATCTAGGGCGGCGGCATCCGGGCCGCGAAGGGCCGACGCTGCCTGCCCTAGCGCCGGCGACGGATCGGGAGCGAGTCGACGACGTCTTCTCGCTCCCGCTCCGCCGCCTCACGGATAGGTAACCTAACCTAACCTAACTACACACTCAAACTTATTGGCGGCTGTGATATAAGGCGCGGAACGCTGCGCAGTAGCGAAAACGAAGGTATGCGGTACATTCGAGTGGACTGAATCTGCACAAAGCCGGCTCGCAGCGCACTTCACAGCCGCCATCAAGTTTGGTTCGGATGCTATTGCTGTACTACCAATCCTAACTTAACAATTACACTTAAACTTTATAATATTAGTTACGATAGATTCGAAAGTGAGTTTGTTTGCTTGTTACGCCTTCACGCCTCAACTACTCAACGGATCATCATGACATTTGGCATACAGATAGCTTATCGTATAGAGTCTTCTCAATGTCCTTATATAAGCTACTTTTTATCTCGGGAACACGGGCGAAACTGTGGGGGACAGTTATGATTGTAATGTGGGCCCCTTTTTCCATATACAGTGGCCGGCAAACAACTTGAGCCTGACCTTGAGTGCGCAGTAGACGATTTTTATGGTGTCGTTGGTGGAAAGAGAGGTGCGCGGGGGCATTCTGTCGGCGCGCGTCCACGCTATTGGCCGAGCATGAGTGTACATGCGCCAGTGGCGTGCATTGGTTTTCGGACTAGGTAGGCAGAAGAAATCATGGCCATACACGCCTAAATATGCCTCCTAGATAGATTATGTTTTTTGACCCGATTCGTAAAATTGTTTAGGTCAGCATATCATTCCACACACATTTGGTATGATTCATTAGCAAACAAAATACATAATAACAGAATAATAGATTCGAATAACAGCACCCAGATAGCCAGGTGTTTAATAAACATAATATTCTGTGTTAAAATGTCTAAGATTTTACCTTTGTTTTAAATCCATGAATGTTTTGGAGTTGGTCTACAGCAAGTACAAGCAACAAACGAAAACTGACTAAAGGAATAATTTATCGACACATTTTGCGTCTTCACCACAAAATTTCTTCATTTCACACACAATACACTTCATAGATACACTTCGCAAAATTACAATAAGTAAATAACAAAAACATTGCATACAATGCCAGCCAAACCATAAACAAACCAACACAAATAAATTGCGAAGTTATATTTGAGTTGCTCTAATGTTGGTAAAGTAGTTGTAACTGTAGTCTTTTTAATTTGGATGGGTTACTTTACTTACAACAGAGAAGGTAAGGTTACTTTTGGTCCATAAATCGCGAATGTCAAATGTCAGTATGCTACGCATAGCAAAAGCGTGATTTATGCTTTCGTCGTATTATCTTAAAGAAGTGTGAGTGTGTGTATGAATATGCCGAAATCGTTTTAGTGTGCGTGAATTGCCGTGAATTTGAGAGGCGAGCTCGCGAGTGCCTGCGCGGTAAAGTTTGAAATTTCGTATTGAATGTTAGGTTAGAATTTTTATTTAAAGTGATTATGTAGTTTAGTTGAATCAAAATATTATTTAATTGAATCTTATGAGGTAGGCATTGCTTATTTGCCTATATGGAATGCACGCCACTGACATGCGCGAACTTACCCCCACTACGTCGACTTTGGCTCAAGTTGTTTGCCGGCCTCTGTACTATGTTTTTGGGAGAGGTAGTGCAGTTTATTCGCTCAAAGAGCAGCTCGACTGGGAAAGTACCTTACAGAATACTGCAGCCAAATAACTTTATGTTGTGTTCCTTCGCGTTTGACGTTGCTAATGCACATTGGAGACTGAGAAGGAATTCTTGCCGGAGTATTCTCAGTTTAAGTGTATTTCGAACCGGTGGTAAATTCAACTGTATTTAACAACTTAACGTAAGTGCCTTACCAGATCGGTGTCGGCGACGCGTTAGTGAATGATCTAAAAATACTTTAGTAATACTTTCATATACTACTTTTTGTTTGTAAATACATACTTAATATACATAATTACACCCAGACTCAGGATATACAGACATGTTCATGCACACAAATGCATGTCCTGTGTGGGAATCGAACCCACGACCAGCGGCGCGATAGGTGGAATCTTGACCATAGCCTTAACAAACCGCGCCAGCTGGCCCGAAAAAACTAATTGATAAAATAAATATAATAATTGATTAAAATTTGTAAACTAGTTGGTCTTAACATGCTAATAACGAACTAGATTTATTCTAAAATCAGATATGTGCTGTAATTATGTGCATACAACTGCATGAAAGATGCAATGGGTTAACTCGATCAAATGCTCCGAGTGACATAATCGTATAATTCCTCCAATATGTTAGATATGATTAGCTACAACAATAAGTTTGTTTGTTTGTTTGGTGCAGGTTCAGGCAGTTTCGGGACGGTGTACAAGGCGCACTGGCACGGGCCGGTCGCCGTCAAGACGCTCAACGTGAAGACTCCCACGCCGGCACAGCTGCAGGCTTTCAAAAATGAGGTACATACAGTAGTACCCAACTAATATGGCTTACCGATGTACCTGCGCAGAAGCATAGAGGAAAAATCCCTTTAGAGTAGTAATACTGACCAATCATTGCATCGTGTGTTTTTGACTTGGCCAATTAGAGTGAACGTGTCCCTGACTTAGCCATTCAGAATATAAATACATTTTCAAAGCGCGGGAAATGCTATTGGTCGGCAGCTGCCGCCATGTGTCCGGAGGGGCGTCACTTGCGAGTGAGACGGAACTAACAGCTGCACTGTATTATGAACCTTATAGTAGTGCTCTAAGGTTGATTGTAAGTTTTAAGCATTCTTTCGTAAATCTTCTGGCCATACTTTCTTTTCTGCGCGAACGAAGATTCACGACGCGCCTTATCAGTTGGGTACTACTGTACATTCATATTTGTAACTAAAACAATATAATAAATGTAGCTGATTATTATCAAAGATGTCTGGAAGTAGGTAGCTGCAATCGGCACAAGTGCACCTTGCTCATGCGTCAATAATTGTGTTTTTTTAGATTATTATTTTTTATTTATTTTCTTGTGTTTTTTCGTCTGTATCTATTCTTAGGTAACGGTTTCTTAATTGTTAAAAAAATATTAAAAAAATGTAACCTTGCTGAGTTTCTTGCCGGATTCTTCTCAGGCCGGGTTCCGAACCGGTTGTAACTTCAGTAAATTACATTCATAAGTGCCCTTCTGGGGCCTACATTGAATAAATGGATTTGACTTTGAACTTTAACATGCATCCCAATTGATTACCAACGTGACGAATCGCTGGAAATCTTATAAATAAGTTTTTTTTTTGCCTTTAAAATTTTTCTTCCCGGTTCCGGGATAAAAAGTAGCCTGTGTCCCTCCATTTTCATGATGATTGGTTGTACCCATAGATGACAGCAGTATGTACTCCATTATGAGACCGAACTTGCGATACATAAAGTTGCACCCTTTGCCCCGGTGTGAAGTGCCTTGCTCTATTGATTGAGCACACCAAGCTCTTTGGATGCCAGCTTAACCTTGTCTTCTAAGTGCCATCGGAACAAAAGGTCGCTAGAAATGTCGACGCCAAGGATTCCGATGCTTTTACTGATGTTCAAGGACGTGTTAAGGAATTTAGGAGCCACAGTAAATGGGGTTTTCTTAGTGGTGAACGCGCAGGCTTGAGTCTTAGTGGGGGTGAAATGGACTAGGTTTGGTCGACCCCAATCGGAGACACTAGTTAGTGTACTCTCGATTTCAGACACCAGCCGTTCGCGGCTCTCTTCTACCACGGAACTAGGGATATTTGCGCGGCCCGTGTAATGAGCGTCCCCTGTACTGTCATCTGCATAGCAATGAGTGTCGTCAACAGACAGCATATCATTGATATGCAGCAGGAACAGTCATTAATATGCAGTAGGAACAAGGTGGGGACAGTACAGAGCCTTGCGGGCATTGCGCTGGCATTTATGTCCACGTTATCGGAGCATCAACCGTAAACGATGGCTCTTATGCATCTGCTGGACAGAAAGCTGGCGATCCATTTGCATAATCCCTCGGGAAGCCCGTATGCTGGTAACTTCGTGAGAAGACCCGTCGCCAGAACCGATCGAACGCCTTCGCCACATCTAGGTTCACTGCCTATGCCTCTCGTTGAGTCTCGATGGCGAGTGACCGGTGCGTGAGATATATGATGAGGTCACCAGCTGCGCGACTGTTGCGAAAGCCATATTGTCTGTCGCTCAACAAGTCGTGATCCTCCAAATATCTCAAAAGTTGCGTGTTGGTCACTCGCTCCATGACTTTATGAGATAAAGGAGGTGCTGGGAATGGGCCTGTAATTCGTCGGGTCTGATCTATCGCCCTTTTTGGGCACTGGGTGCACATGGGCAGTCTTTCATGAAGATGGGACTTCCATTTCGGTGTAGAAAAGTGCGAAAAGACGCGTCAGTACAAGATACAATTTATGAGCGCACCGCTTCAGCACCACTGCCGGTATACCATCTGGCCCACTTGACTCATGGACGTCCAGAGAAAACAACTCTCGCCGGACCTCCCATTGGGTTATGCGAATCTCTGGCATGGAGCTGTCACACTGTGGGATGGTAGGCTCATCCAAAGTCGAGTTCGAGGCAAATAGAGAGTCTAATAGATCGGCTTTCTCCTTTTTAAAGAAAGCAATACAATATAGAACTTTATTTACTACACAAAAAGGTACACTTTTCAGTGATTGAATTCGTGACTTGAGGCTTATTAGATTTCGCGTCACATCTCGGTGTGAGTTGATCCTAAAGGTTCCGTTGTGGGTGTCAGTCAATATATCTATTATGTCGTGATGGTGCAGGTGGCAGTCCTCCGCAAGACGCGGCACTGCAACATCCTGCTGTTCATGGGGTGCGTGTCGAAGCCGTCGCTGGCCATCGTGACGCAGTGGTGCGAGGGCTCCTCGCTCTACCAGCACCTGCACGTGCTCGAGACGCCCTTCCCCATGCTCTACCTCATCGACGTGGCGCGACAGACCGCGCAGGGCATGGACTATCTGCACGCCAAGAACATTATACATAGGTATCTATACACTACACTACACTACAGTACAACACGCACTCCTCGCTCTACCAGCACCTGCACGTGCTCGAGACGCCCTTCCCCATGCTCTACCTCATCGACGTGGCGCGACAGACCGCGCAGGGCATGGACTATCTGCACGCCAAGAACATTATACATAGGTATCTATACACTACACTACACTACAGTACAACACGCACTCCTCGCTCTACCAGCACCTGCACGTGCTCGAGACGCCCTTCCCCATGCTCTACCTCATCGACGTGGCGCGACAGACCGCGCAGGGCATGGACTATCTGCACGCCAAGAACATTATACATAGGTATCTATACACTACACTACACTACAGTACAACACGCACTCCTCGCTCTACCAGCACCTGCACGTGCTCGAGACGCCCTTCCCCATGCTCTACCTCATCGACGTGGCGCGACAGACCGCGCAGGGCATGGACTATCTGCACGCCAAGAACATTATACATAGGTATCTATACACTACACTACACTACAGTACAACACGCACTCCTCGCTCTACCAGCACCTGCACGTGCTCGAGACGCCCTTCCCCATGCTCTACCTCATCGACGTGGCGCGACAGACCGCGCAGGGCATGGACTATCTGCACGCCAAGAACATTATACATAGGTATCTATACACTACACTACACTACAGTACAACACGCACTCCTCGCTCTACCAGCACCTGCACGTGCTCGAGACGCCCTTCCCCATGCTCTACCTCATCGACGTGGCGCGACAGACCGCGCAGGGCATGGACTATCTGCACGCCAAGAACATTATACATAGGTATCTATACACTACACTACACTACAGTACAACACGCACTCCTCGCTCTACCAGCACCTGCACGTGCTCGAGACGCCCTTCCCCATGCTCTACCTCATCGACGTGGCGCGACAGACCGCGCAGGGCATGGACTATCTGCACGCCAAGAACATTATACATAGGTATCTATACACTACACTACACTACAGTACAACACGCACTCCTCGCTCTACCAGCACCTGCACGTGCTCGAGACGCCCTTCCCCATGCTCTACCTCATCGACGTGGCGCGACAGACCGCGCAGGGCATGGACTATCTGCACGCCAAGAACATTATACATAGGTATCTATACACTACACTACACTACAGTACAACACGCACTCCTCGCTCTACCAGCACCTGCACGTGCTCGAGACGCCCTTCCCCATGCTCTACCTCATCGACGTGGCGCGACAGACCGCGCAGGGCATGGACTATCTGCACGCCAAGAACATTATACATAGGTATCTATACACTACACTACACTACAGTACAACACGCACTCCTCGCTCTACCAGCACCTGCACGTGCTCGAGACGCCCTTCCCCATGCTCTACCTCATCGACGTGGCGCGACAGACCGCGCAGGGCATGGACTATCTGCACGCCAAGAACATTATACATAGGTATCTATACACTACACTACACTACAGTACAACACGCACTCCTCGCTCTACCAGCACCTGCACGTGCTCGAGACGCCCTTCCCCATGCTCTACCTCATCGACGTGGCGCGACAGACCGCGCAGGGCATGGACTATCTGCACGCCAAGAACATTATACATAGGTATCTATACACTACACTACACTACAGTACAACACGCACTCCTCGCTCTACCAGCACCTGCACGTGCTCGAGACGCCCTTCCCCATGCTCTAACTCATCGACGTGGCGCGACAGACCGCGCAGGGCATGGACTATCTGCACGCCAAGAACATTATACATAGGTATCTATACACTACACTACACTACAGTACAACACGCACTCCTCGCTCTACCAGCACCTGCACGTGCTCGAGACGCCCTTCCCCATGCTCTACCTCATCGACGTGGCGCGACAGACCGCGCAGGGCATGGACTATCTGCACGCCAAGAACATTATACATAGGTATCTATACACTACACTACACTACAGTACAACACGCACTCCTCGCTCTACCAGCACCTGCACGTGCTCGAGACGCCCTTCCCCATGCTCTACCTCATCGACGTGGCGCGACAGACCGCGCAGGGCATGGACTATCTGCACGCCAAGAACATTATACATAGGTATCTATACACTACACTACACTACAGTACAACACGCACTCCTCGCTCTACCAGCACCTGCACGTGCTCGAGACGCCCTTCCCCATGCTCTACCTCATCGACGTGGCGCGACAGACCGCGCAGGGCATGGACTATCTGCACGCCAAGAACATTATACATAGGTATCTATACACTACACTACACTACAGTACAACACGCACTCCTCGCTCTACCAGCACCTGCACGTGCTCGAGACGCCCTTCCCCATGCTCTACCTCATCGACGTGGCGCGACAGACCGCGCAGGGCATGGACTATCTGCACGCCAAGAACATTATACATAGGTATCTATACACTACACTACACTACAGTACAACACGCACTCCTCGCTCTACCAGCACCTGCACGTGCTCGAGACGCCCTTCCCCATGCTCTAACTCATCGACGTGGCGCGACAGACCGCGCAGGGCATGGACTATCTGCACGCCAAGAACATTATACATAGGTATCTATACACTACACTACACTACAGTACAACACGCACTCCTCGCTCTACCAGCACCTGCACGTGCTCGAGACGCCCTTCCCCATGCTCTACCTCATCGACGTGGCGCGACAGACCGCGCAGGGCATGGACTATCTGCACGCCAAGAACATTATACATAGGTATCTATACACTACACTACACTACAGTACAACACGCACTCCTCGCTCTACCAGCACCTGCACGTGCTCGAGACGCCCTTCCCCATGCTCTATCTCATCGACGTGGCGCGACAGACCGCGCAGGGCATGGACTATCTGCACGCCAAGAACATTATACATAGGTATCTATACACTACACTACACTACAGTACAACACGCACTCCTCGCTCTACCAGCACCTGCACGTGCTCGAGACGCCCTTCCCCATGCTCTACCTCATCGACGTGGCGCGACAGACCGCGCAGGGCATGGACTATCTGCACGCCAAGAACATTATACATAGGTATCTATACACTACACTACACTACAGTACAACACGCACTCCTCGCTCTACCAGCACCTGCACGTGCTCGAGACGCCCTTCCCCATGCTCTACCTCATCGACGTGGCGCGACAGACCGCGCAGGGCATGGACTATCTGCACGCCAAGAACATTATACATAGGTATCTATACACTACACTACACTACAGTACAACACGCACTCCTCGCTCTACCAGCACCTGCACGTGCTCGAGACGCCCTTCCCCATGTATTAGAAACTTTTATAGTACTAAGATAGCAAACAAGCATACGGCCCGCCTTATGGTAAGCGGTTACCGTATTCTATGGACGCTTGCAACATCAGGAGTATCACTCGCGCATTGATGACCCTGCAGAAATCTCATCACACCCTTCTTGAAGAGCCCCATGCTGTACCCCCTTGGGAAAACCACGGCGTGAGCTCATTTCACAGTCAGAGTGTACGCGGAAGGAAGCTCCTATGAAAGCGGACAGTACAAAACCACTTTGAAACTTTAAAGAATAGTGCTTATATAATTGAACTGTTTTACACAAAACTTAAACCAACTTCAAAGTACACTAAGAAGTAATCAAATCCTGATCTGTGGGACAATGGGACCAAACGGGAAGTATACCCTTCCAGAAAAAAAAAAAAATCCAAATCGGTTAATAAATGACGGAGTTATGAGGTAACAAACATAAAAAAAAAAAACAACCGAATTGAGAACCTCCTCCTTTTTTTGAAGTCGGTTAAAAAGGGTCATACTAAGAAGTCATATTTGACAAGAGGGTGTCTCTTCTTGCCGCACTATGTTTCTCTTTTTCACACATGTGAATGTATATGGTCTGTCAACAGTGACATATTAGGAAGGCCCTAGTTTAAATGCGTTTATTATTGTTGCAGAGACCTGAAATCAAATAATATATTCCTAAGAGACGACTGGTCTGTCAAGATCGGAGATTTCGGACTAGCCACCGCCAAAGTACGGTGGTCAGGTGAGCATCACCATTTATTATATTTATTACAAACTAGAGTCTATCCGATTGATTGATGGTTGATTTTTTTATCTCTGAATTATTCTTCAGAGTTCCCTCTAGTCTACCTAAACCTTTCTACAAAGGCCCTAGGTAACTGTGTATACCAACCGATCAAATCCGTGCAGTGGATCTCCACTGATAAGCAAACTAACGTCACAGTCTAATAACCATACAGTCGGTCGACGAAGCCGTCTAGACAGGGCAATCGTGCGGGGTGTGAGGGACGAGACGCGGGAAAGCCGTTACCGACCTGCGAACAAAATTATGTTAGTAGCTCGGTAAACAGCATTCAGGGCTAACGCGTGTTTGTGTCTGTAATTATTTTATTTAAAATGGTGCAAACGACGTGTGCTGTGAGAGACTGCAAGTCACCATCCTATTTAAATAAAGATCTGCGGTTTCATCAGCTTCCACACACAGACGAAAGGTAAATAAATCATGGTTTGTTATCGTAGAGTGCATACAATAATAATTTTATATTTGTCATGTCGTGTCACGTTAATAACGCCAACAAAATGGCCGAATGGCGGACGGTAAAAAATATCTAATAGGTACACAGGTATAGGTAACAGGCACAGGGCATGAGTGTTTGTTTTTTTTTTTTTTTTTCAATAGGTCTGATGATGGAGTAGGAGGGTAAGCACTGGAACTCCATAGTGGAACATCGTATCCTAGCCGTGTTTGGGTTTGTTGGAATTGTCGTGAGATGAACTTTGACCGTGTATGGTTTTCAGGGTCTGATGATGGAGTAGGAGGGTAAGCACTGGAACTCCATAGCGGAACTTCGTATCCTAGCCGTGTTTGGGATTGTTGGAATGGTCGTGAGATGAACTTTGACCATGTATGGTTTCCAGGGTCTGATGATGGAGTAGGAGGGTAAGCACTGGAACTCCATAGCGGAACTTCGTATCCTAACCGTGTTTGGGGTTGTTGGAATGGTCGTGAGATGAACTTTGACCATGTATGGTTTCCAGGGTCTGATGATGGAGTAGGAGGGTAAGCACTGGAACTCCATAGCAGAACTTCGTATCCTAGCCGTGTTTGGGGTTGTTGGAATGGTCGTGAGATGAACTTTGACCATGTATGATTTCAGGGTCTGATGATGGAGTAGGAGGGTAAGCACTGGAACTCCATAGTGGAACATCGTATCCTAGCCGTGTTTGGGGTTGTTGGAATTGTTGTGAGATGAACTTTGACCATGTATGGTTTCAGGGTCTGATGATGATGTAGGAGGGTAAGCACTGGAACTCCATAGTGGAACTTCGCATCCTAGCCAGGTTTGGGGTTGTTGGAATTATGGTGAGATGAACTTTGACCATGTATGGTTTTCAGGGTCTGATGATGGAGTAGGAGGGTAAGCACTAGAACTCCATAGTCGAACATCGTATTCTAGCCATGTTTGGGGTTGTTGGAATTGTCGTGAGATGAACTTTGACCATGTATGGTTTTCAGGGTCTGATGATGGAGTAGGAGGGTAAGCACTAGAACTCCATAGTCGAACATCGTATTCTAGCCATGTTTGGGGTTGTTGGAATTGTCGTGAGATGAACTTTGACCATGTATGGTTTTCAGGGTCTGATGATGGAGTAGTTATTATAATATTGTTTAAAATATAATAATGCTAACAATGTTTTATTGTTATCTGCAATAAATAAATTATTTTGTAAATATTGTTTACTTGTGACAACCCTGGCCGTCGCGATACTGTCTAGACGTTGTCGGCATTTTTCACAAGATCAAAGGCGTCGGACGACTGTATGGTTATTAGACTGTGCTAACGTCATGTGTGTCATTCGCCTGTAATCTTATTGGAAACAATAGCGCGTCCCTGCTGCATAAACATCCACCGTGTATAATAGTACATTATGATACATGTGTGCAAAGTTGATTATTGACACTCGAGGCGGTATTAAGGCGATAAGTGAGTGTGTAATGATCAATGCACACGCGTGTCATACGACGATTTTCAACACACTTGCGAGGAAAAAACAGACTTGTATTTTTTTGAGTAGATTTTTTGATAAAAATCATCCACACATTTTTTTTTGACAGCGGTGATCTATCAATCTGTTTTACCCGTTTAAATTAAGAATGCTTCGTCTACATACATGTCACTTGCAGTGGGGTACAAACTTATCATAATCGGGATTATACCTATCATAAAACTGTGCGGTAATGTAAAGTAAAAAGCACTAGTGCGTAATAAGCGAACTATATATATATATATATATATAACTATAACTATGTATATTAAGATACTAAAAACGGTGCAATGAATGTCACTTTACGAGCGAGTGTGTTGAAATAGTACATTATGATACATGTGTGCAAAGTTGGTTATTAACACTCGAGGCGATAAGGTGTCGGCTAAGGATGAATTACCCATACAAACGTAATACCAAAATAATTTGAAATTCGACAATATTTCCACCATATTATACTATTATTCGGGTTCGGATACTATTTATCTAGGTTAATGAGTATTGTAAAGTAAAAAGCTTAATAAGCTGCATTGCTAAAAACAGTGCAATAGATGTCACTTTACGAGCGAGTGTGTTGAAATGATTGTTTGTTTGTATTGCAGACACGTCGACCCTGGGCGGGGTGCAGTGGCAACAGCCGACGGGGTCGATCCTGTGGATGGCGCCCGAGGTGATCCGCATGGAGGAGCCCGCGCCCTACACCTTCCGCTCCGACGTGTACGCGTACGGGATCGTGCTCTACGAGCTCATGGCCTCGGAGCTGCCTTACTGCCATCTCAATAATAAGGATCAGGTCGGTTGTATTGTAGACACGTCCACCCTGGCCGGGGTGCAGTGGCGCCTGTGAATAGCAGGTGGTTGCCGATGTGTTGCATTTTGAAGAATCATTAAATAACAGGCCAAGTGTAAGTTGGACTTGATAACAAAAGATCTTGACTCCATACAAAACAAAGTTTAATCTTATTTGGATATCAAAGAATATCCCTATCTATCTCCTATTCCCTTTTATCCTATCTATCTGATATCCTATAAAGCGCGACGACCAGAAATAGATCTGGCTAGATTTAAAATTTATATGGAACAGTAACTAAATGACACTTAATATTAAACATTGTGTCTTATACGTCACAGTGGCATTTGGCGCACAATGGCCGCGGTTCTCCTTTAACACAAACGGTGTGTATAAGGCGCGGGCCCGCATCGCGCAAACAAGCCCACTAAATCCTGCATCGGGCTTACGAAGTTTTCTCGTGAATCTGCATATATACAACTGTCCGACATGTACAGTTGGACCGCGGTCCCCAGGCACGATGCCCCAGCCTGGCGGAAGATCATCCCTTTTAAATGGAGGTGTCATCCAACTTGCACCTCCATACATACAAGTGCATATAGTGCAATACATACAAGGCAGACTTAAGTAAGTCATGCTCACTTTAAGGCCTTTGCTTGCGGCGGCGTCGTGTGACGGGTCGCTCACTTCCCTCCAATATGGCGAGGAGGGCGATGGCTGCCACACGCGTCATACTTGTGAACAGGTGCTGCTTGTGGGGGCTGGTCTGCTTAAGTTTGCTATTTATTTACTTATTAAATATTTTTTCAGTCTACTTTGTAATTTTGCCGCCGCGCCGGGGCACGCAATTGTTTTCAGTGCGATTAGAATGTAAATATTATGTAATTAATCTAAGCCTGTTTTGAAAAGAGTAATTGCTGAGTTTATTGCCGGCTCTTCTCAGCAAATGCAACCTTCCGAACCGGTATTAGAGTATTAGAGTCAGACTTTTCATAAGTGCCTGCGAAGGTCTATTTGAATAAATGATTTTGAATTTTGAATTTGCTAAACTCACTATTTTTGTTCATATTGACGGGCCAGTTGGCGCAGTTGGTTAAGACATGGAGTCTTAACCTATAGCGCTGCAGGTCGTGGGTTCGATTCCCACACAGGACATGCATTTGTGTGCATGAACATGTCTGTATGTCCTGAGTCTGGGTGTAATTATGTATATTAAGTATGTATTTACAAAAAAAAGTAGTATATGTATTATATCAGTTATCTGGTTTCCATAGTACAAGCTCTGCTTAGTTTGGGATCAGATGACCGTGTGTGAGGAATGTCCCAGGATATTTATTTATTTATCTCGATGTTATATTACCAAGGATTAATAAAAAAATCTAAGAAACTTTACATGACTGGCGTCCACGCAATCGATAGCAACAATAATTCTCTTATCTTAACACTATCACAATATTCCATACCCACAGATCCTCTGGATGGTAGGTCGCGGTCTCTTACGACCGGACGCCCGACGGCTGCGGCAAGACGCACCGGCGGCTCTCAAGCGCGTGTTCGGAGAGTGCGTGCAGTTCCAGTGCGCTCTCAGGCCGCTGTTCCGACAGATCCTGGCGGCACTCGAGGCGATGCTTCGAGCCATGCCCAAGATAACGCGATCAGCCTCCGAGCCGACTGTACATAGGCACCTACACGCGTCAGATGACTACCTCGCGTATACTTGCGCGTCACCTAAAACACCTGTGAATTTCCAGTTCAATACTGATACTAGTTTCCCTGCGTTTTACGGGTGAGTTTCCTTTTTTTTTGTTTTACTCTTGCACTCTCATGTTGCTTTGAGGAACTCCTTTGAAAAAGCCATTACGTGGAGCTCATTACATAACCTGAGCGTCGGCGGTAGAAATCTCGATAGTAGGCTCCTACAATGAGCTCGAGCTTCCGGCGAAGAATACCATAGCTCGGTTGCCATACCATATACACCACCATAGCATATACAGTCGAGGGCCTAAGTATATATACAGATTTTCTCGCAGATTATGCAAGATTCTGTCTGCTTAATATCTTATATTTTCAATAAAAAGTTTAAGATAGAATCGTTGTTCAATTTCACAAAGTGTTGACGGTTTGTCATGGATTGATTATAAACTATCGGAAATTACTACGTTATATTGTAAGCAGTATGATACAGTTCACAATATATCGGCGAGTTTATAACCTCGCTACGTTGATCATAAACTAACGGTTTTCACAAAAATTGAACAGAGGTAGAGCAGTGTTTATTCGCTCAAAGAGCAGCTCGACTGGGGAAGTACCTCCACCTTACAGAATACCGCAGCCAAATAACTTTATGTTGTGTAAAGTTGTGTCCCTGAGCGTGAGTAAGGTCGCCAGAGCTCATTGGGGAGGGGGAAGGTCGGTAACGCGTGAGCGATGCTTCGTGTTTTGCAAGCGTCCATATGGCTACGGTAACCGCTTACCATCAGGCGAGCCGTATGCTTGTTTACCGATTTAGCCGTATAAAAAGCCCTTGTAGTTGGTGGTAAAAGAACTGTCGCCAACACTTGCTGCTTTTATGTGCTAAATGAAAATATATATTGTTTCCAGAATCCCAGTACCGAACCAGCGGCACCCGTAGGGCTTGCTGAAGGGCTACGACTAGCCCTGCCCGCCGCCCTCGACGAGCCGACACAACCGCTTGCACCTCACCTATTATATACACAAGTGTTGTGAATCGCTTTACAATCTACAAGTGTGCGGACACACTTATACAACGTGTTCTATGTGAAACTGAAGTGATTAGTGTGTGTGTGATAAAGCTATTGGGTTATTTTGTAAGTATTGGTATCACAGTGGATTATATGCCTTTTGTTAACTAACTAAAGTCTACTTTGGCTCTGTGATCAATTGTCGATATTGTAATGTGAGCTGAAATGTAGCTTATGTCTTTGGTATAAGATGTATAATCGACCTGTTTCTTTTATTGCTTGGATGCAACTGCTGTCAAGGGGTCACTGGGTATATTCATAGGGAGCATGGACTCTTATCTTGATTTGAGATCTTTTGTTACGGTGGTGGTGGTGGTTTTAGCTCCCTCTTTCGATGACTTGATTCTAGACATCGAGGAACAATCCCTTAGAGTAGAATACCGAGCAATCCGATTCCGAAACTAGTCAGTGATTTGTCACTGATTTTGAACAGTAAGGACCAATCACTGCATCGTGTGTTCTTGTCTTGGCCAATCAGAGCGCACGAGTCCTTGAATTAGCCAATCAGAGCGCATTGTCGATGGTGGCAAATTGGCGGAATAGATTGCAAGCAAAATCGACGTCATTACGCTTCTTTGGGTTAATTGTTCGATGATTCTAGAGAAGACCCCATTTACCTAGGTTACAGAGACCATAGATATTTTATGGAAAAATCCAGAGCTATACTACTCTGTTCTTGAGAGTGTTCAGTGGTTATTAATTCCTAATGTTTACAAAATAACCTAATAACCCCAACTTTGCCGGTTATGTATGTTATCAGCAGCCTAAACATTGATTTGGTCAAGTGAAGTGGCGAAAAACAATAAAAATGTAAAAAAATGTTATTTATTAATTTATTTATAAATATTGTACTATTTATCTTTTCTGGTGACAAAATGATAGAAAAATATTGACTGAAATTTTTGATTAATTTACGATTTATATTGATTGGAATTTCAGTGGTGACGCCTAGTCTTATTGCAAAATTATCGTAAAGCGTCGTCCTAATTGGCGACGATCGTATGATCAAACGATGCGATTTCGTCGCACGACGAGATTAAATACACAAAACGCTTTAGAGTGTCTTAATTGAAGCTCGCAAGTCATCGCGCGAGCACAGGAACATCAGCGCGATCGTGCGACGAAATCGCATCGTTTGATCGTACGATCGTCGCCAATTAGGACGACGCCTAAGGATGTCTTATTGCAAAGTTATCGTAAGGTGTATTTTTGGTTGGTGGTTAACAATCTCTGCCATAGTATTTCTACCATTCAAGTGTTATACAGCATTTGTAATTAATATTTGGTCAAATCCGAAGAGTTTTAGCTAATTAACAATCACTAAATGAGAAATGAATCACTGCCTATGAATTGCAACTAGAATGTGGAATGGTTCTTATGGAGGGGCCACTATTGCTGTTCTCTTCTCTCTCATATCGTAAGAGAGGGATAGCTAAAGGTGGATAGCAGGTGCATTAGAGTTTGACAATGACACTCCTTGTATAGTCCCAAAAACTTATCTGGCCCGGTGAGAGTTGCTGTTATCGCATTTGATGGAGCAAACATCCAATAAACATAGTGGTTATATTCTGGGACCGCGGCAAGTGCAAGTGCCTCACGACGGCGACGCAGCTTCTTAGCTCTACACTCTGTGGCCCTAAAATTGCGCCACACGCGATAAAATAAAAACCGGCCAACAGTCTGAGTCTAACTCACGCACCGAATAATGGCGTTATTAGTTCCTCTTTTGGCCACTGGGTCAGATTAGTTTGTTGCACTATACAATTCATTATTATGGTTTGAATTACAGGTCTCAATCAAGTTGTAATATAAAGTGTGATAAGGATATTTGTTTATGTGAGATTTAACTGATGGACTGAAGCAAAGTTCTAATACAACTTGGTTAGAATAAGTCAATGAACAATTGAAAAATTGTTGTTCTTGACTCTTTGTTGAAAGTATCGCTGCGGCAAAGGCATCTCTCGTACCTCACCACGTCTCAAAAGGCAGTCTGGCCTTGAGAGACACAGTTTTGTAAATTATATCGAAAATACAAAGATTAGAAAGACAAGTTAATTAAATATTAGTGTTAAAAATTGTCGTCAATATTTAATTGAGCTGACATTGGAATGAAACCTATATGAATATAATACTAACATAATGGTTTTTGTAAACTAATGTTTCGATATAATTGCGCTTGTATAGGTATCAAATTATACTATTGTTTGATGTATTATATTATAGAGTTACATACAGGGACGTATAAAAAAATCAGGACGTAGTGTCGCCCTATAAACGAGTGAGAACCAAAAGGAAGCCGGCGTTCTTGTAAATACATGGCCTCACACACACATATACACCATAGGAAGCCGATCGGTTGTCATTCCGTATTGAGATGTTGACAGTGACAATAAGGCTCAGTATCATTTGTGCCTGCTTGGGCCAGTACTTATTTTAGTCACGCATACGTAGGACATTTTCGGCTTCACTTCATTTTTGCTTGACACTCCGTCTTGATTTTTTTATATGTATGGTTACATATTCCATATGTCACATTCGTCTAGCAATAAAATTGGACACTCGAAGCGCACTCTGAACAAAAGTACTCTATCTAAATCCAAAAAACATTTTATTTGAATTACTGCGAAGTGTACATATTTTCCTAATCTTTCTCTTTCTTCATTTGAAAATTCACTGCCAACATATCATATGTTACCCCCATATAAAGTAACATAAAATGAATAGAATTGTCACCTGTACATTATTTCATATATGAAAATGGCATATACACAAGTACACACTCAATAGTTTTGTGAAAAGATTAGTATAACTATTAAAATTCTGTGGTACGAAGCTTTGTGTATTAGTTCGACTGTAATTTGGCCTGGTTATTATACTTTTCAGTGAGTATTGAACAATAGTAGTTGCATAAAGTTTTTTTGGGATAGTATGCACACCATCATAAGACTTGAATTAAATAATAGTTTTGACCAATAGCCTAAGGCGTCGTCCTAATTGGCGATGATCTTACGAGCAAACGATGCGATTTCGTCGCACGACGAGATTAAATACACAAAACGCTTTGAGTGTCCTAATTGAAGCTCGCAAGTCATCGCGCGAGCACAGGAACATCAGCGCGATCGTGCGACGAAATCGCATCGTTTGATCGTACGATCATCGCCAAATAGGACGACGCCTAACAATACAAATAAAAACCATATCGGGATGTGCGCTTTGAACTCCTTATATCATGTTATAAATCACCAGTCTGAATAAATCAACTATTTTTCTGTACAAGAATCATATTTTTGTATTGTCTCGATACGCAATGTAACAATATATTATGTAATGTTTGAAAGTATTATTTATGTAATAATATGTATGTAAAATAGAGCGCTCATGTCTCGCAAAAAACCTATGAATGTAATTTATTTGTTAATCTTGTAAATAAATTAATGTAATTAATTAGAAGCTTAATATCGAATGATTAAGGTCTTGTGTATACAGTATAATTAATTTTAAAGCATAACTATTGACTTTAAGGACACAATAAATTATTGTTTCAATTTAAACCAGTGTTTTATTTAAAAAAAAAACTGTAATAATTTTTGGTAGACAAGTATTTATTATTTTACTTTAGCATTTATATAATTACCTGAAAACAGCGTAAATTAAATATTTACGCCCGATTTCAATATTCAATCTATCGATGGCTGTCTAAATTCAAGTCGTTAACATAAATAGACGGTACTCTTGGTAAGACGGCTTACGATAAATCATCAATGAGATGTAGGCTATCTCATTGAATCTACATCTCTCTATACTATATAAAAATAAGTCGGGTTTTCCTTCCTGACGCTAAAACTCCAGAACGCACGAACCGATTTCCACGGTTTTGCATTCGGTGAAAAGGTCTCGGGCTCCGTGAGGTTTATAGCAAAGAAAATTCAGGTAGGGTATGGTGTTACATTAAAACTGCTGATAACGATGGCCGTCAGCAGTTACGTAGCGATGTGAAACCTCACTGATGAAGCAAAATAGGCAAACAGCTGCCAAGATTAAATAATATGCAATAATCATAATTTCATATTCATCATCTAATCGCTTACAGTAATATGACTCTTAAATTCAACTAAAACATGTAAGTTTCCGTGGTGTAGCGGTTATCACATCTGCCTAACACGCAGAAGGCCCCCGGTTCGATCCCGGGCGGAAACATAGCTTTTGTTAGTGTAAATCGTAGTCATTAATATTCTACATACGCGAAATATTTTTATTTATTAATCTCCCTCAAAAAACTTTTATTAAGTAAATAAATACAACATTTAAATCAACGAATCCTTTTATTCAATATTGTCAATAACGCAACATACCTATTTAAAAACAACATAATTATTTTTAAAACATCACGCATTCACACTTTTATTTGACCGTGATGAAAAATCGACAAAAACCTTTGAACATTTCATTACACATTACAAATTAGACATTTTTTATAAAAAGTGGATGACATCTGAAGAAGCGAAGTAAGTAAAATCTTGCACTCTTATCTCGCTTACTCACATGGGCAACAATACGCGCTGAGAGAAATGAGGTGCGATGTATGGCCGCGTTCGTTTCACATTTTGTGAGTTAACATTGGAAACTTCGCTTCAAAAAAACGGTATTATGATTAAAACCATTGGTAACATTTTATCAAACATTCATAAATCAACAGAATATAATTACTCTAGACAGCGAGAAATAAACACCTATAATAGCATAAAGAAACTTAACTTTTACAAAATTATATAACTACAGTTTACTGAGGTTTAGATAAATGATACGTTTCTCGATATATCACGCGGATATTGTAAAAGTCGGAAAATTATAAATATCCCAGTAATGTTTAAAAGTTTTTAGCTGAGTCCAAACAATGATAATTGTTACTACTTTCATATTATTCCTGCGACATAAATATAGAAATGCATCACTGTTAGGTACCTATATGTTTTTCAGGAATTTGTTTAAGTTAATATAAATGTATAAAATTTTAATGATTCTTAATTTAGAAATCTCATTTTATGTTTTTTTATAGTACTATATTTATTAGGTGCTTGTTATCGTTGTTTTTAGAACTGTCCTTTTTAAATCATCTACAATTAATGGTACTTGGAAGTACTTTAAAAATTTACAGTATAAGGCACGAGTCGTGAGCACAGATATTCAGTAGTGGGGCCAAATCACAGTAGCCAAATGACACGCGAGACTCTAATAGACGACGAGCATCGACTGACGAACCAATCGTGTGCAGCTCGGCACTCCACCCTGCTTCATTCCGGCAAACAGACCGAAAATTAGCTACTGCGCAGGTGTCAATTTGTGCTCACGACTCATGCCGGTTACTGTACCCATGTACTTATATTTGGCATTTCTTCTTGAAACACTAGCAAGTAAGATATCTATGATTTCGAAAGATTTTATTGAGGATAGTAAAATAGTGTATTAAAAGATTCTTTACATGAATAATAAGATAAATCAATTATGTTAGTACTAAAATAATTGTTATTTACTAATTTGAATCGTCACTTTCATCCCCTTCACTTTCCGCAGTGGTTTTAGGTATCTTCTCCTTTTTAGATTTACGTATTTCGAATTTAGATACGTGTATCTTCTTGCCACCAATCTTTGCGTCCTCCGCCAGTTTTATTGCTCGCTCTACTGATTCGGGTCCATCGAATTCTATGAAAACTGAACCTGCGGGAAAATGAAATTAATATAATGTTATTATTTTGACTGTGTCTAGACCTGTGTTAGACCACAATCTCACCATGGCAAGTAATGATGAGTAATGAAGGTGGCAAGCATACAAAGCTAGAAGGAACTGGCATAAAAATGCGGCTGTCAAAACACACCAATATAGGTGCTTGGAGACAGATTTTCAACTTGAGGTTGGTAGCCAGCCAGATGGGTATTATATGGGTAATACTGCAAAGGACCCTACCACCGTGCTACAGTTTACTTCACTGAAGTTTCTAGGACTCGAACCTGGGACCTTCGTCTCGATAAGATCTATCATAATATAGCTTTAACTAATATAGACACAATTGCTCCTCCACAGAGAGGCAGGCATCCTAACTAATATTATAAATGCGAATGTGAGTTTGTTTCTTTGTTGCGCTTTAACGCCTCAACTACTCAACTAATCATCATGAAAGAATCATGGTGAGATCCATACATTGATTTCTACAAAAACATTTTAGAGGGTTTTGAATCACTTCAAATGTTGAGATTACATCACCAGCAACATTTTAATATACTTGAAATATTTTATAAACCCCACAAAACATAAACAATAAAACATAAACACAATATAAGTTCAACACAGGTCGCGATTCGCATTTTTATCCCGGGATATAAAAATATTTTATTAGTATTCCTTAGGCACCAAGGATTAATAATAACGACATTTCAAACGTGTCTAAAAATATTATTGTTTTTGTACAAATCTCGCCATGATTCTTTGGCATGCAGATAGCCTATGATGGAGGCAGCCATATGCAACTGTTATCCAGGGAACGCTGGGGACAGACACGCAGGTTGGAATAGCATAAAGTTCAATCTTACTCATAGCCTTCTTCCCCTTGACGAGGTGTCTGATGTTCCTGATCTTGCCGGCGCCGGTGAGCAGCTCGCCGACGGCCTGCGGAGTGAGGTCGCCGTACGAGCGCAGCACCAGCGTCGTCTCGGTGGCCGGCAGCGGCCGCCTCACGCGGATGCGCGCGCCTTCGAATGTTGACTTGTCTTCGTCTAGGGCCTGAACAATACAAAACACTATTTTAGTCACAAAACTTTTGTAAAATAGTAGCCTCCACTTCATTCATCCGTCAGGGCTGTATCTCATGAACTGTCGGAATAAACGGTTTTTAGGGTTCCGTAGCCAAATGGCAAAAAACGGAACCCTTATAGATTCGTCATGTCTGTCTGTCCGTGTATGTCACAGCCATTTATTTTCGAAACTATAAGAACTATAATGTTGAAACTTGGTAAGTAGATGTATTCTGTGAACCGCATTAAGATTTTTACACAAAAATAGAAAAAAAACAATAAATTTTGGGGGTTCCCCATACTTAGAACTGAAACTCAAATTTTTTTTTTTCATCAAACCCATAAGTGTGGGGTGTCTATGGATAGGTCTTCAAAAATGATATTGAGGTTTCTAATATCATTTTTTTCTAAACTGAATAGTTTGCACGAGAGACACTTCCAAAGTGGTAAAATGTGTGTCCCCCCCCCTGTAACTTCTAAAATAAGAGAATGATAAATCTATAAAAAATATATGATGTACATTACGGTGCAAACTTCCACCGAAAATTGGTTTGAACGAGATCTAGTAAGTAGTTTTTTTTTAATAGGTCATAAATTGAAATTAATATCAAATACTCAGGTCTATACTACCATTTACTTATATACCTACAGGTTTGTACGGAACCCTCGGTGCGCGAGTCTGACTCGCACTTGGCCGGTTTTTTTTTCTTTCTTTCTAACTGTAATAGTGGTTGAAATTTTCACAGAATGCTATTTCTGTTGCGAATATAACAACAAAATTTACTCGATTTTACTAATTGCAATAGGTATAGACGCTTGAAATGTTCACAGTGTGTATGGTCGCTATAATTATAAATATCTAGCGGCCCGGTACGTGCTTCGCTACATATAAAGTGAAATAATAAAAATGTGATAAATGAAGAACGCTCGACTGATTTTGTGCAAACTTCACATAAACCATCTACTAAATAGTCCGAACAAAGCCTAAACATTTGGTTTGGATAGTTGAGCCATTCTTGAGTTATAAAATTACAACAAAGTGGCATTGATTTTTATATATATTAATAATTTATTGTACGGAAACCTTTGATTTTTGGTCATCCAGACCATTTTCTAGATAAATAAGAGAAAAGATTTTGTAGCATATTTAGTGTTACTTATAAATTGGAGTCTACTGAAGATGTAATAAGTGTAATTTGGGATTCTAATTTACCAGTTCGGCTGCTCCATCGCTGTTGAAGGTTATAGTTGTTGTAAATACCGGCCTTGACTCCTCAGTAGGGTATACTTCAGCAATACTGAAATAAGAGAAAACTTTGTTACGTTATGGCATGGAATGAATTTCATCCAATCAGGGCCCATGAATGGTAATCGTCGCGTCATACCGCGTGCGCGTCATTGGATGAAATAATTAATGGTGTTTGTTACGATTACCACCAAAGTTACACGGTAGAGCCCGTTTTATTTACAACAATTTTAATAAGGCTGCACAGACTTATATAAAACGTTGCATTTTGCTATATATGAAATATTACATCACATAATTTTATAAAAAGCCTGAAAATGTATTATAATTTAAAGAAAACACATTTTATTAATGTATCATTAAAAACCTACCCTATTTTCTTAATGAGACCAAGTTTTTCAAAGTATTCCGACAGTAATGTTTTGTAATTCAACATCATGGACAGTGGCAATCCTTCCACTATTACGGTTGTGGCCAAGTCTTCATTCATATCCCCTTTCTTATCCTTGTTCCATTTACGTTTTTTCCACTTTACTTTCTCTTTATCCCCTTCTGCTGTTTCTGAAACTACTGTTTCACTGCTTGGTTTGTGCTTTTTAGCTCTATTTAACTTCTGCCTAAGTCTCTTAAGTTTAACTTTGTCAACTACCTTCATTTCGTCTAATAAGTTGGTCAGTGTATGAGCATTATCTCCTATACTAAGGTTCTCTAGGTCCTCAGCTATAAGTTCCGGCTTCACATCTTTCTTACGTGATTTTGTAGCGGGTTCTCCTTCTGTTTCTGTTGAATCGATCTGTGATTTAGCTTGCCGTTTCTTCTTCTTAGTTTTCTTGTTTTTAACATCTTGACTGCCTTCAGCAGTAACATTACCTGTGGGTTCAACAGGTTCAACTTCAGAAGAATCTAAGCTTTTCAGTTTTTTTGCTTTTTTAAATTTTTTTTTCTTTTCTATGTTGGTATTTTGGCTATCGGCACCATCTTTGGCATCAACAAGTAAACTTTTCTTTTTATTTTTTTTATTAATAGTTTGATTGGCACCAGTTACATCAGTTTCCATGTGATTATTAATATCACTCACATTATTTTCTTTTTCGGATTGTTTATCTTTTTTCATTTTCTTAAGGCTTTTTCTATCTTCTTTTGCAACTTTATTTTTCTTGTTTACTTTTAGAGACTCATTAGATTTGGTCTTTTGAGTAACTTTTAGAGAGTCGTCAGATTTAGTCTTCTTGATGACAACTTCCTCGTTGTCATCGAGCATGAAGCTCACCGATTTGTTCCTCTTCTTAGACTTTGTGCTTGTGCTTGAAATGCTTGACACATCGAGTTGCGAGCCATCCATGTTGTCGTCACCATTGACAAACTTACTCTTCATGATGGATTTTACTGTACCCACTAGGGATTTAGATTTGGCACTAGAGTTAGAAGTTACTTTGGTCCCTATCAAAGGAGTACTACTGCCTAAATGTGAGTTCAAATTCGACACATCTATGTTGATTTGAGCTACCTCTACTAGTTCGTTCTTGCTTTTCTTCTTGTTCTTGTTTGGTGACCGCTCACGCTTTGGTGTCACATTCGTTGTTTTGCTGTCGTTCTTCTGTCCTTCGGCCAGTATGGGCTTCCCCGACAGTATACTATTACTTTCAGCTGCGCTTTTGTATAGGCCAACGAAATCAAACGTCTTATTGCTCTTGCCTTTTTCAGCAGGACTTTGTTTCAGGTCGAATGACTTCGACTTCATCTTTTTATTCATAAATATTCTCTTTATTTCTTATATTTTTCAAAATAACATGCAACACATGATTTTCTGTGTGGTACAAAAATATTTTAGGTTATCTTCGTTAGATTGACTTTATCAATCGAGTGTTGCCTGCCAATTTTAATTTATTTCGGGATTCTTCGCTAACGAGAAAATCTCAAAAAAAATATACCTACTCAATTACCTGAAATAAAAAATTTCCTTGTAAAACAGCGTTCTTTGTTTAAATGTGTTGATTTTGCTTTCCTATAAAGATCTTTAATTTTTCCATAGGTTTTTTCACATAGCAACACCAGTAACCTCACTTTTCCAAATTTTAATGGCGGATGCGCTTGCGTGATGCCGGTTTCGTGTTATTATTGCCTTTAGTTTGGCGTCATTTCGTGTGATATAGTGAAAAGTTCGATTTTATCAGTAAACACTTTTTCGGTAAGCATTATTTTTCATTTTACATTGATATATCATGTTCGCAATATGGAAATGCGTTTCCCAATAGCCTTGTCTCACATCGCGGATTGTGTGATTTTCCATTCGCGATTTAGGTACCCAATGTTTCATGGCGTGTGTATGGCGTGTAATAATTTATTTACCGTTATGATGCTGTTAAGTGTTGTTATAATGAGCTTTACTGTCTGTCTAAATTAGCTTATACTTCGTTATATTTTATCATTGAGTTCGCGCGTTACTAATTCGTCCTTGAGATCTGAGAATAGGCGCCAAGTACATGCATGGCGTAAGTTTAGGTAAAAATATTGATGGCGGGAACAAAAAAATGTACCTATCGCGAGAGCGTAACGAATCGCAATGAGCTGACGAGATCAATTATGGATTTCAGCTGTAAAGCGTTGTAAGCGTCATGGTGGCTCAGAAGAGAGGTCGTGGTGGTAAAGCACAACCGGCGAAGGCCAAGCCCGCCCAAGCGGCTGAGGAGCAGGCTCCCGAGACAGAAATGGCTGAAACCGTAGAAGCTGAAGATAACAATGGCGACACTGAACAGCCAGAGCAGGGTGATGAGGCGGCCGGCGGAGAGGCCGCGGAAGGTGGCGCCGAGCAGGAGGCTGACCAGGCCACTGACACCGATGGTCAAGCCAAACCAGAAGAGAAAAAGGAAGAAAAGGTGGAGTCTGGTAAACTACTTGTTGAAAACCTCCCCTCGAGCTTTCTGTTTGACTACCAGGACAAACTCAAAGAGCTGTTTTCCAAGTATGGGGAAGTCACCAACGTCAAGTGAGTACCTATCATTCATAGTTCCATGTAAAATGTATTAATTTTGTTATAATAATACCAACATTCAAATATCAGTCCCTAAATCGTCATGATCTTTATACTTAATGAGTGATATGATAATTGTAAAGTTAATTTAATAATGTTTTTGTGTGTTCCGAGGTGTGAGTAGCACTAGGAACGTCAGCACTGCCTGAATTTGAACGGAGTATTAATGAGAGAAATTTTCTTTCTTTTTAGACGTGGTCCAATCATTGTTACTGAACTGACCACAACTCCGACATTATCGGCAATAGTCGAATTCAAAAACAAAGATTCTCTGGACAAGGTAAACAATAGTTTATTAACTTTTTATTTTACTATTTGAAAAGTCAGTAGTTTTAGACTGATTAAGCCTAAAACAATGTATTGTAAGGCTATATAACTTTTCCAAATTATATCCAGAATAAGTGAGCCATGTACTAAGTCATGTGCAGGATGAGTGACTATTTGAATGTTCCAATAAGCTGGTCTTCTACGGTGACACCACATTTTGGGGCTTTGAGATGTTTGATGCTTTAAATGATCAAAATTGTTTATTGGAATTAGTACTGTAGTAGATCAGCTGATGAATAACCGTATCAATATTGTGTATTTGTGTGTTTTGCAGTGGTGGTAAGTAGCTGAGTTTCTCTTCATAGGTACTTTGTAGCTTCCAGAGACAGATATGGATTTGGCTTCTACTAAGATCTATTTTAGCTTCAATTCACCTTTCAACAGTTTCTTATATTGGTTCAACATCTGTGCTTTGTGTTAATTTGCACAGCAAATTACCGAAGTATATAAAGATGCACCATTACATCTTTACAATTAAAAATGGAAATTTTATAGTGCGTTCGAATTGGAGTGATGTCGTTTTTAACAGTTTCAAAATGGGCATTTTTGTATTTGCGTTCGAATTGGAAAATTTCAACAATTTTGCAACTTTTGCCACAAACGATATGTCCCAAATCGGACGATTAGATACAAAAATGACATTTCCATGCTCATCGCCTGCTTGTCACTTGTCTCAACCTACCTTTTTCCTTCAGTTAATCATTAAACAAAGTTAATCTAACAAATTATTCTCTTACCTGTTAGTATTTCTATAAAATTTTATAATAAAAATTAGAATTTTCGCTTCCCGTATGAATTTTACGAAACTTATCTGTCAGATTCAAAGATGTCAAAATATGATCACAAACGACCCTGCCTCGGAGGTGGGTCAAAATTTGCAGTTCACGATGTCGTTTTTAACTGTTTCCAAGCAAAACGAACGGTGAACGAAAACTGTTCAAAACGCCAATTTCGCCCACAACTTTCCAAATCGAACGCCAGTTGTGATCGTTTTTGGCATTTTGGACTGTTATTTTTGCTACCATACCCCAATTCGAACGCACCTTTAATTGTGATAATAATCTATAGGATGCATTATAAGTGGCATGACAGATGATCATTCATTTGTTTAAAGTGACTGCTTGAATGTAGTATTTCAGATGTGTTGAGTCCATGATTTTTTCAATAGAGTACTTATACAAAAGTATCAAATACTTCAAATCTTTACCATATGAAATTATGTTAATTATGTGAAGTTAGGAGCTGATATAATAACAAAGGAACTTTGGCTCACTGCTAAACTAAACATGAATGTAGACTAAACAATCTGGTTTACCTCATAATGTTAGTTACCACCACTATTATACCTACCACCACTACTGTACCTTCTATATATAGAGCTAAAAGTTTTTGTCTGTATTTTTCTATGGCAAAATAATTGAGAAAAATGCTGATTTTCAAAATCAATTTATGTATGTTTCATGAATCAATGTTTCTTGATGACATACTTTATGATCAAGTAATATTGCAAAGGTAAGTTTTATACATAATCTTTTGTTTAATAATAATCATTACTACCAGATGCCAAAATGGAGTAAAGTTTGTTAATATAAATTAGTTGCAATATGGGGCTAGGGAAAATAGAAATAATTGGACTGTTTTACAAAAATCTTAACCAAAACCAAAGTACACTAAGAAGTAATCAAATCCTGATCTGATGACAGTGGGACCAAACGGGAAGTGTACCCTTCCAGACAAAAAAAGAATTTTCTAAATTGGTTAATAAATGACGGAGTTATGAGGTAACAAACATAAAAAAAATACAACAGAATTGAGAACCTCCTCCTTTTTTTGAAGTCAGTTAATAAAGAAACGAATGTAATGTATTTAGACGAATTAATCAAATTTTATCTAATAACTTGCGACATGTAACATGTTACACAGTAATAAGTGTCCATTGACTGTGTGATATTATTCACTAATGAAGCTCATTCAGGAAGATGGTACTTGATTGCAATTGTTTAGGCAAGGAGGCAATTTATCATGGGCTCTTGATTCAATTTACATATTTTAGTAATGTTTACATCATGCCGCTGATTTTCTATTAATATAAAATGAGTCATGACACATTGTGCTGGGGTATTCTTTACACTTGGCTATCTGATACCAAACAATGTACTATGTAAACCTGATACTGCTTCAATATATAAATACATCACGACAAACATGTCTGTTATATCTGAATATTAATTTAACCCACGAATTGTGGCAGTGGGATCAGAGTATCTAACCTAAAGATCTCAGCTAAATATAAAAGTTTTGATTGTTTCTCCGCAAATTTAAATAGAAGGCTACAAGTTGAAAATCTGTCGCCGAACACCTGGTGAATTCTGGTAGCTGCACTTGAAAGCCAGAAGTCTCGGCTTTGTGTGCTTACCACCTTCAGCCTCATTACTCACCGTTGTCATCAATATTTGCTTGAAACATGCAAGTTTAAATACAAAACATTAGTAAGGTATCACCACAGATATAAATCTAAATAGATGACGCTAGTGTATGTACTTCGTGTTTCAAAAGCTGTGCAAAAAGGTATAGCAATGCTCTTCTTTTGAGACTGTTTCGCGTGGACAGGTAACTCGCATAAGCCCCCTTAGACAAGATGGCTGTCGACAATCGTCATCGTTAGTAAATCATCAACCTTTGTATGGGATTGTATGTCTACTGGCCCAGGTTGTATGTCCACCAAAGATGGATGTGTTTAGCTGAAAAATAGGATAGCTTCATTTTCATGGCTCTAATGCCAGCCTAAATAAATCAATCTTGTGACATTATGGTACATATAAAAAAGTGATATGCTTGGTTTTCATACGGATGGAGGGACTAGCGTTATCTATTTAGATTTATGTCTATGGGTAGCAGCAAGCCCACATGTAACCCTTGTGCCCCGTATGTCAGGCGCTGACGGAAGAGGGCACGGTTCTGGACGGCAGCGCCATCTCAGTGGCGGTGGAGTCCCGCGCGGAGACGGCCGTGCTGGTGGGCGTGCCGTACGAGGCCAGCACGGACTACGTGCGGCTGCTGTTCGCGCAGTGCGGGCCCGTCGCGCACATACATGAGTTCAGCAAGACTAAGTACAAGATCTGTGAGTATACCTCCATTACATTACACTAGCCCGACAATTGGGGGGCTAGCACACTGTTACAATATTATACAGTGATAGCGTAACATGTGCGTGAGCAGATTTCATATAGATGCATTCACACATGTGTCGTACAGTAGTACCCAACTGATATGGCTTACCGATGTACCTGCGCAGAAGATACATTTTCAAAGCGCGGGAAATTCTATTGGTCGGCAGCTGCCGCCATGTGTGCGGAGGGGCGTGACTTGCAAGTGAGACGGAACTAACAGCCGCAGTGTATTATGAACCTTATAGTAGTGATCTAAGGTTGATTGTATGTTTTAAGCATTCTGTCGTTAATCTTCGAGCCCTACTTTCTTTTCTGTGCGAACGGAGATTCACGACGCGCCTTATCAGTTGGGTACTACTTGATTTACATTCGGATAAATGGATATGGATTCCTTGTCATTTGTATCGATAACAAACGAAAAATTGGCATTAATTATATGTAATTTATTTATTTAGTTTGCCCTTACCCATACTCTAGTAGAGTCGACTTTTAATATTTTAACTCTATACTATAGACACATGAGCTACACTTTTCTATCTATGGAAAATTATCATACAAGCTCAGTGGAATTATGAGATAACATTGAAGATTTTAGAAGAAACCTGCGGGGCTATTTTAAAACGCTCGGATTCGATATCGGAAATGGTTTCAAAAACTACTGAGGCGATTTTCCGCAACTGCTATTTTAATTTCCGAATTCAAATATTTTTGATGTTTCTTTACGGAAATATCAATTCGATTCATCGAAAAGTTTTCGGAAATGAGTAGTATAGTAGCAATTGCTGAAATTCACCTCGGACATTTTTGAATCCGTTTCCGATATCGTATCCGACGTTTTAAAATAGCCCTGCAGATGTTTATTATACATAAAATATAGCCTTATGGTAGTCATGCTTGAAGATACATAGTACATAAGTATAATAAAAGCTTTTGTGTATAGTGCGTGTGACATTCCACGAGAAGGAGTGCGTGGAGAAGGCTCTGAAGCTGGACCGCGAGCTGCGCATCAACGGATTCCTCGTCACCGTCTCCAAGTACCGTGATGAAGATGAGCAGAAGGCACACTCTGCTAATGTCAATAAGGTACATTATTCATTGCACTACACTTACTACTCTCCATCTCATATGCTCGCCTGATACTTATCTTTGCTGGATTTGGGAGTTTGTGAGTTTGGATGTTTGTCTCTCAATCACACTTCAACATCTGAACAGATTTGTATGAAATTTGGCATACAGATAGATGATGTTGTTGGTTTTACATGGAAAACAATATATCCTTCGGGAATGCGGGTGAAACCGCGAGGTGGAAGCTAGTATACTAAAATATTTGAATTGTGGTTGTATGTAGGGTATTTGACGATAGTTCAAATCAGCAACTTTTTTTTAATGTCATAAACGATAGTTTATATGGAGGTTTGTATGAAATACAAGCAGGTGATGTCACAAGTCTACAGCGTCAACTGACCTTCTCTTATTGGTTTAATTGGTAAAAAAAATATCATTAACAGCTTAAAATGTACATCATATATTACGTTTCGGTGTATTTTTTTATGTCTTGTACACTGAATAGCGTTTTATCATTTATTTTTCACACTGTCAAATACCCTATAGTTTCAATATGTATATGTAAGCAGAACAAGCGGCAGCACCCGGCGCAGCAGGGGCGCAACAACGCCAACTCTGGCGCGGCGTCGAGCGGCAACAGCGCCGCCGGCGGCCGCGCGCCGCCCGCCTTCCGCGGCGCGCGCGGCGGCGGCGGCGGCGGCGCCCCGGCCTTCCCCGCCAGGGGGGGGAACTTTAGAGGTACAACACCATTACCTTGCTATACCAACTGGTCACTTCACTACATTTTTTACAAACTAAATTAATGGAAAAATGTGTCGGCGAAACTTTACCAGCATAATTGTTAGTGATGCATTATAGATGTATAATGCATTGTCGAAGTTTATAATTGATTGAATTGACTTATCATAGTTTGAATACGCTTGAATAACATCAATTTAATGAAACTATACTCCCTGACGTGGTTTTCCCAATGGAGTACAGCATGGGGTTCTTCAAAAGGGTGTGAAGAGTTTCTGCAGGGTCGGCATCGCGCGAGTGACGCCCCTGGTGTTGCAAGCGTCCATAGGCTACGGTAATCGCTTAACATCAGGCGGGCCGGAAAAAATAAAAAAAAAGGTTATCTGGCCCGGTGGCCAAAAGAGGAACTAACGACGCCAGTTTGAAATGTCAATCTGTCTGCCATTCGCCTTTGGTTGTTCGCTCCACCAAATGCGATAACAACTCCTCGTATCACTAAACCATATTATATTAGTGAGACTGTGTAAGATCAAGTTGTGAAGTCATATTTGTCACTGCACTGTGTTTGGCACAAAGATGTATATGGGTTGTCAAAAGACGGCGCTAGTTAGAACATAAGTGTAACACGATGGTTATGGCACAGGCGCGCGTGGTCGCGGCGGGTTCCCGGGGCGCGGCGCGTTCCGCGGCGGGTTCTCCCCCGCGAACAACTACCTGCCGCCGCCGCAGCCTTTCATGGGCCGCCCGGTATGTATACACACCTTACCAACACCTATCCTATACAACCTGACTGATGTAACCACCACAAATTAATGACTTTTAGTGGTTTAAAAATTGTTTTGTTATCATGACGGGCCAGCTGGTGTGGTTGGTTATGGCTCTGGTTAAGTTTTTACCTATCGCGCCGCAGGTCGTGGGTTCGATTCCCACACAGGACATGTATTTGTGTGCATGAACATGTATGTATGACCTGAGTCTGGGTGTAATTATGTAGGCATATTAAGTATGTATTTACAAACAAAAAGTAGTATATGTATTATATCAGTTATCTCGTTTCCGTAGTACAAGCTCTGCTTACTTTGGGATCAGATGACCGTGTGTGAGGAATGTCCCAGGATATTTATTATTTATTTATTTTTAGTTTACCATTTGCTTGGAACGTTCATTTTCTTTCGCTTTTAATTTTTTATTGAGTCTGTGCAAAATTTCACAGGGGAGTTTCAATTCTAAGGGTGTTTAATTTAAGATTGAAATTACAAATACATTGTTTAATGATTCGTTTTTACGCCATCCATTCTGAAATATTGCATTGACTCTTTATTTTATTTGAATGCTGCTACCTCGATCAGAGATGTAAAAGTCATAGGCTATAATTTAACTAAACTAATTTGCCTCATTTAAAGCGTTAACGTACAATCTATATACAACTCTGATCGGACACCAGATATTTATAAGACTGTATTTTTTTGCAAAAAAACTTGTTCGCTTGTTTTTTATTTTGGAACCGCATGGTCATTTCATTTGAAACGAGTGCATAGAAACATGCGCAAAGAAATGCAGTGTGAACATTACAATATAACAGAATCCGCTCGTCGGTTCTGCTTCTCTTTGCCGTTTATAATTCTGTGCATTCTTTTCAGAGCTACCTGATGTAGATCCGACAAGTCCAGGTAACTTGACACGTCAATCTATTTGTTATACTATCACAAATTCATCTTTGCACTAACTGTGCTTACAAGCCAGTAAGAGGCGTAGACCTTGAATTTGTGAACCTTGTTTTACCAGGTTAAGTTTGAATTTCCAATAAACTTATTGTTTAAAAAAATTGTGACTACATGACAAATTCGTGATAGTATATTATTTTCCACCATGGTGTCCTCTATGTCTAATGTCAGTCTTGTAAACATAATAATAAGGTGTATTTTCTTCCAGCAGGGCGGTTTCATGAACGACGGACAGCGGCCGAACAAGCGGCTCAGGCAAATGTAACCTTGTTGTATAAAAATAAGATCTAATCTCGTGCGTCGTCGTCCTATGTTCGTGTGTGTGAGTGTGAAGCGCGTCCCTACAGAGACTACTACAGTGACATGTTGCAGTATCAGAATAAAATAAATCTAATATAGCTAATTGTATTTACTAAGTACATGAGATAAAATAATTGTAAGCTATTGTCTTTTTTGACAGGTAATAAATGTAATTACTAACATTTGTGTTTTTATTTCATGATTATAGCAAATCGACAAAGATCACTAGAGCTACACTAAAGAATTATATATACCCTGGCTCATAAAAAAAATATTGTACGAGTAACTAATATACTGACATTGTTTGACACTAACAGCAAGGTGAGACGAAGAGTTAGTTAACTAAAACTGGCACATTCACAGTACTCATGCAATGCACTATATTATGAGCAGTAGCAAAAGCAAAACAATGACTGTCTTCTTCATACTCATAAGCTTGACTTGCTCGATAGAGACGGACAGACTTTCCATGATGCGAATGCAGTGCGATGCACGTCGCGATTATTCACAGACATTACACAAGCGCCACGTGTAAATGCGTTGAACGTGCCAGCTTTAGTTACCCGACCTGTAAGCCCTAGAACTCTTTTTATACTACTAAGGTAAGCGGTTACCGCAGCCTTCTATGTTACGTACTGTATAAAGTATATCCTTAGCTGCGAATCTGGCTGATCCGTCGTATGTTGTTTGATATAATAACTTCGGAACTCAAATATAAGGTCCCAATTCCAAATGTGATTTAATTGAAACGCTGTCAATATAGATAATACGCGGCCTACTTGTCTTTGCAGTGCATTTGAAAATTGACCTTATATATATGAAGTCAAATAGTATAATAAATTAAAAAACACGACGGATTATGCGCTACGCGTATTTGGTGGGTGGGGGACACTTGTTTTCGCAAAAAAAAGCCTGTCTCAGTTTCCGGTTTTTTCAAATATTTATGTTACCTAGAGCTCAGAGTAGATAAATACTACGTACAACCTAGAGCAAGCCTAGAGCAATTATTTTGTGAATTTGAATTATTATTTTTTTCCGTTATAAATGCGGATTTCAATTGATTGATAACCGCTTAATAAAAGTTAAATGCCGGAGAAAGTTAAAATAATTATCTCAATTTGATTTGGGGAGTTAATTTCTGGCATGGAAACTGGTGTTTTATTCAAAACTAGCTATCCCCCGCGTTTCACCCGCGTTCTCGGGATAAAAAGTGCGTAAGTAGTAAAAATAACACCCGGAGACATCGCTTCCTCTTAGTGAAAGTATTTTTGAATCAGACAGGAGTTTCAGAGATTTTGCGAGAGATTGAACAATCAAACAATAAACTCTTCAGCTCTTCATTAAGTACCTATAGATTAGTATATTTCTAGGAGAGCCCTACTCCGCATAGTAGCCATAATGGCGGCCATTGGACTATGTTGTAGGCCCTCCCAAATGTGGCGTGAGTCTGTGTCAGCTATAACCAACATCCTCATTTACAATTTAAAATATTGCATGTATTTATTGACATGTTAACTGGCTGGGTATATCGTGCGTGAAACTCTATTGAGTACAGTTTGTGACCGCATCAAGTTCGCACGCATTCTACAAACTATTTATTTATACCAATTAAAAAAAGAATGTGCCAAAATGCAGATTAAAAAAGTGTTAATATTATTTTTGGGTGTAACTCTGGCTGAATGCAGCCGAACCGTACCGCGCCACGAAGTAGATAATTCAAAAAAAGATTCTAATTTCAAAATCGGGAAGCGCGCGCGTGGAGAAGTTTTTGAAAACCTATTTAATATTTACGATCCATCGTTCTTATCGTTAGTGTGGCCTAAAATTAGTAATGGTGTTCATCTACTGATCGAGCAGACGTGCTGGGACGATGTCAGTGTCTTGTTGAGACACTTATCCGAAGGCAGAGCTTGGGCTTATAAAGGTAGGTAAGCTTCTTCACCTCAAACCTATGGTTTGTAAAATATAGCTTGATCTCTGGACAGTCGTTTGAGTCATATGAAAATTAACCTTATAGCTTTACAATAAGGTTCATCTGTTTAATCTGTGGTTGATTTTATGATAATACAGTTAAACCTTATGCTAAAACGATAAGGTTAATTTTCATATGACTCAAAGTGAGATCAATCTATCTTTTTTTAGGTGTAGACCCTTTGATTTATTTATTTATCTGAACTTGGCACTTATGAAGTAGGCAAAGCTACTGTAGTTACCACCAGTTCGTAAGTCGGACTTCAACAAGAGACTCAGCAAGGTTATATATTATTTCGACAATCTGGTTTTCCCAATGGAGAACTTCTACTTTTCACAATGGAGGATACAGAATGGGGGTTCTTCAAAAAGGGTGTGAAGAGATTTCTTCAGGGTCGGCAACGCGCGAGTGATACCCCTGGTGTTGCAAGCGTCCATAGGCTACGGTAACTGCTTACCATCAGGCGGGCCGTATGCTTGTTGCTTGGCAGGTGCTGCTTGTGGGGGCTGGTCTGCTTAAGTTTGCTATTTATTTACTTATTAAATATTTATTCAGTCTTCTTTGTAATTTTGCCGCCGCGCCGGGGCACGCAATTGTTTTCAGTGGGATTAGAATGTAAATATTATGTAATTAATCTAAGCCACAGAATATTTAATAGTACTTGTCTAAGCTTGTTTTGAAAAGAGTAATTGCTGAGTTTATTGCCGGCTCTTAAGTGCGAAGGTCTATTTGAATAAATGATTTTGAATTTTGTTTGCCACCTTCGAACGAAACCCCCCTACGAAATACTTTCGGAGACACAACCTCATTATTCGCGCATATTATAAAATCTTCAAGCAGTCACTGACATTTATGAGTAAATGCTTCATTTACCGCGATTACGTGATCAAATTGCGCAACTTTCGTTTCTCACCATGTGCGATGCAACTATGATGTGAACGCACGAGCAAGTTCACTGCCACCGCGCGAGCGATGCGCTTGCGCCACGCGAACTGCAGTCATCAAGCATCATGATGAATGAATTTCAAACAAAAATAAACCTTTATACTAGAAAATAAAGTAACAATTAGTCATTGTGACATTCATAAACGTCAAACAGTATTTTTTTAATGTAATGAAAAATGCTAAGGTAAAATGTATAATTCATTTGATTTGCTTACCTGTTGAACACACTCGCAGGTGATGTGATTAAGCGTCAGGGATGTTTGATAAGTGCCTCCTCGTGGAGCTCTGGTGACAGAGACAAAGACTCACAGCAGGAACACAACACTAACTACTTATGACTGTGATACACCTTTGATACATATATTATCTTCTGTCTGTCTAGATTAAGGGTTACGTACAAGACAACATAGTGGCCGCTTGAAAACTCAATAAAACAAAATTATGTCACTCATGAATGAATGTTCTACGTTCAAACGTGGACCTACTGAAACTGAAATAGCGACAACGTTGTCTTATTTCTTCGGCCGTTTTTACAGCTGTCACCCTTATTCTAGACTATTTCGATGTTAAAGTAATTTGGCTGCGATCTTCTGTTATATGGGAGGTACTTCTACAGTCGGGTACTTCGAATCTGGAACTGGAGAAGCAGTTGTGCCCTAGATAGTGGGTCCGTAATCAATTCCAGAGTCAAGATCTGAGTCGAGGTTTATTATCGATCAACACGATCTATTCTTGAGATTGAGACTCGATCTGAGTTTCGATCTCTTTGTATATTGTTCTCAGTTTCCGAGTTTCGAACCGGTGCAGGTGGTACCTAATTTTAGTAAATGTGACCTATATAAGAGCCCTTCTGGGGCCTAAATTGAATAGAAGGCAGTGTGGTTTAAAATGTGTCCTAGCCGAATTGATCTGGCGCGAGTGTGAGCGAAATATCTGTCATAAATAAAAAAACTAAAATAGATATACAGACAGATCATGCTATTAAAACTAGCTTACAAATTATCTAAAAGAAAACAATCTACTTCACATGCAATGCAGCGGTTACGTTACACTGATAGATACGCTGTGCGATAGGACCATTTGAAACTTTAATCTCTAATACTGTGGCATAAGAACTATATTCCCTGTCGCCTTCTTCATTCGCGAGAGTTGATTGTGATGTCAATCAAACAAGTGAAAACAAAAGTCTTGTTTCATGAGTGTGTTTGCTCATGATTGTATTGCTAACAAAAATAATTGATGGATAGAATAATTTCATGAATTTTATTTAATAGGCGAGTGATACTCCTGGTGTTGCAAGCATAGGCTACGGTAACCAGTTACCATCAGGCGGGCCGTAGGTATGCTTTTTTGCTACCTAAGTAGTAGGTATAAAAAGAAGGCTGATGATGATGATCTTATATATAAAATTCTCGTGTCACAATGTTAGTTACCTTACTCCTCCGAAACGGCTTTACTGATTTTTACCAAATTTTATATGCATATTCAGTAGGTCTGAGAATCGGCAACTATTTATTTTTCATACCCCTAAGTGATAAGGGTAGGCACCACGCGAATGAAGTCGCGCCGGTCAGCTAGTGAATATATAAAAACGAATAATTACCACTGAGTGAATAACACACTATTCACAAAATCTCAAGAACAATAATATTTGCAAACATAACATATAATTGGGCAGGTAGGTTCCGTAATAGGGTGGCATCGGCTAAAAGATTCAGTAAATGTGTAACTTAATCAGTAATTAAGGTAGGAACATTTCCGAAATTCAACCCTATGGGGGTAAACTAGACCGCGGTTGAAACTGCGGATCGAAAGAAAGTGGCTAACACAGATCACGAAGATATTGCCAAATGTTATGAACTAGATCTATACTATTTGAAAAACAATGTAGTAAATGTTGTAAAGTGTGTGACCGAAATGTGAAATCAGCTGGTGTAACTTTGACGGTTTAATAGGTTCCTTTGACGGATACATTATTCATTCTAATAATTGGAGATTTTTTTGTGCACTAAAATGCAGCTCATTTTACGCAACTTAGTACCTTGCTTCAAATGAGTTTAAGGTATATTCTACTTCTTTTGCATTTGGTTTGATGATAGTTTTGCGAGGTACAGTCAAATAGTCCTTCTAGTCTAGAGTACAAATAGACCTTCGCAGGCACTTATGAAAAGTCTGACTCTAATACTCTAATACCGGTTCGGAAGGTTGCATTTGCTGAGAAGAGTCGGCAATAAACTCAGCAATTACTCTTTTCAAAACAAGCTTAGATTCATTACATAATATTTACATTCTAATCGCACTGACAACAATTGCGTGTCCCGACGCGGCGGCAAAATTACAAAGTAGACTAAATAAATATTTAATAAGTAAATAAATAGCAAACTTAAGCAGACCAGCCCCCACAAGCAGCACCTGTTCACAAGTATGACGCGTGTGGCAGCCATCGCCCTCCTCGCCATATTGGAGGGAAGTGAGCGACCCGTCACACGACGCCGCCGCAAGCAAAGGCCTTCAAGTGAGCAGTGACAGATGACGATTGTTGAATATAACATCTTAAACCATAACTTGCTACTTTACATCCTATGGAATCTGACAACCTATCCGTTGTCCGACACGCAATAGTCGGTATACTATGATTTTAATTTTAATAGCATATCATTTTATTGGTCATAACTCTTTCAGCTGTTGACGCGACTGGTCGCTATCACTCGTCCCTCTTCAATGGCGACCGATTCTGGCTCGGCTCAAAGGAACAGTGTCTTTCTTTAGTAAGTGCTAGACATGAGAATGGAACTCAAACCTTTATGTATTGAGCCCTTAATATGATTTCCTTTATTTTCAGGATAATAAGTTCATGACAAGAACAAGCAACGAGACATACGAAGATCTGCAAAACATCGATTATGTGAATGCGATTCTTCGCAGAGAGAAGTATTTTGATAGTGGTGAGTTTAAAGTAGGATAAGTCAATAAGATCAAAAAAGAAAGATTATATGTATAGTTGCTTATAATAGTGATAGCCACATTATTATCGAACATTAAATTGAGTGATGCTGCTTAACTGAACTTGACATATCCTTGTCAGGTACCAATGGCTGGCGTTGGGTGGTGCACCGCGAAGAGTTGACACAGCGTACTGTTGCGGCTGACAACCGTCCTCCATACAGCCTTGCTTATTCCACTGCCCAAGTTGTTCTCAATATAACGAAAGGCACTATGGCCAAGGTATCGTACATTTTTAACATTAGCTATAGAAACACTGAAGATATTTATATGCCATTTAATAAATTAATCATTTAATTAATTTTTCAGACCTACGATATAACTCTTGGTGTCTGCTTGCCCCGATCCTGCGCTCCCGATGATATTAAGTCCATTATTAACTTTTCCATTATGATTAATGACAATTTAAAATCTAATAAAACCATACCACGGACAGCTAAAATAACGTCTTTGAGGCAAATAGAAGGGAAGTATGATATAACAACAGACACAGGAGCCATTTTATTATTATGTATTATTTTATTACTGGTCATATTAGCAGTTTTAGCTTCTATCCTAGATTTGGATTTGAAATGCTTACCATTGAATCCAAATAAGATGAGCTTCGATCTATCAAAATACAATAATGATATGAATAGATACGTAGATGAGAGAAAATACACTGAAGCAATTGAGAAGAATGTCGAAGACGTTGAAAAGTTAAGGAATATGAATCTTGTCGCGATGAACATAAAGTCCAACGAAGCGCCTCCCACGATTACGCTTGACGTAGTGCCGGTGGAAAGGAAGACGGGCAGCTGTAAGAGATGTGGCAAGTATAAGAAACAGTGTAACAACCCGAGACAAGTCGAAAGCTTGCAGGCGTGTCCTAGAGTCAAATATAACTCATTTGCAAGCGAGATCACTGATGATAAGATGAGAAATAACGTTTGTTGCAAACTACTCCTATGTTTCTCGCTCAGTTATTGTTGGAAAAGGATTTTTAATAAGAACACTGCGAATAGAGATTTATCTGTTATACATGGGTTGAAGATATTTGCAACTTTTTGGGTAATATTTGTGCATGTTACTATGCTGGTTAATTTTATTTCAAGTAAGTTTGATCATTACGATAATTGCAATAAATTCTATGATTTCATCGATCACAGTTCTGATGCTAACTTTACAGATAGTTCTACGGACGTTAATGAAAAGAATAATGCATATTACATATTAGCAACCGGCACGATAGCATTTGATACTTTATTCTTTGCAAGGTATGTACATTATTACAATATCATCACCAGATTACTGCTTGTTCTATCGATCTAAATACTTATTGAATCTTATTTACAGTGGTCTCTTCAGTTCACACCACTTCTTCTACCTGAAGAGTAAGTACACTGTTCATGAGTTGGTGGGTTTCGGTGGCCCCTGTGGACAGTTCTTGCAGTTTATCTGTTTTGTTACCAATCGGATTATCAGGTAAAATTAAAATCCTCTGTCTTCTGAAATGGTTACAAGTTAAACTCTTACATTGTTAATCTTTATTGTTAGATTTCTTTCTACATATTTATATTTACGTGGAATTGCCAGACTAGTACCATCATACGCATTCTCTGTGCTCCTGACATCAACACTGGCGAGAGCAATGCGGAGTACTTCTTCTTTTGTGCTGCCTGATGCAGACTACAGCACTTGCCACGTGTACTGGTGGCGGAATCTGCTGTACATCACCACTTTGTACCCTAACGATCAACGGGTAAGTGCAGCAGTTTGTAAAGATATATATCTGGGTGTTTTAGTTTTAGATGTATTTCTGTGGTTTAGATAGGTTTTTACCGGTTGATTAAGCCTAAAAGGTTTTATCAGGGTCTTGATCCAACCGGGAATGAGATAGAAAGAGAAGAGATCAATTGTATTTCACTCTGCTACTCTTCTTATTTTCTTCTCTGCGTTATGGTAGCATACAGGTTTTAAGCGCAGCATTTTTTTTTTAGTACCACTACGTGGCAAACAAGCATACGGCCCGCCTGATGGTAAGCGGTTACCGTAGCCTATGGACGCTTGCGACACCAGGGGTATCACTCGCGCGTTGCCGACCCTGCAGAAATCTCTTCACACCCTTTTTGAAGAACCCCATGCTGTATTTCATTGGGAATACCACAAATATATATATCAAAACTTAAAAAAGAAATGTTACAATATTTTGTCAAATATATCACATACATGTTTTGCACGTGCAGTGCATGCAAATATCCTGGTACCTGACAACGGAGACGCAGCTCCACGTGGTGGGCGCGCTGCTATGCGCGGCGAGCATGTCGGCCAGCATGCGCGGTGACATGCGCGGCAGACTTGTGGCTGCACTTGCTCTCGCTGTGCTTCTAGCTGCTACTGCTGCTGATGTCAGCGCTGCTTACGTGCATTATGGGAAGACGTGAGTTTATTGAGAAACTTATCTATTGGTACTTTTGTGTGTCACAGTGGACTTATGATAGCGGATTGGTTATATGTTGCAAATTAGAAGTAATTTTCTTTTATCTCTGTTATTAGTGACATTTTCTACCTCTTAATATCACTTTTCTTCGTCTTCGATTTCTTCGTCTTATCACTGATATAAATCGGAGGAATACCTACATGATAACAAAGAAATATGAATTTAAATTTTACTTTTATTATACTATAAATAGTGTACAGAAAATGAAATAATCACATGATTTTCCACATTTCAGCTACACAAACGTGTACGCTCTATATTCGACCATGATTGACCGTCCGTGGGCGAGAGTAGCGCCGTACTTCATCGGTGTGTTCACGGGCTGGCTGGTGCATAACATACGCGGGAAATGCAACGTCTCTAAGGTAATAATGTTGTTTATCTATATAAGAAAGAGTATTGGTCTGAAATGTGACCCTTGTGGCATACCAATCTTATCGTATAGCAGTAGATTCAATTGTAACGTTTATAAGTGCCTCAATAGGGTCTAATCTGAATAAATAAGTTTTTGATTCTGATCTAGAATTTTTTAAATATAGTTCTTAATTTTTGACCAGCATAAGGACTAGTTTTTTGTACAGCCCGCCAGATGGTAAGCGTGTTCGTAGCCTATGGACGCATGCCACCAGGGGTATTACTTAAAATCTGTTCACACCCTTTTTGAAGAACCCTGCTCCCTGTAACGACGGTCTCTAAGGGAGTTAGAGACCGTGTGGAATAAGATACATTCCTCAACCTGTGCATCCGGCAGGACCTGTGAAACTGCACAGTGCGTGACCATTTTGGTTCGATCCAATGTTTGAGGATCATTGAGGAAACAAGCATACGGCCCGCATGATGGTATGCGGTTATTGTAGCCTATGGACACTTGCAATACCAAGGTTATCACACCCCGTTGCCGACCCTGCAGAAATCTTTTCACAACCTTTTTGAAGAATCCCATTCTGTAGTACCCCATTGGGTGCACCACCGCGGGGAGCTCATTCCACAGTCTGAGCGTCCGCGGAAGGAAGCTCCTTTGAGCCCGCACAGTACGAAACATTTCTAGTTTCAATGTGTGAGGATGGACTCCCCGTCGATGGCGAGAGTTGCGATGGTGGAAGGTAGCCGTGGGCATCAAGTCGAACAATTCTTTAGAACACTCTACGTTGTTCAAGCGGTAGAACACACATAAGGAGGCAAAGTCTCTCCTCAGACTGTAAACAGTAAGGATCAATCACTGCATTGTATGTTCTTGAATTGGCCAATGAGAGCACACGTGTCGTTGAATTAGCCAATCAGATCGCATTGTCAGTGGTAAATTAACATCATTGCGCTTCTTTGGGTTGATTGTTCGATGGTGAGGATGGACTCCCCGTCTTTATATGTTAGAGTACCATTGTATAAATTTGGTGGTGTAGGTAACGTCATCCCTACTATGGGTGGCGTCGCTATCGTTGATGGCGGCATGTTTGTCGGCGGCGTGGGTGTCCCACGCGTGGGCGGCGGCGTGGGCGCATCTGGCGTGGCCGCTCGCTCTGCTGTGGCCTGCTCTCGTCTGCTCCACCAACTATTCCTGTAAGTGTTTTGGACCCTAATCGACCAATATTATTATCATTGTTTATAATGTCAAACTTTTCTACCTTTATTTATTTTGCGTATTCTGTTTGATTTATCGATATCACTAGTTTCTCCGCGATATCACCCCTGTTCGATCTTTCTTTCAGTTTTTCGAAGTGAGATCAGCCTTGTCTCACTTATCACATCTTTCTTGCCTTCTTAATATGTTAGTATTTTGGCTGTACTCGCTACTTACGAAAGTTGAAGCCGAAGCTACCACCGGTTCAGTAGCCTTCTAATCTCTCATCTTTCATATTCCCGCGTACCCGGACACAACGCTTCGCTTCATCGTTTCTTATACGAACAGCAAAGGAGTGGAACTCTCTTCCGGGATCTGTGTTTCCGGACACCTACAACCTAGATGTATTCAAGGCCAGAGTGAATATGCTTTTTCTGGGTAAGCGTGCTACATCCTCGGCCTCGTCATAACTCCTCATGGGGTCAGTCGAAGGTCAAACGCAAGCCCATTAAACATAAAAAAAAAAAAATCTTGCCTTCTTGATCTACTTTGTCTTACCTTACCTTATTTAACATCTCTACTTTAACTATTTCGGCTATATCATCTGACATGTCTATTATTGTTACATCATTTGCCTTATCTACTTTATATACCTCGTCTGTGACATCTGCTTCCGTAGTCTAGGTTGTAGTTTTGCTTTACTTTCAGCATCTTCTCGAGTGTTAGTATACGGCAGCGGCGCGGCGGCGCTGAGCCGGCTCAGCTACACGATGCTGCTAGTGCACGGCGCTGTCGCCAACTACATGCTGCTCTCTATTGACGCACCACTATGTCATCAAACACTATGTATTGTAAGTATCATTCATTTGTTTACTAGAATAGTCTCTCCGGTACAGTAGTACCCAACTGATAAGGCGCGTCGTGAAACTTCGTTCGCACAGAAAATAAAGTATGGCCCGAAGATTAACGAAATAATGCTTAAAACTTACAATCAACCTTAGAGCACTACTATAAGGTTCATAATACAGTGCAGCTGTTAGTTCCGTCTCACTCGCAAGTGACGCCCCTCCGCACACATGGCGGCAGCTGCCGACCAATAGCATTTCCCGCGCTTTGAACATGTATCTTCTGCGCAGGTACATCGGTAAGCCATATTAGTTGGGTACTACTGTATCTATTTATGCAGTTTCGGTCCTAGGAGGACTCGTGAAGGTCGAATATTGCAATTATTTCATGACGGTTGATATCAATTCAAAACTAAGGTTTTCCTATTTATAAGAAGGTGATTATGACTCCAGAGCCTAAACTGAATAAAGTCTGTGTTGGAGTTAGTTTTTTTTTATACACATGCAGCTAAATGTTGATTGAGTGTATATCACTGCACTGAACTTGTCGAGTCTATTTTTAAAGGAGTATGAACCCTGTTTTTACATTGATAACTATGTTGTCATTATGGCAGTGGATGTACTTCGCGGGTACATCCCTAGCGTCGGTGTTGGCAGCGCTAGTATTGTCCGTTCTGGTGGAGATGCCGAGCTGCAGCCTGCTTAGGAGCCTCTCTGACTGCGCCGTCTAGCGGACTACTATACAAACTAACTTGGACCCATAAGATGGGTTGCATTTTACAAGCAAAGATGCACTGTATTGTTATCCATATAAGAATCATAACGTCCGTGGGCATCTTTGTTTTGAAAACCACACGTTTTATTTTGACCTTTATGTTGTTAGTATAGTCCCACAAACTTATCTGGCCCGGAGAGAGTCGCTATTATCGCATTTGGTGGAGCAAACAACCAATAAACGTAGTTTTTATGTAGGTATTAGGACAAAATGGCGTCGTTAGTTCTTCTTTTGGCCACCGGGCCAGATTAGTTTGTAGGACTATAATACGTGTAGTTAAGTGAAATGTAATCTATGCGCAATGTTTCATAAAAAAAAGATACTATTGTAAAAATTCATGCGACAATTCATCAATGACTTTGCTTCCAAAACTGTCCACTAGGAGCGCTGTTCGAATCTTCATACATAATAGTTTGTGATACATAATGTTCACCGCAGTCGCTACCGAGCATCGTTTATGTTACCATAATAGTAGGTACGGTAAATAAGGTCGAAGGATATGTATAATTGTAATAGTAGCCTCAGGACCCACAATTATGCATCTATTGTATATTTAAGATTATTTATAATCAGTCAATAAGAATTACATTCATCGTATAGTACCCCGAGTGTAAAGCATTAACGAAAATAAACACATACTATCGCGTTTGAGTTAACTATAAATTAGTATGGGAGTATTCCGCTAGAGGCGCTGTGCCAACTCGTATAGATAAATGTCGTAAACGCAAACGCGTTGGTAAGCGTTTACTAACGTAAATTCTTTACACTCGAGGTAAAGGGCTACTTTTCAAAGACAGCTAAATTCTCTGGGGTTATTTTAGACATCATTATTAATAACTGAATAAATATTGAGTTTGAGTTACTATGTTATGTGGTCTTCTATGAACCAAACTCTAAAAAAATAACTTCTTTCATACATTTTGATCGTGCAGATATACTAAATATGCTATATATGCTGATATATTACTATGAAAAGTTTGATTTCTGTTTCGCAATTTCAGAGTTTGTCTCAGTAAAAGTTTTTCGTAGTGATGCCTAAAATAAGCTCAGTGGGCTTGGTGCGAGTTTCTTAACGCGCTCGTTAATGTTAACGTTAAGTCTAATTTTTATGGCGCAGAATTAGGCGCTGCCAATTGCCGCTAGGCGGCTCTAGTCCAATGCCATACAAATTAGAGTTAACTTAGACCTTATCGATCGCGTTAAAAACTCGCACTAAGCCCTCTGATGATGAATCACAATCAACTCTGTATCGTGTTTTTTTATCGAATTTTATGGACTTTCTGATTATTTGTGTATAGTAATAAAACAGAAAACATATTAATTGTTCGTATTTTATTTGTTGTATTTATTAAAAAAAATATAATTATTTAAAACTATCTATGATATTTACAGCCTATTTACATAATATTATGTATATAAGTCGATAAATATGTACATTTATTATTATATAACATTTTTAATTTACAAAATTGTGTATAATTTTTTATCATAATATTGTCATGATTTTCACATTATTTACATGCATTGGTTTGACTTAATTTTTGTAATAATTTTTTATATATTTGAAGTGCCTAAAATAACAAAAATTAAAAACCAGATTTATGCACATTTGGCAGTTTTATTCGTGACTAACTTTCACCCGGTTTCATCCGCATGTGAGAACCGGTTCAATATCTACAGCTCAACCAAACATACATACATAGGTAAATATTTGTATTTCTTATATTTTACAACTAAACATTAATTAAATCAGTTCTTATAATAATTATACAATTGTCATAATATTACAATCATTCAATATTTCACAATGTGTGTGTTTCTCATGCAAACTTCCAAAAACATAAAAATAATATTAATTTGGTCACACTCAAACAAGTATCTTAAAAGCAATGGAATTGAATTATGATATAGGTATGTCTGAAAGTTCTTACATACCTTACTTTAAATTTGAATCTTTTGCATAATTCATCACATACAATTACCTACAGATTTCTATAGAATCACATTAAATAATTGTTGTACTGATGCTTATGTCACAGACGAAGCGAAGCTGTAGAATTCGCTTTTACAATCGGCCTAAGGCTTTTTATAAAACTATATTACGCCTAATTTACCTAGAGATACAGGGCCCGTCCTCTTTAAATGACAATCGATACTTCAAGAATCAAAAACATCTTGCGTTAAACGAAAATAACTCTTATATCATACAGCCAGGTACCAATTTTATTTTAAACTCAACTCAAAATAGGCTTTAATTTCCAAAGTTTAGGTACAAAATATACATACAGACGATCAGCGGCTGCGGATCAGTTGAGGGCCATAGAAAAAAAACGTCTGCAGGTCAGTTTTTGTACCTTAACACAAATTTTAGTAGAAAGTGACCCTTCTGCAGTTGTCCTGGTCATCGTTAGTAAGCGATCCACCTTTGTACGGGATTGACATAAGAGATTGTTAAAAATCACGTGATATTTCGATTTGAAATGTCAATCCCATACAAAGGTTGATCGTTTACTGTCGATGACGATTGTCGATAACCATCTTGTCTACTGGCCCTGAAGTTACATCGCTGTCCATTGAGCAAGTGTAAAGTCCCACCGCCTCGTATTCAGAGCGAACTACAAGGTTGGCGCGATCTGTCCTACTTCTTTGCTGTGCTTAAATTCCTTTTACCATTTTATCAATGTCCTTTAGCATTTATTTGTACACAAAGCGTATCGCACTAGTCGTCAACCCGTCTTTTGTAATAGACGTGAGTCGATGAAGTCACACTCGATGTGGTTTCCGATGCGGCTGCACTATCTTGAGCATGGTGACTATTGGCGCTTCGAACGCGATCGAGATCACAAACGCGAGGAAATATGATATCACCGTCAGACCCAGGAATAGCACGAACTGTTGATAGGAAATTACAATTTAATGTGTTAAAATCGGTGAAAATTTTATACGGTGTGGATCATACACATAAATTTAAACAGAAGTCCATCCGTATGAAAACCAACCGTGCCACTTTACCTACTATGATGTGACAATGCTGGCATTAGAGCTATACTTAACGTGACAATGAAGCGATCGTATTTGTCAGCTAAAACACATCCCTCGCTACACATCTCTGGGCCACATTTCCTTTTCCCCCTCCCCTAAGAGCTCTGGCGTTACTCACGCACTGGAACACAACTTTACACGACATCGTTAGAAGAGCCGATAATCTTTGGGGAAGAATCTCTCATGGCGCGCACCGAGCGGGATGACCTCCCACCAGGTGGACCTGGTTCGAGTCGCTGGGCACCGCTGGATGCAAGCGGTCCAAAACCGTTTGAAGTAGAAGTCAATAGTGGGAAGCCTACGTTCAGTTCCGTTCCTATGGTTGTTGACATAGAGATAGTTAATACCCCGGAATGGGATACTTTTTGTTTCGGCAAAATATAAGATGCCCAGGGAATGGAATTACGAGACTAGATTTTGCAGAATTATGAATATCTATCCCGAATTTTTAGTATACACCTAACTGCTGTAGGTACTCAGATTACGTTGCCATATGGAGCTTGCAACACACGTACTCTGGCAACTTTACTCACGCAGGAACACAACAAAGTTATTTGGCTGCGGTATTCTGTAAGGTGGAGGAACTTCCCCAGTCGATCTGCTCTTTGAGCTAATAAACGCTATACTCTACCTCTCTTAATCAAGTTTGGACGGCATCTATATGAATGAATAAAAGTATGGTAGTGTAGTGTACTGACCACGAGCAGCTCCCCCAGGTGTATGGGGTGCGTGAGGTGCATGGCCACGTAGAGCAGCACCACCGGGTGCACCAGGTACGGCATCTATATGAATGATTAAAGGTATGGTAGTGTAGTGTACTGACCACGAGCAGCTCCCCCAGGTGTATGGGGTGCGTGAGGTGCATGGCCACGTAGAGCAGCACCACCGGGTGCACCAGGTACGGCATCTATATGAATGATTAAAGGTATGGTAGTGTAGTGTACTGACCACGAGCAGCTCCCCCAGGTGTATGGGGTGCGTGAGGTGCATGGCCACGTAGAGCAGCACCACCGGGTGCACCAGGTACGGCATCTATATGAATGATTAAAGGTATGGTAGTGTAGTGTACTGACCACGAGCAGCTCCCCCAGGTGTATGGGGTGCGTGAGGTGCATGGCCACGTAGAGCAGCACCACCGGGTGCACCAGGTACGGCATCTATATGAATGATTAAAGGTATGGTAGTGTAGTGTACTGACCACGAGCAGCTCCCCCAGGTGTATGGGGTGCGTGAGGTGCATGGCCACGTAGAGCAGCACCACCGGGTGCATCAGGTACGGCATCTATATGAATGATTAAAGGTATGGTAGTGTAGTGTACTGACCACGAGCAGCTCCCCCAGGTGTATGGGGTGCGTGAGGTGCATGGCCACGTAGAGCAGCACCACCGGGTGCACCAGGTACGGCATCTATATGAATGATTAAAGGTATGGTAGTGTAGTGTACTGACCACGAGCAGCTCCCCCAGGTGTATGGGGTGCGTGAGGTGCATGGCCACGTAGAGCAGCACCACCGGGTGCACCAGGTACGGCATCTATATGAATGATTAAAGGTATGGTAGTGTAGTGTACTGACCACGAGCAGCTCCCCCAGGTGTATGGGGTGCGTGAGGTGCATGGCCACGTAGCGCAGCACCACCGGGTGCACCAGGTACGGCATCTATATGAATGATTAAAGGTATGGTAGTGTAGTGTACTGACCACGAGCAGCTCCCCCAGGTGTATGGGGTGCGTGAGGTGCATGGCCACGTAGAGCAGCACCACCGGGTGCACCAGGTACGGCATCTATATGAATGATTAAAGGTATGGTAGTGTAGTGTACTGACCACGAGCAGCTCCCCCAGGTGTATGGGGTGCGTGAGGTGCATGGCCACGTAGAGCAGCACCACCGGGTGCACCAGGTACGGCATCTATATGAATGATTAAAGGTATGGTAGTGTAGTGTACTGACCACGAGCAGCTCCCCCAGGTGTATGGGGTGCGTGAGGTGCATGGCCACGTAGCGCAGCACCACCGGGTGCACCAGGTACGCGCAGTACGTCACGCGCGAGAACGGGTACAGCACCGGCGCCGACAGCAGCCCTCGCACCCAACCTGACACGACACCACACCACACAACAACACTATATTATTATTATCTTACTCATACACTTAGAACATTAATAGAGGGCACGGGCAAAATACCTTGAATCGAAGTGCGCTTACATAGTTTGAAGCGTCATACTTCTGAACAGGTGCTTGTGGGGGCTGGTCTGCTTAAGTTTGCTATTTATTTACTTATTAAATATTTATTCAGTCTACTTTGTAATTTTGCCGCCGCGCCTGGGCACGCAATTGTTTTCAGTGCGATTAGAATGTAAATATTATGTAATGAGTCTAAGCTTGTTTTGAAAAGAGTAATGCTGAGTTTATTTCCGGCTCTTCTCAGCAAATGCAACCTTCCGAACCGGTATTAGAGAGTCAGACTTTTCATAAGTGCCTGCGAAAGTCTATTTGAATAAATGATTTTGAATTTTGAACAACTAATATACATATAATAAATAAGTAAATATCCTGGGACATTCCTCACACACGGTCATCTGATACCAAACTAAGCAGAGCTTGTACTATGGAAACCAGATAACTGATATAATACATAAATCATTTAGTGTACGATATATCTGTGAATGCATTTATATGGAAACAGCTCACACTTTGCATAAATTAACGTTACGTTAACGCTATCGCTCTTTAATATTCTAACTATATTATTCAATTCGTTACGGAGGTTCAAAAAGTTAGAGTCATATCGCCTTTTATAAAAAAAAACATCGGTCTGAGGCATATGTTGTAAGATGGGTAATTCCCTTACTGTACCCATCTGATAGAGTCGGATGCGCCAGAAATATTGGCATTAGCAAAGAAACAACTAATCAATGACACTACAAATAATTAAAAGGATAAAATTACTGAATATTTAAAATGAACAAGGGTCTAATTGAAATAAACAGTCAAATCCAAACCACCTAGTTAAGTATATTGACTCACTATCAGCTGTATTAAATAACTGAAAAAAAAGTCCCCTAGCTTAATCCTAATGCTGTAAAATTAATGTATATATTTGATAAGCGTGACTGACCTCCATGTCCAGTAGAACAGGCAATAATGACCCATCCGACACACGCGGCCCACAGCGAGTGAGAGAGCGCGCTGTATATCGCCGCCGACGCGACGCCCAGCTCAGTCTTGTACAGCCCGAAGATCAGGAACAGCAGAGTCGCCGAACAGACTATCCAGCCTACCCATGCCCATACCTGGGAACAAATTTAAGTTGTTATTATGTATGTCTAGAGATTACAAAGTGGCGGCAACATATCTTTATGTTGATAATAATGGAAATAATGCATACTCTGCTCATCCTGATCTTCAAGTTAGTCTTGAAAAGTATCCATCCAGTGAGCATGCCCACAAGATAAGGCCCGAGCCTCGTCCAGGGCTTGTCGTAGATCTTGTCGAACTGTGTGAACGGGTCCTCGCTGTTAGGGATGTGTTCGTTGCTCCAGGATACGAACCCGGTAGTTATCAGGGATGACACGAAGAACACTGCTGTTAATGCTGCTGATAGCTTGAAGTGACTGTGGAAAGAATTAAAGTTAAAAACCAAGATATTTACAGAGAGATAGAAATTAGAGTGATGACATACGGGACAGAGACGTGGTCTTTCACTGCTTGCCGCATAAATAAGCTCAGAGTCACTCAGCGAGCTATGGAACGAGATATGCTCGGAATTTCTCTACGTGACAGGGTCCGAAACGAGGCCATTTGTAGGAGAACAAAAATGACGGACATAGCTCGTAGAGTTAGTAAGCTGAAGTGGCAATGGGCAGGCCACATCGCTCGAAGAGCCGATAACCGATGGGGAAGGAAGGTTCTCTCATGGCGACCACGTAGTGGTGCGCGCCGAGCGGGACGACCTCCTACTGCGTGCAGGTGGACCGACGACCTGGTCAGAGTCGCTGGCCGCCGCTGGATGCAAGCGGCCCAGAACCGTTTCAAGTGGAAATCAATGGGGAATGGATGGATGTCCACTGCTGAACATAGGCCATGTTCAGCAGTGGACATCCATGGGCTGATATGATGATGATGATGATGAGAAATTAGAAGATCAGATCAGTGTGGGAATTTTGATGATTGAGTTACCTTGTAGCCAAAATGAGAAGGATGGCGCTCACAGCATAGAACTGTGTGTCGTCTGAGAGATACCAACTCCATAACATGCACTGAAAATATCAAGAACAATTAAATTAATCGCAAACTAAACTGTGAATTTAAAGTTTCTTTGGGGTATGGTACTTATGGCTCTCTCGTAATTAATTCCATGGTAATCAAATAAAGATAAAGGGGTCTTCAAAAAGTAGCGGGTTATTAACTCAAGAGAGAAACAAACATATTCAATTCAAATTTTATGTACTGTGGATCCAACTTATGCTCTTTGATTTTGGGAATCTCTTCTGAGCATTTTCATTTGGATGGATATCTATGAATCTGTTGAGGACATTCCAATAATTGAGAGATAAACAGCCGTCGTAAATATATGGTGCTCACCATCTGTTCGACAGGGAAGAGAGTGTTAATATATAGCAGGTTGCGCCACCAGTAGTGCGGGCAGGTCTCGTGGTCCATCGCCGGCGGCTCGAACACAGCGTTGTGCCAGAACCACTTCATCGTCACCTCCACCACGCCGAGCATGAACAGGTATGGTGCTGTTAGTCTGAAATACATTTACATTTGTTTGGTCTCTTTATTTGATCATTTTTTAGGGTTCCGTAGCCAAATGGCAAAAAACGGAACCCTTATAGATTCGTCATGTCTGTCTGTCTGTCTGTCTGTCTGTCTGTCCGTCCGTATGTCACAGCCATTTATTTCAGAAACTATAAGAACTATAATGTTGAAACTTGGTAAGTAGATGTATTCCGTGAACCGCATTAAGATTTTCACACAAAAATAGAAAAAAACAATAAATTTTGGGGGTTCCCCATACTTGGAACTGAAACTCAAAATTTTTTTTTTCATCAAACCCATAAGTTTGGGGTGTCTATGTCTTCAAAAATGATATTGAGGTTTCTAATATCATTTTTTTCTAAACTGAATAGTTTGCGCGAGAGACACTTCCAAAGTGATAAAATGTGTGTCCCCCCCCAGTAACTTCTAAAATAAGAGAATGATAAATATATAAAAAATATATGATGCAAACTTGAAAATTGGTTTGAACGAGATCTAGTATGTAGTTTTTTTTTAATACGTCAGAAATTGAAATTAATATCAAATACTCAGTTCTATACTACCATTTACTTATATACCTACAGGTTTGTACGGAACCCTCGGTGCGTGAGTCTGACTCGCACTTGGCCGGTTTTTTTTTCCATAACCCGCGATAAAGATTTTGAATCACATTACTCAGTTTTTGGGAATCTTTTAGCGCGTATGTCAAGTTTAGATTATATATATTTAGTTAAAGATTATCTGAGCCAACCAACCTAGCAAATCTGTAACCCATGAGTCCAAGGAATTGGATTACGCCAGAAGTGAGTTTTCTGCGGCCTTTGGTGAGTAGATCCAGCTTGCCCTTCGCGTTCGTGCGGAAGTATAGGAACGTCACCAACATGCCACTGAAAGAATAAAAAAATGTTTCATCAATATGGACTTATTGGTATCTCATCCATGTCATCATGTCTCATAAATAAATGTATAGGCCCTCCGCAGTTACTTTCTGTATATTCTGTGCTACATTCGTCATTTAACTATGAAAATATATCTTATCTGCTGTAATTCTTTATAAGATTACAAAGAATTGGTGCTGTGTCTAGGTTGCTTTTGAATGTTGTAATAGTTACCCGAGACAGAAGAATGTATCAACGCAGTAGACAGCGCTGAGGATCAGTTGGAACCAGAAGCTCTTCTCGAGGATCGCTCGCAGCGCGGTGTTGTCTGCATACTGAAATATGTAGACTCATTTTAAATAAAGGATATAATCATAATTAATCATAGTATCGTATGCTTCATACGCGATTGAAACCGTGGTAGTTAGTACGGCAGGGATTTTTAATTTTTTCATGAAAACATACCTTGAACACGACAATACAGGTATGTCCAAAGATGATCCACACCATGGAGAGGCACCTGAGGCCGTGCACCACCGGCACGGTGTCCGAGCCGACCGACTGGTCGAGGATCTGCAGGATGTTCGCCTTCATCGAGAACGACAGCAGCAGCTCGGACCAGACACCTGGATGACGTTAAAGTGTTCATAAGTTGGGTGAATAAGGATCTAAGTATATCTAAGTCGGACGATTCTTCCACGGGTAAGCACTGGTTCCTGGTATTGTTAAATCATTTTGAAATAAACTGGATGATTGCACGGACAAAAAACTTCAAAACTATAATGTGCGAAGACACTACCAAACTGCTCATCATCATGAACAAATAAATAAATATTCAGCACTTAAACTACCCAGGTACTTCCTTTGTGAGTGAGGTCCACAAATATGATGTTCAAACCCAGATTGGATTGGACGTAAACTGGAACAATATACAGACATTTTTGTACGAGTATGACTCACTAAGCTTGATCTCCTCGCTGGAGCTGGTGGAGGCGGTGTCGGCGGTGAGCTGCTCCTCGGACGTGTTGCTGCTCAGAGCTATGTTGTTGTTCACGCTGTACATTGACTTGCCTGCACAATCATTGGTTTTAGTATATAATAAAATGTGCCCTTCATGAGTGCCCTACTGGTGCCTAAAATGAATAAATGCATGAACATGTCTGTATGTCCTGAGACTGGGTGTTAAGTATGTATTTACAAACAAAACGAAGTATATATATTATATCAGTTATCTGGTTCCCATAGTACAAGCTCTGCTTAGTTTGGGATCAGATGACCGTGTGTGAGGAATGTCCCAGGATATATATCAAAGCACTTTAATATTGCATTGTCAATTTCTGAGCTAAATGAGAGCTAATGTGCAGCTTCTCGGGAAGTTAGACAGATAAGGAATCGTGTGTTCTTTAATAGTTACCATTAGCAACAGTAATATCATGCAGTGTGCTGAGGTCGAGCTTGTGGTCGTTCCGCGGGGCGGCGGCGGTGTCGGTGAGGTTGCGCGCGCGCTGCCGCCGCCGCCGCGCCGACCGCGACAGACGCATGTCGTACGCAGTCGCCGCTATCAGGATCACACCTACTATACTGCTTACACCACTGGAAATAACGGGGAAAAGGCTGTAGGTTTTAGAATATTAGTCGTTTTACCGCTCAAGAATACAGCAGCCAAATCGTGTTGATGTACACCTATGGTTCATCATGATCATCATCAGCCTTTTTTTAAATCCACTGCTGGATATAGGCCTCTCCCAGAGCGCGCCTTTCGGTTTCTTGCCACCCGTATCCAGCCCAGTCCGGCCACTTTTTTGAGGTTGTCAGTCCATCGGGCTGGGGGGCGCCCTACACTACGTTTGACTCCACTCTAAGACTCGTCTGCTCCACCGACCGTCGGTTCTGCGGCAGATTGCCACTTTAGCTTGCTAATTCGTTGAGGTATGTTGGTTACTATTATGTTTAAGTTTGTAAAATTATTGGCTGGAGTGTCTTACGGTAAAACACGTCAGCCAATTATCCTTTTTGTTCAAATGTTTCAATGATAAGGACATTATGAAAAGATACTTCCATGGAAACTATTTCGACGCCTGGTTATAGTGTGTATAAGAATCATTATCCTCATTTTGTAACTCCAGTGAAAGCTAACAACCCACTTTAAATGATAACAACCGGTATTATTCGCACACGACACAGTGTGAAGCCGGGAGGCAATATTTGAACACAATTATGATAATATGACCAAATGGTTCTGTAACCGGAATGTTTGTTTCACAATAACTGTTTAAGGTTTGTTTTCCAACACTAAGCAAGCAGAATTATAAACTGGTGATATTTAGAAGATTCCTTAGGATGAGGCTAATCGAGCGTAATTTTGTATGAGTCGCGTAATTTACTTTGCATTTGGGCCATACTAGACGCAAAATACTTCGTTACGCGCGTATTCCGTAGAACTGTATGATGTTCTATTGCCTGGAGAAGTAAGAACGAGAGCGTTCAAATAAGTATAGAAAGAGCGAAATACGGCCAGCTGGTGAGTCAAAGCAACCACATGGTAACCAATTTTCATCAACGTAAATTACGCTCGCCTGACCTCAAGTTCACCTTTAGTAACATTTTCTCTTATACACCTATGTCTATGAAATTGTTTATATCATTGTAATACCTCTGTTATTTCTAGCGGTCGAAGACTTCTTTGAGGTTAACACTTAAAGATTGGATATGCAACAACTCATTTAGAAATTAGTCAGTCACATTACACACTGAATGATCTATACGACTTATGACAACTACTCTACAAAAATGCTGATTTAGAAGCTGTACTTTTTGTTTATATGCATTTCGGCCATGGTCTCGTTTTGTCTTTTATTATTTAGATTATTTTAACTGTCGTCAAAACGGTCAAAATACACTGACGTGATGTATAAAAAAGCCACTAACTTATGAAATATTTCGGAAACCACGCAAGACAGCTTCTTCATGTTAAAAGCAACGTACATACGTAAATATATTTAAAGGAACAACAAATTTTTGTTTCATCCTACTAAATTCCTTTTTTTCAAGAAGCTATCTTGCGTGGTTTAGGTAATATTTCATGATGTTAGTGGCTTTTTATATTGCTCGTCGTGTATTTACTGTAAACTCTCGACCTTGTATTACTTTGTAAGTAGCTAATTAAAATTTAACGCGATTGTAATAATGACTAAGGTTTTGTTAGCCGTTGTTCAATAATTTACGTAGATTTTAATACCTCAAGTTCATTTGTCACTGTGTACAGCCACAGTCTTAAATCAAACTCAATTATAATTTATCCAGCCCCCCTAGACAAGTTGGTTGTCGATAATCGTCATCGTTAAGACGATCAACCTTTGTATGGGATTGACATAAGAGATTGTTACAAATCACGTGATATTTCGATTTGAAATGTCCATCTCATAGAAAGGTTGATTGTTTACTGTCGACAGCCATCTTGTCTACTGGCCCTGGTCAATAAGATGATCTAGTGTTTTCACCAAGTCTTTATTTATTTATAAGGTTGCTATTTCGGTATTACTTGTCCATCAGTAAGGGTTTCTTCAAAAATTTAAGCAAATTAAGCACAGTGAATATTCGAAATAGAGAAATATTCTGAGCATTGCTTGCTTTGATCAGTTATATATCACTCTTCTCTTTTTTCCGGTTCCGGTGTCGGACAGTAAACACTCTTTGTTGTAGCTCGCCGTAATTAATTTCAGTTTCGGTGTGAATTCCAACTTTTATAACTTCTAATCACTTTCAACATCGGAAAAAGATACCACTTCATAGTTGGCATACATATTTAAGTAACTGCAGCTGCGAAGTGAATCAAAATCGTCGTCACCTTCTTGGATCGAAGAGGTTAGAAAACGTTAGAAAACGATTGTTGTGACAGTTCAAGTCTGTTCAAGTGCTAGTGCTACCAACCGCTCGGAGCATAGACTACACCACCTGTCATCTGTCAAGTACGGTGCGTTCCAAATACTAATAAATTTGAGTTTCCAACATAAAATCAGTGCTGCCATCCGAAAAAAAAAAAAAAAAACCGCTAAAACTATGGATATGGAAATATTTTGGCAAAAAATGAAGGAACAAATGGCAACGCAAACAAAAGAAATAACCGAGGCGGTCACCAAAAATGTAACTGAAAGCATAAACGAAAAGCTAACTCTACTCGTAGAAGAAAATAAAGGTTTGAAGATAGAAGTTAAGAGTTTGCAAGATAAGATTAAGTTTATGGAAGAAGATAGAAGAAAGAATAATCTTATTTTCTTTGGAGTGAAAGAGGAAAACAGCAGTGAGTCTCTGATTGAATGCATTGTGACCCTTCTTAAAAACGAGATGAACATCCACACCAACCCCCAAGAAATATGCAAAGTTCACAGACTGGGAGAAAAAGGCAATAGAACACGCCCTATCCTTGTTACCTTCACAACAACCTGGAGAAGAAATGAAGTTTATAAGAACAAAAAGAAACTTTCTTCGGATATTTATATCAAGGAGGATTACACTAAGGAAGTTTTGGAAAAGAGAAAGCAGCTATTGCCTCAACTCAAAGAGGAAAAAGCAAAGGGTAAAATATGTTACTTCATTAAAGACAAAATAGTTGTAAAAGAGCCCAAGGAGGATAAAAGAGACAAAAGGAAAAGGGACTGCATTGATTCTCCAAATAAATCACCTAATCAACAAGAGGTGCTTGCTCCAAAGAAAATCAACAAAACAAACATGCTCGACTATGTTGCACGTGGCAGATCTGCATCCCAATCACTAGGAAAGACAAAAAACGATCAGTAGACATCGACAACCGAAAACCAAAACAACCCAACAATATATTTTCACCCAACGAAACTTCAAATATCACCCCAAGACGGCCGGTCACCGTGGGGGAAAGCGACCACTACCCTCCAAATATCCCTTTCACACATACACCAAAAACTTTTGAAAACCAGAAGCAAGATAACAAATATATATACATAGCAACATATAACACACTCTCACTGAGATTAGAAGAAAACCTAAAAGAACTGATGTGCGCTCTCGAACATGTAAAATGGGACATAATCGGCTTGAGCGAAGTAAGGCGAAACGGCGAAGCTATTGAAGAGTATAGGCAATTCATATTGTACTACAAAGGAGAAACACCAGGAAGGCATGGAGTGGGTTTTTTGATCAGGAAGGAACTGAAAAACTGCATCGAAGAAATAGTCGGCATATCCGAACGTATAGCTGTGCTGAATATAGTGATCCCACCTAGCAAAGAAAAGTGGTCAATAGTGCAAATCTATTCACCAACTGAGCAATCTACCTTAACAGAAATCGATTCCTTTTACTCTTCTTTAAATACTGCTATTAAAGAACATACACACAAAAACTGTATAGTAATGGGTGATTTCAACGCACAAATTGGAACTCTAAGAGACGGAGAAGACGCCATATTAGGCCCTTATAGTAGCGGTAAAAGTAAAAGAACCAGAAACGGACAAAAGCTCCTGGAAATGTCTTTTGAAAATAATATGGAAATTCTGAATTGCCATTACAAAAAAAGACCTTCAAGAAGATGGACATGGATCTCGCCGGATGGCAGGTATAAAAATGAAATAGACTACATCCTAACGAACAGAAGGAAATCATTCGATGACTGTGGCACCATCAGTAATCTTAACTTTAACAGCAACCATAGAATGCTCAGAGCATGTCTAAACATAACTTCGGCTTCAAAAACAAGTCGACCTTTCAAGATTAAAACACTTACTACGAGCACAACGCCAACTGCCATTATTAAAGAAAAACTTAAAACTGTCGACAATTCATCTCTCCAACACTTAAGCACTCAAGAAAAATACAATCTAATACATGAAATACTGACCACAAGATCAGAAAGCAAAGTTAAAGGAGAACTAAAGAAAAATGAATATACATTATCAGACAAAACAAAAGAATTGTTAGAAAAAAGGGCCATACTTATTAATGTAAGAAAAAAAACACAGAACGTAAGAAAAGAAATATGCAAAATAAGCAAAGAAATCAAAACGCACATGAGGAAAAACAGAGAACGTCTTAGACTTGGGACTTTTGAAAAACACATTGCCAAGACCGGAGGCATCAAAAGAGCTCTTAAGGTTTTGTCTGACAAAACAAACTGGATACCTAACATAAAAGACAAAAGTTTGAAGATAAGAACTAAAAGACCTGATATATTATCAATCGCTACAAAATTCTACGAAGACCTGTATTCAGGAAAGACTTACTCTGACGAAACCGAGCTAAACAAGACCGACAGTGTACCTCCTATAATGGTAGAAGAAGTAAATAAAGCAATACAAACACAAAAAAAAGACAAAGCTCCCGGACCCGATCAAATCAACAACGAACTGCTAATGGAGTGTAAAGACATAATTGCGCCAATATTCACATACATCTTCAACGACATCCTACAAAGTGAAATAATACCAGCACAGTGGACTACCTCAACGATCATATTGTTACATAAAAAGGGTGACAAGAGTCAAATAAACAACTACAGACCCATCAGTCTAATGTCCAATGTTTACAAAGTTTTTGCGAAGGTAATTCTTAACCGAATATCCAAAACTCTCGACGAGAACCAGCCCAGAGAGCAAGCTGGCTTCAGGAGTGGGTATTCAACACTGGATCACATACTCGTTGTAAGACAAATTTTTGAGAAGAACAAGGAGTATAATGTACCATTCTATTGCTGTTTTATAGACTACTGCAAGGCATTCGATTCGATCGAACATGAAAAAATCTGGCAAAGTCTAAAAAACCAAGGAGTGGAACATAAATATATAAGAATTTTAAAAAACATTTACATAGACAGTACGGCCAAGATCAAGCTAGAAAAAGAGGGACGGAAAATTCAAATCAACAGAGGAGTACGCCAAGGCGACCCGCTATCGCCAAAATTATTCACAGCGCTTTTGGAACAAATTTTCCGTAAATTGGATTGGGAACGATATGGTTTCAACATAAACGGAGAAAGTTTGACCCATTTACGATTTGCGGATGATATTGTAATATTTGCCACCACAAAAACTCATCTCCAAAACATGCTCGAGGAGCTGGAAAAAGAGAGCCGTGCAGTAGGCCTAACAATGAACACGTCTAAAACCAAAGTCATGACAAACACGATAGAAGAACCAATTATTATAAACGGTGAACCCATAGAATATGTACAGGAATATACCTATTTGGGACAACTAATCTCACCTAATGATATAATGTCAAAAGAAATAGAGACAAGGATAGGAAATGCATGGAAAAGCTATTGGAGACTGAAGGAAGTTATGAAAAACTCAGAAATAAGCATGTTCTATAAGAAAAAGCTGTATAACACCTGCATATTACCTGTTCTCACATACGGTTGCCAGACTTGGGCTCTTACGAAAGCACAAACTAAAAAATTAGAAACCTGCCAGACGGCAATGGAGAGGAGTATGCTTAACATCAGAAAAATCGATAAAATCAGAAACAAAACTATCAGGAAACATACCAAAATAGACGATGTCACATCAAGAGTAAAAAAACTAAAGTGGAAATGGACAGGTCACATCTTGAGAGGAATAGAAAAATGGAACAAGCGAATGATATTTTGGTACCCTAGAAACACCAAAAGAAATCGAGGAAGACAGTTCCGAAGATGGGTTGATGATATAAAGGCAACAGCAGGGAAAACATGGACTAGAGTAGCGCTAAATAGAAGAGAATGGAATGAAATGGAGGAGGCCTTTGCCAAAGTGGGGCAAACAGACCAAGTTGTCGATGTCAACTCATAGCAATTGAGTCAACAATAGTATCTAATCTAATGTAAAAAAAAACAAAATTGTGTCTGAATAAAGGCTTATTATTATTATTATTATTCACTTTATTTATTTTTCTTCTTAAAATTATTTTTTTATAACATTAATAAAAATAAAATTCAAAAATATTATAAAAAACCTAATCCTATGTATATATGATTATTTTTTTTACAATATCTTTACAAAATCTAAAAATGTTATAAAAAACCTAATTCTAGAGTCCCGCCGGTAGCGGGGTAGGTCCCAAGCTACCGGTGGTTAGGGCCGCAGAGAGAGGAACCTCCTGACGATGCGTGCCGTGTCCAGAAGTACCGCTTTCTGTATCTGACCCTTGACCCAGCCATCTAGCGAGAGACTCTCAAGGTGTTGGTCGAGACTCTTCGCTATGAGACCGTTCGCCGAAACAACTATAGGAACAATGATCGTCGAATCAACATCCCACATGGCGGTTACCTCGTGAGCCAAGTCAAGGTACTTGCTGAGCTTGTCCTTCTCGGCCTTCACGAGGTTCTCGTCATGGGGGATGGTGATGTCGACGAGCACTGCCCGGCGCTTCAATCGATCTGTCAGCACGATATCAGGCTTATTGGCTACAATAGTCCTGTCCGTGATGACAGATCGATCCCAATAGAGCGTGGCACGACAATTTTCGAGAACTGGCGCAGGTGCGTACTTATAGTACGGTATTTCGGACTCTACAAGGCCGTATTGAAGAGCAAGTTGCTGGTGAATGATTCTGGCTACTAGGTTATGTCTGTGCAAGTACTCGCCGTTAGCAAGATGAGAACAACCGGAGATAATATGCCTGAGTGACTCTCCGGGACGGCGGCATGCTCGACAGATGTCGACCGTACCGTCCCTCAGGATATATTTCCGGTAGTTATTCGTCTTGATAACTTCGTCCGCAATTGCACAGACAAAACCTTCGGTTTCCCCAAAGAGGTCACCGAAGCGTAGCCAGTTCACCGACGCGAGCAGATCTACATCGGGCCCTGTTAGGGCCCTGTAGAACCGCCCGTGTAGCTCCTTACTCTTCCATACGTCCTTGCGGTCCTCGGTGCTTAGCACCTTTGGTCTGCGCCAGTTCTCGTTTGCCAAGGATAACGGGGTGAGGCCCCTGTCTACTGCCACCACATCGCGATGCATCCCGCACTCGTTGTCAAGGAAATACTTCCTAAGACTGTACACCTCGTGGTTGTGGAGATTCTTGGCGTTTTATTATTATTATTATTATATCACTCTTCTCAACCTATGTCTACCTGAGAATAGCCTGTCAATAGAAGGTCCATCATCCAAAGAACTCAATGTACATTTTTAGATGTAGGTAAAATAGGCTGACGTTTGGTAGTCAATACCTCGTCATAGTTTCGTGAGTTCCACTCCTTTGCTGTTCGCACACGGAACGACTAAGCTAAGCGTTGTGTCCATATAAGCGGCATGTCGACGTGTGGGTGATGAGGGATGGAGGAGTAATACTCACAGTAAGACCTGGAAGGTCGGATCCCCCATGTAAGTGTACCCGCCGTGCTGCGGCGAGCGCACGGACACGACGGTGTGGTTGAGCAGCGGCGCGCGCGCGCCCGACACCAGCTCCGCCACCGCGCCGCGCGAGCACGACCGCGGCAGGCACAGCCCCAGGTGGAGGGTACGCCGCTGGGGGGGGGGAATTAGATGTTAGAGGGATGCATCAATATTAGGGCCATTACAAATAAATATCCTGGGCCATTCCTCACATTCGGTCATCTGATCAAACTAAGTAGAGCTTGTACTATGGAAACCAGATAACTGATATAATACATATACTACTTTTTGTTTGTAAATGCATACTTAATATACATAATTACACCTAGACTCACAAATGTACGTCCTGTGCGGGAATCGAACCCACGACCTGAGGCGTGATAGGTGAGACTCAACCAACTGCGCCAACTGCCCCTCAACAATGAGTGATTAAGATAGGCAGCGGTCCTTTTTTATTCTACGAAGAAATACAAGCATACGGCCCGCCTGATGGTAAGCGATTACCGTAGTCATATGGACGCTTGCAACACACGAGGCATCACTCACGTCTTACCTACCCTCTCCAGTGAGCACTGGTGACCTTACTCACGCGCAGAAACACAAAATAAAGTTATTTGACTGCGGTATTCTGTAAGGTGGAGGTACTTCCCCAGTCGAGCAGCTCTTTGAGCGAGCCTCTCTTATGCTGACGTGTAAGTAAGTAAGAGCTGTTGTATTTCTGCTGTAAGTTCGCCAGAGCTTCGTGAGGAGGTGTTGAGCTGGCATCTAGGACACCAAGCAACTGTTGCATAAACCATATCCAGAGAGCCCTCAGCGCTCACCGAACTTGACCGCGAAAAAAGAATTAACAGCAGTCAATCGGCCATACTTTTCATACAAAAGCTCTGTACTTATGATGGCGTTGTTAAACATTTTCGTTAGATGTTTTAAATAAATTGGTATCTTGTGTACTATATCTAGCCGCGTATCAAAAATGGTATAAAAAGGCAAAAATAAAAAAAAGTGTGAAACAAATTCAGTAAAAGCCTCCGAAAAACAGCGTTTTTGCACAAATTTTACCTGAACTTTGGCCATATCTAATGTAATAATAAATTGAAAAAGTAAAGAAAACAGCTAGATACCAGGCTTGCAAATTTATTGGAGATTCTAAATAACTAACTTTTATTTCACAAGAAGTATACTCGAACAAGTTTTTTGATATGCGAAATCATGAATGATGACCTAGCGAAGCGGCCACGAGTGATCAGCGGAATATACCGACTGATAACCGACGGCTCTGATGCTGTCTCTCTTTTTTCGCATTCAAACATTACGTTGGATGAAAGTACAAGCTTTTAGGCTATGCTTGCGTTGAAGTTGGGTTGGTCATGAAGGGCCTCATTAAGAGGGAGAGGCTAAGAAAAAAGAGGAGGATAGTATACTCACAGTTTTAACAATATCGTGTACGTCAGTGGTGACGGAGATGCGCAGGTTGTAGAAGGCGGTGTCGAAGGGCGGCCCGGAGCCCGACATCGACACGTCCTGACGCCACTCGCTGAAGATCTGCGATCCAGCCGTCTCTGTCAAACAATCATTATCAGGTTAAACTTGTCAGCTTGCTGTGTTTCCAGCAAGTATAACATATTACATACTAGCTGTCTCCGCGGTTTCCCGGGAAAAAATCCTAGCCTATGTCCTTCCCCATACCATAGGCTATATGCATGCCAAATTTCATGATGATCTGTTGAGTAGTTGAGGCGTGAAGGCGTAACAAACAAATAAACTCACTTTCGCATTTTACTAGCTCGCACATAAATTTATCTTTTAAATCCATTTCAAATAATAAAAGTTCTAGCTGTCCTCCGCATTCCCAAGAGACCTATTGTTTCCCCGGAATAAAAAATACTCTACGGGTTAATCCAGAATATATCCTATCGGTGTGCCAATCTTCATCCAAATAGGTTCAGTAGTTTTGGCGTGAAAGAGTAACAAACATCGTCATATCCAAACAAACTTTCACATTTATTAGATAACTAGCTGTCCCCGCGGTTTCACCCGCGCTCCCGGGATAAAAGTAACATGTCCTTCTCCATACCATAGGCTATCTGAGTACCAAACATTACTGCGTGAAAACAAACTAACATTCGCATTTATAATGTTAGTAAGGATAAGGATAGTAGCTCATAGTAGTAAGATCCTATAGAGTATACGTTTCATTTCAGAGTATATTATATTTTATTTCAGGGTCAGGATATCTCTATGTGTCGAATTTCATCCAAATGCATTTAGCTATTATGCCCTAATTCATTGTCATATCCACGCAAACAAAGCCAAATAGCATCTATTATAAATGTTGGATATTTGGTACTCTAGAAGGATAGTTCAGGGTATCGCGAAGTGCTAAAACGTATTTTAAAATAATACACAGCAGCTAAAAATAGCAAAAAGTAAGAAATGTTCGTAGCGTCTTCGTAGCCTCGTTCGTAGCAATGCGTTAATGTGTAGCGCCATACAAAAGACATCAACGCGCTGCCTATCTTTTATCTTCTGGTATATGTTTGCTAAAATCTATGTAAGGAATTTCAAGGTATGAGCGATTATAATACGAACAAACATTAAACATTGCGAAGGATTACAATTGAGAACAGAAATAAATATTGCAAGAACACATTGCGTAATTCTAGTTGTTTCTACATGAAAACTAGTTGTGTTGGCAAATTTTAGTTAAATCCACGTAATAGCGATTACGAGACACATGACTCATATTTGACCGACTTTCTTGAATAATCTGTGTTCTTGTAAAAGTACAGATGTCACATCCAACTATCCGACCCGCGACCCCACTTCATTACAAGCTTTTATTTAACTTGCAATGTATGTATGTATGTTTGTTCGGGTGGAATCTTGCAAGTCGAATTTCACCCACTTCCAGTGGTCGGATTCACTTGATATTTGGTATACATTAGTGTATTGGAAGACAATGCAAGTACAGTCAATAAAAATACAGTCACCAAAAAAGTTTGTATTTTAAATATATTTTTTAACAAAATCTTATTTTGAAATAACCTTACTGAGTAGATGCCTGTTACTTCAGGAACTCGGTAAACAAGCATACAGCTCAACTTTTTTTTTTTTTTTTTTATGTCAATAGTTTGACAAGCAGGCAGACGGGCCACCTGATGGTAAGTGGTCATCGCCGCCTATGGACATTTGCAATACCAGGGGGATCGCCAATGTGTTGCTGACCTTGTAGAGCCGAACCTGATAGTAGTCGGTACTTACCGTAGTCATATGGCCGTTTGCAACACACGAGGCATAACTCACGTGTTACCGAAATTTTCCAACCGTAGGTACTCACGCGCAGGAACACAACATAAATTTATGCTGCGGTATTCTGTAAAGTGGAGATACTTCCCCAGTCGAGCCGCTCTTTGAGCGAATAAACAATCAATCAATCATATCCATGGATGTCCACTGTTGAACATAGGCCTCACCCATTGACTTCCACTTCGAACGGTTCTGGGCCGCTTGCATCCAGCGGCGCCCAGCGACTCTGAGGTCCACCCGGTGGGAGGTCGTCCCGCTCGGCGCTTTCCATTACGTGGTCGCCTCTCGACAACCTTTCTTCCCCATCGCTTATCAGCTCTTCGAGCGATGTGGCCTGCCCATAGCCACTTCAGCTTACTAACTCTACGAGCTATGTCCGTCGTTTTCGTTCTCCTACGAATGTCCTCATTGCGGACCCTGTCACGTAGAGAAATTTCGAGCATAGCTCGTTCCATAGCTCGCTCAGTAGCTTAATGCGGCCAGCAGTAAAAGATAAACGGTATGCTATCTCTCTAAAATGTTCTATTTTTAGGTTTCTTAAGACCCTTTGGTTGTAGCTGTCGTTGCCTGCCTGCTGGCCTGCTCTTGCGACTCTTTCCGCTTTCAGCCAACTCATTCAGTTACAAACGATTTTTGAATTCAGTATCACTAAGAAGAATAAGCTTTATTGCCCAACTACACGCTCCGTCTTGCATGCAAGCATGACTACACAAACCGAGACGGTGCGTATGGCTCGTGCATGCCCGGAAGCGTGGCTTGTGTAATCGTTGACTTGTTAAGATTGGCATACGCAGCTTTGACTTGGGCGTGTGAACGGGCATTCAGTCCACGGCAAATTGTTATCGACGACTCTCGTATCAAAATGTCTGATGTGAGTGCGAGCTCTCAAAATAAAATGAGGTTGTACAGTCCAGTTCGCACATGCCTACTTGCAGGTGTGGTCACTGTGCAGTGTTCGGACTTGTACAGTCAGTTGTGAACTGCGCATGCTAGATGAAGCGTATAGCCGGGCTATTTGACTGTACTCACTCTGCACGCACCAGTACGCATTGGTAATATGAGTATCCATCCTTTGTCATCGCATGTACCTTCTTTGTCTGAAAGAATGAGTTGCAAGGTCACAGCGAGGTCACCAGCTTATTGTAGAAAGTGAGTGAGTGAGGAGTAAACAGTCATAGTGGACCTCCTTGACCCGAGTCAGGTGGTGCGGATGTGTTATTTGTGTTTAGTAACGAGTGCCGTTGTTATAAATGTTCTTCTTATAGTACTAGCTGTCCCCCGCGGTTTCACTCGCGTTCCCGGGATAAAAAGTATCCTATATCCTTCTCCATATCATAGGCTATCTGCATGCCAAATTTCATGATGATCCGTTGAGTAGTTGAGGCGTGAAGGCGTAATAAACAAACTCACTGTCGCATTTATCATTAGTTAGGATTACACCCAGGCTTAGGACATGCAGACATTTTCATGCACACAAATGCATGCATTGGTGAGAATCAAACCCACGGCCTGTGGCGTGATAGGTTAAATCATAAGAAACCACGCCATTTGGCCCGTCAATAGATGGTACGCCTGTTATAGATGATATTTGTACGATGTAGTTGTATTTAAATGATTCGATAATAGGATCAGTATCAACTGCTGGGAACCTAGTCGATGATCGGCAGCAGCTCGAGGAAATTAAGTTATATCTACTAATATTATAAAGTAATGTTTGTAAGTTTGAATGGAGGAGGTAATTCCCGGAACTATTGATCCGATTCCGATACTTTCACAAATAGGAAGCTACAGTAACCCCGAGTATAATAGGCTTCTTTTTATCGCGGGAAAGCGGGTGAAACCGCGGGGACAGCCAGTATTGTATATACAACGTATAACAGATTTGGATGCTAATTCGTTGAACGGTTTGTTCAGAATCGCCTACTAAATCGATTTATGTAACTTGTAACTATCTTAGTATATTACCGGTTTAGCATCTGTTACACGATGTAGATACAAAGTTTTAAATATTATTGTGTACAGGTTTCTGCAGCATAAGGCTTTATATTCTACCTTTGTTTTTTTTTTTTTTTATACGGCATGTCGGCAAACAAGCATACGGCCCACCAGATGGTAAGCGGTTACCGTAGCCATATGGACGCTTGCAGCACACGAAGCATCGTTCATGCGTTTTAACTTTATGTATATTTTTCTATTAACTTCTGTTTGGTATTAAATTATATTTTATTGTATTTATATATTTATTGCATGTAAATATGTAACAAAATGTATAAATGCTAAAAATTTCATTTTGTTATTTGTTTCAAACAAAGTTTTAGAAATTAAGTAAAATGAACAATTACGATATCAAATAGGGTTTTGGGTTTTGCCCCTTGTATGTGTGGCCACACTGAGTGTCACCAACCAATAAGTTTCTATATAGAGTGTCGCCATTGGACGTGATTGTATTTATATTGCATCGCGAGTTACATAGATTGCGTTAGTTTATTATGATTTATTTTATGAAACGTAGGAAAGTTCGTTGACATTTAAATAATCTGGTTGCATAGAAAGTTATATGATTGCTTACAAAAGATCCAGTTTGCAATGCTACAAACTGTGCGAATGTTTAGCCTATATCTACATCTACTTCTACTACTACTATATCTAGGATTGTTGTATTTTTGTTTGTAATGAATAAACTCCAAACTACTGGCCCAATCTTAAAAATTCCTTCACTAGGAGAAAGCTAAATTATCACTGAGTAACAAAGTCTATATATATTTTCAACCGGGTGACGTCGGGCACGAACAGCTATTTCGCCATGCATTGCATGCCATGGTGCTGATTCTATTGTTTAAAACTAATTTTAGTCTTACTATGTCTCTTTCTAATAAAGAACATAAGAAAGGGATGTAAGAAATGTAGTCCTGTCAAATTAGTCCAATACTTGTTTTCAATATAAATTTAGTCGCCTCTGTCGCGGTTACGTCTAAATACCCGCAAATGTAGACGAAAAAGACTAATTTGACAACTTTAAATATGTTGTATCCTTTTTCAATAATGTTCGTAAGAAAGAGATGTGATGTGGCTAAAGTTACTTTAGTGCGATTTACAACAGAATCGGCACCAATGTCTGTAACTAATTAATAATTTTTTTTGTAATTTTCAACCAGCGATGCGCAAATGTATTAAAGTAAATGTTTGTGTAATAGATACATTTTGTGATTTAGTTTTATTTATAACTAGTCTTTACCCCCTTACCTACCCCACCCTAACCTACCCTACCCTACCCTACGCTACCCAACCCTACGCTACCCTTCACTACCCTACCCTATAAAAAGTATCCAATGTCCATCTCCTGGTTCTAAGCTACCTCCCCACCAATTTTCAGCCAAATCGGTCAGCCGTTCTTGAGTTATAAACTTTCTTTTATATATATAGATTTAGTTCGTTTATTTGCTTAAAGATCAACTCGACTGGAGTACCTGCACCTTACAGAATACTGCAACCAAATAACTTTATGTTGTGTTCCAACACGGGAGAAAGGTCACTAGAGGTCATCGGGGTGGGGGGAAGGGTCGTTTAGTTAATGAAATTATTGATATCATAATGTTATATTTTATTAATCTTCGACTAAATTTGAATTTGAACTTTCAACTTTGCAATTGAGGTTTTGTTGAAAGAAAACATCTTGCGAAAATTATTGGTAGTAGGTATGTACCCACATGGTTGACTACCACCTTCAAGTTGACAATCTGTCGACAGGTACCTAGTGTTTTGCATTACCTGCATTAATTATCACGGTGCAATTATAGGCAACACAAGCCCACCTAAGATTGTAACCATTTGTAACATTGCAACAATTAAGAACAACATAATAAAGTTACATAACTCTGTAATGTTTGCTCAATAACATAAGAATTTGTACAAGAGCCTTGATAAGTAACGGGCAGTCACAATGTTAATAAACAGAGCGTTAAATATAATGGATCTCATGTGTACTCATGATCCATACGATATGACCACCTCTAGCTAGAGTAATTCCAAATTTATATATATATAGAGTGACTGGTAATTAGTAAACGATACTTAGACACATGATTGTATTCTCTGTTTAAGTGTATTTCGAACCGGTGGTAAATTCAACTGTATGTAATGTTCATAAGTGCCTTACCAGGGCCTAAACTGAATAAATGAATTTTTCATTTTGATTTTGATACTCATGATAACAAACAACTTTCCCAAAGAAACAAATAGGGATAAATAACTGAATTAAATAAAAGCTGATGGTTCTTAATTCTTGTTAGGTACTAAATATTATGGGCTTCAGTGCTTAGTAAATAAAAAAAAAAGTTTCATTGGGAATGTTGTTTGTTATAATGTGTACATTCATGTGTCTAAGTATCGTTTACTAATTACCAGTCACCCTATATAAAAATGATCCCTATTTCCTTTGATCACGCCGTAACTTGAGAACTACTTTACCGATTGACCGGCTAATCTCTAGAACTACCAGTTGGATTCGAAAAAAATCTTTCAGAAATAGGAATCTACATTATGGCCGAAAATCACAGGCTACTTTTAATCGCGGGAACGCGAGTGAATCCGCGGGGGATAGCTAGTTAACGTATAAAGCCTGGAAAAGACCGCAAGCAGAATACTGATGCATGTTAACACAATGTATTCCAAATTTGAATGTTAGTCCTAATAGAGCAGGTACTCACTGTTCCGCTGCGTGGGCGCATGGTACTCGTTGAGGATCTGACACAGCTCCGCGGAGCCGGTCCAGTAGTTGTTACCCCAGTAGAACATCGACGTGTACCGGCCGCTCGAGTCGTCCACTGGAAATAAACATTAAACTGTTACTATACTTGTTAACGGTTAGGATATTGTATATCTAATTCGCCAATTTCCCACTACCGACAATGCGCTCTGATTGGCTAGGTCACGGCAACATGCGCTCTGATTGGCTAAGTTAAGAGGAAATGCTGGTGCCGTTTGTTCCATACAAACGTAATCCTCAGTTTCCTCTCTGGATAATAACACTATAGCAATGATTATTATTCTACCATGCAATCTGTAGGTACCACTGTATGTCCCTCGGTTGTGTTTTTCTCCATTAATTAATTATAATAAGAATTAGGAGCCTTCTAAAATCACAAATACTTATCATTTTTAACGCCCTTATCAGACGTCCAGCTAACAAATTTGACGAATATAAAACAACAAAAGAAAACCAGTTTCCTCTCTCAGTTTCCTCCAGTTTTGGAGGAGGAAACCGGGGATTACGAAATAGCGATTTCGTCTAATTTAAATAGGTATAATCGGTCCAAGCTGTGTTGACTCTATCGCCCTCAGGCGGGATAGCTCGGGCACAGCGCGACAGCAATGCGAAAAACCTATTTTCCAAATTTCTTGCAGCCATCCTTCCTCTTGAGGATAAACTAAACATTTAGACGCAGTGATTGTTAAAAGCACCGACTAGTTGATGCATTGGAGTGTTCGGTATTACTACTCTAATTAGCTCCATACTGCCAGTTTAATCGTAGCTTATCTACGATCAAAAACTATAAGTTAGCTTTGTAATTTTATTCGATGTTTTTATGTCAAGGTTGGCAAGCTGTAAGTGGCTACCGTAGCCTGTGGGCAATACCAGGGCTCTTGCCATTGTGTTGCCGTCCTTAACTTAGCCTAGAAAGCAACATTGACATGGGGGTCCAAATAGAAACTATAGTTTCTTCTGGGCAAGCGTCATCTTAGGCTTCATCGTCCTCTTTGAGCGACGTGGGTACCGTGTAATCTTAATGATCTTCTTAAATTTCCATTATCTGGAATGTTATAACATTTGGACTTCAAGCAGGTCACCAGACGAGTGCACGGATATTTTTCTTACTCGTATAAAATTCACGGAATCGTACCATGACCGCCATGATGTTGGCTACGAGGCTCCACAGCTGTTGTCGCTTGCTGATAAGCAAACCATCCGTGAAGTGGATCTGCGTTCCCGAAGGCCGCTAAGAGTTGTTCGAGAGCCCGTTTACAATGGGCTCGCGAACACAGTAATTGGGAGGAAGAAGACTGGCGTTGTGTTTGCTTTTCCGATGAATCGCTTTTCGGTAGGATGAGTCTTATATTATGGGCTAGATGACAAAAAAATTTTTTTTCCGTCTTTTACATTATCAAAAAATATTAGATACGTCTTTTGGCAATTAAACTAATAATACGACGTTAGCCTCTACTCCCGAACTTTGACTAGCTTTATCTTTGTAATTTTTTTATTATTTGGTAAAGCAAAAAATACGCAACCGATATTTTTTGATTATCTGACGGACTACCTAGTTACTACCTTTTTACCTAGGAATCAGCCCTATTGTAGAGAAAGGAAGATTCAATGAAGTACATGTATTAACTACTCAGTACTAGTAAGTGTTTATAAATTTAATAAACTTTGTTCAAGCCCAGTGGACATTTCATATTAATTTACCTTAATCCTACATATAATTCCGTATTCCGACGCAATGTATTTCCTGTTATAATTTACTACGTTATTAAGGTAACTGCAGGTACCTTGACGTTACTCATTCATTACTGGGATGGGAAAATGATCATGAAATAAAAATGGATCATTTCAAGGTGTAGACGGGTTTTCATTGAGAAAAATATTAAATACCTACTTGTTTTAAATTTCGTATACCTACACCTATTTTTTCATTTCTGATAGGCCCAGGTTCTCGTAATAATAACGTTTAAATTATCGCAGAAGGTGGTTATGTCAATTTCGATGTTAAGATAGCTCTTTTAATCCTAACTAATATTATAAATGCGAAAGTGAGGTTGTTTGTTTGTTACGCCTTCACGCCTCAACTACTTAACGGATCATCATGAAATTTGGCATGCAGATAGCTTATGGTATGAAAAAGGACATAGATACTTTTTAACCCGGGAATGCGGGTGAAACCGCAGAGGAAAGCTAGTTACCTATATATTTCAGCCGGCGACCTTACAGCCAAACTTTCCATGAACAAGGTCAACATCAATGTGTTTCGTATTTATGACCAATAAAAGGAAACCTTGGACATCACATACAAAGGTTCGTATAGTTGTTGAATGCTTTTTATGTTTGTCGTTTTCTGATTTAAAACTTTATTTACATAAACGTTTTATTGGGCAATTTCTTTTTTACCTAAAGTTATTTTTAATGTAACACAAGGCTATCAAGCTGGCAGATGATTCACCTGATGGTAAGCGGAAACCGTCGCCTAAGAATATTAGCAATATCAGGGGGATTGCCATGTGTTGTCGATCTATACAAAGTCTAGAAGGAACTGGCTCTCAAGTACAGCTGTCGGAACACGCCGGTAGGTGCTTGCGACAGATTTATCAACCTTAGGATGTTAGCTAAATAAATAAATTAATATCCTGGGACATTCCTCACACACGGTCATCTGATCCCAAACTAAGCAGAGCTTGTACTATGGAAACCAGATAACTGATATAATACATATTATTATACTACTTTTTGTTTGTAAATACTTTATATACATAATTACACCCAGACTACATTACATACAGACATGTTCATGCACACAAATGCATGTCCTGTGCGGGAATCGAACCCACGACCTGCGGCGCAATAGGTGGAATCTTTACCAGACTCTTAACCAACTGCGCCAACTGGCCCGTCAATGGGCGAGTACTTTAAAGTACTCTACCATCGATCTATGGTTTCCTCACGAACTCTTCCCCGGAAGCTCATTGTAGGGTCGAACCCAAAACCTTCGCCCCTACAACCGAGCTATCATCTCTATAAATAAATTAAGACTTTATTTTCGTCCAAAAAGCATTAAGACTCCAATATAATGAGATCACAACAAAAAAACATAATAAAATGTTTATAAATAACACGCGATATGTGTGTCAAGGCGACAGAGTCGATGAACTCAATACAAAGCCTTATTTCAATTCTGTTGCTGCACTTTTAGGCATACCATTGCTGTACGTAGTATTTATATACTCTGAGCCATTGCTAACGAATGGCCGAGAGATTGTCGAGAATGGATAAACGTGGGATGCAGTTTGTTTTATTTGGATCTCGAGTTGTGACTGGTGCACCATGGCGCTGTCTCCAGGTAAACTGCTCTGCCTCCCTAAACAAGAGGCGTGTCTGTTTACAGAAAGTTTATACCTTACTAGCGACCCACCCCGGCTTCGCACGGATGCAATTTAAGGTACTAATGTGGTGTCATTGCACGCGCGATGTTTACAAGTTTTATAAATTCACCCAAACTTTTGATAGTCTTCAATTGAAATAACTTTTCACAGTTCGTAGATATTTCTAATTGATTGTACAATCAATCAAAAATAATATAATGTAATACAAGACAATTATACATTTTTCGTTAAATGAAGAGAAACGTTTATCTTCCAGTATTAAATGACAAGGCTTTTGTAAATATTTATTAACTGCTGCTTGCAAGTTATGAATCAAGCAGGCGAGGCAATCGACCTCGTTCTTGTAATGTTATTGCTGTTTTTATTTTGATGATTAAATAAGTGTATAACTTACTTTATTGTATTCAAAATAGCATTGAATTTACTATAGACATACAAAATACAATCTATAGGTATATATAAAACTATCGAGGCTGCCACTGCTGCCTATCATGGGTAAGGTTTCCAGCAGGCTGGGAGGGCTTCCTCTTTGGATGACCATAATGATGCTCCAAACTTAATATTATAAATGCGAAATTGAGTTTGTTTGTTTGTTACGCCTTCACGCCTCAACTCCTCAACGGATCAACATGAAATTTGGCATGCAGATAGCCTATGGTATGGAGAAGGACATAGGCTATAATTTTTATCCCGGGAACGCGGGTGAAACTACGGGGGACAGCTTGTTGATGATAAATCAAGATGAAACATCTCAACTGTACATCGTGTAACAGATTAAGATGCTAAACCGTTAAACTGGTTGTTAGAGGGTCTACTACGAAAAACGATCTACATCACTAAGAACTACGAAACATCTTAATCTGTTACACGTTGTATAACGGTCAAAATGTACACGACACCCAAAGCATGGGCTACAACACATGTAGTAAGTTTGCGAGCATAATTAGCAGTGATTTGTAAACCACTGTCGTTCCTAATCGATCCGAAGTGGGTGCGATGTCGCAACGAGATCGCACCGCATGCTAAATGCCTCGTGGGCTAGAACTTTGCACTCAGGTACGAGTACAGAGTTTGTATGCAACTCGCGAGTTACTGTTGTCGGCCGGGACTTGGAAAATGGTTGCTTAAGAATAGTTTGTATTGAATTTAGCATGATATATTAGAGATAAATGAGTTTTGAGCTTAGATGGTGAGGTATCTTATCTTATCTTGTGCAGGGACCGAGGAATAACTCGGACACTTCGACCCATTGGGATCTATTGTGGTCCCCTAGATAACTTCATCATCATCAGCCTATAATGGCCCACTGCTGAGCACAGGCCTCCTTTCACAAATGAGGGTGAAAGGGAATGGGCAGATACTCCACCACGCGTGCCCACTGCGGATTGGTGGAAGTAGGCTAGTGGTCAACCTACTGTTGGAATTTTTCAAGCCGCCTAGAAGGCATCCAACTAGCTTAACGACTATCACAATTAAGTGATAACCGGGACCAACGGCTTTACGTGCCTTCCGAAGCACGGAAACGCTCGATATGAAATTCCACTAGACGGTCACCCATCCAGGTACCGACCACGACAGACGTAGCTTAACTTTGCCGATCGATTAAGAACGGCTAATCATGCTACACTACGAGCGCTTCAGATAGCTCATATAGCTTCCCTAGATAACTTACTCCTCCCCATTCTCGTTGAAAACTCTTTTCATGAGTTTTACAACGAGGCTAGGAGATATGAGCCTGTAGTCTTCTGGTTTTGGATATCCGATCCCTAGGAGACTCATTCGCTTACCAGCCAGTGCACAGAAGGTGCTCCATGCATTCCGTATGCTCCCCACACAACCTGCACATGGGTGTCGCGGTTAGACCCATCTTCATGAGCATGTCGTTGGTTCCAAAGTGCCCAGTAAAGGCCCCAAGCAGGTAGCGGATTTGCCCCCTACTCATGTTCCAAATGCATTCCCGGGCTTTAAACGTAGAGCCTAGGAATTTCCTGGAGTGTTGTAGACCGGTGTAAAATGTAGATGGTGAGGTAAGGATAGGCCTGTTTTTATCACAACTCTCCATAGTAAGAGTGATAAATAAATAAATATCCTCGAACATTCCTCACAAACGGTCATCTGATCCCAAACTAAGTAGAGCTTGTACTATGGAACCCAGGTAACTGATATAATACATTTGGTACTTTTTTATGGAACTGGCTCTTCAGTGTTACATATCTGTAAGTGCTTTGCGTCGAGGAAAAAATCCCCGCAACAAGTTAGTGCTTTTGCAGTGATTTTGAACAGTAAGGACTAATCACTGCATCGTGTTATCTTTACTTGACCAATCAGAGCGCATGTGTCCTTATTAACTTAGCCAATCAGAGCGCGACAGATGTTCAACTTGAGGATCTTACAAAGTATCCTGTCCTGAATATAACACTTCACTCACACAGGAAAACTCAAGCGTAAAGTTATAGGATTCAAACTGATATTCGCAACGTCACTCAGTCACAAAAAATTAACCTTGCTCAGTTTCTTGCCAGTTCTCAACTGGAAGCTGGCTTCCAAACCTTCAATCAGTCATCTCTTACGGCCTAAACTGAAAATTTTTTTTTGAATTTAGGTCTCAAATAATCCCGTCCTAAATCTACACAAAAATGTAGAGACAAAGTCTTGAGCACTCATTGGCGAGTGTTTGTGTGTTGCAAGCAAGCTAACGGTCAAGTGACATGACACGGGGCGCGTGCTGATGCGTTGACGCAACGGCTGCGTGACGGCTGGTGCGTCACAGGTCATCTGTTGTGACACTACTGTTACTTTATTATTATTATTATTTATTATTTATTATTATTATTATATAAATATATTATTATTATTACTTATTGCGGTTTAGATGGAGATAGTAGCTGTGCTTTGAAGCAAATAGAGTTTTTTCGTTCTACCTTTGGAAAGGCTCCTGAATGTATATCAAGATGATGAATGATGAAGATCAAGATTAACAAACAAAGATGGTCAACGTGATGGTAATCACCTATGGAAATTGGTACAAGGTGCTTTTTAGATTTTTGATAATCTTTCCTCTGTGGTATTGTGGTATATTTCCATTGTACAGTAATTAATTTTAAGTACTTTTGTTCTCTATGTTGTTTTTGTTTTTTTGTGTACAATAAATAGTTATCTATCTATCTATATGTTTTGATATCTCGAAAACGGCTCTAACAATTTCGATGAAATTTGCTATATAGGAGTTTTTGGGTCTAGCTAGATTTCATCAATGGGAAAACGAAAAAAAATAAGCGTAAGCAAAGCTCAGTCACTCCGGTACGGGTAAGATCGGTAATTTCACTGCCGCATACATAAGCGATAGCCCAAAGTGGTCAAAGCGTCAGAATTCCGTCTCGTAGGTCGTGGGTTCGATTCCGAACCCTTGCGCACTAGCCCCCCCCTCCCTTTCCCCGCAAGGTCTAGGAACTCAACCCTCTAATGCAACCCCTCCGTCAACCGCAGGACGGGGAAATCATCTCTATATATAAAAATGAATCCCCAATTTCCCTTGGTCCCGCCATAACTTGACTTGACAACGACTTTACCGATATCTAATACTATGTACAAGGTTCTTTTTTAAGGAAGTTGCATAGAAAATTAGTAGGTTAGGATATCTCTCGGGTACGCTAGTGAAACAGCGGGGCGTAACTAGTGTATTATAATTTAATAAAGTGTTAAACATAAATAAACAATTAGCTACCATATAAATCCGTGTAAATATGATAGACATGCCAGCATTAATTTCACCACGCTTATGGCGTGGTTGCGGACATGATCACGTGGTGGTCGGAACTACTCGGTGGTCGCCTGGTGGCATCTAGTCTAGGCGGTCGTTAAGCCACGAGAGCTGATATGTTTACTTTTACGTGCGGTGCAAGTGGTAAGCGAAAAGCGAGAAGTAGATAGTGGAAGATATGTTGGTTTATGTTTTTCACTTAAATTAGTAATTAGTAGTTCCATGTATGTTTATATTTATTTATGTAGTATGTTATTTATTGTTTCATTGTATTTATTAATAATATATATTTTCTTAAATCTACGTATTTATGTATATAATTGTTTTTATATAAAGACTTATATAATTTTATGTATGTATATTTATTTACCTATTTTTGTTATAAAAGTATACACCACCGTCTAATAACGTATCTAAATTCCTCTCCATCCTAAGGTTGTCTGGAAGAGATCGCTTCTTAGCGATAAGACCGCCTATTGTACTTACAGTATTTTTTTTATTTTAAGCATTTATTTTTATACAATAAAGAGTTATCTATCTATCTAATTAAACATTATCATATATTTTATTAACTTCTTTAAAGAGACCTTTATTTCATTAACTATGCTAAGTATATGTATGAGTTTTAAAAATATAATATGATTATCCCCATAAATCACTGATGAAGAAACATATAATTTTAATAAATTACTCAATATTGGTGACTAATAAGCATCAGCTATTACAAATCACGACCTTCCGTACATATCAAAACAAATCATAGCAATACCAATATTAACATATTACGATATCAAAACTAGGTGGCGCGGCGTGAACTTGACCTGAAATCTCTTTCCGCCGGTGGCTTGCGCCGCAAGACATTGTCATACATAAGAAGCAGGTGTTGCGCAAGCTCACCGGATTGGGACGCACTTTCACTCATACGCACCGTTGCTGGACTGTGCGTAAATGTGTGAGGAAACTGTATCGTTGTTTGTTAATTGGTTTTAAAAGTTCTTACTCAATGAGTAAACTTTATTTTATTTTACCTATTAATCAAATAAAATCAAAACTTTAATGCCCTTAGTAACTTCTACTTTTTAATACTTCTTATAATAGCAAACAATCGTAGTGCTAATTCTGATCAAAAGCAATATTAATTGTTGTTCAGAGAAGTAATTTTTGAATGCATATTATATGTTTTTTTTAAATGTTAAGTTAACAAAGTTGTTAAAGACGACACACGTATCAAAATATAAAAATATTTTAGTGTGACCTCTCAATGCACAGTCGATTTATACGTGCTTACTTGCATTTATGGCCACTGTACAGTGTTCCGTCTTTTTTGTACAGTCATGTCTACAGTTTTTGGAGTGTGCGTGCATGCAAGACTTAAAGTGTAGCCGGACTATTAGATTGAAGAAGCTACCTTCATTTTCACTTAACGTCTTTAACAGCCGGGCTATTGCGTATCTTTGGTGGTAATCGTAACGAAGACCATTAATTATTTCATCCAATGACGCGCACGCGGTATGACGCGACGATGAACATTCGTGGGCCCTGATTGGATGAAATTCAAGATTACCACCAAAGTTACGAGATAGAGCCCCCGGTTTGTACAAATTCTCTCCAAAGGTTAGCTGGTAGAGATCACTGTTAGTGATAATGCCGCCCATTGTGACACTGTCAGTGTAATTACTGTTATTATGTTATTTTTTCATGTGGTGTACCAATAAAGAGTTATCTGTCTGTCTATCTTAGTGTAGGATCAGTATATGGTCAGTAACAACTGAATTTGAACATAGCTCGACCTATGCTTTGTTACCGCTTCTATCTCGTCTGACTATAAAGCTAGAGTCTCCCGCCGGTGTTACTCGTCCTGTCTGTCTGTATATGCAAATTTTCTATTTAATATGTACAGTAATTTTGCTATTAAATAGTTCTATAAACAATTTGAAATATGTAAAGTTGTAAACCAATAGATATAGAGATAACTCATTTTTGTACGAAAAGTAATTAACAAAGTAAAAAAAAAAACCTGGGACATTCATCACACACGGTCATCTGATCCCAAACTAAGCAGAGCTTGTACTATGGAAACCAGATAACTGATATAATACATATACTACTCTATACATAATTACACCCAGACTCAGGACATACAGACATGTTCATGCACACAAATGCATGTCCTGTGTGGGAATCGAACCCACGACCTGCGGCGCGATAGGCCAGAGTCTTAACCAACCACGCCAGCTGGCCCGTCAAAAAAAATAGTATAAATACTTAAAGTTATAAAATTTTATGAAAGTAGAATATGCGGTCTTATCGCTAAGAAGCGATCTCTTCCAGACAACCTTTGGATGGAGAGGAATTTAGACATCCAATTATTTCTTTCAATATTTAATTTTAAATAATGTGAGCATGTTTTGCCGATATGGTATTAATCGTTATCCAATTAACCAAATTATTTGCTTTATAAATACAAATCAAATAAATATAAATTCAAATCAAAATTGTTTTATGCACCCTTTAATTTGAATGTATTACCCTTACTCATAAAATGATATTTAACGTACTGATCAAATTGTAATCACATAAATAACGACACATTGTTTGACAATGATAGTAAGTTGACGTTATTTACGTGACCATTTTAATCAGTATATAAGTTAAGTAATGTACTAAAAGTAAGACCGTTAGAAGATATTATCACATGTAGTTTCAACTACCCGGGCGAAGCCTTCTCAACGTTAGACAGTCCATAATAATAATGAGTCACGGTAAATTGATGACTATCCACAACGGTGTTTTTGAAATCCTCTTAGCAATAGTGACTAGTAAATTCTTTCTACTGTGAGTTACTTCACAGTTACGTGTGCTTGACTGACTGACACCAAATCGTTTTTAATGGTTATTATAACTATATATTATGTACTATATAGTATGTTTTTTTGGTCGGCGACGAGCACAGAGAAAAGAAATAAATTTTTATTATTATTAAAAAATAAAGTATTTTTATTATATTTTTTTAGTACCAGTATCATTTGTATTATTGAACCTGAATTGCTCGTCGCTGACCAAAACAACGACCTGTATACAAATGGTGTTGGGTACGTTTTTACGGTATTGTTACTTATTATTTGATTATTATACAAATTGTATTATATTTATTTATTCAAGTAATATAATAATAAATTTTAATAATTAATGAAATAATAATAGGCCTTAGATGTTTTAAAAGTTTTGATTTGATACGAAGGAGTAGCACGGACGTCGCACGACGGGACCCAAAGAATTTGGATATGCGCCCGTTGTTAGTCTATGGTGGTTTTGGTGACAAGTACTATAAACTAAACTGTTTCTTCAATCGTAAGTGATGATGTGGCCGAAGGTAGCAAGCCTAGGTTCTCTTCTAGAAGATAACTATCTCTAGTTATATTAATACATACCTATAACATTTATTTTCCCTTTTATAATTCAAGCGTGTTAAAATTATTCAATCATGCGCCCATAGGATGCTTTCAAATAGGAAAAGAATAAGGGGTTAGTCGGAATCGGAATGTTGGACTGTGGGTCAGGTAATAAAACTGTTGGGGATCACTGACCGGCCCGGTCCGTAGTTGACGACTCGTAAAATAGACAAAGGCTTGTATATTGTTCAGAGACGATAAAAAACTAATAAATGTATATAAAGGTGGTTTATGTTCAATGTTTTTAAAGTTTGTTATATTGAACATCGAGTTTATTGTCGAACCGGTGCGGTGGCAGCTTCATCAGCTCATTAAAATTTAATCAAAAAAAAAATTCTGTTTCTCATAAAAAATTTTTTTTTTTATGTCAATATTTTGACAAACAGGCGGACGGTCCACCTGATGGTAAGTGGTCACCGCCGGCTATGGACATTTGCAATACCAGGGGGATTGCCGATGGGTTGCCGACCTTGTAGAGCTCTTTTTACGCCTTTTTTGGAGAACCCCATATCGTAGCGCTGAGGGAAAACCGTAATGGGGAGCTCATTCCACATCCGAATGGTCCGCAGTAAGAACTATATTTGTTTTATATTCTACGTCTTTTTATACAGGGTGGAGATTTCGAGATAGCATATTTTCGAAACCTATGTTGGGTTAGTCATGCTGAACAACTTTTACTATGGGAACAACACTGAATTCTCATTTTTTTTTAACTTTTCTTACAAAATGTCAACGTTGCTCGATCATAATCATGGATCATAATGTATGAAAAGTTAAATATAAGTTCTGTAATCTGTGGTTAAAATAATCTAATTAAAGTAACTGGCGAAGCATATTTGAATAAAATAGTGCATTATTATTGGCAATATTCCCCAGCCCATACATCAACCAGGGAAATGAAAATAAAAGAAAGCGTTACCATAATAACGATGCTAAATCAACGCTAATAGACTGCGTTGGCGCATGAGTGATGGCCACACGACTCTAGTCTTTAGCACTTAGTAAATATGCACCGATATGCCATGATGAATACGGGGCAAAGACCTCTTCCTTCAGGCTTTCTCTTTATGAGTGAATGATAGGGTTTGGAAGATCCTCATATTGTTTATGGTGTAACTGCCGATTTACCATCTATTATCTGTGATGGGTCGGTTGGCGTAGAGTTAGATACCATGAATGCCACGCCAGAGGCCGTGGGTTCCCTTACCCACAAACATTTGTGTATACATGAACATTTCTGTTCTAAGTCTATTTATAAATATCTAATATACTAGTAACAGGTATATATATAAAGTGTTAATTTATCCGGTATGTATAGTACTGGTAGCTGATCACTTTAGTACCATGTCACATTAAGAAATTCACAGTTTTCATACAAACTGTCAAGAGAATGGCAATATATTATTACGAAAGGGTAATATAAATGCAAATCTTCTTTGGACGCTGACCGTACAAGCTCAATCAGAGTCGATAAAAAAATAATCGAATCAGGATAAATTATGTATCAGAAATGTCATCCTCGTAGAGTTGTGTCAAAAAACTATCAATTAATTTTATCGATGCATCGAACCTCGCAGGGCTGACTCGATACCACCTCTTTCGTGTTTGTGAGTAACTCGTAAAAGTTCAAAGCCTTAATATGGAGGCATCATTTACTTTATTTCATTCATTTTATGAACCTTCAAAAAACCTCTGACCTCGCAGATGCACACTTATTTTCGACAAGTACCCAGTTTTTGTGCGTGACCATTTAAAATTGAAATATCAGTTAATTATAACATTTAATTCCTCAACGGACGTCCACTGTTGGGCAACATAGCAAACTTTTACCCTAAGTGAGTTATTGCAAAATATAATTACTATAATTTGGTGATCTCTAGACCCCAGTGACACCGTCCGGCCATATGGAGCGTTCTGTCCTCACGACAATATTTTTTATTAATAAAATATTAAGGCCATTGTAAAGATTAATTGAAAACATTGGGAGGCACTTAAAGTCAACATTTACATTTTTGGATGGAATCTCAAAGTCGAAACCATTTATTTCAATAAAAATGGTTTGGAAAGAGCAATCAATTGAGCTACATTTACAAACGTTCTAGGTTAGTTCACAACACCAAATGTGGGTTAAATTCCACTTAGGATAGCCATTCGTATGCTTAAACGTACTTGTTTTTTTTATATACAAAATACAATCTATATAAAGAAAGTGTAGAAAAAAAAAAGAAAAATAGAATATTAAGAATATAGAAAGTTTTCTCAAGGTTGCCGCTCCAGCCTATCAGCATGGATTTCAGCAGGCTAACAGTCCAAGTCGGGCTGGTAATATCTCTAGAATGCTACAAATCTGTTAATACGTAATAACCATTTCCACATAACTTATGAATAAATAGATTATATCAGTAACTGAATATAACATGAACTGTTCGTTAAAATGACTAATAAATTTTAATGGCATGTCATTATTGATTATGCAATAATAAGAGGTTATTTAACAGATATCATTCCTTTTAGGGATGTAGACAAGTCATGCTAACGATTATGAAAGCGGTATGTATTATCTATTAATTCTCCTGGGACATTCTTCACACACGCTCATCCGCCCCCCTACACAAGATAGTTGTCGAACGAAGAATCTTGTCTACTGGCCCTGGGGCTCAACCGCGTAACTTTGGTGGTAATCGTAACGAACACCATTAATTAATTTCATCCAATCAGGCCCCACGAATGGTCATTGTCGCGTCATACCGCGTGCGCATCATTGGATGAAATAATCAATGGTGTTCGTTACGATTACCAACAAAATCACGCGGTAGAGCCCCTGATCCCGAACTAAGCAGAGCTTGTACTATGGAATACTATATATACTACCTTTTGTTTGAAAATACATTTTTTTTTTAATTAAATGGGCTTGCGTTTGGCCACTGACCCGCCCATAAGGGGCGATGACGAAGCGTAAGAGCGTGTTTCATCTTAACGAAACACGCTTATCCAGAAGAAACCTATTCACTCTGGCCTTGAAAGTTCCTAGATTGTAGGCGTCAGGAAACACAGACGCCGGAAGCAAGTTCCACTCCCTTGCTGTCCGCATTATAAATGTGGATGCAAAACGCTGTGTCCGTATTATCGGTATGTCAACAACGTACGGGTGAAAATTTTCCCGGCGTCTTGTGGTTCGGTGTAAAAATGGGGATGGTGGAATAAGGTTGAACATACCTGTACTCAGGACATGCAGACATGTTCATGAACAAAAATGCGTGTCTTAGGAAACCATCGAGCTGCGGCGTGATAAGTGGAATTTTAACCAACCACGTCAAATCTCACACTCATGTATACAATATGCTGAGAAGGGGGTACAGTTTTCTCTTCACGTATTTATATTATAGATAAGTCATGCTTGCCACGATATGCCTAGCGAATTATTGAAAATAATCATTATAATCTACAAGTAAATTATATATACAGATAGAGGAAGTTTCTATGTATAAATGACACTCATTGAGCTGTTGCACACCATAGCGCACTTTGTGAGTGCATGACATTTATCTTTTGCTAATTATTTGTGAAATATGTAGCGAGTTCCGTCTTTACAATAAGGGGACACCGGGCCCGTGCGCAGGCCCTCACACTCGGGGGCCCCGAATGTTTTTTCTATTTTAGTAAAAATATTCGAAATCATTTATTCAAATAGACTTTCGCAGGCACTTATGGAAAGTCTGACTGAAATACCGGTTCGAAAGGTTGCATTTGATGAGAAGAGCCGGCAATAAACTCAGCAATTACTCTTTTCAAAACAAGTTTAGACACATTACATAATATTTACATTATAGTCGCACTGACAACAATTGCTATTCATCGCCCTTCTCGCCATATTGAAGAGAAGTAGGCGACCCGCCATATGACGATGAGTATAAAATCATAGCAGTAAAATGATTTTTGTTATTCACTTTTTTACTTTTTAATGGGCTCCAAATTCTTGTGTGCCCAAGGGCTCGGCATGGCTCCGTAAGACGGCCCTGTCTGTGGTTCATGTGAACTTTGCTGAGAACACCTCACTCGTATGAAATTTCGAGCTTAGGTCAATATCGCATGCTGGTGAGTGTACAACTTGGGGTTATAATAGATGAAGGTGAAACAGCTAAGCTCTCTCAGCACGTTGACTTGAGTCTTGCTAGTTTTGCAATATTCATATTAAAAATAACCTTTCCACTCATACGGTATTTGTGAATTCGCAATATCAAGAACCACATAGACTAGATGACCTACAGTGCGACCACCGGGAGAATGTAATTCTGAAACCTGTTAATATTGGGTGAAACACGGAACTCTGTAGTACGATAATTCCTTAGGTTCTAAATCTTTATCTTTATATATTCTCGGAAACTCGTACGGGAATCCTTGCTTGCGGCTATAAAACACACTATTTAAGAAAAAATAAACTGAACCAATGTGTTGACCAATAGACAATTTATTGTAGTTATACCACATAATAAAAATATTTTCTTGCGATTTGAAACTTATATTTGCAAAAGCATTTCGTTTGTACTGAACCCTCTGGGCGTGAGTTCTACGTAAAACTGCAAGCTTTCGAAACGTTTTTTTTTTTTTTTTTTTTTTATACGACTAAGTCGGTAAACAAGCATACAGCAATATATTGCAAGTATATTGTTAACGATTCCTTTCATTTCATATTCAACTATTGCGGTATATTATCCTCATAAAATTGTACACTGCGATTAAAATTCACCTTTACGTAACGATTGTGTGAATAGCTATCTCACTCACACTTGTGTAAACATCGTATGTAGGTCTCTGTCTCTTGACCCACTGTCATTCCATATGTATTTAGTTTCGCAGAAAAACTTTCATGTTTTAAAATACTTTTTATCTTAAATCGGGTGTTGCATTGGATTCGGGTAAATGTTGCAATATTTTAAGTTAAAATGCAATGTGAATATATTTTTATTGGTTAACCCTTAATTGGGCGCTCCTAAAAAGTTGCATAAGTGGTCACGTGGGGTGTATAACACCCCCGTCATACAAATAGTCCAAAGAATGCGAGTAACTTTTCATAAAATACAACTTTCGCTTTAACTGATTTTTCAATATCACACGGGTTTAGGAAACTACCTAGAATACGAGAAAGATAATTCAATAAAAAAAAGTTATGTGCCTGGATGAATTAGGGTGTACAACAGCCCACGCGAAAAATTAAGTGTTAAATGACATAATAAAATTTAAGATACAGGTTTAACAGTAAAAAAAATATACACAGGTATATGTTGATCCATTTATTCGAAGGCTCAAAGAACTTTAACAATTGACAGTACCACCGGTTCGTAATATATCAATACTCCGGCAAGAATTCTCATACAACTATGTCCTCCTCCATACCATAGGCTATCTGCATGTAATTTAATGATGATCCGTTGAGTAGTTGAGGCGTGAAGGCGTAACAAACAAACAAAAGCACTTTCGTATTTATAATATTACTAGCGGCCCGGTACGTGCTTCGCTACGTATAAAGTGAAATAATAAAAATGTGATAAATGAAGAACCGCTCGACCGATTTTGTGCAAACTTCACATAAACCATCTACTAAATAGTCCGAACAAAGCCTAAACATTTGGTTTGGATAGCTGAGCCCGTCCTTGAGTTATAAAATTACAACGAAAAGTGGCATTGATTTTTATATATATAGATTAAGGATAAGGATATCATTAATCAGATCGCAGAATAAGTACCCGCAACCTATTCTCTATTTGCCAATAAATTTTCGTTTATTTTTTTCAATCATTTTTAGTTTATTATACGGTATAATTGATTTATCAAACATTCATAATTATATAAACAAAATATTAATAGACTTGGATATAAAAATGCGATGTAAGTAACTGAAAAATACAAATATTTTTTTTACTTCTTAACAAATCTTGCATTTAACTTTTTAGAGTTCCGTAGTCAAATAAGAAACTCTCATATATTTATGTACATCCGTCTGTATATCATAACCATTTGTAAGCTATATACTAAGGCCTATTTTGCGCAAATTTTGGAGATATTTATGATATAAAGGTATGAACAAAGATATCTTTGCGATCGTAAAGTCATTTTCTAATTAAAAGTAGGTACTACGGAACCCTTTAGTCTACAATGGTCCAACACTTGACCGGTTTTTGAATACTGAAGAGGCGTAACATAATTAATATGAAATTAGTCACAGGTGGTACACACAATGAAGTTCCCACGTGTTGCTATTCCTAATTTTATAATAGACTTGGGTTAAGGTTGCTCACGCTTAGCTTACAATCTTCTTTTTTTTTCTTTAAAACCTGACTATTGTTTCTAATTTAAAAGTCTCTAAAACGAAACAAACATAACTAATCGTAAAAACAGGAATCATCAAAAACACCATGGCAATCAGCATAACTTTCTATTTTATATCTAGAAAGATAGAAAATAATCGAATCAAAACTAGAATCGGTATAAATGGAAAGTAATGTCGGTAGGCTGTATAGGCGTACATCACGAGGCGACCGGTCAGGCGGCTGATGCAGGACATTACCTTATAGTGAGAAGGTTGTTCGGGTCAAGTTGGAAAGGACCTTAGTGGGTTTAAGGCCGTAATCTGTTGATAATGTAAAGGTTGTATGTAAGATATGGCTTTTCATAGATAATAACTCTTGTTGTGCAGTAATTTAAGTTTATTTTTCCTTGCTTGTATATGTCTAAAGTGGAAGTAAGTACAGTAGTACCCAACTGATAAGGCGCGTCGTGAATCTTCGTTCGCACAGAAAAGAAAGTATGGCCCAAAGATTAACGAAAGAATGCTTAAAACTTACAATTAACCTTAGATCACTACTATAAGGTTCAGATTACATTGCAGCTGTTAGTTCTGTCTCACTCGAAAGTCACGCCCCTCCGCACACATGGCGGCTGCTGCCGAACGATAGCATTTCCCGCGCTTTGAAAATGTATCTTCTGCGCAGTTACATCGGTAAGCCATATTAGTTGGGTACTACTATAATGGATTATTTGTCTACCTAGACGAATATGTCAGGATGCATATTTGTGAATAGCTGATTAGAAAAACTAAGCGTGGAAAAAGCTTCTAAATATACGAATGCATTCTAATTCTCAAATATCTATTCTCAATAGTCAATAATGTTGACTCTTCACCACGAAATAAAAAAAACATTGGAGTTTTTAACTCTATTTTAGATTATACAAAGGTAATTTTTTTTGCCATAAATTATTATAATATCTAAGTAATTTCCCGTCAAATATTGTCCGTACGTGAGTCGAAATTAAACACAAAAGTTATTAAACAGGATATTAATGTGTGTCTTGGTTTATTTCATAGTGTTTTTTTCTCGTAGTTTTAATATTTGTCAATATTGATTGTATAACCGTGGAAATATGTAGGTATACGTTGTTACAGAAACTACGCAATAGCTCAGACGTTCAGGGGCCCAAGTCTGCTATTACAATTGTTCTCAAAATTGACAGATTTCTCAGTTTTGGTAGTCTACTAATTCAATAGTGTCGAAAACCCCTAAGTAGGCATGCCTACTCCGAGACGACAATTGGAATTCCATTCTCGTCCATTAAATAGCTATAGAAAGGTACAGGTGCAGAGATAATCAATCATTATACTTAATTGACGTCGCAGAGAGTGGCCGTTAGATATGGTTTTGTTAAAAAATATTTATACTGTAATTATTGTTGAGTATAAATCCTACTGCATAGCACAATTTATACAACGTGTAACAGATTCAGTAGGCGATTTTGAACAAAATCGCTCAGAATCGCCTACTGAATCGATTTTGTAACTTTAAATATCTATATTAAGAGTTTATTAAATCGATTCAGAAAACGATTCTGAACAACCAGTTTAACGGTTTAGCATCTTAATCTGTTACACGTTGTATAGGTACTTGCATTATTATTAAAAAAAGTTTTAAAAAGTTCAATGGCCAAATACTGAAACGGCGCTCACGCTTAACTGGTAATTTGACTGTTCAATAAAACGCACTTCTCAAGTAGTAAGACGATCCTACATTTTAAGCGGCGTTTCAGTCAGTATTTGTTCGCAATTTATTTATATAATTTTTAAGTTACCTGATCAATAATTTGCGACCCAATTATAAATAATATATAAATAGGTCGTGGGTTCGATTCCCACACAGGACATGCATTTGTGTGCATGAACATGTCTGTATGTCCTGAGTCTGGGTGTAATTATGTATATTAAGTATGTATTTACAAACAAAAAGTAGTATATGTATTATATAAGTTATCTGGTTTCCATAGTACAAGCTCTGCTTAGTTTGGGATCAGATGACCGTTTGTGAGGAATGTCCCAGGATATTTATTTTATTTATTTATTTATATTAACAACCAATTTCTAATTTTTTATTTAATTTGACTCTTATTTGCTTAAAAACATGACGTTACCGGGGATTCGATGCTGCAACCTTCCTTCGTTGTTCTGTAAGACGTAACTTCATTGTTTGCGGGCTTCCGGTGATGAAAGTAACAGATAATCACACATCACCTCATATTGTTGAGTTTTGTTCCGGCTTTTCTTCGCATTATCAGCCTTTCGACTCAATTGAAATGCTGACTATACAGATGCATTGTTATGGACTTAAATACGAATAGTACTAATATAATAAGTGTGAATGTGAGTTTGTTTGTTTGACGCCTCAAAGGCAAAACTAATCTTGTTGAGTTTTGGAATGCAGATAAATCATTACCTGCAGGGCTATTTTAAAACGCTCGGATTCGATATCGGAAACGGATTCAAAAACTACTGAGGCGATTTTCCGCAATTGCCATTTATATTTCAGAATTCAAATATTTTTGATGTTTCTTTACGGAAATATCAATTCGATTCATCGAAAAGTTTTCGGAAATTAAAATAGCAATAGCTGAAATTTGCCTCGGAATTTTTTGAATCCGTTTCCGATATCAAATCCGACGTTTTGAAATAGCCCTGCTGGACAGCGTTATTGGTAAAACACTAACAACCTCTCAGGACTATATTAAACTACTAACATAATAAACAACAACTTTTGTTCTAGGTATGACTTTTAATAATTAATAATAGTAATAAACGTAGTATTTATATACTCTGAGGTAATAATAATAGAATAATTTATTCTCTCTTCATAATATGTAAATAAAAACAATAATGACCATTTTAGTATGGCAAAGATACTATTTGTGAGAGACTGGTGTCAAAAAGGTGTGGAAAAATATTACCATAGATCACCAGGCTCCTACCCCGCGACAGTGATGTAGTACTTCATTCAGTATTAAAGAATGAAGAGAAAAAAATCATCAGACTTTATAAAAATATTTAAATTCAACTCTCTAAATGTTACGAACTCTACGCGTAACAAAAGACTGAGTGTCAGTGCACATGAGGCGTAATACATGAAAAATCTTTTTACAATAAAATTAAACCGCCTTCAAATCCTTGTCCGGGCGTGGCAAACATCCTCACAAATATTACAAATGAACTTTCGCAATTAAATCAGATAGGATTTACAATATAATATTTACCGATAGAGCTGAATTTAGGTTTCGAAGCCACGAACTTTATCGTGACTACCACTGAGCAAAAATACTCTAGAGGTTGATATTTTAGTTTTGACAAGAACCGTTCGTTGCTCTCGATGTCAAGTGTGGACGTACAACTTATTATTTTATTATAATTTTATTCACGTTTAAGTCAGGAACGAGGTGGCCTATATTGACCCAGCAGTTTCAACATTGCATCAAACTTTTTAAATTCGCATTCGCTGTCAACTCTAGCATCTCAATGGTTACAAGTTTTGCGCCAACATTGGACATACAGTGGTCGATGTTACATAAGAAGCGACTAAGCGACCGCGTTACACAGAATATGTTGGGAAATGGCAGAAATTGAGCCGAAGGTCGTTGTGGTGCAATTGTGTTATGCGGACATGTGGCCATGGGTGCGGGCTGTTGGATGCCATAATATTGGCTAGACTAGACACATGAGGGTTTTTGCATAGTTGTGTAACATTGGTTATTATGCCGGCTGGTTAGTGGTCAGGTGATGTTTATCATACAATTATTTATGAAAATTATTTTTATTACAGATACATCTATTAAAATTGCATAACACAATGTATAAATACAGTAAAATATTACATTATGATACATGTGTGCTAAGTTGGTTATAACACTCGAGGCGATAAATCAGCCGAGAGTGAGTGTAATAATCAATGCACGCGAATGTCATACGACGTTTTTCAACACACTTGCCCGGAAAAAAACAGAATTGTATTTTTTTAGGTAGATTTTTTGATAATAATCAAATCAACACAATGAGAACGTTAACAAATATGGCGGGCAAGTTTTTTTTACCGCGGTGAGCTTTCAAACTATTTTACCCGTTTAAATTAAGAATGTTGGGTCTACACTTATCACTTGCAGTGAGGTACAAACTTATCATAATCGGGATTATACCTACCATAAAACTGTGCGGTAATGTAAAGTAAAAAGCACAAGTGCGTATTAAGATACTAAAAACGGTCCAATAAATGTCACTTTACGAGCGAATGTGTTGAAAAATATATATAATATGTATATGCTTAGTATAATAATTTGACTATTATTTGTGTCGATAGATTTTAAAGCAATAATATAAGTAGTAGTATAGTATTCGGCTACTTCTATCAAGCCATCAATAAAGCATAATTTAATCTATACGTTTTTTTTTCGAAAAGTTTTTGTATGTCTCGTAATGTAACTCCAAATGTAGACCATAATTCTGCGTAAATGACCCAGCATTTATTCCGGGCACGAACGTGTATGTGAAGATTTCGGTAGCATCTTAGAAAGTATACTGGAGTGAAGTGCTCTTGGCTCAGATAACTAGAGCTTAAGATACAAGTCAGGTGCCGGCCCAGAATTCTTTACGATATTAATCTGCCGCTAGATCCGGATTGGCTTCTTTTCTATGTTTTACCGTATCTTTCTTTGCATTCATTAGGGGCATTAATATTCTGGGACATCCCATACGGTCATCTGATCCCAAACTAAAGAAAGCTTGACATGTTTAAGGATTGTGAAATACTGGCAACACAAATACGTTTTTTGTATATAAAAAGTTAAATAAGGCATGCGTGCGTATTGCATTTTGGATCTGTTACAAGTCGTAGTGTTATATTCTCTGTGCAGTAAGTCTGTCACAAGCATTTGAACTGTGGCGTGATGGTTAGTGTCTCTTAGAAACCCAAGAATCTTATAATATACTAGCTGTCTCCCGCGGTTTCTCCCGCGTGTCTGAGGGATCTAATGAAACCACGGGATAAAAAGTATCTTATATGTTATTCCAGATTATGATCTATCCGTGTGCAAAATTTCATCACGATTGGTTATGCCGTTGAGGCGTCAGGAGGTAAACAAACAAACACTATCGCATTTATTATACAAGTAGAATAGGATAGTTATTCGAGTGCGAATTTCGATAGCTATATCTTTGAGCTATATACTATACAAACTTCCATAGTAAATAATCTACTAATATGATAAATAACCATGCGGTAGTAGCTATTGTATGCTACGCGTCATACTTGTGAACAGGTGCTGCTTGTGGGGGCTGGTCTGCTTAAGTTTGCTATTTATTTACTTATTAAATATTTTTTCAGTCTACTTTGTAATTTTGCCGCCGCGCCGGGGCACGCAATTGTTTTCAGTGCGATTAGAATGTAAATATTATGTAATGAATCTAAGCCTGTTTTGAAAAGAGTAATTGCTGAGTTTATTGCCGGCTCTTCTCTGCAAATGCAACCTTCCGAACCGGTATTAGAGTATTAGAGTCAGACTTTTCATAAGTGCCTGCGAAGGTCTATTTGAATAAATGATTTTGAATTTTAAAGTTTCTATAATTGAATTGCAAAGTTTCTATAATTTTACCACAATAATCAGACTCTATATTTTAATAGAGGGAAACGAATATAAATTATTCCTATTTTTGACAATTGAGCAATAAAAAATATTGTCACCCATCATTTGGCATTCCTGCGTATATTTGCTTAACTAATCAAACACGTATGTACCATCGTATCAGAGTTCACTTTGCTATATTTATTTTATCATTAAATAAGCATTGTTCGAGGTCTATGGTGATTTTTGTAGATTTGCGTGGGGCTTATAATTTTTTTTTAATGTTTTTGCGTTTACGGGCATTATGATTATATTGTGAGCTGGATAATAAAATCAACTCCTTCTGATCGAGAAGGTGAAACAAATATACATATAGTTATAGTTTTTTCAAGTTGTTTTCAAAAAAGGCAGTGCAAAGTTTTAGTAGAGCTAAGTACTATTTTTTCTAAAACGTGATTTTTACACACGGTGATTGACTTTGACTTAATTTAACGTGAATAGAACCTCTACTTGGCACTAGCAAAAATTCAAAAAAAGTAGAACGGGCTGGGCAGATAATGGAGATTATTTCGAAATAAAGTTCCAAATAAGTTTTTGGTCCGTGTGATTCAGGAGACAAAAGCAAAACAAGTTCATCTGTTGTGCAAGTCAATAACACTGTTTTGATTTTGTTACCTACCATCTCGCTTGGTGGCCTACATTTGAATTTTACGGTATAATAGTATTATGCAATTCTACGCGATTACATTGAGGTGTTTCTCGATTAAACATAAAAAAAGTAAACGACCTACATCCGGAATGGAAACCAAGTCTTTTGGCCTTTTTTTATATAGGACTTGCGAACTGCACGCATTCAGCCTACTTCTCATCGTAGTGTGTTTAGATTGAGTTATAAAGGTCAATTAATTGATGTAGATGCAATCGTAGTATAGCTAAGGGACTAGAAACTACGATCGCAAGGTCACTAGTTTGAATCCCGATACGGTTGCAAAATTATGGTGAAATCGATCGAAGCGTACGTCGCTAGATGTTTTAATTTGCATATTTTGAGTATAATCTTGTTTGAATACTTAATAAGTTACTTTTGTACGTGCTATGGTAGTGGGGTCTGATGTGGTTCTAATATATAAGATTCTTGGATGTGGTACTTTCGTTTTTGATTTGGGAAGATTGAAGATTGTCGTTTGTTTCTGTTTGCGCTGTCATACAAACTTTTTGTAAAAATCCGTGATTGACAGATTGCGTGAATTTTACAATTACTCGAATATCGAATGCTATTATGTCATGATTATGATTTATTGTCTGTACTAGTAGCAATAAAAAATTGCAAAATAACGGTATTCATAATCTATATTATATATGTCCTGACTGACTGATATATCAACGCACAGCCTAAACCGCTGGTCCTAGAGACATGAAATTTAGAGGATATATTCTTTGTAAAGAGTAGGTATCCACTAAGAAAGGGTTTTTCGAAATTCCACCCCTTAAGAGGTTAAGTAGAGGATGAAAGTTTGTATGAAAGTCCGTCAGTTTCGAAGATTTGAAGATCCTTACGATCTTCAAATTTTATGTTTAGGCTGAAGATTGAAAACTAATTTATACGTGTCTCAAGCGTTTTTAATAATTCCACCCTCGAAGCGGGATGAAGTTGTTTTGTTTTATTGTTGTAGAAAAATATGTCGTTTGTTTCCTGTCGGCCACGCGGGCGAAGCCGTGGGCAGAAGCTAGTTTTAAATATAACGTTTTAAATTATCTGTAAAAACTTGTGATTGGCTATTGTTTTTACCCAAAAATTTCAAAATATAAATATCTGAATATATTCTTAATTTATTTAAATATCGAATATAAAAACAGCGTAAAAGATCGAGCGTGGAAAAGTAAAAGCTATTAAAAATGAATAAATAAATATATTGGAGTCGCGCGAAGTAATTTCGAAATTATATAAGTATACGTAACACTAGTCACTTGCGCATTTTATTAATTGCACTAAAATGTGACTTTGTTACAATGTGCGTTATATCATAATGTTAATTATACTTATTAACAATTAATTGTAAGATTTTATCGCAAGAACATATGACAGTTACTTACTACAAAGTATAGCAACGTGTGGCAGTTACTTACTTACTACTGACTTAGCTACAAAGTATGTTAAGCAAACTTACTCTTCAAAGCCCAAAGTTTCCTGTCCAGCAATCCTTGGACATATTCCTGCATGTCCTCCTTGCACTCTCCACTCACTCCCTTCTGAATCTCCCCCCACTGCTTGACTAGGATCTCCGCGTCGAATATCCTCAACATACTCTCAATGCCAACCATACTCGTGGTATTCAAACTTTCTCTCCTCAACACATTCCTGGATTCGTTCACAGTGTTTCTTATTGAGTCACTGAGTTTACTCAACACGTCTCTACTCGGTTTCGATGTGGTTTTTTCGACTTGTTTAGTGGTTTTCACAATGTGTTGCACATTGTGAGATTTCTCCGTGCTCGAGAACTTTTGTTGCGGCCCGACGTTGCCGAACTCCGCGAACGATAGGCCGTCGTCGTCGGCGAACAAGTCGAAATTTTGTTCGGTCGTCGATTTGTCGTTTCGACTCGAATTCGGGAGCGATATCGAGCCTGTCAGGTCCGACGACAGATCGGTGTCGTCGTCGATCCCGCCTTTAGCCGAAGCTTTTTTAATGTTCTGAAAAGCGTCGATCAGAGCACTTCGTAGCTTTTCCTCGCGAGCGCTCTCTTTTGTCTCACTAGAGGGTGGTTCCGCGCAACTAACAAAAACCGTGGCACAAAACAATATAAACACTAGTGGAGACATTTCGAAAAAATATTAGAATTTTTCAAAAGTTTCACACGCACATGGCAACACAATTTTTTCGTTTATTATATTTAGTTTCGGGTGTCAAAGGTGCGCGCGCGGCGGCATAGTCATGGTGCGACTGGCGAGGCGACTCGGCTCGGGGGCGGAGGCTGTGACATAACGCCGTTACGAAGTTACGGCGGCACTTTCACTGACGGGCGGCGCACGCGCACCGCAGCGCAGGCAGGTGAGCGCCGCATCCTTGTAGGGCGAGCGAGAACCGATCACCGACCGAAGCGTGCCGCTGATCCACTTCGGCTTAGCCAATACTTTAATATTTTGATTTTGGTGTCATATCCTACATTATTTAGTTTTATATAACATGCAAATTATGATGTACGGTTTAGTTTCATTGAATTTAAGGTCATTCATTATGTTTCGCAATTTCCTGTTGTTGTTTAGCTTTTTGGATTTTTTATTTGACTTTGATTTTACAAACTATGTGTCGTTCAAAGTGGCGAAGAAAAAAATAAATAAATAATCAGTCAGTGTCAGACTTTACTATCAATCATTTCATTTACTAGCATTGTCTATTAGTTCTATATAGCGGTCTCCATAATGGCTGAGATAATGGTAAGGTAAGGTTACCGTCACCTTTGACTCTTCATCACCAAGAGCGCTTTGCCGATCCTTCAAAAATCTCTTCGTACTGTTTTTGAAAAACTCCATGCTGTTCTCCATTGGAGAAATCCCGGCGGGTAGCTCATTCTACAACCTCAGCTTCCGCAGTAGGAAGCTCCTTGAAACCGCACAGAATATGAGACCATTCTGATGGGCTCCCCGTTGATGGCGATGGTAGAAAGTTAGCTGGCAACAAAAGCATTAGGAGGTAACGTCTCTCCCCAAAAGGGCACTAAACCGCTTGTAAGCTCGGGGTCGTCAAAAATTCTAGTGTCACGCCACGCGAACTCTCAGGCAGTATTTATCTACTCTGAGTCTCAAGGCACGAGTTATTTACAGTTGTCCGGCTAAAGCCCGACATCCCCGCTTGAAGGAACATAATGTAACATTACAGATGCATGAACCAGGAACACTTCCGATACTTAGTGTTATCGGCGCGGAACAGTAATGCGACAAGGCGCAAGGGAAAGTATCACGTACTGCGACACACATTACACCCGGGTAAGTCCCGCTGTTATGTTCTATCGGGACTTAATCATTTACATAATGTGACTGTGCGCATGGCATTTTGATTTGTTCTTAAACTTTGTTTTTGTCAAGATGCGTGTGGGAACTATAAATGGCTTCCATTTACTCACAAAAATGTTCTAACGCCTGTATAATGGGAATGTGCTCTCAAGAGCCTTTCGACTTGGAGCCATCATACCGCTTCCGACGAAGCGGAGCTTATCCTATTATCCTCAAACTCCGTACTCACGTAGCGAATCAGTCGGACGTTCCTTCTGACGAACATTGGGTTCCCATTACGGTTTTCCAGAGCGTTACGATTGCCAGAAGATTCAAAAGCAAGCTAAAGAACAATGCTGTCTACAAAAACAAATAAAAAAATGTAGGCCGTTAGACGTTAACAATTGACTCTACCATCGATTCGAATTCCTATTCACTTATCTTTACTTATTTTACTGGATAGTAAAACGTATATTGCGCTCTCATATTACAATACAATCATTATAATTCATGTGAATGTGTTTTACTATTGGAAACGTAGACAGAAGCTAAAGAAAACAGCAGGAATTTATTTCAGTTTACTTATTTCACAATTTATTTTTTGGGTAATCCGCTATTCAATTTCTTCAAGTAGTTTACAACGCACATGTATCCACTGCTCTTATTTACATGATGCATTTATGTAAGAGCCTTGTTTGAACAGACACACAGTAGAATTAAGCACAGTAGGGAAAGCAGATGCTAATCTGCAAATCAATATAGAGGCATTGATGTAAGCTTATGCTGCAAATGGTAAGAAGTTTGAAAGATGATAAGTTTGCAGAGACTCAAGCGGAACTACATCACACTAAATTGCTTAAAATTGTAAGAAATTGCAGAGATCAGCCAGTTCCTTCCTTCCGTAAGAGTTTGAAAATTCATTCTACGATTACATTTATTTTTATTTTATTATAACACTTGCTAGGCTATATTGCCATGCAGCCAGCATTTCAAAATTAAACGACCGATCAGTACGTGCGCTACTGTTCTTGCTGTGAACGTACTGTGTCTAATTAAGGTTCGTGTAACATTGGATGAAGTTGTCATCGTTTGTTTCTTAAGGTATTGTCCTATTGTTCTGGTGGCTCGCTTACACACATCGCTTTGTTTCGATACATTTCTCTTCCGGAACACGTCACCTTACGAAATTAGTAGACATAGTTTGATTAGAATTATTATTTTTATTATCGTTAGTTATTGTACAGTCGCTAACTTTAATTGGGGATATTTAAGGTTGAATATTGTACAGCAAATGACCTTGTATGCATGTAACGATTTTACTAAAATTGATAGAATAATACCTAATACATTTCAAACTGTCGACATTATTGCATGTGTTTTATGAAGACCCATATTAAAGTTAGCAACTGAAACTGCGTGTGTGGGTTTTATAACTGTAAGATGTGTTCTGTTTCTAATGATTCCCTTCTTACTTTTTCCGTGATTTCTCTAGATGAAACGAAGGTATGTATGTGACATACTTTTGAATCGATAGTAATCTCAGCGTGACTAATACAGATGTACATATTTATGTATTTTGCAATTATTGTATTAACATAAAATACAAATAGTATGTAGGTAAATACTGTAAAGAAACGAAAGTATGAATAAATTATAATTGAAAGTGATGAAACACCATATTAAATGCTTATTTATAAAGCTTCCTCTTACTGGATACCTACTTCGAGGTGTAATATTTTCGAAACCTATGTTTGGTTCGCCTTCAACAACTTTTACGATCACGAAAAAATCAAACACTTCTTACAAAAGGGCAACCCAGCTCGATCAAAATGTTTATGGCCCCATGGTGTTCACCATGTTTAAAAAAATTAACCTCCAACCTCATTTAACTGTAACCTCACATAGTTCCACCGCCATAACATTCCAAGTTCTTATAAAATATTTGTTAATACGTGTGTCAATAGTTAACAAGGAAGCCACGCGTGTTTGCTTGCTTTACTGTGGGAATGTGACACTGTCGTAGACAGCACATCTCTTAAACAAGCGGTATTTGTCTATTATAACTAGGTAGGTAGGTATACTATAAGGATGAAGACATACTGTTTGACTTTTTATAGCCTATGTAATAGAATTATAGGTCAATCGGCCATCTCAGTTGTTGTCTCTGCGCCGTGGTTCTCCGAAGGGAGTACAGCATGGGCTTCTTCAAGAAGGGAGTGAAGGGAGGAAAGCATCTATTCTACGGTAACCGCTGCCGGTGCCATCAGCCTGTCTGTATGCTTCTACTATGTACCTTAGTGCTTTACCAACGTGTTGCTAACCTTTTTAAAGCTTAGAAAGTAAATGACTCTCAAGTGCCACCGCTGGAACACACCGAGTTCTTGGCGACAGATTGATCTTCATGCCGAGTGATAGCCAGGCAGGCGAGTACTTCAAAGTACTCAACCACTACCACCCTGCCAGAAAGACCTAGAAATCTTTCTAGGTGGAAAGACCTCCCTTCTTTACCTTCACTGGGATCAAAATAAAGTACCTTATAAGTTTAAATACCCACAGTTTAGTGTGAAGAACCTCTTATTATGTAAGTAATTTACTTAATAGGCACATGAATCATATTAACTGATGTTTGCTCACTAGCTGTTCACTAGCTATTTGTATTTGTGGATGAATAAATGTCTAATAGCTGTCCCCCGCGGTGTCACCCGCGTTCCTGGCTCCACCAAAGACTACCTGCGTGATTTTTTTTATTGCAGAATTATTTCATGGCAGCTAATTAGCATAAAGTACCTAATAAGTATGTACCCACAGTGTGAACAACCTCTTAATACGTAAGTAATTTACCTAATAGGCACATGAGAATCATATTAACTTGTTTTTTCACTAGTTGTTTACTTTTTAGGGTTCCGTAGCCAAATGGCAAAAAAAGGAACCCTTATAGATTCGTCATGTCTGTCTGTCTGTCCGTCCGTATGTCACAGCCACTTATTTCCGAAACTATAAGAACTATAATGTGGAAACTTGGTAAGTAGATGATATATGATGTGCAAACTTCCACCGAAAATTGGTTTGAACGAGATCTAGTAAGTAGTTATTTTTAATATGTCATAAACTGAAATTCATATCAAATACTCAGGTCTATACTACCATTTACTTATATAACTACAGGTTTGTACGGAACCCTCGGTGTGCGAGTCTGACTCGCACTTGGCCGGTTTTGTTAATCTATTTGTATTTGTGAATGAATAAATGTCTACTAGCTCTCCCCCGCGGTGTCACCCGCGTTCCTGGCTCCACTAGACTACCTGCGTGAAAAATATCGCAGAATTATTTCATGGCAGCTACTGCTAATGTCGATAGGCTGATGTGCCAGCTACACAATGTCACATGCACCTATAAAAGAATATCAAAATAAATACAAAATTCTGATGAGAAAGATGTTTTGTATGACCCGATTGTTAGTCAGTTGATCATACTCAATCGCTTTATAAATCTATCAATGCTAGCTGTATTTTTTTTGCCTGTGTTTGACCGCAATCTCACCATGGTAAGTGATGATGTGGACAAAGGTGGTAAGCACACAAAGCCTTGAAGGAACTGGCTCTCAAGTGCAGCTGTCGGGACACATCGATCTGCTTGGCGACAGATTTTCAAGTTGAGGGTGGTAGCCATCCAGGCCAATGTACCATACCCATCTTATCAGCTTCCGTGGCTTTCTTTCCACTGGCTCGCATTCACACACTCCACTCTACTTTCCATTCAACTTTCCCACTTATAATTATCATTGTGTTGGGTTTATTTTGCAATGTCTTATGCAATCTTTTTGTGAACGACATTCTTAGTACTCAACTTTGACTGATATATAGTTATGCGGAGATTTTTTAACTTAGGACAGTAAAAAAATCATTTGATTAAAATCTGCTGGGGATTGTAAACTCTGATTATAGTGATGCTGCCGGGACACTGCGTTTCTGCAAATAATGGGATAATCGCAGATAGGGCAAATCCAATTTTGATGCAACTTTCACGGGACTGGAAAGATGCATATTTTCTTAGGCATAGTTTGTCTGTCTACCTGTTAGTGTGCTCCAAAACCACTACCCGATTTTCATGCGGATTTAACAGCTACCTAGGTACTCCTAGAGGAAAGTAGTTTAATGACATAATGGAGTACATAAATGATGAAGAGATTCTTATACAAACTGGAAGTTACCACGGGTGAAGCCACGGGCGTACTCAGGCTACTAATTATTTAACAGTTGTTAAGTTCCTGCATCCAGTGTTGTGTGACAAACGTACGCACAGACAATGTAAGCTGTGTTTTGTCATAGATGAGTGCAGATGGCCGGTAACCTGCAATTTGACCAACGATCCGACATGGCGGTATGTAATCTACGCATTTCTATTGTTGTTTTATGACATGTGCTACTATGGGTGTTTTTATTATTTTAAAGTGATATTTCCGAGAGTAGGCATTTGTAAAATGAGGCGCGACAACAATAGGATTAGACACTTTTTAAGATTGGCAAACAATTACAAATTGTATGTAAATTTTGCGAAAGGAAAAGCTACTGGGAGTTTATTTGGGTGAGGAGTGCCTACTTTCCTTGAACGATCCCTGAACGAGGTCAGTAATTTAAATAAGTGTTATTTGGTTATTGGCAAATGGAAAATACCTAATTGAATATAATAAAATACACTTCATTGTATAGGTACCTACTCCGCATGACAGAATAATGTTACCTATTTTTTATCCCAAAGGCTAACTGCTCGCCAAACAAACAGACACGCGAGCTACTTTAGCATTTATTATAATTGGGTATTGTGATATATGGGGGTTATTATCATAATTAATAACACCTTCGACAATTGTCACACGCTCTCTCGCTTTAAATCTAGTACCTAGAGGGTGAAGCAATTCCTCGAAGTTAATTCACTTTTATATAATAACTGCTCACTCAATCGAAGACGAACAGTAACACGGATGAAAAGCACTAGGAAACGTCGGCCCTATCATTTGGTCTGAGCCTCGTCGCGGCCGATCAGCGCTCGGCGTGCGGCGCCTGCGCAGGAAAGAGGCTGCGTTTATGCAATGTTGCACAATCGGACTTGCTTTGTATGCATTCGATGATGACGGCTCATATGTCATCTTTACGACACGGAAATAAATGTTTGCATGTACTATGAGGAAATACGTTAAGTCAGTGACCGATATACTTACCCCAAAGAGTTTCAACGGATAAAAGATTGGTGGTATCTAATTTCTACTGCACAAAAGATGACCCAAGAGTCAAGACTGCCCAAGAGGGTAGCAAATTGTATATACAAGTATAATCCGAATGGAGTGGCGTTAAGTATACGCCTTTATAACACTCAGCAGAATAACCAAAATGCTCAACTAGGAAATCTAAAAACAGATCTGAATTCTACGTATTGCTGACTAATTTTTTGCAACCGAACCGGTGTAAAATGGTATAATACCATATTACGCTAGTTATAGTATGATAGATAATGGTATTTTCCTCATATTGCGTTAGTTCGGGGCCGGTGAAAGACGCCGTACGTAAATACTAGTGATGTAATATTCGTTCCCAATTTCGTGGGACGATTAAGAAAGATACTCGTTGCGCTGCGCTGCGTTGTTGACTCGGTGTGTGTGCAGCCTTATTTTAATATCCAGATTTAGGTACTTGGAAATTTCTTGTGAAATTACACTTATTAGTATTTCTGATATATAACAAAAATGTTTAATTTAACCATCAGGGGCACTAACGCGTAACTTTGGTGGTAATCGTAACGAACACCATTCATGAATTTCATCCAATCAAGGCCCACGAATGGTCATCGTCGCGTCAAACCGCGTGCGCAACATTGGATGAAATAATGAATGGTGTTCGTTACGATTACCACCAAAGTTTAAGTTACGCGGTAGAGCCCTGGTATTTATTCCCTTTAATTTTATAAATAATCTTTATATAAATCACCACGTGTCACACGCACATGATATGTGAATCGGACTATAGTAGAAAATGCTATATTTGTTTAGATTGTAAAAGATGTAATTAATTCTCCCAGTGAGTTGAGTGCCAAACCAACCAAAGAATTATCAGATTATACTTAGTTTCCTGCAATCTTTTATCGTGCCCCCTTAAGGGTGAATCTTAAATAAGTCCCTCCTTAGTTACTCAGGAACCCGTGGGGCTACCGCGTTGAGCTTCTAAAACGGGAGAGTTTATGGATGTTTTTCTAACTCTTTGATATTCACGTGATCCATGAATAGAAAAAGGAAGTTTATGTTAATGAAGATTAACGCTGTAGCGTCGCTGTGTGCAAAAAGTTTCTTGATCCTACAGTGTGCATTAATCTGTCAATCAATCAGTTTGTCCTTTTATTATAGCTAAGTACCTACTCTGTTTATCTGTGTTATTTATCTGAAAGCCCCTAGTATTTAATATGTTTGTAGATTGTGTAAAACGAAACATGTTTTGTAACGATTAATTTCACATTGTACGCAATTACCAAACTTTGAAAGTGTTTTAATTTTGCAATTTTTAAACCCACTTTTGAGTTGTAACAATCCAATGTCCAAGGTTGTTATTAGGGTTGGGCCTATATTTGCGCAAACTACTTACGTGTAGTCCAAAGTTAGCTACTCCTTCGTACGTTAAGTAGGGTTGTCACATCACATCTAGAATAAATAGGGTTAGACACATGATTAATGGTTGGGCGATTACTTAAATGAATGCGATGAAACTGGCGTGCAGATAGATTATTTGATGATTATTATTTGGTATGGAAAGGGATATATTCTACTTTTTATCCAAGGAAAGCGGGCATGGTCTCGGGGGACATACACTATGAGTATTCGTTAGGTTTTAATTGAATTAAAAGATAAGATAAATATGTTTTATTTAGATACAAGATTAAACATATAAAATGAATTATGTGACCAAATATGGCAAGAAGGTGAGAGATGCTGCATTAAGCTCCCTGGCACTTTTCTACAATTTCCTAGCGATGTTTTCTTTCACAGGTCATCAAATATAATTTGATTCTACAATGTAGGCACCATTTAGGTACCTACTACTACTACGGTTGGGTCGGCGACACATAGAAAATCACCCTAGTATACAGGTATTTCCAATGTCCATAGACCTGATGCATCACTTAACCCCAGGTGGTCCGCAAACCTGCATGGGGGTGCACCTTTATGTTGTGGTAACAATACATTTCGAACGAGAATCAATACTTGAGTCAAGTCTCAAGAATTGATTGGATTAATCGAAAATAAACATGATGTCAAAGGATATGGATGGAACATTGTTTTGTTACAAGTAAAATATGGGCGTATTCGCGTGTTACGAAACTATGTTCCGTAATCTTCTGTTCAGTTGCGATCAGAAAGTAGATAGAATTCGACCTACCAATATGATATAAGCAATAATACAGAATACGCTAATTTTGCTAGAAGTGTAATTTAGCAAAAAAATTGTTCCGTAGATCGCAACCGGCTGCAAACTTGAAACTAAGTGTAAAAGGCTAATACAAGTTACCAATGAGTTCGCAACTAGTACCACACATTTTGCCTAGGAGATAAAGGCGAAAAATCACTTTTTTAAGTTTAGGTATGTTCCGTATGTCGCAACCGGTCCAAATTGCTTGAGAAGTTAGGTAACGGTTCTCTTAAGACATGGTATTGTCGCAACTAGTACCACAATTTTTGTTTAGGAATTATTCATATCAAAGTTTTTCTCAATTTTCACCACTTTCCGTACTTCCGAATTGGTTGCGAATTTAAGGTAATCATATCCATACATAACTCTATCGATATGCCAAAAATCATTAGTACCATAATTAATGTAAATTGATTATCTAATTCTACTTGACTATAGTTGGACCATGCCGTTAAAGATGTTATACAATATGCATCGGTTGGTATACCTAACGTATAATGATATGCAAGAAAATAGAAAGTGGCCTTTGTGATATTGAGAATATCACACACATCGCTCTTATATTATGCATTCGAAAAGGCGTGGTTCCTTGTTATATTAAACAGTTAATTTACCATACCACGTGTAGCAGGTGGCCCCACATCGATATTTTTTTAGACCAGCTGGCCACAGGACCCCTTAAATAGCCACTCGAGCAATATTGTTCAATTACAGCAAATCCTTACGCAATTTATCAAATCCTTTGTAAATAAATCCTTCTTCAATTTATCAAAATTACAGTATATTTTCATTTCATCAGAAAAATGAAAAATGAATCCTGCTGCAGTTAAATACCCAATTAAAATATTCCACGATAAAAATATCAGTTTAGCATTGTTTCGAATGTCGCCGTCGTACATATAACTAAATTACTTGCTGTGCCCCGAGTGTAAAGTTCTATCGCGTTTGCTTTTTTTGTATTATTATTGCACTTGTTCTAAAAAAAACACAAACGCGATAGTTACGTTGCAAACTTTAGACCTGGCGTACAGAGCCAGCTGCACGTCCTACGCTAGGATAGCCTGTCCCGAAGGAAGAGTGATACCTCCCCACAGATCCTTCACCATTCACTATACTATCGTACGATGAGTTGTCACCATAACCCACCATAACCTCTCATCGTCTCGGGCCTACTTTTGGGTGCTAAAGAGACCTCGATTACCAAGATTATTTATGGCAGGCAGGGGTATTCTCAGATCCAACTATAGGACAGACAGTCTGTGACGAGACACAACGGTGTCCGACGGAGTTGTCCCCAGGCGGATCAGCCCTCTCCCACTCAGCAGCCTCCTTCTGAACCATTCAGGCAGAAAGAGAACATCGCTCCACGTCGTATCCCCGCTTGGTGGTTGGAGTCTTCTCAATTTAAGTGTATTCCGAACCGGTGGTAAATTCAACTAACAATTTAACGTTCTTAAGTGCCTTACCAGTTAGCTTTTGTTTTTGTTTCTTGATATCATCATTAGTTTCGAGCGCCTTCGATATTATTACTTAATTGTAAATTATTGCCGTTAGTAACTTAGTAGGCGCTGAGCATTTTGATCAAATGTTATATACGGCTTGTGTATTTTGCCAATTTCCAGTTAAATTATAAGTTTTAGTCACAATAAATCACTTTCACATAGTCCTCAGTCAGTCACCGTCCATAAAAGTCATGTTTCAGGTTTCAGTACAATGGTCGTCATTGTACTAAAACTTTTCACGGACTTCTTGAGACAACTTGAATAGTGACGATACACATAATTCATTTCATTTCACTTCACTGGCGCACATGGATTGATCTTTATTGGGTAAAATACCACCGATAATCTATATATTATTATATATAAATGTGATAAAAATGAATCCCTATTTCCCTTGGTCACACCATCACGCGTGAACGGCTGGACCGATTTCGCTATTTTTTGTTGTTGTTTTTGTTATTGTCAGGAGAAGGTTCTTACTCTTACATAAAAAAATAAGAAAATTAAATTTAATTAAGAAAATTACTCAGAAACATCTCAGAAACTTAGAAAATTTAAGAAAACTAAACGACAATATAAAGTTTTCTAATGTCACCTTAGCAGAGTAGGGTAGGGTAGGGTAGGTAAGGGGGTAGAGAAGGGGGCGCAGGTGAAACTGCGGGCGGAAAGCTAGTATCCAATAAAACTCAAAATACACGAATTTATGAAAATAAAAATGAGAACGCAATGGGACTTTTTGGCGGGAACTTGCAGAGTGACGTTGCGTTATCATTTTTATTTTCATAAATTCGTGTATTTTGAGTTTTATTGTGTATTTTTGGTGGTATTTTACCCAATAAAGATCATCCATGTGCACCAGTGAAATGAAATGAATTATGTGTATCGTGACTTTTCAAGTTGTCTCAAAATGTCCGTGAAGAGTTTTAGTACAATGACCACCATTGTAGTAAAACATGACTTGTATGGACGTTGACTGACTAAGGACTATAATGTGAAGTGATTTATTGTGACTGAAAACTATAATATAACTCGACACTGGCAGAAATGAGTCCTAATTTGGGCTTGGTTGCCAAAATTAAAAATAAGAAGAAGAAGAGAACGCAATGTCACTCTGCAAGTTCCCGCCAAAAAGTCTCCTTTGTGATGTTAGGTACGTTCGAATTGGGGTATGGTAGCAAAAATGCCAAAAACGATCACAACTGGCGTTCGATTTGGAAAGTTGTGGGTGAAATTGGCGTTTTGAACTGTTTTCGTTCACCGTTCGTTTTGCTTGGAAACAGTTAAAAACGACATCGTGAACTGCAAATTTTGACCCACCTCCGAGGCAGGGTCGTTTGTGGTCATATTTTGACATCTTTGAATCTGACAGATAAGTTTCGGAAAATTCATACGGGAAGCGAAAATTCTAATTTTTATTGTAAAATTTTATAGAAATACTAACAGGCAAGAGAATAATTTGTTAGATTAACTTTATTTAATGATTAACTGAAGGAAAAAGGTAGGTTAAGACAAGTGACAAGCAGGCGATCAGCATGGAAATGACATTTTTGTATCTAATCGTTCGATTTGGGAAATATCGTTTGTGGCAAAAGTTGCAAAATTGTTGAAATTCGAACGCATAAACAAAAATGCCCATTTTGAAACTGTTAAAAGACTTTTTGGCGGGAACTTGCAGAGTGACGTAGCGTTTTCATTTTTATTTTCATAAATTTGTGTATTTTGAGTTTTATTGTGTATTATTGGTGGTATTTTACTCAATAAAGAACATATATGTGCACCAGTGAAGTGAAATTAAATAAATTATGTGTATCGTGACTTTTCAAGTTGTCTCAAAATGTCCGTGAAGAGTTTTAGTACAAAGACCACCATTGTAGTAAAACATGACTTTTATGGACGGTGACTGACTGAGGACTATAATCTGAAGTGATTTATTGTGACTGGAAACTATAATATAACTCGACACTGGCAGAAATGAGCCCTAATTTGGGCTTGTTTGCCAAAATTTAAAATAAGAAGAAGAAGAAGAAACTGGACTTTTTGGCGGGAACTTGCGGAGTGACGAAGCATTTTCATTTTTATTTTCATAAATTTGTGTATTTTGAGTTTTATTGTGTATTTTTGGTGGTATTTTACCCAATAAAGATCATCCATGTGCACCAGTGAAGTGAAATGAAATGAATTATGTGTATCGTGACTTTTCAAGTTGTCTCAAAATGTCCGTGAAGAGTTTTAGTACAATGACCACCATTGTAGTAAAACATGACTTCTATGGACGGTGACTGACTGAGGACTTTAGTGTGAAGTGATTTATTGTGACTGGAAACTATAATATAACTCGACACTGGCAGAAATGAGCCCTAATTTGGGCTTGGTTGCCAAAATTAAAAATAAGAAGAAGAAGAAACTGTTAAAAACGACATCACTCCAATTCGAACGCACTAGTAATTGATGAAACAAAACGCAAGTGTCAACGTCAAATAATTTCAAAACGTTTTCAAAACCATTTCAAAACCTTTCAATTTTTTTCATCAGTGTGACCATACGTATCAGGATCCTGCGATTTTAGCAGGATTTCTAGGAAACATAAGAATAAGAAAACACAAAAAACAAAAAACATAAAAAAAAAACTGATTCGAACTGACAGCGTCAACCTTGACGTTTCAAAATTTTTTCAGGATAATAATTTAAATAATTTAATATTAATATAATTCGTTTTGTTTCAGATCTGCGGCCGGCGTGCGCTGCCCATATCCAGCCGGGAGGTGATCTGCCGCCTCCAGCGCTGCATCCCTTCCTGCTCGGCTCTAGGCAGTCTTCACCATCCGAAGATCGTAGGATTGTATAGTTTTTGTGTTTGTGTAAAAGCTATATGCTCCCTTTGGGCATACGTATTGGCCCTGGTACCAGTTCGGACGCACAACCATGTAGCCAGGTCAGTGACGCATCGCGAGAAAACTTATTAAAATGTGAGCAGTGTTCGGAACCTCGTTATTTTCGTGGCAACCGCGGTTTAAAAATTCATGTCGGAAAGGTGCACAAACCTAATCCGAACCTAATCAATCAAACCAGCTCCACAAATTCAGACTTATATATTTCGGCTCCAAATTCTTCCTCTACTAACCTCCCGTTTTGGCAACAAATTTGTTCGCTAAAGAATAATGTTCCGTTATTAAAGCGAATCCCACGCGGAGCACGTATCTGCGTGGCTACAGCTTTATGTGTATGTATAGACAAAATTCTTAGTATAAATTCACTAAGAGCTTGGGAAGACCTGCTCACATTTGCATACAGAGTGCTGCATGTCCCTAGTCACCAAAAAAATGAGATTTCTCTCACCCAAAAAATTAAAAATAACTGCTCATTATTAGACTCAATTAATACCATTATTCCAAATTTTCCCAAAATTCAAAAAAAGCATAATCAGGCAAACACTATAAGAAAAATAGAATCAAAAGCAAATGATGGCGATTTCAAGGGGGCAGCACATCTGCTCTTTTCTAGCGATGTTGTCGCTTCAGACACACCTGAAACCCTGTCTGCTTTAGAATCTAAACATCCATCTCCGCTTTCAAATATAAACCTCCCAGATCCCCCATCTTTAGACCAATCTGTTCTAAATTGTAACGCCCAAGATCTCTTGAGCGTCATTATGTCATTTAAACCTGGTTCTGCTGGCGGTCTCGACGGTTTTACACCACAGCATTACAAAGACCTTGTCTGTGGTGCCGCCGGAGACGCTGGTACCAAATTATTATCGAAATTAACCTCTCTTATAAATTTAATGTTGGCAGGAAAGGTGCCAAGCCCATTCACTGAGATCATTTATGGGGCCAACCTTTGCGCGCTATCCAAAAAAGATGGCGGAGTAAGACCCATCGCTGTGGGTAATACTATCCGTCGTATGGCCTCCAAAATTTGTTGTCGTCACATTCTCCCGAAACTTTCGGAAATATTTCAGCCCATTCAACTCGGTTTTGGCTCAAAGGGAGGTTGTGAGGCAGCTGTTCATGCGGCTCGGACCTTTCTATTAAATAACGGAGGTGAAGTGCTGCTTAAAGTTGACATAAAAAATGCATTTAACTCTGTCGATAGGGGCGCTTTATTGACCCAAATTCGGGATATCTGCCCTGACGTATATCCTTACCTTTGGCAATGCTATGGGCATCCATCAAAACTTTTTTTCAGAGAACACCCACTTATTTCCGCCATGGGTTGTCAATAGGGCGACCCTCTCGGTCCAGCTATCTTCAGTTTGGCCATCCATTCAATTATTTCTGGGTTACAATCTAAATTTAATGTATGGTATCTAGACGACGGTACGCTGGGGGGTGATGCGGCTTCCGTTCTCAGTGATTTTAAAACATTGACAGAAAATTTTAAAAAGATTGGCCTAGAATTCAATAGCTCCAAATGTGAGCTCCTTATTTTAGATTCTTTCCCAGAATCTGAAAAACCAGAATTAATTCAAAATTTTAATGTTTTGGCTCCCAATATTAAGTTACTGTCAAAGGAGTCGCTTCATCTTCTCGGAGCCCCAGTCTTAGATGAATCCATACCTAGTTTCTTTGAGAAAAAGATTCAAAATTTTAATGACTCTTCAAATAGACTTTATGAAATTAATGCCCATTATGCATTTTTTATTGTTCGACTCTGCCTTTTCGTGCCTAAGTTTACCTATTTACTCCGCAGTACGCACTTATTTAAATTCGTTCACATATTAGATACTTTGGATAATATGATCAAAACGTCTCTTTCCAAAATTCTAAATTGCAGTTTTTGTGAAAACAATGTGTGGTCTCAGGCCACCCTACCCGTGTGTTATGGTGGCCTAGGAGTGCGGAAAATTTCAAGCATATCAGTACCGGCGTTTCTATCCTCGGTATACAGTGTGGGCAGCCTTGTCAGATCTGTTTTGGACCCTTCTATTGGATCTGTTGAGGTTTCTTACCTGTCCGATGCTAGAGACGCCTGGCAGGCAGCTTGTCCAGGCACAAATATTCCAACCTTGAGTCACTCTCAGAGAGCGTGGGACAAGCCTCTTTGTGAAAAAACTTGGCAAAATTTATTTTCAAACTTTTCGATAGATACAGACCGCGCGCGCTTGTTAGCCGTCTCTCAGAGTGACTCAGGTCACTGGCTACAAGCTATTCCATCCACAAATACCGGGACAATGTTAGACCGTATAACATTAAGTCTGTGTATTTGTCTTCGTCTTGGTTGCAGGACCAATCAGCCTCATCGCTGCCGCTGCGGAGACCTCGTCAATGAGCTCGGCCACCATGGACTTTCGTGCTCCCTAAGTGCTGGTCGAATATCACGGCACTCGGCTATTAATGACATTATCCGCAGGGCTCTTGTTGTCGCTAACGTGCCTTCCGTACTGGAACCAGTCGGTATTGCGCGGGGCGATGGCAAGAGACCGGATGGTATGTCTTTGATCCCTTGGAGTGTCGGCAAGTCGCTGGTGTGGGATGCCACATGTGTCGATACACTCGCGCCATCTCACTTACCGGCTACTTGTAAAGCTGCAGGGGCAGCGGCGGCCAGTGCGGAAAATTCAAAATTCAAAAAATATGCATCGATTGGACCCAATTATATTTTTATGCCTTTTGCGGTCGAGACCTTGGGACCATGGGGGTCAGAAGCTCGCCGTTTTGCTCGCACCTTGTCTTCAAAATTGATCGAGACCTCCGGAGACCAGCGGGCGGGGAGCTTTTTCCGCCAACGCGTCAGCTTGGCTATCCAAAGAGGAAACGCTGCCAGCCTTCTGGGAACGTTGCCGTTAATCGGAAGCAGCGGCAGGCTTGAGGAAATTTTCTATATATAGATTATATTTTGTAAATATAGATTGTATTTTGTACATATTTGTTGTAAATAAAAATATTTCCATAGAGAATAAGATATACAAACTAATTAGCAGACTGACAGTCTTTTGACAGAAATTAAAACATCGGAGTGTTCATCTGAATATAATTATATCCAGTCATTCGCAAACAAATCACAGATTGGTTGGCGGCGTTGGCGCACAGCGATTACTACAACTCTTAGCAGATTTTAAGCCAAGCATATAACAAGTTTATCAATTTCAATCTGGTCACACTGTTTCATTCTGTCAATTTCTGTCTGTCAGTCACTCGATGATCGTACAATCGTATTGTATCTTATCTTATCATGGCTGCATTCCGAATTAATGATATAATCGCTGTAATCGATTTGAGCGTGCTTAAACCCGTACCGAATTGAAATAATGACAGTTAAGATGTCCCGTGAAACGTCATAGATGACGTCATAATATCCGCCATCTTGCGCTCACACCGACCATGCCCTAAACTGATATCACCGTGAGCGCTGTCAAAAAGTGACGGTTAGTTATTGTTTTCGGCAAAAATCTAATAAGATTTTTGGTTTTCCATATGGCAAAGATACTTTTTATGATTTTATGAGAGAAAAATAATAAAAAATGCGGATATTCCTTTTTGCGAGTCAACTAATAGAAGATATAAGGAGTTCTAGCGCATTGTTAACTCAGATTTTAATTAAATTCTCAAATGTTCTGTTTTGAATACTGTGAGCGCGATAACGGGCGTTCCGAATTGTTCACAGTTCTCAGCTGTCATTATCGTGATATCTAACTCGGTACGCAAATTATTGCTGTGAGCACTGTGAGCGATATTATTTAATTCGGAATGTAGCCCATATCTTTCGGTATGAATCTAATAAATTCGCGGGTGTTTTTTAGTAAAATTATTTTGCACATATGATATTACGTACATTTTCAATTTTCTTACAGGAAGTCACGAATAGCATAAATAAATGGAGTGTAATTTACTTGCAACCTTGCAAATAAAGTAACATTTCTCATAACTGATTATTGATTTTTGTTGAAAAATATTTTTCTTAGATATTATAGGCAAAACATATTAAAGTTCAGTGTGTAAATAAGATAAAAATGTCGAAGCAGCTGGCAGATATTCAGGTCCATGCCGCGGACTCTGAGGATACACATCTAGACGATAACTTGGACATCAGTGTCGACCGGATTGATGATGGATTGTATTTGGGTAAGCGCAGAATTAAGATTTTACTGAGTTAGTTACAGACATTCCATGAACATATCATATTGTGGACTCCATGGAAAAAAACCTAGGATTTAAAATAAGTATGGTGAACAAATTTTTCTATGGTTGTCATCACCTAAATAATAATTAGCTTTAAGGGTTAATGTGAGTTACTATCATGCTGGAATATATTTGAATGAAATTTCAATTTTTTTTTTTTGATTATTTTGAGTATTTTCGATTATTAGGAAGTGTATGTTTGTTTATTTTAAATTGTACTTTTAGACACTCATTGAAAATGTTGATTTGATTTTTGATTAATTTATAATATTTAATCTACTTAGTCTGTTGTCTTGCATGGTCTATGTTGTGTGCATCTGTAATTGGTACATGTATCAGAATAGTTATAATTATAATAATAGCTACAAATGTTGTAATACATGTGCTGTTGATGTACCTTTTTATAAATAAATAAATAAATAAATATTAATATGGTAAATATGTAGATCATACCTAAAAAAAAACAAAAGTAAACTTTTTAACCACTTGAAACTTAGTACAGTGATCAAATATTGATATTGTAAAAAAAATTTCAGGTAATCTAGCTTGCGCCCGAGACTACAAGACGCTACATAGTCTGCAGATCACGCACATACTCACCATAGACCTGGTGCCTCTGCCCCGGACTGCGCTTGACCATACCAACCTCACATTCAACTATATTAAATGTAAGTTATACTAATAGTTGGCTTGCTGTATCTAACTTTGATTGTAGCTTCTTCTTTTGATTCTTCTTCTAAAACAGGTCTCAAATATCTATCAGAATTCAAAAAATATTATTAATTGAGGACTAATGATGCACTAACCCTAAAATAATAGTTTAAGTTGAGTGCCATGTGAGGGTGGTCTCAGCACCAGCCCTAGGGTAGAGTGAAAGGAGCATTCGCTATCGTGAAAAAAATGAGTAAATAATAGTATTTTGATGGTATCTTTTGAGAAGCACAGGTTTGGCAGGGCGGTCGACCAAAGGGTGTCAATTTCGCGCTAATGTTATCCAGAGCTAGAGCTGGGTGGGTTCCTACAAAGATGTACTACTAGTACCCATCTGACTAGCTACCACCCTCAAGTTGTCTTCCAGCTGCTTGAGGAAATTCCCTTAAGGCTTTGAGTGACCTTCCACTTACTAATATAATGTTTGTTCACAGTGGCAGATGTACCCAAGGAAGATCTGATAAGCCACCTGCCCGATACCATTGAGTTCATCAAGCAAGCCATTACAGGCGGAGGCACTGTGCTTGTTCATTGGTAACTATGATTACTACTTGACAAAATTGTGCCCTGCAGATTCACCCACGCTCCCAAGCGACCTATTGTTTTCCCAGTATAAAAAGTTGATTAAAAAAAAATTGGACATAACCTTTGCTTATCTATACGTAATTAGCTATCATTATTACGTATAGAGAAGCTATACGTAATAATGATAGCTAATTACTAGCTTAGCTAAATGATTCTGTGTATAGTAAGGGCATGAGTCGTGAGCACAGATTGACAGCTGCGAACTATTTAATTTTTCGGTCTGTTTGGCGGAGACGAAGAGGGGAGCGCCGAGCTGCACACGATTGGTTCGTCAGTCGATGCTCGTCGTCTATTGGATTCTCGCGTGTCATTTGGCTACTGTGATTTGGCCAAAAGTGCAGATGCGCGAGTTTTGCCCCCACTACTGCCTATCTTTGCTCACCACTCGTGCCTCATACTGTACCAAATTTTATCCAATGTGTCCTGAAAAACTTCTTCGCCAGCTACTTCGGCGTGTCCCGTTCAGCAGCAGTAGTGATAGCGTACATAATGGATAAGTACGGGCTGTGTTACGAGGAGGCATTCACGCTGGTGAAGAACAAGCGACGATTCATTGGTCCCAATGTGGGGTTTGTGGCACAGCTCAAGTTGTTCGGACACATGGGCTGTCGGATTAATAGGGACGATCCCAGGTTCAAACAGTTCCGCTTGAAGATGGCTGGGCAGAAGTTGAAGCAGGGTGAGTAGTTTAAAAATAAAGTGGACGGTGATTTAAACTTCCATACATATCCTGGAAAATTCTTCACATATGCCATCTGATCACAAACTAACCAGAGCTTTTACTATGGAGACCAGATAACTGACACACTACTTAAATGCTTAGGAACTTAGATCCAAATTCTGATAAAACAGACATGTTCACGTACACTGTTTGTCCTGTGAATCAAACCTTCAGAGACAGCCAGTGTAACTAACCTTCACATTAATTTTAAGAAGATGAAAAATGTCCCTTATTATAAAAGATGGTTAAACCAAGACCAGTAAAACTCAGGTTTTATATATTCGTGACTGTCTAATGTCATATCATATCTTAAAATCTGGGTTTTACAAGACTTCTTTTAAACTATCCTTCGTAATAAGACAAAATGGAACTAACCAAAGTTTTAGTACTAGAAATCCATTGAGGAAAAATCCCTGTAGAGTAGTAATACCAAACAATCAAATTCCACAACTAGTCAGATTTTGAACAGTAAGGTATGGACCAATCACTGCATCGTGTGTTCTTGAGTTGGCCAATCAGAGCACATTGCTGGTGGAAAATTGGCAGAAATAGATTTCAAGCAAATGAACGCTCCTTTGGGGGTTTTTTTTTTATATAACTAAGTCGGTAAACAAGCATACGGCCCGCCTGATGGTAAGCGGTTACCGTAGCCATATGGACGCTTGCAACACAAGAAGCATCGCTCACGTTACCGACCTTTCCCTCCTCCCCTATGAGCTCTGGCGACCTTACTCACGCGCAGAAACACAACTTTACACAACATAAAGTTATTTGGCTGTGGTATTCTGTAAGGTGGTGGTACTTCCCCAGTCGAGCTGCTCTTTGAGCTAATAAAAGCTATGCTCTCTCTCAAAATGTTCTTGTTTGATGTAGAAATCTAAAGGACACTCTTTCGTGTTTACTGACCCGTCTAAAATATTGACGGTGAGAATGTATAGTGGTGGTTAATCAGTTAAGATCCTGCCGCAACTGTTCGCGGACCTGGTGAAGCCGGACCCGGGGCTGGCGCGCGAGCGGCCCGACCCGCGCGTGTACCGCTGCAGGAAGTGTCGCCGCGTCGTCGCCTCGCACGCCAACATCATACCGCACCTGCCCAAGCATCTCAAGATACAACTCGCTAAGAAAGGTACCAAATAAATAAATAAATGAACGTTTATTTGTCTCTAACTTAAAAATAATATAATTAAACAAATAAAAAAGAAGTAAACAAAAGCAGAGACAAAAAGGTCTAGTGCTCAGCCATGGCTGTGGATAGGCATATCGCACAACCGCTGATATTCTGCACTAGCCTGACATTAAATGATGAGTCTGCATTATATTATACGATATATAAGATTAAAATAAATTTAAAATAGAAATAAAAGTAATAATAAAACACAAGTAATGAAGTCTTAAACTAGCCCATAGATTGCTTTGAGATAAGCCAGTTGTAGCATTTGGCGCGGAAGCTAGACGTCGGTGGCAAGTTGCGTATTGGTGGTGGAATGTCGTTCCAGCACTTGGATGCTGCAAACTTAAAGCAACCTTTGGTCTTTACAAGTGACTACTATAGCATAAGCCGGTGGATGGGCTCTTCTAAGCAAATGCAACCTTCCGAACCGGTATTAAAGTATTAGAGTCAGACTTTTCATAAGTGCCTGCGAAGGTCTATTTGAATAAATGATTTTGAATTTGAATTTATACAGATCTTAAATTTAGAGGAAATATTCCTTGTCCAGTACCGACAACTGGTGTGCTCAAAATTAAATCGTGGCTTGTTCCCTGTTGATTTGTCTATGTCTCTAGGTAGCCTAGCTCCGTCCAGAAGCGCAACCTTCCTTAACTGTCCATAGGCCTCTACAGACTCGACCTAGGTCCGAGAATTTGTGCCCGTTGCTCAGCCACTCCCTCGTATTCCAGTGTGACGTGTTTCCTCTGTCCTCATGTAGACCCTGCTCAGAGGACTATTGGTAATACCTATAAAAGATAGGTGCCGGGATAACGGTAGATGTCCCGTTAGGGTTCCTATGATAATGCATAGGTCGTTACGGTTTAAGTCGTGGCTTATCAAGGCCTTAACTCAATAAATTACTTTTTTGATATAGTAAGTAGGGGATTGTCAATTTTAGATCCAAGATAGTCTAGTGTTTGACCAAAAACCCATGTTACAGGCATTCGTCCCCCTCCAAGTAAGCTAAAGGACCTGTCTTGTGCCCAAAATGGAGAGATTTTGATAGAGAAGCTTAAGAGTCTCGCGTGCCAGATCCTGGAGAGTCCTGAGGTGGACGCCGACCCGACCAGTGGACACAGCCAGAGCGACAGTGATGAAGGACCCAGCCAGGTATTGTATTTATATTAATATAAACATTGCATTTAATTTGTTTCTTACCAACATTATTGTATGGTCTCTCCTAGATCTTCAGTTAAGATAGGTGTCCCACAAGGTTCCATTATTGTACCATTTCTTTTACTTATTTACATCAACAACTTACCTTAGCACATAGAAATAATGTGATGGTATTGCTAAATTTCAATTATTTAATATCTATTACTTTTTACGAAACAAAGGCTTAAAGTGACCGTTTTACATGAGTTACTACACGTAACTGCCGGTATTTAAAAGATGGGAAGAGGGTACTGAAACAAGTTATGATTAAAAATACAGTACCCGGCGATAAATATTGCACATCGACCTTTGAAAAGAGACAATCGACTAATTTCGGCTTCGTAGAGCATTATCTCTGTCGCACGAAATACAAACAGTCCGGTATCTATTAGGAGCTGTTAAAACAATTATGATTTGCTTCTTTTGATAATTCTTTTTATTCTTTGTATAAAATAAACCAATTGTTCTATAAGTGTACATGTTCACATTATGTTTATGTATTTAATTATTTTGGAAAATTACAGCTGTAGTGTACATAATAAACACTATTAAGTATACCTATTGTTAAAATGAGACATTGTAATAAAAATAATAATAATTCTAATTAAAAAAAAAAAATCTCTTGTAAAGATGCCATAGTACAACTTTAAATTATTTAAATTTGGGGGGTTAACAACTCTAAATATATACACTGGCGTGCATAAAAGTTAGGCCACCCTTAAAATTTGATCGTAAGGACTGTTTATTTTATTTTTTTGGTTTTTACTAATGACAAGTTAAAAAAAACAAGGTTGCCGTGTTTGTCTAACTTGGATTTCATTTGAAAAGGGTTCTTTACGATATTTTTTTGTTTTCTCATTATTAGCCCATTATCTTCAAAGTAACGTAACGTAGTGGAAAACAAAAACATGCACTGTTTTTTGACTGGTGTTAGTGCTGTAGTGTCTACGTTAAAATTTTAGCTAATCAAAATGGATCTTCGAGAAGCAGAAGTTGTTCCAATCATCACGCTACTGGAAACCGGAATGAGCCAGCGAAATGTGACTCGCACATATGAAGTTAGTCGTTCCACAGTCCAGTATGTGTATTAAAGATACCTATAGACAGGCTGCTACATCAGACGATCGGGATCTGGCCGTAGAAGAAAGACAACAGAGAGAGATGATCGGTTTATTGTTTCAGCGAGCTTAAGAAGTCGTCACCGTTCTGCTGTTGAAGTTCAGCAAATGCTGAGAAATGTTCGAAAAGTTAATGTTAGTGAATGGAAAGTAAGAAGAAGGCTTAAAGAACGTGATTTGAAACCCTACAGACCTGCAACCGGCCCTAAACTTACCCCAGCTCACAGAATAGCAAGGTTACAATTTACGCGTGAGCACCGATACTGGACATTGGAACAATGGAGTCAGGTACTCTTTTCTGATGAGTCACGAATGTGCATTTATGGAGCTGATGGTCGTAAAAGAGTATACCGCCGCCCAGGGGATCAGTATGCACAATGTGCCATATCTGAAAGGGTAAGCTTTGGAGGTGGGTCAGTTTTGTTCTGGAGAGGAATAAGTTTTGAAGCCCGTACTGAGCTGGTGATTCTGCAAGGTTCTGTCACTGCTTCGTCGTATATCTTGGACATTCTCGATGAACATGTAATGCCATATGCAGGATTTATTGGCGATGGTTTCACTTTAATACACGATAATGCACGCCCCCATACTGCGTTGTGCGTCAGAGAGTACGTAAATGAGGTTGGATTACAGTTTCTGGGCTGGCCAGCACGTAGCCCAGACCTTAACCCAATAGAACATCTATGGGATGAGCTCAAGCGGCGGGTAAGACGACTGGAACCAGCACCGGTAAATTTGGCGCAGCTGAAAACCGCTCTTGTCGAAGAGTGGGAAAATATTCCACAGACAACAATAAGAACGCTGATACAGTCAATGAGCAATAGAATGGTGTGTGATCAAAGCCAGAGGAGGCCATACTTCCTACTAGTGCAGTGAAATTTGTCCAAAAGTTAACAAAAAAAACAAACACTTGTTTACGATTTTCATCATTTTTCCATTTATTGCGCCTAAAAGTCAAAATAAAGACTCGATTAACATGTAATGCATTTTATTTTAAAACTTAGGAAACAATTCAAAAAATGCCCTTTTAAAAAATTCGTTCATGACACAAAAAAAATAAGGGCATCCTGCAAGGTGGCCTAACTTTTATGCACGCCAGTGTATTTTGAACTGGACGCGACCGCACTCTATCGCACTTGAACAACGACTGACAAAACGTCACATAGGTAGTGTGCCACAGAGATAATGCTCTACGAAACCGAAATTAGTCGATTGTCTATTTCCAAAGGTCGATGTGCAATATTTATCGCCGGGTACTGTACGTACTTGTAATGGGTTCATTCAATAAAGATGCTTTGAATTTCAATAACGTAATGATTTATCAGGTTTTAGACGGGTACAGCGAAGGCAACATGGTGGATGCGAGCATAGTGTCACGCGCGGATTTGCCCGAGGTGTGTCGGCTGATGTGGTTCGTGGAGCCCATGTCCTGGATGCAGCAGGTGTCGCACGCGCCGCACGGCAAGCTGCACTGCCCCAAGTGTCACAACAAGATCGGCAGCTACAGCTGGGTCATGGGTTAGTATCAAACTCGTTCAGATACACAAAAAAAAAACTTCTGCATATCAATGATATGCTGTCTATTGACGGCATTCATTGCTATGTGGACGACAGTACAGGGGACGCTCATTACACGGGCCGTGCAAATATCCCTCGTTCCGAGGTGGAGGAAAGCCGCGAACGGCTGGTGTCTGAAATCGAGAGTACACTAACTAGTGTCTCCGATTGGGTTCGACTAAACCTAGTCCATTTTTCCACCAAGGTGCGCGATCACCGCTAAGAAAACCCCATGGTGTGTGGCTCCACAATTCCAGAACACCTTGAACATCAGCCAAAGGATCGGCATCCTTGGCGTCGAAATTTATTGCGACGTTTTGTTCCGAAAACACTTGGAAGACAAGGTTAAGCTGGCATCCAAAAAGCTTGGAGTGCAGAACAGAGCGAGGCAGTACTTCACAGCGGGGAAAAGACTGCAGCTTTATAAGTCGCAGGTCCGGCCTCATATGGAGTACTGTTGTCATCTATGCGCGGGAGCACCTGGATATCAGCTTGGGCCTTTAGTCTCGGTTCAGCGACGTGCCGTCAGAATTATTGACGATCTCGAGCTCACAAGCGGTTTAGAGCCCCTCAGTCTGAGGAGAGATTTTGCCTCCTTATGTGTGTTCTACCGCTTGTACAACGGAGAGTGTTCTAAGGAATTGTTCGACTTGATGCCCACGGCTACCTTCTACCATCGCAACTCTCGCCATCGACGAGGACTCCATCTTCACACATTGAAACCAGATTTGCATAAAAGGAGTTTTCTTCCGCGGACGCTCGGACTGTGGATTACCGTGGTATTCCCGATGGAGTACGGCATGGGGTCCTTCAATAAGAGTTTGAAGAGATTTCTTCAGGGTTGACAACGCGCGAGTGATACCCCTGGTGTTGCAAGTGTCCATAGGTTATGGTAACTGCTTACCATCAGGCGGGCCGTATACTAGTTTGCCAACTTAGTGGTATAAAAAAAAAAGTGACATTCCCTGTTCTATACCTGTACCCTTCATATGATAGTGTCATTCGCAAACGTGCTTGTTGCAGTATTTGCAAAGTTCGGTAGTTCTACTGTGAATATTAGGTAGAGCACTGGTCACAGAACTGACCCCTGAGGAATACCAGACTAGACGCTGCAGAGAGCTGAGGTAGCCTCTTGGAATAGATACATACAAAACCTAAAGTGAAGGAAAGTATGTTTATTTTTCAGGTTGCAGGTGTCCGTGCGGCCAGAAGGTGGCGCCTGCGTTCTACCTGGTGCCTTCCAAGGTGGAGTGGTCCAACATCGTACAAAATGTACAAACCACTGTCTGAACTGAAATATTACAAGTTTTTAGTTCATGCTTAATGTGTGTGCAAATAAAGACTATTATAGCTTGACCAGAAAAATAAGACTTGAATTGAGGGTGCTATTTGCACCTGACTAGGAAGGAAGAAGTCCGGAGGTTTCCAAGAAGGTATTTTAGGATAATAATATAATGTATTAGAGTAGATTTCCACCCGCGTACCAAAAAAAATGTCTAACATAAAATTCCTCACACTAATAACAGGTGGAGATTTCGAGATGGCATATATTCAAAACCTATGTTGGTCATGCTGAATAACTTTTACAATGGGACCAATATCGAAATGTCAAAATTTTTTTTTAATTTTCCATAGGAAATGTCAACCTTGCTCGATCATAATGTATGAAAAGTAAAAAAAAAATGAGAATTCAGTGTTGGTCCCATATTAAAAGTTGCTCAGCATGACTATGCTAACATATGTTTCGAAAATATGCCATCTCGAAATCTCCACCCAGTATAAAGCGGAAGTTTTTTTTGTTTGTAAACGGGTTAATCTCTGGAACTACCAATCGGATTCGGAAAATTCTTTCACTAAAAGGAAGCTGCATTAACCCTGAGCATTATAGGCTACTTTTTATCCCGGGAACCGGTGTAACCGCGGGGGACAGCTAGTGAGTTTATATTCAGGATATTTTGTGTACTCACATGCCAAAGAGTTATCATAATATATGATTTTTAAAACAACAACAAAAAAAACGAACCTTGTCCTGACAATGACGACAAGAAAATAAAAGATTTTTATAAAAGTAGCCTAAGTTACTCCGTATAACATCAGCTATCTGCTAGTGTAATTCCCGTCAAAATCTGTCCAGCCGCTTCGGAGATTAGCTGGAGCAAACAGACAGACAAAAAAAACCCGTAAATACTGTATATGCATTTAGTAAAAAGCTGTTATTTTGACATTATAAATGGACACTACAATTTTATTTATTTATTTGTATATACCTACTATTATGCTGCGTTAGACGCAATGTCATTTTGTAGGTCAATGGTGGGTATTCTGTTTTCTTTTGTATTCAGCTAAAAGTAGAAGAGATTATTTATTTGATGCATTACGAGTTATAAAGTGTTTTGACAACTTCAGAAGTTATCCAAGTAATAATAATAATAATATCATCATTTTTTTTTTTTTTATTTATTATTTTTTTTTTATACAACTTAGTCGGTAAACAAGCATACGGCCCACCTGATGATAAGCGGTTACCGTAGCCATATGGACGCTTGCAACACACGAAGCATCGCTCACGCGTTACCGACCTTTCCCCCTCCCCTATGAGCTCTGGCGACCTTACTCACGCGCAGGAACACAACTTTACACAACATAAAGTTATTTGGCTGCGGTATTCTGTAAGGTGGAGGTACTTCTCCAGTCGAGCTGCTCTTGAGCGAATAAACGCTATGCTCTACCTCTCTTAAAAATCATTTATTCATTTATTTCCCAATATAAATTTACAAAAAGACACAAAAATTACAGCGGTCCCTGCACTAAGCGCAGCTTGTATCGCAGGAGACCAACAAACAGTTACCAAGCTTCATTATTTCTCGATATACAGTTCGATAGAAGTTAAAGTTAGAAGTTAAAGAATCATGGCGAGATTTGTACAAAAAATCAAAGATTTTTAGAGACGTTAGAATGACATTATAATTGGTGCCTAAGGAATAACCCCGGGAGAAAAATGCGAATTTCTATGGCATGTCGGCGAATCGCGACTTTTCGCGACAAAAACTGTTATGTTGTTATGTTTTGCGGTGTTTATAAAATATTTCATGTATAATAATATGTTGCTGGTAATGTAATCTCAACATTGGAAGTGATCCCTCTAAAATGTTTTATTTTTTTGTACATATCAATGTATGGATCTCGCCATGATTCTTTGGTGCCTTTAATAGTTATTTATGCAACTGTTGTAAAATAAGGGGTATTAAAAAACTATTGTGGGTTTATCAAATGAGGATTTTAACAACAATCTGCATAATAGTACATTATGATACATGTGTGCAAATTTGGTCATTATACGCAAGGCGGTATTAGCGCTTGACCCGCAGGCGAACGCGATAAGGGAGCCGAGAGTGTAATGATCAATGAACACGCGTGTCATACGACGTTTTTCAACACACTTGCGAGGAAAAAACAGACTTGTATTTTTTTTAAGTAGATTTTTTGATAATAAAATCAAAAACAGAATGAGAACGTTAACAAAAATAGAGCTCAGGTTTTTAACAGCGATGCGCTGTTTAAACTGTTTTACCCGTTTAAATTAAGAATGCTTCGTCTACACACACATCACTTGTATTGAGGTACAAACTTTACAATCGGGATTATACCTATCATAAAACTGTGCGGTAATGTAAAGTAAAAAGCACTAGTGCGTAATAAGCTTATTATTATTATGATACTAAAAACGGTGCAATAAATGTCATTTTACGAGCTAGTGTGTTGAAAAAGACATTATATTATACTGGGTGTAACGGAAAGGTTACAGTAATCCACTGTTTCGGTACACACAAGGCGCAAAGATCACGGAAGAGAATTTTTTATTATAATGACTTTCACTGTGCGGTGACATGTTGGTTATGATTTCAATTCAATAATCGTAGATGTAATTTAGTACGTTGAGTAATTTATTTTGAGCTGTAACTTTTTAGAGATTCTGTACCTGATGTAATATACCTTTTTCAGTATCGAATCCATTCTATGTTGTTTTAAAAATGTTCTACTGTAGGTACTTCCAATATTAATGATTTGTAATTTACATGAAAAGTGTAACCTATGTTGTTGAATTGTAAAGAAATAAAAAAATATTTCGATAAATTAATGTGTCTTTATTTTAACAAAACTCATTTATTCAATTTAGGCCCCAGAAGGGCACTTATGAAGGTCACATTTACTGAAGATACCAACGGTTCGGAACTCACAACAAGCTTACGATTATTATAAGTATTTGTTAATTTAGGTTTTCATATCCTACGGGATCCCATTAAACCTACGGCGTATAAGTAGCTAGTTGACAATTTCGCAGAATGCGTATTACTATGGTGGCGCATGAGGTGCGTCTTGCGCTTCCAGCTGTCGGCGACAGTTACGGCGGTAGTCGATCAAAGCTATTGTTGGTAGTGAGCGTGTGTCCGTCTCTGGTCATGCGCGGTATGTCGTGCAGCGGCTGCGTGTGGTGGCGCATGAGGTGCGTCTTGCGCTTCCAGCTGTCGGCGACAGTTACGGCGGTAGTCGATCAAAGCTATTGTTGGTAGTGAGCGTGTGTCCGTCTCTGGTCATGCGCGGTATGTCGTGCAGCGGCTGCGTGTGGTGGCGCATGAGGTGCGTCTTGCGCTTCCAGCTGTCGGCGACAGTTACGGCGGTAGTCGATCAAAGCTATTGTTGGTAGTGAGCGTGTGTCTGTCTCTGGTCATGCGCGGTATGTCGTGCAGCGGCTGCGTGTGGTGGCGCAAGAGGTGCGTCTTGCGCTTCCAGCTGTCGGCGACAGTTACGGCGGTAGTCGATCAAAGCTATTGTTGGTAGTGAGCGTGTGTCCGTCTCTGGTCATGCGCGGTATGTCGTGCAGCGGCTGCGTGTGGTGGCGCATGAGGTGCGTCTTGCGCTTCCAGCTGTCGGCGACAGTTACGGCGGTAGTCGATCAAAGCTATTGTTGATAGTGAGCGTGTGTCCGTCTCTGGTCATGCGCGGTATGTCGTGCAGCGGCTGCGTGTGGTGGCGCATGAGGTGCGTCTTGCGCTTCCAGCTGTCGGCGACAGTTACGGCGGTAGTCGATCAAAGCTATTGTTGGTAGTGAGCGTGTGTCCGTCTCTGGTCATGCGCGGTATGTCGTGCAGCGGCTGCGTGTGGTGGCGCATGAGGTGCGTCTTGCGCTTCCAGCTGTCGGCGACAGTTACGGCGGTAGTCGATCAAAGCTATTGTTGGTAGTGAGCGTGTGTCCGTCTCTGGTCATGCGCGGTATGTCGTGCAGCGGCTGCGTGTGGTGGCGCATGAGGTGCGTCTTGCGCTTCCAGCTGTCGGCGACAGTTACGGCGGTAGTCGATCAAAGCTATTGTTGGTAGTGAGCGTGTGTCCGTCTCTGGTCATGCGCGGTATGTCGTGCAGCGGCTGCGTGTGGTGGCGCATGAGGTGCGTCTTGCGCTTCCAGCTGTCGGCGACAGTTACGGCGGTAGTCGATCAAAGCTATTGTTGGTAGTGAGCGTGTGTCCGTCTCTGGTCATGCGCGGTATGTCGTGCAGCGGCTGCGTGTGGTGGCGCATGAGGTGCGTCTTGCGCTTCCAGCTGTCGGCGACAGTTACGGCGGTAGTCGATCAAAGCTATTGTTGGTAGTGAGCGTGTGTCCGTCTCTGGTCATGCGCGGTATGTCGTGCAGCGGCTGCGTGTGGTGGCGCATGAGGTGCGTCTTGCGCTTCCAGCTGTCGGCGACAGTTACGGCGGTAGTCGATCAAAGCTATTGTTGATAGTGAGCGTGTGTCCGTCTCTGGTCATGCGCGGTATGTCGTGCAGCGGCTGCGTGTGGTGGCGCATGAGGTGCGTCTTGCGCTTCCAGCTGTCGGCGACAGTTACGGCGGTAGTCGATCAAAGCTATTGTTGGTAGTGAGCGTGTGTCCGTCTCTGGTCATGCGCGGTATGTCGTGCAGCGGCTGCGTGTGGTGGCGCATGAGGTGCGTCTTGCGCTTCCAGCTGTCGGCGACAGTTACGGCGGTAGTCGATCAAAGCTATTGTTGGTAGTGAGCGTGTGTCCGTCTCTGGTCATGCGCGGTATGTCGTGCAGCGGCTGCGTGTGGTGGCGCATGAGGTGCGTCTTGCGCTTCCAGCTGTCGGCGACAGTTACGGCGGTAGTCGATCAAAGCTATTGTTGGTAGTGAGCGTGTGTCCGTCTCTGGTCATGCGCGGTATGTCGTGCAGCGGCTGCGTGTGGTGGCGCATGAGGTGCGTCTTGCGCTTCCAGCTGTCGGCGAAGGAGCGCGCGCAGCCGGGGCACTGGTACGGCCGCTCGCCTGTGTGCGTGCGGATGTGACGCGCCTGAAAACGTTACGATGAGGATCATTCACATTTTTGTTGAGTAAGCAGATTTGTAGCGGTATAAAAACCAATAAATAATGTGAAAAAAATATTTGATACGGATCAAAAATGACGAAGATACTGCGATTTTGGTGCAATAATCTCAAAAATGCTACCGAGAATTTAGCATCCCGTTGTGACGTAACATGTCGCCCACCGCGCGACTCTGGCTAAGTATGTCAGTCTGTTTGTTACCTTTTCACGGCTTAACCACTGCACGGATTTGGCAGGGAGATAGGTAAATTAGTGGAGAGAAGGAGAACGACTAAGGGTATTTTCATAATCATGACTGTGGGCGTAGCCGTGGTGCACAGCAAATTTTACTGATATTATTCGTTCCCAGGATAACAATTAGCTTTTGTTCTTCTCCATATCATGGCAGTGGACTTCTATAGGGGTTGCAAAAGGTTGGGAAAGCTACTGCAGTAAAAAAAAACACTTTATAAATTAAATACGTAAAAAGCCTTCTGACATTAAAAAGATCTAGTACAGAAACAAAATCTAATACGTACGAGTCCACTAGCATCATAGAAGCCCTTGCTACAATGCGGACAGGTGTGTTCCCTCGCACCTCTGTGCCTCCGCTGGTGCCTGCGAAGGTTGGAAGCCACCGCCGCGCGGAAACCACACTCTGTGCAGCGGTAGGGCTTCTCACCTGTGTGTATGCGCATGTGGACTTCGAGGTTGCCAGCTACAAGACAATGTTGCCAGATATTAAAAATACAACTGGACTTTTTAGTAAAAATTAAAAATAAAATATATATCAATATATAAAAATCAATGCCACTTTTCGCTGTCATTTTATAACTCAAGAACGGCTCACCTATCCAAACCAAATGTTAAGCTTTGTTCGGACTATTTAGTAGATGGTTTATGTGAAGTTTGCACAAAAACGGTCGAGCAGTTCTTCATTTATCAGATTTTTTGTAACAAATGAATTCAATAAATCATTTTGTCAATGGGGATTTTGCTGTCAGGGTAGGGTAGTGTAGGGCATGGTAGGGTAGGGTCGGTTAGGATGGGGCATAGGGTAGGGTAGCACCACGCGAACGAAGCCGCGCCGGGCAGTTAGTTAAGTATAAAATGTAATGTACCTCGTAAATAGAGGTCTATTAAATAAATATATGATTATTACCTTGGGCAAAACTCCATCCGCAAAAAGAACACAAATACTGCTTTTCATTTTCATGCACTTTCATATGGCATTTCAGTATGCTTTTTACTTTGAATCTAGAATCAGAAATAAATTATAAGAAGTTAATAAAAGATATTTTTTCCCTTCTGCCGATTTATAAAATAAAGCCTAAATGTTAACCCAAACATAGCTTAATTCACTTGTAAAAACAAATACACAAAATAAAATATTGTCTCTGAATTCTTCCTATTCTTCTCTCTAACCTTTCCTGTATCACCCAAAAATATTTGGTAACTATATTCAAAGTACAGAGACACTGTTTCTACAGTTTTATTATAATAAGTAGAATAATCACCTCATACTACATTTATCGCAAGCATAAGGCCTCACATCTCCATGTGACCTAGCGTGCGTAGTCAGCTGCTTGCGGCGTTTGAATCGTTTTCCACAGGCCGTACACGCAAACTTACGTTCTTCTGAGTGGGATGTTAGGTGGTAACTCAGTTGAGAGGATTTGGAGAAGGCTGTACAGATCAAATTATTCCAATTGCATTATAGTTCACACAGGTTTACCTACTAATTTGTTAGGTGAATTCAATACTAAGACCAGGAAACCTGCAGCAATTTCAAAAATAAAAAAAAAATCAATACAGTCTGTATTGAATTTTTTATCTGGTTCTTAAAAAAATTGGGCAAATATTACTCTGAAAATTAATGAAGTTAGACATATGGATAGTATTAAGATATCTATGGAATGATAACTAAATTAAAGATAATATTAAACTTTGTATCTTATACTCCAACATGGAGTGTGGCACACTTTGGCCGCAGTTGTCCTTAAACTCCAACATAGAGTATCAGATGCAACATGGGTGAATAATGACGATAATTATTATCATTCTGTTTAATATAACTGAACCAATAACTAAACTCTGAAATCAAAAATCGATTGGGCAATATATAATATATATATCGATTAATGGTGCCGATTCTGTTGTAAATCACACTAAACTAATTTTAGTTACATCACACCTCTTTCTTACAAATATTATTTAAAAAGGATAGAACATATTTAATGCTGTCAAATTAGTCCTTGCCGTTTTAATTTGCAGGTATTTAGATGTAACCGCGATAGATAGATGGCAACTAAATTTACATTTGAAAACAAGCATTGGACTAATTTGACAGGACTAAATTTCTTACATCCTTTTCTTATGTTCTTTGTTAGAAAGAGATATAGTGAGACTAAATTTAGTTTAGTTGTTCCAAACAGAATCAGCACCATTATCAAAAATGCTGTAGAAACTTACTCTTAGGACAATGAGCACAAGAATATTTGTGGCCTGTATGTTCCTTCTCCATATGCTTATTGAACCAAGCATTAGACGTAAATCCTTTCCGACATATTGGACAAACATTATTTTTTGTCTCCTCTGGATTATCTGTCTCTTTCACACTCTGTGCACTGGGTTCTTTGCTGTTTTCAACCTCTATTTCTTTTGGACTAAGTTCTGTTTTCTCTTGAATGTCTTCACTGTTATTTAATGGTTCATTATCTATATGTCCATAATCTATACTGTCAAATAGGACTTGTTCATCAAAGCTGTCTATAGTTGTACTGATTTTGTAGTCTGGTAATGTTAATTTTACAGAAGAACTAGCTATTATTTCATCTGAAGTCAATTTGATGTTGTTGAGAGTTTCACTTACTTTTGTATTATAATCTGGTTCGACTATAACGCTTGTGTTTCGAGGAATTATGTTTTTGAGCGTCACATTCACTTTCTGTGCTTCAGTTATGAACGTGTAAGAAGATTCTATTTGAATTACGCAGCTGTAGCAAAATTGTTTTGGTAGGGTGTCATCTTCTGAAATCTAAAGTTTAACATTGATATTTATGAAATTTATTAGCTAAAGGTTAGACTAGGTGTTTCTAGATAGTCTAGAATTGAAGAATGAGGACCAATTGATTGAGGACCAGTTACCTTTATATTCGTACAAAAGAAAAACATATCAACTGCTCTAGTGTCGAAATTTTCTCTCTCCCACGATGCCACCTCTTTCATACAACCGCGACATAATGCGGATATGTCCATTTTATTAAGTTTTTAGTTATAAAAACCTAAAATACTCCTCTCGCGAACACAAACAACAAAGTAAACAAAACAAATTACAGATGTCAAACGAAACATTTTTTTTCGTTCCGTAGTACAGGCTAAGGTCATACACCATGCTGCCTTGTCATTAGTTATATATTTTGTCGTAGCAGTCAAACGAAACGTTTGTTTGGTTCTTTCCATGTTCTTTCAAATCCTTTTTAGTATTTATTTTGCCAGTGTCAAGTTATTAGTTCCTTTGTGATGGTTAAATGTTTATCCCCCTTACTCATAAAGCGCTATTTAACTAATATACTGATTAAATGGTCACGTAAATAATGTCACATTATTTGACAATGAAAATAGAGTGATATTATGGTCGTTCTACTGAAACTTTTCATGGACTTTTTGAGACTACTTGTGAAGTCATGAAAAACGTAATTCATTTCACTTCACTGGTGTACATGGATTGATCTTTATTTGACAAAACACCACGGATAATATGCAATAACTCTCAAAATACACGAATTTAAGAAAAAAATAAGAAAACGCAACGAGAAGACAACCCAAAAAAGTCTCACTTCAGTGTTATCTTCATATCCACATTCATCAGGAAAGATAGATATTAATCAAATTAATATACATTTGATACATACAAGTGAAATCTGAATGTATTTGTACGCCAAAATTGGCATAATATACAGTACCTCTACCATGAGTTTTGTACACTGACGTAATCTACAGTCGCTATCGACTACGGTGACACATTTTGTATGAAATGCTTCCAAAAGTGTCCACTAGAGGCGGTGCTCGCTATACAAAATATTCACCGTAGTCGCTAGCGTGTGTAGATTACGTCAGTGTAGGAAACTCATGGTAGAGGTACAGAACCTGAAAACCTTTTAGTGATCTTTGAAGGCACCATAAAATGCAAATTAAGAATGTTGAATTGGAAATATACTTAAATTTTGCAAAAAATCATTGTTTTTACTGTATACTGTGAATATTCAGTTTGCGTTGTTTTGTTACTGCACCTAGCAATTTATACGAAATGTGGACATATTTGTGAAATTATAATTTCAACAGATCCAATTTTTAAATGCTTTAATTTAAGATTAATATACTAAGGCTTCATAATTCTTTGAGGCTTTGTCTCAGCTAAAAGTGCTCGTAATTGTTCCAGTCCCTCCCCTGTCAGTGGAGCTGCTTCGACCAGCGCCGGTGGTTTTTGCAACTCTACGCTGAGTCGTGCAAACTGCAGCATTAGCAGGGCCTCATTTCGCATTTGTCTGTAGGCTGCATCCATTTTGCTTAAAACCAGGATGAACTGAAAAGGGCATAGATTTGAAAACAGGTGAAGGAAGTCGCTAAGCACTTAAAAAGACACATAATGTACCTATATTAAATTCATAGTTTTCATAGAAATTTATCTATTTATGTGTCATATTGAGTCAGTCAGGGAAAATGGGCATCATAACTTGTTGTAGCCCATAAGCAGTTAGTTACTAGTTCAAGCTTTCAATACTAGGTGGTGTTGCTTGGACTATAAAAAATTACATCCTTTTGAAAATCGTTCCTCACACTTGAAAATTGTACACAATTGCTCTGGTTAAGATTCCACCTAACGCGCCGCAGGTCGTGGGTTCGATTCCCACACAGGACATGCATTTGTGTGCATGAAAATGTCTGTATGTCCTGAGTCTGGGTGTAATTATGTATATTAAGTATGTATTTACAAACAAAAAGTAGTATATGTATTATATCAGTTATCTGGTTTCCATAGTACAAGCTCTGCTTAGTTTGAGATCAGATGACCGTGTGAGGAATGTCCCAGGATATTTATTTAATTAGACTGATTTTAATACTTAGATAAGAAAGTAATGTGTTGTGCAGAATATTAAATGTCTTACCTTAGCATGCTTGAGTTTTGGTTCAGCTAAAAGTGTATACAGTAACACTGTTGCTGCCGAAATTTGACATAGATTTGATGTATCCACGACGTATATTATCTAAAACATCTTATTTATTATATTAACCATTATTATCTACTACTATTTCAATTATATTATCGATTACTTGCCTTCTCAACACCATCTAAATAATTACTCCACAGTGGCGCCATCTCGCCACCCACCTCTCTCACGGATATCATTTCCTTCTTCCCATATTTATTCAAATAATGAATATCATAAATATTAGTTCCTATGGTTGGTACTGGACTATAAGTATTGTCTATACCTTCGGAGTGTTGCAGTTTTTTCAGTAAAGTTGTTTTCCCTGAGCCCTTCGGTCCGAGGCATAAGACACTGATTTTGTTCTCAGGATCGTCCATAGTTCCCTAATTCAAAATTAAAATTGTTTATTGAATATTTAAAATATTTAGATGTGCCACAGTGATGGAAATTTACTGTATAATCGATAAAATTACTTAGGAAACGAAACTTTAAATAAGTTAGCTACTCAACAGCAGATGGCGTTCGAAAATATTTTGTTTTTGCATTCACTCGTATTTTTAATTTGCTACTTATGTTTTTTAGTTTGACCACAAACACACCGTGGTAAGTAGCTATATGGCCAAAGGTTGTAGCACATAAAGGTGTTGACAATAGATATTCTAATTATTCATTTCATACACATATGCTAAGAAATTGAATATATAGTTATTGGTAGCCAGCCAAGAAAGTACTTCCTATCAATATGCAATGGTTTCCTCAACATGTAATCCTTTTTTTATGCTATGTAGGTAGCTTACAGCCCGCTTGATAGTAAGCGGTTGCTATAGGCCATAGTTACGACCCTTGCAACACCAGAGTATCACTCGCGCATTGCCTTTCTGTCACCTTCTTACGACTAAACAGTGATAATCATACATGAGTATAGTATACTTTTTTACTAGCACACGATCTACGCTACGACTTTTTGGGACAGAAACTTGATAATGGCGCCCCCTCTCCAGCCTGAGATATTTATGTTTTCATCTAAAAAAAATTTTTTTTTAAATATTTTAATCGGTATTAGTTTTTGTTGTATCAAAGGGCTGCGAGCATCCGGAGCGCAGCAGATTGTTGGCGCCATCTAACGGCGGGAATATGAATTTAAATTATTGATTACTTTTGTAAATAATTAACAAAAGAAATAAGACAAAGAAGTCATTAAATATCAAATAATCGATTGACTAACGTGCGCTGGATTCTAGGCGCTTTGTGAAACAAGTTTTTTCTTTTCAAACATGATTTTGGCGCCCCCTATAACTGCCGCCCGAGATAAGGGCCCCGGTTTGCCCCCCTTCCTGATCCGGGCCTGCTTTTTACTTGTTTCTAACCTAAGTAGATTTACAGCTTTACAACAAGTAGGTAATTAATATACACATGATTACGTAAGTGTTTATTATTTATCAGCTCGAGTTCCGCTGCAGGGCAAAGGTTTATTTGCAATATACAAATACATTCTTATAAAAAATAAACTTAGTTACAATTTCATCAAAGCACAAATTCCTACTTACTTGTAACAGCTATTAATTACCAGTGTATATCATTCTGTGACATTAAAGGACAAAAAAATGCATAAGTAGGTTGGTGGTATGTGGCATTTAGACCAGTACCATGCTACCAATAAGGCAAGGCAACAATAAGTGCCAGGGCACGAGGCGTGAGGCAAACGAGAGTTGGATATTGTCACTCCGCTGTGCCGTGTGATGTGGGTGTCTAACATTCACTAGGCACTTGTCCGCGAGCGCTCAAATCCAGCTGGCCTTAAACTTGGGTTACGTAACACCCTACCCAATGCCGCCATGGGGCCGCACTAGTGATGTGACAGATTTTGGTACTGTCATAGTAACTTTACACTTTTTATTTTAGTTAATAAAGCATTCGTGGATAAATAATTGAACTGTTTTACAAAAAACTTAAACCGACCTCAAAGTAAACTAAGAAGTAATCAAATCCTGATCTGATGACAATGAGACCAATGGGAAGTGTACCCATCCAAACAAAAAAATAATTTTCCAAATCGGTTAATAAATAACGGAGTTATGATATAACAAACATTAGAAAAAAAATACAACCGAATAGAGAACCTCTTCCTTATTTTGAAGTTGGTTAAAATATATACTTACTTGGTAGCAAATAAGCACACGCTTGCAACACCAGGGGAATTAATCGCACGTTTCTACCCTGCAACATACCTTCAAGAAACCTACGGCGTTAAAAAGGCGTACCACATTGCAGTGATTGTTCTTACACTGAGTTACAAGTATCAATGTTTTTTATAATTCGAAATTAGTCTTTTGTTCTGTTATCACTTCTCAGGACAAACTTCTTGGCGATAGCAATACTTTAGGATCTCGCCCATGCACCTGATGGCTTGATTTAAGAAATAGCTCTACTTATTCATGATTGGTTTGGGCAGCCCCGGATCTGCGATTTTTTCGAACCGAAGCTGAAACTTGATAGTGGCGCCTCCTCTCCTGCGTTTGTCATAATTATGTTTTTCTAAAAAAAATTTTTTTTTTACCACTTAGTCGTTAAACAAGCATACGGCCCGCCTGATGGTAAGCGGTTACCGTAGCCATATGGACGCTTGCAACACAAGAAGCATCGCTCACGCGTTACTGACCTTTCCCCCTTCCCCTATGAGCTCTGGCGGGAACACAACTTTACACAACATAAAGTTATTTGGCTGCGGTATTCTGTAAGTTTTCTTTCAAAATAAAGTAAAGTACCTACCTAAGTAAAGTAAGTGTGAATGTTTTCTTTCAAAATAGTTTTTGTTTTTTTTTTCTAATAAACTTTAACATTAAACTTGGAGATGTACTCTGTAAGATGGCTATTTGAGAAACATACAAAGCACAGAAACATCAGCCTTGAAGCATTTTCAATTCTTTTAGCCTTTCCATCTTACTAAAAACATAAACGTCAAAATATAATATTTATTAGTTTTAGTCAAAGATTTTCATAGGGCATCGTGCCGTTTTAGTTTATATCGACTTTATTGAACAACCTTTACCATAGATGGGACAAACTCTGAAATTGCGTTTCAGATTTTGATCAAGCAAGGTTTTGTATGAAAAGTTTTAGTCACATGTCGTAAAAATTAAAAACTGGTAAAAACTAAATCTAGATGTGTGGAAGATGCTTTGACTCACGTCTGAAGTGAAAGGCAAGACACGATGACACACAAACTGTAACAAAACGCAGCCGCGGGGGCGCGGGTAGGTACTCGTGATCTTTAGTGCTTTTAATGACAGTTACGGAATTCGACCCTGACCTTGACCGGGATATAGATAGATAGAAGAAAATTTAAATCTAATAAATAGGTAAAGGCTATAAAAACATAACCGAAATCGACAAATACACAGTCCTTGTCGTGCTTAAATAGATACACTTTGATTCATGACCTATAAAATGTCACTGAATTTATGCAAATAGCAAAAAGTACGTAATACAGCTCTTAATAATAAATTAAAGGCTAAAACAATCAACAATAATTTTATTACACAATAAAATGTAGCTGTAAATCACGTGTACAAAAGATGACAGGAGAGTTACATAATTATCTGTGGTATTGAAAAAAAAAGTGTGTGAATAGTAAAACCGCATTAGGTATCTAGCCCCTCCCTACTCGTTGAGGTTAGCAACTGGTAAGCCCGCGAATTTCGGCGCGCGCGGTGCTGCGTAACTAGGCCAGCGCACCCTTGACCCACTGACTCACTGCCAGCGAGCGCCCGCCATTGTTTTTCAACAATCAATAAATAATACACCGAGCAAAACTCTTTACGCTCGCACATTTGCGCAATACCTCGACTCATCGCGCCATAACACAATGTGCGTTAGTTTTCATTTTCGCGCGCAGTCAAATTTGATGTTTGCATTTTTTTTTCTGGGTCGCGAAAATGGCGCTATGGGCGCATTACTGGCGTATCTACCTAGTTACTTAATAAATAAATATTGATGTGTGTCGACCTTCCATCTAAATGTTAAATTAGTTAGAGCCTTTTATCATTTAATACTTAATTAATGATCAGATTTTACTTATAAGTAGTTATAGGATATTCAGGTAGAGTGCTAATGGATTAAAAATACACCGTCATACATATAACTATTTTATTTTATTTATGTTTAAAAGCATGCTTAATGCATTGCGTATCTCCTACAATTAGGCGAGGCGAGGGTATCCGACGAATATCGACCTTGTAGGGGCACTTTTTCACACACCAATGCTATAAATGTTATCTACTAGATATATTTCAATGTACAAGTACGAAACAATGAAATAAACGTTGACCTTCGTATTGTATAATTAGGTATTCTATTACTCACACATAAACCACAATGTTTCTTATTCTTTTTTTATGAATTATTTCAATTAACTATGAAAGATGGAGCGTCACGAAGCGGCCGTTGGCGTTACAGATAATCTTTTAAATTAATATCGATGAACATTATAGATTGCTTATTAAATATAAAGTCATATATTAACGTACACCTGTACATTCATACACACACATGTATGCAAGAATAAATTAATAAATACATACATAAAAGCATTACGTTGTGGCCGCCAAGTAAGGTCGACACGTAGAGCGCGCGCCCGAACAAAACGAATTCTATTTTTAAACGATTGAACAATTTACACTTTATTTTCATAATGCCAGGACAAAATAGCCTTCAGTCCTATTCGGATCATAGGCTTTTTGCCCCATAAGACTCAACGGGGAGATTTTCTCATACCTCTCATGACGTGTATGCAAATATCATTCGAAAGGAAAGCTGTCGTCTCTATCAATGATAAAGATGCCTTTTTACTTGTTGGGTTTCCCATTGCCACATAGTTGTGCAACTAGGATTTCAGACAACGTGAAAATATAAAAAATAATTGCCTGATGCTAAGATAATACCAATTGTTTGCGAAACGAAGAAGGTCGTACAACATAACTTAAATTTTAAAACATTAACTAATGCAAAATTGGTAATTGCAGCGGTAAACGGCGGTAAACACTAAGCTTTACAATGCACAGTAATGTGATAAGACACGTCATAAAAATTGTTACGATATAAATAAACGATCGCTCGTTAAAACCCGCGCTACCCTCGTGATCGCGTCGTGTCGTCATCGGGTCGTCGCGTCACACTGTCACTTTCTGCCGTGATACCGACGCGTCGTGGTGAAAGGCGTCTCGTGAATGTAAGCACTTGGAATAAAGAAATTTTTAACTTTAGAACGTTCAAACTATATGAGTCGGCTTTTTTTACCCGACTGACCCGGAAGGAGGGTTATGTTTTTCGAGTGTATGTATGTATGTATGTATGTATATATGTATGTATGTATGTATGTATGTCTATTTCTTTGGCACGCTCTGCAGCCTAAACGGCTTGATGGATTTAAGCATATGGGGTATTGTTAAATTCGTCTGAACTGTGGGAGTGTCATAGGGTATATTATTTTTATATGGCGTCTACGGATAAGAAAAGAGGGGGGGTATTAAAAACAAAAATGTCGTTATTATAACAATATGGGTATCAAATGAAAGCTTGTGAACAGCCCATTCCATATATGTATATATTGTAATACTTTTGTGCTAGCATTTTGACGTAAACTGCAAAAAACCATGTTGAATGCAAGGACAGTAGGTATAGGTACTATGAGCGGTTACGACGAGTTGCGATGGTTGTTAGCGTTACTTTACCGTACCGCTTATTTACTTACTAATACTTACAACTCATTCTATATAAAACTAAAAAGTCTGAAATAAATTAAATTATTAAAAGAAACAAAAAACCCGACTACGTAAAACAAAAATTAACTGAAAAGAGAAAAACAAGCTCTTTAATCTATAGAATTTGGAATATAACTTGAATGTTATAAGTTGTTGCAGTCGGGGATAAACAAATATTACAAAAAAAACACATACTTAGGTTATTGGTTTGTCCCCGACTGCAACAACTTATAACATTCAAGTTATATTCCAAATTCTATAGATTAAAGAGCTTGTTTTTCTCTTTTCAGTTAATTTTTGTTTTACGTAGTCGGGTTTTTTGTTTCTTTTAATAATTTAATTTATTTAAATAAAAATGGTATAGGTTGCGCTGAAATGAAATGCGCTGAGCGTAATTCGGATTAATTTGTAGTTATGGTAAAAAGCTTTCGCTTTCAGATTTTACTCGAATTCCAAAGAGATTTTTGTAAGAATAGTGAAACACAGAGTTAAATAATTGTCACCTGCATCATTGCATCCTATTTCATATATCATCTATATATTAGAAACTTCTTTGGGCACCTAATTGCGGGGTTTGCAAAAAAAAAGAGAGAGAACTATAGTTTCACTTCTGTCACTTGTTTCTTATTTCACAGATTCTTCCGCAAACTTTATTTTACTGCCAGTTTTTATATTTGATTTTAATATCCTTAATTTTGCGATTGCAGATTGATAATTGATTTTTGAAATTACCATTTCTCATATTACTTGTGTCAAATATCAATTTACAATCGCTAAATAAAGGGGTAGAGCGCGTAGCGTCAAAGAGCAGCTCGACTGGGGAAGTACCTCTACCTTACAGAATACAGCAGCCAAATAACTTTATGTTGTATTCCTGCGCGTGAGTACGATCGCCAGAGCTCATTGGGGAAGGGGAAGGGTCGGTAACGCTTGAGTGATGGATGTGGATGCCCCGTGTTGCAAGCGTCCATATGGCTATGGAGTACGGTAACCGTTTACCATCGGGCGGGCCGTCTGCTTATTTACCGACTTATCTTATATTATATCACAGATTACAGAATAGTACGTATTATATATTAAATAGGTTATCTGTGTGCCAAAATCATCTAGGAAAGATCCCTTTAGAGTAGTAATAATGAACAATCAAATTCCGAAACTAGTCAGTGATTTGTCACTGAATTTGAACAGTAAGGGCCAATCACTGCATCGTGTGTTTTTGACTTGGCCAATCAGAGCGCATTGTCGGCGGTGGGAAATTGGTGGATTATATTTCAACACTTTCAAAATTAACGTCATTGCGCTTCTTTGGGTTAATTGTTCGATGGCCAAAATTCATCGCGATCGGCTCAGCGGTTTAGGCGTGAAGCTACAGTCCTTTCAGTACTTTCGCATTTATTATACTAATAGGAATGTTCAAGTAGCCACAGTGGGAGCAAATTCTTACTACCCTGGCTTCTTCATCCCATATTCCCTATTTTGATGTTTTCTGTCTTAATTTTGAGATTCCCACATAACAATGTATTATTGTATGTATTAATAATGCTTTTAAATCTATTTAAAACCATACCTTGGTTCATGATAAATAAATAACGGGCATTTGTAGAGTTAAGGAACCTACAAAATATTTTTTTAAATTGTTCATTTGGAATGTGTTTGGTCCAGCAATATTGTTCCAAAATTAAAATCAATAGTATCAGTGTTTGCTGAAATAGCGCTGTGGCAGATGGACAGACGGAGTGACCACCATAAGGGTTCCTTTTTACCTTTATGGTTCGGTACCCTGAAAAGTAGATACTTTTGGTAAGCGTAGATTCACCTTCACAAGTAGCTCTACAGGACTCCTACAAATCCCACATCTTTATCATAAAAAATAATTAATAAATGCGAAAGTAAGTTCGTTTGTTACCTCATTTCGCCTCAACGGCACAACCAATCATGATGAAATTTGGCATATGGTATAACATATGATAATTATTATCCCGGGAAAATTTTAGATCCCTCGGGACCGTGGGTGAAACCGCGAGGCGGACACTAGGAAGGAATAGATATACAATATTACATTTATGAAACATTCGGGTAAAACCAATTTCTAAAATTCATGATAGTCCCTCACGTTCAAACGATGTTACTTCGCGGGCACTAAATAACACATCAAATATATTTACGCCCTTTTCTTCTGAAGATGTAAGCAGATATCTTCTGTTCACGACCATGCTGGTACACGGACGACTATTATATTTATATTATTTGCATTATTCATTATTAAGTCAAGGACAGATATACATTAAGGCTTAGGGCTAAGTTTTTAACGTTCATAAGTGCCTTCATCATCATCAGCCTATAATGTCCCACTGCTGAGCACAGGGGGCCTACCACAAGCTCTTAAAACAAGGTTAAAATAACCTTATTTTGCGTTTTCGTACCATGACATCCTTAAAAATAAGCTTATTATAGGCATAAAACAATATTGTTTTGTTAGCAGGTTTGATGACGTCACCTCTAATCGTTCATTCAAATCGTACCATGATGTGTCTTTTGACAACTAGCATTATGGTTTTTATGTCAATTGCATATATCAATCAAAATATAACATTATATACGCGACGAATTATCCAAATTTATGATAAAAATATCTATTATTATAGTGATATAAAGTCAGTAGATCGTATTTATTTAACTTATCGAATTAATTGTGTATCTCTAGCCTTCTAGCTTTTGCCATCTAGCATTTCAAGATGGCAAATGAATATGAACTATTTGTGTTTTTGGAAGCAAATACCAAAGAAGCCAATAATAGATACACGAAAGCGACGTGGTATGCATCTATGCTACGTGAGGAATCAACACTTTCGCATGCAATGGACCAAAATGCCATTTGCTATCGAAACCATACGACCGTATGGGTTTGAAGCTCACCGAGTCGCTCGCATATTGTCACCAAAATAATCGAGGCCTCGGGCGGGGAGCTTTTTCCGCCAACGCATTAGCTTGGCTAGCCTGTTGGGAACCTTGCCGATAATCTACGGCAGCCTAGAGGAAAATTTATATACTAGTGCTAGATTGTATTTCATTAATTTGTTGTAAATATTTAATATCGTATAGATTAAGCTTTAATGTGTATTCATAAACGTTTATATACCTAAATACACATAATGTTTCATTGTATGACCTGCAACTACAGTAGCATTCCTGACAAAAGGTAATAAATAAAAATATGTGTTGATTCCTGTGGTAAATTCTTTATTCATATAATTTAAAGACAATAGGTACCTGCCTAGACTATAGGTATTAAGACTGAAGTGCCATACATAAATATAAACCTACCTAGGTATATATTTATGTATGAACTTTGTCTCAGTTTTTGTAATGACCAAGAAGTGCTCCATTGCTTTGCTAGTTGAGGATTAGGTACCTATTTCTCTCCAGCACATTTCTTAGAGTAGTTACTTTGAATTCCGGCGAATTCTTCACTGCAAAATGAATAAAATAATACTTGAATTACTTCTGTTTGTAACCATGCCATATTAAATTTCATTCACTGAATATCACTATTGAACGGCGGCCCCTTGCCTTGTTTTCATATTGACCTAAGTAATATCAATTCAAGTAATATAAAAGTCGATATACATAAAATAAATATTTGTATTATTTCAAAATATGTAGTGCAACAGGGCACATTGAGTTTCAAAATTCGTGCGTCACAATTGACAAGTATTTTTTTTTGTCCCGTTCCATCCTATAGGGCCATCATCTTCTCTCACAAAATAACCTTATTGCCAGACTGTTTTGTTTTCACCTTATAATAATATTACTTTGATTCGTACCATGAGCTCAATCGTTCAACATTGATATAACATTGCTAAGTGCCGAGAAAGAATGAATGATTTGTAAGAATTTGTCTATGGCTTGCTACAACCTGATAAAAGATAAAAAGAAATAACGATATATTAACTGTATAGTGCCATTTCTTTCACACGTTGGACCGAAATGATTTGAGGTTCTTCATCTTTTAGCAAAGTATTAAATTAAACTAATTGTAAAGTAAAAGTAACTAAAAGAATAAAATATTTTCGAGTAATTTCTATAAAATGCATACAAATATTTTAAAATGTTATTATGAAGAGTAAGGAAATTAATTGAAAAAATATATAGACTGCCGACTCTAGATTATCAAATGAAATGAATCGGAACAAAATATTTACCTGTCATTCTTGTCATACTCAAATGTCTAATAAAGATATCCAAGATATTTACTAATAAATATATTTGTTTATGTAATTTAACAAACAAAGTGCAATCAATATGGAAACATCTTAATAGTATATTCGACAGTAATATTCAGTGCATGAAATTTAATATGTCATGTTTATAAACATTTGTAAGTTGCACAAATGTTGCAATTCATTTTGTAGAGTTGTAGCCGAAGAGTTCGCCAGAGATCCAGTCAGCAGGTAGAAATGGTTAAATACAAACAGACCAAAAATACCGCCTTCAATCGATATCTACAAGCGAAGGAGTACTCTCAAAAAAGTGTACGTAGATATGGAGAGGCTGGTCTAAAGTGAAGTCTAAGAACCTATAAACGCTGAAATAAAGTTTGAATCTGTATCTGCAAGATTGTTTAATGCCATACTTATATTGTGTATATATGCCATAATTATCTTACTCTCATTAAACTTATGTGAATAAAGAATGTAGGTACATAATACTTTCGTGTTTTTATTCATTGTGTTATTGACGGGAATCCTACTGTAGTTGCAGGTCTTGGAATTAAACATATTATGTGTATGTAGGTATATAAATATTTGCCGCTGTTGTCGATCATCGACAAGGTTCCAGGTTCAAGCTCGTTATTGGCAGTGTTTCCTCTTTGGATAGCCAAGCTAATGCGTTGTCACAAAAAGCTCCCCACCAACCGGTTTGCCGAGGTTTTGATGATAATATGTGAGCAAATCAGCGAGCTTCAGACCCCCACGGTTCTATCCACAGCCACAAAGGCTACAGAAAGTTAGGTCCAATGGATGTGTATTTTAGAATTTCCCGCACGGTTACATCTGCTCTGCAACAGTATAGCAGATTGTTGTGAGTTGAGTTTTCAATACAAATATATAATACCTAATTAATATTTTACTACATTAGATGGTTAAAATGATTATCTTTATAGATTATTATAAGTCTGTCGTCTGTCCGTCTGTTGACAATAATATATTCCATCCAGGCTAATGTAGGTTACGACCAATTTTAGAAAATTTGCCAGAGAATCTAGGTAGTTTGGATTCCAGGAACACAGGGACTACTCTGTGTACTAACACTGCAGGAAAGTTAACTTTATGGATTAATCTGGGGTTATTCGATGTACGTTGGTTATAATGAAAACAGGATATTAATAATAATAATAATAATAATTCGTTTATTATCAGGCTACTAGGGCCCATAGATATATACCTTACAAACTAACATAAATATTATAATAAAACATTTTTTTGTTAATATAAACACTTAAGCCTATGTTAGTAAACACTAAAAGCACTATGTCTCAGCGCGAACGTGTGGTACTTGTCCGCGAAACCGACGGAATACCACGTCCTACGGCCAAAAGTCCTCTTCCATGACGAGGTAATTAATAGTGGGTAGGTACCTAAATGAAAAGTCACTAAATATATAAACACGCTATTTAAAGCTCCGCTTCATCTAAATAAATCTAAGGCTAAGGGTCGAGGGATCGATATTACTAACGTAGATGCATAGTTGTGTAGTGAACGACAAGTGCAATTAAAAACTTTATAAACAATCGGTTATATTATTTTGGGATGATACCTAATCTCGCAATCCCGATATATTCATTCTATAAGTAAATAAATTCGATATAATTACTTTATATGACACTATAATAGATTTTTATAACATACATTTGGAAAACAATGTTATTTTCAGCTTGTAAATACAACGTATATAAGATTGCTAAATTTGACATTAAAACAATAATGTTAATTGTCAAAAGCTTATAAAAAATAGCTCATGGTACGAATTGAATGAACCATTATGGTAAATAAACAAGGTTGTTTTCATGCATAAAATAAGCTTGTTTTAGGGACATCATGGTACGAAAAGAAGAATAAGGTTGTTTGAAAGAGCGAGAGAGTATGGATGAGTGACAGAGATGAGAATTGTTAAGAGAGAGAAAGTTGCTTAGGCCCATAGCGTTATTTCTTTTCAACTTTAATGAGCCCATAGACAAATTCTCAAAAATCATTCGTTCTTAGCAGCAATATAACAATCATATAACAATAGTGTTTGGTAGAGGTCATGGTACGAATATAAATAAGGTTATTATATGCTGGAAACAAAACAGTATTGCAATAAGGTTGTTTTGTAAAAGATGGGGGTAGGCCCCCAGGCCTCCTTTCACAAATCAGGGTGAAAGGGGATGGGCAGATACTCCACCACGCGTGCCCACTGCGGATCGGTGGAGGTAGGCTAGTGGCCAACCTACTGTTGGAATTTTTCAAGCCGCCTATGAGGCATCCCACTAGCTTAACGACTATCACAATTAAGTGATAACCGGGACCAACGGCTTTACGTGCCTTCCGAAGCACGGAAACGCACGATTTGAAATACCACTAGGCGGTCACCCATCCAGGTACCGACCAAGACAGACGTAGCTTAACTTTGCCGATCGATTAAGAACGGCTAATCATGCTACACCACGAGCGCTTCGCATAAGTGCCTTACCAGGGCCTTAACTGAATAAATGACTTTTTTATTTCGGCTTTAGGCACCTTTGCTCTGTTATCAATTTAGCGTAACTACCTACTTATAACTAATTCGTAATTTTAAAAGGTTTTCATGTTTTGGCTAGTCGAACATTCATGTCCAAGGAAGCAATTGTTTGTCTGTTCTTACTTATTACGGGTTCTGAGTTAGCATGGCAGTTATCAGCATTATTTAAAAAAAAAAAACACTGTCTTTGATTTTTCCATTTTGTTTCTTATCATCTCAACAGTTACAATTAAATACATTTGTATTGCCTCATAATATTATGTCCAACGGATAATGATAAAAAAATCAGTAAGCATATCGTTTGCTTTCGTTACCATAATTAATTAATCGAATATAACTATCCCTTACTAATTATGAGCGATCGATATAGCTCCATCTCGCTTGGAATCGACAAAGTTCGCCTAGGCAATGTTATCGCGACGCGAAAGTGCTAGGTCGCGTGCGCGTGCGCCGGTGAAAGAGTCGTTGACCTGCGCGGGAGCAACGAACGTCTTTGCGCCGGCGCATTGTGCCGAACGCAACCCCCTCCTCCCCCCCACGCCCGCGTGCACCCTACCCCACCACGCTCAGTGCATACACGCACCACTAGAATATGGAGTGGTGTGAACCCATCCAGACAACATTTTGGTAATTTCTGAACTCTTATAGGATCTTAATGATTGAATGTTTCCCTAAAGGTTTATTTATATTAAATGTTGAATCAATTGACGGAACCACAGATAGGCTATGAAAGCTATACTACCAGAAGAAAGAGAAGAGAAAAAATAAGAGAGTTACGCAAAAAGTCGGTAAAAAAATACACAGAAGAATTTAAATCTTCAAGTAATTTTTGTAATAGTTAACAATCTGTAAGAAAATTATTACACTTACTAAACAAAACAATCTAGGGGTCCAATAAGATACCCACTCGTAAAATTTGTAGAATTAAAAAAGAAAACTCTAGTTAGAGTTTTCAAAGTTGAACAGCAAGATGATTGTAGTTACAACGTATGTAGGCCGAGAGTGTGCCAGTGTAATTGTTTTGGCATCCACCAATATAAAAGTACCAAGAAAATAACTACGTAATCATACATCATATGATATAATCTATGCGATGCATTAGACGCACACACGCGCGCAGTGCAATCCCGCGCACGCACACACGTGCACGTTTCTAATAGACGCACGAGCTGGTGTTCAGATTGGAGGTTTATCTAGGATTTATCTGGAAATAGACATCCTTCAGACTTGAAACTTGCAACAAGAATAATATGTCTAGCATCGATAGCAGAAAATGCTGAAGCAATGATGATTATGGTCTCATGACGATAAGAGTCTCTGCAAGCCCTAGGAAGAGGACACTCCAGGGGGCCAAGTCTACTAAAATGTCATACTGACACGATACTATTGCAATTCCGTTATCATTGAGCCGATGTGCGCAGTCTAATTCATAATGGTCTCATGATGAATGAAAATAATGTTCATACAAAAACTGTCAAAACTGACAGCGAAAAGTTCATTGTGGCACGATTGTAGTTTCAGTGTAAAATCATCGGAAAGCTATTATGGTGCCATTATGACGCTTTTGTGTTAGACTACCAAAGCTGTAAAATGTGTTAATTTTGATACCACTGATAGTTTCAATGGCACACAATTGTAATTAGCAGACTTGGGCCCCTGGATACTGGGTAAGATGCAAAAGAACTTCGGTATATGCAGTTCTCAGGTTATCAATGTAGGAAGAAAGAAAGTTTTTTTTTAATTATAAGTACCGATAGAAATGGCAATTAATTAGCTTTTTACAAAAATATAATTGACGACAAAATGGATTTTCGCTAAAAAGCATAAAATAGTCTATATCTGATCGTCTTATGATGAACTGCTTTAAAGATAAATCTGCCTCCTGAATTCTCCGCTAACTTATACACTACTTTTCAAATAAATACAAGAAGAGTAGTACAAGTTTGCGACGAATATATTTATCAATACCAAAGTTACCAATTTTGATTCTGGTTTCAAATTCAACCTCGCACTGATAGCGTCTCTACCACAACAAAGGTTTGACTAACCTTACTGAAAAAACGTAGTAGGATTCATGCCTAGGCGATTTCTGAACTCCCTGCTAGTGGCTGGCCCCCAGGATATATATTTATCCCAGACGAAGTTGATATAAGCAACAAATAATCCTCTTTTATGAACTACAGTCCACTATGAAGGCGCCTTATGAATAGTTCGCCAAGTGAAAGTGGGCGTGTGTTGGTGTGTTTAGATCGTGTGTACGTATGCGCTCGCACACATGCACGCGCTGCGGCTGCGCTTTCCGAATGTACAGGTTGATGTTTGGACGTTTTTGAGTTTTTTTTTAATCATACTAAGGTAGCAAATAAGTTCACGGCCTGCCTGATGATAAGCTGTTACCGTAGCCTATAGACACTTGCAATACCTACCAGGAATAAGTATTATTCGCGCATCGACCCTGCGAAGATCTCGTCACACTCAGATTGGGTTTAAAGAGTGGTTGCAATAAGAGGAGTCGATGTGCCGAGGAAGGGACAAAACGTAGTGTCAATTGGTACTAAACTGCTGGCCCCAGCACACTACCAGCAAAGCGCCAAACTTACTGGCAAACTTACTCACTGCGAGAACACAATAACACCATACTAAAGTTATTTGGCTGTGTAGGTTTTTGATTTCCATAAGTTCTGACGAACGACGCAATGTTCGAGGGAAATTACTCTATAGAAACTGTAACCTAATGCTGCTTACAATCTCAAGTCATGATTTGGTTTCCATAAAATTATTAAATATTCAAGTTATCATAAAATATTGGAAGAAATTGATACATTGAGAACTGATTACTAAAGGAAAGAGAAATGGAAAAAATATTATATTATTAGCAAATATGTATTTTTTTTCTAATAAACAAATATTACAAAAAAATACATATACTTAGGTTATGGTTTGTCCCCGACTGTAATCCCATTTTATACAGCTAGAGCTGTATAATATCTCATAAATCACTCTTATAAGTATTAAAACTGTTCTTTACACTCTTGTAAGTCTCTAAAAGAACTCTAAGTTCTAAATGGGCTTATTGATGTAGAATATGCTTGCGCGCTGCTTGGGATACCTTATAAAATTCGAGTAATATTCAAGATTCAATAGATTAAAGAGCTTGTTTCTCTCTTTTCAGTTAATTTTTGATTTACGCAGTCGGGATCTTTGTTTCAATTAATATATACCTATATTTTTTTTTTTTATAATTTCTCCGCAGCCATCAACATAAATGTCTAGAATATCACTCTGTATATCGCGGAAGCAGCGGGTGTCGCGGCCGGTGGCCGGCCTCGGTGCTGCTTTCTTATGGAAAACTGCGACAAGAGCCGCCGCCGCCGCTTCTAGACGAGGCAACCCTATGCTACGCCACGCCATGCCAGTTCACTGAATAAACAGATGGCAGCCCTACACTACTACCACAGACTATTAGGATTTATATCCTCTACTCTGTAAAACTAGATTTCTACATTGAATCAAGCCTTGTTGCTAGTATTTTTGTATTTTATACTTGGAGGAATTAAAAGTTATCCTGTGGGAACGTAAATGATTCTACACTCCAAAGTGTCATTATCGCTTACGAATTGTAACTTACAAAAAGGTACATGGAGTAATGACTAGTGTCTTCCCCGCTGTTTTACCCGCATTCCCGTGGGAGCTCTTGTTTTCCCATGATACAAGTACTCTATGTGTTAATCTAGAACATATTCTATCTGCGTGCCAAATTTCATCCAAATCCGTATATTAGGTTTTGCGTGAACAAAAAACAAACATCGATACATCCTTATGTGGTTATAATAATAATAGGATCAGTCGAAGCTCCGGACCGATGGTAGATTAGTATTCATAAGTGCATTATCAGGACCTAAAGTCCTTTTTTTTTATACAACTTAGTCGGTAAACAAGCATACGGCCCACCTGATGGTAAGCGATTACCGTAGCCATATGGACGCTTGCAACACACGAAGCATCGCTCACGCGTTACCGACCTTTCCTCCCTCCCCTATGCGCTCTGGCGACCTTACTCACGCGCAGGAACACAACTTTATACAACATAAATTTATTTGGCTGCGGTATTCTGTAAGGTGGAGGTACTTCCCCAGTCGAGCTGCTCTTTGAGTGAATAAACGCTATGCTCTACCTCTCTTAAAACTCTATAATCTAACCCCCTTATTCATAATGAAGTTATCAAACGTTGATTAGCTAAAATTCTGACATCTTTATCTGACACGTGACATTTGGTGATCGAAAGAGTGAGACGGAGGACACTATTACACTGATTTAGTTAAAAAGCCATTATGAATAAGGGGGTTAATCTATATCTAAAATAATTTACTTTTTGATTATGATTTGAGTTAATATTCGTACGCGGCAATGATACTGCGGAGTGCAGCTCTATCAACGGTTCGTAAGACTTCAGCAAGAAACTCAGCAAGGCAATTTACTGTGGAGTCTGGTGCCAAAACCAAGTCTACGACGTTGAGACCTTTCAGCATGTCTTTAAATACTTGTCAATAAACTGACTACAGAAATCTGACATGCTGGTTATGACATCACATCGCACCAAGCCGTGATTGTCTGGCATATGTCATAACTGTGAATAACACTTGTTCGTTAGCTGTCTTAATACACATTTGGACTAGTGCTTTCTTCATTCTCTGCTATAATGGTGCTTTGTTACCGACTTCGAAAAGGAGGAGGTTCTCAATTCGTGTGTATATGTTTTTTATACTATGCTCACCGATTACTCGTAAACGGCTTATCCGATTTTAATGGTTCGAACTGTATTGTAGACTACGGTAGATCTCACGGTGGTCCCATAAAACATTTTATCATCATCTGGCCATGGAGATTAAGATATGATGGAATTCCTCAACGGTTAAGAGCATAAACATCTCGAATATTATTCAATATTGTCGCCAATTTATAAATGATATGCATACATTTTCTACGGAACACGTCGTGCTTTTTTAACCGACTTTAAAAAAAGGAGGAGGTTCTCAATTCGGTTATGTTTTTTTTTTTTTTTATGTTTGTTACCTCATAACTCCGTCATTTATGAACCGATTTGGAAAATTCTTTTTTTGTCTGTCACTTCCCGTTAGGTCCCATTGTCATCAGATCAGGATTTGATACTTCTTAGTGTACTTTGAAGTCGGTTTAAGTTTTTTGTAAAACAGTCCAATTATCGCCCTATGAAAACAGTGTCAGATTAGAGTTCCTACGTTCGGTATTTCATAAATTTTAGTGTACTTTAGGCGTTTTTTTTTTGTAAAAAGGTTTTTATTACTATTACGTGCTACGAAATTAACAAACTGAAAATGCGATGAAGCTATAAGAAGCACATTAAAGATATTAGGTCTTATGATATAAGATGATATAAAGGAAGTCTTATTGCAAAAGCCAGGTTTTAAGATCGCCTTGTTATGTGACGTTAGAAAGTGACGTGTTTATTTAATATCTGAGCTTCCAAACTTCTTTCTTCTTCAGGTGCTGCTTGTGGGGGCTGGTCTGCTTAAGTTTGCTATTTATTTACTTATTAAATATTTATTAAGTCTACTTTGTAATTTTGCCGCCGCGCCGGGGCACGCAATTGTTGTCAGTGCGATTAGAATGTTAATATTATGTAATTAATCTAAGCTCGTTTTGAAATGAGTAATTGCTGAGTTTATTGTCGGCTCTTCTCAGCAAATGCAACCTTCCGAACCGGTATTAGAGTATTAGAGTCAGACTTTTCATAAGTGCCTGCGAATAATTCAAAATCATGTATTCAAATAGACCCTATTTGAATACATGATTTTGAATTATGTTTTTTTTTTTTTAATCTTTTGCTATAAGGGAGAGTAGAGTCTTAATTGCAAGAATTATCGTTGCTCAATAATCATCCAAATAAGCCTTATTATTCCCGTAAGGTGTTACTAAGCTCCATTAGCATTACTTAGTCTATACTCATTATAATGTTTGTTGGTGAGTTTGGATGTAGAGCGTAATCTCCGGAACTACCGATCCGATTATGAAAATTCTTTCACTAATAGAAAGCTACATCATCCACGAATGATATAGGGTGACCAGAAACGCGGCTGAAACCGCGGGAGACAGGTAGTCTAGGATAAAGCTTGCCGTCAACAGTCTGTCTATAGTCCAAGCACCTATTCTATGACTTCTTTTAAAGCGGGTATGACATCAGCTAAAATCTTCCGTATTTAGCCATCTCAACATTCTTTACTTCAAACATCAACAATGCTTGATGTCAAATGCTGACCTCATGACAATGGGACCAAACGGGAAGTATACCCCTCCAAATAAAAAAGATTTTTTCAAATCTGTATAGGTATATTATATTTTAATAAATGGCGGAGTTTGATGTAACAAACAAAAAAAAAAACAACTGAATTGAGAACGTCCTCCTTTTTTAACCGATTTAAAGAAAAGGAGGAGGTTCTCATATTTTTTTTGTTTGTTACCTCTTAACTCCGGCATTCATCAACCGATTTGGAAAATTCTTTTTTTGTCTGGAAGGGTTCCCTTCCCGTTTGGTCCATTGTCATCAGATCAGGATTTGATTACTTCTTAGTGTACTTTGAAGTCGGTTTAAGTTTTTTGTAAAACAGTCCAATTATTGAAGCATCCTTGTAATAATAACCCGATAAATGTAGAAAATAATAAGAGTTTTTCTCCTCTCACTAATCGCAGTAAAAAGTCTGAAAATAGTAAAGAAAAACATGTTTACGTTTAACATGATACAATAAGACAGCGTAATCTCTCGTTACAAATCTCGGACATAATTAAACTCTTAATCCGTCACATATTATATCACAATGTGTGCGCGTGCGCCGATGCATTTCTCTTGCACTCCCCTCTCTCCAACCTGCTCCCCCTCCCCCCACCGCGCAGAGTGAATGCACTCTCGCTGGGTGTTATGTAACTATGCTCTTGCGCACAACGCACACATACAAAGCCGCGTCTGTGTGCGTGTGAAATTATGAATGTTTTTGTTGTACACGTAGATTGGTATCGAGTTTCTTCCGTTAACAAATATGTTGTACGTTTATTTGTGGCTAATTGTTAATTATTTAATATTAGCGGTATAAACAACGTTGTATTGACTTTCTCGTGCATGTTGAAGTTAGTAGCCATAAATACTTAGATTTCTTGATTAGAACAGTGTTGTGGTTTCGAGTGGATCTATTCACGTTGCTTTGCTCAGCGGCTCGCAAGAGCTTTTAGAAAATATGAGAGTTAAAGCTTTCAGTCAACTTTCAGTAGTTGGGTATTTCCATAATTTAGTTTGAAATTTGTACATATTGTCTAGGAATACATTATAACAGGAACAGGTGGAGATGGCATATTTTCGACACCTATATTGGGTTAGTCATGCTGAACAACGTTTACTATGGACCGGATAGTTAATACTCAAATTTTTTTTTTACCTTTCCATAGTAAATGTCAACCTTGCTCGATCATAAGGTATGAAACGTATATAAAAGACAGATGATAGAGTCATATCCTAGGTATACATATTTAATTTTATTTTCTCCAGTTGATTTCTAAACATCATTCAAAAGAATGTGTCCTTTCAAAGGTGCTTCCTTCCGCGGTCCGTCAGAATTTGGAATGAGCGTGGAGTTCTTCAAGATGAGTGTGAAGATGTTTTTGCAGTCGTCTACTTGCATCCCTCCTGATAATGCAAGCGTCTACAGGCGGTAACCGCTTACTATATGGCGAGCCGTATGCTGGTTTAGTATATTCCCCATCGATAAGCCACTTCTGAACGTTGCACTTGACTCTAACTAACACCAGTTTGGTGTCAGTACAAAAAATTAACAATACCTTTAGATACAAATAAATTGACCTAAACTAGAATCTGTTACTATGTGATAAGTATAACTCTAAAGTCAGAAGATTAGCTGTAACTTTTTAGTTAGCTTGTTTACCTTTATATGCCCGCATTACTAAATGCAGCTAGATTTATTGGATCTAGACGGTTTGTAATCTGAGTAAGAGATCTATTTAATTTGCTGTTTTCGATAGTTATTCTGGTTGTTACCCAACATAGGAATTCGTAGGACTGTACTTATGGATCAGGATTGATCAACGATTTTTGTCAAATATCATTGAACTCAAATTGACGTTATATAATTTTTTTATAAATATATACAAGAGAAAGTAAAAAAAATAATAAGAAAACCGGTCAAGTGCGAGTCAGGCACACGGAGGGTTCCGTACAATATTAACTAACTCTACTTTGCTATGAAACAAAAAACGCCAAAAAAGACGTTTCTTGTATGTATATGTAGCACCCCCATTAATTTTAAATTTAATTTTATTTGTTGTTATTTATTTTTGTTATAGCGGCAATATAAATACATATCCTCTGAAAATTTCAGCTGTCTAGCTATTACCGTTCATGAGATACAGCCCACTGACAGACAGACGGATTGACGGACGGACAGCGGAGTCTTAGTAATAGGGTCCCGTTTGGCAGCCTTCGGGTACGGAACCCTAAAAATTATTACTTATTGTTGAAACAAACGGGAAGGAAGGTCATCGAAGCTGAAGAAAAGAGCTTTTGGTGAAGAAAACATACCTTGTGAGGAGACCATAGGACAGTGCTATCATGGTTTAGGCTGCGGTATTCTGTAAGTTGATACTTCTTCAATTGAGCTGCTCTTTGAACGAAAAAACTCATGTTCTACCTCACTTCTACTACTCTCTTCTTCTACTCCGAATTATTTAAGTTCTGGCAAGTGTTACCAATTCACAATAAAATAAAATTAGAGTTGAACATCAATTTAATTTAATATCAGGAACCTAAATTGTATGAAAGAAAGCAAAACTTGAGACCTCTCAAGGATTCGGAAATGTATGTTTTGCCTAAATATAAAAATACTTATGGAATGAGAAACTGTAAGTACACGCTGCCCAAGATAGTTAACAGTTTACTTAAGGAACTGCAACCCAAATATACACAACATGTTAAAATGATTAAGCCTATCAAAAAGTATATGCTGGGAATAGAAGGGGATCAATATAGTTATGTGTATCTGTAGCATAAGTCCCGCCACATAAACTATAATAATAGTCAATATGTATAATGAACTCTCACCGGACACATAAGCCTTTCAGGATTTCATCAGGCCCCCTAAAAAGGAAGCTAAGCAATATTGCTAACGCAATTCATTTTTTCGAATTTAAAGCAGATCTTATGCAATTCATAAATTCCAAATCTTTTAATGATTTGAATTGTACATAATGAGTAAGTACTTTACCAAAGCATATTGGAATTACTTAGGATCTGCCGAGAATTCGAGAAAAAATGAATTGCGTAGCAATATTGCTTTAGCTTCCTTTTTAGCCCCCCTGGTGGTAACAAAATAAATACTTAAAAAAAAGATTATTTCCCTTTCGGGAGTGGTTGGAAAACAACAATGATTGTGTGATGGCAGACAAAGTGCAACGTGCAATAGTAAATGCTGTCGTTGCGCAACAACGGGACAGATCCACGGAGCAGCTGGCTGCCGTGGCTAGAGGGGAGGTGAAAGTCTACATTCTAGCTTCATTTGTAAAGCTGTGCTTATAGCCAGTATGCTTTTATTGTTGCGTAGGTACTAACTTTTGAAGGTAGCCGCCTGACCAAGACGATTAACGGGCCCTAGAATGTGACTTGACGTTTTGATATGTGGATGTAGGGTAGACTGGGTACGTTTTAGCGAAACTATAAGGAATGCCGGGGAGGGAACAAGGGGCAACGTGTCTCCCAGCTAACTGGAATAAAATAATGGGTGATCAAACGAAAACTGTCAAAACCGTACCCAGTGTACCCTTTGTTGACTCCACACCTCAACATAATGTACCTATAAGTATTGCTTCCTGGCCTTCTGGCAACACTAAGTCAGTCTCTTGTGTATAGCTGCGCAATGAGTGTTACTTTTTGTGGTTATGTCATCTACTTTAAATCCTTTACCTTGAAATACAGTTCATAAACGTTTTATGTGGGTTTTAATTAATACCAGCGCCCTACACCCTTCTTCTTCTGATTTTTAAGTTTAAGGCAACCAAGCCCAAATTAGGGCTCATTTCTGCCAGTGTCGAGTTATATTATAGTTTCCAGTCACAATAAATCACTTTCACATACAGTCCTCAGTAAGTCACCGTCCATAAAATCATGCTTTACTAAACTACAATGGTGGTCATTGTACCTCTCTTCACGGACATTTTGAGACAACTTGAAAATTCACGATACACATAATTCATTTCATTTCACTTCACTGGTGCACATATGCAATAATACTCAAAATACATTTTATTAAAATAAAAATTAAAACGCAACGTCACTTTGCAAGTTCCCGGCCAAAAAGTCCTCATTGTACCCTTTATCTCTTAAATTATTATTATTAGAATGCGAATAGAAAACTCGTCTACAATTTTGGAAAGTATAAAAAGCTAAAACTTTACATAAACGCTGAATTCAATAGACAGTCTGAAAATTAAATTTAAAGCATGAATGGAACAGCTATCTTAGCAGTCCCACCGGCGACGATTAGTGGTGATATTTTTTTTGCAGAATCGGTAACGAGCGAGTGATACCTGTGGTGTTGCAAGCATCTGTAGGCTACGGTAACCGCTTGACAACAGGCTGGCCGTGGTAAATATACGGCAGATTTATGTTGTCCGCGTAAGAGTGACAAAGCTCTAGCTACCACCTTTTGGCTATTGAATAATCTGTGCTTATAGTTCATTCCAAAAAAAAGTACGATTAATAAACGAGAAAATGGTCGATAACAAGTCGCATACTCGTCAGTGATGAGACAGGTACCTAATGTAATGTTTTTTTTTGTGGCGGGGTCAACGAACTTTCACAAAAGAAAATTTGGTGAAAATAGGTAGACTCCGATTATTGAAAGGTAAAGTTCACCAAGAGCTGCGAGCAAAATGGTAAATAATAAAAGAAATCCGATTATTGGAGGGTCAATAAGAAACCTTAGAACTGTGACGGTGCTTTGTGGACAAACGATTGTCGGTCGTCTTACGGAAGTAATTTTCCTGTTAAGATTAACATAGCACTAGGCTGTGCCTGCTGCCCCACTTGCACGGTTACTTTATTCGTTACTTGTTACACGGTCACTGCGCCGCTTAATTTAGTCAAAGCGCAATGATACATTATGTATTAAATCTTTAAAAACACCTACGACTGTGAAAACTGTATCAAAATCCGTGCAGTCGTTTTGACGGGCCGTTTAGATTGCCACACAGTGGGTTCGATTCCCGGTCACGATAAACATTTGAATGTATTTACTGAGTCTGTGTGTAAGTTTTAAGGCGACGGTAGCTCAGTGTCGACGTCGGATGCAGAGACGAAGGTTCCGGGTTCGAATTCAACAATGATTGGTGAAGGAAAACATCGTGAGGAAACCATAGCACGGTACTTTTTAGTCGCCCGTCAGTCGCCAAGCACCTATCGGTGTGTTCTGATTGCTGCACTTGAGAGCTAGTTCCTTCTAGGCTTAATGTGCTTAACACCTTCGGCCACATCATTATTTAGCACGGTGACATTACAGTCAAACAGTTAAAACGGTTATCACAAAGGTTATCAGTTATCTGGTTTCCATGGACCATATAATTTTATATCAGATAGCCGTATGTGAAGAATATTTTGATTTTTTTAAGATATATTTAACTAACATCACACAGGCTATGTGAAAAAATCTAACGTAGAGAAAGCATTCAAGGCTTCTACTGAAGAGGAATAGGGCAAAGATCATGTCACCCAACTGATAAAACTGTACTACCGCGCATCAAAGGAGCTAAATCTTTCTACCTTTGTCCGCTAATAAGAGTTTTTGATCAACATTATTATATTTTATTTTATTTTATTAACTCTAGAAAAAAGTACGCCTTCTGTACAGCGAGTATGGGACTCCCGATCAGTGGGCGTCCAGACGAAGGTAAGGAAACAAATCCGAAGTCAAAGCCTACAAGGCACAGAGTTTAGTTGGGAGGGAACGATAGCTGAGACTCAATCCTGAATCCAAGATTTTTTAAATCAAACAGCGCAATTAAAAGAAAATACTAAATATGACCATATCAAAGAAATATATTTTAATGATAATTTTTCTAAATCACGGCTTTATAAAAATAACCACCTTACTCATAAAGCGCTATTGTAACTGATTATAAGTAAATAACGTCACTCTATTGTCATTGTCAAATAATGTGACATTATTTACGTGACCCTTTAAACAGTATATTAGTTAAGTAACGTTTTCTTGGCAGCTAGTGTGTAAGTTTCCTTTTGTTTACCTACCAGTCAAGCCGTAGAAAAATCCTTTGAAATGATTCGAAGTTTGAATGAAATGAAAATATTTTTCTTTTTTGTTTCAAACTTATTTTCATAGCGTTTATTTTATAAACTCATTTCTAAATTCGAAAACTTTTGTATTAACGTAACCAAAAAAGTTTCGCTTCGAAGTTGTGATTGTTCTTAAAAAAAGTACAATAGAGCCTGTAATGAAGCCAGAAAGTGTCAACTTTTTAATTTAAGTGAAGTTTGTTGTTTCAGATTTTGTCGACAATTCCTGTGAAATCTTTATAAACGCGTTAGCAATAGAAATTGTCCGGAGGTTATGTAATGCGCGGTGCAACTGCAACGGTAACATCGATTGTAAAGAGCACTAGATACACCAGTGGACAGTGGTGCTGTATTTGGACCAGACTTGGGGTTATTTTTAAGTGATATGAAACTAATCACGATGTGGCAGATAGCTTATAACATAGAAATAATATATACCTAGAAAGAACGTCACCATACTACCCGAATATATAAAACAGGCCAACTTTTATAGGCTGCCGCGCGTAACAGCTACGTTTTACGCTCCCTCTGCGTCATTCTGCTTGTCATAGTGACGTTCATAAAGATGGCAGTTGTTGAAATATTCCAATTAAAATCGGGAGAAATTTAAATATTGAACATTATTTTGCATTTTTATTTATTTTTATTTGATTTATCCCCTAACAGTTAGAGGCTATTTTTATCGACGCGTGCACAGCTGCGACACTCTATCTGGATGTATCCTTAATCAAAGGCTTATAACTTCTGCCTATACCAAGAAAATTGCCTACCTATTATTTTTAACAACACATTATACGTAAGTTTTTACTGTCTAATTTGATAGAAAATGACGTGCCCTCTGGCCGTGTTTGGTTAAGATTCCACCTATCACGCCGCAGGTCGTGAGGTCGATTTCCACCCTGGATATGCATTTGTGTGCATGAACATATTTGAATTTTTAAACGGGGTGGATACGAGATTACGACAGTAAATAAAACCACGTAAGGTATTTCAAAATACGTGCAATTTTTAGTATGGGACCAACTTCGAAACAACATAAAAAAAAAACTTTTTGCTTTTCTTCCTCGGCTAAAACTTATGAAAAGCGGAAATATTTTTTTGCGATTTCGAAGTTGTTTGTATCTACCCGTATATTTAATATATAAGGTCACTTTAGATAAACCAAAAATAAAAGTTTTCTGTAAAAACTATCATATTAAATATACTGTACAAGAACATTCTAGACCTTCATTTTATTGAAGTTTTAACCGTATTTGTTTGAACCTGTCATGATTTTTGTATACCCAGAGCTAATCTACAAATTTTGACATCGATGTGCAGTGCGCGCGGCACCCGTGAGAAGGAGAAATGCGGAGATCTGCGCCGGCGCAGCATTGCGGTTACGGTGTGCGTTTACAATCACATTCGTCGCCGGCCGGTGTTGCAATGTGCCCGCTACTAACTGAATGTTACACCACTGAAACTTTACATTACATAACCTTATATTTTCAGATGGCACACTGGAAAACCACGTGGAAAGCCACGTGAACATTTTTAGGATAGGCCATTTGACAGTTTGATCAAGCACTAATACGTTGAAATATCTCAACACACGGAAATATTAAATACTAGCTTTCCACTGCAGTTTCACCCGTGTTCCCGGGTTAAAAAGTAGCCTATGTCTTCTCCATACCATAGGCTATCTACGTGCCTTTCATAGGCGTAACAAACAAATAAAGTAACTATATACTTAGTGAGGAAGTAAGGATATGATAGTATGAGACTAAATGCATACTTTTGGTGATACTCAAAAGACATTTAGGTTGGTACAGAACACTTAATAATTCATTCAGCAGTATAAGTAATACAACTATGTACATAACTAATCACAGTTATTTGTAAGTAGGCAGAGGTTGTTTTAAGAGAGGTAGAGCATAGCGTTTATTCGCTCAAAGAGCAGCTCGACTGGGGAAGTACCTCCACCTTACAAAATACCGCAGCCAAATAACTTTATGTTGTGTAAAGTTGTGTTCCTGCGCGTGAGTAAGGTCGCCAGAGCTCATTGGGGAGGGGGGAAAGGTCGGTAACGCGTGAGCGATGCTTCGTGTGTTGCAAGCGTCGATATGGCTACGGTAACCGCTTACCATCAGGCGGGCCGTATGCTTGTTTACCGACTTAGTCGTATAAAAAAAAAAAAAAAAGAGGTAAGTTACACTCATAAAGACACGTAATATCAAATTATTTATTCAGTTATTAGTGTTCGGTGCGTGTGCGTGTGACCCCTAACGCATGCCTTTCTATCCACGTACTGAGACCACAAACAATTGCCAAAAAGTCCTAACCTAATGATTGACCTCAGCTGGCCAAAACCACATAAAGGCCCGCTTACAGTGCAGGCTCACCTCGAGGCAGCCTTACGTCTAGTGACCTTTACCAAGGCCCACGGTGCGATAAACTTTCGTAATTTAATTTGCACCTTGTGTGGATACTTCTTTGGCGAACAGAGGGTGTGGATGTTACTTGAGGTCCAATCTAGACTGACGGCAGCGCACAACGTAAAACGGAGAGTTAAAATTTGTGTCAAATATTCCTGTGGCGCACTAAAGAAGATTACAAAGTAAATGGAGCCCTTTTTGTCCCACTTCGTTCATCTTTCACAGCGGTATATTTCAGCAACCACTAACGCTTAAATTGAAATTTGGAATAGTTAAAAAAAAATGCATACCGAAGAATCCTAAAAATTTGAATTTTTTTTTTATACCACTAATGTGGCAAACAAGCCGTAGCCCGCCTGATGGTAAGCAGTTACCGTAGCCTATGGACGCTTGCAACACCAGGGGTATAACTCGCGCGTTGCCGACCCTGAAGAAATATCTTCACGCCCTTTTTGAAGAACCCCATGCTGTACTCCATTGGGAAAACCACGGCGGGGAGCTCATTCCACAACCTGAGCGTTACTAATATTTGTACGTAGTATTTATATACTCTGAGCTAGTATTATAAATGCGAAAGTTTGTGAGTATAGATGTATGGGAGGCCTATGTTCAGCAGTGGGCATCCTTAGGCTGATATGATGATGATGATACTTTTTGTCCCAGGAAAACATACGATCCCTCGAGAATGCGGGTGAAACCGCGCGGAACAGCTAGTCTGACATAATTATAGTTGAAAAACTTTAGTTAAAAAAATAAAAAATAAAATATACGCGTCGACTTGTAAACCTCCTCCGTTTTTTCGTCGGTTAATAAGACGTTAGGAGAAACATTTCAATGAGAACGTATGAACGTTGATCTACATTTAAAAGCTCAACGACAGGTAGAGACAGAGAGGACAGGTCTGTGTCTCTCTAATTTTGAAGATAAGCATCTCCCGAGACTCGCCACTTCTTGTCGTCCGTCTAACTCGTCCCCATCGCCTGATTTTCGATAAATTTTGGTGCAAATGACCACTTAAATTAATCTCAGTCGATAGAGGATCTGGTGTTGGTGATATCAAGCCAGCGCAGTATCATAAAGTGAGCTGTTTATGTTTTGACACGTCATTCTCCCAACACTTTTCTGAATGTTCATACACTGGATAATTTCTTCTCAATTACCCCTGACACTTAAAATACCCGACGTCCTTATTATGTGCACTTCCTTAAACGACTTTCTGTGGCATTGGGCCTTTTCCTCGAGCCGAAATATCGGTAGGACCTTGTTCACAGTTTCTTTGAACAACTTAAGGCAACTTTCAATAAAACTTTCCTTCAGATTAACTGGAAATTTCCACCTTTTTTAAATCTGCAATGAACTTCTCAAAAAGCCTTCATAAAATTATCCTTTTGTGTAAATCCGGCATATAAAGGTGAATCTCACGCTGCATGGCTTTCCAGCACGTATTTTGCAAGGGAAAAGACACTAACCGAATAAAAATGAAAATCGAAAGCCCGAGAGTGTCTTTTGTTTGATACAAACGTCCTGCTGGTGGAGGTTTTTCCCAATGGAGTACAGCATGGGGTTCTTCAAAAGGGGTGTGAAGAGATTTCTGCAGGGTCGGCAACGCGCGCGTGATACCCCTGGTGTTGCAAGCGTCCATAGGCTACGGTAACCGCTTACCATCAGGCGGGCCGTATGCTTGTTTGCCACCTAAGTGGTATAAAAAAAAAAAAAAGAAAAAAAAAGATGATTCCTTTCAACGTCTTGCGCATGTCTCATGTTGCAGCTGTCTATCAAATCTTGTATTCATCATGGTCCAGTGACCATTGTTTTCATCAAGATCTAGTGGAAAACAAAGCTTGAGAAACGAGGTATGAGATTACTTTACATGTTGTCGGCTTCACGAACTGTCTGAGAATAACTTTATCATTGCGAATTCTATTCAAATATTTATTATTTCGAAAATATCAATTGACTTCAAATTATCTGTTGCTCATTTGTTTAGGGGAGACCAAATTTTAGTAAGGGGCACGAGCCGCGAGCACAGACTGACACCTGCGCAGTAGTTGATTTTCGGTCTGTTTGGCGGAATGAAGCAGGGGGGAGCGCTGAGCTGCACACGATTGGTTCGTCAGTCGATACTCGTCGTCTATTAGATTCTCGCGAGTCATTTGGTTACTGTGATTTGGCCAAAATTGTACATGTGCGAGCTTTCCCCCACTACTGCCTATTTGTGCTCACCATTCGTGCCTCATACTAGGTAATTAGATAATAAAAAAAGTAAATACTGTATTACTGTATTACAAAAACATTTTGGCTTGTAGCGAGAGAAAAGGAGTCCACCAAAGGCTTATGTCGAATAACTTGACATAATTTCTAATAAAAGCAGATGACAATTTAACCTTTTTTCATTATGAGAATGATTAACAAGATCTAAGAACCTGTGGCTATGATAGATGATGATAATAGATTACATTATTATATGACAGTTAGTATTGACTTATAAATCACTTGTCACGAATGATCTTTACTTAAGATTTGTTATGATTTGATGACTTGAGAAGTATAACTTTATAGACATTTTTTTAGGACCTACGCTTTTTCACTTGGTTTCGAATAATCTGCAACCATAAAAAAAAAAACACATTGTATGGGCAATTGGGTAGAAAAGCCAGGTAAAGCCTTACCTGGTAAACGTAAACGTAAAGTTTTGGACTTCACCGATAGATACACCCTTCGGCACGTAACTTGACCACGTTTTCGTTTTCAATTTTCAGTTTTTAGCTATATTTGCTGGCTTTCAGTTGTTGTTTTCACTCTAATTGCTTGTCATTACTCTATGGTTATTGTAATAATTTATTTATAAACTTGTCTCGTTAGACCTAACCGAAGAAAAAGAAAAATAGACTTACAATTCTGACCAAGTTACCTGCCGGCAACTATACCTTTTGTGTTCCAAGCGTCTGGCTACGGTACGGTAACTGCTTACCATCAGGCGGGCAGTATTCTTGTTTGTCACCTTAGTAGTTAAAAGAAACCTTCGGTGCCCCTAAAAATATTCGCTATTACTTCAACCGCCTAACACCCTCAATTTGAATATCCCCAAGGTAAGTTCTCTTCAACAAGGCCTTCTGTGCTCGCCACCTTCGGGCACATCATCACTGACCTTTGTGTAATTGTGAACACGAGCCTATTTAAATAAGTCGCATATACATACAATGATTGAGTTACATACTGAAGTTGCCAGTTGCTCATGTCGATAGTTCTCGTACAAATCACTTATCAATAAGTATTGTAATTATGTCCACGTAGACAATAATGGTATTATATTATTGTAGGCATTTCGTTTCATAATTAAAACAACTACAATACAAAGTCAGTGTGACGCAGTTTGGCGGGAAAAGAATTCACCTTGGAGTGACGCGCTTCCCGCGCTTCGACCTCGCTGGCGGCCGCGAACGTTCGGCCCGAGTCGGGATCGATCGGCAAACTTCGGCGTCGATCGCCGCTTCTTCGGTACCGCTCGGATGTCCTCGCTTCCAATCGGCCGTCCGTTTTAATTGGTTCGAGATTTGTTTCGATTTCAATCAAATTTTTTATAAAAGTTTCAGTGATTTTAGGAGCTAGTTTTGGAAAAATTAAGGCTTTAAGAGATCCTGGATATATCAGGATAATCTATATTAAAAGACTATTTTCTATAGCGCTGAAAATAGCCGAGGTTGGGGCTTAGAGAGCCGCATAATATGAATAAGTTAGTGTTTGTATATAAGTTTATCTTATGTAAGAAGCGTATAAAATTTGCGACATACCACAGGGTCCGCAGGGCAGGCAGATGACGAATGACTTCTTAAGTTACAGATAATGGCCACATCATTCCGAAGTGAAGTCAGTATCATGTAAGTCTTGTCTGGAGTTGGCTACTCCCAAATCGTAATTTTAGGATGCTAACAAACAATTTGTTTCTTTTTGTATTATATTTTCAGTAGACGTACCTACTGCTCTACATCTAGAATGTAATCTTGTTAGAATGTAATAATGTTCATCTAGAATCAAATCGATAATAGGTATGTATTGTACTTGTACCAACCAACTATATAAAATAAAAACAATGAAAAATTGCGCCATGCTTTCGCTGTATTTCAGAGGACTCGGAAAATTCATACAAGTATTGATTTATTTATAAATTCTTCATTTCAATAAAAATCTAAATCCTTATTGTTTTGTTTGAATTTAAAACCTACTTTTTTGGTTGCAACCAAGGCTGATGTTTTTAACTTTTTAATAGTCTTCGAAGATGCTTAACTTAACTTCATGAAATGTCGAAAGTAACTACTGTGAAGTGGAGGTTGGTTTATGCTAATGTAGTAACTGTTTCTATACAAATGTTGTCTTCCTCGTTAATTTATGTTATTGCCATTGAATTATTATAATTCAATGGTTATTGCAGTTTTCGACACAATATTTGAAATTTCAGATTTCGCACTGTATAAGTCTAGAGCAAAATAAATATTTATTTCATGGTTTACATGTCTTAGGCCTCCTAGCAAAAGTTACCAGTCACTGCTAAACATAGACCTCAATAGATGGGTTCATGGGACCTTTTTTATAAGTATGTACATATTGAAACACAATGATTTCTAGAGTTCTGAGCATCCTGATCCAACACCTCCCAAAGACTACTGGCAGGCTGGCTTTGGTCACATCTCGAAACCTTTCTTTCCCATCGGCTATCAGGCTCCTATAGAGATGTGGTCTGCCTATTGCTAGTTCAGCTGACGTGCCATTAAGAACCTATTTATTTTTGACTAGGTTTACTGTCTTAAACGTACGTAAAGACGTTGGTCCTGGTTATCACTTAATTGTGATAGTCGTTAAGCTAGTTAGATGCCTCCTCTAGGCGGCTTGAAAAATTCCAACAGCAGGTTGACCACTAGCCTACCTCCACCAATCCGCAGTGGGCACGCGTGGTGGAGTATCGCCCAGTCCCTTTCACCCTCATTTGTGAAAGGAGGCATGTGCTCAGCAGTGGGACATTATAGGCTGATGATGATGACACTGTCTTTTTTATTATGACCAGATGTTTTTAAACTACTTTAATTATATTCTTTAGATCATATACACATGAGTAGTGTGACAAATCTAATAAAAAAACAACTCCCCAGCGTATAAATGATAATTTATTGATTAACAATGTACGGAAAATAACTTTTAACAGGTTTGTCAATAACTTTATCCAATAATAAATATTGAAATTATGAGTGTTGCTGGATTTCAGGTGATGTTATAAAATCCTAAAACTGTGAGTCGAAAAAGGAAGACGTAATAAACGAAAATAAAGGCGTTGCTTTTAAAGAAGGCCTGAAAATACCTCTTTTGTTAGAAGTTACTAAAATGGAAATGAATGAATGAATGATACGTGGAAAAATATTTTAGCTTTTGTCGTTTTTTTTGGCATACGACAAGAATTATACATCCTGAAAAGGGATGAGTGATATTAAGGATCTCGGAAGTGCCGGACAAAGATCTCTTGATGACGTACTTCGAGTGCCTACCTTAAAACAAAAATTGCCTTGTAACGACTTGTAAGGAGCTTCGGAGGATAAACTTGGGGATGACATCACGTAGATACCTATGAACTCCACACACATGATGACACACCCATGACTTATCTAGTAATGGATATAGAAGAAACGACACTCAGCAAATAAGAGAAGATAGAACTCTAAGAAGTTCAGTCATCAATTTAGTGAATGAATGGGCGACCTCAAGCGCTACGCTTTCATTTCGCTTCTGCGCTAACCGCATGACCTAATTCCTCAATCCACAACCATTTCAGGGTTTGACAATGATAACACTAGTTTTGGAGCCGCAATAAAAATATAGGCGAGCATCCACCGGCCGTCGCACGGGGGCGCGGTAGTGAAGTCAGTTCAGTGACTTGTGGGCCGCGGCACCGAGCGGACGCACGTGCGCGTCGCTCGCTTTAAAACACGTTACGACTTCGAGTCAACGACAACCTTCGGTGTGGAACTGTATTTTGAAATTGGAATCGTGTGTGTTCTCAAAAAATATCTGACAGTGACAGGAGTGTTGCCAGTGGTGTTCGGATTTCAGTTACATTTTTATCGTTTTGAAAACAATTTTGTAATACATTTTAATTATTTTTTGTGTGCATGTGGACGGATCTGTGAATCATTGGATTGCGTTTTGGACTTGGTAAGTGTGTTAAAACTACTCTTTATTTTGTTTCGTCAGAATTTTTGTAAAACTCACGTGGATTTGTATTCGAAACTCATACAAGTATTTCAAGGACTTGTTTTGTTCAAAAACTAAATATAATGACACAAATCATAAATAATTTAACGCTCTGAAGGTAAACTTTACGCAGACAAAGCCAAATATGTTAACTAAATTATTATTTACTTACCTCGCAAATGATAATGCCTCATCATAAGTAAATATACATACTTTAGCGTAATTTTATCATGTATAAAGACAAAACTAAATTAAATATCAACAATATTATAAAATAAATACTATTTTTCAAGCGTCAAAAGTCATTCAACCATCGTAATTCTAGAAAAATAATAAATAAAAACAGCATCCAAAAAAATTTGCTACAAGAGACTTTGATACTGTAACGTGTTTCTAGTTATAACCTTTCGTCTAATTATTTCAACCAATCAAGCATCAAAGATTGGCAATATTTTTTTAACAGACTAACTACACCTTTTCATGCGAAGTTCTAGCATTGACCTTGTAGATTTATCTGAGAATTGCGCAGTTAAATCACTGTATCAAAACTCTGTTAGAAAGTCCTTTCACGAGTAAAGGTTGTACGGTTTTATTAGCAGAACACTAAAGTACCTATCTTGTCATCGGGAGACTTCTCTATTGGAGAAGTAGCAGGCTTTCTAAGAATATAAATACATCATAATTAATAATTAGACTGTTTTACAAAAAACTTAAACCGACTTTAAATTACACTAAGAAGTAATCAAATCCTGATCTGATAACAATGGGACCAAACGGGAAGTGTACCCTTCCAGACAAAAAAAGAATTTTCCAAATCGGTTAATAAATGACGGAGTTATGAGGTAACAAACATAAAAAAAATACAACCGAATTGAGAACCTCCTCCTTTTTTTGAACTCGGTTAAAAACAAAAGAAGAATCCAAGGAGTTCGTTTGGGAGTTGTTTGGTAACACTTGCTTTTAATTCTGATCCAGTTTCATTAAGTATACTTATACCACGACATGCAATGCCTGTGGGCGGATGATATTTACAGCAACATATTGTTGCTAATAATATAGACCAGATTTAATAGTGCGCCGGCGCAAGGTGTTCCATTCACTCAAGCACTTGACAACACCTTCTGTTTTAAAAGAGACGCCGAAATTACATGTTCTTTTAAATTCATTTCCTGATGTTAGATTTGGTATGCAATAATTGATACCTTTTGGCAGCTTCTACGTGTCTTAGAAAAATGAACTAAGTATGGCTCAATTGTCATGATATAGGTAAGTAATGTTACTCAACAAAATTTGAAAGGCCTTTCTGACAAATGAGGATCACTTGAGACTGCTCCAAACTATCTTTAAAACTTGTGTAACAATGAAATTGTGTCATCAGCACACAAAAGATCTAGCACTAAATTAGAAAAAATTGTTTGACCTTGTATTAATGCTAGCTCCATAAAGTGTGTCGTTTTGCAATGATGGTACAGAGTTTTATGTTGTTACCGTTTCAATTTCATCTCTATTTTTGGAGTCTATATTAACATTTTTAGTACCTGTATTTCCTAAAGCGCTTAAATAGTCACTCAAAGCTAAAGATAATTATGCACTTTTTATACGAGAGGAGCCTTTATTAAGGTTGAAGCTACATGTCAAAAAAGCCAGGAAAGTAAAATATTTGGCTAGAGTCATAAAAAGAAAACACAACGAACATAGATGATGACTTCGACATACTAATTGATTGCTTTAAATTCACACTATTAGGTTTAATTATTATATATATAGTAATAAGTTTTTTCTTTTTTTTAGTCTTGCAACTTTCTTATAGTTTGTCAATACGGTGGAAAAATCAACGATGACTTGGTGGCATGCTCTTTACTATCACAGAAACATGCGGCATATCTAACATATAGAATCACGGAAACCAACAATACCAACGGAGATAAATGCACACTATCAGCACAATGCGACCTTCGACTTATCAGTGTAGTACTCACAATACTCATCAATTTGCGTGTGAGATTTATAGATAGACACATTGATAGCACAAGTGAATAAGTAATTACGAGGGTATATTACGGAAATCGCAAATATGATACAGTTATTTTTTATAGATAAAACAAATAATAATCGCACATGTGGCCTTGCATTTCGAGTCTCCAAGATGGCGCGTCGGAATATGTCAATATTGGCGCGCATTTTACAACTGAACAAAATACAAATGTTTTTATTTTTTTAGAGCTGGACTCAAGCCTTTTAGGTAAACCGAAAGAAATCCAGTCTTTCGGTTTCTAGAGGGAATTAATGAAAAGTACTGTATAAGTAAATCCAAGGTATGAATTAATCTTTGATTAAGGATACATCCAGATAGAGTGCCGCAGCTGTGCACGCGTCGATAAAAATAGGCCCTAACTGTTAGAGGCTAAATCAAATAAAAATAAATAATGATCAATATTTAAATTTCTCCCGATTTTAATTGGAATATTTTAACAACTACTATCATTATGGACGTCATTATGACAAGCAGAATGACGCAGAGGGAGCGTAAAACGTAGCTGTTACGCGCAGCAGCCTCTAAAGTTGGCCTGTTTTGTATATTCGTGTAGTATGGCGACGTTCTTTCTAGGTATATTTATTTCTATGGAATTAATTTCATAAAGTTTAATCAGTTGTAAATTCAATATTTAAAGTACTTTCACTACGTGTGCTATAGCCACGGGACGTCATGTATATGTATTTTGGTATTGAATGGGTAAACCTGCTGAAGGTTGCAGAAAACATCCTATATTCTAGTGCTATTTCATTTAATGAATTTAAATATAAATTACAATAGAACTTTGCGTGTCAATAACTACACCTACTAAAATCATCATTCAATGTTTCGGTGGAATCATTAGAACCTCGACACGATAGTGCAATAATCGTTCTTACACATAATTTTTTAAGATCTAAAATGCCGTGTAATTTTAATACCATTTCGGTGTAAAACGCATTTCGAATGACTTTCGTTTTGGCTGTGTGGTAATGGTTATCTTTTTATAAATGATCGGATCACATGTAAGTAATTTATGATAGAGAAATTACTTTCACTTGTTAACATGGCATTTTTGTACTATTTGGTGCGTTTACGCGCTGCAAGTCATGAAAAATACTTTGACTTGACAGTAAAAAAATAATAAACACAGATTTTTTTATAATGGCAACCCTTCTTATCTCATTCACGCTGCTTAGCAACACTAGCGCCATTTCTATAAGGCGGCTATCGCGAGCACTAATAGAGGCGATATCGAGCAATTTATCACTACACGTATAATTAAAGTGCCTTGATAAGTTATAATAAAGTTGATAAGTCACGACTCAAGCAAACGCACTGGCATAGTTAGTCCAGCTAATAACTTCTTCACCTGACCTCAACTCAAGCGTATCCCGTAAATGATTTGTGGTCTTTTCTTACAAATCCTGTTTACCAATGCACATCATTTTAGACCCTGCAGACTACAGAATACTGGTTCAATTATTTCGGGATTAGAAAGAATCTTCCTAAGATTTATCACATTAAAAATATATACCTAGAAACCATTATAAAAATAAAATTGCATCTAGCTTATTGCTAATACTATAACAATACTACATTATAAGTGGGCATTGACTATTAATTCGAATAGCCTTCTTGTATAAATAATGACAGATAAATCAATGCATTTGATAGCTTCCGCATAGATCGGTCGCAGCGCAGCGCAGTGCAGTCACAGCGAGCGCACGCGACGCGAACCTAGCCATGCAGCGCAAGCGCGTTCACCGCGCCGCCTGCCACCGCTGAAAGTGAAAGTTTAATTTCAAACTTGGAACGTCATTTTGATTACGTAGGTCCGCCGGCCAGTGTCTAGTCTTGTTTACTTTTTTCTTAAATATTTGTTTATGGAACAAGTTTTTGAGATGACTTTAATGGTACTATTTCTTCTTTGTGAGTTTTCTAGTATGTTCATTTGGTGAGATCGACAGTTCTTTGATGTTGTTAAAGTCTTCCTTAAAAAATTAAGTTAGGCAAGGCTTTGGTGCCAGTATCACATAAGTATCACGGATACAAATTGTATGACAGTTATATAGTTTAACATCCAGATAATCATTTAGAAATTCAACAAGCAAGATATCGTTTATTTAATTATGATCTAAAACGTAAAGGTACATAAAATCATAGGTCATCGTACGGAATGAATGGATATTTATTTCGCGAATGCCATAGACTATAAATACCTTGTGTTAACCTCTTTTATAAATAGACAAGAGCACTGACCGCTAGATGTATTTCCAAAAAATCTGTAGAATTCAAGCAAACTTAGAGATATTAAAATATCAGCTGCATATAATGCTGTGATATCAAATAATTGCGAAATTAATTCCAATAAAGTATAATCATCATACACACGCAGTATAAGTTTTTTATTATGTGAAAACGTCGTCTCGAAACGATCAAAACAAATAAAGAAAAAGCCTCTCTTACATCAGAAGTACATTATTGTAGTGTAGTCTAGATTCTCGCTTATTATTTTAGATTATAGAAAGAAAGGAAGAAAGAAAAAATATTTATTGCCCCACAGTACTTACACTTATATTAACAAAATTTTATTAAGAAAAAGAGAAATAAAAACAGAAACTTATTCTATTATACCCACATAAATAACTGCTTAAAATTAATTAGTATGTTGTGTGGGGTCAAAAGGTCCCTACCTCAGCATAAAGCTGCTCTGCTCATAAAACAGTGCAACGCTGGTATTCTGGCAGAGCCTTTACTAGACGAGTGACGACACAACGTTTTAACAAAAGAAAGGGTATGATTGAGCTGAGATGAGCTGCCATAATACTAAATACCTGTAACCTCTTCATAAAAAAGCGACACACGAATATTGCCGTTTCCGCGTCTCAAACACAACACCTGCGGAGAAGCGATCCGGTAGTAGTTGTTGGTAATGAAATTAGTCCGCTCCCTTGTTTGAAGTGTCAGGGGTTGAACCGCTACGTCCTTACCGTCCAGCTAGTTGAGTACCATAGAGTACCGTACCACCGTGCCAAATTGTTGTTTCTTCTTGCTAAAATCCCATAAAGAAAACAAAGCACCGTGGGACACTTATCATCTTCGGCCAAATCATCACTAAATTTGGTCATAAACAGGCTTATCCTCAGTAAAAAAACTCTCGGTGTTTATACGAAAATATTGTGAAAAACGTTCTAGATGAACGTTTTTAACCGACTTCAAAAGAAGGAAGAGGTTCTCAATTCGGTTGTTTGTTTTGTTACCTCATAACTCCGTCAATGTATCAACTGATTTGGAAAATTCTTTTTTGTCTGGAAGTGTACACTTCCCGTTTGGTCCCATTGTCATCAGATCAGGATTTGATTACTTCTTAGTGTACTTTGAAGTCGGTTTAAGTTTTTTGTACAACAGTCCAATTATTCATAGCACATAATAACCGTCATGTCTAAAATTATACACAATCGACGTATGGACGTACCTACTAAATAATTACGTTGGACCGCAGAGCATCGACCTACGAGCGAAACGTCACTTTTTATTTATTCAATTTTATCAGTGAGAGTGAACTTATAACCTTTAAACGGTTTTTAATAGTGTAGTAAAATACATTCGGTAACTAGGCAGAGGTAATTTCTTTGCCTAGTTCCCGAACGTTCATAGGATTCGATTTTTAACCGATGAAAAAATGGAGGAAGTTACGACTATATATTTTTTTTTATGTATGATCACGCATAAATTCTGCAAAACCTTATAAAATTCAAGTTTTATTCAAAATTCTATATATTTAAAAGTTTTTCTTGTTTTTTGCTTTTTTCGGTGGTTTAATTTTTTTGTAAAAAAGTTTTTATACATTACGACTATCGCACCTCACTTTGTATTTTTAGGCTTCCGAACCATAATGGTAATAAGGAACCCGTTTGGTGCCAGTCCATCCGTCTATCCGTCTGAAACAGCAGTTGATTTCAGTAACCAAGAATGCTATTGATTTGAAAATTGGAATAGTGTCAAATATTGCTTACGCAATCTTATTGCAAATAAACTATATGTACCCAAATATTTTTGTTTTCTTTGCATAAGATTTTTAGGGTCGGTAACGCGCGAGTGATACCCCTGGTGTTGCAAGCGTCCATAGGCTACGGTAACTGCTTACCATCAGGCGGGCCGTATGCTTGTTTGCCACCTTAGTTGTATAAAAAAAAGGGGCCGAAATGGGGGACCGATATTTCAGAGTAGGTAGCAACAAGTTTAAATGGGGTATACTTAATATGTGTTTGTATATTCCAAAACAGGATTTTATTTGTTCTCGCGCAGATTTTGACTTATGAAGAAAAATTGCATAGAATATCATTCCGCCCCGTAGTTAATAAAGCGAAAAATCCTTTAATTACAGTTGATAAACGTTGATTGTAGAAAAAAATAGAACAAAGTTTCTAACTCGCACTTGGTCGGTTTTTCTATTTAACTACGGATAGACTTGTTTCCCCTCAATGTCATCAGATAAGTACTGATGTGGCCCAAGGCGGGAAGCGCACAAAGGGAACTGCAATAGGTGGTATGTCGAGTCTGATTGGTAATATTTAGTTTACATTTTAGGGCTAGTATATGAAGCGCTCGTGGTGTAGCATGATTAGCCGTTCTTAATCGATCGGCAAAGTTAAGCTACGTCTGTCGTGGTCGGTACCTGGATGGGTGACAGCCTATTTGTATTTCAAATCGAACGTTTCCGTGCTTCGGAAGGCACGGAAAGCCGTTGGTCCCGGTTATCACATAATTGTGATAGTCGTTAAGCTAGTTGGATACCACCTAGGTGGCTTCAAAAATTCCAACAGTAAGTTGACCACTAGCCTACTTCCCCCAATCCACAGTGGGCACGCGTGGTGGAGTATCGCCCAGTCCCTTTCACCCTCATTTGTGAAAGGAGGCCTGTGCTCAGCAGTGGGACACTATAGGCTGATGATGATGATATGAGAGATCAATCAGGGATAAAGATTGGCATCAGTTTGCACCTCCGAGGTCTTTAATACTGGTGTAAACGCTATTGATAGTGACATATATACTTTCAGAGATTAACATTGATATGGCTTCATGAAGCGAGTAGGTGCTTAGCTTATCCTCAAACTAATTTATTGAGATTAGGCCCAGTTAAGGCTCTTATGAACGATACAATTGACTCTACCACACGGTTCGTAATTCACTTTTAAGACGAGGTCATACTTCAAATTCAAAAAAATGGGTTTCTTTTAGTGTCGAGTATGACGTAATGCAATAATACTTATAGGACACAAAAAATACTGTGAATAGAAGAGGGTTGTGAGAAAAATGTTAACCGAATAGATTATTAAAAAGTTCTTTGATATTCCCAATAAAAATTTCGTAAGTTACGTCACAAAAAAATCTTTCGCGTCGAAATTCTCCGTATTTTCAGCGATGACAACAATTTTATTTTTAAGAATATATTAGACACAGAATTATATTAGAATGTTAACCGGACACTTATTCAATTTGCTGTGTATATTCTGTATAATCTAAAGAAAACCCGTAAATAAATGTCCATTTCATAGAGTATACTATTTATGATTCACCATTTTCAACCCTATTCCGTTGTAGAATGAGTGCTGTCAAAATCGTTGTCAGTCCGCGTCTAAGACCCCATTCAGAACTTTTATAATAAGTATTAATTATAATAGAGATAGTCCATTAATGGATGATATGGTTCAGAAAAAAGTGAAGTGTGTTGGAAGGATAGAGCCGAATAGAAGAAGCATACATAGTGCGCAGACTCCAAATTATTGGGAACAGGGTGGGTAGATGATTATGATGTAGATAGTCCATAAGTGAAGTTCATAAATTCCCTACAGAAATAGGTCACAAATAAACAAAACAGTTGACCTAAGCTTAGCCTTCACTGTCCGTCATAACCTAATATAAACCAACAGAAATAATCACAAAATTTCTTTTTATAAGCCCACGGTACGTAATAAAATAAATAAACTCGGACAGTCCTAATTCTAATCTAACGGCGTCAAGGTCCGCGAATTTTTCTCCGATACTCGCGTCCCCTTGACACACTTTGCGGCGTGATGAGCGCCCGCGCACACCGAAAAAAATACACATAGATAAAAGAGCCGGATTGAATCATAAACTGATAATAAATTAAACACTTTTAGTGCACGCGATTTGGTCAGCGTGTAATTTTTATAATTTGGCTTTATTGGTCACGTTCTTAAGTGCCTTATTAGGGCCCAAATGGCATAATCGTTTTTTTTTTATACCACTAAGTGGCAAAAAAGCATACGGCCCGCCTGATGGTAAGCGGTTACCGTAGCCTATGGACGCTTGCAACACCAGGGGTATCACCCGCGCGTTACCGACCCTGAAGAAATCTCTTGAATCTCTTTATCTCTTAAATTAATATTTATTATTTACAAATGGCAGTGTTTAAAAGTAAATTGTGGTCTAAAAGACAAACAAAACCAAGGTCACTCGTAATTATTAACATGTATGCATTTATATATTAGCAAGTAAGACTATTGAGATACTTATGAAAAATGAATATTTGGTACCGGATATACAAACAAGGGGGATAGAGATAGCTTGTAATTTTCAGTTCTAACATAAGTGTCCAAAGAATGGCAAAAAAATATAATACTTTGTACTAATCATAATCAGAAACTCATTCGTTCAACTTAGGCCCCATTGAGCTATTATTACGCATAGAAAAGATATCATAAGAAAAGGTTATGTCCCATTTTTAGGGGTCCGTAGCCAAATGGCAAAAAACGGATCCCTTATAGATTCGTCATGTCTGTCCGTCTTTGATTACGATGCAAACTTCCACCGAAAATTGGTTTGAACGAGATCTAGTAAGTAGTTTTTTTTAATACGTCATAAATTGAAATTCATATCAAATACTCAGGTCTATACTGCCATTTACTTATATACCTACAGGTTTGTACGGAACCCTCGGTGCGCGAGTCTGATTCGCACTTGGCCGGTTTTTGTAAGAGTCAACTAAAGTTCTCTTTAGCGCTGAAAGAATATTTTGTAGTCTAAGCAGACATTAGAAACACGTAGCGCTATCAGAACGCTTTTTCTCGCAAACACCGTGATTTTCACGGCGCTTACGCATTTCGTTCATCGTTCTACAACAAGTGTTGCTGGATGGCCTCACTTGAACGGAATATAGTTGCGATGTGTGGCGTCTTCTCTATGCGTAGTAATAATAGCTCAATGTAAGGCCCTGATAAAGTACTTACGAACGTTACAATTGACTAGCTCCGACCGTATACGAATACTTAAACTAAGAAGACTCCGGCAAGAAAGCAAGGCATTTTTTTCCCAATGTTTCTTCATACATTACAAAATCTTCAAAGCTCTCCAAAGATCTGACGTCAGTTATATCAATAGTGGTACTTACCCTCATTCGAGTGTTCTCAAAATATTTGCCAGAGTAGAGTGGGTCAGTTACCATGGTAACTGCTAGGCCGACCTTGATAAAATTGTCCCAATTACTCGGAAGATATTTGTGCGTAACATGGCGAACGAGGCGGTAATTTGTATTATTTTATCTTTGTTTCGTATTTTTGTGTAATGGTATTCAGGGCAGACGGAGGGCTGTGGGTAGAGCGCATTCATGATCTTAGATTATATTCTATCAGTGTTGAAGACAGTGTAATATCGTGGGACGTTCTTCACACAGTCCAGACAGCCGAGAATTTAAAACAATAATCTCTATATATAAAAATGAATCCCTATTTCCCTTGGTCACCCCATAACTTGAAAATGACTTTACCGATTTCTACCGTCTTTTTTTTTTTGAGTTATCAAAAACTCTGAAGGCATAGACCTAAAAATCTCAAGATGGAGTTTCACCTTATAAGAAAGTGAAGCCGACGTATCCGTGAGTAAAATCAGTACTGGCCCAAGAAGGCACAAATGGTACTGAGCATTATTGTCACTGTCAACGTCTCAATACGGAATGACAACCGATCGGCTTCCTATGGTGTAACGCCGGCTTCCTATTACTTGCGTCACTTAAGAACACAGACCGTTCCGTCTTTAATTTTTTCTTGGTCTGAGTCTGAAGGTTACGGAACTTAGCGGTAGGGTAGGGTAGAGTAGGATATCTCTCGGGTACGCGGGTAACCAACCACGGGGCGCAACTAGTTCTAAATAATTTAAGGACTTCCTAGAAAATTATCAGTTTTCATGATACCCAATAAGTACCGGCTAGGCAATAGATAAAGATATCGACCTATCACGCAATTATCAGCATTGTACTTAGTATCAAACATGTAACAAAGTGTAAAGCTTAGATATCATTGATAAACTATTCGTTGAGTTGTAAACAATAAAGATAAGCAAATTTTTTTTTTATTAAATAGTGACCCTTGCGTGTATAGCCCTGGGTTCAGATATTTAAATAACTTGAGGTTTCGGTAAAGGAAATAATCGTGAGGACACCATAGCAACTTCTTAGGATAGCTACAACCCTCAAACATTCCGTCGCCGAGCTTCGAGGTAATTTAGAATTTTGAATTTGAACTAATAAAGATGCTTCTACCGTGGACACTACAAATTCGTATGAGTTCCCACATTACAGCGACCTTAGAGTGAAATTTTCCTAGATTGTGAAAAGGGCAAGCATCTGTGGTAGCAACAACGGTACTTGTATTCTGCCCTAAGTATGTTGATCACAGAGACGCGCCCGCGCAGTATGTGCTGGCGGTATGCGGCGAACCGCATAGCAGCATAATGCAGGTATGTTTTATAATGCAGTGTGAATTACGCTTTATGTTTGTTCACATATTACTAGCTTTTGGTAGTATAGGAATTACTTCATACGAGAGATCGTCCGTACTTGCTTGATTAAGAACCAGTGTTAAGTGAGTGCCTTATCAGGGTTTAAACTTAATAAACAAGGTTTGGGTTTGAATTCGATATCGAAGAGACTATGAGAATGTTTAAGTAGCAGGTAATGGAGCACAAACTTTAAATTCAAATTATTGGACATTTAACATAAATATGATATTATAAATCCCGCAGAATTAGGGACATTCCACAGTAAAAATAAGTTTTTGGTTTCGTTCTGAAAGTCGAATATACCGCAGGTTATTTCTTAGGCACCAAGGATTAAGAGCAAATTCCTTCAAAATTCTCTTGAAAGAAGATTGCCATGTTTCTTTTGACTCTATATATCGTGGTAAAGATGCCCAAATATTGTAATAGAAAGTCAGTTACTTTTTATGATACGGTTGCCTTTCATAATTGTTTACAACTACACCGCATAGAAAAGGGTTGTCACTAGAAAGTACTAACTTTTTACGGGTATGGTCATCCTCAAATAATGGTTATAAATATACCTTATTTTACGATCCTATGGGAAACATTGTTGTACAAAAAGGGTTAAGTTTTTACTAACTGTTAGTTGTTTATGGCCCGTATTTTACTAATTTATTACGGGTTAGAGAGAAAAGAAATTCGACAAATGAAAGTTGCGCCATAATAATATTGTATTTAATTAAAATATGGCGATGTTTCGTTTGTACGGTAAAAAATGTATGAAAAAAATGGCGGGCGTTGTAATAAATAGGTAGAAGTGAGAAATACCGTTGAAATGGAAAGATTATAATAATGAAATTATTTATTGAAGCTTGGAAGAGACTTGGTAATATTACTTTCGTCTTGGCAAATAATTTGCTTTGTATATTAATTCTTTCAGAACGTAATAAACTAAACGCTATCGTACTAATTTATCTTCAAATACGTCCGAGAATAGAGACACTCTTCAAAGTAAAGTAAACAACAAACAATCGTGTTTTTCTTGCAATAAATACTATTTCCACCGTACAGTGCAGACAACGTATTCGTACTATATCAATTCCTGACTGAAAACATAAAAACAAACGTCAATAAGATCCAAATATTTACGCGAGTCCAGGCTCGGCAGCCTTCGGCTATATTCGGCTATCATCACCCACGAAATGTCGCGGAGTATCGCAAAACACGCCACTCTATCTGGCCCTGCGCCGCCCCCCTCGTTCAGACGGCTTCGTTGATAAAGAGGGGTAATGCAGTACTATCTTGGAGGTCAGGTTTAGTTGGTTCGCGGACGTCCGCGCCTGTTCGGTAACCTTGGCCTAGTTTGATAGTGCTAGATCCCCGCGCGCAGCTGTAATGTAGATACGGTGATAATTCACTTCCTAATGGTATTTGGTTATTACCATAGATTAAATAATGCGCGTTCAAGGTACTGAAATGCGTGTGACGTCACATGGTGTAATATCGTCACAGAAAGTCAAACAATTGTAATAATTTGCCACGGGATTTGCACGAGATAAAAAGTTTAGCTAGCTGTAATAATATCTGAAAATTTTCTTGAACAAATCATAACAATCTATGTCAAAATTCAATAGAGAAAAAGTAAACTTTCATACTTAAAAAAGACAGAATTTTTTATTACATTGTCACTGCCTTTTCGACACATAATATGAACCAACCGATATTCAAAGCTTTATCATTTATTTATGTTTCAACTACACTTGTCTCTTGAAATGAGATAGCGATGCATCTATCTCATTCCCTCGCCCATTGTTGTCGACTACCGTATTTGTCACTGCTCGAACCATTCGTATTAATTGGTGTAGGTAATGAATAAGTTTTGTGGCATCCATGACCCACATTTGTGTGAAAAGTTTGATGTAGCGCTTAGTTAGATGTTTATCTTGTTTTATTATCGTAAAAGTAGTTAGCTATAGCATTTGCATACCATTGAATTCGGAGAGAAATCGGAGCAATTTTTATTCTGAGGTGACTGGTTTATGATAATCTATTTGAATATTTTCTGTAACACTTTGTTAGGACTGGGCTAGCGATAAAATTTTGACACCAATTTACTAGGATTATTATAGACTTATAAAGAAAGAAAGAAAGAAATTTAACTTATTGCCACAATATAAATTACAAATAAGCTTAAAATTAGGTACCATATAATATATAAAAATATGGCAATAGGGTAGGCTCAGCGAATGTAGCGTACACAATATGCAAGCTACGCTGTTTTTCAGCCTATCGAACATCTTAGTCCGAATACAGGGGGTATTCGGACTAAGATTTTCGCCGAGTTAAATAGATAGAGCATTGAATTATTACACATAGAAACAAAGTACACGCGCGAAAACTAATCCATTCAATTGAAGCCATATATGGCTTCATTTGACCGCCGCGCTGTCAGTGTACTGAGTGACGTTATAGTCAGTGCAGCTCTCAGAAAAATAATAAATATGACGGTTTGTGCGGTAAAATTGTGCCATAATCCATCAGGGAAGAATGATAAGAACCCTGTTGTAACATTCCAGAGGAAAGCCACTAATTTTATTGCGTAATTCATCTAAAATAACAAAATTCAAAATGAAATATACTTCACTCAGATTTCGAGCAAAGTGTTGCCAGCTGTTTGTATGCGAATTTGCGTTGTTTTACGTAATTGATACTGAATTTGTTATTATTAAAGTAATTGAGTCCGATACCTAGGCGACTAACTGTCCCCCGCGGTTTCACCCGCTTCTTGGGATAAGTAGCCTATAATACTCGGGATAATGTAGCTTCATATTAGTGAAATAATTTCGAATCAAACTGGTAGTTTTACACAGTAGGTAGTAGTTTTACAGGTAGTTTTTTTTAAACAAACAAACATAAAACTTTTCCGCTTTATTGTATTATAACAAAATATAAGTAAGCCTTGTAAGCCCCGTCTTTAGCTTTACTCATCCAGCTGTCATTTTAATCGACTTCAAAAAAGGAGATGATCTATTTGACACGTATGTATGTAATATTATTAGAACTATAATATATTTACATATGTATGAATATCTATCAGGGCTTCCAAACAAATATACAAAATTTCATAGATGTGTGTATGTATGTTTGTCCACGTATATCTAAGAAACTATTACTATTAATAGTTTCGGAGATAAGCGTGGACAAACATACATACACACACCTATGAAATACAAATTTAATGATTGTTACCATCTTTTTCTATTTGCTTTAAATGTACTTAATTAATTAACTAGCTTAATTTTACAGGCTTTTAATATTTCAATTTTATGTATTGTGTTAATTATAATTACCTAAATACCTACATACTACTTAATCTTCTTTTTCTATACAACCTATCATATATGAAACCTATAATTACTATAATTACGAAGGAAAGCTACAAATTGTACGATCGTTCATAGCTCTGCACATTGTCTTGGTTTATTATGTTAAAATACCCGACATAAGTACTATGAAACATAACCATTAAACTAGTAATAAATAAATAACAGGCCTGTGTCTATGATAAATTATCTAAGATGCAGAACTTTTAAAACTATATAAATTGTATGAATACTTCCAATTTCACTAGTAGGCGAAATCGGAAGGTTAATTTTACAGAAAAATTTCGTTTAGCTTGCAACATTACTCGTGCGCTTGTGTGCGTGTCAGCGAGTGTAATTATATGGTACTCCCGCACACATTGGTTGTCAAGTGGCTTACGCATCGCGAGGATTTTTGTTCGATACTTCGGTTCTAAGCGTAATAATTCAATGAGATAGAGGAAAAAAAACGGGTCATAAAAATTAGATTAAAAAAAAAGAAAATGTGCTTGAAATACAATATCAATTACTAATGATGATTTTTTCTTATTTGACCAAATAAACTTAATTGATTTCAATCGATCTAACCACAACAAACAAATATTATAAAAAAACAAAAAAGAAATCCGAAATAACTAAATTTACAAAAAAAAAAAATGTTATACAAAGTCCATACCTCCAAATAACTCCACAAAAATGCGTGTTTGTATATTATGGTGAAATTAGCTAAACAAATCAGAGGCGGATAGCTTTACAATTTTAGTATACCACCAAATACCTCGAGTTTTTCCTCTCTTTTCTTACCCCCTTACTCATAAAACGTTATTTAACTAATATACCTACTGTTTAGAGGGTCACGTAAATAACATCACTCTATTGTCATTGTCAAATAATGTGACATTATTTACGTGACCCTTTAAACAGTATATTAGTTAAATAGCGCTTTATGAGTAAGGGGGTTAGGCTCCATAATTCTCGTTGACGATTCTCAGGAGTTGAAAGTGAATACAATCAATGAATACAGGTGCAATTTGCGAAAAATGCAAGACAAGTGGAATTTGATAGGGCTATTTAAAAATCATCTTAATATTCTCGATGAAAATAAAAGCGCAGCCGTACTAGTAGCTCGTAGTAAGAAAGCCGGTTGCCAATAAAAAATAATCAGAAAAACAGGTTACATTTATTTTTCCTTCAATCAAAGTATTATAAGAATATCATCAACATATTAATTTATTCGATTTTAGACATTTATCGCTTCTGGCTCTACATTTTGAGTATATTTAAAATAATTAGATTTATTTGGTGCCAATGCCAATTCGCAACAATTGAAAAAGGTAGTTTTACATTCAACGATACGTACAGAGGACGGTCGTTTGTCAAATGTCATTGTTGACACAAGCTGTCAAATGTCAAAACTGTGTTTTTGACGCGATTTCATAGTTTAGGGCGTTATACACTAGTTTAATTGGCTTTCAAGTTTGGGGACTGGTTTTAAGATGGTTGAATGTTTATTGTGACTTCATTGCGAAGGAGGCATTGAAATCACCTTTCCAAGCTAGTAATTATTGTCAGTTCAGAGACAACAGTAGATTCTCTGGACATGTTCCCCATCATAATTATTGTGTCACGATGACTCTGCGTATATTATCTAGATAATGTGTTATATTAGTTGCACGTTAATTAACAACTAAAGCGAATATTTTTAGCAAGATAATATTTTTTACTGTGTATAAAAAAATCTTGGCTATCTCCCCATGGTGATATGGCTGGAAGTAAAGACACTACGGTAGGCAAATAACGACAGATATTTAATTTTAGGGTGAGAGCCATGCAGGCGGAAACTAAAAATACCCTACCACCGGCTGTCTCACGATGATTCCCTTCATCAAAAGCTCAAGCTTCGCCACGACATTCGACCTCAGTACCGCTGAGCTATCATCATCATCATCATATCAGCCCATGGATGTCCACTGCTGAACATAGGCCTCCCCCATAGATTTCCACTTCGAACGGCTCTGGGCCGCTTTTATCCAGCGCCGCCCAGCGACTCTGACCAGGGGGCCAACCACAAGCTCTTGAAACAATATTATTATAACCTTACTTGTCTTTTGTCCTGTTTTGACGCCGGATGTTAAAGAGGGACAAAAGACAAATAAGGTTATAATAATATTGTTTCAAGAGCTTGTGGTAGAGGCCCCCTGGTCGTCGGTCCACCTGGTCGTCCCACTCGGCGCTTTCAGGTACGTGGTCGCCACTCCCTGAGCTATCATCGCCATATAAAATATTCATACTCGAGCATTCCTGATCAAGGATAATTAGGTACTGTACAAAACTTGTTCGATTACACAAAACACACAATTAATGATGGTGTAAAAATAAAACGTTTTACTGTGACAGGTCTACAGCCTAAAAGTTCGTGGGCCACTCTTTAACGTATGCAGCGACCTTAGCTAAGTACTTCACCGCGTCTACATTAAACAACCTTGATCTCTACCTATTACTGAAAAATGTTGCATTAAACACCCAACTTTATTGTCTTGCATAAAACGTTCGCGCGTACAATTAATGACTTTGTTACATACTAAATAAAGTTTATATTCTATTTAATTGTACATTTTCGTGGACCTTGACGACTGGCCTTGTCTCTATCTGGCGTCCGTTCTTTCCGCCTTCGACGAATCAATTTGAACATTATATTTATTGAGTTATTTAAAAACATACTTTGTATTTTTTTGTTTTAGAGTTTAATTTTAATTATCGATTCCTTTTTAGATGAATTTATTTTTATTTTCGTAAGTAAGTAGAGGCAGGTATGAGTGAATAATGAAATAAATGACAGGTCGCCATTTGTGAGTTTTTTTATTGGCATTGAATCGTAAGTAGATTTTCCTAGTGATACTCGAAAAGGTGCTCCTTAATATTTGGCTTTAAAATCTTATTTAATATGAAACAGAAGAATAGATTACATAAATGTTTAAAGTTTATGTCACAGATCACAAAACTAGATTTTTCTTTGATTTTCAACCTACGTACCAAAAAATATCCATACACAGATAATTGTAAAAAACTTGGTACCATTTCACATCCAATTATAAACAATCTGTCAAATTTGACATTTACGGACCAGAATAAGTATAGTGACCATAACTGTCAGATTTAGAAAGGTCATACCAATTTAAATCGACCTACATATTGTGACCCATATTGTAGAGGCTGTCTGTTGGCTCAGGGGTCTCCTTACATTTCTTAGAAACCTGAACTGATAGAAAAATTTAAATCTGTAAATAAATAATATCACAGAAATATATTTAAATTAATTAATGACATAATTAAAATAAGGTTTTTTTTTTTAAATATCAATTTTATGATACATTTCTAAATGTAAGATTATTCAAACCTACCTCAATAACCAAAGCAGCGTGTATCACCGAAAAATCGTGTACGAAACCTGCGCGCGCGCACCTCGCTCACACACGCCCGTGCGTAATCGCTAAAGTGTGTCATGATCAGTAGGTTAAGTTTAAATAAATTGATTCGAGGGCCGCATCGTGTATCTTCTCAAGGTTGATCTACGTCCATTGTAGGCAAACTTACAGGGTGCGAATTTTATAGCCTTGTGCAAGTTGCAAGGTTATGTGTAGTAGTTATTAGCGATACAGTGTTAAAAATGCCGGCCGATGGAAAGATGCACGATGTGCCGTCTTCCGTGGTATATTTTAACACTTGTACATTTTGACATTTGACAGATGAACAATCCAGTTGAACCAGAGTTGATACTTTTGTGAATTATATGAACGAAGCAGTGATACGAGAAACCTATAGAGAAACCACCACATGCTAGTTATAAAATAAAGGATAAACGGTTGGAATGACGGTTGAAACTCTACGCGCAATTATAACACAATAAATAATAATAAATCGTTTATTTAAACATGTTAATACCTACAGCTATTCTAGTTACATGGAATGAGGATAATCATTTAGTGTTAGCGACCTGCCCCCCTAGACAAGATGGTTATCGAAAATCGTCATCGTTAGTAAACGATCAACTTTTGGAATCATTGCGATTCAGTTTATTTTTAAGCTCATCTTCGCTAACACAAGAAAAAAAAACCCAGTCATAATTCTCACAACATGTATGTTCAAAATTCAATAAAAAAAAAAAATCTAAATCATTTATTCAAATAGACCTTCGCAGGCTTTATGAAAAGTCTGACTCTAATACTCTAATACATTAAAAGGAAGGCATTATTTATTATCTTTTAATACTATTTTAGTTATTCAAAACAGAAAATAACTTTTACTTACCGAAAGAAAGATACTCCTTCCGAAGCCTTGCTGTTGCGGTTGTTATTTATACAGTTTTTAAAAGTACACTGCGGAATTTGGACGCGCCGAAATAGCGACACTGTTGTCTTATTTCTTCGGCTGTTTACTAACATAGGCTTAAGTGTTTATATTAACAAAAAATGTTTTATTATAATATTTATGTTAGTTTGTAAGGTATATATCTATGGGCCCTAGTAGCCTGATAATAAACGAATTATTATTATTATTATAAAGCTGTCACCTTTATTCTAGGGCAATACTATTTCGATGATTTTAACATATCCAAATGCCAGCTTTATTAAAATACTGTTGAAGTTCATAAGATGTTTGTACCTTTGACACCTGATTAACACTGAACCCACCGCGACCGAGCTTAGTTAGTCCCCATCTCAGTACAGTAGGTATAGGAATTGTTGAAAAATATACTATCTGCTTTTCACTGGCTCTCTAGCTATAAGGCTTATAGACACTTCCTGAAACAGCATAGCGTTCGGCATTAGTTACCACATGACGACGCCTATGCCTTCATGTCAGTTCAGGCAATTGTGTGACGTCAGATGCCATGACACAATACTGTGCGTTAATGAGCGTCGCAAGTCGAAATCTTTTCAGTTGGCTACAGCCTATAGTGATGTGGTGGGAGGGGGTGATGGAAGGAGGTTACGGTCATCATGCGTACTATTGTGCCATATTCGAGTTGTTTTGTCTTGTATTTGCCAATGTAAGTAGTATTTGTAAAAATGGATTACAGTGAAACTAATCTTATAACTTTTGACGTAAAAATATCAAAGAAAAATAGTACATTTGCTTCATCATCATCATCATCATCAGCCTATAATCTCCCACTGCTGAGAAAGGGCCTCCTTAGGCGGTCACCCATCCAGGTACCGACCACGACAGACGTAGCTTAACTTTGCCGATCGATTAAGAACAGACAGAAGAGAAAGAACTACACCACGAGCGCTTCATGCTTAGCGCACAGCTGCGAGCGCACATTTGCTTATGTAAATTAAATTCAACTGTGTGTAACGTTCAAAAGTGCCTTACCAGGGCCTTAATTGAATAAATGACTTTTTGATTCTGATTTTATGAGGTTCATCTATACTATTATATAAATAACCATGGATTAAAAATCTTTGGCAATTTTAACCGTGTACGTTTTTAAATACTTACCTCAAAACTTTGCAGCATTTGTCATTTATCTTTATACTATTTAAATTATTATTTACTTTATACTACTTTACAGTATTTAAGGACTTTTCCTTAAATACTGTTTTCACGGTTTCTTGAGGAAGATTTTATTCTACATCATTGCCGTGTAAAAATTAGAAGCTCAGACTGTTTAAGAGAATAAGTTTGAGACAAACGCGGAATTTTCCGCGGATAACGGTTAGTATTAAAATATTAGAAAATCAATAATAAATGACACCCACCAGAACGAACGTCACATCGTGTGAAGCTTAATATATGAGGGACTATTAATAATAACTAATAATATGTATTTTCTGCTACATTTAACATTTACAACGCGAACTGTCTACAACCGGTTTTTTGCAACGCGCTAAAGATTACAACACACGTGAGTTTTTACAAATTGGGTCACTGGGTCAATATTAGAGTGAAGAACAAATATTTTTGATACTTAAACAAACTTTTCTTAATTATGCATACTTAAACACCGACGGATATAAATCGTACTTTTCTATTAACTGTTTAGCAACGTAGGCGATCGAATTTCAAGAGATTGTTTTACGAATTGCCACCTTAGTTGTACTGAATGACTATAATAACTAATGATACTCAATTATTTAAACCAAATGCAGTTTGTTTGAGTAGAATAGTTGAACTAACAAGGCTTCTACCTACCTGTTGTTAAAATTGAACTATTGATGGTGAGTCTATTTTCTTATCAAACAAGTTTTGTCTAATTTTACAATTTGGTAGTTTAGCTATTAAATTGTAACTATTAGTCACCTTAACAACCAAACCATGATATTATAATTCAAGCTTTCAAAACGTGAAGAGAGCCTACGCGCTGAGCGGAATGACCTTTGTCTGGTAGAGTTAGATGCAATCACTGGCAAGACCATTCGTATCATAGGGGAGGCATCAGGTTGAAATGAAGAATAAAAATGAATTGACCAAAAATAAATATAACACAAAATACCCCAGTGCAAGGTTGATTCGTTGTACCAACGCGCGGGCTTTGAACTGAGATGTAGAAATAAATCTTCCTGTTATTCTAAATGCGTACCTTTGGCAAGGTCTCTTATTGTGGTCTAAATGTCCATTATACAGTGTAGGTGTACCTGTCCTTTACAAAGCCGGAAAAAACGTGGAAAGAACTGAAAAATTAAATTTTAAGAAAGAAATCTCTTAAGAAAATGGAAAAGATCTAGGGTAAATTGAAGTAGAATCCGTCGATTCATCATCATCATCATCAGCCTATAATGTCCCACTGCTGAGCACAAGCCTCCTTTCACAAATGAGGGTGAAAGGGAATGGGCAGATACTCCACCACACGTGCCCACTGCGGATCGGTGGAGGTAGGCTAGTGGTCAACCTACTGTTGGAATTTTTCAAGCCGCCTAGGAGGCATCCAACTAGCTTGACGACTATCACAATTATGTGATAACCGGGACCAACGGCTTTCCGTGCCTTCCGAAGCAAGGAAACGCTCGATTTGAAATACCAATAGGCGGTCACCCATCCAGGTACCGACCACGACGGTGGTAGCTTAACTTGCCGATCGATTAAGAACGGCTTATCATGCTACACCACGAGCGCTTCGATTAGTTTATTAGTGATTAGTCGATAATGCAACATCAGGCGTAATGACTTCTTAGCTTGGCCTTTAGTTCCACTATTTTTGATACCAATATTCTTTGCAACTGAACTGTGCCATGAACTTCGTCATAATGTCGTTGATAAATTCAAAAAGGGCACATGACGAAATAATTGCTACGTGACGGCCAGCATGTTCGACGCTCAAACTTTCCATTGCAGTTGCATCGTTTCTTTTGATATTGTATGTAGTTCTTTTTGACGAAATGTCATCATTAACAGCTTGGCAATAACCACCAAGATAATATGCACTTCGAGATTAATGCAGGGTTGCAAACGCGCTAGTGATAGATAGATACCCTTGGCACAGATTGAGTAATAGTTAAACGGTGCCGTATGCGTGTTTAACTTAGTAGTTTAGAAATAAAAAGCTTTACATCCCTCAAGTTGACAATGTTTCAAGTACCTACTGACAGTCAGTCTTATCTAGGCTTGATGTGGCTATCACCTTCGCCACTGACACTTCATTACTGATGTACCATAGTGAATTCGTCAAACACAAGCTAATTACAATAATAATTATTTTATCTGCATTATAAAACGTAGTGATGCGTCCATGCTTGGCGAACTGAGCACACTGCGAGCACGATTCGCGTAGCGTGGACGGACTTGCGAGCCTCGAACGAGTATTCGTAGCGTGCTCGACTGCGCTCCGCCCGATTTTCAGTTTGTTAACGAACACAGGGATTCGCATCGCGCTCGTTGTAGGTTTGTTGAACGCTCGTTAAGTACGCTTGTAATTGCGAGCAACGAACGAATACTGTTCGTTCGAGGCTCGGCTCGTGCCCGCTTCGCGTAGCATGGACGCACCATAATATTATACAGCATAAAATACAATAATTGCATTGTGATACATGGGTGCAAAGTTGGTAATTACCAGACGAAGTGGTATTAGCGCCGTAGGCGAACGCGGTAAGGAAGCCGAGAGTGTAATGATCAACCCGCGTGTCATACGACTTTTGCCTGGTCTAAACACATATCGCTTGCAGTGAGGTACAAACTTAACATAATCGGGATTGTACCTATCATAAAACTTTGCGATAATGTAAAGTAAAATAATAAATGTCACTTTACGAGCGTGTTGAAAACATTATTAATTTGATCTACATACCATATCATTACGCTGATGCGATATTTTGCTCATGAAATTAGGGCGTAAATTATTGCGTCAGTTTTCGCTTGCGATTGTGCCTTTAGACACTTTTTGAGTTAAAACAATAAGTGACACATTGTGTTTCACAACGTGACCTAGATGCGTTAATTGTGTGCGTTTGAAAATGTTTTAATAATATTATTGCAAATCAATTTTATATCGAAGTATTTTATAATTTTGACATACGTAGTGATTTTTGTGGGTTGATACAATTCTTAGAAAATATGTTTTGTGACGTTCTTGATGATGATGTTAGTCAAAAAACAGTAAAATACCAATCGTTTCATGAAAAAACTTCAAACACTTATAATAAAGCCTTCGAAAAGTAGTTTTTGCCTTGATCTTAGATCATTTAACTTAAAAACATTAATGGCATTGTTTATAGTAACGTGAACGTGGACGTAAATAAGGCGAATTAATGATATTTAATTTGTGTATTTAAAACAGCATTAGAGGTCGGCACCTTGTACTCGTTTGGGCATACCGGTAGATTAAAGATAATAAATTAGTATAAAATCATCATATTTATGAATATTATTATGTGTCTGTGTATATTATGTGTCGGAAAGATCCCTTAGAGTAGTAATAATGAACAATCGAATTCCGAAACTAGTCAGTGATTTGTCACTGAATTTGAACAGTAAGGACCAATCACTGCATCGTGTGTTTATGACTTGGCCAATCAGAGTGCATGCGTCCTTGACATAACCAATCAGAGCACATTGTCGGCGGTGGGAAATTGGCGGAATATATCTCACCCAAAATGAACATCATTGCGCTTCTTTGGGTTAACTGTTCGACGCTTTTTTGAGTATATTGCTTGAGAGTATACTATCCGTTCTCATCCTATACTTTGGTTTGTAAATAGGTTTAGCTAAGTTTCTTGCTAGCCAAATACGAAATTCAATTCGGGTCGAAATAGTGCCAATGCAATAAAAGCCCATAACTGGCTGGTCAGAACTTCATTTGTGACCTTAGTCAAATAAAATTGAAACCCAGAACAGTGTTTATGAGTTAATTTTCATGTGATGCAGTTTGTCGTTCTCATACTTAACAAAGTGTATCATTTCTGAATATTGCACTAACATGTTAACGAAATTGAATTCGTCCATTACATAACATATTTTTTCTTCGTTTTTACGCTTTTATTTATGGCAATTCCTTTGAAAGTCCATTAAGAGCAGCGCCAAAGTATTTTAAACACAAGAATAAATTGCGTGTTTATTTTTAATTTTATTTCCAAAACATTATCAAACGTTATTCGATCATCCGATTATTGGTGGAGCGCGACGCACGCTTTCGGAATCCGGTAGTGATACTACAAGCATTCAGTTGGAGAGAGATGTATATTGTTCGTCTCGTCATCGAGAGCGAGACAGCAACAAGGTTAAGCCTCACGGCCGAACGTCGCTAGTGGCGGTAAATATAATTAAATAAATATATTGTTTTATATTTTTTTTTTTATTATTTGTTCATGACAATGGATACAAAGTCCTTCAGTCGCATACCTTTTATTTATAATATCACTTTCATATAGTCCGAAAATTAACTTACACATAGTCCGCATTATCAGTCACCGTCCCGTCCAGTCATGTTTTAGTAAAATGGTGCTCATTGTACTAAAACTTTTCACGGACTTTTTGAGACAACTTGTAAAGTCACGATACACATAATTCATTTCATTTCACTTCACTGTTCCACATGGATTGATCTTTATTGGATAAAATACCACCGATAATATGCAATAAAACTCAAAATACACGAATTTATGAAAAGAAATATGAAAACGCAACGTCACTCTGCAAGTTCGCCGCCGCGCCGGGACACGCAATTGTTTTCAGGGGGCCTACCACAAGCTCTTAAAACAAGGTTAAAATAACCTTATTTGTCTTTTGTCCCTCTTTGACATCCGGCGTCAAAACAAGGCAGGGCGAAAAGAATGTAAATATTATGTAATGAATCTAAGCTTGTTTTAAAAAGAGTAATTGCTGAGTTTTATTGCCGGCTCTTCTCAGCAAATGCAACCTTCCGAACCGATATTAGAGTATTAGAGTCAGACTTTTCATAAGTGCCTGCGAAGGTCTATTTGAATAAATTATTTTGAATTTTGTTCCCGCCAAAAAGTCTTGTTGTTATATAATTGTTAATGATACCAGACGTTAAATATATCATGGTAGTATAAGTCCTTTTAGGTATTTTCACAGAAAGCTCAAGCTGCAACTATCTATGAGCTATCATTGCCAAAAACCTTATTTCTTCCAGAAACTACTGTAATTTAATAATAGTTAGACAATTCGTTCGTTCGCTTCGTTTGTGAACAATAAAATTATTATTATTATAATTCTGAATGCACGTTAAATTTACATAGTATCACTTAAAGTATGATACATGAATCGTTTCCTTCACGACTGCGTCCATCCTCAACACAATAATTAACATACGGTATTGATTGTATCAATTAGTTACGACTACATGGTTGCTATAATTAGATATCACGCAGGTCGCAGGTATCATAATGTTTTTAAGACCACAGAAGGGCTCTACTGCGTAACTTTGGTGGTAATCGTAACGAACACTATTAATGAATTTCATACAATCAGGGCTCAAGAATGGTCTTCGTCGCGTCATACAGCGTGCGCGTCATTGGATGACATAATTAATGGTGTTCGTTACGATTACCACCAAAGTTACGCGGTAGAGCCCCTGAAGCTTTATTTTCTAGGGCTACTGAAATGTTATCCTAATCATGTTGCATGTTTTCAATGGTATGTGATAATTTGGATCCTTTTTCTGTAACCATTATATGTTGAAGAGTGCCAAACAGGACCCTATTACTAAGACTCCGCTGTCCGTCCGTCCGTCTGTCTGTCAGTGGGCTGTATCTCATGAATTGTAATAGGTAGACAACTGAACTTTTCAAAGAATATGTATTTATCTATACTAATAATAATAATAATATAATAATAATAATAATATTATAAAGAGGAAAGATTTGATTGTTTGTTTGTTTGTTTGTTTGTTTGCATTGAATAGGCTCCGAAAGTACTGAACCGATTTGAATAATTCTTTCACTGTTGGGAAGCTACACTATCCCCGGGTGACATAGGCTATATTATATTTTCAAAAAAATTAGGGATCCTTACTAAATCTCCAATAATGTAACCCAAGGTGTAAAAAAAATACCTAAAATATTCATTACATCGCGTGCGCTGCGAAAACTATTGATGATAGAATAAAAAAATTTACTACGACTTTGCAGAGCACATTATTATTTACAAAAAGTGTCGCGATACCATATGTCTAACTATTATAGTTATGCCACAATAAGTGTTTTTCTATTTTAATTTTTTTATTGAAATGCCGCCGCTATAAATGTCTCTTTATTTGTATCTTGGTATTAATCATTATCAAAATAAATTACTTCATATCCAAGACTGCTTCAATACCTTTATATAACTTTTTGAATTATTCAATTCGGACATTCCATTCAAAAGATATCACGAGTTTAAAAATATAAGTATAAGCAGAAAAATCACGTCACGGGTACGGGCCGTACGGCAGGGAGTCAATCTCTTTGCGTGTGGCTCAGTGTTTGACGGTAGGGTAGGGTAGGAAGGGGGGAAGGGTGTAGGGGGAAGGGGGAAGGGCAGGGTAGGGTAGGGTAGGGCAGGGCAGGGCAGGGCAGGGCAGGGCAGGGCAGGGCAGGGCAGGGCAGGGCAGGGCAGGGCAGGGCAGGGCAGGGCAGGGTTCGATAGGGTAGGGTAGCACAACAGGGTAGAGTAGGATAGGGTAGGGTAGCACCACAGGGTAGGGTAGGGTAGCACCTCAGGGTAGGGTAGGATAGGGTAGGGTAGCACCACAGGGTAGGGTAGCACCACGCGAACGAAGTCGCGCCGGGCAGCTAGTTTAAAATAAATATAATGAAATAAAATTAAAAATTAAAGGGGGCACTCATACAAGAACCTTTTTTTTGCGTTTCTTTTTTCATAGCAATGTTGAGTTTGTTATATTGTACGGAACCCTCCGTGTACTCGCACTTGGCCTGTTTTTTTATTATTAGTTTTCTTTCTCTTTCCTTGCACATGTGCAAAAAGATATATCCAACAGATAAATTTCTTGATAATAGCTCAGAGTATATAAATACTACGTACAAATAATAGACTCTCGAGAGTAATTATTTCAATTTACTGTCCACATCTAGAATTTTTGATTACTTTCATATGTAAACTATTTGTTATGCTGTTATCGTCGTCAGTGTATACGATCCATGAATTACGATACAAATATACCTCTACATATTATTTGTAGTATATATATGTAATGTTCTTGATATTGTGTGACATAAACATGAATCATACGCGTATCTGCGCCCGCACATTGTATGCCAATACCTATAATGACCAATGTGTGGGCCAATCAAACAAATGTTCGTTGTTGGGCTCATTATAGGGCTTGCAATTTATCGTATTTGGCAATAAGAGGGATCGTGTCAAAATATTCGGACTTTTGTTTGTATTTCAATCTGCAAGGATGTTAAAAAAATCGGATATATTCTCGCTAACAAAAAAATGTGTCGCTGAGAGTCGGCCACCTCGCTGTACGTCAAGCAGGCCCGCACACATTCAAAATCATATATTCAAATAGACCTTCGCAGGCACTTATGAAAAGTCTGACTCTAATACTCTAATACCGGTTCGGAAGGCTGCATTTGCTGAGAAGAGCCGGCAATAAACTCAGCAATTACTCTTTTCAAAACAAGCTTAGATTCATCACATAATATTTACATTTGCACTGACATTAGTCGGCCAATACGCGGGTAAACGTCAACAGAGTCCTAAGGAAAAAAAACAGGAATTACGTTTCATACGAAAATTAATAAATCAATCACTTAGTTCCCAATTTTATACATCAAAACAAATATTCATTCACCAGAACAAAAGAATTTATCACAAAATAACTGTTAATATTCACTTGTGTAAATTACCCGAAATATGGGAACTGTATAGTTGTCTAAACTAAAACTTTCGCGAACCTGGAACCGTCAGCCACCTCCAGACAGTGCCGGAGATCAGTGAAATCGCTATTCAAGAATGGGACAGGTAACCGCAAGAAATGCTGGATAACTTGATCCTCAGCATGCCCAGGATGATCTCCGTATGTGTGTGAGGCAGAGAAAGAGTTATATTGTATTAAATAAAAACCTTCTATTCATAAATTGTTGTATGAGTTTGGTTAAACGATAATTTTCTTTCCATAAAATTTCTGTTACAATTACATTAAGATTTAATTACTATTTTTTTTTACAAAAAGTGAGTATTAAAAAATAAAAAAAAATATTTTTTAATTTCAGTGTACAGTGTATTTCTATTTAAAAAAGTTATAACGTAGACACTTTTTCTTGATAAAGTTAAATTTTAAAAATATGTCAGCTATTGCATGTGACCACAAACTTTTTTTGTATGTACATCGATTGGGGAGACTCATACAAACACAAAATTACGAGGCTGCCTATGTCCTAAAACGTCAAGTTACAGAGTAATTATAACCATGAGAAAGTCTCTCGTGTCTTCAATCGATTTATAAAGATTTTATCCAGCGCCGCCATTAAAAAAAATCAAAATGGCGCCTGATGAGTATGCCAGTCTCCGAACAAAAATCTTCGAACGGTTCATAGCGATCGGTTGAGTAGTTGAAGCGTGAAAGCGTAACAAAGAAACAAACTCAAATTCGCACGTATAATAGTAGTAAGGATATTTTTATAGGGACATTTTGACACCATTAACATTTTAAAATAGTAAGGTATATTCTGCCTACATTTCCCATAAACTTGTCTGCGGACCGGTATTTGTCTTAGTACAATATAATAAAAAAAATGGGTAAATTTAGCTAACATGGCAACCCTAAACTCAATCACGTATAAATAGCCGCCGCCTACTGTGCCTCAGTGTTGTCGTAGCGAGAGCTCTGTCCGACGTAGACGTATATACTTATAATGTGAGTTTAAGTGGATGACTGTAACTTGATGTGAGCATTTTTAAAGAATTATGAACATCCGTGTACCATTTTACTGTTAATAATACATAGCTCTCTTTAAAAATCAATACATACAATATACCATAAATAAAATTTTATGTATCAATGAATTTTTAATTTAAACATTCGATGCCATAAAACGCGATAACCAAAAAGCCCAGTGACCCCGGCAAAAGCGCCAAATAAGGCCACAAAACGTGCCGACATATCCCCCCGCGCTAGCGCTAAGGCCGCGCACGCGGTCGCCTGACATAGACCTAGATACTGTGACATTGGCACTACATTCATAAACTGAGGTCACTCGATCTCTGTTTAAAAATAAAACACGCCAGTACCGCTTCAGGCAATTCGTGATTTTTGACAGTTGTGAATTTGAAATTGGAAAATTGCGATGCGTTCTGAAATTGTACAGTACTTTCTTTGTTTTTGAATTGTAATTTTTTTCTCACCAGCCAGTTTTTGAAATACTTATTTAGGTCAGATTTTAGTATCAGTGGCCTCATTGTTTGTTGCTTGGCTGAAATAGATACCTATTTAGTGCGCAATAATCATACGAGTAAACACACAGATATTAAGTTATATTTATAACCTTATTGATCTTGCTTAGTGATTGTGGCGCCCAATGGCCGCCATTTTACTGCAGTAATTGTACATTAATAGCCAGGATTCTAAGGTCAATCTTTACGCGTGTAAAATTATTGCAACACGCTATTAGGTACCTTTATAGTCGTCTGCCAATTTCACTTTTGGTACTACTTGTTTGGCTTGTACTGGACCACGGCAAATAATATAATAAGAACATACAGTTTTGAGAGAGGTAGAGCATAGCGTTTATTCGCTCAAAGAGCAGCTCGACTGGGGAAGTACCTCCACCTTACAGAATACCGCAGCCAAATAACTTTATGTTGTGTAAAGTTGTGTTCCTGCGCGTGAGTAAGGTCGCCAGAGCTAATAGGGGAGGGGGGAAAGGTCGGTAAGGCGTGAGCGATGCTTCTTGTGTTGCAAGCGTCCATATGGCTACGGTAACCGCTTACCATCAGGTGGGCCGTATGCTTGTTTACCGACTAAGTTGTATAAAAAAAAAAAAAAAAAGTTATAGAAGAGGTCACGAATATAATTCATATTCTCACACAATGCATTCATTTCACGGGCCAGTTGGCGCAGTTGGTTATGATTCCAACTATAAGCAGGTCGTGGGGTCGATTCTCACACAGGACATGCATTTGTGTGCATGAACATGTCTGTATGTCCAGAGTCTGGGTGTAAGTATGTATTTACAAACTAAAAGTAGTATATGAGTTGTCTGGTTTCCATAGTACAAGCGCTGCTTAGTTTGGGATCAGATGACCATGTGTGAGGAATGTCCCAGGATATTTATTTATTTATTATTTATTCATCAATTTTATTACCCACAAGTATGAAAGATTTATCTAATATTTAAATAAATTACCATGCATTCAGCACCTCAGGACGGATCACAAGTAGTCACAAAAGAGGTGAAAGTTGAGTAACTAAGGTCTACCAAGAAATAACGTTTAAACTCATCAGCATTTAATATTATATAAAATTTATTTAACGTTATTAAAAACTTGTTTCCGTTCCTTGGTTTTCCCTGTTCCCCTGGGACTTTATGTTTTACCGGGATGAAAATTATTTTATGTTTTATTCCAATATCCATATGATCTAGTTTCTAACAAATCCGTCAGGAAACTTTTAAAATTTGTGACTCATAAATCCAAAGCGCCATTTTAAGTTGGGATTTTTTTCTAAAGCTTTTCCAGCATATACGACTAATCGCGTAGACGCTATATTGCGGTGTGCCTAAGAATCGAAAGTGATACTTTATGGTGAATATATTTAAATATATTCATCATTAGCGCGCGCTGGTCAGCTTTCTACGAGGAAGGTCAGAGAAATGTTATAATACACACGTGAATTAATACAGTTTACATAACAGTGGTCTGTCGTTAATTATGAACGGGGAAACTCTGCTTCGTCACTTGTTATTAATCAAATAAAAGAAACAGGTTTCGATATTCCAAATATAAGGTTAAATTTGAAGATAGTTTTTTTTTATATTGAGATAAAAATAAACTAATTAAACAATGATGTAATTAAATAAATAAATAAATAAATATCCTGGGACATTCCTCACACACGGTCATCTGATCCCAAACTAAGCAGAGCTTGTACTATGGAAACCAGATAACTGATATAATACATATACTACTTTTTGTTTGTAAATACATACTTAATATACATAATTACACCCAGACTCAGGACATACAGACATGTTCATGCACACAAATGCATGTCCTGTGTGGGAATCGAACCCACGACCTGCGGCGCGTAAGGTGAATCTTAACCAACTGCGCCAACTGGCCCGTCAATTTTTAGAACGTTTCAATAAAGTTTATATCCCAATGCTTCTGTGGGATCTTGCTTGTGTCAACTGTCAAACCTTTAGAAGACGATCCTACAGAGAGAGTTCTAGACTTCCGCGTTCCGAGTTCCGCGTTCACTACTGTATAAAGTCTAAAGTTCTAAAGGTAAATGGGCAAATTTGAAAGGAGCTTGTTTGTCCCATTGGCGGCAAGCAATAATTCTTATGTTTTCTATTAGGCAATAATATGGTAACGAAAATATGAAAGCTTATTATTTAGAAAAAAAGTTATAGAGTATTGAAGATTTAAGAAATAAATGGAGATATTATGAAATTGCAAGGTTGTGTTAAATTTTATTAGTATCCCGTACCAAAAGTTGTAATTACATACATCTCGTCTCATTGGCCTTACCTTAGTTTCATTAGTGGCTCATGGGCCAGAATGCCCGTTGTCCTTTCTGCCTTGTGTCACTCAGTAGATTAGATTAGACGGTGATAGCTCAGACGTGTCACCTCAAGTGCCAGCTTTAGAGAATGGAACTCCGACAGAACTCACGTTCTCTTGAATTCCGAGTTCTCTGTGTGCAATGATCAAAGGCGCCGCATAGATTACAGTGAAAGCGGAACTCAGAAGTCTGAACTTGGAAAAAAAAACGTAAAAAAAAACAATTCGTAGAAGGAAGACTTGCTACGAGCGGGCCGTAGCAACACCGTAGCAGCGCTACGCGCCTACGGCTACGGCTGATACGTAGCGCGATAGAATTATAATAAAAAAATACTTGTTTCGTAGGCAAAGGTATCGTATACCTTCTGCCTATACCTTCGACCTTATGTAATAATTAAATAGGTAAACTATCCTATTTGTTTTATTAAGTTGGTTCCATCTTTTATTCAGTAATTTTGATAACATAACAGAAATGTTTTAAATACTAGGGAAGCCGAGCAATTCTGTGTTAGTAATTTATTATGGGAAATACGTACTCTGAAATTATATGTTTTCATCATAGAAATAAATATACCTAGAAAGAACGTTGCCATACTACACGAATATATAAAACAGGCCAACTTTTATAGGCTGCTGCGCGTAACAGCTACGTTTTACGCTCCCTCTGCGTCATTCTGCTTGTCATAGTGACGTTCATAATGATAATAGTTGTTGAAATATTCCAATTAAAATCGGGAGAAAGTTAAATATTGAACATTATTTTGCATTTTTATTAATTTTTTATTTGATTTAGCCTCTAACAGTTAGAGGCTATTTTTATCGACGCGTGCACAGGTGCAACACTCTATCTGGATGTCAAAGAATTTAAAACGTCCAGAAGGCTAATCGCCTCTATGGGAACATGAAATAAACAAGCCAGAATTGACAGTATTTGACAGTCTGTGTAGTTTGCATAGGGTGGCAGTTAAAAAAACATTTTCCTCTAAATGGCGGAATTTATAAATTTCGGTCCGGAATTTTTTCATGTACATAAGTACTATTATACGAGCAATATTTGTTTATAACATATATCATATCCAATAAATGTACAATATTTGTATGTTTTGATATATCTTGAAAACGGCTCTAACGATTTCGTTGAAATGTACTATATGGGGATTTTTGGGGGCGAAAAATCTCTGAGAAAACGGTTTTTTATTTTCAAAGTTCTAATATTGAAAAAGTGGATGCCTTATTGCTTTCAAAATAGTAATTTGGGATACCTTGAGTACCCAAAACACAAATCCTACATCATATAAGTAATATCTATGAACAAAAATTAGACCCCCTGCAATTGCAGTTGTTTTCTATACAGCTGTCGTTTTGAAATTGTATTTCTTAAAAAAAAATCGGATTTTGCTACATAATATAAACGAATATATGCAAATGTTTCGACAATAAGTTTAGTTAGGTTGGCAATCTGTGTTAGCTCTTGTATTACCAATAAAATTAATTTTATTTATTACACTGGTTGTGTGGATAATATTTAATGAGGAGTTTTCTCATTATTTTGACCTCTATGGTCAAAATACCTGTCAAATCGGGAGGTTAGAATTATCAAAAATAATCAGTAGGTACTCGACACAGATTACTGAATAATTCGATATCATCTTTTAATAATCCTTAACAAAAATGTGGAAAATTAATTTTCATGTTGTGGCAACCTTCCATAAAACCAAGAAAAATGGCCGGAAAAGATTTAAAAAATAAAAACTGTCACCACCGAAACGTATATTTCTAAAATAAGTTTAGGTAATTAAAAGTGACGAAATCGCAATACATACACATGGAAGGTTAGTTTTTTAATTATTCCTTGGTTTTTGCAAGTGTTGTGACAGTATTTCAATAAGCAAGTCGTCATTTTTTATATCATCAGTTACATCGAGTATGTCGCGGTGACAGCCGTGCGCAATACGAACTGAGAGCGATTTGCTCAGGGACCCCTCAAGCGGAGTGATATAAAATGTCATGCTTTAGTAAGGCGGACTAGGCATCTGTGTAGAGGCACGATGCCCTATGAAAATCTTTGCTGGATGTATCCTTAATCAAAGGTTTTCATATATTACTTGTTCTTCAAAGAAACTTTTTGAAGTCTGAGTCAATTCCATAAAAACTTATTTTATTTTCGAAATCAAATAACCGTTTTATATTATTTCATGTTTAAACATAATAACAGTTTACATAAATTTTATTGGAAAGCGAGTAACTTTACAAGTTTTAGCGTTGCTATAAAAACTTAATGAAAATTCTTATTATTCCGTTTCTAGGGAGTAATACTATGCGGTTGCTAGGCAACGCTACACGTGCCGTTATCCCCACCCCTCGAGCTAGGGTCTCCACCGCCCACCATTACAAATATTTAGTACTGCATTGGAGTTCAGTTTTCAAAATTCAAAATCATTTATTCAAATTGACCTTCGCAGGCACTTATGAAAAGTCTGACTCTAATACTCTAATACCGGTTCGGAAGGTTGCATTTGCTGAGAAGACCGGCAATAAACTCAGCAATTACTCTTTTCAAATTAAGCTTAGATTCATTACATAATATTTACATTCTAATCGCACTGAAAACAATTGCGTGCCCCGGCGCGGCGGCAAAATTACAAAGTAGACTGAAATAATATTTAATAACTAAATAAATAGCAAACTTAAGCAGACCAGCTTACTTGTGAACAGGTGCTGCTTGTGGGGACAAGCAGCACCTGTTCACAAGTATGACGCGTGTGGCAGCCATCGCCCTTTTGATGAATGTTTGAGTCATATGTCAGGTCATATGACTTAGGGAGACAAGGTTGGAAATATTTTGGTATATGGCTGGCGTAATCATTTGGTGAACAAACCAAAGGCACAAAAGCTGACGGTTGGTTTTTTTCACCCTAATTTAATCATTAATCATCTCACCAATATTAAACTTGCTTTACATGTATTATGAAAGTTGTCTCCATTGTATGATCGTTACAAACCTAGTGAAAAAAAAGAAAATGGCGTATTAATTATGAGAGATAATAGTGGAGATGCATCGTTTTTCAGTGGTGGTAATCCCCCATTGGCTGCGCCGTGGCAGTGGCCACATGGTAAGTGCCAGGAGGCCGGCATGCCACTAAAAAATTTGCACATGACTGTACTTACTTCGTAGGTGGTTATTGGTCAACGAACCCGAAGTTTTTCATATCTCAGCTCTTTCTGGCTCATAGCTACTTTGCAGTTTTATGCCATTTTTTTAGAAGATAACTATTAACAGGCATACACAACCTACAAACAACTAAAATGGCGTTGGACTGGACATATGATAAGAGAAAAGAAGGAAAAATGGACTAGAATAGTAACCGAATGGTACCCACGAAACAGTACTAGGAAAAGAGGTAGACAGAATAAGAGGTGGGAGGATGAAATAAAAAAAATAGCTGGTCCTATATGGACTCGTACAGCAAAGGAAAGGAATAAGTGGAAATCTTTAGAGGAGGCCTTTGTCGGGAGACAAGCTGTGCAAGAATAACGACCGTTTGCCGATATGTTTTCGCTAAGTGCTAAGAACCCAAATAAATTAATATTAAGGCATAGTTTTTAATTAAGAATGTATTCATTCAGGTACAGCAATAAAGGCTTTTTATTTTATTTTATTTTATTTTATTATTAACAGGCAAACAAGCAACTGCGTAGAGAAACCTAATCATACTTTTTAAATCATTTACTCCTGTGGGAATAACTCGAATGGAAGCTTATTCCACAACGAGTGTACGCGGCAATTTCTTGAAAACTGTGTATTACTTACAAGCTCAAACAATCCCTTTACTTATTGTATCCATTTCAAAAGTCATGAAACAATCCTATAAAAAGCAACTACATATATTTGGTTGTTCCCATCGTTACGCCTATTGTAGGGCGGGGTGCGGTGGGGTGCGCAGGGGTGGGTGTGGGCCCCACGTGTATCAATGAGTGTGGGGTTCACTGAGCGTGGGGTGGCCAATTCATAAGCGAGAGCGGGGGCTCTACCATAAGGGGTATTGTAAAAGGAATGGGTTTCTGCGTGAATTGGTCTGCAGGGTGTGCCAAGAGTTCATTTCATTATGTTCTCGCTCCTTTTTTTAGCCTGTTGCGCGCACGGAGGAGTGTGAAATTTGGCATAGCTAAGTTAATGGAGAAGAAGTGCACATAGCAAATATTTTTATACAATAATCTTCTATATCTATATCTATATCTATCTTCTATATATATAAAAATGAATTGCTGTTCGTTAGTCTCGCTAAAACTCGAGAACGGCTGGACCGATTTGGCTAATTTTGGGTTTGAACTATTCGTGGAAGTCCGGGGAAGGTTTAAATGAAGGGTAGGGTAGGTTATTACGCGAACGAAGTCGCGCCGGGCAGCTAGTGCATTATAAAAACATTTGTTTATTATTAAATACGTAAATAATCTAAAGTTATATAGGTCAAAATTACTAAAAACACGCTTTAAAGGCACATGTATTAACGATGGTACCAAATTATTGTATTGTGATCGGTCCTTGATAAGTCTGCAAAGACGTTTTGAAGTCGATGAAAATTACGTTTGAAGATTCCATTCCATACATACAGGTGAAGCTAATAAAAACGTGTTACAACGGTAATATTTCGAACACTACGCTCATCGTGCGAAGAAATTTTAATATATTCAAATGTTATTTGTACCAAATCAAATAAGTAAATATTATTCCTCTACAAATTGTTGCCGAGCAAAAGTTTTAAGAACAAGTTTTTCAATAACTTAAAATGTATGAAAACTTTCTTGAATAAGTCATCGAGTCGTCGACTTGTTTGAGAGACACAACTTGAATTGGTGTAAATGTAATGTAATGCTTCTATGATTTAATTAATTATGTTTCTTTTTTATAGGTACGTACACAACAGATCAATAATTGGAAAAGCGAATGACCACACCAAGTAGGTGAATATTCATTATGATATAATTACTTTAATTTGTTAATGAAAATGGTACCCAAGAGTCATCTGTCATACTAACTTAAATAATACGAGAAGCACTCAGTATAGAGGCCTCTTCTCCTTCAAGGATAATTGGAGTAAACAGGCTGAATAAAGGTGGGCGGTGGAGGGAAAGTAACTCATAATTAATTGAATAATCCGAAATATTGTAAAACTAGCTGTCCACCGCGGTTTCATCCACGTACCCGGGATAAAAAGTATTAAAAGTAAGCCTATGTCCTTCTCCATACGATAGGCTATCTGTATGCCAAGCACCGTTGAGTAGTTGAGGCGTGAAGGCGTAACAAACAAACTCACTTTCGCATTTATAATATTAGTTTCTTAAATCGTTTTCTGTATCGTTTGAGTAAAATTTGCTTGTATTAAAATTGAAGATGCTTGATATAAGATCTAATTTCGCTACGCAAGTAATGCCTCAAGCCTGGTTTAAATATACAACCTGTGACATTTCTCAGTTACCTTCTAGTTATGATTTACTGCAACATAAAACCAACCTAATAATCAACCTTAATTTTATATAAACATACAACATTCTATTTACCAAATCGAATAGTAAAATAAGCTTCGGTTTACTACCGACGCAATGGATCATGAAAATGGAGGTCTGCAATTCACTGCAGCTGGCATCCCTTTCCCACAGTACGGTTAGCTACAGCTGTCTTTGTCTGATGTGTTAGTGACGTAACGACGTTAGGTTCATTGCTGGCATTGATACGTGGTTACTTGACTTCCATTGTGTTGCCCTGAATTATTCATGAACTGAAACGAGCCGGCGCATTTTTTTTATAAAAACAATATCGTAATGTTTATGCTTTATGCTATTTTTGGAAAGTTATGCTTAGGATAGTAGGTGATTCTGCTGTTTACAAACTAATCTGATTTAGTCTTACTTTATCTAACATAGAACATAAGAAAAGGAAAGGTATAACGAGGAAGATTTTGAGAGTCCGATTTATGTCCTCAAATCTAAGGCCTGATAACGTTAATGGAAAATAAACTTTACACCATTGGTGCAGGGACTTTAGTAGTAGTAGCTAGGCTTTAGAATCTTTAGTTGCCGTCTAGGGCATTTATTGAATTAGGTTTCGACTGATGTATATACTTCAAACTCAACTTACAAAAGCCGATCTATATTGTCTTTTCACACAGTGTAAAATGTTGTTATCTCTTTGTACGCAGTGCGGGGTTGGGGGGTAGGAAGAGGAAAGAGAAAAGGGGGGTGCGTAGGAAGGTGTTAGTCTGAAGTATAGGAATTGATAGGAGCGGGGGCCGCCTATCAATTCCAATGAAACCCAGCAATTTAACAGTTTTAGTTTCGGAACAACTATGTTATAATACTTGTCAAAAACTTATTCAATTTATTTTCCTAATTATGTTTCAGTGAAAGCCTTCAGTGTGGGTTTAAGTCTGCTTATATTGGTTTTCATTTTAAACATAATTATGAAAACATCGTCTTAGTAAACGTCTTTGTAATATAACTTTTATAATAATATCAGGAAGGCTTTAGAAACAATTTAATGAATAAGCTTATCTTAGCTTTATATTTATCCACCCTTCAATTTGTATTACTAAACTTCGCAGCCCTTTTTAGTTCTACAAATTAAGTATTTTTCCAAGATACATCATCTTCAGATACAAAAATTAAGTAATAAACATAAACATAAATGTTATTTTATAGTATTATTGTAGCTGGTCCCCGCGGTTTCACCCGCATTCCCGGGATAAAAAGTAGCCTATGTTCTTCTCCATATCTGTATGCCAAATTTCATGATGATCCGTTGAGTAGTAGAGGCATGAAGGCGTAACAAACAAACTCTCATTCGCATTTACAATATTAGTTAGGATTTTTAATTTTGGTTTTGTTTTGTCTATTTTTTGCTATTGTAGTGATCCTACCGTGTCATCACTTGCCGGCCCCAACGAAAGATCAGCGCGGTGGTCATGTACGTCACGTATCGTATAGCCAATATTATGCTGAGTTGGAGGACCGATTTTTTTTATTAATTATCTTTGTTTATTTTGTGTACTGTGTTTTTATTGGTCCATAATACCTTGTCGTGGAAATAACAAAGGTCCCAAAATTATCTACGCATCTGCAAGTAATAAATCGGTAGATCGTAGCGTATTGCTAGTACTACGGTTCGGGCGGATCGATAGTCGACCCACACTCCTCCGCCCGCCCAAGGCCACTACGCGTACCATAGCGTATCAGGGTGTGGTGCCTGTATATGCTATGAGCGGGTTTATGAGCGGATATGCTTATTTTAAATGTAATTGTTAAGATGGTACAGTAGTACTCAACTGATAAGGCGCGTTGTGAATCTTCGTTCGCACAGAAAAGAAAGTATGGCCCCGAAGATTAACGAAAGAATGCTTATAAGGTTCATAATACACTGCAGCTGTTAGTTCCGTCCCAATCGCAAGTCACGCCCCTCCGCACACATGGCGGCAGCTGCCGACCAATAGCATTTCCCGCAATATCAAATATATCTTCTGCGCAGGTACATCGGTAAGCCATATCAGTTAGGTATTACTGTATTAAGTTTTGGAATTGTTTTGTAGTTCAACTGTTTTTTTTAAACGAGCACACGGCCCACTTGATGGTAGTCCGTTACCGTGGGTAGATGCTTGCAACACCAGAGGAAAACTGGCGCGTTGCTGACTCTTAAAAAATCTCTTTACACTCTTCTTGCTGCACTCCTCCCTGTACATCCCCATGCTGTACTCCTTTGGGAAATCATTCCATAACCTTAAAAGTTTCAAAAAGTTAAGGTAATATTGACAGTGATAAAGGCTTTGTATAAACTTCTGCTTCTGATCAACTGCTTTGTTTGTATATATTAATACTAGGAGTTCGATTTTCTGTCTTCCCCTTCCAAATAATGTGAGGCCCAGATCCCTGCTCCGCTAGTCAAACCTACTATCTCAAACTTCTTCTACTTTAATAAAGACCAATCTAACCATAAAATCACGCCGTTAACGTCTAATGACATACAATATATTAAAAAATAATTGCCATTGTGTGCACAGAGCATAACACATTACACATAGTAGAAAAGCCCATGTAATTTGAGCTTGAATCATTGTTTACCTAAGCTTACCGCAGTACTTAAGCTGCTTGAAACAACTATTATATGGACAGTATTAGACAATAGACAATAGACATAGCTTTATTTGACATCACAAAAATAAAAAATACAAAGTATGCAAAAAACAAAAACAAAAGCTTAAAATAAAAATAAAAATTTATAACAAAAAATAATAATAATAAAACACAAAGCTTTTATAATTATAATATACAATAAAAGAAAAAGAATAAAAACCGGCCAAGTGCGAGTCAGACTCGCGCACCGAGGGTTCCGTACAAACCTGTAGGTATATAAGTAAATGGTAGTATAGACCTGAGTATTTGATATTAATTTCAATTTATGACCTATTAAAAAAAAACTACTTACTAGATCTCGTTCAAACCAATTTTCAGTGGAAGTTTGCACCGTAATGTACATCATATATTTTTTATAGATTTATCATTCTCTTATTTTAGAAGTTACAGGGGGGGGGACACACATTTTACCACTTTGGAAGTGTCTCTCGCGCAAACTATTCAGTTTAGAAAAAAATTATATTAGAAACCTCAATATCATTTTTGAAGACCTATCCATAGACACCCCACACTTATGGGTATGATGAAAAAAAAAAATTTTAGTTTCAGTTCTAAGTATGGGGAACCCCCAAAATTTTTTGTTTTTTTTCTATTTTTGTGTAAAAATCTTAATGCGGTTCACAGAATACATCTACTTACCAAGTTTCAACATTATAGTTCTTATAGTTTCGGAAATAAATGGCTGTGACATACACGGACAGACAGACATGACGAATCTATAAGGGTTCCGTTTTTTGCCATTTGGCTACGGAACCCTAAAAAGCATAGATATTTGTGGTGTGATGCCAAAAAGGACTCCAACTCAGCATATTGCTGTGGCACATAGGTACCATCAGCACTGATTTTCAGTGGAGCCCGAAAAGTTGAGATGCGCTCGCGCGGTGCTCCTGACTACTCTATTACTGTAATATAATAAAGAAGTTATTATACACATTACATTGATTATTATAACAATGCCTGCTACAACTGATTCTCGTAAAACCAGGTTTGAAACACTTTCTAAAGTCATGTAACAAAAAGAGCCGGGACTAACTTAAAAACTGAATTAACATGAATCACTTGAGACCGCTCGTGGTGTAGCATGATAAGCCGTTCTTAATCTATCGGCAAGTTGAGCTACCACAGTCGTGGCTGGTACCTGGATGGGTGACCGCCTAGTGGTATTTCTAATAGAGCGTTTCCGTGCTTCGGAAGGCACGTAAAGCCGTTAGTCCCGGTTATCACTTAATTGTGATAGTCGTTAAGCTAGTCCTACCTCCACCGATCCGCAGTGGGCACGCGTGGTGGAGTATCTGTTCATTCCCTTTCACCCTGATTTGTGAAAGGAGGCCTGTGCTCAGTAGTGGGACATTATAGGCTGATGATGATGATGATGACTTGAGACCACCTCATTTAATAATGCGTGAATACTATTAAATCAAACATAATAATGTCAGATGTTTGGTCCACAAAGCACAGAAGATTCTCTGGTCGGGCAACAATAACCGAAACACAGGCAACAACACTAATTCAAGTGCAGAATATGACTTTCACTCTCAGCATAACAATTAAACAAGTCCGCAAGATGCTTTCAACGAGGTCCAAGATGTGAGAAAATAACGTTTATTTAGTTTGGGTAATTCTTTTTACTCAAATTGATTCAGTGTCCAGTCTACAATTCGTACTCCTTTATTTGTTACTTTTAAAATGATAATATCGAGAATATCGTTAGACTTATACATATAGTCGCAGGACTCGTTGTAGACATGATATCAAGAGAAATAAAACATTATCGATGCATTAAGATTACTGGCAACACCCAGGCATTGAAAATCCCAACGCAAAGCTAAGCTGGTACTTTGAAAAGCCCTTTGCTTTTATAAAAGGGTCATTCATGTTCAAGATGTTGATAGCTTATCAAATAATTGTATTATGTCGCAGGTATATATTGATAGTTCTGAAACACTATATGACTGGGGCACATAAAGTGATGATTAGTTAAGGAGCCCCAATTTTCTATAGACTCTTTTGACTGGCAAATGCAAAACAGGGCTTAATTACACGGTCAGATTAGAGTTCTTATATACATCTTTATTTTATGTGGTTTAGTGTAATCCCACGTTAGACTGTTTTCTTTTTTTATTAAAAGTTTATGGTAAACTCAATAGAAGAGCAGTTCTGATTTAATTAAAATTAAATGTTAAAATAAATAAATGTCTCTTCACTTGTCCCAATAGTAAATTTACATACCGTTTGCTAAAATAATTATTTTCACTGATTTCGCAATACAATTGTTTCTTTAATTGTGAATTTGAATGTTGTTATCTTAGTTTGATGATTATTCTATGTCTGCTATTCGAACGATAATCAACCGAAGAATTTTATTTAATGAATTTTAAATCTCTATACTTACTTTTTTATAACTTTACTCTAATTATGTTCATGGTTCCAACGACGCAGTATATTATCATCATCTGCCTGGCTCCATCCATCATCACATAGTCTTCTTAATATTACCTATTTCTTGCTTGCTTGTACCTTAACTCCCACGCCCTGCTACTTTCCTTTCGTTAGAAATACTAAATCGTTCATGCCATCCGTTGTCGGCTCGCCGAGAAATATGATCGAACCACTGGAGTGTCCATTTGCTAATCTCATGAGCTATGCCAATCGCCTTAGTTCCTTGTCGGCTGTTCGATTTACTGGAGACATTAAATCTAGCCCTATCAAAGATGCTAGTCTATTATCCCTTCCAAAACAGTGCAATGATTTTCAATTGTATCTAAATTAAGAAAAGTTCTCGTAGTTCAGATGTAGACCACCGCACCATGTTTTACAACCAACAAACTGTTGGACGTTTCCTTAAACAGGACATCCCATCGTTAAACGCGACGTAGTTGAGAAAATCCCGGGAAATGCCGAAAAACGTGCCCGCACCCGGGAATAAGCGCACAACAACACAATAAAACCTTTTATAGACGCCATAAAGGTGAACGCATAAAAATCATTTAACTCGCATTTACGATCGCACCGATTTCCTGGTGGACTTCACTTTCGCGCACCCCGCGCCCGTCGGGCTTTTCACGGCTTTCCTCAGAAAAATATAGCTATCCCGCTCGGACGTAGAGCGCCGTCTTGCCCCGCGCGAAGTTCGACGACCGGGGCAACGAGCGCGCGAAAGTACTTTCACTGCGCCGGCGCATGCGAGTCTCTAACGCTCGTTCGTTGTTACAAATGCGTTTACGTTTATATTGTATTGAGTCTGGCGACCACGATCGGAGATAACTCAGTAAAGGTGGTGAAATGGCCTTTGGTGGGTCCGGTGTCGGCGGCTGGCAGGCGAATCCGCAACAGTTTAGATGTTAACTAGTTGTAATTCATCTAGGAATGCGCCTCGTCTATCCGTCTGTTGTGCGCTTGCGGCCACGGTATACCATTCGACGCGACGTGCAATGAGCTTTTAACTTTATGTTACGTAATAACCGGCGATCGCACTTATTCCAGAATTATTTCTTATATTAAAGATTCCATTGCTACGTTCCTGCCTTATTCTTATCTAGTCTCATGATTGATGTACTCGTTTTCTGTTCTTGCTAATCAATATGGAGATTTACTCAGTGTCTACAAGCCTGATTAATTATCTCCTGTCAAAAGTATCTGTTAATGGTATATAGAATGACATAAAATTTTATCTTAGTAAAAATAATCTCATTGGAAAGTGCTATACAATTCCTTATAAAATATTTGTTCAACCTATTACAATTGTATATTTTTTCGTGGTCCAAAAAAGTGTATAAATAGTGCATAATCGAGGTGTCGTGTTGTGTATCAATCGGGGAGGTAGGAAGCGCGAGTGAAAGCGAGCGGGTCTGTCACGCGGCGCACGCGCACCGATGACTCTTCAGCTTAGTGCACACTGCACATTATTTAAATACGAACAGTGTCCTGAAGTTAACGAATTATGTAATAATAATAATTTTATTTTCCTCACAATTTATTATATTTTTTTTACAAAAACTGAATTGTGAAAGGACTGGTATCTCAGCTAGGAAAATCCTGTGTTACAGACCACCAGGCCCCCAAACGTTGCGCTAGTGCAAAATTAAACTTTTAAATTTACATGATGATGTAATGCAAGTTACAAAGCTTAAAATCTATTATTATTGCTTTTCTAAGATAATTTTGTGTGTGGAGTGTTAAGTGTTGTGGCAGTGTAAGTGTAGTGAGCGTAGTGGGAGTGTCAGTGTCATGTGAGAAAAGGTGTATATGATGATTGCAATTCGAGGGATACAGATCTGTGATAGTATACTACAAGAATATTAATATCAAATATAATATGTATAACCATAATTTCCAAGTGGAAAGCAACTATTGAAAGGTTCTTTTAAAAAGTATACATACTCAGGTCAACTTAAACTTGCATTCAAGAAACAAAATGTAAATATCTCCGGTAACTTATATAACATGGGAAAATGTATGACGAAGCGAGATTTGCAAGGCTATATTAAACGGCGCGCCTCTGCCAACTTGTATTATATTGTACTAGCTTCGCGAATTTAACAGAAAATAAAAATTACAGGGTATGATATAGGTGCCTTATTACATCCAACCCGGCTTGATTGATTAGAGAACACACACACAAACTTTAGCATCGATAATATTAATAGCTGTTCCCGCGATTTTCTCCGTGTTACCAGTGAAAAAAAACACCCTATACGTTAGGCTACCTGACTTTTGATTTTCATCAAATTTTATCATTTGTACGGTTGAGCAGTCAAGAATTTTGCATTTCTAAATAATATTAGTAAGAAATAGCAGTATATTGTATACCCAGCCTTATCTTGCGTTGCATTAATTTTATGAAATTTTCTTTTATAATTGTCAAGTGACATTGTGGTTAGTTAATTTTAACCGGCATAATCGTTGCAGCGAGCGGCGGTTTCCGTAATCGAGTAAAAGTTATGTGCACTTTAGTCATTACTCGCAAGTTTACATGAGATTTAACTGCTGATTTATTGTGTAACGCAATTATAATAGTACCAGTTACTTCTCTTGAGGAAAAGCTGGCTGTATCATTCTTAATTTCGGCTCCGTAACTTTAGTAGTAAATTATTTGAATTGAGTTCTCATGTTAGAAATAAATATATAAAGGACTATTTTATTCCAAAGGGTTGATTACTGGATTAATTTACAATGAAGAAATTAAATATTTTATTACACTTTTTTATAAGACTTTTCTAAGGCTTTTGACCTAGTAAACCATGATATGCTCTTAATTAAGCTTGGTTTTATGGGAATTCACGGAAATCTCCTCAGATGGTTTGAATCATACCTTCGTTATCGCTCGCAATTAGTAGTTTTGCGGGGTTTTAAGTCGGTTGTAAGAAGAGTTCCATCAGGAGTTCCACAGGGTTCACATTTGGGGCCACTTCTATTCCTTATATTCGTAAATGATATATTTGATGTTATTACTAGCTCAACTAAGATGTTTGCTGATGATCTGAAGGTGTATAGAATAGTTAGAAACCAGTGTGATGTAGACCTCTTACAAGCCGATTTGGGTAAGATTAGACAGTGGTGTTCACTCAACGGCATGATACTTAACGCCTCTAAATGTTTTCACATAAAATTTTCACGGAAAAGAAAGCCAATACAAGCACAATATTCTATAGATGGTATGATTATCGAGGAGGTAACCGTTATAAGGGACTTGGGGCTTCTTATTGATAAAAAATTGACTTTTCGCGATCACATTGACTCGATAGTAAGTAGAGCATCAAGAATGTCAGGCTTTATTTCAAGGGAGATGAAAATCTTCAGGAACCCCTCCATTACTGTTCTTCTCTTCAATAGTATGGTGAGAAGTATTCTTGAGTATTGCACCCAGGTTTGGAATCCAGGTTATCAAATACATAGAGACCGAATAGAACGCATCCAAAAACGATTTTTATATCACCTTGCCTATGTTGATGGAGTGTGTCGGGCTGTCAGCACATATGAATCCAGGTTGACAAATTATAAAATGAACTCCTTGGCTTCTCGTAGGATCCTAGCTGATATAACCTTTATTCATAAACTGATAAATGGATTGCTTGATGCACCTGATCTGCTACAGCTTGTAAATTTTAATGTTCCGCGCGTCAATGTTAGATATCATACCCGTAAAACTTTTAATATCGGCCGCAGCCGTACAGTTCATAAACAACATTCTCCTTTTTATCGTATTCTGGAACAATATGAGTCCATCAGACATGAGTATGATATTTTCTTTGGTTCTCGGCCTCAATTAAGAAACGTTGTTTTTAAGTGAGTAGGTAATTAAAATTAATTAAAATTTATTTGATTAGTAATTATAAATGAATAATGTACTTATTATAATACTGTTTGTAATTTATATTTTTTTTAAGTATATTGTTTGTTGGTGGTGGGATAGATTAAGCTCTAATTTAAGCATGTTGTGTTCTCATCTAGAAGGTCGTACACAAAAAATGTATTTTTATTCTAATCACTGTTTATAAGTAGTAGAGTGTATCGACCAGTTTTGTGAACCTAATAAAAAAAAAAAAAAAAAAAAATAAGACTTACGACTAATGGTAAGCAGTTCCTGCTACTTGCTTCCCAAATTAACTCTGTTGTCGTTATGATGATCTAGGGAATTATTATTTACTATCTTTATAACGTATGCTTTATATAAAATATATATCCTTATACATATGTAATTGGAAAAAAAAAAAAAAATTAATTTACCAACTCATAATGAAGTGTCTGTAAAAACAAACGAAATGAAAAAACATTTTCTTTCCATATTTTTAGCTTCGGGGTTGATTTTTTCTATATCTACTAGATATAATACAACAAGTTACTTCCATAGTAATTTAAACAAGCAAATAATTAAACAAAAATCTCTACAGCTTTATCACTCATTGGCTCGCGGTTAAAAATATAACAGTGACATCAATTGTTATAGGACGCGCGTCCCTCGCGAGAACCGACGGGTTAAATTAGTATAGAATTAGATTGGATTTAGATAAAGCCTGCTTTCAGGACATTAGTGTCCCAATTCTTCTAAATTGAATTTGGACTAGTGTTTGACAAGATAAAAAAATGCTTTAAATATAAGATGAATAAAATATGACAGCTTTATGATATGACTTAGTGGACTTAATAAGAAATCGATTTGTGTAATACTAACCATGACGGAGACTTATAAATCTACAAAACATTCCATTAGAAATACACAATATTTTTGACATTTGAAACTGGATCTAAGGAAGCCTATCCAAAAAATATACTTCTGAAATTAGGTCATGAAACTGATCCCCAAACTTTGTTTTAGGTATTCCATTCAAAAGTTTAATTACTTCGGAATTTCTACGTAAGGATTCACTTGTTACGGACTTAAAAAATATCTTTTGTTTTGATATTTCATAAATCCAACGTTATTTTTTATGTTTTCTTTTAAAAATATAAGTTTTTATTGCCAAAATAAAATTGAGCTTTCTTTTTGTTACATAAGAAGTCATGTATTGAAAGAAAATGTTTATTGTCTCTCGTGTAAAAAACGTGACCATTTGTTGGATATCTGGAAATTGTAGAAAGCTATTGCAAGGATATTAATTTGCCCCTCGTTTTCAAATACAATGTAGAATTTATAGATTTGATCAATATTGTCATTGTTAACAGTCGTATGCCTACCACCTCCTTATAATACGTACTTGTAATTTAATTTCATTTCAACGTTCAGGGTTGATTACACAATTTTCGGTAGGTAACAATCGTCGTTCAAAGCTTTAAATAATGTTTAATTTTAACTGGATGGGAATATTTATAATAAATACATTTAGTTTATTTAATAATGTAATTCACATAAAAGACGTGACAATCTCAGACATAAAGTTTCGAGCTGAATAAATATAAGGAAAATTTAAAGGTCTTTAATTTTTCCGCGAAAGCCTGCACAGTACAGTTTATCTCAAAGAAAATAAACAACGGTGAACTCCACAATAAATCTCCGTTTAACAAAAACGCGGGCAAATTTCCAAAGTGCGTAAAAATTAGAATCAATAGCGTAATAAAACATGAGCACCATAAGATCGAGACGCGCCGCGGCAGCCGGCGGCACGTGGCATGGCTCCGTCCGATGCTGGGCTGCATCTATTTGTGGTAAATGGGTCAAGCCGATCCCAACTTAGCTGCAAGAACGAATACAAAAAGAGTAAAGCGAACGGGACCGCCGCAAGCGCATCCTGTTAGCTGTGAACTTAACCGGGGGTTAGACGGTGTTTTATTTACACAAATATTTTATAAAAGTTAACTTACTTTAAGCATGTAATTTTAAAGGTACCTACTTAATTTTTTCGATGTTTTTTTTACATAAAAAGGCGTTTAGTTATTATTTATTAAATTCGCCGTATAGTGTGTAGTCGGGTTCAGACGATCAAGGTTGGAAAAAGAATAGTGGACGGCATTGGCCGGTACATACATTTATACATATTTTTAAACGTATGTATGTACATTGCGGAAGTGTCGCCTTGTCAACCAGTTAGCCTTATTTATAATGTCGATACATTTATTATAACTTTATAAAAAACAATATTGTGCGTTATTTACTATAACATTTCGATGTTGCTCTAACATTCTTAATCTGTTGATTCTCGCGAGGGAAGCGCGTCCTATAATAACATTAATAACCATTGTTTTTATTGTTAAGTTTGTTTTTTTTACTTACAGAAGCACATTTTGGGTAAATAAGAATATTTATAAACTCTGACAAATAAATTATATCGTAGAGGTAAAATAACAAGGTAGATACAATAAATAAACCTTGATAAAGTGATAAAATATCATTTAAACATAGGATCAAAATCATAGTTAATTTCGTCTTAATCATGAATATTATACAGATAAAAAGCGGTTTAATTAATAACAAACTCGATAGAACTGAGCACGCATCGATTCAATTATCGATACCGATCTATACAAATCGACAGGTAGTCCAATCGCTACGTATAATTTAAATTTTACATCGGTTACTTCGGCAACGTACACAAATCGTTTTACAATAATACAATAGTGTTTTAAATCATTGGATAAGATTTACAAATTGTGTTTCGTTTAGCATGCGGTGCGTTAAACCAATGTTATCGTGGGGTTAACCGGTGAGTGTGCGACTGGCCGCGTCGCATCGCCGGTGCATCGGCCGCGTTGCGCAACTCCGCCTATTAATACCGGCCGCGACTAGCAACGCACGGCCCACTGCGGAACTACGCATGGAGAAAGTTCGCACTATTTCTTTTTACTTTAAGGTTTTTAGGGAGCATAAAAAGTAAAAGGGGAAAAACTTTTTTTTTTAGTTTCACTGGTTTCATTACATGTCATTGCGATCAAGCTTCAATGATATATCAAATTAAAGGCTATCTTAAGGTCTACTAATGTTATACAGGAAGCGCGTGGTTTAGCATGATTAGCTAACTTAATCGATCAATAAAGTTAAGCTACCTCCGGTACCTGGATGGGTGACCGCCTAGTCTCAACTCAAGCGTTTTCCGTGCTTCGGAAGGCACGTAAAGCCGTTGGTGCCGGTTATTTGGAGTTGGAGGCCTCCTAGGGCGGTTTGAAGAACTCCAACAGTAGGTTGACTACTAAGCCTTCCTCCACCGATCCGCAGTAGGCATGCGTGGTGGATTATTTACCCATTCCTTTTCAGCCTAATTTGTGAAAGGACTGTGCTCAGCAGTGGGACATTATAGGCTGATGAGGAATCTTCTGCCTGCCCTGTTTCTATCATTTGGGGTCGGCACAATATGTATACTTTCCCCATTCAAGCCTTCTCGGCATGCATTCTTTCTTACTCATGTCATACTTGACACAATACAACCATCTTTTCTTAGGTCTTCGTGTTCTACGGTGTGACATGTATTTTATAAAAAAAAAAACAAAACATGATTCAAATAGACCTTCGCAGGAACTTATGAAATAGTCTAAGTCTAATATTGGTTCGGAAGGTTGCATGTGCCGAGAAGAGCCGGCAATAAACTCAGCAAATACTCTTTTCAAAACAAGCTTACATTAATCAATATCATAATACATTCTGATCTCACTGACAACAATTGCGTGTCCTGGCGGCAAAAGCTATAAAGTAGACTCAATCAATATTTAAACAGTAAATAGCAACCTTAAACAGACAAGCCCCCACAAGCAGCACCTGTTCACAAGTATGACGCGTGTGGCATCCATCGCCCTCCTCGTCATATAAGTGGTCGTCACACAACCCCGCTGCAAGCAAAGGCCTTACATCCAGTCGAGTACAACTGCCGCCGTGCTATGGTTTCTTAACTAAGTATGTGTTTCTACCAACCAACATTAAAACCAATCTAACGTCACAACTACTGAAAAATAATCAATTTGAGAAAATAGTGTTTTAAAATAAATAAAATAGCAATTTTATAAATCACGATGTCGTCATTAGTTAATAATGATGATTCGAAACTATACACTAACAAGTCAGAGTTAAAAATAAATACACACATTTAATTAAGTTTTATTTATTCTTTAATGTTAATTATAACAAGGTTATTGATTAATTTACCGACAATAGGTTATCTGTTATGTAATCAGGTTCAAGCCATCGACCTTGTTTATTTGTAAACAAAACTAAAGTTTCGATTCGTACATTTGTTGTGTAAAGTTCAAGAACTCGAATACTTCCGCGTTCTACATTATGTTGTCACCAGAGCCCATTGTTGTATTTTTTTAATGGATACTGAAAGTATTTATTAGTTTAAAAAAATTCGTTTGAATTTTTCTGCTGCATACCACAACTGTTAATTTCTGTAACTGGCCACTTGTAATAAACATATTAAGAAAATGACGGGCCAGCTGGCGCAGTTGGTTAAGGTTCACCTTACGCGCCGCAGGTCGTGGGTTCGATTCCCATACAGGACATGCATTTGTGTGCATGAACATGTCTGTATGTCCTGAGTCTGGGTGTAATTATGTATATTAAGTATGTATTTACAAACAAAAAGTAGTATATGTATTATATCAGTCATCTGGTTTCCATAGTACAAGCTCTGCTTAGTTTGGGATCAGATGACCTTGTGTGAGGAATGTCCCAGGATATTTATTATTTATTTAAATAAATGAAATGCTTTTTGAAAGTAGAACTCTCTAGGAATAGGAGGATATGTTTTAGTTTGCGTGATCGTTTTTGTTTTTTATTGATAATCGGCATTGTGATGCAAGTTGCCAGACACTTCAATTTTGACGTTTAGTAGTGAAGCTTGGTCAGTCTCCTCACTCAACCTCTGCCATGAATTTTTTACACTAACGTCTAATTTTTTTTTTTTTTTATCTACTGACGCTGGCGACTACGGTGAATATTTTGTATGACGAGCACCGCCTCTATACGATAGTGTAGAAAACTAATGGTAGAGGTACAGATTACCCCGTGCTCTGTTCGATTTGATCCATATATTCTGTATAATTAGAAAGGGTTATAATCCTAAATTGAACAATCTTTGACTGTCTTCATAGCAACCTGTTATTGACGCAACATTTAGATTTATTTTGTCATAATACTCAATATTTTGTCTCTTTGTCTGTCCTAAATAAAGGGGAAAAAGTCCCGACCCAAGCGGTCAACACTTTATGATAAGAATGACCCGTTTGTTGACTCTGGTCTCCAACGCCGATTGAATCCCCTTTGAAACAGCTTACGTTCATCTCCAGACAATCTCCTACCAATAAGAGAGTTTGGTGAAATTCTAATAGTTTTCTACCCCCAAATGTGTGGGTGAGATTGGACGGCCGCCAGGGGGCGTCGCACCCGCGGCCATTGTCTCCTCATCGATTACACAGAAATAGCCGTGATGCACCTCACTATTCACATCACATGTCCATTTTTTTAATGTACATAAAAATAGTGCTATTTCTGTGATGTGAATATTTTGGAGGAATGTCCTGTGGGAGTCATAGTGTGAGAGATATATGTACGGTGCGAAGCAGTACCTAAGTATTCTTTAGTACAGTCCTGCTAGAGTTGCAGCTCGCAGATGTTGATGCTCGTAATGTTACTCATCGTTATCTTCAGATAAGTATTAAAAAATGCTTCACGACCAATCGAGTGCTCCACTCGACAGACAAGTTTGACCCTTCAAATATCCAAGAACATCTTCACACCAGTCATTAATCATACAATCAGAACAAGATACACAATCATAATCGTATCAAGATGGCGTGAAAGCATGCGAAAAATCGCGGCGGCGGGCTCGGCCGAGGTCGACGATCTGCGCAAGCGGTCATACATCGGGCCTCGGGCCGTCGCCCGCGGGAACTCGCATGAAAATGGGAAAACAATTGTTTGGAACAATGCGTGCGCACGTTTCCGCGTGTTACGGAGGCGGGACATGGGAGGCCGATCCTGTACCCTGTTTAGTGTTAATCTTGACGGTGATTAGCTTAATTAGCCGCTGTTAGACGGCCAGTGTGGTGAATTTAATGAATCTGTCACTACAGTTAATACCTAGGTAGATGGGCTTTTTGGAGCTACACCTGTTTCTGCTGTTTATTCCAAAGTTTCAGCTGTATTTTGATGGAAAACAAATGTCCTCGTATTTCGCCATCGCTGTATTTACAGCTAGCGGCTTTTCCACTGTTGTGAACAGGTGCTGCTTTTGTGGGCTGGTCTGCTAGTTACTTATTAAATATCGATTAGAATGTAAATATTATGTATCTAAGCTTGTTTTGAAAATAGTATTGATGAGTTTATTGCCGGAACTTCTCAGCAAATGCAACCTTCTAGAACGGTATTAGAGTCAGAATTTTCATAAGTGCCTGCGAAGGTCTATTTTAATAAATGATTTTGAATTTGACTGTGTGTATTGTGTTGTGGAGCCCGCCTGATTGACTACCACCCTCAAGTAATACTTATACACCTTCTACAAGTTGCCTTTGCTTTCTTGCTAACTACCATCATCACTTACTTACCATCTTGAAATTGATTCCAATAGCAAATCGTTAATCTTCTTTGCAAGAGGTTTACTCAACATTTTTCTACCTGAAATACATTAGTTTAAATGTGGTTTAAATCAAGCTGTAATAATAATACACGACACTAGCAGTAATGGCACCAGGCACGAGGGACGGTTGCCAAAACAAAAAACAACTGTCAAATAAGAACAAGTGACAATCGCATGACAAATAATTTGACATTTTGTTAATTGCTGTCAAATGTCATAAGTCTGTGATTTAACGAGAAAGGTAGAATCATAGAAATAAATATACCTAGAAAGAACGTCGCCATACTACACGAATATACAAAACAGGCCAACTTTTATAGGCTGCTGCGCGTAACAGCTACGTTTTACACTCCCTCTGCGTCATTCTGCTTGGCATAATGACGTTCATAATGATAGTAGTTGTTAAAATATTCCAATTAAAATCGGGAGAAATTTAAATATTGATCATTATTTTGCATTTTTATTTGTTTTTATTTGATTTAGCCTCTAACATTTAGAGCCTATTTTTATCGACGCGTGCACAACTGCGACACTCTATCTGGATGTATCCTTAATCAAAGGGTAGAATATAGAAAGATATAGAATATATCATATACATAGAAAGTCATTGCTCATCCTAAACTGGAAAAAAATAGAGTCACGTTATTCATTAAATTATATTTTATCACAAGCTACTGTTAAATTACTGTAATATCCTTTTTTTGGTATGAATTTAATTAATTAACGTAAGTTTTCACTTACCCGCAAGCAGCAGACAAAAATGAGATAAAAAAAAACACAGTACTTATAAAGAAAAACTTTATTTGGGTAACATTGACTTACATAATCAAAAAACATAAACAATACAAAAATTATTGTACGACCGTTTCTGTGAACAGAGTGCTTCTCATGGCACTCTGGTATTAATAAAATTTCAGGTAAATGTACAAACACAAAGACAAAAAAACAGTCATTGTTTTAATTTTTAATATTACAACAATACTGGGAAGCGGGCGAGTGAGAAAGATCTATACTGTTGCTCCTTGTACCCAAATATTATACATAACTTTTAAGCATTTTTATCGAAAACTTAACAAATATCTTCAATTTCACGCCTTCTCAATGTAAACACAAAGATACTCTACATAACATAAGAATCAAAATCGAAGATCAGTAGTCTTTTGATTTCCGACTCAAGTCCTGCTATTTTGTTCTTTATGACGTAAGTAATATAAACTTAACTGGAAGTTTTGTAACACAAAGTCAAAAATGTAGACAAAGACAGATCTATAATACCTAGATCAAAATACTGTCTAATTTAAATAGCTTAAAAACTACGTTTACTACACTTTTAGTGTAATTACAATAATTTTAGTATAATCCAACTGTAATTTTCACGGGATCAGTAAAAATAGGATCGGCAGTTGCGCACGATTCTTCGCATATGCAATTTGTGGTCATAAAGGAAATTATAAAGATCGTTATTATACTTATGACTAAGTTAGCTGAGTTTCGGGAGGACATAATTATTGGCGCCGATTTGGGAACTTGGTCCCATGGCCAAAGAGTATTCGGAGAAATTCCTTTAAAGGAGTTTTACAAGTAAATTGTGAAATTGAGGCCCAAATAATTTGTGCCCATTTTCCAATTGAAAAAACCTCCAAAAAGATTAAAGTGATTAATTACCATGATATCACATCCAACAACAGAATTGTCCAACGTTTACTAAAGGATGTTTAATTCAACAGTTTATATTACTTTTGATATTCATAGCATTACAACAAATATAGTTCTGATTCCAACAATTTTTACAACCCTACCAACAATAATACCTATTATATATCATAATTTCACTAGTCAACTTTTTTTCCCAATTGCATTTTTATCAAAAGTACCAGGGTAACATAACACTGTCGGAGCTCACCGCTCCACAATATTAATAAGTACCACGTGTTCCCCACGCACCATTAGCTGCGGTATGTGTCTTGTGCACTCCCATACACCCCCGCCGAGAGGTGTCTCAGTGACTACTGGTATCGGCGATATCAATGCTGCGGTACCTTTTGGGACGGCTGTACCTGTGCAACAATGAATTGTAATCATGAAACATGATTTTTTCCTTCATTCGAAAGTGTGTGGTATTTATCTAGGTATAAGTCAGTGATTTCAACTGAGCCACTCCGGGTAATGCAAAAATGTATCAGGAAGCTACCTTAAGAAAAATTCCCTGCTATAAATAAAGACATCTTTCAGCATGTATGATAGAAAATTTTATATTTCTTAGCACCGTACGTAAATTGGTAGGAATCCATGTTACAATGATGTTGTATATTTGGTGGTAATCGTAACGAACACCACACCAAATTCATCCAATGACGCGGTACGACGATGACCATTCGTGGGCCCTGATTGGATGAAATTCATGGTTTTCGTTACGATTACCACTAAAGATACGCGGTAGAGCCCCAGTTTCACAAACATCGTCAATTTAGTAAACAAATTTTGAAATACTTCGCAAAGGTTGGAAATATCATACTCATGACCTTATTCTGAATTTAATTCCTTAGCAGGTATTCGTTGAATGAGTAACCGGTTGAAAATACGTTTAAAATTAAAACAAGAATATACATTAAGGTTAAAAGGCAGAACGCAGACATGCTTAAAAAAATATAATTAAAAAAAAACGGAATGAGCTCCCCGCCGTTGTTTTCCCAGGGGAGTAATCATGGGGTTCTTCAACAAGGGTATGAAGAGATTATTGCGCGTGGGACGCGCGATTGATACATGATACTCCTGGTGTCTACAGAATTAGAGTACCGCTTACCATCAGGAGGGCCGTATGCTTGTATCCTATCTAAGTAAATTTTTGAAGTACACCAACTTTTTAACTTTAACTCTTAAGCCCAAAAACCTTTTCATAATCACTTACCTAACCCAGGAGGTATTTTTCTCTTCTTGACTCCTTTCCTCTTCCAAATTTCCAGCACGTCGGTAAGTGCCAGATTCCACTGCTTGTCGAATGCCACCAGAGTCGCGTGTAGGTCGCCCCTTATGCCGGTATCTTTACGGGTTATTACCTGAAACAAGCGAAAACTTAGTTAGACTTTGATCAAAGAGGTGTCTTTGGTAGGACCTATCTGGCAAATACCGTCTTATAAAAGGCTTGTAACTTGTTAGTGTGATAAAAAATCATCATTTCTCATTCTTCTGGAAGTAAGACCTAATGGTGCGTCCATGCTTGGCGAACCGAGCACAAGCCGAGCCTCGAACAAGCACACTGCGAGCACGATTCGCGTAGCGTGGACGGGCTCGCGAGCCTTGAACGAGCGCGATTGTCAGATTTTCACGTACAAAGGGATTCGCATCGTGCTCGTTGTAGGCTCGTTCGTGGCTCGGCTCGTGCTCGATTCGTGTAGCATGGACGCACCATTAGAATAACAGAATTCAAAATTAGAAGTGATGTCAAGTTAATGACCGTTCGTCTCAGTTGAAGGGTGTCGAACTGGTGGAAACTTCAGTAGCTTTGACCATAAGAGCCCTGCTGGGACCTAAATTGAATAAATAATTTGACTTTGAATGTAATTTTGGTAACCTTGCGTACCTATGATTAAATTCATCGTGAAGATCCCAAGGGTGGTATGAACCCAAAGCATCCGAGGAACTGGCAATCATTAAAACTACAGCCGCCGGAATGGCAACTTGTTCATAATTTCTTTGTGACTCCAAGTCCAAATCATTGCTTTGGAATCTAGGTGACAGTAAACCGAATCAAGCTTAAAAATAAAACGACTAATCTACAAGCTATAAATAGACATAAACATAAAGGTATTGTATGTTTGTTTCAGATGAGTGTTGTGCAGCACTGAGCGAGGGCTCCACCAAATGTGTTCAAACGTAACTCTGCCTTACAGCATAGCAATATACAACAAACTCTCCAATTGGTAAGCTATTTCTTAAATAAAAAGCTGTTACAGTGTGACGGCATGTTGTCGTAAAGGTTAGATATCCTGACTGTAGTATATAAGTTATCTGGTATACAGGGTATACATAATACGAGTATTAGCTCTGCTTACTTTGGAATCAGTCGGCCGGTTTTGTTTAAAAATATTAATCAAAATAACTCATTGTCAAGACCCACCATCCATCAGAGAAAAGACGAGACAATATCATTGCAAAACGACCGAACAGAGTTCGTAGACCTAGACCGACCACCAAAGCAGACTTGCACTCTTGCCTCGGCTGCTCAAGGACATTCGCCGATAAAAATATGTACATGAGTATATATTTAAAAATATAAGTATATTTCAATCAGTAGCAGTACAAACAACCACACGTACACGCAGACACACGTTTGCGTGTGTTTATCATGACGGAAGGCGGTTCGACCTCGTCAGGGGCCGATTCAATTCGTAAGTGCCGGACCAAGGTCCCGACAACCGATTTTAAACATGCCGGTTTGTTGTGGAAACTTTTTAGTTTTCCTTCATCGCGGTACTCGTTCTACGCGTTAAATTTTAATTAGTTGTCGAAAAAATACCGTATAATTTTAGTTTTTTTAAGGCATAAAACAACTCTTCGCTTCGTATGTTAGTGAATTATTATTTAAAAGAGCAATAATGGTATAACATTTGAATATAAAGCATTAATAATTGCGACCAAGTTGTTGTCCTATTTTCGGACATAAAGACTAGAACTACAAATCGCTTTTATCGATGTTTATTGATGTTAAATAAACATCAATAAAAGCGATTTGTAAACCAGAATTATGCGATACATAAAAGCTCAAACACTAATTACAAAAACTTTTTTTCCTTAATGTAAAGATAATTTTAATGACACATGACTTAAACTTGTATAAATACCAGAGTTCATAACCTCAGCATTTTAATTTTATACCCAAATTGCAGACGGCTTCATAAAAGATTTAATGTGCCATTAAGCACTATAAGCGACCCATATATTAATAGGCCCGAATATGGGCAGGTGAATAAAATTCAGCGGTCCGAGAGACAGCGTGAATGGCGCTGCAGCCGCTTCCGGGTTGAAAGTTGCTTCGGGCCCAAGGTCAGAATGGTTTTATCGTCACGAGGGCACTGATCCAGTATCCATACTATACTGTGTAACGATTGACTTCACTGCGACAGTGAGACACTTCAGCTGCCTTTTTTGTGAGCATAAAATATGGAGCGACCCTTATTGCAGAACGTGAAGATGTGATTTTACATATGGATCATGATCATGCATATAGACATAAATGCTGCTTTGCGTTGGATGGATAGAACCTAATAATCAAGGTGTGATGATAGCTGCGATGGTGGAAGTCGAATGCCGAAGATTTGGGCTCGCAACCTGCAATGAGCTTGAGCTATCGGTGAAAGATAGAAGTCAAACAACGGAATATACATAATTAAAATGTTAAAAGGATTTCAGATAACTTATAATTAAATACATAGTGTATTTGAATACATAATCAAGTAACGATACTTGGCGGTACTAGAACACAGCTAAAAGTTAGCACAGCTCTGGTTACAAGGTCGAAACAGTTGAAAATAGATTTAGCCAAAATAGTGCAGTGTGTCACAGTTCGTGCTTCAAATCATAATACGTCATTACTTAATGGTTTTTTGCCATGTTGTATATCGTTTTATTGTGTTTTATAATCGTGCGCCGAAATAGATCAAATGGAGCAATTTGTTACGTACCTATATTGAAAAGACACATTTAGAAACTTCGACATTGAGTTAATTTCCCATAGAGATTCTAACATTCTTTAAGTTACTTAAGTTGAATTTAAGACTTTAATATGGAGGATTAAATTCGAAAATCAATCCATTCGCCGTCGACTTGCCCACTTCTGATACAAAACGCAAGTCGACATTTACTTTATAACATGACACGTCAGCAGGGAAAGTTTTTAAACAAATAGCCAAGCGACATCTTTACAGAAGGTTACATTATGTGGGAACAGCAACTAGGAAGAGCATTGAAGCAATTTAACTGATTGTCGGGCGGGAACGAGCTCAATTGCATCAAGTGCAACTAGTGCAGGTAAAGGGACGTGTCGCCCACCACATTGATTGTCATCGTCATTAATTGTGGTAATCGTGTAACCATGTGGTAGTTGGGTGAAAATGACAGATGATGTGGAAAACTGGCATTCCTTCTCAATACAGTCTATTGGCGTCTATAGACATCTGTAAATCGATATAACCAATAATATGTTCCTCACTTTGCAACTTTTTAAATACAAGATTCATTCATTTTATACAAAGCAAATGTGTTTAAATTCGGAAGAAGCAGCAATGATAGCATTCGCCAGTAAAATTCCATACAATTAGCCAATAATATCACAGATACACAGAAATAGATGTCTATTATGTAATATAGTAACTGGACATCGCCCAGCGCCCTTCGCCTTGGTGTCTGCGAGCCAAATGTCTTCGGCCATGACTGTGATGTATCTAGTTAACTCTATCCGTATCCATTAATTCATGTGCGTGTCACATGTCCGCGCAATTATGTTGAGATGAAATCCAAAGTTAAGGAAACCCATCCTTAAATTATACAGATACATTAATTTGCAATAATAATTTTGTATTAAAGAAGAAATGGGTTTTGTAAAAGTAATGGTGCCAATAAGAGACAAGAGTATAAACGAATCACAACGCAATCAAGAAACGACCACAACCTCAAGACTGGGGTCTCGGCAAGATGGATACCTATCGATAAACGTAATCGTTACTAAACGATCAAATGTTGTATGCGATTGACATTTCAAACGTGATTTTTAACTATTTCTTCAATCCCATTCTTTTGTATGGGATAAGTTCAGTAACGATGATAAATATTGTCGACATCCATCTTGTTCTATGTGGGCATACTTATTACAATAGAAGCAAGCAACAGGCATAATAATTACAGAGTCGTATCGTAACAGAACGGAAGGAAAAGGCTCTCTTTTCGTAATGTAGCTCCTCGCTTAAAGGTCGCACGTGGGACCGTGAACGATTCCACGAGACAAAGATTGATCGTGATTTAAATACTAGATTACTAGTTCTTAAATATTGCTATATCACTCATGAGACAATATTACCAAAAGTAAGACGCTGTTATTAAATTTTGAAAATTTAGGTTTCGACTCCAAAAGCAAACTGAACTTTGGAAGAGTAAAGACGAACTCAAAGATTATAAAACACAAACGTTTAGTTTCATCATAAGCAATCAATGCCATAATATTACAGCTAAACGTTGGAAAATAACTGCCAATAGTCCGATAGACGCATAAGACGTAACAGCAAGCTTGTCGAGTGAAAGTAAACAAAATATGCGACGCGGCGCTTCTGCGCCAAAACCAGACGTTTCTCTTCACGATTCCCATTTTTAGTGTCTTTATCTACCTAACAGCGCATTTGCAATGAGTTTTGTATTGGTATTTACATTAGCCTTTATAAATCCTTTGGCAGATGATCAACTCTGGGTAACAAATCTGAAGGTTTCGATATCATAAATCTTTATGGTAGCATCTAAAATTTCATAAACATCTCTATATCGTACGCTGTCTCTCATACTCTTGCTTGAAAGCTTCGTATTTGTTCGGTTTACGAAAACCGCCGACTGTTATCATTAAATTAGTTAGATGTGGAATGAGCTTCTCATTTTTCTCGTTTGAGGTTCTAAAAAGGGTATTTAAAGAGCTCTTCAATGTCGGCAACACATTTGCAATCCCCCTGGACTGTAAAGGCAACTGTGGCCACATCGCTTGCCTGCTCATCAACCTGTTTCAAAAACATTAAGAATGTGTAGTGTAGTTAGCTCCGCTTGTACCATCTATTACCTATTCCTTTTGGGTTCCCAGTAGAACACTGCCATTGAACAAATATTGATAGGAACGCGTCCGTTTGCTTTGTTATATTCTCAAGTCATGTTCGTATACTTAAAATCTACATTTATGTTTACCGGTATAGCCGGTCTTGTCTTAAGTGAATGGACACGCAAGAAAAATGAAGAAGAATACGCAGCTGCAGTTCAAAATGGGTGCGCAAATGTAACCATAAAGGCTTCGTTTTGTCAGCCAGGCCCCGCATCACACGTCTGAAGCCCACCTCCATACCCAGACTGAAGCTTCAGGCGGCATTGCACGGCACACGCCTCGCGAGGGCACTAGAGCAAAGTCATCACGTAGTAGCTAGCAAGATATATTGGAGTTACAACTGGATGAAATTCAAGACCATCAAGAAAAATCTCGTCAAGTCTGCACAAGGAGCTTACTGCGAAACCGGCGGGAGCCTGACAGCGTCGGCTCGCTACCGAAACTCAGTTACTTGGCCTGCATCACGTGGACAAATCACCAACCTGAATGGAACAGACAGCGAGGTACGATAAGTCGACCATCACCACGAGCAACGGACACTTGCTTCGCAGACCAATTACGAAGATCGTCGTGCCACCAGGATAATCGCAAAGTGCGACGGCGGGAGATATGTTCACGACGTAAATAATATCTACCTATTTACCTAATATGTTCTCCATAATTATAGTATTAAATATTAACTGTAAGTTAGGTATACAAAATATAGTAGTCAGATTCTGTAAACAATAGGTATAAACTGCACAAAACAAGTAAATATTAATAAATAGTACTTTATAGAAAATTCTGGATGGTTCTGGAAAGCTGTGAAAACTCTAGAAAAGTAATTAGTATCGATAGAACTTTCCGGAACCTTCTCGAATTCTGTTCTAGAACATTGTGGAAGGTTCGAGAATAATCCCGAACATAGTGACAGAAAGAAAGAAAGACATAGTGTACCTATCGAAGGATCTCGAACCTAAGTTCCGGATGGTTCTAGATTAAGTTAGTTTGTTTTTAATGAATTTTCCCGAACATACTGGAACGTTATACGTATATTATGTCAGAGCATGATAGCAATATTAACACGTAGTATAAAAGTAAGGCGCCTTGGCGCTATCATTCATTCCGTCACGAGAACTTACATAGTGAACACCTCTTAAAATATTGTGAGTAAAAAGTGAATAAAGGGAAGGGAACCTCCTGCTGGTTTTGAAGAGTATAAGCCTGTTTTACTGAAAGCCTTCGGTATCAACAGTCCTCTCAAATTTAACTACTCCAGAAAGAAGAGATTTCTGCAGGGTCGGCAACGCGCGCGTGATACCCCTGGTGTTGTAAGCGTCCATAGGCTACGGTAACCGTTTACCATCAGGCGGGCCGTATGCTTGTGTGCCACCTAAGTGGTATAAAAAAAAAAAAAGAGCTACCGTCTGGAACACCCTTCATAGTGGTTAAATAGGTATTGTTGGACATAAAAGTGAAAGAACTCTATGCCTGTCACTGAAAGCTTATATTTGTACAACTGCATTCAAGTTAATAGGTATACGTGACAATGATCACATTTTTATTTGGCAATATTTATAAAATCTGGGTAAACACAAAGTACACATTTGCTTTGTAGATGATATAGAATCACAATTTCCTCAAAGAAATCTCGTTTGGCAAATACCTTGTATAACGAATATATTATTGAGAGCTGAAAGTCTTGATTTGCTGTGCAATGGCCAGGAGTTTATCAGTCAGACCTTTGAAAGATGGACAAATAGATAAACAGAAACGACAAGTTTCATTGAGAAGTAGAGATTTCGTAGAAGCATTTACAATACATTTTTATCTGAGTAGAAATACGCCTGACAATTTTCAGATGAGTCAATAACAATACGTAAAGGTACATTAATAACAATAGAATATTATAATTACAGAGAAGACCTTGTCGATTGTATATTTACGAGTAATCCTTGACTAATCACGAAGTTTCTAAGGTTGGATCAACCTAATTTTGGACCAACTTGCCCAAAGTTCAATGATTTTATATTTTGCATTTATATAGGTCACATTATAAAAAGGCTAATGTCGTAATAATTCGTAATAATATATCGAGGTCAAGTGACTGCTTTATACAAGTTATCCTTTGTCTGACCCATATTCGGTGGAAATTTTTATATTATGTTCCGTTAATAAATTAGCATTGACTTGTTTTTGAGTATTTATTTATGTGCTATTTGTAGTCATTCGTGGTATTAATGTCTTTAAACTATTTTCATCTATAACAATTTCCCCTATTTAGTTTCTGTACAATAACCCAATGATCCCCAGAGTGACAAGTCCCAACTCCCACTCAATGACACTGACCTCTGGTCATAAGTTCCAAAGCTACCTGTCACTCACAAGAAAACCCGACCGACCTTGAATAGATTCCAAAAACGTACTCCCAAACACCTAAATGTCCAAAGCTGTGACCATTGACCGGTGGAGAAAGTAAACAGACGCTTATGCGACGAACGTGCGGCCTTGGCGAGGCCGTTTCTTGTTCCCTTAACGAGCTAAAATCAACATTACATAGTACTAGATTAAGTCCAATTTAGAATGTACCCAAACGGACAGTTCAAAAAAAAATTACGGCGTGTGGATTGAAAGGCGTACCTTACGTCGTTGCTGTTAAGGTACGTTTTCGGGGAGTAAGTTTCGCAGCGGTATCTATTGTAGTTAAGGCAGGCAGTACCCCCACATCGGGCCGCAGCGAAAGTGAACGGTGACGCGCGGTACGCGGAAGCGTAGCGCGGTAGCTAAGGTGAAGGTATGATAATGTGATTAGTATTTGCTCGCATGCTCATTGGTACTGGTAATACTGGATAGTAAAATACTCTATTTATAAATGTGTGTACTGGCTACTTGGTATTCTCGTTAGTCTAGATTGTGATCACGATTTGTTAGTTAGAACTAATGAAAGTTGTTCCGCTGCTGCTTGTAATTTCGTTGCAGTCGAATTCTTAATAAAGTCTAAAAGCAATAACAGCCTGATTTATTTCACATCGATAAATCCAAGGAGGCATTCCAGATTATATTGCTTTTGTAGCAAAACCTCACCTTCACTATTTTACTGCCCTCTAGTAAACTGATACCTAATAACACTGTGTTGCATACAACTCTCAAGTGACGATGCCGCGGTTAAGATTGCATACATTACGCAAAAGGTAATGGAAAGTGCAGAACAGAGCTGTACCTTGAGAGACATATTCTTCTTAATGCGTGTGACATAACACCGTTACAAACAATACATGCGGTCATAGTTTGACACAAATTTGTGGGTGTTCGTAAACGGATGCTGATGCGAGGACCCCGGTGTGAGCGGCGGTTGCGCAAACGCCGGTGTTCCAGATCCGCCACTCTCGATTTCGGCGCGGGCGCAGCGCAAGCGACACGGTCACGGACACCTGACGTGATTGTTTTGTTTTGAGCTGAGTTTGACTTTTATTTTGACGTCAGAGATGGAACACGAAAAGAAGACCAGTTATTGTATAACACTGGTTTTGCTGCTAATAGGCTAGTAGTAGATCAAGGTTAGTTAGGTGATGAAATCTACGCTATTCCTTATGATCGGAACCATGCCTTATGGTTCTTTGTAGTCATCGGTAATGATCTTGAAAGCTGTTAGTACCGTCTGAACAAGATTTTTTGCAATGTTCAATTATTCCAATTCAATTAAAGATGAAGTCATAATGCAACGAGTGCACGAATCCAAATAAATTGAGACCATGACTTCCGCACTTTTTATTTCACAGACCTTCGAGGGATACTACAAAAACAAGCAATAAAGATATTGTGCATTCAGCCGATATAATATTCGCGTGACGAACTCGTCCTATCATTTATGCTTCAAAAATCACTGAAGGACCGTCAAGATAGGAGGCAGGTTGTACATTAGATTCCCATGACAAACATAAGTTTATCACTTGTCTGGTTTGGGATCTGATGGCCGTGTGTAAAGACTGTACCAAGATATTTTTATTCACTTGGGATATTTAAGACCATTCCGGATTAGGAATTGTAAAGACCAATATAGTATTGACAACTTAATGAAAATTACTATACTAATTCTACTGCTTACTTATAAGTTCCTTAACTGTATGAATATAGGGAGTTGCTCCCAAGGTCATTCAGAAGAGCATTCGAATAATATAAATAGCAACCTTGGCGGAAGAAACTGCATTGTGCAGCTAAAACGAATGAGGAAGGAAAACGTTTTGTCCCAAACAAACAGGAACCAACAGCCGTGCATAAAGATCGTCAATCGAAAAAAATATATCGGAATTGACCTGTGGCCTTCATCGACACTCGGCAAGGGCAGACCCTTTATCGAATGATAAAGAAAAAATAACAAGCAAACACGGCGTGATAACGCGATAACTGAATCTGGTCGCAAGGTCTCGGTCCTAAGTCACTGGGTAAAGGTCAATTGATGTTTTATTTGATTTTATAACGTCTATGGAATTTTTTCTGTGAACGTACTTGATTTCTGACATTGGTTATTTTTGGCGGTCTCCTTTGTTAGGTAATTTGTGTGAGGTCAAAGGAAAAGTTGGTACTTTTGCAAATGTCCAATATTGGCATTAGATGCGACATTGCGATAAGCTCAAGGCGAGAACGAGTTTGATGAAGGACGGGTCAAGAGCGAGGCTGAGATCTGATATGAATGAAGTGTAATCAAGTTCAACTAATTTTAGATAAGTAGCCACAGTGGCACTGTCTAAGGACTGGGCGTTACACCTTACACTGGCCATTAAGGTCAATAGACCATTCTGTGACCTTATTCATAATGGTCTTATCTTCGAGCTATCTCTCAGCGAACAACCAGATATATTGAAATCAAAATCAAATCATTTATTCAGTTAAGTTGGTACATACAGTAAAAAGTTTTAAAAGAAGTTATAAGGGAAACAGATATAAGAACTAGGCAATAATAGAAGAGTGGATAACTAGACTAGACTTCAAGGATATTAAATGGGCTTAATATTAATAGAGACGAAATTATTACCCAAGTAATTATTTCATTTGATTAAAATTAGTTTATAAGCATTTAAATAGATAAACATGCCGCTATGCATGTGCATGAGACGCCAAATTGTTGATGTCTAGACTCAATGTTATGAATATGGAAGAAAACGGAAAAATAATTAAACGCATTAATCCAAGACTCATATTCACGCAGATGCAATAAAACTGAGCATATCCGGCTGTCCTTGTCGACAACACGAGCGAATTTAACCGAAATCATTAATGTTCTCACAAACCGTAAGAAATTGTTAACTCTATATGGTGTTAAAGGAAGTCGAAACAAAGCGTAATGAAAACTACATTAACGAACAAACCATTAAGTTTTATCTGAAATATCATCAGTGCATTGAATCATCATATCGAAATAAACATCGGCGAAATCATCGATGACCATGAGTTTTGTAATGTGAAGATAACAAGGCTACGACTGGTAATGTTACAAAAACAACAATATCGAAAAATAATTTTACACGAATAATGAAGCACAATGAATGAAGAAAGGAAAATTCTAGTCAAATGAAACGAAGTAGTTACATAACAGAAGATACGGTATTCAAAAGGTCTGCAGAGTGCACTGTGTTGAATAAATAACAAAAGATATATATACAAGAGAGAAAAATTGTAAACGCTCCAAATAGGTTCAATATTTACGTGAAAACACGTCAAACAATAACAATGAACATAAAAAGCCGGTAGTCCCGGGAAAAATAAAGATGGAGAATGATTCATCTCTTTCCAGATCTTTGCTTGCTTTCTTTAGCCAACCTAAATTAAAAGCAAATAACATTAAAGCATTTGAATGATTGATATAAATGGCGGCGATAAGACGACGCACACACATAGCTATAGCCCCGCATCAATACTTATCGTAATCAAAACAGTGCACACAATATTATCGGCCGAGTGTCGCGAAAAGTGCATCAAGCAGGAAGCGGCTGCGCGGGCGCCGGCCGTGACAGCCCGTAGCGAGGTCGAAGCGCACGCCGCGACTGCTTGCCACCACAATGCACAAGTAACGTAATTTATGACGCAGTTTACGTAATATTGCAGGTTTTGTTTTGTCATCTTGATTGATTATCGTTGCTAGCCGCGTTTAGATAGCAGTAGTATATGGTATATTTTTAGTATTGAAAGTTTTTAGATCTAAATGAGTTTTCTTAATAATTGATACATTCTTCCTGCAAGATGAGGATTCCATTTTTTCTTTGTAACAAGTTGCATGTTAGATATCTAATAAAGTGATAATTTTGCAGACTCCGTTTTTTTTATTACGCTGAAGTTTATTAGGTTTTTACGCTAATAAAGAATGATTACGATGCATTAAAATTAACGACAATCTACTAATTTCGCAATCATAGTCTTTAACTTTCATAATAGCTTAACGCACACTTTCATCAGAACGAGTACTCTATATTACATTACTCAGCATTACTAACTACTCGTATAATCAAGAGATAGTATTTTGTTATCTATACATCCTAACTTACTCATAAATGCGAATGTGAGTTTGTTACGCTTTTACGCCTAAACCATTGACTGATCGGGATGCAGATAGCCCATGGCATAAAAAAAGGAAATAGGCTACTTTTTATCCCGGGAACGCGGGTGAAAGCGTGCTTTCGTAAAATAAATTTTAATCGCGTGTCCTTCTATTGCGTTCTTATCAATCTCAATGAAGTATTTAACAACTTCAACTTTATGGACTTTGGGAAATTAATTATAAAAATTAAACGGAGTTACATAATGCCATCCTTCACAGTCGTTTGCCAACACAAATAACGTGGATGACGGTAAGATGTCGACGTCACTAGGCGAGGCCGACTGCATGATACCGTCCACGGATACAGAGGACATCTGACATTTAGCGAGGCATACAAAATGTCCCTTACAGTTTTAATGCTTAATCTGCAGAGGTCAATTTTGGATAACAATTTATCATTTGAGAAAATAAATGGTGTACGAACATTGAGAAAAAAGATATAAGAATCAGTAGTCTAGGATATTCTACTTCGATTTTCCTACTGGTGTTTGGAGTTGAAACCCAAAGAAGTTCTAGACTGAAAACAAAATAATGTCTTCTGATTTGAAACGGATAAAAGATAACAAGGGAAAACAAATGATCCGTTACTGCCTCCAGAGGATAATATCGAGCGCTCTTTCTATCATAAGGAATCATTGAATAATGAAACAAAACAAAGCTTCATCCATCATAGGCTTCCACATAGATACGACTTGTCGTATGCTTATAAGATGCTGGTACGACCACGCATCAGTTCACTTAAGACTCTTTGCATCCACGGTTCTTTGTCTCCCTACAAACAACTCTGTGGTAGCTCAGAAAATGAATTGGTTGCGCAGTTGCGTAGGAAGATGCAACATTATAAATGATTATGTATGAGCCATTTGTAAGCTCGTTTTGCTGCAGACATAATAGCTTTTATTTACAAGGAAGTTGTATTTAATATAGGCGCCATTATTTCCCTTAGCGGGTGTTAATAATGCACGGTTTGAATTCTGTTAATGTTTATTACCTTTTAATAACTGTTGTTGACCTTACGAGAATGATATTGCCTCAAATATTACATACAAAAAGTACTCCTTAAATAATTCTGTATTTTTTATAATAACGGAGAAAATCAATGTGTTATTTATGAATGAATTAGATCCTGTAAATAGTTTGATTGGTGTGTTTTGAAACGTCAACAGTAACGTCCGTCCCCGTCGACAAGCGGGCGTCGACTGCGCTTTCCGTGCGGCTCGGCCGTCGACAGGCGGAAGCGTGCGCTCGCGCACCCGCGCAAGGCTACGCTCATGACCTCGCACCGTCTTTGTCTAGCGCTATCTAGCGTCTGTTTACCCACGAGGCCGAATGCATCATACCTTTGCCTGCCGTGTACTTGAAAACTAAATGATTATTGAATCCATAAATTTATCGTTGGGTACGTTTCTTTTTGAAGAGAAACCTTGTAGATAAATGGCGTGATAATGAGTCGAGTTGTTGAGGTACACGCCGAGAGCGGAGTTCTGCGTTTTTGAAAGTTTATTTTCAGGCTATCGATTTCGATATAAACTTAAGGGCTAAGTGTGTAGTTTTCAGCAGTGAATGAGTATTTCATTGAACGATTTCAGGTAGGTATGGCACGAAATAAGAGATCGTGTGTAGCACTGGATGATAGTGCAGGAATCAGTGATGTAAGTGGATAGACAACTATTATATTAGGAGTTTTGATACAGTCCGCCTCGAATGTTTCAACACAAGGCGAATAATTTCAAAAAACTTTCTCCTTGATTTAGTTCAGACTTCAGACCGATACTATATCTTTTTGTCAACACAAAATATTTGTTTTCAACATCCCGACACCGCATAATGATTAGGTACATAATGGATAACGACTGAGTATTTGTGTACTTGCCATGAGTAACGTACTGTACTTGGTGTAACATTTTAATAATTTATACCACGTCCACAATTCTCCTCCATCTTGGATGAGAATTCAATGCCCTCTGAGGGTGGTCTTCGAACAAACTGGCTAAAATCCAGCCTTTTGTTTTCACAGTATTCAATCCAATTAATTATTGAAGCAGTAAATTATAGAAAACTTTATTTCTTGATCCCTTTTGCATCATACCGTTCCATAGCAAACTTTTCATTATATTGCCATTTTAAATCCGGCTCAGCTATCATACCCCATCTTATTAAGTCTTGAAAGAACAAAAGCTGTTAAAGTGTTACCTGCATCGTCGACAAGTGAGTCGAGAGGTGTTTTTTTAACCGCACTTCGAATGTAGGCGACCTTGTCATTGCTCACAATTCGGGGTGAACAGCTTGCGCGGACCTAGCAAGTACCTACTTGTAGGGATAGCAAAAAAGCTTGTATTTTTTTTTACCTACATACACAAACAATAAGGTGTCATTTTAAAATAATCAGAAAATCTATTCAACTTTAAAATCAGCAGATATGATAAAGTTAAGAAATATGCGTCGCTTTTAAAACGTTTTTTTTATACAACTAAGTGGTTAAACAAGCAGACGGCCCGCCTGATGGTAAGCGGTTACCGTAGCCATATGGACGCTTGCAACACAAGAAGCATTGCTCACGCGTTATCGACCTTTCCCCCCTCCCCTATGAGCACTGGCGACCTTACTCACGCGCAGGAACACAACTTTACACAACGTAAAGTTATTTGGCTGCGGTATTCTGTAAGGTGGAGGTACTTCCCCAGTCGAGCTGCTGTTTGAGTGAATAAACGCTATGCTCTACCTCTCTCAAAAAACGTGCGTATTGATTTATATTTACCCGTAAAATGTACATAAGTTAGTAACGTACGTAATGAATACTATAAGGAAATTGTTTATATTTTCCTTATCAGTCAGCTGTCAGTCTCGTTGTTGGTACCGCTTATAGACCCCCATGGATGGATGTAAACCTTTTCATTGATGCTTTGACTGCATCATGTGTTGAGTTTTCAAGATTTGATCACCTAGTACTTGTGGGTGACTTCAATATAAACATGTTAAATCTGTTGGATTGCAAGACTAAATTATTATTGAATTTTTTGCACTACTCTAATTTAACACAACTAGTGCAGGAACCTACCCATTTCACAGACCACAGTGAGACCCTTATAGATTTAGTGTGCACTGATGTTCGGTCTCGTAATGTTGAAGTAACCCATATCCCTGATTTAGGCAGCCATGCACTCATTTCTGTACAGTTAAGCCTTAAGAAAGTAAAGCCTGCTCCACGTCTAGTTACTTTCAGACCGTTCAAGGATATATTGCCAGATTTTTTTAATGGGGATCTTGAATGTATTGACTGGAGTTCTGTAGGAAGAGCTGGGGATGTTAACAATATGGTAGCTTTGTTTAGTTCATATGTTTTGACATTATTTGACCTGCACGCCCCATTGAAAACTGTTGTATTAAAAGAACGCACCTACCCTTGGCTTACAGAAACAGTGAAGTATATGATGCAGCTGCGGGATAAAAGTCACAGTAGGTATAAGGCATCTGGCTTGGATTCTCATAAGGAGTTTTATAAAAGCCTTAAAGCTATGGTTGTTGCGGCTCTTGACCTCGAAAAGAGAGCTTACTTTGAGAACCACATAAATCTAAATATTAATAAACCAAAGTTGCTCTGGAAAAACTTAAAATCAAATGTACTTGGAAATGCACGTGACAGTGACTTACCAAACTTCTGTAGTAACCCAGATGATATTAATACACACTTCCTTGACATTCCTGGTAGTAATAATATCAGTATATCTACTTTATCTTACTTTGAGTTCCATAGAGTTGGCTCAGCAGTTTTTTCCCTGGTACCAGTTAATGAAGACGTTGTGGCAAAAGTAATTAGAGTCTTAAAGTCAAATGCTGAGGGTGTTGATAATATAAATTTAGAAATGATAACGCTGACGCTTCCTAACACTCTTGGCATTATAACTACTATAATCAATAAATCTATTTTGTCTTCCACTTTTCCTGACCTTTGGAAAATTGCACTTATTAAGCCAATTCCAAAAAAAATACATCCTACTAGTTTCAAGGATCTTCGACCAATTAGCATCTTGCCTTGTCTTTCGAAAATATTAGAGAAAGTAATTTGCTTACAGCTAACAAAATTCATAGAAATAAATAAAATTCTTCCTGAAGTTCAGTCAGGCTTTCGTAAGAAGCGTAGTACAACAACAGCTTTATTGGATGTTGTGGACAATATCTTGACTTCACAGGACAGTGGTCTAGGGACAATCCTGGTTTTATTGGATTTCTCACGTGCATTTGATGCGATTAATGTCCCTCTTCTTCTTTCCAAGCTAGCTTTCTTTGGTTTTGATAGTTCTACTGTTCGCTGGTTCCATAGTTACTTATATTTGAGATCACAGATAGTTGAGGTGAGAAAGAGTGATGGCTCTGCAGCTTACTCTGAGCACTGCCATGTTACCAGAGGTGTACCGCAGGGTTCCATTCTAGGTCCACTTCTCTTCATCCTGTACAGCTCTGATATTGCTAGCTGTATACAGAACTGTCAATTCCATATATATGCAGACGATTTGCAAATTTATATTAACTGTTCTTCAGATGATGTCACAGGTTCTGTAAGTAAATTAAATGAAGATCTTAGTCGCATTTCAGTCTGGTCAGAGAAAAATAGCTTAGTACTAAATCCTACTAAGTCTAAGTATATGGTATTAGGAACCAAAAAACAAGTGGCTGTTATACATAAGTGTCAGCCTAAAATCCTGGTGATGAATGAACCAATTGAATGTGTATCTGAAGCTCGGAACCTTGGTATACTATTTGACTCGCACCTCCATTTCGAAAATCATGTCTTGGAGGTTGTCCGTAACTGCTTTTATCGGCTTAAGTTGTTGTATCAAGTCCGCCCCTTCCTGAGCGTCGACATTAGAATAAGATTATGTGAGACGTTAGTTCTATCAAGGCTAAATTATGCAGACACTGTATATGGTCCTTGCCTGTTATCCAAGACAAATAAGTTAATCCAGCGTGTCCAAAATGCATGTGCCCGATTTTGTTTTCAAATACCACCGCGAAGTCATGTCACGCCTTATTTGAATCAGGCGAACCTAATGAAGATGTCATCTCGTAGAACATTGCATCTTGCTACTCTACTGTTTGGTATTATAAGTACGAACGAACCCAGCTATCTCTTTGACAAACTTTCATGGAACCAAGGCAGGTATGGTAGCAGACGCTCCGTTCCGCAATTAAGTATGCCACGTCATAGGTCTGCTGCATTCCGCGGAAGTTTTAAGTTTGCGGCGTCCCGGTGCTGGAATGATCTGCCTCCGCCAATTCGTGCCTTGAACAATGTAAAAACGTTTAGTATACACCTAAAAACTTACCTTTTAAAAATGCAATTACTCATATAATTCCACTCACATACCTTAGGTTATGCACGCGCTTTCTTGACGTGAGGCTAGATATAACCCCATTTGGGTCGCCGCCTACTTTCTATTCCAATAGAGATATATAACTTGTTCTTTATTGTAAGTTATATTTATTTTCTAAATCAAATCCCAATATTTGCCAACATTGCCACGTAATCATAGATATTTTTTACAACTACCAATTTTTTTTTTTTTTTTTTTTCCATTCATTCATTCATTGAAAAGAGATGTTGCCTACTGCTCTTCTTCTTCTTATTTTTAGTTTGGCAACTAAGCTCAAATTAGTGCTCATTTCTGCCAGTGTCGAAGTATTCGGCCCGTACGCTACATATTTTTAAAATGTAATTATGTTCTATGTTTTATTTTTTATTTTTGTGGTTGTACATTATTGTTATTCTGATTTTTTTAATGTTTCTATTATTTAACTACTTTTGTTTTTCTTCTTAATTTGTTTTTATTTTTTTAATTATTTTTTATTTTAAGTTACGTTGTTCGTGACGTCACCTATGGCAGCGACTGAAAATCAGTGCTGTAGCCCTGTACTGGGCTTGCAGTCTACAACTGAGTCGCTGTCCATTTTTGATGTCACACAACACAATTTATTATTACTTTTATTTTCTTTTTTACTGTCTTCTGTGTATGTTATATGTAACAGTGTATGTAATTGTGTTGTGTAACTGTCAAAATAAATGTTTTTTCTTTCTTTCTTTCTTTCTTTCTTATATGATAATTATTGTTATTCATACCATTTCCAACTAAAAAAGCAACATATTTCGATTAAGTCCACGAGATCTTTAAAAATACTATCAAAATCTTCTAAAGTCGAAGTCAAAGCCATTCATTCAATTTAGGCCCTAGAAGGGCACTTATGACGCTCACATTTACTGAAGTTACCACCGGGTCGGAACTCGGCCATTCAACATTTAATTCAAAATTATGTTAACAATTTTAGAGTTAATTTAGTATCTCTACTATACCACTGTCTTTTAATAACATCGCAATTGAAAATATTAATAATCAAATGAGCATCTGCAAACCTTTTTATGTACATTCGATCACAACATTGATATATCAAATGTTAATAATATAGAACCAAATACGGGTACTCAAAACAACTCGGTGGTAGGCATGCCTTTCATGGCTGCTCTACGAGAGCCAATCAATAACATATCGGAGTGTTGGGCACAGTGAGTTCGGGCTTCAAGGCAAACTACACGAAACCGACTAATGAGAGATAAATGGATTAAATCGACGAGGAAGTATCGTGCCCGATTCGTCCTAGCAAGCCCTTGTTAGCAACACACAGACATGCGTACTAACATGCACACGAGCACCAACACACAGACACGTTGAGGAATATGGCCATGAGATAACTGACATCACAACAAGGTCCCGCCGATTGATACCGATAGCAGAATAAGCGTTCATTATTGTATTAAATTTTTTTTTTTTTTTTTTATACCACTTAGGTGGCAAACAAGCATACGGCCCGCCTGATGGTAAGCGGTTACCGTAGCCTATGGACGCTTGCAACACCAGGGGTATCACGCGCGCGTTGCCGACCCAACGATAATATAATTCGAGTTTAGTAAAAATACTGGCGCAGTCTAAACGCTTAGAACTAAAATAAATAAAGTTTTTCATCGCTTCTTTGTAACATGTTATCTAATACAAAATCCTTGAACTTTAACATTTGTATAATAAGATTGAAATCTTGCATTTCGTTACTTTGTATAGTAAATTAATTTCAAAATAAATAATAAATCTTATATTTACTCATATAAGTATGACATCATTAATTAAAATATGCATTGGATTATAACAATAATGATAAATAACTTATGTAATCGAAATATGTTAAAATATACTTATTTACATAGATATCGTTTTCCCGAGTTTCTTGCCGGATTCTTCTCAGTTGAAGGCCGGGTTCCGACCCGGTGGTAACTTCAGTAAATGTGAGCTTCATAAGTGCCCTTCTGGGGCTTAAATTGAATAAATGGCTTTAACTTTGACATACCAATATTATAAAAGCGAATGTGTGTCTGTTTGATAATGACTATGCTATCTAACTTATTTAACGAAATTTGTCAGATGGGTAGCTTGGACCACATAATATTAATTATTTTATTATTAAGGTTGTCTGGAAGAGATCGCTTCTTAGCGATAAGACAGCCTATTGTACAGTAATTTTTTATTTTTTTTTATTTTTATACTTTGTTAAATACTTTTTGTACAATAAAGAGTTATCTATCTATCTATCTATTATTCATAAGTACTATACTTACATGTATAGGATACAAATACAAAATATTAGTTAAATCATTCCAACATAAAAAAATATACTATAAACATTATTTCTTTAGCCCAAAAAGTCTTCACAACCCAATCATACCAAAAGTGAACAGTTTTTAATTGCGACAAACGTTACTCTGTAAACAATATAAAATATTTTTAATAAAACTTTACATTCGCATGCTGACGGTACATCCACGTGCATCACGCATGCTGCGTAACATATAGTAATGACAGTGTTTGTCTCAACCACCGCGACAGCCGGCGCGGGCGCAGGCGGCCTTCGCAGCCGGAGTGCCGATGAATATTTTTAACTTAGAGGGCCCACGCACCGCATTTTATTTAAACATTATTCATACATTCAAAATGACTATCAGTTAATTTTTACGCAAGGACGAATATAATCGTATTTATCTAAAAAAAAAACAATTAAAAATAAACTAAATTAAATTCATTGTTATAAAGTGTACAGGATAAATAACAATAAATTACATTCCACCTTGCCCTTTTATAATTAGATATAAAGAAGTTCCACTATTAAACATATCAAATAATTAAAATTCAAGGCAGCGGAAGGTCTCAACAGGACGGTGTTGTGTTGCCAACAAATTGTATAATTTTGTATGGATAAACAATGAAACATGATTATCTAGTAATTTAATTGTTTACATATTTACAATTAGTTTACTGTGGACTTAGCATGCGGGTTTCCAAGTATGACATTGAAGGACTTACAATAATGCTATTATTAGTATGTATTATAATTTAATGCAAAAGTAGTATTATGTACTTCTGTGTAACACATTTTAGGATAAAATAATTGTCGATTTTTTTTATTCATTCTTAATGTTTTAGTCTTAGTTATAAAATACAAAAAAATAACTATAAAATTAATGTTCTTTTTTACATTTTGCTACCACTTTTACTGCTATCCCTACTGCAGTTGCACCGCTGAGCCAATAATAGCTGCTATGCAACTGTGACGCACAGACGTACTAGCAGACCGGCGCGGGCGCGCACGGCACCGACCTGCAAGGCTCTTCCTAGACATTAGTGACTCAACTCACTACTCAGACTGCAGAATTATTTTCGCTTAACATGATCCGAATATCAAGAGAGGTAGAGCAATTTTTCGCTCAAAGAGCAGACTGATTAGTATGGTACCTCCGCCATGAATACCGCAGCCAAATAACCTAATTTCGTGTTCCTGTCAGAGGTCATCGGTGCGGGAAGGTTTTGTAACGCGTGAGTGAAGCCCGGGCTACGGTAACCGCTTATCATTAGGCGGGCCGTACCTTGTTTTCCGAATTAGTATTACAAAAACCTATTGAAAGCCATCGTAGTTAGCTAAACATAAGTCTTAACTCAATCAGGCAGGAGAAATATACCAATTAAACTCTCTACAGATAGTTCTTACACCTATGTATTCTGATTTTCGTAGTTCTAATAGATAATTCAGTTCAGAAAACAATACATTATAATGTATATTCACAATTCTACCTATGACTATATTTAGTGAAGTCTGAGTAGACTGACGCAGCCCTTAATGACTTTTTTATAGTTACCATGGAAATATTTAATGAGTCAGTCTCGCACAAAGGATAATGACATCGAGAAACAAGTCGGAAAAGCCACTCGCTACTGTATCCTTGGATAGCTGAGGGTAGATCCTTATCAGAATACATAATTGAGTCATATTTAAATGCCTACATGTCATTTGACTTGCAATTACTCGGGATACGAACCATTTCTGGATGCCTTCCTTGATGGTACGGTTGATCTAAAAATAACTCCTAGTGCTGAATTGAATTGATTGCCGGCCCTTCTAAGCAAAAGTAACCTTCCGAACCGTGCGTCTGACAATTGGTTGCCTGAAAAGCCAATTTAAAAAAAAAGACAAGGTATCGAACTTTCAGGTTCTCGTTTCAGTTCAAAGTAACGGCATTTTAATCATGTCCTGCATCAGTTGCTAGCACTGTTTCCAATTTCGGGTAGGCACCAATGATATTTTAATATAAATATCGGGCTAGCCCGCAATGACCGAGAAGACGCATCATAGCAGCGAGCAAATAAAGGCTTCTCAAACAACTTTTTACAAATAGATTTTCTGCTTTCTTAGCGTAAGCTTTGCGACATTAAGCATCCAAATCGCGCATTATGAACATGACCATCTTAAAATATAATTGGTCAGTGATATATGCATGGCTTTTCTACCCAACCCTTCTCTCACGTGATTCACTCCTTTCTCACATCTATCAACACTGTGTCATCCCGGAAGAACACATTATGGACTGAAGTGCAATATGATAAATGATAATCTTGTCATTTCGGACATCATAATATTGCCATAACAAACTAGTTACAACTGCTTCATTATTTAACTAGTCGGTGGTGTTGTTAATTGGCAGATAGCATTATAATGATTGTTTATGCATCCGTTACCTGGCTGTTAAAGGTCGCGTCTTAAGCTACGTCGTTAGTGATTTACATATGGACACGTTGCATTAAAATTAAACAGCTGTGTTGATTTTCTGCAGGATTATACTGGAGATCCTTTTCCGCATTCTGTTATAAATCCTTGCAAATGTGTTTTTAAACCTCCAATTCAGTTGTTACAACGCCACTTAATTTAGAAGCAAAGCACGTGCTAAGTGTATAAATTCGCGATTTTCCACGAAAAAGGTTTCGGCCGCTATTTTGTATAGTCCTGATATGAAGACCTCTTGGCTTCGAAATGGTGACTATGCGCATAATCATAATAAGATCACCACTTCGGTGACTCGGACTCGGTCAACAACGAACTCAATTCATGAAAATATCTTAAAAAAACAAACTTTGAAATGCAGATTTATCATTTGCAATATGCAGAACAACCATCTTAAACCTGTAAGGCCAACGAACCTACAAATTATCGAAAGCAATTTGGGGCGTCAAGGAAGTCATCAAGCTCCAGAACCAACATAAAGCATATTCTAGCAATATCTAGAAAGGGCTTTGTTACTATTTCGACATTGGGCCGAGCCATCAGTCATCAAAGTGCGCTTGCGCAGGCAATAGTTCCGCCTTGGAGCAACGCCAACTCTCTACAAAGGATGCATTAAAGGGCCGCTGCGGTGGAATTATGACACCCTAATTTAAACATGGCCGAAATGTTTGGAATACCCTTTTACGCTGTTGCATTAGAATAATACTGATATAAAGTATATACTCTGTAAAAATCCTCTTTAAATAACTGATTATGTGTTCTGTATATCAACGAACTCAATCTTCTGAGAAAGTGTTTTACCATAAACATGATTTGTTCATGAGTCAATATGAGCCAGACGTAAATCATTTCATGACAAATTCACACATATTTATGCGAGTTTTTTTTTGGCAATGCTTCAACGCATGGTTTGCAAAACTTGTACATACCTTTAACCTAAGTCTCTGCTCGACGCATTCTCTTAAAGCGCCAAGAGGACCGTCTATGGTGCCAATACGGGTTAATACATTTCTGACCTTCCACTCTCTTTTCGATGGTGCTAAGGCTGGAAAAGAAAAAAGATGTTAGAAACCAAAGAACTAATACAACATTCTATGTAGTAACACTGTGGTCTTACTCTCTTGTTGGTGGGGAGTTAAATGGGCTGTCAGACGGCAGAGGGGTGATAAGCTTCACCACAGAACAACGGTTCGCTTCATCGTTTCTTAAACGAACAGCAATGGAGTGGAATTCTCTTCCGGGGTCTGTTTCCCTACACCTATAACCTAGATGTATTCAAGGCCAGAGTAAGGCTTTTTCTGGGTAAGCGTGCTACATCCTTAGCCTCGTCATAACTCCTCATGGGGTCAGTCGAAGGTCATACGTTAATTTAAAAAAAAATACCAAGGCAATTACCAGTGTATAACCGACCTTTACGAAGCCTAGGAAGCATCCTGATCAGCCCGACCATGAACATCAACTTTTTTAATACTCTTTGCTTGTAGTTTCTCAATGGACAAGCATAGAGGTTTAAGGTCCATTTGGAGCGACCTAAATGAAACTGTGACCTAAAGACGATCAGTAAGAGTTGTAATTTCGCATCATAAAATAACAAAGGCCCAAAGGAAGAGTCAACGCACTCCGGCCTGTGTTATCAGCTCGGCACAGTTATCACACCTGTTAAAATACAGCCATGAGTTACACTTGCGTCTTTGTGCCTTGTTTACTATTGTACCTTCGTGCGTGAAAAGCCATACTATGGAAGGCGCCGGCGCATACGCGATTGGAGGCAGGTGCATCTTGCTAAAGAATATTAGACAGTAATACGGAATTATTTTGCGAAAAAGGGTTGTTCAAATGACATAGGCTTATTTGAAATCGTGAAATTATAATTTTCGCATTAAAAAAAAATGCGAAATAAATTAGTATCTATCTACATGCTATATCTACCCTTTCTAATGGTACCTAACATAATTGTAAGAATAGCTGATATGGGCGAAGCAAATAAATGATGTAATGTTACTCAGTAAATCTGTCTATCTGTTGCGGAGTTAGCGATCTAAAAATAGAAACTAAATGAAAACAAGAGCGGCTTGATGAGTTAACATGTTCTTCATTTGAGTTGATAAAGACCGACATACAGTCCATTTGATTTATTAATTATTCATTTTACAATAAATGATAATGTTTGCGACATTTCGATAATTAACTAAGCCTAAAAATAACTAAGACATCGCAATTATATTTCTGGCATCTACTAACTTTATACGATGAAAATATGCTATCATAGAGAGAAGAATATAACTTTAAATTTTCAATTGTCACCGTTTATTACATCGAGAAAGTGGTTTTATCGATTTGATAATAAAACATAGAGTATAAAGACCATAAGTTATCATCAATACAGATTAAAAACAACAACGTAAACTAACGATAAATCTATGCGGCTCTCGGGGCCGAGCCGAGGTACCAGGGCGGCATGGCCCGCATGCGGTCGCCGATCGCGAATTACTTTCACTCGACTATCCCCGGGCGCTGACCGCGCGGCTGGGGTCGTCGCCCGCGAGCCGAGCGCGGGAAACGCCACCCGCCATCATGCCATTCAGAAAAGCGCGCCATGTTTACACAGATGCGCACCGAAACGCGTTCCGTTGCATCACTTCCGTTTGCGTTCCGTTCCACGATGCGTTCCGATTTAGTTTTATGAGTTTTAACAAATTAGCTTACGTCATTTATTATTGTGAATTTTCCGCTAATTTCAAAGGAAAATTTTGTATCGAGATAAGTTATTTACAAAATATGTTAACTATTATATTAAAACAGATAAGATAAATATCCCGCTTCAGATTGGATAAATATTGCGATAATGAAGATACACAATTCAGAGTGTATAACTTTCTGGCCTTAGTGACACGGCGAATTAACAATGAATGACAATATTAATAGCCATTGTACGCTACTAAAATAGCTAACATACATAATAATATGTGTAAATAAATGATTATGACAATGTGATAGTATTGACGAGTGACGGGTGCGCAAGCGCATATGCGCGCTCGTGGCTTAGCGTGATAACACACACGCAACTATTTGTTATCTTACTCCATAAATTCGCCGTAAACATACCTAACTATAATTTTCTTAGAAGATTTGATATATTGAACGTAAAAACCACACAAAAAATACCTTGCAATGTCATTTTAAACGATTTTATTCAAGATTTATGAGATTATTTATTGTTCATAATGCAAAACATCATCGTTTTAAGTTTTTCATTGCATCACTTTTTCCTAACGGCGTTCTAAACTAAAATGACTTGAATTTTTCACTGTAAAATGAACATTCGTGTGTTGAATAAGAAAGATGACAATAATTTCATCGTAGGTATTTTATTCACAAACGTAACATAACTTCAGGCATAACTTTTTTCCATAATAAGACTTTTATTCTTTTACATTTTCTCGTCAAAAAACAACGTTCAAAGAACTGTTAATTGATATTAACTTTTTTTATCTTATTCTGATGGGTATACAATTAAAGGCAACTAGATTTACCGAACACCTTGATGAAGGCTTGATAATTTCCTCTCAAGATACAAAAATAATAGCTATTACGACCCGAAACGCAACTTTTCAAGATAACATTTCTTCGGACGCGAATCTCTGGATGGGATGTCAACGACCGATGCTCCAGGGTGCGAGCGAGAGGGCAACAGTATCTCACTCATGTGGAAAGCGGTTATGCAACAATCGTACACGCGAAAGTCTAACCTAACACTGTAATGTCTAAGATTGCAATGTATCTAGATTACATGATAGTAATATGTTAAATCGTGCAAGAATTCTCGCAGACACTCTTGTCTCGAGTGGTTTTCGATCGAGATTTGGATCTTTCGCCTCGTTCTTGCCTATTTACATGGAGCTGTGTCCAACTTTCATCAGACAGTGATAAAATATACTTCTTAATCTAACTCCAATAGTCAGGATACTAAAATGTACAGTACATTTCGTATTATATTGCGATTCCGTGCATTGAAATGGAAAATAGCAAGTTGTATATTTCATTCAACATAACTGTAAAACGGTTAAACTTGGTGCATCCGCGGTAGTAGGATGCGACATAGATCTATAGATAATACGAAGACGAGCTAAATACAAAAAAAAAATGAGTGTCTTCCAATGTTGAGATTACAGTTGCCGGCAAGTAACTTGAGCAGAATCGTTTAGACTGAAAGCCATATTACATATGCTAAAAACTGAAAATTTTAAGCCAAAACGTGGTCAAGTTACGTGCCGAAGGGTGTACTGTACACCAGCAACATATTTTTTTTTTGTATACCACTTATGTGGAAAACAAGCATACGGCCCGTCTGATGGTCAGCGGTTACCGTAGCCTATGCACGCTTGCAACACCAGGGGTATCACGCGCGCGTTGCCGACCCTGCAGAAATCTTTTTGAAGAACCCCATGCTATACTACTTTATAAGCTGCGCATAATTAATCACATGGAAAATAGCCGTTTCTGATCTTGTTTCGATGGACACATTTTTTGATCCGGGGTTCTAACAAGTATCAAGTACTGTTGCCAATCCATTACTCTTTTATTGTGCGAACCTAGTGCGAACCCTGCCATGATTCTATCAAGCTACCTATTTTAAAAATATACAATGTTTAGTGAGCCTAGAATTATAAATAATTATTTTATTTACTGTACACACTTTCTAAGATAAACTCATTAGATGTAATTGCGCATGATTGTCTCAAATGGTGTGCAAATTGCAAAACAATATGGCGTCCGTAATTAAACATAGATATAATCTAACGACCGGCTTTAGGTTTAACTATTGCACAAAAGAAGCCAATAATAACCAATAAGGAGTTTACGAGCCAGCTGCGTATTTAGTCTATGGTTGCGTATCGTGGCCGGCCGCTTTCCAGTGCCATTTTTGTCAATTTGGCGGGAAAATAATTGGTGATTCTATCACGCGATCGCGTGCCCGCGCCAATATACCAAGTTAGTCACGAGAGTTTAGAAAATGATAGGGTTTCATGACTTACTATCGATATCAATCTAGACTCAGACATTTCCGTCTACTTGAAACTTGTGAATATTAATTGAGAGTAAATAGCTGTCTTATTTGCCTTTATCATTCATTCAGAACGAGGGCAAACTGACGATAAAAATTTGCAAATACTCTTGACACAAAAATTCGAACATATAAACTAGCAAATCATAACAAAAAAAATAAGAGCGCTAAAGACCATTAAGATGGACAATCATACAATACTTATTATTATAATAATAATAATTTATTTATAAGAAACACACATATATAAACAGCTATACAAGATTAATGCACACAAGAGTCATGTATGTATTTGTATACACAAACGTTGAACACTGACACCCAAGCTAGGCAAGAGCCTGTATTATGGGGGACAGGATTCGGTCAATGTATTAAAAACATACAATGAATAAATTACAAAAAACGTGTCTGACGCTGCATAGAACTAACAAACATGGATATTATTGATGTTAAGATTGTTTATTTTGAGGTCACATCATCAAAACTCATTACCCCTCAATACAGTGATATCATATGTTACTATCTGTCACAAAACATCAACTCAGCACGCAATATTTACAAGGAATAATCGAGCAATACCAAATTTTAAATCTGGAGGCAAATCTGCGCAGTCAATGCTGATTTGCCTCCGGTTATATTATCGCCCTGCTAGCCATGAAGTTTTACAACTCTAGAAGCTAGTATTCTGGTTAACAAATCAAGGAGAAAAAAACCGGCCAAGTGCGAGTCAGACTCGCGCACCGAGGGTTCCGTACAAACCTGTAGGTATATAAGTAAATGGTAGTATAGACCTGAGTATTTGATATTAATTTCAATTTATGACCTATTAAAAAAAAACTACTTACTAGATCTCGTTCAAACCAATTTTCGGTGGAAGTTTGCACCGTAATGTACATCATATATTTTTTATAGATTTATCATTCTCTTATTTTAGAAGTTACAGGGGGGGGGACACAAATTTTACCACTTTGGAAGTGTCTCTCGCGCAAACTATTCAGTTTAGAAAAAAATGATATTAGAAACCTCAATATCATTTTTGAAGACCTATCCATAGACACCCCACACTTATGGGTTTGATGAAAAAAAAAATTTTTAGTTTCAGTTCTAAGTATGGGGAACCACCAAAATTTATTGTTTTTTTTCTATTTTTGTGTAAAAATCTTAATGCGGTTCACAGAATCCATCAACTTACCAAGTTTCAACATTATAGTTCTTATAGTTTCGGAAATAAATGGCTGTGACATACACGGACAGACAGACAGACAGACAGACAGACAGACAGACAGACAGACAGACAGACAGACAGACATGACGAATCTATAAGGGTTCCGTTTTTTGCCATTTGGCTACGGAACCCTAAAAAAAATAACAGACAGTTTATGTAAGCAAGGCCGTGTGCGGGGCACCGGGTCACGGGCGCCATGCAAATGAGCTGATGCTATTGTTGATGGCTAAGTCACTGACTACTGACCCGGGTTGACTTGTTCTACAGGCGATATGCCAAATAAAAGATATCAGGCTTCCATTTACCGTTTCGTAACATTAAAATAAATCATATAAATACTTTACATTAGACATTATCTTCAAAGCTAAATGAAACCAAGCAATATCGCAAAAGTAATAAAAGCAAAATTACTTGCCAATAAAAAGTAGAATTTCTATTCTCTTTAATAATATAATCTACTAGCTGTCCCCCGCGGTTTCACCCGCGTTCCCGGGATAAAAAGTCCTATGTCCTTCTCCATACCATAGGCTATCTGCATGCCAAATTTCATGATGATCCGTTGAGTAGTTGAGGCGTGAAGGCGTAACAAACAAATAAACTCACTTTCGCATTAATAATATTAGTTAGGATTCTCAGGCCTCTGCATGGAAATTCTACAATCCATTTTAAAATCTCATGACAATCAGCTTCTTTAGTTGATATCAAGAAATAAAGAAGAAGTAACGGTAAACGGTCAAAAGCAATGAAAATAGTCCAGCAGACTCCCACACGCATAAAACGGGGACCTGCCAAGAGAGGTCTCTAAACTAAGTCTAAACCCAGAATACAGATCAAATACATAAAGATATAAAAGTCAGGTTAGTCACCGAAGGTCAAAGCTACCGAAGGTACCACCTAAGTGTTATTGGCTAAAAAACCCTGAATTGGCAAAGGCTAAAGACATACAAATGCAACATGGGTGGGCCGAGATTATCCCGAGGCCGTGTTGGATCGGCGAGGACTGGGAGGTGGGGGTGGGGCGGGTCATCGGCCGCCGTTGACACAGAGCCGGTGCGTTCAACGCTCGGCCTAGACTGACCTCGTGTGGTGTGCGTGACCTAACCAAATGGGCAGGGTGAGTGCGTAAGGGTTTATTGGGAAATAAATGGTATGCGTAGTACTTGGTGACGTCATTCTGTATATCCATGTGTATCTAGGATGCGCCGTTTTATTTTATTGGAAGACCCGGAGCTGTTATTCAAGTTATTCGATTACTTGAGTCACATTTCGGAATAGAGGTTCGGAACTTCGGAACACGCTCAAAAATGTATATTTTATGCGAACTACCTTAATCTGGGGTACTTACGTTGAAGGTACCATGTTAAAGGATTTTTTTGCGGTTTTTGAAGCCTATTAAGTCACGGTTAAAAAATAACAATTGATTTCTATAATTATAAAATCTAGATCAGGCTTTGATTCTCAGTGTTAAGTTAGTTATTGCAGTAAATAAGATTTACAAATTGTGTATTTGTAGGGTAATGTTATTGTATATTACCATTGTAAAAAATATAGAAGAATTTTTGGTTTAAAAAAAATATGTAAAATTTGCCTAGTGCATATTTATGGTCCAACAGAAGCTATATCAGGAGTAAATAAATATTTGAAGTTGGTGCCTTGTTAATATGTATATCCAGAAATACATGACCTCATATCACAGAGTTACCAGTTTTGTATTACTATTACATGCCGCAATGCATAAGCATACTGTGACCAATTTACATGCATCTTATATAATTTAATTTGTATCTCATATACCATCTCATTTCATACATAGATTTAATTATACTACGGTATTGTTCTTAACACTTTTGTCATTCTTATTTTGAATTTTTAAGAAATTTGACAGATACTAATTAACCAATTGGCATCTAGTCCAGTGATGTCAATTATGGCAATCAGTTGACTCGCAGTTCATGGAATTCTATTTTTTCTATATGTATGTATGTACATAGGACATGCACACATCCTATCCATGAGCCAATGGATTAATGGAATTTCCCATTTCTCATCATCAGCCTATAATGTCCCACTGCTCAGCACAGGCCTCCTTTCACAAATCAGGATGAAAGGAAATGGGCACATACTCCACCACGCATGCCCACTGCGGATTGGTAGAGGGAAGCTAGTGGTCAACCTACTGTAAGTTTTCAAGCCGCCTAGAAGGCCTCCAACTAGCCTAACGACTATCACAATTAAGTGATAATCGAGACCAACGGCTTTACATGCCTACTGAAGCACGGAGACGCTTGATTTGAAATTCCACAAGGCGATCCCATTGCAGAATTGTTTTCATTACAAATTACATTAAACTGTACATTTATTTAAAACTAGCTTCTAGCCCAGTTTTACTTACAGTTCCAATGAAACATGTTTCCATGGGTGAAAAAGTAACATATATACTAAGATATTTTATTTCTATATATATAGTTTCATACAAATCAGTATAAGTGTGATTAAACAAACATCCAAGTTCATATTAATGAAATAAGACCAAGATTATTTGCTTTTCCGACTTGAGAACACGGGAACTTCAATCTCCAGCCAGCCATACACTTGACCCCTAAAGCCAACAAATAAGCCACAACTAATTATACTTGGTTCTAAGCAAGCGGTTAACATACGGTCAGTAACTTCTGCTCATATACCAGGTTTTTGTTTAAAAAAGTAGCTGTGTCGTTTCTCACCCACTCTCCCGGGATAAATACTCATCTCCAGATTACAAGCAAATCTATGTATAGAATGTATGCCATTAATTATATTGTAGTGTATAAGAAGGTACAAAGTTAGGAGCATTTTCAAATTTATTATAAAAGTTTTAACAATATTGATTTAATACGGCCAAATATTTCGATTCATCAAATCAAGTAGCAATTGAATATCTTAGTAAGAATGAACTAGTTTACATTGACTAAATAAATATAATTAAATAAGTAAATTAAATGGTGAAAGGAACTTTTCGACATACATAAACAAAAACATAACCTCAAAACCTTACCTTCATACTTAGCAAAGCGCTGCTTATTCTTTTCCTCCAAGTCTTTCTCTTCCTGTATTTTTTTCTGTTCTTTCTCTTCCTCTCGCTTTTTAATAAGTTCTTTAAACCCAACAGGGATAATTTCTACGTTCTTTTGCGCTGTTTCGTACTGCTGTACGTTTTCGTACAGTGGCGCATTTGTCACAGGTATTTTTACCCTATCCGAATATAAAACTTTTAACGGATTAAAATTAGAACCACAAGCACTTATTTCTGACTCTGATGCGGAGGAATCCGATTTATGTTCTGCGGACATCACGAAAGAAGAATATTGTGATATTTTAACATTTCTCGAACCAAAACATTGAGTTGAGCCACAGATTATAAATGACATACGAACCAAGTAACGTTTCGTTCTACGGAGTTTGTGTGTATTGTTTCATAACATTTTATTAAATATACTTACTTTATTAATAAGCTTTAGTTTCGCTTTAAACTATTAAAAAATAATAAAATATTGACCATTTTATCTAAATTAGTACCATTATATATTATTTTTCTAAAAAATTAAAACAAAACTCAGACACCAAATAACTTAAACTAAATAATATAAATAAATATAATTTCAAAATAATGTTTTAGATTGAAAACTACAAGATTTATTTAAAAACACGAATCAAAAATTTTGTATTTGCAATTCGTTTCACTCAATTAATCGTGGAACGCGGAATTAAAAGCCTATTTTATTTGGTAAATTTTATTTTAACAAAAAACAACCTCGATGATAATATAATAATAAAATTGCATGTTTTCTTGCAATATATGTTGAAGGTTCTTCCTCTAACTGTAATGATTATACCTATTTTAATTACGATTCAATAATATGATTGTTGATTGGTGGAACAAAAATTTATATTTACCTAGGACCTAATATTAAACTATTTAGTAGGTAGTAAAAAGTAGGTGATACATAGGCAACATTACTTCTGGCAACCAATACTTAAATTGAAACAATATTTAGATTATTGAACAAAATAATAATTATGTTATTTACAATATCGAACAGATTACATAAATAAAATCTTCCAGTAGTAAAACAAATGTTGTGTAAACAAGACATTAGCAAGTTCGAGTTCGTCATCAATTACGCCGACTGAATGCAAGGTCATCAGAGCAATATGCAATAGGAAGTAAACGATTCAAGGTTGCGCTTCACTGAAGTCTATTAATCTTTCAATAGGCAATTCAATACAAAGGAAAATTTATCATACAATTTTTATTGGAGTGAAAAATAAAATTACCTACTTACCAACGAAATAGTTATTATGAGCCTAGGAATTAGTGCGCCCAATATAATAAAGTTCTACAATAAACTCGAATTTAGAAAAAGTTATAAGTAGTTTTGCTACTTGACACAAGATAGCGCCACTTGTACTATTCAAGATGAAAGTTTGTAAACTCATGAAAGTTATCACTTTATTATTTAATAAAAACATTATATAAACATACCTAACTTAAACTTAAAAACCTAATTTAAAATAAATAAATATCCTTGAAAAATTCTCACACACTGCCAACTGACCCTAAATTAAGCAAAGCTTGTAGCTAAACTTTTTTATATATATTAATATATTCACTCAGACCTCAGACACGTATCAAAAAGCCACACTATTAATGCACACCTGACTTTTTGTACATTCAAAGATTATTCCTAAATATATTTATAACGAATTACATGCGACAAATTCCAAAGAAAGTGCACTAGGAAGAGCTTAGAAAACAAAAGTACATAATGTATTTTTTTACACATCACACGTACAGCAATTATAGTGAAAGAGCGAGCGCCAAAGCATTGTTAGACGTTTTTACAAGCATACGCTATGTATTCTGCCTTTCTTTGTTTCATAGGTGCATGCGCAGCCTTCCGCGCATTGTGATATTTTCTGCATTACATCGCATAATATGATTACAGCTCTATTTTACGACTGTTACGTTATTAAGTATTAATATTTTTTGTTCGCTTCTTCATTGTTATTTCGTTTTGTCCATTACATCGTAATGTTATAATATCGGAAGTGTAAAAAGTAAAATGTTGATTGGAAAATTTAGAAATTTAAAAATGGCATCATTTATTATTCTATTTTATAATTGCGTTGTATGCACTTTTATAAGGAAATATACTTATTATACAAAAAAGTACGATATATCATTGGCTGTAATTAATTAATATGCATTATTTTACTGACCGACAAATGGGCTGATTTTCACGTGTGTAAATATGAAATTTAAATAACGAGATGCATATCCGGACTTTTTTCAGTCTGCCTCTACTTTTACGGCCAACTACCTCATGTTGAATAGTGTAATACTATAATATAAATTCTCATTATACCATGTTTAATTATTTTTTTGTTTTGTCCACAGAGCAGCAGTGTGCGCGGTGGGTAAGCAGCGCGCTGCCTCTATGCTGTGTCGACGCAGATTTGATATACACCGGGACGTCGCCAGGTGAACCCGGCGCATTGTCGCTTCATACTAAACGAACTTTATATTTATCTGTATATAGATAACTCAATGTAACGTAAGTTTTATAAAAATCATTAGGTTCAACATTCTTGTTTTGTAATAAATACGTCTTTGACAATTAACTTTTAAAATTGTTTGTCTTTAACTTACGATTTATTTTAGGTAAATTTATTTTTAATTTAGTCACCGTACTACCTTTTTAGTACCTATATCGCCATTTTATAAAATACAATTTTGAAGAATTTTAAAATTGCGGTACACCAGCCTCTATAGTTAAATTCATTGTTTGGTAGTGATCAGTAAATTATATAGTAATTTCAAGTCTGATTTACCACTTCCAATTTGATATCCCACATCTTGGTCATATGACGTCGTGGAATAAAATGCAGGTTGGTATATTATTTCTTTATTTTGAGAAGTATATCCAGTATAATTTTAAATATTTTTTTAAAAAAAATAAAGAATTGTCACATATTTATCTAGTAGGTAGACATTGTAACTCATATTTGTGTGATTACTCTTAAAGACGTGAAAGCCTACGCTCTGCATTTTGACAGGTCGCTGCTGAAGAGAAGTGGAATACGAGGGGTGAGGTAACCTGGCCGGGAGAAGGAGGCTGAGACAGTCAAACAAGCAACCAACGACGCCCAACTGCAACCAGCGGCGTAGTAACAAACCGTCATGTGTTCCCTCGTAACTAAGTACCTAAACTTCGCGTAAAATTAATATCTACATCGAATAATGTACGATCCGTCCAAAACTTTGCCAAACATTTTGAACGAATTTAGTAGTTTATATACATTTTTTGACTATTTATATAGAGTATAGTTCGCGGGTGTGTGCGCGAGTGTTAAAGTGTGGACAACGCCACCTGGCGTGATCTAGACGCGACATCGTGGCGGGGACGCATGCGCCGTCGGGACCGGCGCTGGCGATGCCATTTATTGAAGACGAATGGTGGTCTGCGGAGAATGAGGGCAGGATGGTCGACCTCTCCAATTGCCTACAGGTAATCATTTCTATCTTTATTCTAATAAAAACATTAAATGAAACGATGTCTTATTATAAAAAGATCTTATAGCGGAAAGTGATCTACAATAACAGTCTAAAGGGTAAACCGTTCTAAATTTATTTTATTTTTATACATTTTTGAATCAACTGACGCCATCTATTGTTGAGTAGCACAGTACAAATCTAAAATTTCTTTTACCAGTTTTAACCGTTGGCGCTGTAAACTTATATCACCTTACAATCGTGTTTCACACGATTTGCATTAACTATTTATAAGGACACTTCTATACTGTAATTTAAAAATACTAGCAAAAAATACATAGTTATTACTAGCACCAGTAGCACCATAGTTTCTTTAGCTTTGTTTGTTTATTTATTTATTCAGAATCCATACGAATGGCCTTTAGCATTTCCTAAACATCTTTAAAATATTTTAAGTTCGGATAGGTTTTGACTATCTCTGCAATGATCTGGCGGTTGTGTGATATGCAACTGGGTTAGTGATTATATCGTGTAATCCAAGTAAAGAATATGAATATGATGTGGCAAAAAGTGGTATTGCAGTGCTGTGGTTCCCTCACGATGTGTATCACACACGAATATCTTAAAAAGAGCTATAAAACTAGTGGCTATGTGAACTGTAGACCTCCTACTAAAAAGAGATCGGTTGAGAAATGCGACCTGCAGAGGACAGCCGGTTAAATCCACCGGGTATGAGATATGAAAGCATTTTTGTCCAAGCTGGGACGCTCGCTCAGTCAATTACATGTTGTAAAAAAAAATGTTAGAACACTTGTTTAACAGATGTATGGTAAGTTTCAGGACGCGGTAGTCGCCGCTGGTGGGCAGGCGGCCGCTCAGCTGCATCAGATGGCGACGTCGCTCGGGGAGCTCTCGCAGGCGGAGCTCTCCAACATCGTCGGAGGCCTCACGCTCGAGGCCGACGGCTCCGAGGCCGCCGACCCTGACGACATCCTCAAGCAGCTAGGAGAGACCGCCTTCGATAACTTCGACACCTTCTTCACTGATCTGACGAATGCTACCGCGTCTTCAGTACCACCAGTTGAGATTAAGGTAAACCTTAGGTTTTATTTAATTATTTGAACTAGTGATCCAATAATTGGAATGTTTTACAAAAAACTTAAACCGACTTCAAAGTACACTAAGAAGTAATCAAATCCTGATCTGGTGACGATGGGACCAAACGGGAAGTATACCCTTCTAGACAAAAAAAAGTTTTTCCAAATCGGTTAATAAATGAGGTAACAAACATAAAAAGAAATACAATCGTATTGAGGACCTCCTCCTTTTTTGAAGTCTGTTAAAAAGTGGTCGAAATTCCCTAATTCATTAAATATTAAAGCTTGAAGAAAAGTTCTTGTATTATTATTTTTTCATGTTGTGTAACAATAAACCGCTATCTATCTATCTCCGAAGGGGTCCGAAGATTTCTCTTTACAAATTTAAACAGCGGTTTTTGTAGGAGGACTGTATTGAACATCATAAACAACAGCCCATGCCATATGTGCCACAGGCCTATGTTCAGCAGTGGACATCCTTATGCTGAAATGATGAACCAACAAACTGTTGTTTATGGTGACTTTTTAACATGTATTTTCCTAAATCGGTTCAATCATCCAAGAAACAGACATTAAATTACATACCTATATGAACCCGTGTGGTATAAAAAAAATTGAGCATTTTTTTTATATACAACTTAGTCGGTAAACAAGCATACGGCCCACCTGATGGTAAGCGGTTACCGTAGCCATATGGACGCTTGCAACACAAGAAGCATCGCTCACGCGTTACCGACCTTTCCCCCCTCCCCTATGAGCTCTGGCGACCATACTCACGAGCAGGAACACAACTTTACACAACATAAAGTTATTTGGCTGCGGTATTCTGTAAGATACTTCCCCAGTCGAGCTGCTCTTTGAGCGAATAAACGCTACCCTCTACCTATCTTAAAAATGCATGATCACTAACATGAGTGCCACTTTTCATTCTTTAAATTCAATTCCCATATCATTTGCAGAAATATGTAGTAAGCCAATATAAATAATAACACATTCACAGATTCTAATGATGTCTCACTTTTAATTTCAGCAAGAAGAGAACAACAACATTTCATCGCCAGCGTCCAGTAGTCAGCTACAAGGCTACTACCAACAAAACAATCAACTATCAATACCTAACAACGGCCAACAGAGATTACAGCAACTGTTGAGATCTGGCACTAGTGCCATCAGCAACGCAGTGACAAATAACATCAACAATGGCCGATATAACATTGCTTCTGCCAACCCGTTGCTAGCTGAGAAACTTTCAGCGACAACTAGTGGCATCAAACAAGAACCAATAAGTTCGGATTACAGTGGAACGAGTATGAACTATGGGAACGCGTCGCCGATGCAGAGAGTGCCGAGCGGGAAGCCGCAAGTCCACGATGCTGGTGGAGGTAAAGGTAAGCTTATTTCTTTGACTAACAAAAAAGCGACATCTAGTTGATATGTTATGAACCGTCAGAAATTCAGCCGCAAAATACTTCTACAGTTTCTATACAAACCATGCATAACATAGTACAACATTTAAACTAGATGGCGCTTAAATAGGTTTCGGTTACTAACAAAGCTTATTAGTTCTGCTAGTCGATAAGAGGTGTCGCTAGGAGTAGGCAAATTCAGGTAGCAATAATATCGGTGCATCGGTCCCGTATGTTGCAGTTTTCTCTTCGCGCACAATCCACTTTCGATTTCCGCTCGAGGAAGTGCCGTCGATTTTCCTTTTGCGATTTGCCGCTTTTACCTCGTCTACGGTGATACATAAATGTGGGAAAGTTGTAATATAGGTACCTACCTGAGTACTAAGAAGTAGGTAGGTACTGCTTGAATGTAGGTACATACAAGAGAGGATTATTATTAATGATGATGAACTTATGTTATTATTTGAAATAACTTGTGACCATTTTTATTGCCTCGTTGGCAATTTTGACTTTATAATTTAAACATTTCTCCAATCTTACATGCAATTCCTACCAACCAGCCTTTATAAATTTTTTATGTTTCAATTTTTTTTTAAATATAGGTTTTAATGATAAATTCGGTGTTAATTTTACCCAGAACCAAATTACAAAATAAGAATCATTTTTGATCAAACTCCTTTTATTTTATTTTTTTATATAACCATCAACTATGGTCGCAAACAAGTATACGGCCCGCCTGATGGTAAGCGATTATCGCTTGCAACACCAGGGGTATCACTCCCTTCAGAAATCTTTTCACACCGTTTTTGAAGAACCCCATGATTTACTGTAGTATAATGTAAATCTAAAATCTAAAGCGTATTTCCTCAATAAACCAACCTACAAACTGCATTTTGCGTTTGCACTATGCCGGCCGGTGCAATAAACATGCTAACACAGTGGCGCCCCCACGCGGCCGGAAGCGAAAGCCCACTGAGCGTCAAACGAGCATTTCTAGCAGCTTTCCCTGCTGTGCATCAATATTATCTCCACTTCATCTAAACACGCCATTTTATCTTCTAATGATGCTAGAAAATATAATGACCAGCGCTGATATACACGAAATAATGTAGTATTATATTGAGACGACAAGTAGGTACTAGAGGGGAATTATAAAAGAATGTTTCAAGCGCTCTTTGTCAAATTATGAATTTGAACAACTTTATATCTAAATCGATTTTCTTAATTATATTATTTTTGTTAAAACTTTCAAAAAGTTTCGCAAATAATTGTAGCTATGATAAAAAGCAAACGAAATAAAAGCACATATAAGATGAGACATTATTTCAGTATTGGCCAATTTTGTCGGTCGATTTTCAATAAATTACAGAAGTTTGATTCTTAATTTGTATAGAATCCTTACGGGCCGGTTTGTGTGGAGTTCGTGGGATTATCACACGGGAAACACATTGATGTGTATGAAACTGTCTATTTTGAGCCATTAATGTGGTAAATAGGGTTGTCTGGTTTCCATAGTACAAAATCTGATAAATTTGGGATCCGGTAGCCGCGTTTGAAAAATGTCCCAGAAAAAAAACCTTTCATTTTACGAGGAAATTCAGTCGTAAATACCATACACCTGCACGCACGTGTCACCAAAAAACCAATAATATATCGAAAAAATCCGCTGCGTTTGAGGAAAAAAGTCAACAACTTAACGGTAGTGCCATGAGATCATTCCTGTGTTAATTAGAACACACTGTGTCGCGCAAAAACTGTATTTTTTTTGTAGAAAAAAGCTATAAAGAGAACCGCAAACTTTCAAGTACTTTTAATATTCCTAAGGGAAGCTCGCTTGAAAAAGCGGTCGGTGCTTCAAGAGATAAATTTGGCGAAAAAATTGTGTCATAAGTGGTTTTTTGTGAACTAGCAGAGACTGAATGTGCTAAATTCGTTGATATTTAGTTTATCATTGCAGTATAACGGACCTTTGGTTTTTAAGACTATTAATTTCAAGATCTGCGGGGTGGTTTGTTGCAATGAGTATCATTCATTTTCGAATTGAAATTGGTTCTATATAGCGGTTTCCTGATAACTTTTTTTATATTCTGGTAATAGAAAATGTAAACCATACGGAAATTGGACCATTTTCGATTTTGTAATATTTGTACCGATTATTAAGAGGGTGAACATGATCACAGATTCTCTTCTTCTTAGTCGTGCACTCTTGGCAGAGTGGTCGTGGGCATGGATTGTCCCTTTCGCGCATGACCGCTGCATTAGCAATGTTCCTCAATTTTTGTCTATTTGTGGCGTTTCGGGAACATTCGTACGTAATCCACGTACAGATTTCCTACATGCCTTTACCAATGTTATCGCTTCTCCGAAAGGTATAACATTACTAATATGTGTTTTAAAATGTATTATTATTTATTATGTATTACCTACGTATTATAGTAACGTAGGTAGGTAACCAATATTTACATTACAGCACTTAAAGCGACAACTAATAATTTAATTCAAATATAAGATTGTATTTTATACATATTTGTAATTAAAATAAACAATGCATTACTAACATAAGGAATATTATAAAATATTCCACTTCTTTTCACAATTATATACTATTATTTGTGATCTAAATCCACTATTTCATGGAATAATTAGGGAAACAATATTACCTATATTTCCTTGTAAATACCATCAAATTCTTAGTAGTCTATATGGAGCACCGTGTCAAGGTTGGGTGGTGTCATGGCATGCATCCTGACACTGTCATGACGTTACAAACATGAAATAAATTCTCAATATTATTTATTAAACTAGCGTAAGCCTCAAAGTAATTCGTTGGGTTTTCCTGTAGTACGAATTATTCAGTTAAGACTTCCACGGCGATGACTAAACGTGGGTTGTTTCAAATTATTTAAGATGGCGTGGACGTATAAAAAATAAGGACGGCGCACCGCCTTATAAAAATCAAAATCATTTATTTAAATAGACCTTTGCAGGCACTTATGAAAAGTCTGACTTTAATACTCTAATACCGGTTCGGTGCATTTGCTGAGAAGAGCCAGCAATAAACTCAGCAATTACTCTTTTCAAAACAAGCTTAGATTCATTACATAATATTTTGATTTTAGTCGCACTGAGAACAATTGCGAGCCCCGGCGCGGCGGCAAAATTATAAAGTAGACTGAATAAATATTTAATAAGTAAATAAATAGCAAACTTAAGCAGACCAGGGGGCCTACCACAAGCTCTTAAAACAAGGTTAAAATAACCTTATTTGTGCTTTGTCCTGTTTTGACGTTGGATGACAAAGAGGGACAAAAGTCAAATAAGGTTATTTTAACCTTGTTTTAAGAGCTTGTGGTAGGCCCCCAGCCCCCACAAGCAGCACATGTTCACAAGTATAATATATTATATATAAGAAAGTGAAGCACTATATTTCCTACGTATGTGTGAGTAAAATCAGTACTGGCCCAAGCGGGCACAAGTGATATTGATCCTTATTGTCACTATCGACGTCTCAATGCGGAATGACAACCAATCAGCTTACTATGGTATACATGTGAGTGTGAGGCTTGTATTTACGAGACGGCCCGGCTTACTTGGGGTGCAACACTTCGTATAAGGCGACACTCCGTCGTGTTTTTTTTATACGTCCATAGATGGCGTTCACCATCTTATCATAAAGCGAGTTGTCCCCCGCGATTTCATCCGCGTTCCCGGGATAGACAGTAGCCTATGCTACTCGGGATGATGTAGCTTTCTATTTGTGAAATAATTGTACGACTCCTTATTTATTTAGCTTTTATTTGCTATTTATTATTTAGCTTTAATACATTAGTATAGATAAATGTTGTCTCATGAATTTACAGTTCTCTCTTTCTTTCTTCATGTGATGAAACAAGCACGTCATTATCAAAATTTTATGTAATGTTAACCATTCCTTTAAAACTCGCCCACGGTATCAATCATGCAATTACATAAACTCCTCTCAGGTGGGTTGATTACCTGATGTGTCACTATGAACCGCTAGATGCATCCATTTAAGGCAATGATAGATATCAAATGGCATTTGAAAAAAAATAGCCAATATAGTCAGATTATCTTTTTTTTTACAAATGTAACCTTGCTGAGTTTCTTGTCTGTTCTTCTCAGTTGAAGGCCGTCTTCCAAACCGGTGGTAACTTCAGTAGCGTTGATTTAATAAATGGCTTTGACTTTGAAGGTCGTGGGTTCAATCCTACGAAGAGCTTGATATTTTAATGAAGGAAAACATCGTGAGGAAACCACGCTACCACATAAAAGTTGTTAAATCGCCAAGCATCATGTAACGGCAGCTGTTTTTGATAGCCAGTTCCATATAGGAAATGCAACCTTCCGAACCGGTATTAGAGTCAGACTGTTCATAAGTGCCTGCGAAGGTCTATTTGAAATAAATGATTTGATTTTGAATATGAATAGGCTTTGTGTGTCGATGTCGAACATATGTATATTTTTTTTGTTGTGATACCCGTTCTGTTAAGTATCTTTTACGAGCTAAATAAGCCATTTCGAATTCTGATCTAGCAACTATTGTCCTTTTTTTTTCTTTTTTTTTGTGATGATGTGGCCGAATGTGGTAAGCACACAAAGCCTAGAAAGAACTGGCTCTCAAGTGCAGCTGTCGGAATATACCGATAGGTGCTTGGCGAAAGATTTTCAACATGAGGGTGGTAGCCAGCCAGGCGGGTACTACAAAGTACCTTACCACCGTGCTATGGTTTCTTCACGTGTTTCCTTCACCGAAAGCTCAAACTCGTTGTAGGATTTGAACCGCAGCGCAGCGCAGTGTCTAGAGTTCCTTAAAATAATGAAGACATATGAAGAGATTTTCAAAATGTATCCAATAGGGCATCGCGGGTGCAGCCGCGGGACGGAGTGCTAGTCGCATCTAATGCCCTTGCCAGTCTTCATATAGATCCAAATGTGCATTATTTTAGACAATTGCATCCGCAAACTCGTCACGCAGTGCAGCGCGTGCGTCACAACACAACACAACATCACTTATGCGTGTGTGTGCGTGCGCAACCATGACCCCGTTTTCACTGCGCGAGCGCAAACAGTTCGCGTGTGTGCCGCTGTACGCACACAACGTGTGTGTGTGACATGTGCTTGTGTTATGTTATGTCACATAAGATGGAGCGTGCGCTTTGCGATGCGTGTAGAGCAGAACGGTCGGCAGTTGGCTCTACTTGCATTAGCTATAACATTTGGCAATAAACAAACCTCTCCAAACTAGTTGAGCTTATATTATCTTTTGTCTTTTAGGTTAACTCTAATACTGACTGCCTGATAGAGAAATAGAGATTTGAATTAAAAGGAAATATTCCTTGAGAACCATAGGGGGCACTGAGAAAGGATTTCCAGTAATTAAGCAACATGCGCGCCTTTCTAAATTAACTACCGCGCTTCCGAACCATTCAAACCCGGATAATCGTTAAGTAAACAACCATACAGTTCAAATGCAAGTAGAGCACGTATCGTAGCGTTGTTGGCGAACTATCGGGTCCACATCCTAGTGGTGCGCGCGCGCAGGCGTCGACGTCTCGCCTTGACGCCTATTAGCGAATCGATGCATGCGCTCTTGCAGCCCTCATTTATCAATATTACATTTACTATGCAATTTTTGGATGAGCTTGAGTTTTCGAGAAAAAGTCGCTATACAGTAGTAATACCTATTTTATTTATTATGGATTTATAACAGTACCGACGAATCACTGCATCTAAATGTTACAGGTTAATTGTTCGATGCACGGTGGTAAGGTACTTTGAAGTAGCTTCAAGTTACCGTTCAAGTTAAGTTGGAAATCACATGTCAAAAAGAACATAGCTGTATGTTCCGGCAGTAGTATTTGAGAGCCAGTGCGTTCTAAGTTTTGAATAGGCGACAATTGATTGTCGATCCTGGTACTGCTATGTTTGTCAAGTCTTCTACTATTCGTAAGCCTTTGCATCCAGAACTTGGTATTTTAAGAGATTCATTAGATGATCAAAATTTCAAAGTACCTACCTAATGACTCATAAAATCGGCTCTTATATTTGTAAGCCTCAGTTTTATTTTTATTTAAAAGCTTCCGCTCTATTTTCCCTATTCAGAAATTATTTTTTATGTCTAAAAAATGGAAGTTACTTCTTTATCAAAGAGCTTTGATTTTAAAATAATAATAAATACTACATTTACTTACACCAAACTGCAGGGCGAGTGTCTAAATTGGTGGAAGTTAGAAACAAAAAAAGAAAATTAAAATTCTTGCTATTTAAAATGGGTCCTGCATGAGATGGAATTTTGACCTAAAAATGTATTCCCTGAAATTAAATTTACAGCCAACGAAGTGTTTATTTAAGGTAAGTACACATTGAAGCGACTGATTTATAATGCAGCACGTTTGCGACTCAGACATTTAGTCAGGTGTGCTCCTACCCTTAGATTTAGAGCTATATGACATCTAGACATTGGACGAGATTCTTTTTAATGAAAATACCACACCACCAATAAACCTTGCCCTAATTAAGAGCAGTAAAATCATAACGTTCTCTAGAACTAAATAATTGTTCCATATAGCCACGAAGTTTGTTTACGATATTCCCGGTATTGCATATTATTTAGTGTCAGTAGGTACATCGGAAGGAGCGTGGGCTTAGCCTACGGTTCCGCTCAGCCGTGACCCACAAATTATAAATATACTCGCACGCATGCTGTGCGATGGAAAATCTGTTACCGAGCCTGTTTTGAGCTATATTGAAATATATAATCAACTAAGTTGGTTAATTTTTTGTCAAAATTGTCATTTGGATCACCTCTGAGTTTAGCTGTACGTAGAGTCTTGCTTGCAAGATCTGCTCTCCAATATACCCCACGTAAAACATTAATTACGATCATAATGAACCGCTAACTTATAAAAGAAATTGAAACTAACGAGGAAATCCAGAAATAAGAACCAAAAATAATAATATAAGAATAACAAAATATGAACCTTTGCAAAACCTTAATATCATATAAAAGCTATGTGAAAGATTCGTTTTAATGCCAAAGTATCAAGTCTAAATCTAGTGTTATCCACGTTCTATATCGCTTTGCATATTGCATATGTAGCGAAAAACCTGCATCAAATGTCTTATGCGACATCAATGTCAAAATCACAAGAATAGAGGTCAAATACATGAACTGAAAATGCTAGTTAAAATGCTCCAAAAACCGAATCAAGAATGTCCTAACGTCACTGGAAAGTGCTAAATCAAAGTAGCTTTCTTTGTGATAACAGATATAGGCTCGCTTTGTGTGTTCTACCGTCTGTATAATGGAGAGTGTTCTAAAGAACTCTTTGACCTGGTGCCATTGTCACCTTTCTACCAACGCACTGCTCGCCGGCGATGTGGAGTTCATCCTCACGTCCTCGAGCCGCCTCGATCGTCCACACAACGTTTCAGTCGGACGTTCCTACTGCGGACCATTAGGATGTGGAATGAACTCCCCATTACGGTTTTCCCTCAGCGCTACGATATGGGGTTCTTCAAAAGAGGCGTAAAAAGAGCTCTTCAAGGTCGGCAACACATTGGCAATCCCCCTGGTATTGCAAATGTCTATAGGCGACGGTGACCACTTTCCATCAGGAGGCCCGTCTGCCTGATTGTCAACCTCTTGACATAAAAAAAAAACAGAAGGGTCAAAATCAGCTCTATATCCAGCTTGCTACCTCCTCACCAGATCTAACCGCATGATAATTTCTACCGTTAATAATAATAACCTTGTCTTCGATTATAACGGAACTGTATATTGTCTATATAATAAAAATAGTGACATAAATGATAGGTTGGAGGCATGTGTGCGTGTGGCGTGCGCCCGCACAGCCGCGCCGACGGAAACATGTCGCATAAAACTATATTACCTTAATTATGTATCGCCCGGTACACTCGCACATGAAAATCACTACCGTGCAAATGTGTATGGTTTTTCTTAAGTTCCCTTTTACCTGTTAGGTAGAGTAACAATAAGGCGTCGTCCTAATTGGCGACGATCGTACGATCAAACGATGCGATTTCGTCGCACGACGAAACGCTTTAGAGTGTCCTAATTGAAGCTCGCAAGTCATCGCGCGAGCACAGGCACATCAGCGCGATCGTGCGACATAATCGCATCGTTTGATCGTACGATCGTCGCCAATTAGGACGACGCCTAATACAGACTCTACTAGATGCCCCCTTTGCATATACATCGACAGAAGAGATACAATTTAGTTTCAGCTTAGTGATATCAATCTTGTCCTATTGGACTTTTGAGAATTCAGTGTTGGTCCCATAGTAGTTGTTCAGCATGACTAATCCAACATAGGTTTCGAAAATATGCCATTTCGAAATCACCACCCAGTATAGAAGATAAATAATTCACAATAACCAAACCAAATCGCTTTCCCGTGGATGAATCTCTATAGTCCGCCCAAACGATAAACTTGCACAGCTCCATAGCATGATCAAGAAACAACTAACCTCGACCACTAAGTGGACTGTACCATCAGATCTATGCGCACAGCTAGCTCCTTGAGTCAGTGCGACAACCTTATCCATGTCAATGACAAGAGACCGCACACACACTCCCGCGCATGTGCACATTACAGCCACATATCCTGCACACATGCACAATACCTACGTTCTCTTATGTTGATGTAGGTCCAGATAATAGTCATAAAAAATAATATGTCTGTTTGTGCCGTTTACGGACATTATGATAGTTGGATAATAATGTTGTTTTCAATATATATTTTTATTGGTTTAATTAATGAGTTTTGTTCATGACCGTAGCATTATTTCAATGCACTAACTACAAAACTATTAAATTACATTAAATTTCTAGAAAATAGTATGCGGCTTTGAACTGTTCCTTATTACACTAAGAATGTTTAGAACTTCTATAGGGCTAGTTGACGTGTTGTTTAGATGCCCTGAATGTCACGTTAAAGGTCGGGGTTTGTTTCTATTCTTGTAAGATTCCAACATTGTAAGCATTAACTTCTTGAACATACGAAGGTAAGTACCTATGTTTTTTTTTTATTTCTTTGGTCTTGCATTTGGCCACTGACCCGGCCATAAGGGAAGATGACGAAGTCTAAGATGGAACACGCTTACCTAGAAGAAACCCATTCACCTGAATGGCCTTGAAAGTCCCAAGATTGTATCAGTCGGGAAACACAGACGCCGAAAAATTAATTAATTAATAATAATAAAAACTCATAGGCTTAGATAATATATAATCACTGGAAATAATCACGACTAAACACCATTTCTGTGAATAAGATAATTAATAATCTTAATTCTGTATTTAAATAATGGTACCTAATAGCTTCGGTATCATCGTCTAAATATTAATATTTTCTAGCTATCGTCGATTCTCTTGTGTTTCAGGACACGTGTATTCTATAATAAAACACTAATAAAAAGTTCGACAAGAATATAGGTTCTTGCTTGCCCAAAAAAATTGCGGTTCTCTCTGATAGAAAGGATCATGGCGAGATTTGTACAAAAAAATAAAGATTTTTAGACACGTTACAATGAAGTTAATTGATCCTTGGTGCCTAGGGAATAACTTGAGCCATTTAAAAAATTTTTAGAACCCCGGGATAAAACTGCGAATTTCTATGGCATGCCGGCGAATCGCGACTATTCGCGACCAAAACCGTTATGTTGTTGTTCTGTTTTGCGGGGTTTATAAAATATTTCAAGTATATTAACATGGTGCTGGTAATGTAATCACAACATTGGAAGTGATTCAAAACCCTCTAAAAGTTTTTTTTTTTTTGTACAAATCAATTTATGGATCTCGCCATGATTCTTTCAATTATGGTTTTAGGGAGCAGAGAAACCTGTACCCCGAGTGTTGATTTGACGTTAATAAACGCTTACTAATGTGTTTGCGTTACGACGTGTTACGACACTTCTCTATTCTATAGGAATTGGCACAGCGCCTCTGGCGGAATACTCATGGTACTAATTAGTAAGCGTCAATTCTTTACACTCGAGTTACAGAAGTATATAATATTCAAATTCTAATTCAAAATTCAAAATTATTTATTTTCAAAATACTATCTATCATAGATACACAATAACAAATCTCTTGCCTTAAATTAGTATATTTTTCTATTTATAGTAGTTTTCCAACCAAATCAGTTTTCCAAAAAAAAAAAGTTTTACATTACGCAATGGAAATGGACAGAGCAATTCCAATATTAATACTTACAATAGTTACTTTTTAAATTTGACTTTGAAAACTATATAAAAATTAAATCAAAACATAAATCAGAAACAAAATTTAAACACACCGAACAGTTAGAATACACCAGTGAAATATACATATATTATACTTTAGGATGCCATATTTTCCCTTATGTTGGTTTGGTCACTCTCTTTTTTTTTTATAATGGGTGCCAATACTGCCAATGCTGAAATACACCCAGTATTTGTAAAACTCCATGTGTCATATTGAGAATGTCGACTACATGCAGACCCATTCTATAGGAGTCCTTGTCACTAGTGGTTTGAAAAAAATACCACTTTTGTTGTGTAAATTTTGGTCAAGAGAGGTAGAGCATAGCGTTTATTAGCTCAAAGAGCAGCTCGACTGGGGAAGTACCTCCACCTTACAGAATACTGCAGTCAAATAACTTTATGTTGTGTAAAGTTGTGTTCCTGCGCGTGAGTAAGGTCGCCAGAGTTCATAGGGGAGGGGGGAAAGGTCGGTAACGCGTGAGCGATGCTTCGTATGTTGCAAGCGTCCATATGGCTATGGTAACCGCTTACCATTAGGCGGGCCGTATGCTTAATTACCGACATAGATGTATAAAAAAAAAAAAGCTAACTACCAAGCAATTAGCGCATCTAATGATGTGTGTATCTGAAGAAATCGACGATGGCTAGCACTGCTACCACGCCATCACGTTGCAGACGAAGACGGAGGTTGACGATGAATTTGTCCCTTCTTCACATATTAATAGTTACTATTCTTTGCTAATAGTAAATAAAACGCCGCAAATAATTGTCAATCTATGCCAAGTGTTTCAAAGTATAACAAATAATTAGTTTTGTTTGTATCCCGGCCAGCCTTGTAACAAGTTATCGATACAAATATTATCTCGTCAGCTTGTCCTTACTGAAGTGCATCTATTTACTGATAACATTGTCTAGATTGTCTAGAAGCGCTCGTGGCGTAGCATGATTAGCCGTTCTTAATCGATCGGCAAAGTTAAGCTACGTCTGTCGTGGTCGGTACCTGGATTATTGACCGCCTAGTGGTATTTCAAATCGAGCGTTTTCGTGCTTCGGAAGGCACGTAAAGTCGTTGGTCCTGGTTATCACTTAATTGTGATAGTCGTTAAGCTAGTTGGATGCCTCCTAGGCGGCTTAAAAATTCCAACAGTAGGTTGACCACTAGCCTACCTCCACCAATCCGCAGTGGGCACGCGTGGTGGAGTATCGCCCAGTCCCTTTCACCCTCATTTGTGAAAGGAGGCCTGTTCTCAGCAGTGGGACATTATAGGCTGAGGATGATGATGATGATTGTCTAGATACCAACTTGTGTCTGGATATTTAGCGTACTTACTTATGTACAGTCGTGGAATGAAAAGGTTCATCACCTTAGAGTTGGTTTTCGCTTGCACCAGATTGCATGAATCAATTTTATTATATGTAACATTTACATAAATGTGACGTTTGTTATTGAATAACGTTTTGCTTGTTTTTACATCACGTCAAACACAAATTAAGTCTTTTGCGGAATAAAATATAAGTATATTTTTTTTCAATTATGACATGCGCTATTTTCAATTTTAATTTGACATAAATAACAATAGCAGGTTATACGAACAAGAAGGTTTTAGTTTATCAAAACATAAAATAAAAACAATCTTGTTGACAAGATGAACAGTCGAACAACTTTGATCTGAATAATCTTGAACTTTGATAACTTACAGTTAAATCATAATTTTCTCTAATTCAGTGTATTCTGTCTATTCAGTTTCAAAAGGCAATATGTGCTCGTGATACGTTGAATGAATCAAGTTGAAAACTGACGAACCCTTTGCTTCCGCCACTGTACTAACTATGCAATTTACTTACTAATATCCTATTTTAGTCAAATATACATGACTTAACCTGGATTTTTGCAATCAGCTTCCTTATATAACTTAGCCATACTAAGGAAAGTTTTTCAAAGTTCTTAACCCTTAAATGGGGCGAGGGATCGTGAAACCGCGGTCTTGAAAACTTGAAAGTACTGGATGTAGTTTCAGTTTAAAGGAAATATTCGACAACCACAAACCCTTAATTTTACTACTACAACTACTTTAATTTTGTCCAGTGTTGTTATTTAAAATATTTTCTTAATTTGGTATTACCAGTAAAAAACGCTAACCAATTTAAAAATCCTTTCCAAGACCCCCAAATGGGAATTATGCAACGAGATGTACTCGAAATACATAATGTATCTTTGATAATACTTACTGTTTTTCCACTCTGCTGTAATTTTCCGTTAAACCAAACTAGTATGGCACCTAATATCAATAATAAACACATAGATGCATGATAATATAATGCAAACTCTGCAACGTACGTAATATATCTCAGATCGTTACTTTAGTTAGACAACTGCATAATCAATTCTATAGATATGTGACCACGATTCGCGTAGCGTGGACGGGCTTCCGTCGAACGAGCACAATTGTTAGTTTTTTCACGAACAAAGGGATTCGCATCGTGCTCGTTGTAGGTTCGTTCGTGGCTCGGCTCGTGCTCGATTCGCGTAGCATGGACGCACCATTACATTAGATATTTTTTATTTTGTTTTTTTTTTTATGGATTCGAATGGTTAACTTACAAAGTAATTAATAAATTAATTACGAGTTTGGTCAAGTCGAATCAAACCACAAGTTCAAAGAAGAACTCACGTTTTTTTTTCCACTAAAGGAATACAGTAAAAGTTTCGCGCTCACTCACTTATGGCTTTACCCAGTAACTTAAATATTAAGATTTATATACTTCACACTCGTTACTGTATTAATCTTCGTCTCGTTTGACCTTTTAACAAACAAACATACTAATCTACGAGTATATTGTAGTTGTAACATTTGCAACCAATTACGAGCTCGCAGCTCATTCGATTTCCGTTAATAAATCACTATAAATTGTAAGCTCAGGCGCAGCGAGGTCGTGTCATGAGCGACAGCGATTTTGTACGGCTACACTTAGAGCGATTTGATAGGCGTTAGCGTGGAAAATGTCAATACCATAGTTGGCATAGTTTATTCGATGATTTCATTGCCAGAACTTGTTTGATTGAGGGAGATGATTAAAACACGCCAAGCTTTTGAGAATTACTTTATTTATATATTTTAAGTTATTAAATTAATAAGATTAGCAGAAAATCTCTTAATGATAAAAACAGCATCAAAATATTTTGCTATAGATTAACTAAGTGCACAGATAGCAATATGTTATACTATGTAGCGAATAAAACCTGAAACAGTAAAGATGCGTTTTCATATGCCCTACTCTACATAAGTGATAATACAAGCACGCCAGCACTGGAACCATACCCCAAGCAATAAATCTAACTGTTAAGTGTTATGACAACTAACAGAGAAGTACGAGCTGACTCCAAGACTAGGAACCAATAACAAACTGTAATAAATTATTGCAAAAACTATAACGGTTAAAATAGTATTCCTAAATATCTTATAGGTCGTTGCAGGGGTCAGACATTTTGGCTTTTTTAAAAATAACTGAATTTTGACTGATTTGACCAATATGTATTTATTTTACTGTTTGTATCGTATGTACACCTACGTTCCTATACAGGGTGGAAATTTCAGACGGGTCAGTAAGGGCAGCTACCTTTTCCATTTGTGTCCTTTCTAGTACCCTTACCTAACTTGGTCTCATAGAGCCTTTTGATCCTTGCCGGAGACAGGATCGAATAAGCTAATAAAAATATTTTTCAAAAATCGCCGTTTTCTCGCGTATGCCGATTGAAATAACTCAAAAAATAAAGGACAGTCACTTCAGACCATATTCGCGTTGCTTCAACCCTTAAAGTACCTGCCCTTACTGACCCATCTAAAATTTCCACCCTGTATACAATATATCCGATCGCGATGAAATCTTGTTGTTCTAGGCAGGTGGTAATCGAACCTACATCTTGTGGCGTAGTGGTATCTAAACTCCACGCCAAAAGGCCATGTCATCATAATTATAAAAAAAGTTAGGTGATTTTAAGAAATGTTGCCAGATTTTTTGTCGACTCGGCGCGGGCGCCATCGCCATTTCTTTATAAATGAGTAAACATTAATAACTGTGACCACTGACTTGTTACAAGACGTGTCATTAAATCCACTGAACCCTGGATGGAACAACCGAAATTAATAGTCATGTTTTAGGGTTCTGTAGAACAGTTAGCTGCCACATTATGAAATAAATTTCTACAAATTTTATAGTATAAATAGTATAAAAAGTTAAAATAATTTTGAAAACGTTCATTTTATGGTTTTTCGGAATTCAGATATTACTTTTTGTTAATTTATAATTGTACAAACCACCACTATTTTATTTATTATAGCTATCTTATCGGTCCTATTCAAATAAGCTAGTTTTTTTAAATTTACAATGGATGCAGAACTAAGAAAAATACGCTACGGAACCAATAATCATAATTATCACAGTTCCGCACACTTTTTTTTACATAAGCATAGACACGTGTCCTTAGAGAATGGTTTTTTCACGCAACTTTTTTGTTCAACCAAAGCCTAAACTTTACGGTCTATTAGCTATGGTTCACGCAAGGGGTGTCACAAAACAAGCAATATGAATTTCATGGTAACGAATTAGTGGGAATTCTCTGCGTGCCGATATTTGGACGATGATTTTGGTCTAAATGATGTTTCCAATGCAGTTAATGTGGAACTATTAATCATAAATTGCTACCTGTATTTCTTAATCACCAATTTGAGCACATGTTAATGTTTTGATTGATGATATTAAGAACTATTAAGAAAAAAACTTGCCTAGACTTTATACATGTACAAATAGAGTCGATTCTTCGTATCCACTCCATTGACGGGTAATCAGACTCGCAAACCCTGAAATTAAATTTTTTCAAAAGATGCGCGTCCTAATATAAACCTTATTGGTAAAGAATAAAGTTAATTTCTACCATCATACAATTAACCATTGATTTAACAGATAAACCTTATCTTAATGTAAAAAAATTCATTTATATTTGGCATTCTTAAACGGCGAACAGAAGTTTAAATACTCGAGAAGGTACAGATACAAAAATTTAGGACATCCATATGTCAGTTGAAGGAATATAGTGTCAATTTATTTGTTTGAGCTGTATCTAGAGTTTTGTTAGATTAGTTTTATTTTAGAGATTAGGTAAGCTTATTTAGTTAAATTTTTACTTCTATAATTTATTATGATATGACATACTATTTATTTTGGAATCTGTTTAAATTTGAATATGAATAATTATTATTATTATGTTACAATCAATACTTTTGCAATACCTGTAAAAGGTCACTAAGTTATCTAAGCACTGTTTATAATAGAATAAGACCCACTATACACTTAGTTGCAGAATAAATGAATATGAATATGAATAATCTCTGTGTGCTCATGTTTAGGTCCCAAACCACTCCTCAGCCATGTTTTTCCGTCGCAAACGGCTGCTTTTTGGCTTAACTTTTAAACTAATACTGTATTAGATCTATCGGGAAGTGAATAACCATTCTCAGGTAAAATTTTCAGTAACAGCACTTTAGGTAACGATTGATTACCTTTCATTGCGTTGATAACCTATTAATATAATGAGATACTAGTCCTAAAGTGCCACTACTGACAGTTTAACTTGACACTATTAACATAATGGTGCTCCAACATAGGAGATAACAAAATCATGGCAAGATCAATACATTGTATCCAAATATTTACAAAAAATGGCCGTTTCAATAACGGCATTTCAACTTTAAAAATCTTTTTTTGTACTGATCATGCCATGATGGTTGACAAAGCACACACATATTTTAAATGCATAGTAACTCTGCGCTCTATCACAGACAGAGTCACTTTTGCATGTCGTACCTATATGATAACTGCTTCATGGGATCTTTGTAGTATCTTTTAATATCCCTATTTTAAAACCTCCATCCTTTTGTTTCAGGTAAGTCGAGCTCATTCGCTATCATTTCCTGCATTTAAAGGGTAAGTAAGGTAATTAAAATAACCGTTTGATTTATTATAAAACGTGGCAAAATTATTGGCGGCCACATTGCTGGCAGATATTTGAGTTACGGCCGTTTCTCACGCACCCTAGATTCCTTACATCGAGGAAATAAGCGGTACATAAGCATGTTCACCATTATTTATGGGTCATTTATTTATTAATAATAAAATCACTTGTTTTAAAGTGAATAATTAAGTAGGCGTTGCCGAGAGCAATATAATAGTTGCGTTTTTGGAAACATCTCTGTATCTCAGACTTCACAGCTCGAGGGTTCGTTTCTAATCCAGGCAGTCATTCCTGGTCTGGATGTAAAAATATATACCTATATTAAAAAAAAGTAAAAGCATGTTTAGTTTAACGTTAGTCAATTAGTTTAATAACTTTCAATATTCTTCATGACAACCTTTATTTGCCGTTTCTGTAATACAGTTTGCGTTGACCTATAACGTGATAACAACTGAATCATTAAGGAAAACTGTGTAAAATTGAAAGCATTCACATGGAATGAGTGCAATTGACGTATTGTTGTTTGTTGGTAAAGGCGGGTGGCGCAGCATTGCACTTGGCGCGCTGTTACGTATAGCGACAATGTGTGTCAGGGCTGCGGAAAATCTGCGCGCTCGCACCCGTCATCTACTATTGATAACGTAGTTTTTTTTTTTTTTTTTATTTGTTCTACAGAACTGAGTACATAAAATCTTATTCCGTAATTGAACTGTATTACAAATAACTTAAACGACTTCAAAGTACATCCTGATCTGGTGACAATGGGACCAAACGGGAAGTCTACGCTTCCCGACAAAAAAATAATTTTCCAAATCGGTTAATAAATGACGGAGATATGAGGTAACAAACATAAAAAAAAAATACAACTGAATTGAGAACCTCCTCCTTTTTTGAAGTCGGTTAATAAGGCATACTAATAAAAAAAGGACTTAAATGAAAGGACTTCTTGACGTAGACAGCTTGCTTATCATTGTAGGTATAAAATACTTATAAAACTAACTGATTACTTACTAATACTTGTACATACGTAGTATTTATATACTCTGAGCTAATACCTAACTTAGTACTTACATAATGGTAGTTATCACCTTTTTATCACTTTTATATGCTTAACTAGCTGCTAGGTGACAGACTATTACCTAGATGGTATACCATCAGGAAATTAGGTGGTAGAAACAAAATGTAAAGGATTAAAATGATCATGATGTTCTTTGATAATGTTGACTCTCACATGACGTGAGATGGTTTAAAGCAAGTCTAGCAAAGCTAGGGTTTAATGTTCTCGGATTAAACTAACCATCTCATGTAATATGACAGTTTGTGTTTAATTCAATGTCAAATTAAAGGTCCATGCAAAATAAAATATTGACACAATTCTAGATTACGAGTAAGTCTAGTTCTGCAACTCCTGTTTTAGGTCAGACACCTGCGCATTACAATACACTAAACGTTCATCTCTATTAAATGAATGGTATGGACCAAACAGATCGACAAACATTTTTATATAGATATCTATGTTAATAACACAAAAATCAAGCACATAAAAGTAAACTTGAATAGTGTCACCAAACACACACACGCACATAATTAAATCACAATTACATAACACACATCACACACACACACGTCATGCCGGGCGCAGTGAGCCTGCATCCTGTCCCACTTCGTGGTGAGGTGAACCAGTTCACGATCTGTGCTGGTAAAGAGTTAGTGAAAAACTAGTATTAGACCTAAGCTTCTAGCCTTAGATTGTTAGGGTACCGTGTAATAGAACCCAATGGATGAACTGACGGTACGGCCGCAGTGGCGTGATGATTATGTACCCTGAATGCAAAGTTACATCTACTGGCTTCGATTCTCATTCAGGTGGATATCAATATCCTAATTTTAAATGCGAAAGAAACTAAAATTTACTTTGGTTTGTAACACATAGGCTTCCACCATTCCAAGGCACTTATAAAGGCCTTTGATAAAAAGTCTACCATAGAGGTATTATCTCTAGGTAGAAACAACTTACGCATACTTGTGAGAGCCTTAACGGGGCACTGTGGATTGAACAAACATATGTTCACCATCAGCGTTCACGACTCGAGGCTTTGCAGATTCTGCCGTGAGGCAGATGAAACACCATTACATCTCTTGTGTCACTGCAGTCCACTTATGCCTAAACGAAATACACATCTGGGGAAACACCTGTTACACCTAGATGAAGTAAAATCTATTCCTGCCAAGAATATTGTGTAGTTTATTATAGCTGCAGGTCTTGGCAGTGAAATTTAATTAACGTGGCGATCACAATAGATCTAGTCTGGTCGCAGTGATAAAAGCTCTGGAAAGACTTGAAATAGCCACTTAACCCCAAATAATAAATAATAATAATAATAACACATAGGCTTGACAAACCCACCTTCTCCTTTATTTCAAGACTTATCTTCCAATGGTAATTCAGGTCAACGTTCTTCATCATCATTCCACTGTCCACCATAGATCATATTATTATGATTAAAAGTACCTACTTATGGTGAACAAAAATGTGCTGAGTTTCTTGCTGGAATTTGCTTAGTGAATTGATAACGTAGCTCCCAAAAACTTATTTGTCGGTCTTCTCTCGTATCTGCATGTGTCAGTGTCATGTGCTTCAATGTGCTGGAATCCATGGACTGCATCCGCCACATACGGCTTTAGAAGGCCAATCCCTTTTCATACCCATTGGGCTAAGTCCGTCTGTTACTACCATAGATGTAGTAATGTGATTAGATCGTTTATTATTGTCGATGGTCTCTGAATTACAACTGCATCTAACGTGGATTTCCCATCCTAAATTGAAAGCAATGTTTTGTAGACTAGGATTGCGTTCTCGAGTCACATTTCTAGAAGTATACTTCCAATGTTGAAGTGAGTACTGGAAACCCAGTTTTCAGCTTGGTGATGCTTACCACATTTGTGGTCAAATACAAGGTATAACGATATAATTACATATATATGTATGTATACATACAGCCGCCCGGCCGGTCGTAGGCCGTCACCGTAGATAGAGTCACTTGCAACAGGGTCATCTACTCATCTTATAGACCAAAGATTTTCCGAGAATTTCTTATTTTTTTAATAAAATATTCACCAAGGTCCACCTCTCGGTAATGAGGCAGTCTGTGGTCCAACATATAACCTGATCGGGCACCGTACATGTGTGGTGCCCCAAGGTCTCTGCCGGAGTGTTTCGCAACACGCAGACAACTCTCGAATGTTGCATAAACGTTTGAACGTGGACGTTAATTGGCTCGGTGGATTACACATGTATTTTTTTGGGTATTCTGAGAAAAATATAAAGGTTACGAGGGATTGTGGGATGTGGAAGCAGAATCTGGTATAGAAAAGCTTTCTTGTATTTTGAATATTTATGTTGTGTTCTGGTAGTTCCGCATACCTATTTACTAAGAATCAATCAATCTTAGAATCAACCCCAATAAATCTAAACAGACTCAATAATACAAGAATATATTGAAACCAAAGCAGGTAGGTACATTCCCTTTCCTACCTCAAAATTCATGTAATTACATATATACAATGTCAGGAAAATAAGGAGCAAAATCCTGGTAGGTATATATCAAGCGGGACTGATAATTACCAGTTCATTCCAGACTCATTATATATTTATAAATAGGATATTAGGTTAAAATGTATAGGAAACATAGATAATGGCGAGGAAGGAAACTGCAGTGCGCTTGCGGCCCGGCGCGGTGCGCGGGCGGCGCGGCGTGCAATGCTACAAGTGACTAAGGCCAGGAGATCACCGACCGTGCGAGGCCATGTCATGTAAATGCGGTTCTCAAGGCGCCCGCCCTAGTTACGCCGCTCGCAACACTATCATACCATCCCCTCCAACCTTATCCTCTAAGCAATAACGACCATTATCAATTTATACAACTGCACGCGTAGCTTTGATTTAATCACACACAAATACAACTATCGTGGACCTTATGCTGAAAGGTATAGATGTGGTTTTAAGTTAACTGTGCCGCAAAATAAAGGTGGTGTAGCTCAGAGCAATCGGCCGGAGACGGTGACACGAACGCGATCCTTTTTAGTAAAAACGATTCTAGAGAAAAAAAAAGAATCGCATTTTAGAGATTGCAGTTCATTAGTTACTTTGTTAATTAGTTAACGATGTGATAATTATTATTTATTGGTAATTTTATTTTAGCTGCAGTCAGATCTCCTTTACAGTTTGAGTTTGTATGATACAATGTAACCTATATCGCCATTTTGTTACTCCGCGTTGAGCGTAGGATCTACAGATTTACTCTCGCTTTATAAAATTATTCATGTAATTATTTTGCTTACCCATTTGTAATAAACAAGTCTATAAAATGTTAAAAAAAATAACCTTTTTAAAGCTAACCTTTTCTGTTTTCGTTATAAACCAAACACAATTTCGTTCAACAAATTCTATACATATATGTGAAACTAACAGACAGAATTATGAGTTTTTGGGATTCTTGAAAATTTACCCCTAACGGGGCAAAAAGGGGAGGGTTTTACTGCGTGGTATTTCGGTTCCTTTTATGACGTTGGCTACTAAGAAAGGATTTTTGGAAATTCTGCCCCTAAGAGGATAAAATAGGCGTGGTTGAAACCGCGGGTCGGGAAGCTACAGTAGTTACATATAACCAATGTAAAAAAACACAATTTATATAAGCAGCAGGTAGTCCCTAGAATTTACTTATATTATCTAGGTATTGATTTCTCAACTAGGCTTGGTTTCCAGACAGGCTGAGTTCCTAGAAATTACTGGATTCAAGCTAGACGCTATGGAAAATAATGATAATGTTTGCATTAATTTTAGGGGTATGTTTACTTTAATTATCGACCATAATCGATTATAAGCGAAGCGATTTATACTATTTATTATATAACGATTTATATTAAGAATCAATATTATGTGAATAATTGAATAGAAACCATAAATTTTTATTACAATTAATTGTAGTTCAATTAACAATAAAAAAATTGTAGTTCAATTAATAAATTAGTTTTCCACTTAGACCTTACGCAGTTCATAAGTAAAATTACTGTACAGTCACATTAGTATACTGTGTGTTTTTAAAACAGAAATGTCTGTTAATGTTTACTGCATATTAAATTAAAGAACAGTCTATAATTTTCATTAAGACTTCCTTATTTGTGAGAAGCAATGAACGAAAGGTTAATCTAACAAGGTAACAATAGATTACAAATCAAAATAGATTGAACTGAAGTCTAGGTCGTTTTGTTCATGATACTATTTCTACTTGTATAATAGAAACCAAAATGCGAATAGATTTCACAGTACCTTCTATTGTTTTATGGGCCTAGTATTCTATCCTATGCACTTCTGGCCATCCAAGGTTACAGATAGAGGCACGAGTTTTGAACACAAATTGACAGCTGCGCAGTAGTTAATTTTTCGGTCTGTTTGGCGGAATGAAGGAGGGGAGAGCGCCGAGCTGCACACGATTGGTTGTTCAGTCGATGCTCGTCGTCTATTGGATTCTCGCGTGTCATTTGGCTACTGTGATTTGGCCAAAAGTGTACATGCGCGAGCTTACCCCCACTACTGCCTATCTGTGCTCACGACTCATGCCTCATACTATAACTCACGGTTGGGTTGCCATCCGTCCGGGTTTCCCCGAATTTGTCCTAGTCTAGAGAAAGGGTTACCATCAGGTGGGCCGTATGCTTGTTTGCTGCCTAGGTAGTATAAAAAAAGGCAGTTTCATTTGTAGTCCGGCTTTAAAAGTTTTCAAGTTACAATTACAACTATTAATTATTATTTTTTTATTTACTGAGTAACTTTAAAAAAAACACTGTTGACATGTCCGGGTTCAAAGCTTCAAAATGCGGGTTTTTCACGATTCTTGTCCTGGTTGCCGGCTTTGAAGACTCACGAAGACAGTTTACCGTCAAGAGGGCTGCATACTTATTTACTATCGAAAACATAGTAATAGTCTATGACATTAATTTTTAAATAATTTATAGGAGCTGCGAAATTATCCTAGCAACTTATTCGGTACCAAATACAAAATATTAACCCGAATATATTTTTTGTCTGTACGTAATTATTCATATACAGATGTATAGTACCTCAGACATTTGTATATCCTAGTAGTCCTAACCTAAAAGTGAAATAAAACAGCGATGAGGTAATCCTTCCGCAATATACAATATACCATTAACAACATACCTAATTCGCCATTAATTTCTGTACTTTGTTGCATTGTGGTAGTTTGACGTCATCCCTTCGTAAAACAGGGAAAGTCGTATCAAACAAATAACCTACGGAATACAATATCGGTGACCTATATATCTAACTGGCAAGTGCAAAAAAACTGAAATTAAAGTAAAAACTTACTAAAAAAATAGACCCAAGTTCCGCCCACCCCGTCTCCCCTTTCCCAGAGCAAATACACGTACGTCTGGTTGCCATGACGACGGTTCAGCCTAGAACCGTTGCCATGCCTAGCCTAGATAATCAGTCTAAATAACAGGCTGGTAGGTAGGCCGCCATTATTATAATAACGCTTTGTGATACTCTCCACTCGTGTGAGAAAATTATGTACAGCATGTGGTGGTGGGGCGTATTCCCGGGATTCGCAGTCCCGGGATTTGAAATAGCCTCACTTTTATTGATACTTAAAATATTTTGAAATACATAAGTTTTATGAAAATTAGCAATTTCTAGCCATTTTAGCCGCGATGATAATTATTTCGATCAAATCTAATTTAGATTTCTGACATTGACTTTGGTTTGTGAAATCAATGATGTTGACTAGGCATGGAAATTATTGCTACTTTATAGGAATTCTCATTTGATGATATTATTATTTTTTATACAATGATTTCACTAGCTATATATGATTTGCAATGATTTGTAACCTACGTCATCGATGCTGATCGACGGTATTTTTCACAAAATCATGTGCGAGTATCGCACGCAAGTGTCAAATTATCACTGATGCAAATTATATATACTTTCGTAGCAAAAAAATATTTTTCTATCCTGCTACATAACATGCTAAAGAAGTTAACAATTTATGTCACTTGATTTAAGGTTTATTTTTGAATACTCTTAAAAGCTAATCAATGATAAAGTTATTTTTTTTTTTAATTTGTTCATGACCATGGATACAAAGTCCTTCAGTCGCATACATTTTATTTATATTCTTAAATATTCTTTATAACATGTAACAGGCTATGTCATGGACGGTAGCAGATGTGACATATGAAAACAGAATCATATTCTTTATCACCTGCTACTTGTGATTTATGCCATGCCTAATGTTGACACACCAAGAACACAACTACGACAATCAAAGTCATGTTAATGTATAGATTATTCAATTTGTAGTAGTTTTAACTCGAAGACGGGTCTTTCCTTGGTTAAGATTCCACCTATCGCGCCGCAGTTCGTGGGTTCGATTCCCACACAGGACATACATTTATGTGCATGAATATGTCTGTATGTCCTGGGTCTGGGTGTAATTATGTATTTACAAACAAAACGTAGTATATGTATTAAATAATTTATCTGGTTTCCATAGTACAAGCTCTGCTTAGTTTGGGATCAGATGACCGTGTGTGAGGAATGTCCCAGGATAAATTATTTAAACTAAACAACGTAACAAAAGGATTTAAAAAACATGTTTTAACAACACACTATATAACAATTACTTCCGAATAGGCTGAGCCACTTCCATAGACGTGTATCCCATTCCAAACCTTACGTAGGTCAAAATAAGATTAAATCATACTCAAAACTATAGTAAAACGAAAGGTTGAACTGTCCTTTAAGTTACGAAAGGTAAATGCACTCATTACTTGCATTGTACGTCATACTTTCTTGTAATAAACCTGTGGAACTTTTCCACTGGTAGTTGCATTTGAAATGCTGAAATTTTTCCATAAACTTTATACCTAAAATGGTTCCACATCTACCTAGCCGTGGTTGTCCCAAGGGAGTACAGCATGGGGTTATTGATACGCCTATGTCGCAAGCGTCCATAGGCTACGGTAATTGCTTACCATCGGGCTGGCCGTATGGTTGTTGGTACCTTAGTGGTATAAAAAAAAAACTTTATCCACTATCCTCACCCCTACTTTAGTAACTAGCTTCATCCTCATTGTCTCGTTAAGATTGTACACAAAGCAACTCAATATGTTCACACACGGCCATCTGACCTGTGGGGTTAAAAAGACCGCTCCAACAATATTGCTAATGCAATTCATTTTTCGAATTCTCAGCAGATACTACGTAATTCTGATATTTTTGGTAAAGTTCGGAATTTATGAATTGCATAAGATCGGCCAAATAAAACCTACTAAAAAGTGCGTTTGCTCAAAAGAGTATAAACTAACACAACTGTAATCTGCTGAAAAGCTGAAACCTCCTTTTTTGAATCAGTCTTGCAGTTCCAGTAATTATATTTTTTACTGGCTTAAAAAAAATGGAGGAGGTTCTCAATTCGGTTGTATTTTTTTCTTTGTTTGTTATCTCATAACTCCGTCATTTATTAACCGATTTGGAAAATTATTTTCTTGTCTGGAAGTGTACACTTCCCGTTTGGTCCCATTGTCATCAGATCAGGATTTGATTACTTCTTCGTGTACTTTGAAGTCGGTTTAAGTTTTTTGTAAAACAGTCCAATTATTCATAAGTCACGTGTATACTGTTCTAGTGTAAATGCGCAACTATTAATGGTTACATATGTATAAGCAGTATTCAGATGTAAATGGTTACGAAACACGAACGCTGCCATATAACAAATGTATACAGTGAATTGGCTGAAAATTATATTTACCATCCCTACGTCTAGTGCTGCCAGTTGTCCCGATTTGCGCGGGACGTACCGATTGTACAAGTTACAAAAAGTCAAGACACAAAACTCTGCACAAGTAGTCAATACATCCTAAAACGTTATTTCTATGTAACTAGCTTCTGCCCACGGCTTCGCCCGCATGGCCTACAGGAGACAAATGACATATTTTTCTACAACAATAAAACAAAACAACTTCATCTCGCTTCGAGGGTGAAATTATTAAAAACGCTGACGTATAAATTAATTTTCAATCTTCAGCCAAAACACTTTGAAGATCCTAAATTCGAAACTGACGGACTTTCATGCAAACTTTCATCCTCTATTTTACCCTCTTAGGGGTGGAATTTCGAAAAACCCTTTCTTAGTGGATATCTACTATTCACAAATAATATATCCTCTAAATTTCATGTCCAGTAGTTTAGGCTGTGCGTTGATATATCAGTCAGTCCGGACTTTGAATTTTATATATATAGATAGAAGTAACACAATTACAATAATGATATTTGTTTACATAAAAATAGTACCAACATAGGTCTTAAAAAAATAAGAGAAAATAAAATAAAAGCCTAAAAACAAATGATAAAATAATGTTTGTCCCGATTTGAAACCAAAATCCCGTATTTTTATCTTCGTCCCGATTTGATGGTACTGGACTGGCAGCACTACTCGTCCCCCAATGCAGTACCGTACCGTTACTTATTGCAATTCATATTTATTCTGCGCTGTAAGCCAGTTGGGTCACAGGGCTCTTATTTTAGTTACTACCCATAAAATATTGTGTGCAATATACACATTAAAATTACAAAACGTTGTAAATTGCCATATATCGTAACTATAATAAGTAATTGGAATAAATAATGCTTACATAAAGTCGTTTTTTTTTCTAAACAAGCTTAAATTTTTATACGACGACGTCGACGACGCAGCCCCGTCGAGTTTGGTTTCAATTGATTCGTCTTGACAAGGACTCTGGTTCTAGCTAGAGTCTGAAATTCTTTAGATTTAAATATTTGTATAATTGTCTTTTTTTATTTCTGGTTGTAATCTGTTTCTGTTATTTTTCCTTAATATAAATAAATAATGAAACATAAGGATAGACTTTATTTGAAAAATGTAGGGTACGAAAAAAAAATGGGAAGTTTTTTGATAAAAAAAATTCAATGCTATATATCTGTTTTTCTACTATGTGCTAGTGTCATGCTAGAGCAATTATAACTACCAGGGAGATTTCCAATGTTTACCGACCTATTCAAAGGCTATAAGGCAAACTGGCTCTCAAGTACAACTGCCGGAGCACATAGATAGTGTCAACAGATTTCTATTTACTATTATTATTATATCTATTATTTTAAAGAGATATTCACACATTTTTAGCATCACTTCTTAACAATCAGCACGAGTCTAATAAAAAGATTATATAATAATGATTATTAATTTCCCTCGCAATGTATACCTTTATGCGATAAAGGCAACATGCAGCCACGAATAAAGGAACTGTCACAGCTTTGGATGAGGCATTTAGTTTTTGTTCTGATTTAGTAGTAAATCAGAACAAAAACTTAACCTAATCCTTAAATTGGCTATAAGTTATATTTAATAAAATAATTGTATTTTTTAAGAGCTGTGGGTTATGTATTCAGTGTAGTGAAAGTAAATTTATATATAAAAAAACAATCAAAATATTTAAAAAATATTTATGGGCCTATATTTATGCTATCCCATTATGTTCCTTTTGAAAAAATGAGACTGTATTACCGGATATCTTTCGGATGCTATCAGGGACATTCTCTAAATATCTTAACAGAGTAGTCGTGATCTGTGACTCGCTACACAACAGTCCTGTCTTCCTAGTAGTCGTTGGGACCGCGATCCATCTCTTGTACCAATCTTTCGATAGTCTCATTATATAAAAAATTGGTAATTTGTTTACATTTTATTTTTTTATTCGACTAAGTCGGTAAACAAGCGTAAGCGCCGCCTGATAGTAAGCGGTTACCGTAGACATATGGACGCTTGCAACGCACGGCGCATCCCGCACACTTTCCTCCTCCCCAAAGAGCTCAGACGACCACAATCACAACATAAAGTTATTTGGCTGCGGTATTCTGTAAGGGGGAGGTACTTCCCCAGGCGAGCTGCTCTTTGAGCGAATAAACGCTGTGCTCTACCTCTTACTCATTAGATTTAAAACGCTCTACGATGACTATCAAAAGCATCCAAATCCAGATATGTATATTAGGATGTTCTAGCAATTATTTAGGACGTGCGTCTATGAAATATTACATAGTTCTACAAATCGTCAGCAGGGTAAAGTCTCCTCGTGTACTAGTGGCATAAGAAAGCTCTATTAAGGAAACAATTAGACACCAATAACTTTGACCGGCCCCTTGGCGGTGTACGTGACAGAACACCGTTTCAAAACAACCAAGTTTTCCTTTTCATTTTCCCCTTAAGTGTTGCGAATGAAAGAGAGAGACAAGAAATGCTTACAATTGTCATGCAAGACGCAAAGTTATGAAATCACTGTGACGTAGATTACTTGTTATTTGTAACACGTTTAATGTTGCGAAGTGTTTCATTAACTTAGTAGGTACCTGCCAAAAATAACCTTTAGAAAAGTCGAAATACAATGTAAATCTGTTACTGCGTAAATCACGTATCAATTGATCACTTTGCCGTCGTTTACGAACAATGTGACGTATTTAGACTAGCTGTCCCCCGCGGTGTCACCCGCGTTCCCGAGATAAAAAGGCTCCATACCATAGGCTATCTGCATGCCAAACGTGATGATCCGTTGAGTAGTTGAGGCGTAACAAACGCCTTTATTCGCCTTCGTATATTTTTTCGCCTTTATAATGTTAGTTAGCATAGGTTAGGATGTTTTTTTTTTTTTTATACGACTAAGTCGGCAAACAAGCATACGGCCCACCTGATGGTAAGCGGTTAACGTAGCCATATGGACGCTTGCAGCACACGAGGCATCGCTCACGCGTTGCCGACCTTGCCCCCCTCCCCAATGAGCTCTGGCGACCTCACTCACGCGCAGGAACACAACTTTATACAACATAAAGTTATTTGGCTGCGGTATTCTGTAAGGTGGAGGTACTTCTCCAGTCGAGCTGCTCTTTGAGCGAATTAACGCTACGCTCTACCTCTCTTAAAATGAATATATGTATACTGTAATTTTGTTAGCTTGGACTTTTAACAAGTTAGTCCTTACCTAAAAAGGTAAGACAATTTTGCATTAAAAATCACGAGCCCGGCCGCGCGTGTCGAGGTCGGTAGTGATTGCAATATACCAAACACTGCATCATATGCAAAATCAACATACCATTTTAACTTTTTTTGATGTTGTGATGGTAAGAAAGTCACCTTTTTAGTAACCACGAGGACTCCAACAATACATAGAGGGCTCTCAAGTGCAACTATCGAAACACACTGTTAGGTGCTTGGCTACAGATTTCAACTCAACAATGTACCCTATCTATCCGTGAAATATTTTCAAAGCGATGCTTTCCTTAGGCAGAAACTCACGGCACTGCTATCATCGCCTATTAGGTCTTCTAGAACGTCGATCAATGGTCAAGAAGTTTTGAGTAGAGATTAAAACAATTGAATTTGAAACGTGCACCAATTATTTAAGGTTTATTTTTGATTAGCACGATCTATTAATGAGATCTGATCTGTGTGACGATCTCTTTCTATCATACAGGCCTTAGTATCGCGTAGCATTTATACAGTTTAGATTTGCGTTAAAGTAACTCTATGTCGACGTTGTTTTGTTTGTTGACTTGCTTTCTTGTGACCTTGACTCAGTTTCAGTCAGGTTTTGTACCTGATAACAGTTGTAAACTTCCCGATTACTTTACCCTTATCTATATTAACATTTGACACAAATCTGCTGATAACAATTTTTTTCATGTCAGCGCCGGGGCTATAGGAAGAACCGGTGTTTGAAATGTTTTTAATTAAGTGTGGTTTTATTTTGTGGATTGCCATAAATATAGTTTAAGATTTTTGTAGGGTAGGCAATGTGCGAGTGGTATCCCTGGTGTTGCAAGCGTCTATTGGCTACGGTAACCGCTTACCATCAGGCGGACCGTATATCTAACTATCCAAATATAAATATGGTAATTGATAGATGGATATTAGGTTAGGCAAGTTGAAAATTACAATACAAATTATTGATCACAATACAATTAATAATTTTGGAAAATTAAAATACATAGTAAAAAAAAACAAAGATAAATAAATCACGTCCATGTATTCATTGTTCTGTAAACAAGTCAACGGTGGTCGTAGGGACATCGCGTGTTGCATTGACCCAGTTGTAGCGGGTTCGATACCCCGGTGAGGTCGGCCGCATAGATAATACTTTAGCCGCCTTCGCCTCCGCCTCCGCCACCGCTCGCTCTACCTAGTGTGGCTTGTGAGTCTTCACTTTGATTCACTTTTATCTGATGACGCTAGCCGCACGTGACAAATGCTTCTAGAATAATCGGTTGCATCTATTGAAGTTGGTAATGGATATGTGATATTGAAAAGTATGAAATAATCCCAAACTAAGCAGTACGTGGATTACGTAACTTTGTTGCAAACAGATTCAGATTGAAACAACCTTTGAATCGATAGAAATATAACATAATTGAAAACTGTTTTACAAAAAACTTAAACCGTAATCAAATCCTGGCTTGATGACAATGGAACCAACCAGGAAGTGTACCCTTCCAAACAAAAAAAGAATTTTCCAAATCGGTTAATAAATAAATGACGGAGTTATGAGGTAACATAAAACACATACAACTGAATTGAGAACCTCCTCCTTTTTTTGAAGTCGATTAAACATCGGATATGGTTCCATTTCCAATAAAGCACTGTTTGTATTTGCAGTTATCAGTACCTAAAAAAAAGTATCACGAACCGCTATATTGAAACGGTTTCAATTCAAAATTATTGCAACAAGGTTACGTAATCGCCCCACTGAGCACACACGATACATAGAGCTGCTAGTGACCTATCTCTATGAAATAAACTAAGTCAAACCGTGCGTTGATATGACTAAAACCAACATTCTCTCTTTTTTGACATCTCTTGAGAACTCCCAGGCTTCGATTAAACATATCCAAGAGAGCTCATCGAACAACTAACTGAAATAAGCGCAATGACGTAAATTTTGCTTGGAATCTATTCTGCCAATTTCCCTCCACCGACAATGCGCTTTGATTGACTAGGTCAAGGACTGCAGTGATTGGTCCTTACTGTTCTAAATCAGTGCAAAATCACTGACTAGTTGCGGAATCGGATTGCTTGTTATTACTACTCTAAATGTATTATTTCTCGATGCTCATTGATCACGTCAAATGTCAAATCAATTCAAAAAGTTTTTTATTCAATTTAGGCATTAGGAATTAGGAATATTATAATATATTATTAACAAATTAGGAATTTATTTATTTAAGAAAACACTAGCACCATACAGACCCGGAAACTATTCATAAAAATAGAAACAAAAAAACCGGCCAAGTGCGAGTCAGACTCGCGCACCGAGGGTTCCGTACAAACCTGTAGGTATATAAGTAAATGGTAGTATAGACCTGAGTATTTGATATTAATTTCAATTTATGACCTATTAAAAAAAAACTACTTACTAGATCTCGTTCAAACCAATTTTCAGTGGAAGTTTGCACCGTAATGTACATCATATATTTTTTATAGATTTATCATTCTCTTATTTTAGAAGTTACAGGGGGGGACACACATTTTACCACTTTGGAAGTGTCTCTCGCGCAAACTATTCAGTTTAGAAAAAAATGATATTAGAAACCTCAATATCATTTTTGAAGACCTATCCATAGACACCCCACACTTATGGGTTTGATGAAAAAAAAAAAATTTAGTTTCAGTTCTAAGTATGGGGAACCCCCAAAATTTATTGTTTTTTTTCTATTTTTGTGTAAAAATCTTAACGCGGTTCACAGAATACATCTACTTACCAAGTTTCAACATTATAGTTCTTATAGTTTCGGAAATAAATGTCTGTGACATACACGGACAGACAGACAGACAGACATGACGAATCTATAAGGGTTCCGTTTTTTGCCATTTGGCTACGGAACCCTAAAAAGTGCTTACTGAAAAGTTTGAATTAAAAATGTTTTTTTTACAAAAACTTGTTTCATAAAAAAACACAAAAAATCTACTGAGAAATTTTATATCACACTTTTAAAAGCTCATAAAAGCCCGCCACAGCTCAGCATAGTTATTACAGTAGCATAAATAAATATTTAAGTGCACAGTCTTACCCACTTACTCCATACGGGCAAATCTACAATTTATGCTACCAGTGATATTTTAAACGGAATAAGTAATTGCGTGGCTATTTGGAGTGGCATCTTTTAACTGAATATGAAATATTATCTTTAATACTAGTATCACAGTCTAATAACCATACAGTCGTCCGACGCCTTTGATCTTGTGAAAAATGCCGACAACGTCTAGACAGTATCGCGACGGCCAGGGTTGTCACAAGTAAACAATATTTACAAAATTATTTATTTATTGCAGATAACAATAAAACATTGTTAGCATTATTATATTTTAAACAATATTATAATAACTACTCCATCATCAGACCCTGAAAACCATACATGGTCAAAGTTCATCTCACGACAATTCCAACAACCCCAAACATGGCTAGAATACGAAGTTCCACTATGGAGTTCCAGTGCTTACCCTCCTACATCATCATCAGACCCTGAAACCATACATGGTCAAAGTTCATCTCATAACAATTCCAACAACCCCAAACACGGCTAGGATACGATGTTCCACTATGGAGTTCCAGTGCTTACCCTCCTACTCCATCATCAGACCCTGAAAACCATACATGGTCAAAGTTCATCTCACGACAATTCCAACAACCCCAAACACGGCTAGGATGCGAAGTTCCACTATGGAGTTCCAGTGCTTACCCTCCTACATCATCATCAGACCCTGAAACCATACATGGTCAAAGTTCATCTCACAACAATTCCAACAACCCCAAACACGGCTAGGATACGATGTTCCACTATGGAGTTCCAGTGCTTACCCTCCTACTCCATCATCAGACCCTGAAATCATACATGGTCAAAGTTCATCTCACGACCATTCCAACAACCCCAAACACGGCTAGGATACGAAGTTCTGCTATGGAGTTCCAGTGCTTACCCTCCTACTCCATCATCAGACCCTGGAAACCATACATGGTCAAAGTTCATCTCACGACCATTCCAACAACCCCAAACACGGTTAGGATACGAAGTTCCGCTATGGAGTTCCAGTGCTTACTCTCCTACTCCATCATCAGACCTTGGAAACCATACATGGTCAAAGTTCATCTCACGACCATTCCAACAACCCCAAACACGGCTAGGATACGAAGTTCCGCTATGGAGTTCCATTGCTTACCCTCCTACTCCATCATCAGACCCTGAAAACCATACATGGTCAAAGTTCATCTCACGACAATTCCAACAAACCCAAACACGGCTAGGATACGATGTTCCACTATGGAGTTCCAGTGCTTACCCTCCTACTCCATCATCAGACCTATTGAAAAAAAAAAAAAAAAAACAAACACTCATGCCCTGTGCCTGTTACCTATACCTGTGTAACTATTAGAAATTTTTTACCGTCCGCCATTCGGCCATTTTGTTGGCGTTATTAACGTGACACGACATGACAAATATAAAATTATTATTGTATGCACTCTACGATAACAAACCATGATTTATTTACCTTTCTTCTGTGTGTGGAAGCTGATGAAACCGCAGATCTTTATTTAAATAGGATGAAGACTTGCAGTCTCTCACAGCACACGTCGTTTGCACCATTTTAAATAAAATAATTACAGACACAAACACGCGTTAGCCCTGAATGCTGTTTACCGAGCTACTAACATAATTTTGTTCGCAGGTCGGTAATGGCTTTCCCGCGTCTCGTCCCTCACACCCCGCACGATTGCCCTGTCTAGACGGCTTCGTCGACCGACTGTATGGTTATTAGACTGTGCTAGTATACTGTCTTTAATTATCTGTAGTTGAGAAGTTTTTTTCTCTAGGCTTCGGAACCAGTTTCGGAAACATCATCACATCATAATAGAAAATAAAGGAAATCAGTGGATACAGCTAGCAAATAATCCTAATAATATTATAAATACGAATGTTTGTGTGTATGTCACATAATCGACCATACCTGGGAATCTAATATTGGTTTCTTATCCAGGGAAATCCAGCTACCTAGGGAAGCTAGTCAATGAAATAATAAATATCCTGGGACTTCCTCACACACGATTATCTGATCCCAAACTAAGCATATATCGATCTACAACTTTTTGTATGTAAATACATACTTAATAGGTATACATAATTACACCCAGACTTGGGACATGAAGACATGTTCATGCACACAAATGCCCTGTGTGGAAATAGAACCCACGACCTGCGGCGCGATAACGCCAACTGGCCCGTCAAAATATTTCAGTAGTCTGAAAAAATTGCTTGTATATAACCAAAATATATATAAAATAAGTAGGTATATAACACCCTATAAGTTATAACTTTATCGTTCTCCTAAAAAGTTTAACGACCCGTCTCTCTCATAAAAGTCCTGATAAATACATAATAACCCCCGAAAACCCCGCCCACGCTACGTAAGGCTGCATCCCTGTAATGCCCCTAACACACGTAACCGAAGGGCGTCCCGGCAGGGCGTCGCTCCCTGATGCGACACGACCGTCTGAAGGGCACTACGCACTTGTTTACCCAGCCCTTATTTGGAACTAATACTTTTCAGTAACTAGTGGATTATGAAAAGGTGAAAGTCACAATACAGCTTCTATTTATTCCGACCTAAATATATCCTACAATTAATCTAATAAATTGTTGTTTTAAAGAAGCTTGATAAGTGTTCAATCGAAATCAAATCAAAAACCTGCTATAAACGTGTATAGGGACGTATCTAACGGCAGATTACTTCAATGCAGTGATTATTTCCCGGGACATACTTCACACGCGGTCGAACAGAGCTTCTACTACGGAAACCGATTCTGATATACTAAATATTCTACTTATAATAAGCACGAGTGAATACACAGCTAAAATCTGAACAAACACACAAACATTATGTGTTCTGGGTAGGAAAAGAACCCACCTATAGCGATGTAGTCAGAGTAACTATTCTCAGTAAAGAGGTATTCATGTTACCAGTTTTCTATATAATCAAATTAGTACCTAATCATCATTTTCCTGTTTCTAATAGACCTTGTCTTTATGAAATAAATAAGTCCTCCGCATTAAGACCCCTATCTAGAACGCAAACATAAATTAAATGTAATAATTCGCCAACTACCAATAATTTCATAGAAAGAGACACTGCGGCAAACTCCAGCGATTTGTGGCTGTCTACTTAGACCTACCCTAACATAGGCTGTTTTGGTGGGCATCGACTCCAGTCTGGAGGTCAGGACCACGACCTTCCGACTGTCGATGTCGAGACGCAGGGGTAGAGGTTACCCATCCATTTGTATGACAACTATGTTGTCTTTATGTTGTTTTGTAACTTTTATTAGTGGACGGGGAATTGTAGTTTGAGCCTAGTATCATAAAGATATACGCCACGTTTATTTGTTGACTCTTCCATACAGATATTTAATACAATTAAGAACTGTATCTAAGTGTCACATAATTAACAGTAGCACAGCATAAGCTAGAACATGCAATGATGTGATTTAAACTACAACTTCTCACTAATGCGTTATCAACCCTTTCCCCCTCCCCAATGAGCTCTGGCGACGTTACTGATGCGCAGGAACACAACATAAAGTTATTTGGCTGCGGCATTCTGTAAGGTGGAGGTACTTCCCCAGTCGAGCTATGCTCTACCTCTCTTAAGTACCTGCCCCCCTAGAAAAGATGGTTGTAGACAATAGTCATCGTTAGTAAGCGATGAACTTGTCTAGGGGGGCTGATAGGTCACCATAAACTGACGCCAAAGCAATCCCAAGTGATTGTCAACGCGCTTATAAAGGTTAGAAGTCAGGATCAGTATAAGATTTTAATTTATTTATGTAAAAATTACTCTACACGTCAATATACCTTTTTTCTGTTTTCTTTTTAAAGGTTTTCACTTTCTATTCCTGACACGCCACAATTTGCCCACTATTAAAACAATCAAATTTAACCTCCTCACAAATAACCTACCGTCATCATAATCTACCTCATACCCAACATTATATAGTGTCAGGTCACTTCAAGCAGAATCCGTAGGCCCTAGATCAGCCTGGGCGGTCGACAACCGTCCTGAAGGGCGCTCCGTCCGCCCTTCCTTGCCTCGCCTCGGCGCAGCGCCCCCAATCACGTAATTGTTCTGTAACGAGCACTTTGGAACCAGTTTCAGTATTGATAATATGTAAAAGTGTAGTGTAGTTCGATAATTGAGACATGTTTAGAGAAAGAAAAGATAAGACTTTTTTATAGACTATTAACACTGTCCCCCTTATTACAAAACATGGTTTAAAGGAAAACCAGGTTTTAAAATAGCCTCGTCCCTTTTTATTATATGACGTTAGAAAGTGACCAAATGACAGTAAAACCTGGCTTTACTTTAAACCATGTTTTGTAATAAGGGGGTGTATATTACGTAGAGGGAAGAAAGCCAAGTAACTTAAGTCGCATATTATATTTGATGGAATATAGTATAATAATGTTTATTAATTCCAAAGAGAGCATACAATTTGTACTTGTACGTAGTATTTATATACTCTGAGATACAACATAGTTTTCGGGGATACATTAAACATAATAATATCTCGGCCAAAAAAAGACACAAAATAAAACACAATATATTAAAATAACACTAAATTTATAACACAATCAAATCAAGTTTTGAATGTCCAAAGTTATCATGTTTCCTATTCGAAATGTTGACCTAAAACGACGATAACTCACAACAAAATAAATAAATCAAGTCCCAGTAATTTCAATAATTCGTCGAAAAACAAATTATTGCCGGCTCCTTCAATACCCCTTGTTAATAAATAATGAGCCGAATTCATCGAATAGAGACGTCACACCAACAGGTTCGACAGCCGCCCACCCTAGGACGCGCCGCCCGCCCTTGGCGAAGCCTTCCTTTCTCACAGAACCCTGGATACATCTCACATAATATTAGTGCAAAATATTCGCATTTATTTTTGAAGGTTCTGTCTCTTATTTATCTTTTGAATGACAGGCTCTGTTCGATAAATCGGTTCCAATTCTGGAATAGGTACAAAATGGTGTATAGGATTTGTCTTCCTTGATTTAGGCCCCAGGTTCGAATCCTGCAATGAGCTTGAGCTCTTTTTTGAAGGAAAGCATCGTGAGAAAAACGTAGCACGGTGAAGGGTGACTACCACCCTAAGTTTCAAATGGCCAAGTACCATTCGGTGTGTTCCGACAGCTGCACTTGAGAGCCAGTTCCTTCTAGGCTTTGTGTGCTTACCACCTCCGGCCACATCATCACTTACCATGGTGAGATTGTAGTCAACAGGTCTATTCACTATAGCAAAAACGATTAATTTTATTCTGATATATTCACATTTCAACTTGATATTACAAATAGGGTCAAAAACTAATAGCTTTCCTTTTTACCCGCTAATGGGTTGAATTTTGAAGCCTACCGTGATTGATTGTTTTTAACCGAATTAAAAATAGGAGGAGGTTCTCAATTCGGTTGTTTGTTTTTTCTGTTTTTACCTCAGAACTCCGTCATTTATTAGCTGATTTAGAAAATTATTTTTTTGTTTTGCAAGGGTATAGTTCCCCTTTGGTCCCATTGACATCAGATCAGGGTTTGATTACTTCTTAGTGTACTTAGAAGTCGTTTTTTTTTTGTAAAAAAGTCTTCCATTATGGACCCTACGTTTTAAGCTTAACATGGATCTAGCTTTTATTAATGTATTAAATACATTCATTGCTACAGAATCCTAAGAGCACTCTGTCAGGTTTTGGAAGGTTCTGGTTGAGGTCGAGGGTGGGTGAACGGCCGCCCTAGGAAGGACGCACCGCCCTACAGCTTCCAAATGCCCCCGTCTGGGCGGCGTCACAATCTCACATCGCATCACTTTCGCCATGTATAACAGTTTAGGGAATTTCGTTTTTGTTGTTTGTTTTTTTTTGTTATGTTAGGCGAAATAATCACTTTTTTTAATGTTTATTATATAAATAAATACACACGGTCATCTGATCCCAAACTAAGCAGAGCTTGTACTATGGAAACCAGATAACTGATATAATACATATACTACTTTTTGTTTGTAAATCAATACTTCATATTCATAATTAATAAGTAGGACTGCTCACGACTTTGCCCTGGCCTATGGCTTCTCACAACTGGTTGTTTCTCCTACGAGAATCCCAGATATTGAGAGCCATACTAGTTCCTTACTGGACCTTCTGCTGACTACGCGACCGGACAGATATACAGTGATAGTGGATGCGCCACTCGGCTCATCGGACCACTGTCTCGTCCGGACACATGTGCCTTGTGCGTCGACCAATTTGATCCGGTCACCCGGGCGTCGACGCGTGTGGCACTATAAGTCAGCAGACTGGGATGGATTGCGTGAATTCTTCGCATCGTACCCGTGGAGGCAGCTCTGCTTCGCATCAGATGATCCTGACACCTGTGCAGCTGCCGTCGCTGAGGCGATACTGGCGGGAATGGAATGTTATATCCCAAACCCGCTAGTGGCTGCAGGGGTGAAGAAGCGACCGTGGTTTAATCGGCCCTGCAAGGATGCTAGACAAAATAAGCAGACCTTGTATGAGGCTTGGACCACGGCCCAAACTAATCAGGACCCTAACATCTCTGATGCGAAACGCAAATTTAACGCTGCCTCGAGGTTCAGTAAGCGTATGATTGCCAGGGCTAAGTACGATTTCGTCGGCAGGTTTGGTGAGAGGCTGACTAGCCTTCCCTCTGGGAGTCGCGCTTTCTGGTCTCTTGCCAAAGCTGCTGAGGGAAACTTTTGCCAGTCGTCCTTGCCACCACTACGTAAGCCGGACGGAAACTTGGCCCATAGTGCTAAAGAGAAGGCTGACCTTTTAGGCTCTATCTTTGCCTCGAACTCGACTTTGGATGATATGGGCGCTACACCGCCTACCATTCCGCGGTGTGACAGCTCCATGCCGGAGATAAGCATTACCCAACGGGAGGTCCGGCGGGAATTGCTTTCTCTGGACATCCATAAGTCGAGTGGGCCAGACGGCATACCGGCAGTGGTGCTGAAGCGGTGTGCTCCTGAGTTGTGTCCAGTACTGACGCGTCTTTTCGCGCTTTCCTACACCAAAAAGGAAGTCCCGTCTTTGTGGAAGACTGCCCATGTGCACCCAGTGCCCAAAAAGGGTGACAGATCAGACCCGACGAATTACAGGCCTATCGCCATCACCTCCCTTCTCTCCAAAGTCATGGAGCGAGTGATCAACACGCAGCTTTTGAGATACCTGGAGGATCACGATTTGTTGAGCGACCGACAGTATGGCTTTCGCCACAGTCGCTCAGCTGGTGACCTCCTTGTGTATCTCACGCACCGTTGGTCACTCGCCATCGAGAGTCAAGGTGAGGCATTGGCAGTGAGCCTAGATGTGGCGAAGGCGTTCGATCGGGTCTGGCACAGGGGTCTTCTAACGAAGTTACCATCATACGGGCTTCCCGAGGGATTGTGCAAATGGATTGCCAGCTTTCTGTCCAGCAGATGCATAAGAGCCGTCGTCGACGGTAGCTGCTCCGATAGCATGGACATAAATGCTGGCGTTCCGCAAGGCTCTGTGCTGTCCCCAACACTGTTCCTTCTGCATATCAATGATATGCTGTCTATTGACGGCATTCATTGCTATGCGGACGACAGTACAGGGGACACCTATTATACGGGCCGTGCAAATATCCCTCGTTCCGAGGTTGAGGAAAGCCGCGAACGGCTGGTGTCTGAAATCGAGAGTACACTAACTAGTGTCTCCGATTGGGGTCGACTAAACCTAGTCCATTTCAACCCTACCAAGACTCAAGCCTGCGCGTTCACCGCTAAGAAAACCCCATTTGCTGTGGCTCCACAGTTCCAGAACACGTCCTTGAACATCAGCAAAAGCATCGGGATCCTTGGCGTCGACATTTCTAGCGACGTTTTGTTCCGAAGTCACTTAGAAGGCAAGGTTAAGCTGGCATCCAAAAAGCTCGGAGTGCTCAACAGAGCGAGGCAGTACTTTACATCGGGGCAAAGGCTGCAACTTTACAAGTCGCAAGTCCGGCCTCATATGGAGTACTGCTGTCATCTATGGGCGGGGGCACCTGGATACCAGCTTGATCCTTTAGACTCGGTTCAACGACGTGCCATAAGAATTGTCGACGATCCCGAGCTCACAAGCTGTTTAGAGCCCCTCAGTCTGAGGAGAGACTTTGCCTCCTTATGTGTGTTCTACCGCTTGTACAACGGACGGTGTTCTGAAGAATTGTTTAAGATGATGCCCACGGCTACTTTCTACCATCGCAACTCTCGCCATCGACGGGGAGTCCATCCTCACATATTGAAACCTGAATTGTTTCGTACTGTGCGGGCTCAAAGGAGCTTCCTTCCGCGGACGCTCAGACTGTGGAATGAGCTCCCCGCCGTGGTTTTCCCAATGGAGTATAGCATGGGGTTCTTCAAAAGGGGTGTGAAGAGATTTCTGCAGGGTCGGCAACGCGCGCGTGATACCCCTGGTGTTGCAAGCGTCCATAGGCTACGGTAACCGCTTACCATCAGGCGGGCCGTATGCTTGTTTGCCACCTAAGTGGTATAAAAAAAAAAAAAAAAAAAAAAAAAAATTACGCCCAGACTCAGGACATACTGAAATTTTCATGCACACAAATGCATGTCCTGTATAGGAATCGAACCCACGACCCGCGGCGCGATAGGTGGAATCTTAACCAACTGCGCCAACGGTCTCGTCAATTGTTTAATTCTCAGTATATTTTATTATTCAATATTTGAATAAAGTGTCATAGTAGGACATCAATTCTAAAGGTATCTAAATAGCTCTATTTTTCGAGTGTGTAAACAACTACCAGTTTTTTATGTAACATATATATTCCATTTGCCTTTGGGCGGCTTCGCATAGGCCTCTAAGGACGAAGGTTCGACGCCCGCCTTCGGAAGGACGCGTCCTACAGCTTCCACTTGTCTGGCATATCGCACCCTGCAACCTGGATCATTTTACATGGGTTTACCTATAATACATGGTTTTGGAGTAGTATATAACAATACCAAACACTTTTAAATGGTCACTTGGCTACTAAAGAATGCTGGCGAGATTTGTACAAAATAATAAAGATTTTTAGAGACGTTAGAATGACGAAACAATTGATCCTTGGTGCCTAAGGAATAACATGAGGCATTTAAAATATTTTTATAACCCCAGGATAAAAATATGTATTTCTATGCCATGCCGGCGGATCGCGACTATTCGCGACCAAACCGTTATGTTGTTGTTATGTTTTGCGGGGTTTATATATTAACATGTTGCTGGTAATGTAATCTCAACATTGGATGTGATTCAAACCACTCTAAAGGGAGGAATTTTGTGTATAGATCTGGCCATGATTCTCTAGCAATTTTAAGGTTTTATCAGCTTTTTTCCGACTGTCGTGTAAGAAAGTCATTCTTCCATATTGGTTTTCGGCTACACAATGTGGCCTGCCCATTGCCACATTAAGTACTACTTAAAGATACATTGACGAATAGTAAATTCTAAAATAATTAAGCACTTTGTCATCAAAATTGATCGAGGCCTCCGGAGACTAGCGGGCTGGGAGCTTTTTCCGCCAACGCGTCAGCTTGGCTATCCAAAGAGGAAACGCTGCCAGCCTTCTGGGAACCTTGTCGTTAATCGGAAGCACCGGCGGTCAAGACATTTTCTATATACCTATTTGTTGTAAATAAAGTTATGACATATTTAAACTTGGGAATTATATGACATTATCAATTAATACAGTGTTTATACATACAGTTTGCCTTTGGATGGGACCGCATAGGCCTCTGAGGGCGTAGGGTCGGCGCCCGCCCTCGGAAGGACGCGTCCTACAGCTTCCACTTGTCTGGCATAACGCTCCCTGAAACCTGTAATTGGCTTTTTTTATGTATATTCTTTTGTTAATTATGTTCTTGCTTATAAGCTGTTGGTTTCGTCAAATAAATAAATAAAGTATATATTATTATTATTTATAGTCAGGCATTTTGTGGTTAGTAACTAATTGTCCCCAGCGGTTAAACCCGCGTTTCCGCGATAAAAATTTGGTACAAACGTAATCCTCAGTTTCCTCTCTGAATACTAGAGCAATGATTATTCTACCAAGCAATCTGTAGGTACCACTGTATGTCCCTCGGTTGTGTTTTTCTCCATAAATTAATTATCATAAGAATTAAGAGCCTTCTAAAATCACAAAAACTTACCATTTTTAACGCCCTTATCAGACGTCCAGCGAACAAATTTGACGAATATTAAACAACAAAGGAAAACCGACAGACATAGTCAAAGCCCTTCTTATTATGATTCTTGAATATTTTTTTTAAATCGATCCGGTTTTGGAGGAGAAAACCGGGGATTACGAAATAGTGATTTCGTGTTATTTAAATAGGTATGTCGGTCCAAGCTGTAGTTGTCTCTGTCGCCCTCGGGCGGGATAGCTCGGGCACAGCACGACAGCAATAGATATGTTAAAAACCTATTTTTCAAAATTCTTGCAGCCATCGTTTCCTCTTAAGCTAGTTGGATGCCTCCTAGGCGGCTTGAAAACTCCAACAGTAGGTTGACCACTAGCCTACCTCCACCGATCCGCAGTACTTACGCGTGGTAGAGTATCTGCCTATTCCCTTTCACCCTGATTTGTGAAAGGCGGCCTGTGCCCAGTAGTGGGACATTATAGGCTGATGATGATGGTGCAAAGTTACAAAAATCTTTCCCTCTTTATAATATGTAAGTATAGATTGGATACATGTGTGCTGTTAGAAATTATTCAGAAAATAAATTGGCAAGGAAGGATCCAAAAGATTTATAAATTATCGGCAATATATTGGCAATCCCTCCAATATTTCTAATGTCCATACGTGACGGTAAACCTGTCTTTGTCAGCCTTTTGACACAAAAAACAGTTTTGTTTTCTTGAATCTTGTTTATTTCAATAAAACAACATATACAATACTAGCTGCCCGGCGCGACTTCGTTCGCGTGGTGCTACCCTACCCTATGGTGCCCTAAAAAATGTGATAAATGAAGAACCGCTCGACCGATTTTGTGCAAACTTCACATAAACCATCTACTAAATAGTCCGAACAAAGCCTAAACATTTGGTTTGGATAGGTGAGCCCGTTCTTGAGTTATAAAATTACAACGAAAAGTGGCATTGATTTTTATATATATAGATACACATGTATAAATGTTTAACAAGAACTCTCTTATCATTTTTGTTTCTAATGATTTATATTACCTTTGAATAAAGGTAATGGGAAATACGTAAAGTTCATGGCAAGGAATTAGCAGAAAAGACAAACCAAACTTCCTCCTCTGCATAAGGAAATGCATAAAATTACGTGACCCAAAGATTTCCTTATTCTGTAATTATTAGCTAATAAGTTTCAACAATTTTATAATTAACTAGCTTCTGCTCACGGCTACGCCCGCCTGGCCTACAGGAAAAAAAATACATATTTTTTTACAATAATAAAAAAAAAACTTTGTTAAAAAAAAACGTATAAATTAATTTTCAATCTTCAGCCTAAACACAAAATTTGAAGACCCTAACTTCGAAACTGACGCGGACTTTCATACAAACTTTCATCCCCTATTTTACCCCGTTAGGGGTGGAATTTCGAAAAACCCTTAATTAGTGGATACCTGATCTTCACAAAGAATATACCCTCTAAATTTTATGTCTTTAGGACCAGCGGTTTAAGCTGTGCGTTGATATATCAGCCTGTCAGTCAGTCAATCAGTCAGACAGGACTTTGAATTTTATATATATATATAGATTTTAAAAGCAAGCAAAGTCGCATCCAAGCCTTAGTCTACACAATATTGGTATCACCTAATATTATCACATACCTTACCCTACTAAGGCTCGTGAACTGTGCGAACCCCGAGTCACCTTCCAGCCTCTACGGCTACGGCGTAGCACCGTAGAGGACACCTCTACGAGGTCTACGACCCGCCGACCGGACGGGCCCGGGAGCTAGCGCACTTAGGATATTTTAGAAATTACCAATACATTCGTGACATATTTTTGTTACTTATATATTTTGTTTCTATTGAGTAATTTTTCGTAGGGTGGTAACCTGTTCGTTTCAAAGAAATAAGGTCGACAATGTAGTAACAGTTTATTAGTTTATCAGTTTTATAATTTTACTAGCTGTCCCTCGCGGTTTCACCCGCGTTCCCGGGATAAAAAATTGCCTATGTCCTTCTCCATACCATAGGCTATCTGCATACCAAATTTCATGATGATCCGTTAAGTAGTTGAGACGTTCAGGCGTAACAATCAAACTCACTTTCGCATTCATAATAATTATATTAGTTAGGATTAGGATTATATTTCGTAGAGCAATTTTTTTTGTACTATCTCTTCATCGAATTTCTTGTCATAAGACGGCAAACAGCAGTTCCATATTCAAATCTAACAGCTGATCTCAAGCCTCCAGAGTCCAGACTCCAAGCCCTTACATTCGTATGATGAAACCTAGGGTCCTTAGACCCTTACTTCACCTTTGTCTGGTGCCGCGGACGTCCCGGTCGGGGGTGCACTGAACCCCGCCTAACACTGCCACATTGCATAAATCCTACTTCACACTTGTACCGGTACACTGTGCATGTGTGCGCGTTGTATTACACACTACGTCTGTATACGGTTGCATTTATGCTATTTTCGGGGGTCTTGCCTGTGTGGGTGTATGTGGGTGTGTTCGATAATAGCATTATGGTTGTTCTGTAACTAAACACCTGCAGTTGATTTTGTGGTTTACTTATAATGGCTTTAGGATGGTTTTAAGTTGGCAAGGTTTATGTTAAAGTAGACTAGATATGCTCGCGGTTTTGTACGCGTTTGTAAAGGAACTGATATATTTTCCTGATCACAATGGTCTGAGGGATGATTGCAGGCATCTTAATAATATGCCAGTTGGCGCGATTGGTTAAGATTCCACCTATTACGACGCAGGTCATAGGTTCGAACTCAGGACATGCATTTGTGTACATGAACATATCTGTATGTCCTGAGTCAGGATGTAATTATGTATATTAAGTATGTATTTACAAACAAAAAGTAGTATATGTAGTATATCGTTATCTGGTTTCCATAGTACAAGCTCTGCTTATTGGTATCATGGTGTGTGCTTAGCACCATCGGTCAGGTCACTATCTACGGTGAGATTGTGGTCAAAGAAGCCTATCCATAGTAGATGATGACGGTCAAGTGCCATTTACACTCGCGCCCTTAGAGGGTTCCGTTATTACATAAAAATAAAATAAATAAATAAATATCCTGGGACATTCCGCACACATGGTCATCTAATCCCAAACTAAGCAGAGCTTGTACTATGGAAACCAGATAACTGATATAATACATATACTACTTGTTGTTTGTAAATACATACTTAAAATACATAATTACACCCAGACTCAGGACATACAGACATGTTCATGCACACAAATGCATGTCCTGTGCGGAAATCAAACCCACGACCTGCGGCGCAATAGGTGGAACCTTTACCAGACTCTTAACCAACTACGCCAACTGGCCCGTCAACACATGTCTTTATATTTGCGGGCGCTCGCGTAGTATGAATCTTGCTGTAATATGTGTTGCAAATATGAATGTTGTAATAATACCACGGTATTTAAAATTAAAGGATAAATTGATGTAATCCTTTACTTTTGCCACGATTTTATATCACCGGGAAGTCACGGTCTTCCCGTGAGTTTTCCCTCGCGTTTCAGTGAGTGGGAGTTTAAACGCCTAACTTTTTAGTGGGTTCAAATATAAACATTATTTTTTATAGCCATACGAGGACATGAGTACGTAGACCGTAGACAAATGTGATCAAATAAGGTTTTCAATTTACCATAATGCAACAGGGAACGCTAATAATTGAACTGTTTTACAAAAACATAAACCGACTTCAAAGTACACTGAGAAGTAATCAAATCCTAATCTGATGACAATGGGACCAAGTAACGGGAAGTGTACCAGTGTAGAGAGTCTTTCAAATAAAAAAAGAATTTTCCAAATCTGTTAATAAATTACGGAGTTATGAGGTAAGACACATAAAAAAATACAACCGAATTGAGAACCTCCTCCGTTTTTTGAAGTCGGTTAAAAAATAAGATTCCTAACGTCCTTTTCCAGTCTAAACGCCACAAATATGCTAAATAGCTATTAAATACGTGCCTGAAAACTTCTCATTAATTCTTATAACATATAAAACAAATTACAACCATACAACAAATTTGACTTTCATTATTTGTTTCAGGTAAGCCCATACTTTTAACACGTACGCGGTTTCGAGTTCACAATTCGTTCGGTAAGTCAATTAAATGACAACCCTAAGCCACAGGGATAAGTGATAAGTTTAAGTACACACTTGGTAGAGCACGTGACAGCACGTGCTATATCTAAGAGCTCGGCAGTGTCCGCGCCAAGTCTCAATCTAACTTAGCAGCTTTATCACGGACCAAGCGTATTTTATTGACAGTTACTCGACATATATTGACAAATAATTATTTGTGTATGTCTTGTTTCCTCGAAAGTTTCCTTTTTTTGCTACATTTTCCGCATAATTTATTTAATGTATTAACAAATTGGCTTATTGTTATTCTAATAGGGAACTCAAAAGGGGATTTAATTCTTGGTAGCATATTTCTTCGAAACAAGTGAACAATATCGACTGAAAATTAGTATAAGCAGCGTCGTACACAAGTACAAAATATACCTAATTATCTTCACTTTGAGTATTTCAGCAAAATAAAGAAATATTTATGCCAACAAAATAACTTTAAGTCACCTTTGTAAAATAAAATAAGAGCAGACAATTCATCAAGTTACCCACTCTCTTTTCATAAGGTACAAAGTAAATCTCGGAGGCATCACGCTGAAGCGAGTTGAAGTTTGACATCCACAAAAAGTTGCCAGGTGATGTCTGCCAAGTAACGACTGAAACACTCATTAGAGGCATTCAACGCCTGGACTCGCGAAAAGCCTAACGCCAGACAAAACCTGTCTAAAACGCTTAAAACTTGTCGGCGCTAGAATAAACATCCCTTTGAAAAGGTAGAAAAAAGTTGGCTTATCGCCCGTCCGTAAGAAATTAGCTTTTGCTTCAAGTCAGACGTACACACACAGAGTCGGCGGTGTACGCACGCGGGCACTACACACCGACGCACGCACACACGCGCGCCGCGTAGCTGCCTCACCCACACACCCGCCTCCGCATGCAAACACGCGCAATGTCTAGACAACTTGTTAAAATGCGATGTTCCGGGGCTCGACATTCGTCAGTAGGATAGGTCACGGACCACCACGGACATAGTCATCCCTCTCCGGCGCGCGCCTCTATCCCTCTCTACTAAAACACGGCGTGGAACCATTTGAACTTAGACTCTATTCCTATCGCGTTAACAAACACTATCCACAATACAGGATTTCAGGTATAAATTTCGCTTTCAAAGCTAACGTGTGAATCTACATCGAAAAGGTCGTAATTCATCATTTGTTGTGTAACAAAATGGACTTTGGCGTACTAAAGTTAAAGTTTGAAATGGTTAGGTATTAAATTGGGTCCTTCTAGATCGCCTAGCGTCAGCGCGTGTCCTTGGTCGGTCAGGACGAATTAGTCTTGGGAATAATAATTTATGTAAATGTACATGTTCATACATGTACATAAGGTAGTACATGGCGGGATTCCAAGCTAGCCTTTGTTGGTTCGCCTAGGCTAGGCAGAATAGTTTAGCTGGAAACCTAAAATAATGAAGCACAATGTTTTGTTGATCGTGTAATTGGTTTTCGCTTTGTGAGTAGGAATCGGGTCTTTGATTCTGGTTTCATGTCAGCCATTTTGCAATTTCAGTTTAACGAGCTTATTCAGAGCGAGGGAAATCATTTTCCGCAAATAATTCACTTAATGTTCGTAGTATACTATATCTATAATAATTTAATTGTGTTATTTCATGTCTAACAAAGAAAAATGTAGATGTAGTATTCGTAGCACTTATATTCCCAAACCTATGGTAACTTCGGTAGCAATATCCCCCTTCGAGGGCCTAACTGCATACGCTGACTAACTAAAAATAACATTCAACGATCAGATGTCATAGATATAAGTTTTTTAGTAAAAAAAAAACATTTTTAATACAAGCTTTTTTCGGTGACTGTACTTGCATTGTCTTCTAATATACTAATGTATCAAATATCAAGTCAATCTGACCACTGGGAGTGGGTGAAATTCGACTTGCAAGATTCCACCCGAACAAACTTACATACATACATACACACACATTTAAATAAGCAAAAACGCAAGTTAAATAAAAGCTTGTAATAAAAGAGCAAACTCAATAAAAGTTTAAAGTATATTCGTGCGCTTTTTTGTATAAAATTACGTAGGAAGATACACGATGTACACGATTAATCGTACATGAATCATATTTCTTACTTGCTGTTCCCCGCGGGTCCGTCGCGTTCCCACAAAAAAGTGACCTACATTTCCCTCCGCCTTGGGGCTGAATTTCAGAATAGCGGGTACACCCTATACCCACAAGTATTAAATCAAGATTCAAAGTTTCTTATTCCAATTCCCTGCCAATGTATTTCCTCCTTAGGTGTTCAATTTCCCAAAACTAGACTTGTAATTATGTAAACAATGAATACTTTGTAAACTTAAAAACCAAATATTTGAGAATTATTTGTTTCTCTCCAGTTTTCTCCTCTGTAGACTGAAAACAATCATCAAACATCAAACAAGACACCGCAGCGTCCTTATCAAATAACAAGTTAGGCCGGCTTTCTAACAGGTATCCTTAGCGATGTGATTAAACCTCCCAGTGGGGTCCCTGTACCACTAGCTCTGATGGCAACCTCGGTAGAAAGGCACCATTAGGGATATACACATTAGACAAATATTAACAGTGTAACCACCATAGAGATGACTGTTACCTATGGGCATCTGCAATCTGGATCTTCAAGAAAGATAAAGAGATTTTACCGGGTCAGCAACGCGTGAGTTACACCCATGGTGTTGCAAGCATCCATAGGATTCGATCAAGTGGGCCGCATTCTTGATTGCTACATAAGAGGTATACAAAAAACCATGACTATTAAGACGAAGAATACATTGATCTCTCAAGTAACACACCGTAGGTACGACGACAGATTTTCAATTAAAAAGGTAGCAATGCAGATAATACAAATTTCCTGCGATAACAGAGATCAGTGGTAGTTCTACTGGCATTGAAAAAAGCATATCTAAAATTCAGGTCACTTCCCAGACAGAATGAGGAAGACGTCATTAATAATGATTGTGGCAGTCTATCCTACTGGGAGGGATCCCTCTGTGCGCGCGGGACCGCACCACCCTCTGTCAAAGCTTATGAACTTACTTGCAATCGGAAATGATTGCACAATTGTTTTGCAACATGTATGCAATATTCATTCGATTGCAAAATATTTTCCTTTATTGTTATGGGATTAATGAGTGGTTAAACTTTCATATAAAGGATAAAATACGGTGTATTGGTAGTGGATTCCATGGTTGAACACACTATGCCTCCGTAATCATCCCTTTAATAATCCCATAAGGTGCTGTTGGTTGGCTACTTACTTTTTATCCCAAGTTTATTGTACGACAGTGGTTTGTTTTAGTTAATCTTTATAATGATAACAAGTCTTACCATGGTAGAGTTATAAATGGCAGTGATCCTTTTTTTTTTTTTTTTTTATACTACTTAGTCGGTAAACAAGCATACGGCCCACCTGATGGTAAGCGGTTACCGTAGCCATATGGACGCTTGCAACACAAGAAGCTTCACAGGAAGCTCTGGCGACCTTACTCACGCGCAGGAACACAACTTTACACAACATAAAGTTATTTGGCTGCGGTATTCTGTAAGGTGGAGGTACTTCCCCAGTCGAGCTGCTCTTTGAGCGAATACACGCTTTGCTCTCCTAATATTTTGCTTTCAAAACATTTAGCTACATTCTAATAGCAATCAATTGCTAGTCGCTGTATAAATAATAAGCATCCATGATAGTTCACCTGCGACCTCCCGAAATTGGGGTCTCACCCGATAAGGCAAAACGACGAGAGCTCTAAAGGATTAGGCCTTTGTCCGTCAATCCATCTGTCGCTTGGTAGAGACGCATGAATTTTAGATCAGACGACTTATCAAACTACAAAGGAAATTGGTACCATCACGCTTAGCCTGCCATACGTGATACCAGATCAGGATCTTCCTTTCTCTTTCTAAACAGAAAATAGCTAGTTATGCTGTCTATGGATCACGTAGTCTCATATCTTTGGTATATTTTTTTATCTATGCTTCTTTTATAGTTTTCATTTTATTATTAAATCTGTAATCTGCGAATCTTTTTGTTTTTGGTTTGACATTGAAGTGACTGCCTACATTTTATGTTAAAATGGTATGGCTAAAATATATAATTTGATAAACACGGATAACCCAATCCATCCATCAAAATTACACCACAAATCTCACGCTTAATACATAATATATTAATTACAATATATTTGGAGCTTCCTAGACGCCTACCACCACCGCGCACCGCCCGCCCATCGCGTCTGAAGGTCGTGCGGGAGGGCGTTCACCCCCGGCTCACACCAGCACAAGACAACACTGTGTCGTTGTGTGCGCACACCGTGTTGGTGAATAGAACCCCACTTTGATTTGTATTGGTGATTATTTCGTGTACGCGTTTTTTTCAAATGTTTATTAATAGTCATTGTGTAATGTTAAATTTGTTCTTTTCAGGGAAATCATTTTCAGGCTCCACAGGGTTTGATAGCTACTCATGTTGAGTTTTTATTGTTTTTATTAAATTCGTTCTTTTATTATAGGCGGTAGAGTCGATTATTCATAAATATGTGTTTCAGTTTGTTTCTATGCTAGATTTAGGAGTAGGTATGAAATTAGGTAAAGTTACTTGATATTCGGTGTGTAGCTAGATCAAACATGTACTTTACTTAGCTAACAGTGGCTAGGTATGTCTAGAGTAGGCCATACTAATCAATATGGACTTGATTGTGCCTACAAGCTTTGTCTTCAGGCGAAAGTTTCCTCGTATAATATCTATCTATCTATATAAAATTCAAAGTCCTGACTGACTGATTAACTGACTGACTGATATATCAACGCACAGCCTAAACCGTTGGTCCTAGACACATACAATTTATTGGGCATGTTCTTTGTGAAGAGTAGATATTGACTACGAAAGGGATTTTTCGAAAGTCTGTCAGCTTTGAAGTTAGGGTCTTCAAATTTTGTGTTTAGGCTGAAGATTGAAAATTAATTTATACGTGTCTCAGCGTTTTTAATAATTCCACCCTCGAAGCGGGATGAAGTAGTTTTGTTTTGTTTACTGTTGTAGAAAAATATGTCATTCGTTTCCTGTAGGCCATGCGGGCGAAGCCGCGAGCAGAAGCTAGTACATTTATAAAATACCGACACGAACAAAACAACACCGCCACTTTACACGCGTTGAGAAAATGACAGCATAACATATTATATGGTTTTATCATGGATTCCCCGGCGGACTAGTCCCACTTTTTACGTAATAGCTGGGTACCCTTCCCCACCTGCGTTACTGATGCGTGATATCTTAAAGTGCCACTAAGTTATGGCACCAGTGTAAACAGAAGTTTGTTTAATTGTATATCTATGGACGTTGATAGGAACCTAGCTGTCTCTCGCCGTTTCACCTGCGATACCTTCTTTATATTTAGGTTTGAATTTTGATAAACTTTTTCTTAGTGGCTAGATACATAACCAAAGTTTAAGTGTCTATAGACTCTGCGGTAAGCAGTCAATTTCTCGTTTTTTTTTTTCAATAGTCCATTGATATTTTAAGTAAAGAGGTAGGTTACCTTCACAAGATTTGAACTTCATAAATGGTACACTGTCATACTTGTCATGTTGAGGACTAGTATAGTATTCACCCCCAGTATAAATAAGCCTCTATTCCATAGGCTATACCTATACCTGCCAAAGTTCATGACGATTGTTTGGGCCGAAGAAGAAACAAAAATAATGTAAAAGGATCGGCCAAGTGCGAGTCGGACACGCACACGGCAGGTTCCGTACACTATTAACTAACTCAACAATGCTATGAAAAAAAAAAACAAAAAAATCGTTTCTTGTATGCGCTCCCTTTTAATTTTTAATTATATTTCATTTTTAGGGTTCCGTAGCCAAATGGCAATAAACGGAATTTATAGATTTTATTATTTTTTGTTATAGCGGCAAGAGAAAAACATATTCTCTGAAAATATCAGCTGTCTACCTATTACCGTTCATGAGATACAGCCCTCTGACAAACAGACGGACGGACGGACGGCCAGCGGAGTCTTAGTAATAGGTCCCGTTTGGCACCCTTCGGGTAAGGACCCCCATAAAACACTTTCGCATTTTAATATTAGTTTCGTAATATTTTAATAAAGTAATTGTATCAAAAACGGTGTACCCTGCGTTGACGAATAGATCGTATAAAGACATTTTCTCTTTTAAAGCCAAGTAGACTGTAATAGTGAAGTCTTATGTAAAGCTATAATGAATAATTTACTAACGACTCCGGCCGTAACATCTCTGTCAGAATATAGATTAAAATAATAATTACTTAGTTAGTCTAGACTGAAAATGTTACATGTTAATTAGCTACTAATAATTATACGCGGGTGTTATTGGAAAAATATTGTTTGGGGTATTATTTACGAGAACGTTCGTTTTAGTTTTACATGCACTGCACTTGAGAGCCCGTTCCCTTCTAAGCTTTGTGATCAATTCCGCCCTTAAGAGGAGAGGAGGCGCTGGTGGCGCTTGTTCCATTCAAACGTAATCCTCAGTTTCCTCTCTGGATAATTACACTAGAGCAATGATTGCTCTACCATGCAATCTTTAGGTAACACTGTATCCCTCGGTTGTGTTTTTCTCCATAAATTAATTATTATAAGAAGTAGGCGCCTTCTAAAATCACAAAAACTTACCATTTTTAACGCCCTTGTCAGACGTCCAGCGCACAAATTTGACGAATATAAAACAATAAAAGAAAACCGACAGACATAACCAAAGCCCTCCTTATTATGATTCATGAACTTTTTTTATCGATCCAGTTTTGGAGGAGGAAACCGGAGTTTACGAAATTGCTATTTCATCTTATTTAAATAGGTATAATCGGTCCAAGCTGTAGATTTCTCTATCGCCCTCGGCAGGATAGCTCAGGCACAGCGCGACAGCAATAGATATGTTAAAAACCTATTTTTCAAATTTCTTGCAGCCATCCTTTCCTCTTAATAAGGCTATAGAAAATAAATAAATCTTTTCTTGATCTCACGAATCCGTGACACGGTGGCAGGGCACCTTGTTTTAGCGACCTGACTGGCCCTAAAATTAATAATCTGACGGCAAGCATCTACCGGTACGTTCCCTCATCTGAACTCCAGAGCCAGATTCTTTACCACCTTCGATCACATCATGTTGTGTAGTGGTGAGTTTGCAATGTGGTCAAACACAAACCTCACTTAGCAATAAAAAATTCTATAAATAGCAGTTTTCATTTAATGAATAAAAAGCTATTGCACAAGAAAAAAATAGGGGTTTAATCTCTTTGAAGGTAGAAAACCGAATTAATTTCTGCTTAATATGTAATAATGGGGTTTAATTAAACGTTTCATGGCGACAAGTCTTTGTTGGGCGCGCTGGTTTTTGTAGCTTCCTGTTTGCTCCCGGTAATGTGTTGAAAAATTGTTTCCAAGTTGCGCAACGCTAAGTGAAACATGTAAAAAGTGTGTTCCGTTGCGACATTCAAAGTTTCCAACCAACAACCAACAATACTTTTCCTAAGAAAAGCGTGTTTTCGTTTGTGTGCAAATAAACTCTTGAGTTTACATTTGCGGGGTATCTTCACTGTTTTAGAATTTACGTAATATTTCGGATTTGAGGTTAAGTATTTTATTTATATTTCAAGTGGTCGAGGAAACTGGGGTGATTTTTAGAAACACGTTTTTTTTTATTAATGGTTTTTCTGTTTTACATTGCAGAATATTTTTAGCAGGTGTACCTTTTTCCTGGTTGGGAAGGGCGCTTTTCCTAACAATTAGTCTTGAATTTTTTCCTCATATTTTGTTTTATATTTTTTCTTGTCCGGCCAATCCTTTAGATGATATTTTTTTGTAGAGACACGTGTTATTTTGTTTCTTTTAAAGTGTATAAAGTTACAACAACGTACCTTTAAACAAACTTTAACACCTTTAGGGATGTTTTTTTTTTTAATCTAGCTCCTCTTTCGCATACTCAATACAGTAACAAATTATACCGTCAGATTAAAGTTCCTATATCGTTATTTACTTTAAATAACATTAAACTGAAAATTGTATTTAAAAGTATATTTAACTAGAGTTAACAAACTTGGCTAGCACTAGAGCCAGCAGAGTAATTGCTGAGTTTATTGCCGGCTCGGCTCTTTTCATAAGTGCCTGCGAAAGTCTATTTGGATGAATAATTTTGAATTTTGTACCAATATGTTTTCATATGTCACCTGTGAATCTGTCATAGTAGAGTTTGTTGCGCAAACGACAACGAATTTGACAGGTCCCAAATCCCTAAAATTGTACATTGACAGGACGCTGACAGGCTCCAGAGACGCGGAGTGTCAAACCGTTGTCAGTCAGTGTGGCTTGACAAATCGGCGCGGATATGCCGTGTCAGCGAGACAACTAACATCTTCGAATTATACATTTTGATTTCATATTATTAATAAACATCGTTTGACATGCCAACTGGCGTAGATGTTTGATACCTAACTGCCGCATAGGTCGTGGGTTTGATCCTCAGGGCAAATATTCGTGTGCATGAAAACATGTCTGTATAATATATTGAATATTCTACTCATACATACAGTTTCCAAGTAATAAAGATATAATTTATATGGTTTCCATATGTAGTTACCATACTTTGTTAAGTTAGAGAGTCGTAGGATATTATAATTACTTACATAATTTGTTATGCAAACAAACGACTATAGGAAGTGTATTTTTTTTCCTAATACACCTAATTTGACTGGTACCTTTTCGTAATATGCTATTAATTTTGTTTGTAACGAGTGTTCTTGAGAATCAATCTATATTACATCCTGTTTCGATTACGTGGCATTAAAATTGGCTTTGAGAACAATCTTTATAAGAAAACAGAGTTTACACAGAATTCAGATTAGGAGGTTAGATAAGTGACATCCCAGAAGTATTATTTATATTTGCAAGCTTATTAGTTACAATCGAATTATATGCTAACAAGCTATCCCCTGCAGTTTAACCCGCTTTCCCGGGGTATAAAGTAGCCTATATCCTTCTCCATGCCATAGGCTATCTGCATGCCAAATTTCATTATGATCCGTTGAGTAGTTGAAGCGTGAAGGCGTAACAAACAAACAAACTCACTTTCGCATTTATAATATTACTAGCTGTCCCCCGCGGTTTCACCCGCGTTCCCGGGATAAAAAGTAGCCTATGTCCTTCTCCATACCATAGGCTATCTGCATGCCAAATTTCATGATGATCCGTTTAGTAGTTGAGGCGTGAAGGCGTAACAAACAAACAAACAAATAAACAAACTCACTTTCGCATTTATAATATTACTAGCTGTCCCCCGCGGTTTCACCCGCGTTCCCGGAATAAAAAGTCTAGCCTATGTCCTTCTCCATACCATAGGCTATCTGCATGCCAAATTTCATGATGATCCGTTGAGTAGTTGAGCTGTGAAGGCGTAACAAACAAACAAACAAATAAACAAACAAACTCACTTTCGCATTTATAATATTAGTTAGGATATTAGTAAGGAAGTAAGGATTATATTATATTATATAGTTAGGATATAAGAATATATTGTCTTAAAATTATATCAACACCATTATAAATGAAAGTACTCATTCTAGCCATAAAACAGTTGAAGACTGTTTTCAGAACCGGTGGTAATTTAGCCTACTAACGGCCTAAAACCTAAACTAAATTAGAACAATATTTAAGTAATTAATTAAAGCAAAGCTCGTAGTAATAATGAGGCTTCATAAAGTATCCAGTAAATAACAATGTAGGCGAAACTGTTTTTCACAGAATTGTATAGTAACCTGGACAGATATCTTTCAAATGCAGTTTCCTTTCAATTAGATCGAAAGCGATGCACTAAAACACGAATCGTAGATACGCCGGCTTTTTACGATACATAATAAAAACTATTATACTGTTTTTAAACTTCATTTTCATTTATAATTTATTAAATCCGATAGGTACTTAATGATAGCAATGAAACGGTATATTACACAACCAGCTAGCGTTGAGCTCCCGTGTTACACGAATCTCTTCATATATGGTAGCGTCATAAGATAAAGTTACGTTGGATGATAGAGAAAAACATTCGCTTTTAGATGGCAAATTACTCTATTGCACATAATTGTCGTCTCGCTCTGCTTTTTGCTGGGGAGTATTGTGTGTCTCGCTCTGTGAAGAAATGCAGTTTTCACCGTCGGTCACGCGATGCTGCTCCTATAAATTGGCTCTTGTTCGGAAATGTATGAGATTTTTTTAGATTGAAGCCGTAGCCATGAACGAGTGCAGGGACCGTTAGTTCTGAGGGAACCACTCAAGGAAAATGTTTGAGTGATAGCTTTAGTTTACTTAGTTAGTAGGGAATCCAATCCCGCATCCAAATCTCGATCCGAGCGGGATCGAGGTCATAAATCCCGCGGATCCGTGGAATTTGCGGGACCGCAAAAACATACTTTTTGTTCTAGGCATCTGCTTATTCAAACTTATCTCAGTTCATTAATTTATGAAGTGTCAAAATAAAGTCTCAGTTGATAACGTTGGATACATGTACGCACAAAAATAAGCTGGGAAAAATATTATTTTTTTCAGTTCCGTAAATCACGCGGATCCCAAATCCGCAGTCGCGCAAAAGGTGCGGGATTCCCTAGTAGTTAGGATCCGCCAAGTGGTAGAACTGCTTCTTCTTTTTATCAGCATTTTATATTTCTGGATGTACTCCATTATTTTTCTATGATAGACAGCGACAAGAGGACATTACCTTAATACCTTATATTATTTACAAATAAATGCCTTAAAACTTTTTTTTTTAGACAACTGAGTCGGTAAACAAGCATACGGCCCGCCTGATGGTAAGCGGTTGCCGTAGCCATATGGACGCTTGCAACACAAGAAGCATCGCTCACGCGTTACCGACCTTACTCACGCGCAGGAACACAACTTTACACAACATAAAGTTATTTGGCTTCGGTATTCTGTAAGGTGGAGGTACTTCCCCAGTCGAGCTGCTCTTTGAGCGAATAAACGCTATGCTCTACCTCTCTCAAACACTATTGTTATCACATTAGGTGCTTGTGCTCCCTCAAGACCGATAGCAACAATATTAATAAACACAAACACAATAATTTCAGTTACTTGTGGTAAAAAAAGAAGTGAAGAAAAGCATCTATGTCTTCCCTATGTCATTTTCTAGACTCCAAGCTACCCTTCACGCAATTTCCATCAAAATGTTTCTTTTTATACCACTGAGGTGGCAAACAAAGCATACGGCCCGCCTGATGGTAAGCAGTTACCGTAGCCTATGGACGCATGCAACACCAGAGGTATCACTCGCTCGTTGCCGACCCTGAAGTAATCTGTTCACGCCCTTTTTGAAGAACCCCATGCTGTACTCCTTCGGGAAAACCACGGCGGGGAGCTCATTCCACAGTCCGAGCGTCCGCGGAAGAAAACTCCTTTTAGCCCGTATGTTCCATATATTAGCGATAAGACCGTTGAACTGACGGACATGCGTACTTTCGTTTTAATAATATAAATAAAGATAGGCAATTAGAACTATGTCTACTTAGGTTACTTAAACAGTTTATTCATCGTAATTAGACACGGCAAATACAACCCTAAGTAACTAAGTATAATAATAATTCTTGCGTGATATGCTTGTGGCACAAGTCTCTCAAAGGAATAAGTTTATATACCGACCGACCATTAAAAAATAAATTTTATGTCTTTTTAATAAAATACAGTTTCTAATGTCTTTTTCTGTTTGTTTTACAGGTAAGCTCCAGTTTTGCACCTGCCTGCGTCGGTGGGTAGGCTCGTAGTACATATAGTTATAAGGTGAAACGATACGTGCAATGATACATAAAGATATCTTAAGCAATTCTCTGATAGTAGCAACATTTCCTACTGATAACTTAATAATTTGATCCATCGAGTTTTAGAGGACTTAAAAATGGTGTTAAAATTGATCCGCGGTCCCATACACCATACACCATTAAAAAATATTCTAAATGTTATTATACGACGCAGATATTATTTTAATGTGTTATTTTAATTGTCCAAAGTAATAATAATAGTATCTAATTAGAAATCGTGTTTCAAAGCAAACTAACTGTAGTGTATAAAACATGAAGTATCAAGAATATACCGTCGGTAATTCGCGTAGCCGACGAAGCGTGGGAATGAAGCGGCAAGGACGGAATATGATGCCTCGCAAATAGGCCAGTGGATGAACACTTTCAACGGGTAGGATATTACTTATATAGCTTAAATTTGTGGCTTACAATTTGCTAAATGGTCATCTGTATAATCATAATATATAATCAAATAATAATCAATTCTGAAAGATGAGACACATTTATTTTTTTGTTAAATTAGAACAATTCAAATTTAAAACATACCATTAAAGAAGCTTACTCTTGGTTTGACTTTGTAGAAAAAAGAACTCTATCTCTTCTCCATAAGAATACTAAACTACGGACTTTTCGTAAAACCCACCACAATGAGCCCGTACAATCTACGTCCAAGTTTTCCCCCAAGATAAAAGTTTCAGAAAGTTTCGAAAAACTAGACAAACCTATAAAGCGTATATATTATTCTCCATTCACAGACTTTCGTTTGTAACCACTCCTTGACAGTGTACCCTGCGTTTGTGTGAGTAGTGTTAGTGTGCGTGCAAAGTGCATAGTTGGGTGTGTGTGCGTGCGGTAGGAAGAAAGTGCATTCTGACTCCACGGACGGCTAGGCGAGGGGAAACTTGACATTATGTTACAGGCTACACATCGCATTCGCTTTGTGAACACTTATCCGAAGGTACGACGTATTGTAATTAGGTCAAGACTTTAAGTAGAAGGTTTATATTTATTGCAATGACGTAATGTCTCATGGATTAGATTTATTATCAGGAAATGAAATTAATTAACAAGTTCCATAGCAATTAATTTTGATAAGTATTTTCCGGCATTAAATTTTAATAAAAATACCAATCTATTTAAGTCAATTTACTTCTAATAATAATGATTAAATAATAATGTAATATTATGTAATAAATCTAAGCTTGTTTTGAAAAGAGTAATTGCTGAGTTTATTGCCGGCTCTTCTCAGCAAATGCAACCTTCCGAACCGGTATTAAAGTATTAGAGTCAGACTTTTCATAAGTGCCTGCGAAGGTCTATTTGAATAAATGATTTTGACTTCGGTTCAGAAACAACCACGCTTATTTCAATATTTTATTTATAATCCAATAAGAGTTAATTGGCAGATAATGTTTTTTTTTTGCTGAATTTAATATACATACTTAATCAAATTAATATTCAAAACGAGATATTATTTATAAACTCACTCATACTTGATTTAAACCTCCTCGAAAACAATAATAATTTTGAAGATTTTTCAATAAATAAATTCGCATAAATTGACAAAATTAAAACCATAATTAATTACCTATTAAAAGGAAAAAAAAAGTAGTTATCCCCGCATCAAATCCGCGGCACCGCACCTCGCGTGCGTCAGCCCCTTGCGCCGGCGCACTCCACTGCACTTGCACTAGTAAACTTGAAACAGTTCTTGCTGGCCGCGCAGGCGCAGCTATTACGTTTCCCTTTCGTACTCTACTCACTTATATATAACACGTGGATGACCTAACATTGTTTGGTATTGACAATCTAGAAGAGAATTTGACTTAGATATTTTTGTCTCTTGGCATATTATAGCCTGTACAATGTCTTTCAGAGACTAGAGGACCTATATAAGATTTTAAAAAGGGTCAAAATTCTGTATTTTCTTTACATTCTAGAATTCTTCAACAACCATGAACATGCGGTGATGTTGAATCATATCCTTTCAATTCCTCGATCGATTCTCACTTTCTGAAATAGACTTTTGTGTACCGTAATTAAGCACATAATGCTATGAAGATATAATTAGTTAGAAGGTATATAATAGCTCTCATTGGAGACAAACAAACAACCCTTAATAAAACGCTACTTAACTAGAACACTGTTTAAGTTGTCAAACAAACGACGTTATTTAAGTGACCATTTTAATCAGTATATTAATTAGAGTTTTATGTATTTTCGGGTTTAAAAAACACCTCATGTAAAAATAAAATATTCTATGTGTGTGCCAAATTTCATCCAAATTCGTTCAGCAATTTTTGCGTGAAAGATTAAAAAAACATTTTGATATACATAAAAACTTTCACGGAGAAAGATTAGTAAAAAAGTTTTACTCGTCCTAAGCAACACCTAAACATAAATGAATAAGTACCCTTTTTTACTGTGTGATGATGTGGTAGAAGGTGGTAAGCACACAAAGCTTAGAAGGAACTGGCTCTCAAGTGCAGCTGTCGGAACACACCGATAGGTGCTTGGCGACAGATTTTCAACTTGAGGGTGGTAGCCAGCCAGACGGGTACATACAAAGTACCCTACCACCGTGCTATAGTTTCCTCACGATGTTTTCCTTCACCGAAATCTCAAGCACATTGTAGGATTCGAACCTAAATCGCCATAAAATATATATTATCGTACCTTTAAAAAATATACAAAAGCTGTTAAGTTTCCAACGCGAGGTGTAGTACGGCACAAAGGGAATAAGGTTTTAGTAGTTATTAGGTGTCTAACTGTCCTAGATACGTCTGGTCTAGTCTAGACAGAGGCCTTGGCGAGGCCTTGTAAGACATCTTAAGACATCGCAGGAATTTAACAGATGTTACCATTAATAAAATAAGACGTATCGCCTAGAGATCTTCTTACTTTGTTTGTTTCTTTGTTACACCTTCACGCCTCAACTACTCAACGGATTATCATTTTGTAGCCTATGGTATGGAGAAGGACATAGGCTACTTTTTATCCCGGGTACGCGAGTGAAACCGCGGGGGATAGCTAGTTTTAAAATAAATGTGAACTAGCTGTCCTTCGGTTTCATCGCTGTTAATATGAAGTATTCCCCTTTGAGCACCAATGCATTGATCACCAAAGAATATTTCATTTGAGCACCAATCATTTTAACGACTTAAAAAAAGAAGTATGTTCTCAATTCGACTGTATTTTTTTATGTTTGTTACCTCGTAACTCCGTCGTTTATTAGCCGATTTGGAAAGCTTTTTTTTTGTTTACAAGGGTACACTTCCCGTTTGGTCCCATTGTCATCAGATCTGGATTTTATTACTTCTTAGTGTACTTTGAAGTCGGTTTAAGTTTTTTGTACAACAGTTTTCAATTATCTTCGTTTGGTGCTCAATATGGAACGAAAACAGTAAATTGGATTTGTTGAACTAGTCTATTCATTCGTATTTTCATCGGATGGTTGAATATAAAGTGTGTACGTTCAAATTGACCCAGTAAAGCCTCTCCCCTTACTAAAGTATTCCATTATGTAAAGCATTCTAATTAAACTATTTTACATCTAAGTTACTGTACGGCTGTGGTGCTCATAAAGATTACAAAGTCAAACAGGTAATATTAAGCTATCTGATCCCAAACTAAGCAGAGCTTGTATGGAAACCAGATCACTGATATACTACATATGGGTACTACTTTTTGTTTGTAAATACATACCAATTACACCCAGACTCAGGACGTACAGACGTATTTGGGAATCGAACCCACGACCTGCGGCGCGATAGGTAGAATCTTAACCAACCCGCGCCAGCTGGCCCGTCGAGTTTGATATACAACATGTTCATGCTTTGAGTAGTCCATCATAGAAAATTTATAATAACACTCATTGGCTATACACAAAACCACTATAACCACTTACCATCAGATGGATTGTCTGCCGCATTGACAACCTGGTGCCATTAAAAAAATGAATAACCCCCACAATTTTAATTTACTGCTAACTAAGTACCTTAGAAGTTTAAGAGTTGCCTCCCTAGAGGACTCTTCCACTGCGTAATATGAAGTAGGGCTCGTTTAGGCAATACTCTGGTGTTCCTTGTATATACCGCAGTGAGGTTCTTTACACGACACGACTTTTAAAGAAGCTTTGGCAAATGCACAATTGACATATCCTAGCAGAATTGAATTGATCCCAGCTGTTATAATGGTATTTTTGTTAAATCACTTCCAAATTTATTTTATATATTTGTTAAGTTCGTGAGATGTAAAAGTGTCATAAGCTAAATGTGAGACATTTCAAAGTCACATTTACAAAACTTGTGTCTTCTTGCGACCTCAAAATATAATTAAGTATTCTGACACCACGAAAGTAAATTATTTTATCTAATGTACTAAGTAGGTCCCCATTTTTGTGGTCTTCAAAGATTATGTCAAGCTTCGGTAATATAGGTAGTGGGTATGAAAACTACAAACTGTATATAAAGGTATACCGCCCACCTCATTCATTTGAGTTCCGTAGGGAATACTTTTTCTGGTAAAAAGCTGTTCACACCCACGCTTACCTACATGTCCATCGTAATTTGTCGGGGTAAAAGCATAATGCATCTATACATGTCTGTAATACGTCGGAAAAACGGAGTTATAGCATCCTGCATTGTGACATCCAGCCTAGGTGCCTGTGGAAAGTATGTACCAATTACTTAAAGTCCAACCAGAAAAATAAACTCTTCGCCATGTTGCGGATAAATTTGGAACTAAAACTATAGTTGACGGAACTATAAGCTGTTGTAAAAACTACAAGTGGCGCCCTCATTTCAGGCACTCTAATTTTTCTTCGAGGTTTATATATTTCCTCAATAAATATATGGAGCTTTTATGTATTCTTTTTCTTATTTAAAAAGTTTAATTTTCTCTGAAATTTGGATCATTACGCCGAGCTCATTAATTTTGAATACCTAGTTCCAGTTATATATTTCTAGACCGTATTTGAATTCATAAATTAACTGAGCTCAAATTCTAGTAAAACATGCTCTCCTTTGCCAGCCATGTTAGATGATTACCTATTATTTATGTATTAGGAGTGATGAAGACCCTCGTGTATTCCTACAAATGTGTGTGATCCGTGGCAGCTAACAATTCTATGAAATATTGAAAATGCCAGAGCGCCAGTTCCTGGGCTTTGTACCTTCACTTACTTGGCTCTCTTAGATCTAAATCCCAATGTACCATTATTCTAAGTCTATTTTTATTTATCGCTAATTAGATCTCGAAGACATTGCGCATGAGACTAGTAAGAGACACGTACCAGTCGAGTACAGCTCAATTTCCCCGATATACTCTCACGCTATAGTTTTCCAACAATACAATGTCGTAATTGCTTCAGTTTCCACTTTCAATTTCACTGATGGACGGTGTGCTTCTGTGGATGGGGGGACAGCGGTAGGTAGGTGGGGGGGTTGGTAAGCGACGCGGGCGCACAAAAACTGAGCCGCTATACCCGTATGTGGTACAGTATGCATAATGCACTATTGCTACATTGATTTAGTTTTTGTATTTTATATGTAAAAACTCGAAGAGATCGTTTCTGGAGTTATGTCGTTTGCACTCTCTCTATTTATTTTTAACAGACTTCAAAAAAAGGAGGAGGTTCTCAATTCGGTTGCTTTTTTTTATGTTTGTTACCATATTTACTCCGTCATTTATTGACCGATTTGGAAAATTCTTTTTTTTTTTCTGGAAGGATACACTTCCTGTTTGGTCGCATTGTCATGAGATCGGGATTTGATTACTTCTTAGTGTAGGTACTTTGAATTCGGTTTAAGTTTTTTGTTAAACAGACCAATTATTAAGGTAATGCAATAACTTCCAGTCGTCTTCTAATTAGATTATGTTATTCTTATAAGATAAAAATGTTTTATATTTTTTTGGAAGCTAATATGAATATATAATGTGAATATATTATAGTTCCAATAATATTACATACATACGTGTCGAATTGATAATCTACTTTTTTTGAAGTCGATTAATAATACCTAGAGACCACTATAGGACATAACAATTTACACAATTTTAATTTAAAGTTTAGCCATTATTAATATTTGTGATAATTATATTCGACGATTATGCCAAGTAACATAATTACAACTAAAACTAATCAAGAACAGAAAAGAACGAAAAAATTATACCTAATAATAAAAAAATATGTACATTATAAAATAAATAAAACACGGAATTTAGGTCGTTAATTAAAATAAATAGTTCGTTCGAAAAAAAATTACATTGATATGGGGAGTTTTCGGGGATTGAGCGCTGTTTGCTGAAAAACACGATATTACTTAGTTTGATAAAGTATTCTGTTTTCTTATCATTTTGTATCTAGCCCAATTTTTATAAATAAATTATTTTTGGTAATAAAAAAAACTACTGAAAAAAGATCTATCTATTCTGCAATCAGTACATTACCGTATCATGTTTGTTTACAGTTTTCACTCTCTATATTTTTCTCGTAAGTGAAAATTCCGCAGCGCTATTACCCGAGTGCGCGGGCGCGTGTGATCGCGCGCTTTTTTCCCTCATTGCGCCTGCACAGATCTACGGCAACATGGCGGCGCGCCCGCGCCGGTGAGGCACGTAATGAGATTAGTGGATCGTGTCACGTCATCTAAATTAGTTATCATTTGTAATACTCTAGTAATTGCATGCCAGGCAACTTGTTAATGAGCATTGTGCTTTCTTTTCTGTCTTTGGTACTTTTTAAATACTCGATCCTTTTCTTTGTACTCACTTTCTTTCATTTACCAAAACTCTTGGCTTAATTTTTACGTAGCATAGCTGTAACGTAATAAAGTTGAAAATCAGTTGACAAACACCTAGGCATTGTTTTTTTCTTCGGCCACATCGTTGCTACCCATTGTGAATTTGTGTTAAAAAATACCCATTTTCTGTAAGAATTTTGTGGATCTGTGTAACTTAGCTTAACTTCAGCAGGTTCATAAGTGCCGTCTGAAGGTATAAACTGATAAAATGGCTTCGATTTTAACTCCGCCCTAATTACGCTAATCGAGTCCAGATCTTTCCCGCAGCCTACCTGCCAATACTAAACCTACCTCTAAACAGATAAGATTCCGTCGAGACTAATCCAGTTTTAATTTCAATTCCAATTAAAAATCTTAAGATATAAAGCTTTTAAGTACACAGACAGTCTGTTAGTATAGATAAGATACGCCTTTACTAATATTCTGTTTCTAACAGCAAGAAATTCCGCGTCGTCACGCAAGCGTGGTCGATGGGACTATTATGCAGCTTTGTTGCTATCAGTTTCTGAATATTTGAAACGGGGTGAATATTTATTTGAGATTAGCTTTTGACTGACTACACTCACGGAAAGGAATTATTATCCAATTTCAACTCCAATAGGACTCGTATTGGATTAACAGTGGATTTTAAATCTTATGACTTATACATTATACTCCATTTAGGTTTAATTACACGATGTATGTGATGACCGAATGAACAGCCAAAGTTAACTTTCATTATCAAACTTGATAGGAGTTGAAACATGATCGCAACTGTTTTTGACATTGTAAGTTTCAATCGATATAAATATTTGAAATACAAAATGTTATGAAGTTACGTAATTCAGACAGTTAGAGGACATAACGAGTCGTGCAGCCATTTGCAGTGATTGTAACAATACTGGTAACAAACACTTGAGGCTGTATGTATCACCTTGGCCACCGCAAACACGGTGGAGTGTCCAATAACTGATAAAATGTCAATATCCTTGTTTTATTGGTGTAAGGATTGGGAGACACTGGCAAACAGGGGGCCTGTCAAGGTGGATGACGAAAATTACCACTTTTTCAAATTAGAGATTAGAGTTAGAGATTTTTATGGACAACGTGCGAGTGGCATAAAATTATACTTCCATTCAGAATACACTTAAATTGAAAATTGACAGTGAAAACGAATATTGAATCCCGTTTAACCCAGAAAAGTAGCTTCATTAAAGAAGATAATTGTCGACTTGCATTTTGTGTAAGGACACAGTGCACACTTCAAATGTCAAACGATTAACGTCTGCATTTGCAGTTACTTCAACTGCGATAAGCTGTTGTTATGGACGCATTTAGCAAAAAATCGACTCCAAAATATATAAACGAGTTTTTATTACGTAGTACGGGGTAAATCAGAAAGTCCCTACATACAATAGAGGAAATATTTAACTCGTATTGTGCAATCGAGTGACATAAAGCTATCAGAAATGCCTACTCATTTGCAAAATAAACTGTATTTAACCCACTTAAAAAAAAGGAGGTTCTCATTTTTTTTTTTTTTTAATGTTTGTTAACTCGTAACTCCGTCTTTTATGAACCGATTTGGAAAATTCTTTTTGTGTTTGGAAGGGTACACTTCCCGTTTGGTCTCATTGCTATCAGATCAGGATTTAATTACTTCTTAGTGTACTTTGAAGTCGGTTTAAGTTTTTTGTGAAACAGTTCAATTATTAATTACATGATAATTGACAATCCCGTGGGAGCCAATTCTACTATATTTAATCAAAAATATCATTCTGACACGATTCCATTACAACTCCATTACCACTCCCATGTGTGTTATCTACTAAATTCATAAAAAACTTTCGACGCTATTTAATTAGTAGACTTTCGACGCTATTTAACTAGTAGAATTTTGACGCTATTTAATTAGTAGACTTTCGACGCTATTTAATTAGTAGAATTTCGACGCTATTTAATTAGTAGACTTTCGACGCTATTTAATTAGTAGACTTTCGACGCTATTTAATTAGTAGACTTTCGATGCTATTTAATTAGTAGACTACCAAAACTGAAAAATTTCACACCATTGGAACACAACTGTAATATTGGACTTGGGCCCCAGGTGGAGCGTCTGCTTGTCCATCAAACTGACTTAAAAAAAACTCAGTGTATTCTGGGTTTTAGTAAGGTAGAGGCAATGGACTTGTCAAATGCTTAGTCGAGATAAAAATCGAGACCCTGAAAGACCGTTGTCTTATATTTAATAAAACAATAACCTCTCTGTTCAATTCTATTAATTATTATCCTTATATATAAAACGCAACTGTATGTCTGTCCGTTAAATCACTCATAACTGGAGAACCACAAAACGGGAGTTCTTTTAGACGAGAATAAAACATCCCATAATACATAGTTCCTCACAGGAATGCGAGAAAATCCGTAGGCCAGAAACTAGTTTAAAATAAACAAGATGAAGCTTATCAAAATGTAAGCAAACATAATTATACGTATACCATAACATATTCCACGATTACAGTAGACCGAACGAAGCGGCGCTAAAAATACCGTGGGGTATAAAAAAAAACAAAACCATAGACCAGTCTTCCTGTGCTAATCGATGCCAATTACTTACTAATGTACCTACAACATACCTACACTCTTCCTAACATTTTGAGTTGCAGTAAACTATTGCTTGTTCTTTCCTTCCTACTGGAAAACGTTTGCAGAGAAAAAGACTGGAATATACATCTCTCCTTGACACATAATGTTACTGCTGTTAGTTCGCGCGAACGCTAAGATGAATGCATTAGTATATAACATAGATCTAATAAAGTATAGATATGCCATGGAATGAAATAATGAGCGTTTATTAGTTTGTACATAAAACCGCTATGATGGTGATGATGATATATTTATTTTAATTTGACCATTGCGTTCGATTATATATACGCACAAAATCTGACTGGGGATCTAGAATGCGGACTGGCTCTCAAGTACAGCTACCGAAACTATACCTAAGCCACTAAACCTAATAAGTATATCACATAATTTTGTACGTTAAGTTATTTTAACAATATTAATCTAAAATACTAAAAAGATCTAATTTTAAAAGATAAGCTGTATTTGAAATCAATAATTAAGCTGTCATGTTACGTCCATGCTTGGCGAACCGAGCACGAGCGTGATTGTCAGTTTTTTCTTGAACAAAGGGATTCGCATCGTGCTCGTTGTAGGTTCGTTCGTGGCTCGGCTCGTGCTCGATTCGCGTAGTATGGACGCACCATCACGCTATTTTATAGGCAACATAATAAAATAGCAATGTAAATAAGCAATAAGTAGCGTCTATAAATTACACAATCTATGGTTTCAAAGCAATGATGTATTGTGTCGTATGTGTGTGCGTGCGTTGCGCTGCAATTTGCATATGTGTGCGTGAATGCAGCGGCGCGGGCGCAGCACGGCGCGTAGCCTTGAATCCGTACAACGACTGCACTTGTATCGCTATATCACTTCGGAAATGTACTTATTGGACGCAATATTATTTTTCTAACTTATTTTTCTGTTTACATTGCCATCGCATTTATTTACACAAATTTATAAATAGTATTATCGACGGAAGAACGCATTTAACAGATATTATCAATGATTACATAATTGCGCTGGACTCTTTAACGGAGTTGTCGTTTATAACAAGAAATATGGCTAAATATATTTGTTTATTAAGGAATAAACATCGAAGAGTTATATAACTTACTTAATAACTTAAAGCACAATAAGAATTTACAAAAATAAAATCAACCGTTGTAAAACATATTTGTATCCTACAGTAAAAGCATTCATTTATCATATATATAAGTTGAATAACAGGTTAACAAAGTGGATGTCGTAATAAGCATTACAATATTTATTTGTAGCTTATTTTCTAATTTTAACCCCGGCCTCGCAACATAATTTACGTAACTTAAAAGTTTGGAGTTTTTCAACTGAAACAGAAATATGAAAACAACTCTTAGGTAACCAGTGACTGATTCAGATTTAATTGAGTTTTGGTTATTTTTAACATAACCGTTTTATAATTATAACCTACCTACCTACTAGCTCGTGCCCTGCGTTCTTTGCATCACCTTTTTTTCTGCCAGAAACATTCTCTAACTTTTCTTTTTATTTCAAAAATAGTGTCAATAACCCATTTTACATTTCAAGGAAAATCTTGTATCCTTTCTGAACGCATCCCAAACTGCAACACCTCCTTCCTCGAGTATCTCGTAGTTTTATCTCTTTCTAACATACGCTTGATGCGATTTCGGTATCTCCCTCGCTCAGCAGATAGTTAGCGCCGCAGGAAGCGCGGACAGATTGATGATCTAAGCGCGGGATCGATAGTTGGATCATTTTATTTGTCGTTAGCAGAATTAGTTCAGGTTGTCTTATTTAATCTTATTGATCCATAATTCTTATTAGAATATTATAGACAAGAAAATATGGCTGTTCGGAAAAATGGGCTAATCCTCGCTGCGCCCATTTCTATCATTCTATGAATTCTATCATAAGCCATTTTTGTAACCTACTTGGAATTTTAGGCAATCATATAGTACTTTGGTATTGTTTATCGATGAAATTACGAATTCCGCATAAACTTTCAGGTCTTTTCTGCCCTACAGTCTACCTTGTAATTAGTACTGTCCTCCGTCAAAAAGGGCTTTACAAAGCAGAACCCGTTTAGCTGGAATGCGACTATTCGTTTTACCTCTATCTGACGACACTACAAACTAAAGGGTCGACCTTTGCCAAATAGAGGACGGCATTACGACCAAAAAACAATTGTAGATTTTACTCACGTTCTGTGTGTCTGTCTTTTCACGCCCTCTGGATGACCTATATTTACCAAAAAGGCAGAAAATTTGCATGTTCAGAACATGAATATCAAATGTGTACCTTCCCGGATTCCTATAAATATGTGAGAACGTTTGATTTTGAATACAATTGCTTGTAAATATATTATTATTGACATTGGTGCCGATTCGGTTGTAAATCGCACTAAACTAATGTTAGTCACATCACATCTCTTTCTTACTAAAATTATCGAAAAAGGATAGAACATATTTAAAGATATCGAATTAGTCTTTGCCGTCTTCATTTGCGTGTATTTAGACGTAACCGCGATAGATGGCGACTAAATTTATATTGAAAACAAGCATTGGACTAATTTGACAGGACTGAATTTCTTACATCCTTTTCTTAGTGATATTAAAATTAGTTTAGTTGTAAACAACAAAATCAGCACCAGTGTGTTACATCTGCAAGTTACCTGCTATATCTATGTTTATAGCTAGAATTATACAAAATTACGTAATCTTATCAGAGTTTTCTCAATTGGTTTCTAATTATTTGTAGTTAGACAATAACATCTTTTAAACTGAAAAAAAATCGGTAAACCTTACCGAATAATCGATAATCTATACTGTTAAAAATAGAGCCAAAATAACTTTATTGAGAACGTCAGTTCAGTTCAATGAGTTATTACTTAGTACTCATTAACTTTTTATTAGATATACGTTCCGTTAACTGATAAAATCGAACAGTTCAAAAACAGTGTGAAGTCACATTTTTCAGTATAATAAAGGACAAAAGGACAGACTGAAACATCAAGCACACATCAACAAGAACCAAAATAATAACAAGAATTAATTAACCACTTGGTGAAATAAATAAAATAAAACAAATACCCCCCTTTAAACAGTATATTAGTTAAATAACTTTTTATGAGTAACCCCATACTCATAAGTTATTTAACTAATATACTGTTTAAAGGGTCACGTAAATAACGTCACTCTATTGTCATTGTCAAATAATGTGACATTATATACGTGAACATTTAATCAGAATATTACTTAAATAGCGCATTATCAGTAAGGGGGATAAAGTATTTTCGTATCTTAACCCAAGTATTCCGTAAAAATCAAGACATGAATCAGCCGGGGTCGAGATATTCATTCTTTAATGCCGATCTTGGGACCAAATGAATGACATTACGTGGGCGAGTACCGAACTAATCCATTGTTTGTCCATTGTGACCGCGAAGAGCTATCTCCTCAAATTAATCGGACGTTTAAGGAGACCTACGGCGACCCTTTAATCTGTGGCCAAGATATTCATACGATCCTGAAAGCTTACCCTGATGAATTGCGCTTATTATGTTGCGTTGGATAAGAATAGAGATCCTAACTATATCCTATCCTAACTTAATATTATAAATGCGAAAGTGAGTTTGTTTGTTTGCTACGCCTTCACGCCTCAACTACTCAACGGATCATCATGAAATTTGGCATGCAGATAGCCTATGGTATGAAAAAGGACATAGGCTACTTTTTATCCCGGGAACGCGGGTGAAACGCAGGGGATAGCTAGTTTACTATAAAGCGTTTACTTGTAAAGAATGTATTTAATCTGTTTACGGGTAATTATCGGAAAATAATATGTTAATTTCAGTCTGTTTTCCAATACGTAGAATAAAAATAAGGTACTTAGGTATATGCTGGGTAGGTAGATATATAACATTTCTACCATCACAACCCTCACCGGCGATGTAGAGCTCATCCTCATATCGTCGAACAGCGCCATTCCTCCACACACGATTCAGTCGGATGTTCCTACTGTGGAACAAGAATGTGGAAAGCCACCCATTACGGCGTTCCATCAGCGCTACGATATGTGATTCTTCAAAAGGGACGTAAAAAGAGCTCTTGAAGTCACACCATGGCAATCCTCCTGGTATTACAAATGTTGAAATTTATTTAAGACAAAACAAAGAACTCATGCACCCTTAGTATACCACCATATGAACCACCATAGTATAGTATAAGAACATGTGCGGTTCCAATCTGACGTCATCGTTATAAGGGTGATCTCAATAAGGAAAACCAAGTAATATAGTGTGTGCTTATATAACCTGAGCGGGTTCGATGGCCGACCGATCTGCTGATAGGATAGCGACAACCCGGCCGACCCCGGGTGGCCACTGATAGCCCTGCTAGATACAACATCTTAGATTCACTATTTAATTATGTATACCATACTAGTTGCTGCCCGCGGTCTCACCCGCGTACCCGATGTATATTCGACCCTAACCTTAACCGTTAAATATTGCTAATTTTCAAAACAGCTTTCTTAAAAAAAAACATAAGAACCTTCTCCAGAGTATCAGAAAACATAAAAAAAGATGGATGAAATCGATAGTCCGTCTCAAGTTGTGGCGTGACCAAGAGAAATAGCCATTCATAATTTTTATATGACGATCAACGATGGCAGTCGTTTTTGGTCTTATTTCATCAGAATGTCATATTTTTATTCCGGTTTTCTACCACTAACTACAACGCGCTTTTATTATATATTTAGTAGGATAGTTACTTACCCCCTTATTCAAAACCGCTTTATAACTAAATCGGTGTTATCGTGTCCTCCGTCTCACTCTTTCGATTACCATACGTCATGTGTCAGATAAAGACTAAGGATTTTTAACTTAAAACGTTTCATAACTTTAATAAGGGGGTTATTCGTTAAAAACCAAATCTGTGTACCAAACATCTACAGAAGGTAGTACCAGTCAATCCGTATAAGGTCTGTGGTGGGGCAATGATCCCAATTAGCTAAGGCTTGAAACTTAAGGTCCCAGCTGTGAGGATGTATCATTTGCTGTCGCTTAAACATGATTATTTTTAGTATAGGTAAATACCCGATACATTGCAAGAAGGTTTAAAGTGCAATGAATCCACACCCAACGGCAAACGTCATGAAATTTATCACGCAGGTAACAGATAGTATAGAGAGGGATATAGCTTTCTTTTTATCCCGTTAACCCGTCCAAAACTGTAGGGCAGATTTAACCGACTTCGAAAAAGGATGAGGTTCTCAATTCGGGTGTAATTTTTTTTGTTACCTCATAACGCCGTCATTCATGAATTTCTTCAAATCTATTTTTTTTCTGGAAGGGTACACTTCCTGTTTGATCTCATTATCATCAGATCAGGATTTGATTACTTCTTAGTGTACTTTGAAGTCGGTTTAAGTTTTTTGTAAAACAGTCCAATTATGTCTATAACAAATTAAAAATAAATACGTTAAAATTACGAAGATATTTGCACTTTAAAATTACTTTGCTCACACAAAATTTTCACTTAGTGTTTTTAGCATAAATTCTGTTTTTACTAAAAACACTAAGCAAACTAATTTCTAGAATATATAGTACATAGAATAACCCTGTAGAATCCACAGTGTAGATGACTAACAGTATACAACACGATATCTACAGTTTGCAACACTCGTCTTTCTCCGATAAGTCGCTTCCTGACCCCATCGCGTTATTGTTCAAATAATAAATATTTTATTGTGACATCCAGCACTTGACATTGCTTTATTATCTAAACATGCGTAGTTAAATATGTTACATTACATTTTAAATTACCTAATTAATGTGAAAGTAGCCCTCTGTTTGATTCCTTATCATGACTAAACTATTAGAGCAAAATATTTAAGACAGTTAAGAACGTAAATGGATACGACTAGTATTAAGAAAAACATGTCCATGGGGATTTGGCGCTGTATGCTGTAATACAGGCTTTTGCCTAGCTCGGCAGCAGATTCTAAGCTTAATTAAATAACCTCCAATATGGCGAGGAGGGCGATGGCTGCCACACGCGTCATACTTGTGAACAGGTGCTGCTTGTGGGGGCTGGTCTGCTTAAGTTTGCTATTTATTTACTTATTAAATATTTATTCAGTCTACTTTGTAATTTTGCCGCCGCGCCGGGGCACGCAATTGTTTTCAGTGCGATTAGAATGTAAATATTATGTAATGAATCTAAGCCTGTTTTGAAAAGAGTAATTGCTGAGTTTATTGCCGGCTCTTCTCAGCAAATGCAACCTTCCGAACCGGTATTAGAGTATTAGAGTCAGACTTTTCATAAGTGCCTGCGAAGGTCTATTTGAATAAATGATTTTGAATTTGAATTAAGATACCTTGTATAAGTTTCTTATTTCAATAAACTATTATTATTATTATTATAAACGTCGGAAGCGATTTTAATAACGGCAAGTAGATTGTCGATAGCATAAACCCAGGATTTTATCGCTGCTTTTAATAAATCTAAAAACGCGTAGTGAACTACGGGAGACAGCTAGTCAACGTTAAATAGAGATTTTTAGGCAGAAGCTGTTTTGTAAGCTTAAAAAAAATAATGTATAGGCTATGCGTACATAAATTTACAGTCATAACATACAAATAATAAATGTTTGTCCATTGGTTCACGGCAATAAATATGCAGGTTATTAAAGTGAATATTTTTATAGAATACTAGCTTTTTGCCCGCGGCTTCGCTCGCGTAGACTATAAGATTTGTTCGCGTAATAAACGCTAAGATATTAATTTCGTGAAGATTCCTAATTGTTCTTGTGAACTCTGTGGCCAATGCGATGATGGGAGCGCGGCGCGGCGACAGCTGGTGGAGGACCACGTGCTCCCATGCATCAATCATCAATCAGCCAGGACTTTGCTTTTTAAATGAGTAATTTTAATCTTTTATATAAAGCCGGCCAAGCTCAAGACTTAGTCTCACTCGCGCACCGACCTTCCTTGGACGTATATTTATTGGATTGGGCCATCACTGTTGTTTAAAACCGGACCGAATAATTAAGTTTGTTTGTGAAGGAATTTGGATGATATTGAAAAAACTGTGCTAGTTAGAAACATTGTTTTATTTTTCCTATACTTTTTCCAGATTTTTCGCATTGCGAACCTCGGAGATTGGCATTATTCATCAACAGTAAAAAGTCTTCAAAAATAATAGAAACATGTTTTAAAATGTACAAATAAAGCCCTTTACCATGATACCTCACTTAAATTTGTAGCCCTGCTTTGAAATTTCAGGGCCCACTCTGTTCACCTTTACAACCGTAAAAGTAAAAAAATATATATTTGCAATAAGGTTGGGTAAGCAATATTTAAAACTATTCCAAATTTTAAATCAACAGCATTACTGGTTGTTGAAATATACCTACCGCTGTAACAGTCGAACAGACAGACTAACTGGCACCATAAGGGTTCCATTATTAGCTTAAAATTTTAAATGGTTTAAGAAAGGATTTCCCGAAACGTAACCACTTGAAAGAGAAATTGGACTCTGGCTGCAAGCAGGTTCTCTCGATATTAATTTGGAGCAGCCCGAGCAGGGAGGTTCCTCCCCCTTACATCGCAGTTGTGTTCCTGCGGTGAATAAGGTCGCCAGAGCTGGGTGTAGGGGACCAGTATGTAGTAGGCACCACATAATACCTACCGCTGCCGGCACAGCGACTCCTCTCAACCTTCAAACACTTTTTCAAGAAGGGTGTAGAGAGGGATTCGGTAAAGCGTGAGTGATACCCCTGGTGTTGCAAGCGTCAATAGGCAACGTTAACTGCGTGCCATCAGACGAACAGCAAGTTTTTTATTTGTCCTGTCTTCGTCGTAAGTGTAACTATTTATATGCCCTATATATGCCTATGGCTACCAGTATGGTACTTTTGTCGATCAGGCTGGCCACCACATATAGTGCGTAAAAATCACAGGCAGGATTCCGCTCCACTCCGACTTTAATGACATCATTCATAGGGCTCTTGCCAGAGCTCTCGTGTCAGCTATTCGTGTATCGAGTGGCTTGAAGCGTAACGATGATAAGAGGTCCATCTGACATTAATGTCCTGGAGCTCATTGTATTTTTCGCGACATATTGAGGCGTCTGATTGACAGTTCCTATAGCCAAAGGGCTGACGAATACTCCAGCTAGAAGATAAGCATCACCATACAAAATGGCATCACCCGCCGCCTGCAAAGTTTGGGCACACTACCAACTGGCAGCAAATTAGATCAGCATATTCTCTTTGTGAATTGCTGGTCTCTTTTTTTTTTATTTGTGTTCTGTTTGTTTTCTATTTCCCACTTAGTCTGTCAAGCAATTTCATCATATCTGAATTATTCATGGTCGTTTTTGAGAAATCGATGAACATACATGAAAAAAGAACATACGCGTCCAACTTAGAGTTTCCTCCTTCTTTTTTGAGTCGGTTAAAAATAGGATGCCTTTTATCACGGGAGAGTTCCCGCGAGGGTGGTACAGTGGGAATAGTTACTCGACCCAGAACTATGCCATATGTAGGCAAAGAACTTTAAATGAGAACACATCGTGAAGTTTTGCAGGTTCGATTCTTTCTTAGGTAAGCCTTTTTCATAAGTTCGTCGATGCAGCTGTACTTACTTGTAGCTTTTTTTTGTAGTGAACAAAACTAAATGGTCAAACGGGAGAGCGCTGATGGCTCTCATCAACCAAAAAACTTATATATAAATCATTGATCCTGTCATAAAATTGTGAGAACGAAACCATAGTGCGATTCAGGAAAAAGACAACGCCATCTAGTAGTTCTCTCCCTCTGTGTCTGTGCCGTGAGACTGCCTGTAAATAAATAAATTGAGATATCTTTTTTTCCCGTGAGCCGATTTTGATGAAACAAAGCCTAGTTGAAGCGCCAAGCAACGCTCAATTACCCTGTGGAAACCCCATGCAAATCCGTTCAGTGGATTCGAAGATTATCCTGTTCAAACAGACAAACAGACAGACAGACAATTTTTTTTTAAATGGTATTTATGTATTGTGTTAGTCATTCTACATCACCCCCAATCAGTTTTTGGTAAATATATTCAATGTACAGACACGACTTTTCTACAGTTTTATTATATGTATAGATTTGATTGATTAAATATGAATTTAATTAATAATATTACGTTATATCCTGGTTATCTCTTGTTGAAGGATAACAATAAATAATAATTGAATTGCAACAGACTATATTAGAGTTTTATTATGGAAGAGATATAGATAGTTTTTATTATAAATAAAGATCTTGCGACATTTTTCACACACAATCAAATAAAGATACCAAACAAAGCAGAACTACTATTTAGAAACCTGATAACTGATACACTGCATTTAGTTCTTGTAATATACTACAGGCGTCCTCATGCACACAAATGTTTGACCTGGATGGGAGTCGAACCTCCGACCTGTGGCGTGGCAGGCTAACTTAACGCCAACCAATAATACAAAGAGATAGCTACATTGTTACAAAAACGTAAATTATGTAAAGACACTAATCGCGCCTCCATATTATTACAATAAAAATTATCTGTTTAGGACAAATGGTTGACATTGACTCTACATTTATAATAGGTAAGTACCCTATGTATTTACGACCAGTGTTGGTAGAGCTCCCGCTATGCTCGTAGCCCCTCCGTAGCGGTAGTGAATGGTGCGGGCGCGCGGGGTGCGGCGCGCCAAGTTACGCCGGACTTGTCACTATGTCACGTGGTCGCCGCACGCGCAACGTTATTTGTAATTTCGGTCAATGCCCCGAGCGTTAGATAAAAAAATCATACAATTTGTTTACGAGGCTTGTTACGCAAATCTTATGATTGCTACCCGCGTTCCGGTGTATGATAAACATTTTTTATTTTCCTTCTTTATTATTTATAATGATTATGCCAATTATTATTTATCCTGTTCATTATTGTTTGTCATATTTACTCAGTATTTTTTATCGCGTGTTTATAGGAACTGAAAGGGAAAACTAAATGTAGGTCACCATTAGGAAACCAAGTTATTTATAAAAAGCAACGTTTAAGGTACGTTAGCTAACGTCTGAAACAAATATTATTAATAAATAAAATTTTCCTAATAAACTCTCATTAAACGACAACAATCGCTCGCAAACGAGCCGGGTGCCCGAACGGCAACGGTGTCGAACCGGCAACGCTAATTAATCAAACCGGCTGAACAGTGAAAACCTGTTAGGTAACTCGGGAAATGAAGGAAAGCTTCGCCGACGAAAGTGGAAAAAGCTCCCGCCAATACAGACGCAAGTCACGCACACAACGACTCGCAGACCACAATCGCACCGCTTGTATGTGTGAGCACGCACACCGGCACACTAAGACGAAAACGAAAGTGTCCGATGTGCGCCGAGCGCGGGCCGAAGCGAGCTCACGAAGTCAGTGGAACTCATCGTCGAAACTGGGACATCTCAGTCCGCAATTCGACGCGAACGCCGGCGGACGCGGCACGCGATTGCAACATTACTCATTACGCTGTATGACATAACTGAAAACTGTGGGCTTGTGATTATGGTGTTTGGTGTTAATAATTAAATATGATGGCTGTGGAAACGCGTCCGGCAAGCGCCGGCCTGGAGACACGGCGATCGCCAGCTTGCGACCGCAGAGCGATGAGCGCCGACCACGAGCCGCGCACGCTGGCCGCCAGGAAGGCCTACCCCGAGGAGCAATCCTCGCCCAAACATGAACAAGAAGACGACGCACCCCTTGACCTGACCGTTCGTAAAGAGATCTCAGTATGCGAGTTCGCGCGCCACTCGTTCGCCGATCCAGCGGATTACATGAGGGCGCAATTAATCCTGAGGCAATCCCAGGACTACCTGGCGGCCGGACGGGATTCCGGCACAGAGTCCGATGATTCCGCCGGACGGCTTAGCCCCGGCGAGGATGCCGTTTCCGGAAAGGCATACAAGAAATCCCTCATGAAGAGATACAGTAAGTAATTTTTAAATAGTTGATGTTTGAGGAAAGAGCGCGCTCATCGGATTGTCAAAATTTTTTCAGAACATTCAAGCATCCTGTTTTAAATATTGGAGCCCGTATTAAATATTTTTGTATCCTATATAAAATATTTTAATAGCCATAACTACGAGTTCACAAATAATTGTAAATAACTCGGTAGTTACGGTTCAGAAACTTTTTAAAAGATTTTTATACAAAAAAATTATAAAGTCATATGACATATAACTATATATCAATAGACTTGATTAGTTTACTGCCGTGCAAAAAAATGAAAGAAAACAAATGAAAGCGAACGCTTGCTACGCGCTGCAACCGTAGCACTTGCTACGAAGGTGCTACGAGACGCATCCCTTCAATACTTTATTAGCAACATAGTTTCCTTGCACATTTAAAAATGCTTTCATTTTAATGAAAATGAACCGGTTGAAACAATTATGGTATTACTTCAATAATAATTGTTTTATGGTAGTTTAGATAATTCTCCTGACCTAGCGCAACTTACATCCCGGTTAATCAATATGTGAAAGACATTGCCCACTGACTAATATTATTAATTATTAATCACAATGGCTATTTGTTTACGAAGTGATAAGTAGAAATAAGGAAAACAATAATTAATATTGTTTGATAAATTACTTTTGAGTAAAAGGATGTCTATTTTGTTTTGCTAGTTGTATTTTTTATTTGAATATAAAAAATACAATTGTTGTTAGAAATTGAAAAGCTACCATTATGATATCTGTTTGTACCGTTCTAGCCAACACAATTTGGGACTGGTTAAAAAAGGAAAGAAGATTGAATAACTGCCTCGTGAATCAGAGATTATGACTAAGATTTAGTATCAATGTTTCCTTATGTTATCCTTTTTTATTGCATTACACAACTTGTGTCCTCATTTGGATGAATATGTATAACAAAGCGTTTTTTTATCCACTATCTTATTGGAATGAGATTATTTCTCCTGTACCTTTATAGATTATGTGTAATTTTAGAAAATAAGTTTTATATTGTTTTCTGGTATCGTTATCATTTCTTTTTTATTCATATTTATCATATCCCTATTGGAACCATTAAGGTTATATTCTTATGCCTTGTTATTACTCCGACTCCGTACTTTCATAAGAGAGCCTTCCTAAGGGCACAACCCAAAGTAACTCTTGATTTTGTATCTTATTTATTTTCGATATTATTACTGTACAGTTAAGGACAGAATAATTGGTTAATCTTTTCTAATAGGGCCCTTGAGGCCTTTATTGTTAGCGACAGAAAATGTCTTTTAACGGTTTAGTTCAATTATTTTAACTGCCATTGTATAGTATTTGTTGAAATTACGAATTTCCGCATTTATACGAAGTATCGACTGTTATTTTTAACCGACTTCAAAAAAAGGAGGAGGTTCTCAATTCGGTTGTATGTTTTTTTTTTTTTTTTTTTTGTGTTTGTTACCTCATTTATGATCTGATTTGGAAAATTATTTTTTTGTCTGGAAGGGTACACTTCCCATTTGGTCCCATTGTCATCAGATCAGGATTTGATTTCTTCTTAGTGTACTTTGAAGTCGGTTTAAGTTTTTTGTAAAACAGTCCAATTATTCAAAATATATTTTATTCAAAATATTCATTTTACATATTTTATTGAAACATAGTTTTAGGTAGAAATTGAAAGGTTTACAGTACTTATATTTTTACATGCATACACCTAAATTTGACCACAGTCTCGAAGATAATTGACGATGTGGTCACGGACTTAGAACCCAAGTATTTTTATGATATGACGACTAGTAAATCCTTATTCGATCAACTAGATTATATCGATATATATTTTTTTTAAGAGAGGTAGAGCATAGCGTTTATTCGCTCAAAGAGCAGCTCGACTGGGGAAGTACCTCCACCTTACAGAATACCGCAGCCAAATAACACCTCTTTAATGTGGTGTTGTGTTCCTGCGGTGAGTAAGGTCGCCAGAGCTCCATGAGGAGGTGCTATGCTGGCAGGGTGTGGACCAGCGGTGTGGTACCGACGTAGGGCTGTGCAGGCACGGCGTGTTGTTGCGGCGGTTAGGGAGACCCGGTGAAACGGCTGCCCGCTGGCCGCCCGCAGGTTGTAGGGGTCCCGAACCCAGGGATCACATAATCTCCGCCCTGGGAGGCTGACCCGCCGCCTCGCGCATAATCCTTGGTGCAGTTGGTCGTGCCGGAGGAGGAGACCGGAGTGGACCCGGCCGACTGTATCAGGGGGGGACCGGGGGCCCTTCCAGCTGCCGCACCAACAAACTGTATCACCTGAGTAGCATTCTGTCGGAGTGACACTGTGCTTTGTCTTTTCTCTTTTGTCTCTTCTAGATGCCTAAACTACGAAGCGCGACTAGTTCAGGCGCTGATTTGTTGATGCCGCGGCATTCTCAGCCAGACAATAGTGTATTGTGTCGTCAGCCGGTCTGCTCCGAACATGTTTACTACCAATGCATTTGTAGTTTGTTTTCGGATTAATATAGGTTGATTACTAGTTGTTAACTACTGACGGTATTAGAACGTCTGTTTTGCTTATGGTTTGAGCGATCCTAGATCTATCTTCAATATTGTGGAGATGTCGAGATGGCATATTTTCGAAACCTATGTTGGGTTAGTCATGCTGAACAACTTTTACTATGGGAACAGCACTGAATTCCCATTTTTTTTTTACTTTTCATACATTATGATCGAGCAAGGTTGACATTTTGTAAGAAAACTATTTTTTTTTTTAAAGTTAGTTATTGGTAATTGGTCCCATAGTAAAAGTTATTCACCATGACTAACCCAACATAGGTTTCGAAAATATGCCATCTCGAAATCTCCACCTGTTATATGATAGATGGACGCATAATACCGCACCCAAATATCTTTATGTTGTATTCCTGGGTCGAAGCTGAAGGATCGGTAACGCGTGAGTAATGCCTCGTGAGTTGCAAGCGTCCATATGGCTACGGTAACCGCTTACCGTCAGGTGGGCCGTATGCTTGTTTGCCGAAATCTTCGTATAAAAAGACCTACACCATTGAGTTGAACTAGCTTCCGAAGATGAGAGATTTTCCGAAGAGTTTAGTATAGGTTAATAAGTAAATACAAAGAACTAACTCTATCGCCGATGTTTCAGGCTTTCGCCTTGATATTACTAATTATTTCTACGCTTTTAACTAACACTACAAAGTAGGTACTAATGCGCACACTGCACTAACACGGAAAAAGGTCATTGACACATGACGGAAAATGTTTATTATGCATTATTGCACATACCAACCAACTATATATAATTGATATGTTTTTCCTATATATAGGGTGACTGGTAATTAGTAAACGATACTTAGACACATGATTGTACTCATGATAACAAACAACTTTTCCAAAGAAACAAATAGGGATAAATAACTAAATTAAATACAAGCTGATGGTGTATTCTTATTCTTGTTAGGTACTAAATATTATGGGCTCATTGTGCTTAGTAAATAAAAAAAGAACAGGTAAATTGTTTGTTATCATGAGTACAGTAATGTCTCTAAGTATCGTTTACTAATTACCAGTCACCCTATATATTTTTTATATAACTAAGTCGGTAATTACGTTTTGCCTGGTGGTAAGCGGTTACCGTGGCACCGGACCATCTATGGACGCTTGCAACTCACGCGTTACCAACTCTTTCCCCCTCGCCAACGAGCTCTGGCGACCTTACTCACGCGCAGGAACACAACATAAAGCAATTTTGGATGCGGTATTCTGTAAGGTGGAGGTACTTCCCCAGTAGAACTACTCTTTAAACGATAAAAAGTTATGCTCTACCTCTCTTAACTTATAAAATGATATCTGGACAACCCTATTGATAGTCTGAGACGACGAAATCTGAGACGGAAGACAAACGAAGAGGCCAGCATGAACGTTGCTGAATTGATTCTCCGAAACTGTTGGGTTTCCGGGCTCTTATTCCATAGCTAATACATAAGCTACCTGATAGCAGGAAAAACTGCGGCTAGAATATACATATAAGCTATCTGATAGCAGGAAAAACTGTGGCTAGAATGTATAAGCTATCTGATATCAGGAAAACCCGCGGCCAAATTAAAACAACTACTTATTACATAAAATATGTATTCTGTAATGTATATAAACAATTTATTTGATGTAGGTATTATAAATGTCAACGATCGAATCGTAATATGACACCTGGCATCAATTATTGCATAGGATTAATCAGTTTACAATTCGCTTACCTTACTCGGAAGTGGCCCGGGCATCGAACCCGCCATACCGCGAACTATAATCATACCTACGTGCCTTTTTGCTGACAATGTATGTAACATCAGCAAATGTATACATACATCATTTTATTTGTGTCACTGATTTGTCATACGGATAAAAAGGTGTTGACCATTGAACTCGCGGAAGATTTAAAACACAAATATTGCAATTAAATTTATACTTTAATGTTCCACCGGCGGGTTTTCGGGCATTTCTGAGGATTTTATGTTTTCCCGGATATATTGAAGAGGGTATGATCTATCTAACTTTGTTGCATCTAAATGCGTTATAGTTGACACACAAACATGCACAAACATCCAAATTATCACATTCATAATTTATTATTTACGATGACATATCAATGCTAAACAATAATCAAACGATCATATGTCAAAATCTACTAATAACATATTAGTATTGTAGATATATTGCTCAAAACTATGTAGCATATTTGTTTTTATTATTATTATTTTGTACCTGTTTTGTAAATTATGTTAATATGACGAGCCATGGCATGTTGCACTTTACTTAAGTACCTTTGTATTTTAGTTTATGTGTTTTCATCTTTGACAATAAATACTATTCTATTCTATTCTATAAACCCATTTATAATCGTGTCATATTGATGTAAGAAACCGAGTATAAGATAGATTTATTCATCATTCGGTTTGACCCGAATACCGCGAAATTTTTATCGGTACACATTCGCTAAGTAAACTGCAATAATTGTAACATTCTGTAGCCGTTCCAGTGGGCGAATTGAATAGTTATTCTAGAAATATCGATTGAAATTTTTACATATGACACGTCGATTTATAAAATCGTCGAAGCATAAAATCGACAAGTTACGACGTATACAGTCTCTCGGTAAGATATTTAGGTACGCATATGTTATTTTGCAGTAAATTATTACAATAAAAACTCAAGGCAACTTTCCAGCGCGACCTTAAGGCCACAATTTCTGCATTTTGCGACATTTAACGCATAAAAAAAACGATGACACCGAAACTTTCCCATGAATATTCAATGCGTACAGGAAATAATGTGTGTATTATAATAAAGCAGCTGCCAAATATCGGTTATCAAAAATCCCTTCCCGGTGAAATGCGTGATACCTGCGATGCGCGGGCGCAGGTCGGAAGTGAAAGGTGCGTAAAAAATCTTATTTTATACGATCAGTGGACGTCGCCGGATACGGACGCGCGGACGTATACATCTACGTGATCGGGGTAGATCTAGCTAAGCCTGCCGTTTCACAAACAATACACTCATATGTATGCACTACGAATTAACCCTTCGGAAGCGTATCTCATATGCCACAGTCTGCGTCATAGAGAAGAAAATAAAATCATTAAAATATTATTTCGATAAAAACTGGTCGGTGTTCGACATTGACAATATTATTAATCAAGCAATACTATTCTAACGCCCGGCGACATTGGCGCGACACGCGGACGCTCCACAAAGGTCGTTGTGCTTACAAATATTTGCATAAATTACATTCAAAAGAAACTTAATTATTAATGGCGAAGACGTAACTTGTCTTCGGGTTTAAATAATACCTATAAAATTATTACAACGTCCCAATCAAAACACTGGCCGGCTACCTGTTCCGAGAAATCCGAAATCCAGACAAAAAAAGAACAATTTTGAATTATATTAATTCTGTTCACGTTTAAAATCATATTATAAGGTTACGGTTGACAATGAAACGTCAACTTTAAATTGATCACGATTGAGCTTAGAATTGATAGGCCTGTTATAACTTATGACGTTACGATTTAATGTAAACAATAGAATGTCCCGAAAGGGTGAGGAAGGGTTGTTCTTTTTTTGAACAGCTTCCTGCAAATTGGCCGTCTCTATCATACGTTCTTCTACCGATGGATCTAAAAGGGATAGCAATACGAAGACTAATTTAGTAGCATCGCAGGGATTGTTTTTTTTCAATGCAGTTTTAGTATTCAAATAACGTGAATGCATCCGTTTTTAGAACTTCAAAAATAAATAAACGCGTCGTACAAATCAACGAGACCGACTATTGATGAACTATAAATTGTTTTACAACTTCCTTACCAAACAAAGGTATTTAAATGTATTTTTACACAGACAAATTAACACATATTTTTATAGGCGGAATTAGAGTATCGTCGATATATCAGCGCTCAATCCCGAGTAGTGCCATATTGATATTTTTTTAATCTTATCTGTTATGTATTTATGCGTGCAATGCTCTTTAAATCGGGCACATATGGGCGCGTGGGGCCGCGCGCGCGCAGTTTTTGGCCGGCCTTCAACCGCGACTCGCAAGGCTATTAAGTTTCACAACATACAGACAAACAGACAGTCGACTCGACCTGTCCGGCCACTGTTACTTGAGGCCCCGCTTACTTACTTACTATCCACATACGTTCTCGTAATCAACCGTTTCCGTTTACCCAATATTATTGCATTAAAAGAACTATGTTGCCCCCATTTACATGAGCACTTTTTGCTACACTTCAAAACATGTGAACTGATTATTACTAACACACAAAAAATCAAGTTAATAGGGTCATACTGTAAATGTGAAAAAACCACGGGTTTCCGTAACCATACACCGTTCACCTTGCCCGTCTCATCTGTCGCACAGAAAAAAATACTTAACCCAATTTTTAAAAGTGCATTAAAAAAGACCTACCTGCCTCCGGTAGCTGGAGTACACCCCCGACCATAAAAAAGAACTTAACTGTACCGTTCCTTTTTTGAATGCTCACGTTCCAATCGACGGTATTTTTTCGCGGTTTTTTGCACGACGCCAAAAAGTTTTTATTGGCAAATTTATGGCTGCGTGCGGTATTTTGCAACGGTACCGTACTCTTTTGTCTATTATTGCGTTGCAGATGTTTTTTAGATGGAAGAATGCATTATTTTTAAACAAGGCGACTTCCTTAAAAACATTTCTTTTTGTCACCTTTGTTCGTCTTTCTCCTCTATTTAAAAACATTTCAACCCTGCATTTTTAAACAAACAATTTGTACACAATTAGGCTTGTCCTGCCAAAATTTGGCAGTTATGTGAAAACACGCAACATATTTCACTGGACGCTTTTCAAGATCTGACGTAGAGAAGTATGTATCGGAATTAAAACAAGGATGGAGAATACCATAAAAATGACCATAAAATATACGAATTAGAATAATGATTGGGCAGATACTGGTATTAACAAACGGTAGTATAACCAAACTCTATGGTGAAACAAGTTGGTAAATCTAAATGTCAAACGGTCATTTCGCTCGTCTTAATTCACACTACTCAACTCCCTTGTCTATGGTAAATAGTCAAAACTATTTCATAAATAGAACGGCAATAAATCTGGACATAACACACATGTGAGGGGAAAACCAGACTGATGATCATCGACGGAAATTGCTATTAATCGTATGTTAGTACTTATATCGCTTTATTTTGGGATCGTATTCACATCTTATAAATAATATCCGTATAGAATCATTTATTATAAAATACCCTTAACCCGAAATGAAACAGAATATAAACCTACTTTTGATTCCGGAATAAAATTACATCCCTCTGATGAAACTGCGAGGTTAGTTCGAAAAACTTTCATCAACATGAAATTTTCTGAACGACAGATTAAGACAAACATCAAAGCTACTGAAGATACAACCAGTTCGGAAGCCTTTGTCTATTTAACAGTAATTTCGCAAACCCTATAACACTAAATACACAGTCCAAAGCGAGTCTTCCTCGTATTTAACATAACAATAGTTAATTATGTGCAGTTCGGTTCGTCTAGCCACTCTCATGCGTCATACAGGAGGCAAAGTCAGATATCTGTGATGTCAACTGACTTCCGGGCAGACAAACACCCACACACGGACGCACACGCACACACACGTCGGTAATTAACCATTGGTTTTAAACAATTGATTCCACACAGTGGGAGTTTTTGCACTGCGGTTATTGAGTGACTTAATATCGACATATTGTTTCCGATTTGAAGTGGCCTTTGTTCTATAACCCGAATTTAAATTAAGGATTATTTAATCTATTTCTTATTTATAATACATATAAAGAACAGTTTTCAACATAGCCAACAAGACTTGAGTAATAAAAGAAAAAAAATAGAAGCTAGATGTAGCGACTTCCAGAGCGAACGAAATTCCGCCTTAAAACATAAAAGTAAGGTTTGTTTTTACTTAGCCCAGCAAAGTACTTGAGACATTATACAACATGTAATAAATACAACATAAGTTATAAATAACAATTACATGTTCAGTCTAGGTATTGTCTGTAAAAACATCCAGCCTTCAGGGACCTAGCTTTTTTACATTGAGGGCTGGGCGTGGGCGTGGGGGTGGGTTGCCCAGCCGTGGGACAATCCAGACTAATATAATAAGTTCCTTTGGAAACTATAAGGAGAATAATGTTTGTACTAAGTATACCTACATACCTTTACATAACAGGTGTGTGTTCCACTGACAAGCGATTTTATCGATCTCTCTCTTTACAAATATTACAACATAAAGATTTAATTAATGTTAAAGTTAATGTCCTGGTTTAATGGTCGACCCATTGTGAGATTTACACGAAACTTAATTAAGCTCTTCACAGGAGGATGCGCAAGTCTTTCGCAATATTTATAACAGTGCAATTTTAACGAGATGTATTGGTATTATCGAGCTATCTTTTGAACTTACACAGGTAATCTTCTTCTCAGTCGGGCACTCTTGCCAGAGTGGTCGTGGTTGTAAAAGATGGTGTGATGGAGGGTCTTCAACGCCAATGTTCTCCTTGACTAGGGTTACTGCTTTTGCAATGCTTCTCCATTTTTGGGGGTTCGTAGCGCTGCGAGTACACTGTACCATGGTAATACGTCATCATTAAGATACCAAGCATAGAAATGTCAATAATTGTTTATAAATCAACCATTAATTTCTATAATAGTAGGTCGCTAGAGATGCCGTCAATAGTGGCTATAACGAATAATCGGTTAGTGATTTTCATATAAAACTAGTGAAAAATGCTACTAAACACGATATCTCTAGTCCGCTACTTAGTTGATCCATTAGTTTTTACATTTCGGACATCATGAGCTCCTAAGGAGGTATTTCATCGCGTCACATCGCATCCCTTAGCACAGTTAACACTATACGATGATCCTAAAACTAAACTAGGTATATTGGCAAGTTTGTAGAGAAAACACAGGGTCTAACAGGGCTGACTACGCTCCGCAGGAGGTTTTCATCAATTTACATTGTTTGCACATCGTCTGGTCTGACGTATGTATTTAGACTAAGTTAAATAGCCCGAGCCTTACATTCAGAATTCACATTTATGCTACATACTTGGTTTGGCTGGTTATGTTGTTCATTTAAACAAAATTAAACAATGTTTAATCATTGTAGTATTGTCACTTTCTTTAATAATGCCCCCACTCTCAAGCAATTACTTATCATTGAAAATTACTAAAAATAAATCTTACTTACGTTGCTATCATTTAAATATATGAAAATATTTTTATTGCTCGATAATGGTAGGTATTATTATGGTTACTTAACAATTAATGAATATACCCGTTAAGGAAAATATTCAAAAAAATAAATTTCAATTATCATGGATTTGTTCGGCGTGTGAAGAATATTTACACAACAAATATGATTTGACTTTTACAATAATATTTAATATACATATACTTAATTAAGCCTTGTACTTAATGTATCTTATTCATTAATTGTATACATATATAGTTACTATCTTTCCACGCCGCGTTTATTGGATGACTACATTATATACAAAATATGTGTGCAAGGTTTGAGCTGTGCATTGATATTTCAGTCAGTCAGTTTCCCCTTGTATATTTATAGATATCTATTTCGACAATCTCTTATCAGTGTTTGTATTACAGAAACAAAGCATATTTCTTTTATCTCACTGATAATTTTCATTCAGGAGTCCGCTTTGTATAATTTAGATAACAACCTGTATTTTCTGTAACAGTCTAGAAACTGTAAGCCCTATTACTTGAATGCCATGCACATATTACACAATTGCACTATCATCCTGTATATTTAAGCTTCGCGGAAAATACTAATGTTTGTTGATGTGCATAAAGTATCTATTGCAATATTGGCCTTGCTATAATTAATAAAAAAAAATAAGTTCCATTTTTAAACATTCACATAATCGAATTCACAATAAGCTCTTTATTATTATGTTATATTCAAAGCCGCGGAAAAGGCTCTACCGGTTTCATCGAATCCTGCCCGCGGGCACGAGTAATATATTAGATTTAAAATTTTGTTCCACGTTACGAACGAAAATGCTCTGAGACCCGCCTTAATCTTGCGCATGCTATTTGCATTATGTTTGTCGGCGGATGTTGCAACATTATCATTTAATACAGGAAACCATGTTTTGAATTCTATTTTACATACTTTATTAATTAGTTAAATAAGGATTTAAATAAAAACAAAAGTAAACTCTTTTAATAGAAAAATTGTCGCAATGAAATTTGCTAATTGCCAGACCTAAATATCTCAAAGTGTAATAACACAAATAAAAACAGTCCATATTACAATAAAGATGTGACTGCAATTCAAGTGCAGGGCATTCGCTCAGCCGGTAACGTGTTTACAACACTCCACAAATTGGGCAACATCCGAGAGAATGATGCAATACATTGTACGCACGCCACTGCGATGCTAACTGTACAGTCTGTACACCTTGAGAACGCCCACGTTCGCATTTTGAAATATTAGGTACCTCTCAATTTTTGTTCCGTGAACTATCTTGACGACCAAGTGTTGGTGGTACTTTATGGGGTTCATGAACAATCTGCGAAACTGGTAATCAATCAGGGTATGTGCTAATAAAATGTGGAAATGTCACTTTCGTTGATCAACAAAGTCAATTCTGTATGTCTCATTTTACACCAGTCTAGTTCGATAACGAAATATATTTTTGCGATTTTTTTGTTGAGGAAATGTGTGAGCTATAACATCATGCGAGCACAGGTAAAACTGGACACAGACTTATAAATAAAATATAAATTATCTAATACAAAAGAAACTGTCAAAAAATCAATTAGGTATTCGTTAGCAGAAAATCGGCGAATTTTTCCACGAAAAAACAACTAGACAATCACCAACAAACATCACAACATTACGAAACCAATAAGTGTGTCAGTGTCAACAAAATTCTCGCGGCTAAGCGTGAACCGGTCCGTGTTGCTGTTGCCGACTGCCGGTTGCCGACTGCCGAATGCCGGCTTACCTAATTTCAGGAAGCTTAGTGTATTAGCTATAATCTGAAAAAGGTCTGTCGGATAATTAGGTTTGATAATAAATTGACGGCGGTTAACCCTTCCGGCGGCGCCCACTCAGCTTTGCCGGCGCGCCAGGCTCCAGGGACATTGTAAAATATTTAATTATTAAATTATTACTGAAACAAATCTGATATATTATGATTTCACGATCGATCTGTGGATATATGATGTATTTAATCCTTATTTCGATTAGCCATGATAAATTACAAAAGAGACAAACACACCCCCAACTGATGATTGGCCACCGTTCCCTATAAATGACCTGTGTGTGAAAATCTGTGACCATTACTGACCACAACTTGGCATGACTGCCTACACTGAGTATTTGCAATGTGCTAATAGAACATCAATGTAAAAGACACATTGAAACCTTTCAAAAGAGGATTCTTTTGAACCACATTCTCTAGAAAAAAATCTGATTGTAAATTAGGAAAATATCCTACCGTAAATTCGCTACAACACGATACAAAATTAAACATACTCGTGGTATAGTATGTTTAATCAAAACAGGCAAAGGAAGCGCGCGGTCCGGCCGACAACAATACGCGCGTGCGTGGATGTTTGCACTATGTCTGTTTGTTTGTTTGTCCGGCGGCGCGCGCGCAATGCCGGTATTTTACAGCTTCCGGACATATCTCACTGACTGAAGCTGCACAGATATTTTCAATGTCATAAACCTTTGGAGAATTAAAATAATTTTATTGTAGCAATTGTTCGACTTGATGCCCACGGCTACCTTCCAACGCAACTCTCGCCATCGACGGGGAGTCCATCCTCAGCACACATTGAAACCAGAATTTTTTCACGCACTCAAAGGAATTTTCTTCCCCCGGAATGAGCTACCCCCGTTTTCCCAATGGAGTACAGCATGGGGTTCTTCAAAAAGGGTGTAAAGAGATTTCTTCAGGGTCGGCAACGCGCGAGTGATACCCCTGGTGTTGCAAGCGTCCATAGTCTACAGTAACTGCTTACCATTAGGCGGGCCGTATGCTTTTTTGCCACCTTAGTGGTATAAAAAAATAAATTCGTAGCTTCGTAGGCTCGTAGCATTTTCGTAGAAGGATATTTTGTAGTGCGTAGTTTGTTTGAGAATACAATAAGCTGGTTTCTACCCACAAGTTGTCTTTTAGTTTGGTATTCCTGAGGCAGCCATCGGAAATTCCTATTTAAAAATATGTATGTCATGCTTGCTGGCAAAAATTATGAATTAGTTATGTTTAATGACTATCACCGCATGCGGCTAACGAGTTACATACAATTACATTACGATATGACTGACACGGAGTCGAAGTGCGCTTGAGCAAGGATACCCAAAAACCGGTTCCACGGTATCGTAATACCGAACCGAGAAGAATATGGTCGCGAGAGCGTTGCGCAACGCGCGACCTACAACTCGTGCGCAGCTAGTAAACAGGAAAACCAAACGGTTTCATTTCGGTTGACACTGAATTTGTATTTTCTTTTCCATTCATACAATAGCGAGTATTTATTACACATTACTATGTTTTATTGTTAAGTTTATACGGGGGAAATACCGGATAGTATTTATTGGTACTCATTCATCGGTTTAAAAAGGTATAATACTGCATAGAGCTGTAAATATTGTTTAGTCAAATAAAACAAAGTCTTTTATTTATTGTTTGTAGGCCTGTATTTGACCACAATCTCACCATGGTAAGCACACACAGCCTAGAAGGAACTGGCTCTAAAGTGCAGCTGTCGGAACACAGCGATAGACGCTTGGTGACAGATTTTCAACTTGAGGGCGGTAGCCAGCCAGACGGGTACTACAAAGTACCCTACCACCGTGCTATGGTTTCCTCACGATGTTTCCTTCACCGAAAGCTCAAGCTCATTGTAGGATTCGAACCCAGGACCTTCGTCTCGTCTTTATAAAGATCGGAAACTTGTGATTATTTGAAGCACAAACTTTCTTAAGGAATTTATCTAAAAGAATATCGATACTGTTACCCACTTCACCAGCCCCGAAAGGTCAGATTTTAATGAAACCGTGTGCCTTGGTCCGTGGACCGTGTGTAGCATCGCATCGGTGTAGCAACTCTTGCGTGTATCGAGCACAGTTTCCGAACGCCCGCCCCGCCTACCTGCAACCGAGAGATTGCCAAACATTTCCGGTTCCAGCTCGTTACCGGTTTTCTTGCAATCGGTTTTTGTATTTAAATTATGTCATCCGTCAATCGTAACGATTATGCATCTATGATTGTATCTACCGTACTATATTATGTAAATGCGTCTATATGGATTATTTAACAATAGCCAAAATAAATATGTTGATGTGATCATTCATTTAAAAATGACTTGACGTTTCAATTACATACCACTAAATTAATATAAGAGAGAGAATTAACAAAGACAGAATTCTGAACATAGTGACGTCAACTTTTCCGTTTTATCGGTTGGTAATGTTTGCAAAACCGTCAGGTTATGTCATATACCGCAACTACCGATATTGCTCATTTATTTGAATTTCAATGTAAAGTTCGCAGTTTGAAGACAATTATATTTTAACCGCCCACCGCCAACCTCCGCGGATTCAGCTAATAGATCCGGCTCGAAATCATTTCCTCTTTATTATATCACGGTGATTAGAGTTTCGAATACAATAATGAATCTCGTAACCTCAACTACATCGTTAATATACAACAAAAGCGACCCAATATTTTGCGGCGATTGTATCAAAACACTACATATTTAAAATACCTAATCACATCCCTGAAAAATATTTCCATCGTGATCTATAAATGAGCGCGAGTAGAGTTCTGTTGTGATATTGTTTGCGTTGCGGCGCGCACACATCGGTGCGCGTTGGTATGATGCAGTTCTCGCCTAGACAAACTATCTATGTGTTCGGTTTACTATCGTAGTGCGGTGCGGAGGGGGGCGGGGGGCCGGGGGGGGACAGGGGCGCGGGCGCGGGCCGCTCGCAATCGGGTCAAGGGAACCGCGATGCACCGTTCACGTTAAATCTCACTTTCGCGCGCTGCAACGCCAAACATGGCGGACGTAGTGACGTGCGATTTCATTCTCGATGACACATTTAACGGTTTTCCGGTTGCATTTTCATCTCACACAATTTCCACGTTACGCAAACCGCGCCATAAAAAATGTCGGGTGTCGTAACACACACACGTGTAAATTGACGAAACAAACAAAATTATATCTACGACCCAATATCCTTGTCCCTATTTCATATTTCCTACGAGTGTATCGTACGCAATCGAGATAGTAAGTTTATCTTTCCGTAGTGGCATCTTATCAGCTACCGCTAGAATTAATGCAATACAAAGTCGAATGTGATACACATAGATTTCGTTATTTATTTATAATTTGACATGATTTCGATACTGGGAAGTCGTAAGAATCCTGCATGACAACGACTAGAGTTTATGCAACATCCGATAATAAGAAACCGGATCTTACAAAACCGGAAATACGTATAATTAAAGGTTTACCGATTGGATATAAATCATCGTACAATGTGCGGTGATCACGGTAAAAACAAATTGTAAAGCCGTGTTTACATCTAACTACGACCGTGAGTCGAATTAACGTCTGTCCGAGGCTACACGTAGCCAACAACCTGTTGTTTCCCGCGACAAGGTTGGCCCAAAAAACTCTATCGCAATATACTTACCAGCTTTTAGGACATGACTAATGGACAATGGCTTGCGAAACCGAATCGTCTAAAATGTAATACTAACATTAACGGTATTGAATCAGAATGGGTGATTGATCGAAAAAATATTGAATTGTCGATAATTAATATATTCGTAACAAAAACAGAAATAGGTCACAATAAAATAACATTAAATATTCAGAGAGATGGGTGTTGGTTGACAGTTTGAAACGAATGCGTTTTGGCATGCGTTACTGTTTGTTTCCTTCGTCTACAAAGTATTTTATTGTTTATGATACAGTTCACTACAAAAACCACTACTTGTAGTAAACAGCTGTGAGAACTACGATGAGAATGTTTTACCAATGGCCTCTAATTTTAATGACAAACAAACTCTTATCCTTGATAAAAGTAGAATAACCTATTGGTCGATAACCGGTTTTTCTGTTACATCCCTATAGATTTCTTCATACTTCATACATCATAGATATATACGACATTTACATACATTTTTCTTTTCCGGTTTCATCGCCGCTGCTGCCGAAAAAAAGCCTAATGAAATATTTCTCAAACAGACATTAAATGTTGCCATAGCAACGGGCAGCACTAGTTTAAAGTACGTCTCGTGGTGAGCGGAATGGTTGCGGCGTAGGAAGCGCACGCGCATCTCGCCCTTCGCGCCTGCTGACCCACTTACCAGCTCTCGCAACTATACAAATATAACCTATACATGTTGACATCTACACGTAGTACGCTCCTATCGGTAATGCGACACTTTCAATAGTTTCACACGTTTTCGATTATGGAGAGAAATAGTTTTACTTAGATGATGATTTCTCGTGAATTCCATTTTTAGAAGACATTCAAATGCAGTTTTCAGTTCATTGTAACGAATGAATGAATGAATGAATGATTTATTAGTTAATCATAGCCAAAAAGTATAAACAATAATATAACACTTACTGCTATCTTACATAAAATACATACATTAGGCTTACACAATTTGTATAGCAACTGGCGCCTAAGCTAGGATGTTATAGGCACCAGTTACCTGCCTTCAGTTAGGTGTATGTTAGCCTTTAACAAAATAACAGTAGAAAATAATTACTGGTCAGTAGGTTGAAATCCAAAAAAATTACGTTTGTCACTAAAATAATAAACATTGGCCCTGCTTCTCTTGTTTACAACTAAACTAATTTTAGTCCCACTATATCTCTTTCTAACTAAAAACATAAGAAAAGGATAACATAATGTAAGAAATATTAGTCCTGTCAAATTAGTCCAATGCTTGTTTTCAATATAAATTTAGTCGCCATCTATCGCGGTTACGTCTAAATACCCGCAAATGAAGACGGCAAAGACTAATTTGACAGCTTTAAATATGTTCTATCCTTTTTCAATAATGTTCGTAAGAAAGAGATGTGACGTGACTAAAATTAGTTTAGTGCGATTTACAACAGAATCGGCACCATTATTTGTCACCAGAAACTCTAAAATATGAGATCACATAATAGCATACGATTGCTGGCCATTATTCTAATACATTTAGAAATGCCATTAAATACATTTTAAGAGAGGAAGAGTACAGCGTTTATTCGTTCAAAGATAAGCTCGTACCTCCACCTAACAGAATACCGCAGCCAATAACTTTGTGTTGCGTTCCTGCGCATGAGTAAGATCGACAGAACTAATTGAGAAAGGAGAGGTCGATAGCGCGTGTGTGATGCCCCGTTTGTGCAAACGTCCATGTGGCTACGGTAACCGCTTACCATCAGGCGAGCCGCACGCTTGTCGATTAAAACAAAATACATAATCGTTGTAATTCCTTATCCGTCAGAATGAACCATAACTACGGCTAAAAAATAACCGGATAAACAAAGGTCTGTTGACGTCTCACGGCCTTTCCTCCGTGACTCATGAGTCACTACTTCCACACTTAACTCAGCTCAGAGCTATTGAGTGACTTGCGTAACGCTCGTAATGTGCTTCATTTACATAAACTATTACAGCATAATGTTTTAAATGACATACTGACGGACTTAAGTGTATCAACTCCATTCAATGTTTTTTATACCGCAAAATCTGTTCTACATATTTGACTTCAGAGTCTAAATTTAATTGTGCGATCTAGAACATTAACAACGACATCTGTTGTCACGATATGTGAATAAAAAGAACTATAAATTTGAAATCATTTCCGTTGTTAAATTTTATAGATACATATTTAAAGAGTTTGAAATGCAAATGAGTTTTCAATTTGTTCGTCATATCCTCATCGTAACCCAGTGATGAGTTTCTCTGAGCCTTTTGATACTGGTATGCTTTATTCCACCTCTTTCATGTCAGGGTACTCTCTACTTTCACTGATTGCAGAGTAGCTAGGTGTTTAAAACCACAGTAGTACCTACGTCTGATCTCATTAACATAAAATCCACATTGAATTCAACAAAATATCCGAAACCAAATGTTTTCGCAATATTTATACAGACAATAGTTTATGTAAATATTGCTGAATTTTTCATATTTCCTCATTTGCTCAATGACGCGAATTTTATCCTTGAAATTTCGAGTCTCATTCATGGCTACATGAATAACAAGTCACTTAAGATATTAGTATACTATAGTGGGAAAATATAACCCTTGATAAACTATGTAGGAGTGTGCAGTTAGTTATTAAAGTGTAGATAAACGTGTTATCAACGTAATCGCGCAGGTTTCCATTTCGCAGCGCGCGCGGCGTCCACTTTCTTACGTTTCCCGCGCGCGGGGGAAAGTGCCCGCGCTTTTCCGACGCCATCTTGGATCTGCGCTCCCTTCCACGTTAAGTGCGTTCGCTGCATTCTACTATTATTTTTATTATTATAACGAGGTTTCCAATTGTATGATTGTGATAAAATGTACCTACTGACATTACTATGAAGATTGAGACCTCAAAGCCGAGATATAAATAAAATTCAAACAAATCAGTTAAGGCAGTCTTAAAAATTTATATAATTTACTGCTTTATTCCGTGACTTAATAGCACTGGAGCAAATAATTATGACGCATATCAAAGCGACAAAAGGCAGGAAATATGCAGACGTGAAAGATGACCAAGAATTGTTAAAAGAATCATATATTTCTTATTGGCACAGGTGTTGTACAATACTATGAAGTCATAATGAAGAAAACATTTTGTAAATTATTATTTAGGTATATATCCAGGAACATTCCAGACTAGCATAACATTTTTTTCTTATAGCTATCATAGCTGTTAAAATATAGATAATAAATAAAATAGTAACATGTTACTTAGCAATTCACAGCGAAAATAATATGGACCTAAACGTCTCCATTATCAATACGGAAATTCGATCAGTTATTCATAGTTACCGAACGTGCGCGGGCGCATGCGTGACATGAAGATTAATGCGATTATCAAGGATCTATTCTCTATTCTCAGCAGGTTAATAATTCACAAAAATATTTTAGTATATAATAAATGTGACGTTACAAGTTTGTGTGTTTAAAATCTTGTTTTTTTTTATTAATGAATAATTATCTATGACGTAAAAGATTTAACCTTTTACCTTTGTTGATTGCTTTCTAATGTCAAAAACTATTGCTATCACGATTGGAATAATTCAATTTTTTACACTGGTAATGATTACTTCTAATATTTTCTAAAATCTTTATCTAGTTATGTAAAAATATAATACTATTATACGATTAATAATAATATGCCTGTTTAGTATAATAAGGAAATACAAAAAGGTGTGAAGCACAACATATTGACAACAAAACATATTAAATTATCGTAAATATTAGTACAAATTTACAGTTACTTCAGCAACCCGGAAACTAAACGTCTAAAAATATAATGACAGCCGTCACGAGGTCATTACAAATTGGACAGACTTTATATTAATGATTCTTTCACGTCAACGACAAAAATATAATGAACAATAACTTTTTTTAAATAGGTCAACACTTTTTATCATGAGTATTTTTCCAGAGATAATTATGTCAGCTACAAGGAATACAACAAAATAATATCATTATCTATGGAAAGACATATAATGGTAGGTATGCATTCCGCAACTTTACAAAATGTGCGGACAATATGTCGTTGCGTTGCGATAGATCCGTCCTGTATCTCTACAATGAATGTATCATTATTCTCATCACAAATACAATCAATACAACACATACAAACCATTGAGAAGACACGTTATATTACAAAACACAGTCCATTATAATTGGACCTCTATGAATATGAGCTCCTATTCAGATGGGAGGTCCGCGCGCTGGTCATCCGCCGTGTTCGAAATAGCATGGCTTCCCGGATGTAACACTCTGACGTCAGACATCTCACTAAAGATTTGCCGAAACGTGTCAATCTCAATTTACCTCTATTAGTGTCGACGGAGAGTTTGAATTCCTCTGTGACACGGTAATCCATGTAATACAGTCTGTTCTTCATCAAACAATTTAAAACAGAGCAAAAATGCTCACATGTTGATATCGGAATCCCCGAAAATGATTCACCATTATTGCTATTCTTTCATTTGACATTTGAAAGCAATTGACGCATTCAATTATGCGTTATGAATATGTAATAGGTACGCATTATCTTATTTAAATGTAGGCTAGAAACCATTCAGTAGGCACGTCGGCTATTGGATAACATTAGGGCGTTGAATGCTCTCCGTTATGGTTTTCCATCAGCGCTCCAAATAATATTCAAAAAGGTGCTCAAATACCTCTTTAAGATTGGCTACTGGGCTTTATTCAATCCTAAATAAAGAAACATATAACATTTTAATGAATTACATAATAAGCGATGAGCAACGTCAACGTCACTAAGTAATATATGACAGTTGACGCTAGTTTCATGACCATTGTCTTCATCCTGTGACCAAATCATCCAGCTATCAGGTCACGTATGCACTATGGGTTCCCCACGTAATTTCATGTGGTTTTCCTCAATAACACTATCGGATTTGGTTGTGAGCTCTAGTTGTGAGGTAATTATTGCATAGTTAATTTGTTATAGTATTTCTTTTCCTTATTGGTCCTTTTGTGTTGTGATTCTTTTTGCCAATAAAATAATATTTATATATTCATTTTTTATGAAATATATAATAGCATTCTCCCGCGTTTTTAACCGCGTTTCTGGATAAAAAAGTATCCCATTTCTAACCGACTTCAAATAATTGGACTGTTTTACAAAAAACTTAAACCGACTTCAAAGAATACGAAGAAGTAATCAAATCCTGATCTGATGACAATGGGACCAAACGGGAATTGTACCCTTCCAGACAAAAAAAGAATTTTCCAAATCGGTTCATAGATGACGGAGTTATGAGGTAACAAACATAAAAAAAAAAAAAAAAAAAAAAAAAAAAAAACATACAACTGAATTGAGAACCTCCTCCTTTTTTTGAAGTCGGTTAAAAAAGGAGGAGGTTCTCAGTTCGAATGTTTATATATATTTTTTTATGTATGTTCGGGCATAACTCCGTCATATTTAGTTGGATTTTCAAAATTCTTTTTTTGTTCGAAGGGGTTATTCCGAAATGGTCCCATATAAATTTCATATAGATCTGATCATGAGTATCGGAGACAGACAACGGAACTCTTAAAAAAATTACAGCAAATCAACCGCTATCGCATAAATATGCATTGTTTACGCAGGCCTTTACACACGATAGTTTTTAGTATATATGAAACTAAAAATTCAAAAATAAATCAACATTTTAACAAAAAAATAAACCGCCTTCAGTACACTAAAAAGTAAGAAATAACTCTTATCTGACACTGTTTTGAAGTGAGCTTAGTCGCGTATCTGCAGCTCATTTCCCACTCACATCGCATCCACGCCATATAACTGGCCCATGAATGACGCAATGGTACATCACGCGTGCATTGTATTAGTTTATTGAGCCATTAGATTTAATTGCTTATCTACACCATGGTAATCACGGAACCGATTAAAAAACTTATTGTTCACTTTTACCTGCGGCTACTATTTGTATAATTACTTTTGGGAATGATAAATTTTCCAGCAAAGAACCTTTGGTGGCATGCATTCGATGTGATTTATAAATATCCTACATTTGTCTAGTACCTATACAGAGTACTAAATTGAAAAATATACATTTGTGATGCCTTTATTAACGTTCACTAGACACATTTAGATCGGCAATTAGTGAAATATCCCGTTTTTTCCGCATATCTGCAAAAAGCGTAATTTAATCCCATAAGATAATTACAGATCCAGATTAAAAATAATACAGATGAAAAGTTCAAAGCTTTTTTTTTTGTAAACGTAAATCTTCATAATTATTTCCTGTCGCCAAATAAAAATACGCAATTTTCCCACCGTTTCAGTTTTCTTAAGTGACACTTCTTTGTGTTGCAATTTAAAAATAAATGCGCTAAAATTATAATTATTGTATGCACTACACTGGTGTGGGTCTGACGTCACTCGGCACGCTAATTTGGTTCGAGTTTATGTGTGTTATGAGAAAAATCCGATTTCACGCCCTATACCAACTGTCTCAGACAAATCACAAAAGAAAAATGACCGTATTCGAGTGACAAACATTTAAAAAACATTTGCTAATGGACCTGTTGATTAGCGTCAACAAGAGTGAGCTAATTTTGTAAAATCCCCGCCACTACGCTGCCAATAATTAACGTCTGCTCGCTCTTATCCTTAGAAATAATAACAGCTATCTACGGGTCAAAAGCCATCTTCCTACGAAGAGAAAAAACATAGAGAAACCGTAGGTACATTGCTCTCTGTAAAACCAACAACTATACCGAACCGACCATATTTTCCGAGCTTGTATTTTGCCGGCTCAAAATAATAGCGCTGCACCAAGGAACATGGGTTGTAAAGGGGGTGGTATCCGCGTGCATTCACCTGGTATCACCCCACCCCACTAGTTAAGGGGGTGAGGTAGCACCCCGCATAACTTATGCAAGTTTGTTAATATTTCAGCGTAGCAGGAAAGTAAAAGTAGTTTCAGTTGGATTAAACAGAACTTTATGTCCCACAGTCTTTATGAATACAGTAGTGGCTGCGGTTGATGTAATTACCTCATCTACGTTGTATTTAATTTAATTCAATGGTCTGTACCTACTTAGGTACAACACTGAAAGTCGTGTTTTGAACAATTTTACATCAGCATATTTTGGTTGGTTTCCAAAAAATAATTATTGTATGCACTACACTGGTGTGGGTCTGACGTCACTCGGCACGCTAATTTGGTTCCAGTTTACGTGTGTTATGAGAAAAATCCGATTTCACGCCCCATACCAACTGTCTCAGAGAATCACAAAAGAAAAATGACCGTATTCGAGTGATAAACATTTAAAAAACATTTGCAATTCGAATTCGAATTCATTCAATGGGATAACAGTTCTTGTTTTATCTTAACTACGTGATGTACTACTTAAAATATACCTACTTCTAATACAAGTAAAAAATGAGACGGAATAAAAGCAAGTAAAGAATTCTTATATATATCACAAGTGTAGGTATCTTCTTTTAGCAGACCCGTCCCTAAATCACCAGTACCTAGCATGTATAACCCAAATTGAAATTTATCGACGATACAGTCTACATTGTCCACGTAAAAGGAGCCGTGTATTGAACGACCTGAATTTCAGGCTATATTGATAGTACTGGCGTGGCAGGTCGTACTGAAACGCCATTATATTAATACGAATACAATTTATTATATGGAATATCCTTTAAAAGAACACTACAGAATAGGACTACAATAAGAATAACTGATTTTGAAATTGTTCTAAATATGGCTAGGCCGTATGTGAATCACGATGCAGTGGTAGCTTCTGGCTTTCTAGGAATGTAAGATAGAGGATGTAATTTTTAGAATGCGGATCATAACCCAGGCGCTAACACCTCAGGACTAGAAAAAAATACAGCAACGGAAGGAAGTTCATATCCTGTACATAAAAGATAATGATTATGAAAGACAATGTGCAGACGAACCGGTGGTAGATGCAATTCTCATCTCTATGAAACGGCAACAAAATTTAATATTGTGTACACCATTCGGGGATGTGCAATTTGCTCCCGAGCCAGAACTATTGTAATATCCAGAAGCGGTACGGGAAAATGTACAAAAGTTTGCTTCGCATATTTTCAGTAAATGAAATCTCTCGGAGAGTAAAATTCCGGTGTTGAACAGTGCAACGAACCTTTAAATGGTTTAGCAAAAACAGTTTGCATGCATTGCCTTCCTAGGTTCCGCTGAATAATGCACGCTCGCCTCCTCGCGCATCCGCTTACTCTGTGCAGCTCGTCGATTTAGCTCCGAAGGCTCCTCCACATACTGTTTAACCCCCTTTCACCCCATTACACCGAATTGCGTCGTATTCCAAGCATTGCTTCAGGATACTACAACGCTGCATTCTCTTTTTTTAGCGTCTGGTTTGTATTTCGTTTATGTTTTTTCATCTGCATAATTATGCAGGTGCATTTTAATTCTCTTTTTGAAGAATTCTATCAACTATTCTCTTTAAAATAATTGAATATCCCTGTTCAAACACTATTCAGCAATTTCTCCGCATTTCTCCCTTGCTGCACGTAATATACGATCCCCTAAGAGTTCATGCATTCGCAGATCCGACCTAATATAGTCTCTACTGATTCCCATCTCGCACTTAATCCACTCAGAGTTGTCCTGTCCCCATTTTATTCACACCTAATCCTCTTGAGTTGAAAACATTGTTTTCTAACGATACTACTTTGAATTCCAGTGCTGTGTTGATAAATAAGATTTGCCAGCAAACGAGTACATGTTGTGTGTTGAATATCTGATAAAGTATTCTATTGTCATTCTCCTATATTTAGAAGATTGCTTCTGGCAAACAAGCTGCACTCAAGACGACCTATATTTCAATTGCTTCTCTTATTATGGTAACACTGCTGCCTCGTCACAGGACAAAAATATCTTTTACTGAATTTTGATGAATGATCACCGAAAATAACGTAAATTTTTATTTTAGTTACAAAGTTCAACAATAATTAATCATTCCTTCAACACGTTACAGTCTAATAACTGCGCTCCCTCATGCAACGGTCGCGTGACAAACTTAACATATAAAAACATGAAAAACCCCAAACATTTGCATAAGGTCTCGAGATACCCACTATCAGACTACATTCGCTTTCCACCACATGTGTCCCGGGCCGTAAAGAGTTCACATTCCGTCTAGACACTTCGACCTGGAAAACGAAAGGGAAAGCCTGTAGGCGTCCCACTCTATGCGTCAAACATGCGCAGTACCTCCTGGGGGGGAAGGAGACAACAGGTGGGTCGGTGAATAATTCAGGGGGTAGCGGGTGGTCCCAAGGTCGGCGTACGGAAGCGTCTGGCTCGGATGTATCAAGATTATATATTATGTTATCGATTTTTGGGGGTAATTTTCTCGGAACACGCGAATGGAAATGTGAATTTTCGCGTGCTGCGATTTTGCTTGCTTTGCTCCTAGACTTGTGGGGTTATACATCCAAACCCAACATTCATAGTATTTATACAGTAGTTTACTAGACGTACTTAACACTTGGCCCTAAAACAATTGCCTTTCGGCACACAATCATTAAAACAATTTCAATATAGCCTGCAAATCATCTGAGACCCAACAATTAGCCGCAACGATCCACGGAACGGTACCTGCGCACTTATAGTTATTAGTACATAAGCAATAAGAAAAGTCCTAGAACAACAAAGGGCTGGATAAAGGAACGAGTGAAGAGCTCTTATTCTAGAATAATTTACCAACCTGAGCGGACCTCTGTAATCGGCAACTTGTATTTGTAACTCTAGTTAAACTTTACGTGAAGAAATGTTGTTAAACGACGTCCGAAAGTTGGCTCGTATTTACACGAGTCCCGAGAATCCTTTACAGACCTGTCTAGATTCTGCGGCTACATTGCCCAAGGCTGCAAGTCTACCAACTTCATCCTTGTTTTAATTAAATTTCACGTTTGATAAAATATACAACTCAGTTACGCGCAGATCCTTCCATTCCCACGGTAGCTATAATTTTTGGTTAATCTGCTCTAACTTCTAACCCACCTAAATATCTATGTATCTATCTGGACATTGTACATCTTTGTATCTTATTCTTTCTTCTTTTTTTCTTCTGTATATATAAAAGAAGAACCTGACTGATTGACAGCTCTATCAGCAATGTTAGATAGATACCTAACCGAAAACTAAGGATTTTTGTTTTCAAACCAAAATAGCGGGACGGAAAACCTTTTTTTTGTGATGGAAAGTGTCCAATTTAACATGTATATTTGTATTGTTGCAGTGGACGGCGAGCCGACGAGCCTGACGCTGGGTGCGCGGAGCTCCTTCAGCAGGGTCCTGCTGCACGGCCTCCTGGCTCCCACGCCCACCACAAGGCATCATCTGTACACGGCTCCTAATACAGGTCACGATCGATTGTTTTATATTTTTAGACTTCGAAACAAAATTCTTGATGATACGAACCCGGGACCTTCGTCTCGGCATTCGATGTCACCAGGACTAAGCTATCATTGCCTTATATGGTCTTTATTAAAAAAAACACCTTTTGACTGGACACTATTTGTACTTATTAAACCTTTTAATCTGTTACAATTAACACTGTCTAATCTTACCTAAGGATCTCAACATTTTGCGATGTAATTTTGTCAGGTATAGTGAATACCTAACAAAATCTGCGTTTATCAATAATACATGTATTGAAGTTAAATAACTTATAACTTACTTTATGGTCCAGTAGATAATCAGATATTGGAATCGTAAAAGCAATTTTAAACCTCCACAACGATTATTAACAGACCATTCTATCTGTGGTATTAGTTCTCAACGGAAATTAACTGGGACCCTATCAGGATCATACTTTTAACATACGAAGAAATGGACATAGAATAAAGCATACAATCCTGCGGTTTCACCCGTAATGCTATATTAGTGATATTAGACTGCATCAATAAACTGGTAGTTTCTGAGTTTAGCGCGTTAAATACATACCCCCTTATTCATAATCGCTTTTTAACAAAATCAGTGTAATAGTGTCCTCCGTCTCACTCTTTCGATCACCAAATGTCACGTGTCAGATAAAGACTTCAGAATTTTAGCTAATTCAGTATGAATAATGGGGTAAATCTTTAGCTTTTATAACTAGCTGTTGCCTGCAGTTTCGTCCGCGGTCCCTGGATAAAAAATAGTTTATATCCTCCTCCTTGCCATAGGCTATCTATAGGTTAGAAAAAATGATTATATCATTAGTGTAATTAGTCGAGATTTCAAACGCATTTTTTTATCAAATATTGTGTACCATTTAGATATGTAACCTTTATCTTGTAGCTTATAGGATTATTACTACAAATGTGGGAAGTAGGTACAATACAGAAAAGCTTGGAGGGCAATTTCCGTTGGGCTCCGACATATGGCTAGCTCGGTTACTTCTTTATTTAGCAACTGTATACAATTGAAATATATTTCAAATTGTTATTTAGAAAGTAGTACACACAGATTTAGTTGTCTTTAGGTCGTTTTAAGAAAGAAATAAACTCACATTACACACGTTATCTGTCGATGCAAGTATGCTTATAGCTACTTATACTTATATTGGGTGTCCTTTAAATAATGGTGCCAAATAATAACCCTCGAAAGCTGAGAATATAGCCTATGAGAAAAAGTAAAATAAAAAGAATAGTAAAAAAAAACTTGGAAATTGCATAAATAATAAATCACACAAAAAATCTAAATTAGTCAAATATTACTAAATCCATGAGATAGACTTATTTTACTTTTTCTGATAGGACATAACCACATTTTTCGACAGTTTATATTTGGATCATTATTTACAGGACAACTGTATAACGTAAGCATCCTCTATGGAAGGGTTTTCCAACTTCCTCCCCCAAGGAGGCAATATAGGGAGTTAATAAGCTAGGGTATATTCATATTGTCTTATTAAATAAAAGCTGGTTCCAAACAAACGTTTATAAAGTGAAACGAATATAAAATGATAAAGCTAGGTACTTACATTAGGTGTATTCATGCTAGAACTGTTTAACTTATAACATGTTAGCGCATCTGCTGGTAACAACGATATGTACCGACAGTAAAGGTGGGCGCACAATAGCGTAATAACTTGGATGGTACGGTTCTAAGAATCGACTGTTTTATCAAAGACAATTATGTTTGATCCAAAAAGTTAGAAAAATATCAAAACAATATAAGCAAAAGCACTAAAGTATAGTATACTTATGCTAGTTGTATAGTGGTTATACTTCTCTCAACTAATAAAACAACTATCCAGACGCCTCTACTTTTCTTCTCAAACTTTTCATCTAAAATCCGCAATATCCGTAATTCTATAGAATCCACAACACATCCGCCCGCTCGCCTACACCCACCTTAAAACCCGCTGACAAATCCAGACCACCAATCTGTACCTAACGTTACATAACCGTTGTACATAAAAGGGATCAGCTAGCACATACAATACATACACATTATAAGCGCCAGGTATTGCCCGTTTTCCTACAATATAGTCGGCTACCCGCAGGTACCTCACTTAGATAATGTTATTGCAAGTAGATAGGTACCCTACATGAGTAAACTGCGTATACATTTATGAAGATCTATAGATGTCCTCAATTCATTCCTTTAGCAAGTTACGCGTGCGGAAAATCTCGTTGATTACAGGCTTTTATATTACAGTAAAAATCTTATGTTACAAAAAGTTATGCTGTCAGTTTCAAAAAGGAACTTGGACTAAAATAGACAACATGAACAAGTGCTCAACTTTTAATAGAATCGCCATAGCGCCGTCATAACAAAACTTATGGGCGGACGCCGCGTCAACTGTCAAGCCATGGTATGAAAAATTCATAAAGAACAAAGAGGAAGTGTAGGGAGCCGGCCGGCAATCGATACCGCGTCAGCTGATCCGCCCAATGTCACGACCGCGCCGGGCCGCCATCCACGCCGCCGCCCGCCGCCAGCCAGCCCGCTCCCGCACACGCACCCGCACCCACACCGGCACGCAATGTCTACACGCATACAAGTGCCGGGCTAGTGTTTGTTGTCTGGTAGGCTTTCATGTACAAATGAGTTTCGAACCTAAGTCTGGTAGGTAGGTGTGGTTTTAGTTGATATTCTGAAAGTAGAGCAAGTCGATACTAGGAAGTGTTGCGGGGAGCTTATTATATCTTTGTTTCTATTTTATTTCGTGATCATTATTTCTGAGGATTTGTCAATTTCGATTCGATGTCTAGTGCTTGCTGATTTGAAATTATTGCCCTCGAGTCGCTAACACAGATCAAAAAATATCTTGTTATTATATCGTGTGAAGTAAATTTCAATGTTAATCCGTGCTTAGTGACGTTCTATTTTATATAATGCAATGTAACAATAATCAATCTCTCGGTGTATCCTAACTTTCACTTTCCGTCGAACCCTCTTCAGCCGCTCCGCAGCAGTTTGCGCAGATGTCCTCGCGGGACCATTTGACCCAAAATGTGCAATACCATAATGACACTTAACCCTACAAATGCGCGTGTGGGAGGGTTACACACAGTAAATAATAACTGGAAGGGTTATTATTACAATTGTCCACTGTTCAATGAATTTGATTGATCGCGTCATCCTGTCGTTTTTCGTTGTGCAATATTTATTTTGAACGCAGTAGCGGTTTACTTATGAGAAATATGAATGCGGTTATTATTTAGGTATATAATTCTAAATTTAGTTAAAACATCAATTCTTTTCTGGGTAATATTGCAAACATAATAATTGTTATTGAGAAATAAGGACATTAACATTTTATTCTTAAGTACTTAAATCATCATGTCCAATATATTTCCCAAGATATATCAAAATAGAAACGCGCATATGCAATGCAAAAACAGTTTCGGCACCACTCAAAGCGTAACCCTTACAATGCCGCCATCGGGTCAGTGAGGCCCGCATCTATCCAAATACGCAACATCCTAACCAAACAATTGAAGAGCGCAGATGCTTGCACACATTGCACCATCGCTTACACATTTGCCTGAAAATACAGAGTTTTTGTGCAAAAATGGGTTATTTTGCACCTTGCACTACGAAATCGCCACGTCATCCATCACAATAGTCGCTAATCTGGTTTATACATCTCACTCTGATGTATAACAACGTCCCTTTCTTCTTTTGAATTTGGTCGGCGGCTTTCCGGAGCTATTGACACTTTGAAATTAGAATGTCACGCGTGGGTGCGCAAACGCAACCCATTGTGGAGTGCGCGTATTGTGCTCCGTCTCGATTTGCAATCGACCGATATTGTTAGGGTTAATTATGATGGATTTACACATGGTAACATTTATGATATGAACGATATTTTCGTTTGAATTTTGCATCAATTTCGTAGCAAACCATTACATCCCAAGATGGTCCCAAAAACTGTGTTAACTAATCCCATTTGGCCAATCCAATTCAATCTTATTTCTCCACAATCTCGTTCCTTTTTGTCAAATTCACAAGGAAAGGGATGAACTGATTCCCATTGGTTTGAAAGTTACAATATAGATCCTAAACCGCATTGTACAATGTTACTCATATGCCTAAGTCCAACGGCAAGTCCAAATAACGTTATTCTAAGTGGAATTAACATCTTAAAGAGCGGGTGACAAAGGAAATGACACAAGGGGTCACAAAAAGATACTTTGTAACATCTCGCATTTTTCATATGCATATCAATTTCAAGTGATCTTGTTTCTATGCTGTTTTTTATATTTAAAAAGTAAACTAAAATAATATCACGACCCAAATAGAGCCAGTAACAGTTTTTACTTTCGCAACTACTTTACAAAGCAATCGATGTGTGTATGGACACTTTTATTAAAACAAAAGTACATACATTAATCATTAGACACTTAGATACATTATCGCAGCTTACAACAACAAAACACGTGTGAGATATATATACGCTCGTCCGTTACATAACAGCACATATTTACCGCACAATATATTCATATGCAAAAAAATCGCAAACTCTAACTCTTCATCGAGGATTATGGTCTAACGCCATTCCTCGCACAAAGGGCTATGGACAGTGGTCAGTCCATAAAGATGGTCCGATTATGGAAGGGTCCGAGCTCATCTTTGTCTGTCATTGTGATATTTTACTAATGGGACCGCATTCCTCGCCGACCGGTAGACCAGATTCGGGACCCTCGCTCGGAAAGGCCCTGGTCATTATTTATAGTTAATTTATTATTATTTTGATACGCGAGATGAAAGGGTTGACACAATAAGGCTCGGATTCCGTGTTCCTGGCAGTTGGTCAATCGTGTGTCCGCAGTGTCAACTGACCGGAGCGGAGCCGAGGGTGCGAACACCTCTTTGTTTATGTTCGCGAGCTTGGGAACTACCAAAAAAATATACACACTAGTGCACGATATGCTGGCATCGCTTTAATTATATTATATCGGTAGTGAATACATTCAGGAATATAAACTTTTTATTTCTAGGTAAAATTAATAGAATCACTTCTACCTTAAAACCTTCACCATACTAATCAGTATATTACATTTATGTCCTCATAATGACTCAAACTAATACAGTATCCTCACTCACTATGACTAATACAGTAATCTATCAAAAAAACCGAGAATATGATTTATTTATGTATCAGAAATTATATAAAAGAGATGGATCTTTCAACACTTCGAAGATTGGAAAAACTAATAACGTCTAGTCTCAGGTTTTCACATCTCAGGTTTTTGTAGCACGACCTAGACCCTAAACATTACGTAAGTCGGTAAACGTCGCGGCGAAAAGAAATCAAATTAGAATTGTAGAAGAAATCGGAGTAGTTCTCGGTGAGAAACGACCATCGGGCCGCCACATATCACCGCGGGACACAAATCTGAGACTTAAAAACCCGGGTGAAAAGGGTAGGTACACGATCCTAATTTATCACAAAATGAAAACGATTGTCACATTTTCATATCCGAAATTGATATTTGTTTAAAGGATTACCATATTTCATGTTAGTAGCAAATACTTTACTAAATCTAAAATCTGCAATAAATTCCCATTAAACGATTCTTTAAAATGCCCTTTATGCCAAATCAATAACTATATTATAATTGATGAAACACTATTCCATTCTGAGTGTAAATGGTCGGAGTGACCCCGCGGCCCCGGTGTCCGGCGCTTCCCGATTCCCATACATTGTCCGGCATTGAAGGGTTCACAATGACCACAAAGGGGTGTGGACAGCGCATTTACGCCGCGCACCGGTCAAATGGACACACTATTTTAATACCAGTAAATTCAATGGAAGAGGAAATGTATGAATAAAAGGCTTTCTAGACGATGTTGATTATATTATTTAAATACTGGACAACCGTTATTCGTCAGAGTTTTTTAATGCCCCTCGGACATGAGAAAGTTTTGATCCCTTCGAAGCGTACGTGATTTTTTTACATATTTTATTTTGTGGCTTAAGAAATCTTTTCCTTACTAAATCTTTGTTTGGTGTTTTCTTTATAGGAATTATTTTGTTGATAATCTTGAATAATAATAATCATTTAATAATAAAACATTATAGCATTAATTAATTAATTATTAATTAATTTAACATTATATTAAATTATTATTTTATGATTATTGGAGAATAATCTAAACGCTGGATGATTCTTCAATTCAGATATTTTTGATTTTTTTCATTGATTTTTTGCCAGAAAGTTTATTTGGAATAAAATGATATTAAAAATATTAACTCGTGTAAACTGATCAATTCATAAATAAAATAATAAGTTATAAACTTATAACAATGGCATCGTAGGGAAAAAATATATACAAAATAATTCACGTATTTCTCTAGCATAATAATTAAATGAAAACATACCAAGAAGCGGTCAGCACCCTTCTACAACGATCCGTCTAAACACCAAAGTCGCACGCCACTTTACAGATGCAAAAATACCAACCCTAATCCACCCCACGGTCTATTCGACCCAAAAGATAGCAACATTTGCATAATTGTAAATTAACGTAACCCTGCTAAGTTCTTTACATGACAATTGCTAAAATGACCAACCGAGATGTTTTTCACATGACCAAAAACAGGTTGAATGCAAGTGCATCTGCGGATTCTTCTAACGGTTAACCCCGTCTATTGTAGACTGACCGTTGGGTCTTGAAGACCCTGAGAGATTAATTGCATTGCAGAGCAGGGTTGCATGCAAATATATGCAAGTGAGATGACCGTTAGATAGGACAATGATAATAAGATTTTGCGGATTTCCAACGGTCATCTCGCATGACAGTCATTTTTGTTTTTTAACAGATATTAGGCTGGCTCAAATATTCGCTTATAATAAATATTATTATCGATTCAACACTTACTGTTAGAAAAATTATGTATCGAACTATTTGGAATGTAAACTATTCAAACTCTATTCATTCAACTTTGCTCTACCTTCTTAAAACTGCACCGAAATGTATTTTTTTCTAATACTATTTGTGTCTTGTCTCCAGGTTCCCTCCCACCCTCGCCAGCGGACAGCGGCGTCTCTGATGTGGAATCCTCCTCATCAGGGGCAGGGTCCGCGGAAGAGCTGAAGGCACGCCTGCAGCCGCCGCCCCCTGCGCCCTTCCACGCGCCCTTCCTGCCCTTCTACCAGCACCACCAGATCGCCAGCACGCTGCAGCATCATGCTGCTGCACATCCCCGACCACCTGGTAAGTGTTGATTATGATTTGCAACTGCTGGAATTTAATAGCTGCATCAGGTTGGAGATGGAAATAAAGACCAATGTAGTCGTTCGGTTACATTATCACAGGAAGTACATACAAATAGATACACATTTCCTCAATTATGTATTATTTAATAAATGTAATTATTGGAAATAATGGTGATTATTCGGTTTTGCCGCTGCAATATTTACACGGTATTTCTGGGAATTTAATTATATAATAAATAAAATATGCATATTATTAATAGGTTCATTTATTTTTAAGCATTGTGATGAGACAGTTATGAATCATAGCTTATGATCCTACGTACGTTGAGGTAGGCAAGTAACTATGTACTTAGTAACTTGACAGTAAACCTCATTACCTAGAATGAGGAAAGTACATTTACAAAAAAAACCATTTCATTATTAAAACATACTCATCTAAACATTAACGAATATGTATAAATTCCAAATTCAATAGAACCAAAACGTTTGGCCAATTTCCAAAACAAATAATATCTCAAAAATTAATATCGACAATAAATTGCGACCAGTATTAAAATAAAACAAATGAGCAAATATTTAAAATAGGTGAATAGTGTCGTATTGTGGAGATTTCGGAGTTGTAGGTGACCCGGCGGTGAACGGCCCCACCCGGAAGGTCACCTTTCGCGACGCAAGCGCAGGGAATTTGGGAATACTACGACCGACGCGTCTTGACACTTGACAATTAATATTCTTCGACGTTTTCCGGACTAAAATTTGTAAGATGTTGAGTACAAACAACAAAATAACTTCCGAGTACATTAGATATAACACGAATTTAAATGTTTTTCTAAGAAATTGTATGGAAAAAACCTGATTTTATACAGTTACGAGATACTTTGAAAGCATTAAGATAATTTAAAACAGATAATGTTGACATTGATGATAAGCGCACTACAGAAGAGCGGTAGTGTTATTTTCATCACCCATGCAATGCAATGTTGCAGAATGACAAATGATCGCATCGCTCGTTATCTAAATTTATGCAGCGCGGAGCTTTATCAGAGCACTTCCGGGGGCGTGTTTACTGTACCCTGGCCGGTGGCCAACTGGCCTTCTTAACAAACTTTAAAACGTATCATTAAATGCACAAATTACTCTGATGCTCGCTAATAATTCACCGCTGCATTTGTTCGCGAGAAAAACACGCCGAATACCTTTGTGCAATGAATTTCACTTTCTTTTTAAAAACAAAACGATTAATTGCGCACCTCGAATAGCTACCTCGGGAACATTTTGAAAGCTCCCAGAACGTCTTTTGTATTTTCTACATATTCCTCAATCTGAATATAAATAGACAAGTACAGAATAGTTGTATTCGTCATTCGTAACAAAAATACGGAAAGTAAAGTCGTGGTTATTTGTTTTTACGGACTTATAATATAGCGTTATCAAACAAAAGCCATTGTTTTTACTAAATTATTCTATTGGAAGAGTCGACTTCCTCCCGGTGAATGTTTAATTATTCCACAAAATAAAAACGTGGAGCAAGTATCGCTAGATACACGTAGCCGCCGCCCGCGCCGGTTTCCGTGACACAAAAACAAAAGATGCGACGGACGGACGGACGGAACCAGTTGGCATGGCGTTGCATCGAGCGTTTATCGCAACTTGGCGCTCTACGCCCGTCCTCAGCTATTTGACATTGTGCAAGGTCAGTGATCCTAATATAAAGATGCAAAAAACTACCGGCAAACTTTATGCGAAGCGCGTCGCCGCCGCTGACGATCGCCGGTGCATGCGAAGCGACCACTTTCGATTGTGTCGCATTTAAAAAATGCCTTGTAGGTATCTTAAATTCCGCGACTAGGTCCCTTTGTCTTCTAAGCGGATATACAAATGACACACAAGAAAAATCAAATCGTGCCTCAATACGGTTAATACAAGCAAAAGATTTGCAAGAGAATAATTTAATGAAACGATTAGAATCGTAACATCAATAATCTTTACCATCATAAGGTAGAGGATAAAGTTAAGCAATCATTTTATAAGCAGTTACCACATTATCAATAATTTAATTCGCACTTTTACTTTATACTATAATTACTATACACGATAATTTTAAAATTTTGAGTTTCAAGACCATATAAGTGTTACTACATTCAATAAATTTAAAGGCAATGTTATCAATTCATAAGGAAATATCCATAAAATGTAATTTAAAGACACTGTGATTCAAACAATAACAATAATGATAATCATGAATGAACTTGGAAGAACACTTGAAAACAAACAAAATTATTTAAAATCATAAAATGATTCACAAATATATGTCATGACCAATAAAAACATTTATTATTACCAGATAATGTAAAACATATTACTTGTTATTACCAAATTTGCATGAATTCTACGATTCCATTGAATCTAAATGCTATTAAAAGTGTACAGTGTAGATAACATTATATAGGAACTATTCCTTTTTGCAATGTCGTCAAACAAAGGAATAAAGATGTAAAATGATAATAAAGCCTAACAATTACATCAATATGTTGTAAATATGGTTTACCATTCATATAAGGGTTAAGCACAAAATTGGTAACAACAGTAAAGTCAACTGAGGATAAAACCATCATTAATAAAAGCACATAAAACAGTGACTAATTACAGAAATAGTAACTTTATGTATTGACCACTATAAACACGATAATGAACCAGTCAATGAAGTCTGTCATGTCTTCTAAACACTATTCTAATTATAAACACATTTAGCTACGCGTTGACTAATATATTGCAAAGTTTTCCCGTAACAACAACAGCTCTCGTTCTTAATGCATCATTGCAGTAAATATAGGAAAAGAAGGCATGCGAAGCAGGGGCGCAGGCGCGGTACAAATCGGCCATTGCTGTAATGAAGCACACACGAAATTTCGGTGTTGCAAACACGAATATTGGGCAAGAGCGGTGGTACCGTCGGCGCCATTGTCAGGCTCTGGCGAAACGTATACGACCTTCCTACTCGGATTGGGCAGTCAAAACCTGATTGTATGAGTATGTGGTGTCGTGTACAGTTTTACTTTTACATGCTTCTATAGTTCGAATAGTCTAATTGGATCTCAATTGGATATTTATTAGTGGACTGTCATGATGAACATTTTTAATGACAAGCTCAGTAGGTCTTCTTTAATTTTTATTTTATTTTGATGAGATCTAAATTAACAATGTGCTGCAATGGCATCCAAGATTCAAATCTTTTCATGAAATCAGACGTATCTAGGTGTTAGTTATGCTACGACACCAATGGCTTAATTAAAACAAAAGAAACCTTGACTGAATGTTGCCAAATTGTGTGTATGTAGGCAACATGTAATAGGTAGTACAGTGGTGTGCATGAATGATCGCGGCGTTGATTTTTGAATGTGATGATTGCGTCAGATGATGCGGGTTCGACGAGCGTACAAAATACAGATTTGACTCGAGAACACATATTATTTACTACAAGTTTGAAACCTTGCTCCGATTAAAATACCCGTAGTACGACAGAAACCTGTGAAACCAAATGTATAGAAATAGCTTGACATTAATCTAAACTCCATGTCGTGACCACGTATAAATAAATGGCCGTATCCGCGTATAGTCCAACATCACGAACATAGGACAGGATATGACAATACCTGCGCATAATTCCCGATTTATTAACCTCAAAATCGAAAATTGCAATTGCATTATTTATACCAAGTTTCCTCGGAGGAAGTGGTCGTTATTTCAACTCGCTTACAATGTGCACAAAGTTGTTTAAACGTTTATAATTAGAAGCGTAGAGTGCATAATCTTTCTGCGGTTAGCTTCGATGCAACAATCCTCCACTGAAATGAGATCTGTACAGGAAAACCATCAAATAGATGGAGTCCACATTTATTCCACGTTGGTCTTAATTACGATGCAGCAAGAGCTATTTAAACATTCAGAGCGCGATGCAAACATAGAGACGTCAATGTGACATTCGCAAATGAAATGGAAATTAAAATTATCGCTGTGTCTATTCTGCAGCGCTGCATCGCGATAAGGCGTGCGTGTGTGCGGGTGCGCATGCGTGTCTAACGTCGATGGATGCGCGTGTGTGCGCGGTGCGCGGGAGTGTGCGCGAGGTGATCGGCCCGTTTCAAGGGCAGTGCAGCGCTAGCGCGAGGCTCGTATTAATAGTTGGCGACTATTTTCGCCTCGCCGACCGCTGGGGGACCGGAACGTTATTATTGACATTCGCAAACTTCCAAAACGGATTCTCTGCCTTACATCATGCGACCGCACGCTGCCTCACTCCAACGACGACAGGTTATCCTGTTCTTAATAGCTTCCGTCGAGATTATTTAAGGTTCACGCCTGTATTCCAACTAGAATACAAACAACACGATAAAATAATAATAGCATATCATATTAGAATTTGAAAAATAAAATACTACAATAAATATAAAGCCATCATAAAGTATCAAATCCGGTTTATCTAACTAGATTCTGCAGAATGTGCGCTCAGTGATTTCCAGTCGTTCGTTCCGATTCATTCGATTCGCAAATATGAGTGATAAGAACTATTTACCTACTTTCTGGTGGTTACAGTTTCGCAGATCAAATGCATCAATTGGGTCGATCTCGTATAACTCTCAGCCTCGTTTCTGTAGCGAAAATTGTCTACATACTTAATGTATGTATGCTTTCGTTTTAATCAATGTTCCATTTCATTTCTGGTTCTCGCTGTTTATTGTAATGCCTAATATATTTATGGGACAGAACCAAATTAAAAGGGGACTCTAATATTATTTGTCGGCCTGTCATTATCCTTTAGCCAATTGGATTCCAATTAGTCTCAATTCACCCAATTCATTCCGTTTTGGTGACGTCACTTGGTGTCTAATAAATATTCCACGCGGGCTGGGTACCTGTCTAGAGGGTGGGCAAACGAGCCACGGAACGAAATAACTCGGATGCGATCATTACCCCTTTATAACTGTGACCGCAAATCTATAACGAGAACAATAAACGTGTTAATTCTAAAAAGTATTTCTCTTTGTTTATAATCTGTACGTGTACCGTCGTCGCCGTATAAGGAAGACGCGTCGCGCGCCATCTGTCGTACGAAAAGCGGTTGCGCAACCACCGGCGACCCACTTGCGTGGCGCGGCCGCTGCCAAACGCGCCTCGACTCCTCTACAATTACATATTTCGGTGTCGCAACAACGCGGTCGCATCCGAGTTGAACGGCCCGCGACCTTGAGTGTTGCGCAGCGCACGCGCCGCTGAAAGCGAAAGGATCCACTCGATGATCCCGGAATTTACCATAATGAGTACCCGTTAGAAATGTGCGTACGTGACCTGCGACCCGTATGGCCATTACGTTTCAGCTTAACCACAATTTATCAAGAGCTAGGTCTTCATGAATCACGTGAAACCGCTTCGCCCGCACTGGACCTTAGCGGGGCGTTCGCCGTCGTCGTGGTCGGGGCGCACCGCAGCATGCGCGCGGTGGTGTGATGGCTCGATGGTGCACCGTGCGTCACCTTCGCGCATTCACCACTCGCGCCGCTTCCTGCGCTCGCTTAGTTTCGCAACGCATCTCCGAGCTTAGCGGAGACCGTGGCGCAATCGCCGCCATCTTCCCGCTTCCGAAATACACGAAATAGCCGCGTATCGGAATCGCGTACTCGGAAATTTCATCTCGACCTAATTTTGCATAGTGGAATCTCAAACGCTCCACTTGCTCTGAAACCTCGTATGTACGCTTCTTTTACGATAGGTATAAAAACAGAAGGGGGCACAGCGTTCAGGCGGCCTATATATGCGCTCCGGTGGTTTCCTGGCCGTTTTAAAATTATCCGCTCGTCCCCGGCGAAGCGGCAAAAGGCCCGCCCTTCACGGACCACGGCAGCCCCCGTCACTTTATATAGCCTTTTAGTTCCATAACCGGGTCGAACGGTGGTCGGATGAGGAGAGTGCGGCGGGCGCAGTGCCGCGAGCGGCTCGCTATCCTTGTGTTTATGCGTCGCGGACCTAACCGGGTCAGTGTTAGGTCGCATAGCGCTGCATAAATAGACGTGTCGCTCCCCGCTGCACTCGCGAATCCTCGAGTAGAAGTGGCCGATATAAAATACGTTGTTGCGTTTCGCAACGTGTTTACGCTCGCTCCACATGCCACCGTGCCAAACTGCTGGATTCCACCGAATAGTGGAGCTGGCGTTGCAAAACCTTAGTTCTAATATAACGCCCGTGTCAATGCTGCCGACTCCGACGAACGTCTCGGGCCGTGGGAATATGGGGCGGTTAAATTTAGTAGGCGGACGTTTTTTGTAATAGCTGACTGGGTTATATTAGCTTTACGTGGTTTCGCTTCTAATTAGCTAATTATCGAATAACATTAGCAGCCGCCATTGCGTAAACTCTTAGTTACTTCGTTGTGGATACATATTCAGTAGATACACTCATCAATAGGGATGGTTATTGGGTCAAATCCAAACATTATACTGTTTGTTATTTCCGTGCTTTTTGCCAGCAAAATAAAATTGCGTAAATAATGTTTATCTTTCACGCACTTTGATGTCTCTGATGCATCATAATGATTCGACTAGTCACGCATGTTATATTTCAATCGAAGAACAAAACGGTGCACTGTAGTGATGAAATAATGAAATCCGAAAGCCAAAACCGATATTAACGTTTTAGATTCAAAAGCAGTCCCGTACTATCCCCTAACCTCAGCTCACGCTAACCAATTACGTTTGACAATGGCTTTGACAAGTGACAATTTCAATCGGGTGAAAAAAATCGTTCCGGCCTGATTGCTTGCGAGTCAGGGTCGGATTAAGCAACGTGTTGTGATGGAAATCAGATGGGCCTTGACCGGAGGTGTACGCCCATCAACCCGCTTTTTATTGCCTTTATCTTGGCGACAAATTATAATGAGCATAATAGATGACGATGACGACTGACGAGCTGTTATTTGGTTACTGTTCTTTATCGTAAAAAGGTCGTACATTTGTTATTACGTCACCAATTGTAGACTCTGCTTCCTAACCAAATAATTCTGCTTCCTTTATAAGTTCACGAATCATGTCATCTTTCAGTTTACTCTATAAAAAATTATAGTTTCTCTCTAAAAAGTTTTAGTTGCCGTCGCAATCCACATAGTCTACAACTGACCACTCTGTAATTTAGAGCAGTGTGCTCTGCCTCATGTGCAATGCATCAGATTACTCAAGCTTAGGTAATTGGTATACTCCGTCGAATAGTTCAAAATATGATCTAGCTCTAACTAAATTGGAACGATTCCTGACAATTTCAGCCTCTATCCAGTTAAAACGTTAAACCCTAGGAGACATCAAACATAACCTTATTAAAAACTTATTATGTGAACGGTTTGCGCGAGTGAGACGCGTTAGTTTTCGCCTTCCGTTCATCTCTAATATTGTTAACTGGCTCTGCTACATCAGGCATCGATTGTGACCTCAATTTTGATTAACATACATGTTTGTTTTAATCCAGCTATAAAATTTAGAATTCGCCGGTATGAATTAACTCTTTCGCATCGATAGATCTTTTCATCTATCGAACTGCGAGTGCGCCCACACTAGTTATGTTTGAAATATCCCAATAGGGCAGGGACAGTCACTCGCAGTTGCATCCGCTGTCAAGTCTGCCAAATATTATTGTACTCAACATTGATAACTTCCGGCAATGTAAGGGACTGGCCTTCGGAAGGTCGGCTATGCATCACCGGCTCCGAGGTTGCATGCCGCGGTCATTCTCAGTCTCAACGACCGATCCAAGGGTCTTTGTAAAAACACCTCTCAGGTGCACCTTCGATACCTGACCAACATGACTTTAAGATGTTCTTACATACATTTTACTCGTAGGTAAGTTTTTTATAAAAAAATATGGCCTGTTCTTTTTTGACGGAACACTCAAAACAATTTTTATCTTTTGGGTCGTGCGAGGCACCTTTAAGGGTCATTCGTGATAAATAAATAATGTCTTTTTGGTATACCCCTCTAGGGTAGAGTAAGGTGCCTTTGGACGTCAACATCAGATATGTATACAGATACCTATCATTTTTGTATCGAACTCATCGAGTTGATATTCTTGTACAGATATTGAAATTCAAATATAGACAGCAGCTATTTAAAATACAAAGTTGGTGGTTACATAAATCTAATTCGCATTTATATTAGTATCGTGGCCGTTTGTTTTGATTTCCATATCATTTACAGGTTGTTTTGTTAAAAGCTTATTCATTCGTGTTTGTTCCGGTTTTTACATTATTGTTATTAAATACCTACGTATCGCTTACGCATATAATGTAATATACATAATAGAGGCGTCTAAACACACACTTGGCCAGGCTAATAATATTATAGCTAGTGCTACAGCACGCTAGGTATGTAGGTGTAGGTAGTAGTTACTAAATATGCGTCAGTGAAGGAAGCTGGTTCGCATGATTAATTATTGTTATCTTTTTAGGTAAATATTTATATCGTTTACATGTTTACATCGGCAGGACAATATCATCTTATATGCGTATAATTACAAAATAGAAAACTATGCTCTAAATAGCAACGATTTAATGTATAAGTAAATCTGGCAAAATCGCCTCTATCAAATCCGGTCGTTTCGTTTTCAAAGGTGAAACTTACTTGTGAACAGTTTCTAGACTTTTATTACAATTCACCCTTACAGCTCGCTGAATACCCTAAGCGCCTCGTCAAAATTACAAAACAATTTCCAACTGAAGTCAAATAAAAACAAAATAGTCAAACCCGGAGCCGAATGATTGATCCAAGATGGCGTCCGGCGTCCTGTTGCAAGGAAGTGTAGGAATTCGCGAGACGGTACGCGTTAGAGGGCGCTGAGAGAGCGGGGTGGGGGACGCGCGGGCGGGGAGGGGTGACCTTCGCGCGTTGATGCAATGTCGCCGTGTCATTGACCACGCTGCGCTGCGCCGCGCGCAAACAGTTGCAGCTAGCCCCCCCGCGCCCCCTGGCTCCCAGTTCCCCTTGAGCCGTCTATCGCCCCCTCTCTACCCCCCCCTTCGCGCAGTAAGCGGCCACACTGCACACCAGAAACTTTTGCCGGTTTTACGATGTTTGCTCGTTTGCATTTAGATGCTTAACGTATTTTTTTCCTCATCCAATCTATTTTAATTGTGAATTCCTGTTTATGGTGGTCATTTGCTAGGTTATACAGCAGATATAGATAGGCTTTTAAAATTAAGGGTGTTAATTTTGCCACTGCTTCTGTCTGCTTCTTATCCAAATTAAATTCTTGATTTTTTTGCCATCGATTATGGCGGCTTTTGAAGCTGCGTAGGCATGTGGTGATTGGGTAACCTCCCAGATCCTCCTCCTTCAAATGTTTGATCATTATGTCTCTCATATTTGTTACTCTTTTTGTTAGCGTGTGCATAAAATTATGCATGTAGTCACATACATATATCTAAGTAGGTACATGTAGAGTCAACATCTGACCTTTTTAATATTATTATCTGTATAGCGTTCTTGAGAAGAAGTAATAAAAAGCTGTCCAGAAATATTTTTCAATATTTTTGTACAATGGTTAGTCGATATTTTTTTAAAGGTATGTTTATTTTAAGAACATATTTCACCAATGTCATAATAACCATATATACCGTCTGCAAAACTAATAATACAAAAACAAAACAAGCTTTTTTATGTAATAGTCGACCAATGTAATCATCAGAACCAGAGTCCTTGTCAAGGCCTATAAAACGAGCCCAAACTCAATGGGGTTGATCGTTTTATATCAGAGATCCCATGGCCACCTTCCAGCTCCATCATCCGATCAGCTCCATGTCATAATAATTCCAGACAGAGTGTGACAGGCGAAACTAAATAAAAATTTGTAATGTGATTTTTAATTATTATAATAATAATAACAGTAAGTAATAAATAAAACAGTTTAATGTAGGTAGGTATGACTTCTTTGTATTAAAATAAACAAACGAAAGTTAATAAAAAGGTTTATTGAGTTAATTTTCGTTTTTCGAAAAAATAATTTTACTAAAATTCATGAATTCATTAATAAGTACATTAAAGTTAATTTTCAATCACGTGGCAAAAGTGCACCGGGCATGTACAATTGCAGCATTGGCAGCACGAAACCTTTCAAATTCAGATTTGGTTTCGGCCGTAGTTTCGGCAAGACGGCAGCCGAAATCGAAACTAAGCCGAAATTAGTTTTTTGCCGAAACTGAAACCAGGACGTTCGGTCGGACAATACGCCTTTATTTAAAAAAAATGGGCAACATTGATTTATTAGTGGAAAAGCCCTGGCAAGCAAACCCCGAAAATCCTTCTGAAGAAAAATGCGAGTACCTACCTAATAAAACAAATAAATTTTTGGTTTGAACGTCACGTCTTCTTGGTACCAAAACAAATAATAATATTAATACATAAGTTTAACAAAAACCTTAAGATAAATAAACAGAGAAATAAATAACATCAGAACGTTAATCAAGTTTAAGTGCATTTTCTTATTTGCTAATTCATAAAAATTTATTTTTTGTATCATATCCTCCTACTTGAAGCGGAACGCGTCCTTAACAATGACAATATCAATATAAATATTAAAACAAAAATGTTTTCACAGTTGCATGCGTTCACGTAAGCGCGGGGTGTACGAACTCTGTGTCGGATCACCTTCGGTGCGTCCCAAACTATAGGTTGAGGTCGTATCGGCAATAATAGTTATCGATAACAGCACGACAAACAAGATGAACGCGTACGGTAGCATCACTAGTGTTGCACCGCGCGCGGGAAAGTCGAGAAATGTCAAAAAGTACATTTGAGTCATACCGTTTGTTACGATACACTCACCCTGCACTTTTGTAATAAAATTGTAACTTAAACTAACTTAAGTTATTTCACATCAACATTTGCTTCATCATTGTGACTGGTGCTCTTTCGCTGACTTCAAATCAGTGTCAAATTAGAGTTATTTCATACTTTTTTAGTGATTATGAAGTAGAGTAAATTTTTTTAAATAACTTTTTTTATTTCAAGTTTTTATTCATGTATTTTAAGTTTTTCTTATGTGCACTAGAATTTGACCAAGTTTTTGAGATATTTTTCCTTTGACTCTATACCCGTAGCTCGTATCAATAAGCCAGGCCGTCACACATACTTGTCCATATCTTGGAAACTACTGAGCCGATTTTGATGAAACTTGCACTGTTCCCTAAGTTGAAGTAAATGTAAACCAATAAAGAAAGAATAGTTACAATCCGATTCATATCTTCGGAGATATGCGTGGACAAACATACATACATACACCTATGAAATTTTGTATATTGGTTGGAAGCTAAGATTATCATATGTGAATATATTGCAGATCCAATAATATTACATACATACGTGTCGAATTGATAAACTCCTTTTTTTTTAAGTCGATTAAAAAGGCCACCATACCAGTCACGTTTTGTTTGATAACGCGACATAGCACAAAGTATAGGGTAGCGATAGTTGGCTTGGTACCATAAGGCTGGTTTGTCGTGACAATTGGTATCGGTTCGGTGCGGGCGACAGATAATGCCACGGCCTGAACCTGACCTTACACAATATCGGACCACTGCATTCGTATTAACCGGCCTAAATAAACAACACTCATTTGTACCGAGCCCCATGTATTACTATGATAAACACATCCGGCCGTGTGTTTGTTATACGAAAATATCTCACCTGATAACACTACCGGGCTATCTACATAAACGAATACTAGTATAGGTACATAATATAGGACATAGTTCGATTCCAGTTAAAAATAAAGTCATACACAAGTGCACACCGATAAGTTTTAATTGCGTTACGTAATGCTGATAAAACTATCACTTTTAAAACAAAACCACGGGGAAATTATTTATCTCACAATATATAAAAGATATTTATTGAACTTGGATCTTTGAAGAGTACGGCTAGGAACTTGGCGATTTAATCTTTCGTGTTTTTTGTTAAATATCTAACATTTGGGCAGAACATTACAGCTCATTAACGCTCGTTACACGCTGGCAGCCATTATCTAAATGGGAAGTAAGTACTTATCTAATTCACATTTTTGTCTCCTACGCAGTACGTTCTGTTGTGAGTTTGTGTGCGAACCACTCAGAAAATATTTGGACTATTTTACAAAAAACTTAAACTGACTTAGTACACTAAGAAGTAATCAAATCCTGATCTGACAATGGGACCAAACGGTAAGTGTACCCTTCCAGACAAAAAAAGAATTTTCCAAATCGGTTGATAAATGACGGAGTTATGAGGTAAAAAATATAAAAAAAAAAACGAATTGAGAACCTCCTCCTTTTTTTGAAGTCGGCTAAAAACGATTCCTCTATTTTACGAAAGTGATTCTAGAGATAATTCAAAGCCCTTTACTGAACATAGAGTTCATGGAAAACCTTATGATCGCGTTCACATTCTGATTTCTTTACAAATCCGTTTCAATTTTTTTTTATTTTGACATGAAAAATTTTAATTCTCCAATTTTACAACCTCTACAAATTAACATGAATTTGTACAGATGTCCTCCCATAATGAACATTTGCGACAGTTCATTAAAATTTGCGCAGAATGTGTTTGTACATCATTAAAATTCAACTCTAATTTCTTTAAATATCTTTTTGTAATTAATAATCGTGCGCGCGTGACACTACTTAAAATAAGTAAATTGTTGAAATCTACTAATCTATGTTTTAGTATAAGTTTAATTCTGACTAAAGAACAGTAGATATATAATCTCAAAAAAACTCTTAGAATTATTGATGGTAAAACGTATCGGAGTAAACAAACAATTACAATATAGGTATAATACTTAGACCGTTCCTACAGTCGCATCATTTTATGTTCAGTTGATCAAATATAACCGGGGTGTTTGCCAAACGCAGACGAAGGTTGTTTCGCAACCGCGCTTGCGTACACACATAAGACACATATATAACCTAAAATACTCCTGATAATGGGCTAATACCTACTACATTACTGTCCCTAGAATATAATGTTCTCATATAGCGTGAATATAGCGTTTCATGGTTCGCAATAACACCAAATAACTACATAATCGATGGCCAATGACATCACAGATTGCAAGTACAATTACAGCAGATTACACAAGGAAAAGTAGACTAAGAACCGGTTGACCACGGTTGACACTCGGGCCTCTGCGAAATTTATAAATGCACCAATGACATTATGAGACTGTCCTGTCCTGTCGCCCGGTGTGAACGACATTTGCATGCAAATCGCAAATTCCACAGTTTATTACAAGATATTTGCCGGAAAATCGCAAATTTACATGTACATATTGCAATTGTAAACAAACTTTAAAGCTAAAATTAGATAGACTGAAGGCATCTCCTTATGTATTCAAGCTACTGTATACCGACCGACAGTGTTTTGCGACTACCTTAGAAGGTAATGCTTAGATGCGCATGCGCGCATTTTATCTGAGCATGAGATTGCATCGCGTCTTACAAATGTAGAGTTAATTACATGAATGTCGTTTACAGAAGACAAGCAACATAGTAAGTGTTAAAAAAACAAAAATCTGGTGTGAGTAGAGTGCATCCGCCCCACGTGACCTCAATACCAGTGTCGCCCTCTATTGGTCTGTTATCACGCTCCGTTACGTAAGGTGCAACGTTGCCGTGCGCCCGCGCAGAGCTGACCTTACTTAACGCAGAGCTAGTTCACCGCATCGCATCGCATGCGCATACAGAGCGGAAAATAGAACGCGCCATCTTTGAATTTCAGATTTATAACTGGCCGCCCGCTCGTGAACTGTATCATTTCAGTTCTAACAAAAATACAAACGAACAGTATTAGTTGCATAATATTTTAGCACAGTTTTATCTCAACGTATGCTGCGCAGTATCAACGCAGTGTCACCTTGATAATAAACTGCACAAAAAGTTTCATTATCGGGTACCTACACTCTTTGCCCCTACCAATCGTGAAGCGGATAACGAACTGTTTTAGTACAGTAAAAATAAGATAGATAACAATTTCACCGTCACTTTTCCTCGAAAACTTTCCGCTACCTGATGTGGAAGAATCTCAAAATGTTTGCAAGCAGTGTAGTGTAGTGCATCAACGCAAAATCCCGTAGTAGACGGACAGGGACAACTAAGCAAGCGCTCCCGCAGGGTTCGCGCAGGCTGTGTGTGTGTGCGTGTGTGTGAAGGTCAACCGGCGGCGTCATTTCCTGGTCATTGGCTGGTGCCTGCGCTGCGCTGCGGCCCGGCCGCATCCGACGCGTCTGCGCCCGCGCACACACCGATGCATCGCGTTGCAATCGCAATCTTAGAAACACGCACACCGCTTTCCGGTCGCACAGGAAAACGCCTGTAGGTAGATGCTATTGTGACAACCCGACTCTATGGAAGGATATGAGTCTCAATAAAAATATGCATACGTTGAACAGAGCAATTGCAATCATCGACAATAAAGTAAAATAAACTGGCGTGATAGTGTTATCTCTTCCGCCTGAAAAAACTGTTGATAACTTGTGTCGCTCACGTAATTTGTGCACAATTTAGACAGTTGCTTTGAGGAAATGTTCTGCATATCTTATCTGTCTAATTCTTTTTATCTCGTGCAAAAATAGACGATATCGTTTTGGGAAATTGATAAATCGTCATAGGTGTTAAGTGTATCGCTGATTGCCGTCAGTGTTTATTTATTAGCTGCCTATTATGTACAAAAACCAATAAAATCAATATCAAGTTCCTTATATAAACGATCCTAAATCATTGAAAATTGGACAAAGAGAACAATTTCCGATTGAATTCGCAAATAACAAAGAGTCTCGCTTGGTTCCCCCTTGACAAAGAAAAAGGTGACAAAGAAGCGCAAACATGTAACGATTGTATTAGAACTGTGGGACGTAACCTCGTGGCGCGGAGCCACTGGAGGCGGTCAAACATGCGTCTTGTGTTTGTATCGCAAGAGGTTTGTGGGGTAACCCATTTATTGCGACCGCGGGATGCGCGCGCGCAACCGGTTCCTTCCCTCCCCGACCTCCCCACCTAAACGCTGTTCGCATACTTGCATCCGGGAGTAAAACAACCCGACTTCTTCACACCCTGGCTGCAAAACAAGCTCAATATTCAACAAATAAGGTTTAAAGTAAATCGAACCGTAGTAACGAGTAATTTTCTTTTGGCATCGCGAGGGGCTGCTAACTAGCCGAGTGAAGATGACATTCTAAGACTGCGTACAGGCGTACACGGCGGTGTAACCTTGATCTTGCAGCAGTACAACCAGTAGGATGCGTCCAGCGCATGCGCTAAAAATAGAGTCGCCAGCGCATAAAATGCGGGTTTTTTTACCCCGTTTTGTTAGCTTCCCAGGCTCGCGAGGGATTTTTATGAGAGGATAGTTCTTGGAACGGTTCATTAAATTGTAAATATAAGGTAGGTACAGCCATCGTTAGCACATTCATGTCCGTTATCTATGAACACATAAAATATTTATGCGATTGTAGACATAATACCACCTTAATACCACCCATTCAATCATTATTATTTGAGTCGTTCTGACTGTAAATTATACCTATTTGATAACGCTACATCTTACGAAATCCTAGTCGAGATTCAAATATAATTCAGAACCCGTGTAGGAGTAATTAAAGTGCAACAATCAATGCTGATGCAGCCATAAGTAGTCCATAGATGGCAGTCCGCATTCCTAACTCAACGCTTCGAGTTGGTGGACATGCCATTCTGACGGACGGATACCACACCACACGTGTCACTCCGAGGGGTCAACGACCGACAGATAAGCCGCGCGAAAATACATACCTACATACACGAGTTAGATAATATTAGAAAATAAAATGGCGGAACGCGCGGGACTTGTTTACCGCGTGAACACTAGAAATAACCGACATAAAACGTCTTCCTGCTTCGTATTAGCACATTGAACATTCAAATTCACTTTACGATCAATAACTTGAGAATCAAGATTTATGGTAGAGATAACGAACGAGCTCCGAACAATCGGTCTCCGGTTTTCCTTATACGAAACTCTTTATAAAAACTTTTTACCTAATGTAGTCACCGAATTCACTTTGATTTTTGGAAAACATCCTTATTTATCTGAGATATGTTGCCATTACAATTGAAACTTAAAGATCCTTTAAATATGTTTTAGTTTAAAACATGAACAACCATAGTTAATTGATATTAAAACTGAGGAAATGAGTTTTCGAAACACGTCATCCATGGGTCTTCCCCGACCTTAAATTTTGTGATTCTACATATAGTAGGTATATACATTTTAAAACCGGAATACCAATATACTTGCATATTTATGTAATTTTAATGTTATCATTATTCAGATGACTCTTGTTTACGTCGATGATATCTCAATTTTCTATCAAGATGATCGAGAACATGATATAATCTAAATAAAAATCCAGGTTACAACAAAACAACGCGTTCCTATCAAAAGTTACAAAACAGAAGTCCTAACTTCCAAGGAAATGTTACGTTTGATGCGATTACTACGTAAGATCAATTCCCTTACAATAAAACAGAATCATCAACACGTTCCGCGCTCTTCCTCGTTTCGCTACATGCCAGATATCTAGTACATAATTTAAATCCAGGGTAATCACTGAACAAGCAAACAGTTTTATTGACCTGGCCGCCTGAAGTTTATAGCTTTCCTGGTTTGAAGTTTTTAGATCACGCATGATACGCGCGAGCAGATGAAAACTCTATTTTACTCAGATATTTTCCTGGAAAAAAGTGTGAACAGATATTGTTTTAAAAATAATTAAAGAAGATCTCATATCAAAAAGAAACCTCTAGTTCTATCAATAATATAAGATCTAAATGAGGAGGTATAGTGTGTAGTATATGAATCGTTTAGCAATAGTAACGCCAACTGTTAACAAAGTGATAAGACAATGAATGCAGCAGATAAACGCGCTGTAGATTGCGTCAACACAGGCACCGGCCGGGCGAGTCGCCTTGACCTCAATGCCTTAGCGCAGCTACCAGTACTAGCGCCAGTACTAGCGCCGCTACCTGTCACCAACACGGTTTTTCCTCATTTATAAAAAAAGTTATGCGGTCGGCCTAACATATCATTCAACGTAGAGAAGTACCAAATGTTCGTAATACTTTCCTATTCTCAATTCTTCAAATCCATTATGAAATAAACTCAAGAAATATTCTTTTGAAGATTAGGTTTGTAATGTACTAATAATTTAGAAATATATATCAATCAGAAGAAGTTCAAATTACTAACCTAAGATGTTAGTAGGTTGATGCTTAGATGGTCTAGATACAAAGGAATCCTTTCCCAATACGGCCTATTTACTAACGATTTCACATTGGACTAATTGATCCAGATTACATATATTGTAATTAACGTGTTAATTTTCAACTTTTTACCAAGGTGGTTTCCACCGACATAATGAGATCAATTAGAATTCATGTCATCACATCCGCTTAAAAAAAAACGGAATATCGGAGCTTGTATAACGCAACAACACTGCCATCCATCATCGTTATATGCAATTATTGAATTTTGATAAGGAAATGTCTCCTTGCTTAACGGTCTCGTGATTAACACATAGTCACACTTATGCTCTATGTTACTATTTATACACAATTTATCATCTTTATTAAGTATATGTGTATTCTCAGAAATATTATGTGCTTTAAATTCGTTTCTCGCAATAACTATTCTAGAAGTGTGTGTCTGTCTACTTTATGTCAAGCTTTATTTATATCATCTTTCATACCTACGTCTTGTGAGGACTATACTTTTTTTTTGTTGATTATTTTAAATTGGCGGTTACATTTCTTTCTTGCTTACTTACTTACTATATCTTTCTTTACTTGAAAATACTTATCGGTAATAATAACTGCATTTTATTCGCATTAAGTTGCCAAAATTTGTTTTTAAACTATACAATAGTCAGTTGTGACAACATCACTTGTCCTAATCTCGTGAGAGGACTGGAGACTTCTAGTCCCACTATTGTTTAGTGCCTTCAGACAGATGCTACCAATTTGATTGTTAGATAAACATTCGCACTTCAATATTGATACGGCGGAACATTCAAACATTGGGATCTTATATTTAGATTATTTTGAATCACAAGGAAGGGCACATCGCAGTCATGAGTTAGTCGACTACCTATTCCAATTCTCCCACCGTTGCAATTGTCGCTTACATAGGTACAATATAACAAATCTTAAAACTAATTAACATTATTAGGCACATCGCCAATCTTCTGGCCCTGCAGCCACGTAACAAAATCTTGTACGTATATCATATTACCGACATTATCTGACCGATGTTTTCTGTAATTCCAGTGGGCGCAGTGAGTGATCGCGACGCGTATGGGTACGGGTACGGCGGCGGGGGCGGCGGCGGGCACCACTTCGCCGCGCCGGCTCCCCCGCCCCTGCCCCACGACGACCTCCCCTACTCGGTCTTCGACTTCGGGGACTACCCGCGCCACCACCACCACAACAAATTGAAGCCGAAAAAGAGGCCGCGGACCGACGCGCCCCCCACTCCCGGCGTGAAGCGCAAGAGCCGGGAGGGCTCCACCACATACCTCTGGGAGTTCCTGCTGAAGTTGCTCCAGGACCGCGAGTACTGCCCCCGCTTCATCAAATGGACGAACCGCGAGAAGGGCGTGTTCAAACTGGTGGACTCGAAGGCGGTGTCGCGGCTGTGGGGGCTGCACAAGAACAAGCCCGACATGAACTACGAGACGATGGGGCGCGCGCTGCGCTACTACTACCAGCGCGGCATCCTCGCCAAGGTGGACGGCCAGCGGCTTGTGTACCAGTTCGTCGACGTGCCCAAGGACATCGTCGAGATCGACTGTTCGCTGGCGTAGAGCGGTGGCGTACACTCGTGTGCAGTCGCGTACAGTCACGAACAGTCACGTAAAGGCACGGACAGTGCGGCACAGTGCGGTAGAATCTCCGGCGGCTCGGGCGCAGTGCGCGGGACGAACTTTCTGTCATACGTAACTACTAGTAGAGTCGCGTTGTTCATTTCGCTCGTACATTTTTTCACTAATAGTTAAAATTCTTATATTTTTCAAATCATCATGCATTACGTTCTCCGTTCGCTTCTAAATAATCGTTACTAAAATAATGTTACTCTCAAATCGAACTAATATTAACTTATCATTGAATTTAATATTTATACAAAAATAGGAGAGACGAAATCGATTGCTCAAATGTTTATATAGGTACCTATTTTTAGGGTATTTCAGAAGAGGAACACTAAATTTGCTAGATGTTATATGGGTACGGAGTGATTTTTGTATAATGTTGAAACGAATTTTTTAATGTTTGTATCGGAGTAAGTGCACCCACGAGCGGCGGCGAGGATGGGTGGCCGGCGTGGCGTGCGGATCAGAACTTCCTACCTCAAAACGACGCAAAACTATTCAGATGCATATATATACAATGTACGAACACTAGTTACAGTTATATACAATGCGCAATAACTATATCATATTATATAGTCTAAATAAGAGTTTATTATTATAAAGAAATATTTACGTAAAGTGTTTATATGACGACAAAAGTATGTAATAGTATTATCCTCAGATGAAATATATAACTTCTTTGGTGCTTTTAATGGCCATTTTCATATTTACACCTTGTTACAAACGGAACGACCTCACTGCTGTTGATTCTATGTATAATTGCGTACCTGTATTTATATCGATCAAATTCATATATCGCATCTGCGTAGGTAGGTATATATCTATCTTTGTTTGTACCTAGCTGTAAACTGTTCGTTTGTGTCGCATATATATATATAGTCTATTGTATGTTTGTCCTGTCTGACACCTCTTCCAAGCCGAATTTCAAATGATATTAAACATTTCGGAGTTTATGTTAGTTTTGTGGAATTTTCGTCTAAATTCTACGCGTGAACTGAAACCTACTGCCAACTTTCTGTTAGGTAACTGATAATAATGTATAGTTAAGTGAATGATTTTGTGCGTTAATTGTGTTAATTATAAATATATGTTTACTATAAGTGAGCTGTTTTAAGTGAACACGTTCTAGTTTATTTCGTTTATTTAAAATTATATTAGGCACGTTGGAGGAGGTCGCGCGCCATCTCACTCACACACACGCGTTACATATCACCGGGCGTTTCTAAATATATACCTAATATATACACTATACAATACTATATATACATGTGTGTATCTATCTATGTGTATCTACCGACAATTTATTTCGTCAGCATATCAGAAGCTGTCTAATTTCGTTAGTGAAAAGCGCGAGACCTCTATTTTTTGTTACCTGAATAAATATTATTAACTAATTAATTACGATTTGTGGTCCAATATTATGAATCATAATACTTTAAAACTAGATAGATGATAGAAAGGTCGATATAGGAGTAGCCTAGTTCACATCGGCCGACAAACGAGACGGTTCATATTATTATATTCATTCAATGCAAGACAACTCGAACCTCTACGTGTACAATAAATAATTCGAAGTTTTGTAACTATGATAATAAAATTTGTAAGTTTGTGTAAGAGGAGTCGCTGTGTAAGGCGGGCGTCGAAATTTATAAAGAGACGTCGGAACGCGCAGCCCCGCGCTCAACAAACATGTTTCTGCAATATTTTTATATTCAACATAAATTATATCAAATTATTAGCGAGTAAGATACTCTATTAAATAATAGCGTTACGCGTAACAAGGGCGAGGAGCTGCGCGCTCCAAACGGAAACTGAAAAGGGTTAGTGAAGCCTTAGGGAATCGATGCGTCGTGTTTAATGGGTGCTAAGATGTGGGACCGAGCGAGTACGGACGATAGGTAGCGGAGAAATCGCACACAACAATAATATTAGACCAATCCAACCAAAATACAGGTTAAAAAATATAATAAATATTATAGTATACATACATACATACACTACACCCAGTGCGTTAAGAATACTTTATATAGGTAAAAGATCTCAGTGTCCAAACTTCTTCGAACAAAACCAGTGCCCGTTTCATGTGATCAATATTATATTATATATTATAAAAAGTGGAATTTTAATCGTATTTTTATATAGCTAGTTGGAATTCTCATTACTCTTTCATTTCGGCACTACTTCTTATGCTTTTGTAAATATATCTGTAAGTTTTAACTTATTTATTTTGTCTACGTCCGTCCGGCGGCGAGACCCGCGCCCTGTCGCGTTACATTAAGTTGCGATACGTTGCGATCCGTTGCGATACGTTGCGATGCGTTGCGACGCCCATCGCGCGACGGGACAGCGGCGCCTGGATCTCGCCACCGGACGATTTAAAAATCTTTCCTTTATAGGAAATTTCGTTCTATAGGTTACAAATTTTATTGTAATATATCTTTATTAATAAATTTAAATTAGTAGGTAATGAATGGACCACGAGATGGAAGGGGAACGCTCTCAGAATTTATAATTCGGCTAGTGTGTGATGCTAATCGATAATGTGAGATACTAGTTACCGGTTAGTAGGCAAAATGTTTGAGCAAGCATTTAAAATAATGCTCGGAAATGTTTTAAAATAATTTTAGTCGAATTGATGTTGTTGAAAAATCAAAGTTTCTAATTAAATAATGTACTTAAATTTTCATTGTAAATTTTAACGGCACCTCGAGAAAATTATTGTTAATGAAATTATTTTAAAAATTGAGCCTAGTCTTAGTATCATAATTTGATTATAAAAAAATAATTAATTGCGATCGCCATATTGGTATGCGGCGTATCACGACGATTTAATCCGGGCCGCGTGTTTAGCACATCGAGAGTTAATATTGTAAATACATTTAAATTATCCAAACGCACACCCTCACGACCCACGTACGAATAGTTGTTGGTGTCGGTAGATAGGTAAAATATGAAAATATTTTGCATGGAAGCAATGAGAAGGTTAGTGAATTTGGTATAGAGGGGCGGGGAGAGGGCGCTGCGGTCGCCGCGCGGCACCACACGTGTAACATGTTTTCGTCGTTTATTACTAATTCGATGTGTACGTATTCTTGTTCGTTAATAAATTTTAATGTCCAATTAATTGAATACGTAATTCATTCCTATTGAGAGTGAATGGACACAGTTATTTTCATTTGCATTATCATCGACGTATTTTAACGGCCTTTAGTTGTAGCTACTCGACGATAGATGTCGCGTTCATTTTGCTTTAAAATTGTAATCAAAATTAACCATTCTGAGAGTTATGTGCGGAATAGTGATTTTGCGTTATACTTGCTTTTAGTTTTATGCAGTTGAAGTCCGATATTTTAATTGTAATTTTAGTTGTTTAATTTTACAAAATAATGTATTTTTGCCCCCTAGTTAAGTTATTTTTCTATGTATAGTTAGTTATAAGTGTAAATGAGTTAGCACATAAATTTGATGCATGATGATAATGTTAATAAAATATCCACAATAAAATGCAAAGATCTTGTTTTTTCTCCCCCTTAGTATTAATATAATATTAATGGTTATGATAGAAGGAACCATCACAAAATAACCAATAAGTATCTAAGCCATTCCACTGAAATCATTAAACAGCCAGTAAACACCTGGCTATTATGATCATAGAGTAACTTTTTATATCTGAGAATTATTATTTAAAAACAATAGTACACAGATGAATAACAACTTTTTCTTATTAGTTTTGTAAGTTGGAGGGTACTTTATAGAAGTTACCCGCCCAGCTGGCTACAGGTTTCAAATAAAAAAATCTGGCGCCAAGAATCTATTGGTATGCACGTATGTGATAAACATTGTGATCAACAACAACAAGCCAAAACTGAATTAACAATGGGCTAGGACTTCTTATATCTTTTTTAAGTTGGCTTGCAAACAGGAATATTCGCTATTTATCAGAGTATATAAATACTACCTATTTATTATTTTTCTCACATAAAATCATACGTAGCCACAGACGTATGAGTAGTAGGTACCTACAAAACTCATACGTCTGTGTACGTAGCATCTTTGTCAAAATAGAAAACCAAGAATCTTATTAGATTCTTGTAGAAAACAATAATTAACCGTCACGTTTGACAGCGCTCACGGTGATATCAGTTAAGGAGATGGTCGGCGTGAGCACAATATGGCACATGTACTGACTCCATCTATCACGTTTCACGGGACATCGTTAAGGTTATTTATCAGTACTAATTTATGCTCTGACAGTTTGCCGTATTTTAAAAAACAATAAAAACTTGAAATAAATAAAACAAATTTCCCGCCGCATGCTGAACATCCATCTTAACGAGCTCACGCCACTTCGGTTCGGGTGTAAGAACGCTCAAGCTCAAACCGAATGCAACCCACAAACTACTAAAGGGATACTACGTATATGCAACCTTTCTATGAACGCATCAGTATCAGTGTTGCCGAACATTCGGCAATTGCCGTTTCATACGGCAATCGGAACCTGATAAAAAAAAAAACGGTGTACGGCAGAGTGGCTTTTGCCGTACACTAAAATACGGCAAACTGTCAGAGCATAAATTTGTACACCTACATAGTATTATCAGTAATAAATGTCAATGTTCAGCACAGAAACGGCAAACGGTAATTCACCAACATTCATTTTAGGGTCGGCAACGCGCGCGTGATACCCCTGGTGTTGCAAGCGTCCATAGGCTACGGTAACCGCTTACCATCAGGCGGGCCGTATGCTTGTTTGCCACCTAAGTGGTATAAAAAAAAAAAACAATCTATGGTGAACAGTCAACGGAGTTAATCAGCTCCACAATACACCAATCAGTACGTTTTATGTTATAAATTATATCAACCTATATAATATATATAACCTATAATTATATCCATAAGAGAACGTTAAAAGGTTTTGCGTAAAAATGAACGCAACTCAAAACATCACTAGTCGCTCAATGTCTACCGTATGATATTATAGCACAGTATTGTATTTATGGTAGTGTATTGTCTTTGGTATGGGGAATTCCCTTCCCTAACCCATTCGATTCTCGCTCTTCTTTGTGTGTAAGTACCGCGATAAATAAAACTTTAATTTTAATATTGAAACAGAACGTGCGTAGATTGCCCGCACTAGTTTAAACAAAAATAAAATAGCCGTCAGATTTTAAAGATTCTGCTACTGAAGACATATTTCGTAATATAGTAGATTTAATGGGAAACTAAGAGTGATCTCTAAAAACGCACATTTTATTTGACTTTCTAAAAAGATAAACATTTTTTTGTACGGCAATTTTGGTTTCAATACGGCAATTTTTGGTCTTCAGTACGGCAACCCTATATACGACCAGCGGCAACACTGATCAGTATATATTCTGTGACTACCATAGATAAAAACCTATCTGACGTGTTGTTGTTCTGTCAAACGCTTTGACGTGTTCGACCGAACTTATAACAGCTGTCATAAAAAAATTGTTTTTCAATTCGCTAATAATGAGAGAGAAAAGCTGAGTGTTAAGTAAAAAAACCCTAGAGAAACATAAATTTGTTTATATGTTAACGTGAAAACTATATAAATCAATCAAAATGGTTCTAATGACTATGATTGCGCGAGTCGTCGATGGTCTTCCCTTAGCCGCTACAATGCAGGAAGATGAGCAGGTATTTCCGCATTTTAACTGTATAAATAGTGTAAAACACTTCCTACTGCACCTTTCCATATGTAATTTTCACCTAACATAGTTTCCGGGCCTTCGAAAAATCATAATTTTTGCGTAACATATTTGCTTACGTTACGTCCGACATATTTCATTTATTTATTTAATTTATTCATTTGTTGTTTTTAATTTAATTTGCTGGTGGTTCGCAGAGCGGCTGCAATGTTCTGGAGTACCAGACGCAAGCTAAAATGCTGTTTAGGAAACTAGGGCCGCAGTCCCCGACGCGGTGCTCCATCGAGACTGGGCCCTATCTATTCCAGTGAGTCTCGCTTCTTATATTTTTATTTCGTCCTTATTTTTGTTACTTTAATACATGTTTTATTTATCTGATGCAATTCTAAATTAAAGTATTGTAATTTGTTTCAACATGTTGAGTCACACATTATAAATGTACAAAAACAATTAACCAAAAAATAACAATACTCCGTATTTTCCAGCTATCTAATTGAGCAAGAAATCTGCTACCTAGTGTTGTGTGAGAGGAACTACAGTAAACGACTTGCATTCAGCTACCTTGAGGAGATAGCCCAGGAGTTCTACCAGCAATACGGGAAGAGGGTATGAGCTTTTGAGTTATGAAAAAAATATTAAATAAGCTTTCTCCACTGACTCCTACATAAAAGCAAAGACACACCAGAATAAATTCACCCCTTTCGATTGTAAGTGAGGAAACAGACACTTCAGACACTGGAAGCAAGTTCCACTCCCTTGTCGGCCTTGTTTGGTGGGTTATAAAATGATTCAAAATTCAAATTCAAAATCATTTACTCAAATAGACCTTCGCAGGTACTTATGAAAAGTCTGACTCTAATACCGGTTTGGAAGGTTGCATTTGCTGAGAAGAGCTGGCAATAAACTCAGCAATTACTCTTTTCAAAACAAGCTTAGATTCATTACATAATATTTACATTCTAATTGCACTGACAACAATTACATGCCCCGGTGTGATAATGAAATATACTGTGTTCTTATGTTTGTTATGTAAATAATGTATGGGTATGGCTAAGATCCGTATTGCAAAATATCATTCAAAACTTTAATTGGTTTAATCTAGACTTAACGAGATTAAACCAATTAAATTTGGAACAGGATCCTATGACTTAAGGTATATCTTCGAATAACAATCTATTTTTGAGACAAGACTTAACTTTTGATTCTACTAAACATTTTTATTTATTTTATCAACATGTATATGTATTGCAGGTGAACACAGTAACTCGTCCATACACGTTCATAGAGTTCGACACGGTGATGCAGCGCGCACGGCGGCAGTACGCGGAGGGCGGCGCCCGCGCGCGCCGCGCCGGCGCCGGCGCCGCCGCCAACCTCGGCGGGCAGCTCGGGGACGTGCAGCGCATCATGTTGCAGAACATTGACGATGTGCTGCAGAGAGGCGCCGTACTATCCGGTAATTATTAACTAGTATTATTATTATTATACATTAATTTTCTCAGCGACACATTAATGGTACAGAGTCATAGTTATTGCAGATAATATAGACAGGTCTGATTTAGGTGATACCTGTATTACAGATCACCAGGCATTCCCTCCGTAAGACCAACTAATTTATGAATACATTTAGGTACAGTAGTACCCAACTGATAAGGCGCGTCTTGAATCTTCGTTCGCACAGAAAAGATAGTATGGCCCGAAAATTAACGAAAGAATGCTTAAAACTTACAATCAACCTTAGATCACTACTATAAGGTTCATAATACAGTGCAACTGTTAGTTCCGCCTCACTCTCATGTCACGCCACTCCGCACACATGGCGGCAGTTACCGACCAATAGCATTTCCCGCACTTTGAAAATGTATCTTCGCAGGTACATCGGCCATAGTTGGGCACTACTGTACCTATGTTATTTGAAAGTCTTAATAAATATAAAAAAATACTAAAGTGAAAAGAAAAACACAAACATCTTGAGATTAAGATAGTAGATAGAACTATAAGAAATACAATTTAAAATTAAAAAAGCGAAAATAAGGATAAATTAAAATAAAAAATGAGGTCATTTTATCAATTAAAATTAGTGGAAAGAGAGGGTTATGTACGAGTGAGAGGTGTGTGAATGTGGTGGTGTGTAGATATATAAATACAGTTCTTATCATATTTTTTCTCTATACCTTTCATCCAATAATGTTTTCAACAACTACTTAAAGACTAAATGGCAGTGATAAACTATCAGCTTTTAGCTGCTTTGTTCACTACAATACAAACAAATGTCTCACAACCTGTATCAATTATTTGTGTTGATGTATTGTTCTCATTCTAACTTTAATTCCTGCCAAATTGACAGTTTGATAGTAATAGCACATACCTTTTTTTAACTTTAAATATTTCTTTTATACCTCAAAGTACAGACTATACTCTATTTCACATAGGATGAGTCGTCAACAAAGGTTTTTCACCAATATCTAATGAAATTCCATTTGATTACTCTGAAATAGTACTCACAATATTTCATGAAACCTCGCTGTCATAGTAAAAAAAAAACGTTTATTATGTCGAAATGAAAACTAACCATTGAGAAATCTAATAAAATACCATGTGTCACCTAACTCATGCTATTTGAAATCTAGTATAGTAGTCATCATTTTTACTTAAATCACGTACCTATCATTTCAGAACTTGACACGAAGACTCAAAACCTCTCGATGATGTCGCAAAAGTACAAGAAAGACGCGACATACCTGAACACTAAATCAATGCTCGTGAAGGTGACGGCTGGCGCGGTCATTCTTCTAGTAGTTGTCTTATACTTCTGGGTGCTTTAGGGTCACATAATATCACATGGCAGTATTATCCACCAGTTGAATTTTGCAAGCTATCGCTGAAGAATATAGAGTCCAAAATTGCTTGCATGTTGGACTAATATAAGTGAACAGTAGTGTTATTTCTTATGAAGAATGCAGAGAGAATATTCTTTTACATATATCTTAATACAAAGCAATAAGATTAGAATTTACTTGAAATGTCATAAGAGACACTATTGTTCATTTAGAAGTTAAATAATTTTGATACTTGGATGTGTCTGTCACTGTATTTATGTGAAAACAATTAGTTCATAATCTACCTAGCGAGGTTATAAACTCGCCGATATATTGTGAACTGTATCATACTGCTTACAATATAACGTATTCATTTTCGATAGTTGATTATCTAACATTTTCAAACCGTCATATTGTGAACCGTCCCTGATTGGTTAGTCTTGGCGGTAGTTCGTTCTTTATTCATAGAGTTAGAAAACAAACATAGTAGTTTAATAAAAGTAATTTCACATTTAGTTGTAAATCAAAATTAAATATGTAAATCAATACAATATATTTTAAGAACAATAAAAACATTCAACTTTGTACGTATCGCCAAAGATGGTGGCGCGGGACACATGAAGTTTAACCAATCAGCGCGCAAGGTGCGTTCCGACGCATTCAAGTCAATGATGCCAGTTTACAATATGACGGTTTGTCATGGATAGATTATAAACTATCGGAAATTAAAACGTTATATTGTGAGCAGTATGATACAGTTCACAATTTATCGGGGAGTCTATAATCTCGCTATGTAGATTATAAACTAACGGTTTTCACACAAAAACCGTGACATATCCAATCACTCCAAAATGTATCATAACCTATCTCTACTGAGGTATCATTTTTGTACTGCATATTTTAATTGGTTACAAAGCTATGATCAATGAAATTTCGTTTGTATTGTCAGCCAGTAAAGTTGAAATTAATAACTAACCTCGGCTCAAATAAACTTAAATTACTTTTCCAATGGTTAAAATACATAGAATGACTAGATGACTTACCACTTAAATATTCTTTCATTTGTTTGTATTTCATCAATATTATTATGACTTCCAAAAAAAATCTAATTATCTACTCTGTTTCCTCTGCGTTTAAATATTTCTTGCCTCTTTCATCTATTTATTAATTTAAACTTGATTTATATATCCGAAACCTGTATAAAGTATTTAGGAAAAAATCATTCCATTGCAATGTATAAATGAAAATATATTGCAATAAATGTACCAAACGAAAATATATTGTGAAATATATTTTAATGATACCTAAATGAGTTGAATATTGTATAGATGTTTGATTATAATAATAAATAGCTTGAAATTGTAATCTTCATGACGCAAATGTTTTTGTTAGTTGCCAACATGGTTTCCTTTTCTTATATAAGCGCTGGTGTGCTTGGTGATGGAATGTTGTAAATTTTATCACATATGTTAATTAATGTATTTATTTTAAGATTTAATAAATATGCATTCTTTTTAAAATAGAGTTTTTTTTACACAGTTGCCATTTAGACCCTGTCCAGAAAGGACGAATTCGCCACGAATCTCTTGCGCGTAGAACGAGGATAAAAGTACGCGCGTATTCTTCTAAGTGATCATTGGGACTTAAACCTGAGTATCGCCGACATATCGATTTATCAAGTACTAGAAAACTTATTACAATAAATATTTATTTATATTCACAGCCATAATATCACAACAATCTGTATTGGTATTAGCTTCTTCGCAGTGTTGTATAAAAATAAACGGAGTGAATAGGTTTCTTCTGGGTAAGCGTGTTTCATCTTAGACTTCGTCATCGCCCCTTATGGGCGGGTCAGTGGCCAAACGCAAGCCCAATTAATTAAAGAAAAAAAAACCTCTGGACGCGTGCCTTGACGGTTCCGACCATGGCTCCCGAATAGTTGGTGAGCCGAAAGAGATGGAACTATGCGATTGCGATAAAAAGCTTTTGTTTTTAACACAGCTTTTATATGGTACTACTATTACTTATTCCATGGTATTAGTTAATCTTCAGTACAATCATCATGTCTAGCTAAATGCAGATCTGTCGCTGAGCTCATTGCATCTCTCAGTCTTATCGCCGTTGCTGTGGTCATAGGCTGAAATTATTTATAAAGTTATCAGATATTTTAAAATCCTTGAGGTATTGAAGCATAGAAAATAGCCAGGACAATATTGAAGGACCTATGTTCACGGCAACCACACAATAATGTGATTCAAATTTGATGGGCTGGCTAGCATGTACACTAGATATTCTGAGTCCCACGGTATAAGTTGTGGGTTTGATTCTTAGCCTGGATAAACATCTGTGTGCATGCAATTAGAAGATAAGTTGCAAGTCTGGGTGTCAGTTAAAAATCTATCACAAAGCACCTATTGGTGTTCCAGTGGGTGCACTTGAGAGTCAATCCCTTCTAGGCTTTTTGTGCCACTTTCAGGACATCATCACTTACCATGATGAGATTGTGGCCATCCTCAGCTTAGTACTAAAAAAAAAGCTGGCATAATCAAATAAGTTTCATAATATTACCTGAATTATCCTTACAAATATAACAGGTCTTTTCCTCCACTGCATTGTACCAAATACCTGTACAGGGTATGGCATGACGGTGGACTGTGGCGGGCACTTTAGGTACACCATGGAGACTTGGACAAGTGGTTCAGACCATTTCGTTGGTGTATCCATCTACAATTTTAGAATACTGAATATAGCAGTGAGCTCATGGCATGTTTGATAAAGGGTGCATGACTGCAGGTAAGGCTACTGGATTTGTGTGGCCTGTGCCCCAAAAATAATCTTGTTACCATACACATATAGGATTGTTGGGGCACAGCTAACTGCAACCAATAGACATAAGCAATAACATAATTTGAATGCTAGTAAGTTTGGATCATTGAATATGGAGGAGGCCTTCACCCGAAGAGGGGTCCAGGTGGCATGTTTATTGGACTAACATTATCCACAACCACTACTATATATACAATTGTGCATGCAAATGAAATAATAAAGGCTTTTTATTTAATGATTTTCCAGCTGGCATGGTTGGTTAAGACTCTGGTTAAGACTCCACCTGTCGCGCCTCAAGTCGTGGGTTCTATTCCCACACAGGACATGCATTTGTGTGCATGAACATGTCTGTAGTCCTGAGTTTGGATGTAATTATGTATATTAAGATACATAATTACATCCAAACTCAGGATTGTATTTACAAAACAAAAAGTAGTATATGAATTATATCAGTTATCTGGTTCCCATAGTACAAGCTCTGCTTAGTTTGGGATCAGATGACCGTGTGCGAGGAACATCCTTGGATATTTATTTATTAGTTTGGATCATAATTTCATTCTAAAACTTACATCTGTTAAATAAAACCTGCCATTGATGCTCTGTAAAATGCCAATAGTCCTACACCTTATTATTTCATCTGCGTATAATCCACATTGTTCAGCTAAGTCTTTTACTTTGTAGTAGATGTAGAATTCACCCTGTAAAAACAACATGTTTTTTCCTTTACTTTGCCTTTGCAATCTGTTGGAGACCTACATTCACTCCAACTACAGTATAATATCCTGCGACCAACTCAGAAAAGGCATTCTGACCCCAACCAAACAGAGAACCATCAATAGAGTTTTAACAATAATAAATTATAAACAAGACCAATTACATCAGCATTTCCATTTCACCAATTTGGTTTCATACTTAATAGGTTAATGTAGCGTTAGATATAATTTGTTATTACTCAAAGACTAGACTACAACAGTTCTGTTTGGTTGCATCTCAGCTAACATTACTAACTTAGTTTGGAATTTTCCAAAGTTTCCCTCCATAGATATAACCTCATGATATAACATGATTCTGTGTTAATCAATCATTTAAATAAATACCTGATATAAAACTTACATAACGCGTCTGTGCTGAAAAAGGTATATCACGATATGAAATATCCTTAACAAAAGGCATTTTCTTCCAGCAAGTTGAATTTAGCTGAATATAAATAATAACACGGATTTTTTACAAAAATCCCGCTCAGCCATTTCGTAGTGTTGGCGAAAGTAAATCGATTAATCGAGAGTATTTCAACTATCGATAGTCCGAGAAAAGTATCGATTTATCGTTTTTGTGACAGACACATGAACAGGGGCGTCTTTACCTATAGTGCAGGGTGTGCGGTCAGTGGAGACCAAACCCCACGGCTGGTAGTCTCCTTAGATCAAACCTCGCCTTACGTTTTTCGATTGTCTATGGGAAAACTAATGATAGTGACTGTTTCCCTCCCCACTTCCTCCGTACTTCTTTCCCGTGTCGCCGTAAACCTCACCCATAAACATGGACGCCATGTTTGTTTGTATGTCAATTTCAATTTTAATGTCACGTTCGATAATCTTATTAAAACAAAGATCCGAAATAGGCTCAGTACCTAATGAGATTTTTAATTTAACGGCACAGTTTTGGCAAAACAATATTACCTATAACCATTATATAATTTTTCTAATTTCTGTTTTAAGTTCTGCCTTTAATACTCAAATATAACACTTAATCACTTGACTTGCGGTTAAAAATAACAATATTTCTATTCAACATTGATTTCTATTGTTTTCCTCGCCCGCGCGGATCGCCAATCAGTCAACGGATATACAACCAAAACTAGTTTTTTTACTGAAAACGAACCGCGCCGCGGTGATGCACCGCCACGCCGACCAGTTAATCCCGGCGGTGCGCTGTCGCCGGCGAATCTTTAGTCGGCGCCCACCTCTATCCCCGAGTATTACATGCAACTACTTTTTATCCGAGAAACGCGGGTGAAACCGCGGGTTACGGCAATGTTAAATCCTATGGATAGTATAACTCTTTACTCTCTAAATAATAATAAAACAATGGTTTTGAAAATTTACTATTTTTATTTAGTAGCCTTCTTAGGGAATATGTCTTTTTATTTACTCATCGTATGATCGCTCATTCAAATCATCTGGCAAGCAAGCCCTGCATGGTATACACGGCCGGCATGAGCCGAGGCAGCGATTTTGAGCTAGAGCTAATAATCTTTGTTCTTAATCGGTGACAGGTTAAAAACACCGTATTTTTTTAAAGCTGTCATCACTAGTCCCTCCACATATGATATATATGTACTCTTTAGACAAAACTAAAGAGCACTATGCCGTTGCCTTGACATTGTGTTATTATTATGTGTCATCTGTAAATGTAACTTGTCTTTTAGTAAATAAAAACCTATTATCTAGGTTTTGCTATCATTTCAATTTTATTTACTAAAAAATAATGAATTGATCGAAACATGGATCGCTATTTAAGACCGGAAAGGTTTGATGTCGAACCGAGCAGCAGCTCCGCTTCTCATGAATGGGAGCACTGGAAAATGACTTTTCAAAATTTTCTTGTCGCACGTCAGTCAGTACTGCAACCAACTACGGCGGACGCGAAAGCCCCCGCGCTGACCGATGGACTCAAGCTGCAGCTTCTCGTCAATCATGTTTCATCGCAAGTATACACATACATAAATGAGAGCACTACTTACGATGGTGCCATAGCTATACTAGATAGAATCTTTATTAAACCTAAGAACATTATTTATGCCAGACATTCTCTTGCAACGAGAAAGCAGCGGACCGAAGAAACAATTGATATGTACATGCAAGCGTTGAAGCAATTATCCAAAGACTGCCTATTTACTGCTGTTGACGCTGATACAAACAAAAATGATAATATACGGGACGCCTTTATTTCCGGAATATTATCAAATAAAATAAGACAACGGCTCCTGGAAAATCTATCTCTTTCACTCACTGAAGCATACAATCAAGCACTTTCTTTGGAAATGGCTGAAGTCAATTCGCAAAACTTTACTTCCTCTTCTGTCAACGCAATACCAAATGACGTCAAAGTTATAACGCCGCCTTATGTTGAAGAAAACACTGTAGCTGCCACATTTCACAAACGAAAATGCTTTTTTTGTGGAGGACGTGTACATCCTCGTAAAATATGCCCAGCGTTAGAAGCTATCTGCCAATTATGTGACAAAAAAGGTCACTACGCTACTGTGTGTCGTAGCAGGAACTTACCTAGTGCCGCTGCGTTGGAGAAAGGTGAGTATTCCGCGTGCATCAGCGCCGCTTCACCATTATCGCTAAGAAAAGCAACAGTACCTGCCTTTATCAAAGGTATTCGAGCAGAGGCGCTGTTAGATACTGGTAGCTCCATGAGCTTTATCAACGAGGACTTCAGTAAGCTCTGCCAACTTAGACAAAAACCTTGTGAGCAAATGATATCTATGGCTTCTTTGAATCACACATCACAAGTTGCGGGTCAAACTTATCAAACAATTACTATTGGCAAGCATATTTACGAAAACATTAACCTGCTTTTAGTTAAGAATTTGTGCGCAGATATTATTATTGGCCACGATGTTTTAGACAAGCACTCATCTTTGGAATTCGAATTTGGTGGACCAAAAGAACCTTTAATCGTATGTAATGTGGCTGAAGCATGCGTGCCCGCCGTACCCTTATTCGCCAATGTATCTCCAAACTGTAAACCAATAGCAGCGAAGTCTCGCAGGTACAGTGAAGATGACAAACAGTTCATTGAACAAGAAGTGCTCAAACTCTTAGCAGAAGGTATCATTGAAGAGAGTCAGTCACCTTGGCGCGCACAAGTATTGATATCAAATACCGAGAATCATAAGAAACGCCTAGTAATTGATTACTCACAAACGATTAACAGATATACAGAGCTGGATGCATACCCCTTACCAAATATAGAGGAATTAGTATCTAATATCTCAAAATACACGATCTTTAGTGCTATAGATTTGCAAAGCGCTTATCATCAGGTACCTATTTTAGCCGAAGAAAGACCTTATACTGCCTTCGAAGCGGTCGGAAATTTGTACCAATTCAGACGAATTCCTTTTGGTGTTACAAACGGTGTCTCCAGTTTCCAAAGAACTATTGACTGGGTCATAAGGAAAGAACAACTTAAGGGAACTTATGCGTATCTTGATGACATAACAGTATGTGGACGTACGCAAGAGGAGCACGACAAAAATTTAGACAAATTCTTACAGGCAGCCACGAAATACGGACTTACACTAAACAAAAGTAAGTGTAAATTTTCGCAGCACACGATAAACATTCTTGGATACAATATTTCGAATCACGTTAGAAAGCCTGACAATGATCGCCTAAAGCCTTTATTTTCTTTACCTCCACCGAATGATATATCTTCTCTCAGAAGGGCATTAGGTATGTTTGCTCATTATTCCAAGTGGATTCCTAATTTTTCAGAACGAATTAGATTCTTGTCAAAAACAGAAATGTTTCCACTAACAACTGACCAAGTTAAATGTTTCGAAGAGTTAAAGACTGACATAGCAAAGTCTACCGTTCATGCGATAGATGATAAAATTCCATTTACCGTCGAAACTGACGCCTCTGAACATTCAATAGCGGCCGTTTTGTCGCAAGCATCTCGGCCTGTCGCATTCTATTCGAGGACATTAAACACCAGTGAACAAAATCACTCTGCGATTGAAAAGGAGGCTTATGCAATTGTAGAATCGCTGAAGAAATGGCGCCATTTCCTAATTGGTCGACCTTTCCAATTGATCACTGACCAAAGATCAGTTTCGTTCATGTTTAATACCAAACATTCTAGTAAGATCAAAAATGAGAAGATCCAGAGATGGCGCCTAGAACTTTCTCAATTCAAATATGATATTGTCTACAGACCAGGGAAAGATAATTTCGCGGCGGACGCACTTACAAGAGTATGCGCTTCGACCGAATCTCGAATGACAAAATTAACATCTCTTCATGAAGCATTATGCCATCCTGGTGTCACAAGAATGTATCATTGGATAAAAACAAAGAATCTCCCTTACTCGCTGGAAGAGATTCGAAACATGACAAATTCATGTCGTATTTGCTGTGAGATTAAGCCCAGATATTATAGAAAAGTACACGAAGCTCAGGCAAAACTTATTAAAGCTACGTCCCCTTTTGAAAGACTGGCAATGGATTTTAAAGGACCGCTTCCATCAAGTACGAATAATAAATATCTATTAGTGGTAATTGACGAGTACTCACGCTTCCCTTTTGCTTTTGCATGTTCTGATATGACAGCAAAGACGGTTATAAGGCATCTAAATAATTTATTTATGATTTTCGGATTCCCCACCTACATTCATTCAGATCGCGGGACATCATTTCTAGCCGGAGAAGTACAGGAGTTTCTTAATTCACGTGGTATAGCCACAAGCCATTCCTCTCCATATAACCCTCGAGGTAACGGACAAGTGGAGAAACTAAATTCCACGCTGTGGAGGACCATACAATTGACCACAAAAACGAAAAATATTCCCATAGAAAACTGGGAACGTGTCTTGCCGCAGGCTCTTCATTCTATTCGTTCTTTACTTTGCACAGCTACAAACTGCACGCCTCATGAACGTTTGTTTGTCCATCCACGAAGATCATCAAATGGAACTTCGATCCCCTCGTGGCTCACTAGTTCGGGGCAAGTTCTTATTAAAAGGTTTAATCGGGCTAATAAATACCAAGATCAGGTTGAAGAAGTCGAACTCTTACACTCTAATCCCGATTATTCCCTGATCCGATATACAGATGGACGTGAAGTAAATATTTCCAACAGATACTTGGCTCCTGTACCTGAATCAAACTCGAGACCTGAAAATAATTTAGATCCAGTACCTGACTCACAATCAACACGAGAAAGCTGTTCAGCCCCAACAAATGAATCAGATTCAATGGCTGAACCTGAACCTGAACCAATCGTCGAATCTCACGAGTCTCAACCGGCTATTCAAGAGCCAGTTGCTGAACTGAGGAGGACAACTAGAATCAGGAGACAGCCCAACTATTTGCAAGAGTATTATTGTGAAGAACCTAGGCGGGGAGAATGATATATATGTACTCTTTAGACAAAACTAAAGAGCACTATGCCGTTGCCTTGACATTGTGTTATTATTATGTGTCATCTGTAAATGTAACTTGTCTTTTAGTAAATAAAAACCTATTATCTAGGTTTTGCTATCATTTCAACATATTTTATAATTTCAGTGAGGACTTTTTGGCGGGAACTTGCAGAATGACGTTGCGTTTTCATTTTTATTTTATCATATTCGTGTATTTTGAGTTTTATTGCATGTTATCGGTGGTATTTTATCCAATAAAGATCAATCCATGAGCACCAGTGAAGAGAAATGATATGAATTATGTGTATCGTAACTTTTCAAGTTGTCTCAAGAAGTCCATGAAAACTTTTAATACAATGACCACCATTGTACTAAAACATGACTTTTATGGACGGTGACTGACTGAGGACTATGTGAAAGTGATTTTTTCTAAAAGTGAAAAATACACAAGCCGTGTTAAAAAAAACAGTTAGTGACCTACTCACTTCACTAGTACTTCACTCTATCACTCACCTACTACTGTCAAAGAGTCAAGAGTAATATTTTGGGAACCTAGGTACAGTCCCTACAGTGTTCGTTCGTTCGTGGTTCTTTTTTTTACTAATTTTGGTACATATTGTAAATAAAGAAAACTATTGGGTATATTTTGTTCGAATACCTACTTAATCCATTGAAATAAAATGCCACCATCGCTAGTGGAATTACGTCCAAACCGACGCCTTTTGGATCACGAATTCGAAGGTTACAAGCTTAATTTACGAGCTCTACCACATTTCTCTCATGATCTGGTTACTCCAGTAGACCGGGTGTATCCTGACGAAGTACAGTATTCCTTCGTGCATGCTAAGCTCTTTGCGCTTCATAACCACCTAGTACTTGACTATTGGGACTACACTTTCAACTACTACTACATAGACGATAAACAACAAGTGCGCCACATTACATTCGAGAATACCACTCATGCATTCCAAAACACCGTCAAGTACGATGTACCGGCGCATGTAGAGAGAAAATCTGGTCATTTCAACCTTTGCTTGTCCTTCCCTTCGAGTAACTTTGCCATAATCAGTGATGGAACAGGTTACCTACATATTGTTGATACAGGAGCTAGAAATCGTCCCACTGGAAGAAATCAAACCTGGCAAACGGTCCATTCCAGCTTAGTTTTAGGTGAGGGCAAGTATTTTGTGATAGTGAACTCAAGAATACAAGAAAAAGAGAATATAGAAACATTGCACTGTCTCTTGCAATCTGTTGAACAGACTGAGAAACATTTCAATACAGTACTAACTTGGGTTACATTTGAATGTGACGGGCAATGGAAGCAGACTAGTTTCCGTCAGATCCAAGGTAAGGGCATAGTCCATTATGCAGCTATAGAGACAAGTTGTACAGCACTGTATATTGCATCAGATAATATATTTAAATTCACCACAGATTCAAAGAGAGAAGTTACTGAATCAACTAGAGTTGAGTCCAAAACAATTATTTACACATGGCTTCAGACATCAGAGGACATTTCTATAACTTTGAAATTGGAAACAAACTTTAAAAAGAACCTATTATATGTGAATATTACACCATTAGCTATTAAAGTCAGTTATGCAGGTAAAATATTTATAGATGGAAAATTGAGGGACAAAGTGGACAGTGAGTTGACTACATGGAATGTTCAAGAGAGTGGAGAAGTGAATATATTGATAACTAAAGTAGATAGTATGATCTGGGATGAATTACTAGAAGGTGGAGACAGTAATGGTGAGCAAATCTTGGATGCTTGCTTAGTGGAGGAGGCCCACAAGAGGCTTGCTCACCTTTGCTCAGAGACTGAGGTCACTGCGGCGGACCAATCAGTCTCAGGATTGACAACACAAGAGCTGGAGGAATGTGATGCTGCTTCAGAAGAAGATACCGTTCTAGGTATGAATAGTTAAGTTATTATACTGAAATTTACCTTTTTTTTTTATAATACATTAATGATAAATGTATTTTTGTTACAGTTCGTTTAGACGCATTAAGCCATGACATAACCCATCGCATTCCCCTGAGTGTGCATCAGTTTTTATTCAACATCAATATAGAAACACAAGAGGCACCAGCATTGGCTCTCCGTCACGATGTAGATGCTTGTATATGGCAGCCATTCGCACAACTTGTTAATTCTGATACATGGCCTGTTCAACATCAGGGAACTCTAATGGCATTTGGATATGTACAATCATCAAAACAAAACAGAAAGTTCGTCACATGCCCTCCAAATTTTACATACAGTGTGGTCTGTGAGGCATCCAGACACATATTTATATACCAAAGTGCCAGTAATGGGGATTGTGAACTCAGGAAACGGTCTGCCAGCATAATGAAGCCAATAAAAGTTGGTCAACAGCATGTTTTTAATGTTGACAGGTATGGAGAAGTACTAGGTATCAATGCTACAAATGAGTACTTATTTGTCTTGACTGCAAGTTCATTAATTGCTATAGAAATTCAGTAATAAAAAAAGTTTTATTGTATATATTTTTATGACACTGTACAATACAAAGTTAAATTTGAACAAGTCTTATTTTTAAAACCTAAATCTAGCTTTCCTTATCACTATCACTTGCTTCTAAACTTTCTTCAGAAGAGTATCCTGTTGTAAACAAAAGATTCTTTGGTCTCTTTCTCCGTTCTGCTTTCATTTCTTTCTCAATTTCCAACTTCTTTTCTTTAGCTATTTTCTCTGTTAACAACTCTCTTGGCCTCTTTCTTTGTGAATAGTGATAGCTGTGAGATTCTTGTGAAGAATTATTACTGTTGCTAATGCTGCCATTTGGGATAGATTGTTCTTCATTAGTCTTACTTATGATTTCTTTTTTCATAGATTCTCTCTTATCTTCTTGTGGTATATCAAATTCATCATCTGAAAAAAATATTTACTCATTAAATGCTACAATAATATTTAAATTGCATTATATGCTTAAATATTTTTTATTACAAATGCAAAAGCAGTTTACAGTCATAAATTACCTGCAGTAATAATGTCAAAGTTGTATGAATGGTCTTTGAGTACTACAAACATTATGGGAAACTCAACTATACATTTGCCTGAGAGGTTCTCTGCTAGGGACTCTGTTGGATCCAGTTCAAAGAACTTCTTGGCAGATCCTTTCACCTTTTCAGCTGCAAATGTGATAAAAACTATGAGTAACATTTTTTCATTATCTCTATAAGGAGAACTCTGCCAAGCTAGTGAATATTCTAAATTAGAAATGGAACATCATGTGACAAGATAATACCTAGAAAGACTTGAAAATGTTAACTATTAAATGCTTCATAATTCTTTTGAATATAGGGATATATATGTATTATATTAAATTTTCTCAGAGAAAGGTTATTCTAGCCATGGAAACCTAGTATTAATTAAATTAGTTTTTAACATTTTATTTGTCCATGAAGTATGGTAGGTTTTAAACTAACCTTTAATTAAAACCTTAACTCCACTAAACCCAACAGACTTATAATAGGACAAAGCTTTGGAGCCCTCAAAAGGCAAAGCATCTGGGTTCAAATATTTGTCCAGAAGCTCGGACAACCTCTTGTTTTCTGGGCACTTTTCATCAACAAACTTAACAAGGCCTGACTCCACATTAGGAAATACCCATTCCACCCTCCAATGTATAACATTTGACTTGTAGTTGTATCTAGTTGTGTTTGCAGCGTGTCTTGTGAAGTTTTGTGCTAGGAACTGTAGTACTATGCCCCTCTGTCTGGCTGCCATTTTTAATTTGTATAAATGCTGGAAATACAGATTATGCTTATAAACAGATAAATGATGATTTTTGGCCAAAACAAATATTAGCGCTAAAAAAAAAACAATAATATAGAATGTGATATTAAATTCGAACAGAAAAATATCTTACAATAGGCAAATCTTTATCAATTCTGGTGAATTTCTTCTTCTCATCTCTTCTCACTGCATAAACAAACCTTGCACACTCTTCAAGCATTCTATAATCGCTCAGGAGATCAGTGTCAGTGAATTCTTTCATTCTAATAAACTTCGTACGGTCCCTTATTCCGTCGCAATTTAACTCCTTCTTATGTATCCTCACACACCTGAGACAGCAAGTTTTCACTTCACACTTCGGACATGTGTACATTGCTTTCTTATTCCCGCAGACCTCGCAATCGCCGAGCCTGCATTAACAAATATTTGGGGGTTAGAATGGTTGAAACGGATTGTTTACCGATGTTTGCTTGGTGTAAAAATCTACCTAGATATTTCGTTTTCGTTATCCGATTCGTTATCAGACGAAGAAGACATTTTAGAAAGATTATTTATTAAAATACTATTGAAAATGAAAATAAACAATATTTTTAGTTTCAGTCACAAACTACCAAGAGAACTAAAGTTTTGTTTCAGTCCTATCCAAAGTAACTATCCAAAAATTATTATGAAAGAAACTATTCCACCAACACACACACCGTCATTTGAAGTTTCAAATACACGTGTTATTTTTTTTTTAATGATGGCGTCACACCTTCTTCTTTTTTGCCAATGTCAAGTTGTAATAAAAGTTCTAGTTTTTTTAAGGTTCTAGTAACAATGGTCATAACAATGAATCACTTTCACATAGTCCGCACTATCAGCCACCTTTCATAAAAGTCATGTTTTAGTAAAATAATGGTCATTGTATTAAAACTTTTCACGGAGTTTTTGAAGTCACGATACACGTAATTCATTTCTTCACTGATGCAAATTAGGTAATCTTTATTGGATAATGCACCCAACACCAATAATATGCAATAAAACTTTGTAAATAAAATGAAAACTCAACTGCAAGTTCCCGCCAAAAAGTATAGTTGTTATCTATATAGTTGCCCAAAATGCTTGCAAAGATTCAAACTCAAAGCCATACCAAACCAAAACCTTCTTTTATTTGGCATTTAAAAGTTCGGTTAGGTTTTAGTAAAGCACAGAGTAAAGTCACCGTTCCTATAGGTATTTTTTTTATGTCAACTCAAAGTGTTCGTGAACTTTTTGAGTTTGAGTCAATATGAAGATTTGCAGCCGTTAGCCAAGCCTAAAATCTCTTTATTCTATGCTAAAAGCTATAATAAAAAAATAAGACAAAAGGCTGTAAACATTAACAACTTTTGCCTGCCTATGGCTTTTTTGTCATTCATTCATTTGACTGACACTGACAGTAGGCAGGCATAGCATGGCAAACACAAACTACCAAGAGAACTAAAGTTCAGACCGCCATCTGACGAACATTGGTGATAAACCGTATGCAGAGTTTGAACATGACGTTTTTTTTTTTTTAATATTCCCATACTATTGTACAATGAAAAATAGTCATACAGCCTATGATATGTAGGGCCCCGGGGCTTTAGGGTAAATACAATTATTTTTTATTTCAAAGGTTCTTTTGGTATAATAATAAATGAAACACAATTATTTAGTTATAAATTATTTATTTAAATTTTCATTTTTAAGTCTATCTGTAGTGACGGTCTAGATGGGTCTGGACTGCTGTTGGCATCATTAAAATATCTGCAAACAAAGTATAATGTAACTGTAAATGAGTGCGAAGATTTTCGATCGGAGCCTAGCTTAATCTTCAGGCTCCATATTGTTTTTTTTTATTTTTTCAAAGAGTGGCGTACGATGAAGCCTATATACATCGATTGGGGATACCCATGCAAACAAAAAATAATAGGGTGTCTTTGTCCTAAAACGTCACAAAGAATATCAAAAAGGTGGCCGAAAATAATGACAAAATCTTTGAAATGTTTTATTTTTTATTTACAAGATAGTCAATGGATTTGAAGATTTTAGTATGGAGCCTGGCATTCCTATCATCTGCCTTTTTGTATATATAATTTATTGGTAAAGATTTTGGGTGTAGTAATTAATTATGCATTAAAAATATTATATTTTTATGTCAGCTATAAATTTTACATAGAAATAGCCTACACAAATGGAACACACTGCTGGAGATACTGAGCCAGCACTTAATCTAAAGGGGACAGGGGGATACATTATTAAATAAGATTACGAAAAAAGAGATACTCTAAACTAAACCTAATATTTAAAAAATAGCACTATTCTAAATCCGTGCCAGTGGGTAACGTTCCCAGAACACTGGCAGCATTGCCACGTTGAATGGCTGTGGTAATCTGCTGACCGAGGTATAAGCCAGCATTCTGGGAACGTGTCGCCACAACTAGGCGCACTGCAATTAAATGGCAAAAAATTACCTGAGTACATTTGCATTGTGTTATTCAGAGACACACATGTGGCATTACTTTGATGGCTCGCAGCTGATGGTTGGACAGAGGTATCTGAAAATTTATATGAGCTGTTATTATTTTAAAACCTAAACGTTCATGTATCATCAATATGGACAGAATGTTAAATATTCTTGTGTAAAGTGGAAACAGCCTCATCATGCTCTAGTCCAGTGAGTAAAGATCTATAAATGGCATGTCCATTACCCATAGTAGTATTTTATAATCAAAGTAAACTTTTAATTTAATTTAATTTTACTTTTATATTATTTCTTTTAATTTATTCAAAAAGTGCTGGATGATGTATACATACCAAAAACTTCTGTTCTTGCGACTTTCATTGGTAATATGAATGATCATTGTGGCGCTTCTTTGACTAAGTATGATCACCGCATACAGTTTTCTTGTTATCTGAAAAAATGCAATTTATCTCTGTAACTATATATAAATATCCTGGGACATTCCTCACACACAGTCATCTGATCCCAACTTAAGCAGAGCTTGTACTATGGAAACCAGATAACTGATATACTATATATTATAATACTACTTTTAGTTTGTAAATACATAATTAATCAATCTTAATATACATAATTACACCCAGACTCAGGACATGTAGACATGTTCATGCACACAAATGCATGTCCTGTGTGGGAATCAAACCCACGACCTGCGGTGCAACAGGTGGAATCTTAACCAACTGGCCCGTCAACCTATGTTAAAATAAATAAGGAATAAGGGTGAACTAACCGTATAAAACAATAGATTTCTAACTCTGGTGGAGCCATGGTTATTAATGTGTTATATATATCTCAATATAACTGCATTTGCCAGGCATTTATTTTGGGTTAGACTTAATATGCCTTCACAACCACAAAGGTTGGGTTATAGCTTTAAATGTTATGAGTTGACTAGGAATAATACATATAATAATAAGATATTATATTATTACAGTCAACTTGTAGATCGATAGTTGTTTACCTGCTTCAAAAAAGATATTTGTCGGGTTCCCTGAAGAAATCTCCAAGCTTCGATATGCGCCACTCTTCAGGTGACAAACATATAATTTGCGGGGATCGCTGTTAAGTTATTGTCTCACAATTAATACACTTTATCCACTGTCTCTTATTTTCCTCACTTATAGAAAACTGATGTAGTTTAACGTCTTGGCGTAAACTGTTGCACTTGGGCATACAACATTTTCGAAACTTAAAAATGCCGAAATCACTGTATTGCAATGTTGTTAAAGTGGCGGAAATTTATCAATACAACACATCTCGTCATACAAATACGGAAAACACTGAATTTATGGATTAAAAGAGGTGGAAATAAATCGACATAAGAACTTAAGTTCTCATCAAAACAAACACGTGTTTGATGACAGGTAGGTGCATATTGACGAATGGAATTGCTAGGTAGTTATAAAAAGTACTCTGTGGAATGGAATGAAAATAAAATGGCCGGCATGGGTCATGGCGGGGGCGAAGGAAGGAAGAGAGGGGCGAGAACGTCGAGTAAGAACTTTGCACTGTCATTCGATACAGTGGGTTATTTTGATTAGAACATTGCCAGGCGTGATGGCAAACCAAAATAAAACAACAATAAACAAAATATATTGAATGTGAACTGTATTTATTTTTATTGTATTTCATATGATATTAAATATCACATACATTTGAGAACTGGTAACGATGGGCACGCAGGAACTCCAAGGCGAAGACTGGGATTTATCCTGTTCAGATGATGAGCTGTCTAAAACTGGTGTTTTCATTGGAAAGAGCTGGATGCCAAACCCTAACGAATTAGAAGACCTTTATAAGTCTATAGACAAGAGCGGTACACTGGCCCTCGAGTGGAAATGCCCTGGCAGACGAGCACCATCACCTGTAGCTGTGAGTAAAGAAAACCAACCTGAAATACCTGTATCACCAATAAGGGAAGAGAAATCAGACTTCGACTTCATGGATGAAGTCAATTCTTTACGCCTGAGGGTTCGTAGGGAAGGCGAAGACACATTGAGAGGGTCTGCTAAGAAGAAGACTACATCATTTGATGGAATTTTATCAAATATGATCAGGCATAAGAGGATAGAGCAGATGGAAAAGCAAGCAAACACACCATCATCAAATGCTTCATGATGAATTTGCTATGTAATGTGTTTTGAGGTCTCAAAACAAATGAGAAGACTTCTAAGTTAAGGAATAATTTATTCAGGGACTTAATTTGTAAAATAGTAAAATAAAAACATTTGTTTTAAGAATTAACTACATTTTATTACCTTAATCTATGTTATAAACTCAACATAGCTGACTTTGGTTTCATCAAATGTTCATTATGTTCAAGTATTTGCCGACATCTGTCCATATTGTCCACAATATGCTCCAGTTGCCAGTGTTTCCTTAATAAAGCCATTTCCAGGTCAAATTTACCTTGCCGGATGCATTGCATACCAGTGCAGTGAGCTGATGATTTAAGTTGTACTCCCAAATCATGTACTAATGTCCACAGGTATTTATCATACTCATTTACTGCTTGAACCTCTGAAAAATATTGAAAAGGCAGCTATTTAATGGTTTTAGATAAATAACATAAGACAAATGATTTAATAGTGTCAATATCAAAATATGTTATAATTAACATAATGCCAGTGGCTGACATTTTTTTTTTCTCTTAATCCATTAAGTGTGAGTAACCAGCGAAGGAAGACCTGGGTACCATAAAATCTTTATGGAACAGTAACTAAATGACAGTTAATATTAAATGTTGTGTCTTACTGCACTTTGGCCACAGTTCTCCTTAAACACACTTGGTGCAAAGTAAATAACTACATGATAGATTGTCATACCTAATGTAAAGTTAGGTGAGTCAAAATGAACACATCTAATGCCATATAAAACTGGGAGATTATTGTTTGCTGGCCTAATGGGGCCTTTGGATGCCAACTCATACATTGTCTGTGAATCCATGTGGAGGCCTGACAATCTGTAAATAAATATTGAAATTTATAACCATAATTGTTCAATTACATGAATTTTACTTGAAAAATGATATGGGTAAGAAAGGAAGAAGCATACATTATTGTGCCAACCCAAATAAACAAGAACAGGGCAGGTAGATGATGGCAAATTTTGAGGAATATATATCCATTTTGTGTATTGTGTGCTCCCATTCCACCATTCCTACATCATAACTTGCCATGGAGAGTATGTTCTTGCACAGGGCCTTCAAATAAAAGTAAATGATTATAAGACTTATTATAACATACTCAAACATAGTTTTCTGATGTGCTGCTTGCATATGAGCTACCACTCTATCTATTCTCTCCCTCGTCACATGATTGAAAGTTGTGCGCTCCACAGTCTTTCCATTCCAGAAGTATGTGTCTGTTGCTTTACCCAGCTGACCATGTATTTTGTATGCACGTGTAGGTCTTGATATGTTTATATGGTAGGTTAGTTTTGTGCCTTCATTGATGCCTAATACTGAAACATTTCCATTAAATGAATCCAGAGTATGAAAATATGCCTTTAAAAATCCTGTATTCAAATTGACCTTCAGAGGCACATGAAAATTGACTCTAATGCTCTAATAATGGTTCGGAAGGTTGCATTTGCTGAGAAGAGCCAGCAAAAAACATAGCAATTACTCATTTCAAAACAAGCTTTGATTTATTACATATCGTATGCATTCTGATCTCACTGGCAATTAAAAAAATTGCCCTTGCACAAACTACAAAGAGAACTTATTTTTCATACATAAAACTCCACTGGTAAATAGTCCTAGATTAGTTGCCCAACTGGTGCGGAAGTCTTCATTCAAGTATCTCGGGCCGCAAGCTAGCGGATGATCAGCTAAGTTTGGAACCACCTTTACTGTCATAGGAGCATTGGTGGCGCCCACTATTTCAACTCTCTGCTCTAGTGGTCGGTCAGGTAAGGCGTTAAGATCTATAAATGTAGTGAAGAGGCTTTAAGTACTTGAGCATGATGCAAGAAAGAAGACAGTAATTATAAAATATCTAACCTCTGCATAGGTTAGTCACAATAGTCTGTTTAACTTGGTTGATAGACACGCTCGGTGGTTTGTATACGCATATGAGCCCATTCAATGTTTTGTAAGCCGTGGCTGCATTATGAAATTTCACCATTCTGTAACTTTTAAATTTATTTTGAAATAGGTAGTTCGTGGGTAGTTCCTTGATAGACTGAAATGAAAGTAGCCAGCCACCCACAAACTACCAAGAGAACTAAAGTTGCAGCCACCTAATTCAATGCCAGTCACTGTAGCCAACTAGCCAATATGCTATTGAACCACAAACTACCAAGAGAACTAAAGTTATTGAACTATTGAAGTCTTTGACCAAAGAGAATATAACGCTATGACTGAATGAAAGAAAAAAAAACAAAACAACTATTCGCTTCGTGATTCGCTTGCATTTATGATGATGAGTACAGACAGATACAGATGAGTGATTTTTACATTCTTTGTTTACGGAGAACGAATATACTTTATTTCGTAAATGCGTATGTTATATAATGTCTAAAACTTAAATAAGATATAAAAAAAAATATTTTAATCATTTTAATATATATTTTTATGAAAAGTAGCAATTTCAACAAATAATAAACTTCACCATAAACATTTCAGTAGTGTCAAAATATGACACCATTATAAAAGTGTTACTATATTAGTTAAAATACTACTATACAGGTCATTAAATAATTTTTATTTACTTTGCTTTCTAATCTTCAATAAAATATACACTAGATTTCGGATCTCGGTAAATGAGAGCTCACTTGCGTCGTAAGCTTTTGTTTTAGTTTGATTTAAACACAGCCAATATCAACACGTTTCACCACACCGCAAAGTGCATTCAAAACATCCAAAAATAATTCCCGAAAAAGCAATATATCGGCTGGAGTGTCTTACTTTCTGTAAGTACGTGTAGAATAAGTTATATTTTAAGCTTAAAACAAACAAATAATATCAAATTTTGATCAAAATTGACGATTTTAAACCACCGCTATGAATGCTTGGCCAAGGTTGGAAGCACAACTTTGGTGTAGGTTGGCCACATGGATATAATAGATTTTTCTGTACATTCATGGTTAGCCAATACTTTGTTATAGAAGCAAATAAATAAACGATGTAGCGTTGTTTCGTTTCTGTCAAGGCAAAGTAAAAAAACACAATAAACTCTAGCTACACTCTAAGGGGTCAAAAACTTTTAACACAACGGAATGTGTGTGACTTGGGTGGGTGATTCATGACACCAAGCTGATATTCGACGATCACATGAGTAGTATTATTGCGAAAGCATCAAAAGCCAGGGGATTGGTAATGCGTAACTCCAAAAACTTTTATCAAGGCTAAAACACTAAAAATAACATATGCACTTATGTCAGGAGTAACCTGGAGTTCGCATCTCTTTGAAACCCTAGGTGTACCTATGTAGATATTGTTATATCTACATATAACGTATCGAGAACATCCAGAAAAAGGTCCTAAAATACTTAAGTTACCGTTTGCGCTCGAATTTAAACTCAATTGATTACCTGGGGTTATGCAAAAAGCTGTTGCTGTTGAAGCGATCGTGGTGTAACATGATAAGCCGTTCTAAATCGATTGGAAAAGTTAAGCTACGACTGTTGTGGCCGGTACCTGGATGGATGACCACCTAAAAGGTATTTCAAATCGAGCGTTTTCTTGCTGCGGAAGGCACGTAAAGCCGTTGATCCCGGCTATCACTTAATGGGCTAGAATCGGGTAGATGAGTAAAAAAACTCTATCTTTTTTCATAATAAAAAATTTTAAAACGTATTTCTTAACAATTAAATACGAAGATATTGTGTGTGGAATTTCGGTTTAACGTCACGTTAGATTACACTTTTTACTCTAAAGTGACGTCACGAGCCCCACTCCCGAACTTTATCTTTTTCGATTTCTAATTTTATTTTATTTTTTTATTCTGACAACATACAGTCATTAAGTAACATTTTTACAAAGTATATAATTTGGTAAAGCAAAAAATTCGTGTCCAATTTTGTTTTTATAGTCTAACGAACGTACGTCTACTAATTAGTTTTTTTTTACCTAGTAATCAGCCCTATTTTGATGAAAACTCCAATAGTTGGTTGACCACTAGCCTACCTCCACCGATCCACAGTGGGCACGCGTGGTGGAGTATCTGCCTATTCCCTTTCACCCTAATTTTTTAAAGGAGTGCTCAGCAGTGGGACAATATAGGTTGATGATGATGATGATTCAAAAAGCATCACCTTTTACTACTGGCAGCAAGTCGGGAAATGCTGATTTTTTACTCCGTTCTAAGTTTGTGAATGGATCTGTAGACTGTCCTGACTTGCTCTCAAAGTTAAGATTTAATGTACCACCCAAACTTCTTCGATACAACCCTCTTTTAATTTTCCCGTCTACTAATTCCCATTTTATTCCATTGTAAAATATTGCCTGTAGAAGAAAAAATAAGCTTTTTACATGCCATAGAAACAATATTATAGTGACAAATTTAAGTGTGTGAGTCACAGTAAATGTAATACCAGAGCTACCACTAAGGGGACATTAGTTGTACCTAAGATTCATAACTATTATGGTAAAAGAACTCGCAAATATGTAATCCCAAAATTATGTTATATGTATCCTAATATGCTACTGAATGAAAATAAAATTAAATGTAAACTAACTTTAAAAAGAAAAATAAAAGAGAATTTATTAGAGAAGCAGGCTAGTTGCTTAAGAAAGAAATGATATACCTATTATGTTTATTTCACGAGTTACTGGACTAGTACCTAGAATATATGTATAGTGCATGTGATTCTTAAGTAATAATGTAAATAATAGTATATGTACGTACAAAACCAACAAAACTGTGAAAGAGAGCACGCCTACAAACTGCAATAGTAGTTTGGCGACTATTAAAATTAAGGAAAAATGTAAAGTTTTTTTTTGGAAATAAAATAATTAAAAAAAATTTATAAAAGATAGAGTACTAGCTGCGTATACAACACGATTTCAAACACCGTGGAAATGTATATATTTAATTTGAGCAACACATCGCTACTTATTAGAGTACAATATCGTAACGATTCTATTTATTGTGTTAAACTTAACTTTCATCCTAACCTTGACTTTACAACATTGTATTTTCTTAGTTTCGTTTTCTATTTCTATTGGTAAAGACCTTTAAATGGCTAAAACATCATGTATACTATTAATAATTTATTGCTGTAAATCATTTTAAACTAAACTAAAACCAAATAAAAATTATAAAGACAATACATACTGAATGTATACCAATGAAATCAGCTGTTGCTTTTCCGAATGTAATAAAATAAAATAACGCAGGAGAGCTTACTTCACGTGCCAGATTTAGTGCCCGACTTAGGCATAAAATTGCACATTGCATCGGCGCACTTGAATTTATTTGGCCAATGTTTAATGTTTATTTCGATATAATAATATATTTCTATGATAGAGCGAGGTTTCATGAAATATTGTGTGTACTATTTCAGAGTTATATTTATGAATATAAATATATAATAATATATCCATAAATATAATTACACAAAATTTGTTGAATGCCTTAAAAATAAAAAATAAAAGGCAGATTGTAAATGCTAAGTTGACAAAAAAAAAAAAAAAAAAAACAGAGTAATCAAATCGAATTTGGACTTTTTGGCGGGAACTTGCAGAGTGACGTAGCATTTTCATTTTTATTTTCATAAATTTGTGTATTTTGAGTTTTATTGTGTATTTTTGGTGGTATTTTACCCAATAAAGATCATCCATGTGCACCAGTGAAGTGAAATGAAATGAATTATGTGTATCGTGACTTTTCAAGTTGTCTCAAAATGTCCGTGTAGAGTTTTAGTACAATGACCACCATTGTAGTAAAATATGACTTTTATGGACGGTGACTGACTGAGGACTATAATGTGAAGTGATTTATTGTGACTGAAAACTATAATATAACTCGACACTGGCAGAAATGAGCCCTAATTTGGGCTTGGTTGCCAAAATAAAAAATAAGAAGAAGAAGAAATCGAATTTCTGTAGATATTGGTAAAAAACTTTGAACTGAACGACTAACCTATGTTAAATACTATAATAGTAGAAATTTTGATATTAGTGAGGCTAACACTGTAAAAACCAGCGACACGACCGACGCGAATAAAATCATCCGTACTCTGTAGTCTGTGGTCGACATCGACGACAGTCGACTTGTCGAGCAAAGTTGTAAACTTGTAAAGCAATGGCCGTTTGATAGACATTTCTTCGGTTCGGTAGCTTGTAACGCGAGAAACTATCATTCGCGTTATATTTAAGTGTTGTTCCTGATGGAATTATACTAACTTTACCCATATCGTATGCGTGACTGTGCAAGTTTATGTGTTACGATTTACGATCATTGTGGATTCCAGACAGACAGTAGTGGGTTAAAATTTTGCGTGTAGGTGTACGGACAGAATTTCATGTGATATCTTGTTATTGGTAAGTATCCTTTAATATCTTTGATTGTCTTACTAACGACGTACAATAGTGTTTAGTGAGGGTTGCATTAGCGTCTTGCTTGTATTTACTATGTCTGGGTGGCAGGCAGGACAACCTGTCGCCTAAGTAGCTGCGCGCTGTAAACGGTGCGTGCCACTCAAACATAGGTAAACTATACTAGCATGGTTTATGAGTATTTACTTCTTGGCTGGAGCTTTTTATATACCTCACTAAAGTAACGGTTGTGTATCTATTTGGTGTAACATACCTATTTGCACAAGATGTTTGAAAACAACTAATTTACTGTCAGTACCTAACCTACCTAGTAGGTAAAACTACCTTTACCTATTGTGTAAAAAGTTTGTTTAAGAATTTTAACTAGCCTAAGGCTACTACTACAATCACTTTTTGTTCAGGCAAAAATCTTGAAAAGCTTATTTTAAAATGAGCAGACAAAGTTTATAAATAAATAAATAAATATCCTGGGACATTCCTCACACTCGGTCATCTGATCCCAAACTAAGCAATGCTTGTACTATGGAAACCAGATAACTGATATAATACATATACTACTTTTTGTTTGTAAATACATACTTAATATACATAATTACACCCAGACTCAGGACATACAGACAAGACATGTTCATGCACACAAATGCATGTCCTGTGTGGGAATCGAACCCACGAACTGTGGTGCTATAGGTTAAGACTCCACTTCTTAACCAACTGCGCCATCTGGCCCGTCAAATATATATAGTTTAATATCAAATGAATAGTAGGCATATTCTTGAATTTTGGTTGGTTTGTGTATGTGGAAAAGTCTTGATAATGTTGGTAATAACAGTTTGCGGTGTTCTCATCTATACTAATATTATAAAGAGGAAAGATTTGATTGTTTGTTTGTTTGTTTGTTTGCATTGAATAGGCTCCGAAAGTACTGAACCGATTTGAAAAATTCTTTCACTGTTGAGAAGCTACACTATCCCCGAGTGACATAGGCTATATTATATTTCCAAAAAAATTAGGGATCCTTACTAAAACACCAATAATGTAACCCAAGGTGTAAAAAAAATACCTAAAATATTCATTACATCGCGTGCGCTGCGAAAACTATTGATGATAGAATAAAATAATGTACTACGACTTTGCAGAACACATTATTATTTACAAAAAGTGTCGCGATACCATATGTCTAACTATTATAGTTATGCCACAATAAGTGTTTTTCTATTTTAAAAAATTAATTGAAATGCCGCCGCTAGAAATGGCTCTCTATTTGTATCTTGGTATTAATCCTTATCAAAATAAATTACTTCATATTCAAGACCGCTTCAATACCTTTATATAACTTTTTGAATTATTCAATTCGGACATTCCATTCAAAAGATATCACGATTTAAAAAATATTAGTATTAGCAGAAAAATCACGTCACTGGGGTACGGCGTACGGGCGTGTCGGGTCGGGCGTCAATCTCTTTGCGTGTGGCTCAGTGTTTGTAAAAAAACGGCTTGACCGATTCTTATGAAATGTTGTGTATATAGGTCTTAGAATAAGACGTAAACTATTTTTCATACCCGTAGGGTAGGGTAGGGTAGGGTAGGTTAGGGTAAGGTAGGGTGGGGTAGAGCAGGGTAGAGTAGGGTAGCACCACAGGGTAGGGTAGCACCACAGGGTAGGGTAATACCACAGGGTAGGGTAGCACCACGCGAACGAAGTCGCGCCGGGCAGCTAGTTTAAAAATAACATAGGAACTGCTTTAACAAAATTCAAAAAGTATTCATGCAAGATTAACAATTAATATTGTTATAAGATGACCTATATAGTGCATATTATTCAGACATGTACACACGGCTACAGATCAAGCTATTCATATCTAGTATAAGCTGACCTCCCATTGTACTGAAATCGTATACAATGCGAGATCAGCTTATACTGGAAATGTATAGCTTGATCGGTAGCCGTGTGTACTATCTGTTAACTAGCTATCCCCCACAGTTTCACCAGCATTCTAGGGATAAAGAGTAGCATACAGTAGTCTCCATACTATAGGCCAGTGATGTCAAAGATACTAAAGCCATCTCAATATGGCCTATGACCAGAATCTATCCATTTTTGTGTGTGAGTATTTTACACGGCATTCAATGCCACTATGTTTTGTTCCAATCTACTCTTAAAACTTGCTCAAATTTGATACCTGTCATTATGAGCTTATCAAAAATAAAATACCTCAGGTATCTGGATCCTAGAGCTCAAGATAACTTCTTTTTACCTTTGTATACAAATTTAATACTAAAGAAATAGATTTTAATTTAGTATGTGTTTGCTTTTTAATTTTGAGTCTGGCCCACTAGCATTTATAAATGGCCCTTTAGAAAAATCAGTTTGACACTGACTGTGTGGGAATCTAACCCATGACCTGCGGCACATTAGGTGGAATCTTAACCAACTGCGCCAACTGGCCCGTCAATTTCAAATGAACATCAAGATAAGGCTTATCTTGCTATTGAAAAATGGGCCCATTGCAAATAATGTGACAGATTCGACTTCAATATGCCTAGGTCTAGTGCGTTTGGGAGATTGATATGCCTCTGAGAGTTTGAATTTCATGAAAGTCATAATGGTCAGTAGACTTGAAATTCTAGTAGTAATTTTGGTTGTAGTAGTGTTTTTTTCAAATATAGGTATTGAAATAAAAATAATCTACACCGATTTGTCATTAAGACTGTGAGATCACTTTTAAATACATTAAGGTATGTTTTTTTTATATTGGTGTCAATTAGGTACTAAATAAATTAATTATATTACCATAATTAAATCAAATACAAATAATTTCAAGAATTAATTTGTAATTGCAACATTTGGACATTCTGAATCTCTGCTTAACTTTTTTGAGTATATAATTGTTCGATAAATGACTAGCTGTCCCGCGTGGTTTCACCCCGAGGGATCGTATGTTTTTCCGGGATAAATTGTATCCTATGTGTTAATCCAGAAAATGTTCTATCTGTGTGACAAATTTCACCCAAATCCGTTCAGTAGTTTTTGCGTGAAAGAGTAACAAACATCCATCCATAATCAAAAACTTACGCATTTATAATATCAGTAGGATTTATGCTATTCTATAATATAGGATATGCACATATTTTGAGTCACATTAAATATGACTTCACCCCACTTCAGCCGATCTAACCTTCAATAACATTTAACTTTTAAACTGTAATTTACAAAAGGCGTTGATTAATGTAAGTCATGCGTAATAATGCTATCAATTGTCAGGTGTACCCACACGTGTACTGTTTGCATGAATTCGTTGTTAACCTTGCTTGCGGAGATGCGCACACGCAGCGCAGCCGCCCTCGCCGCGCCCGCGCCGCGCCGTGAAGCGAGCTGTGACGTCACGAGGCATCCGCCTCTTATCGAACAATCACTCATAATTTATAAATAAATAAATCAAAATCAAATATTTGCATCGAGATAAGTTATAGTTTTAATTGTTTAAAAGCAACGAGCTACAATTGCAAAATAATGACATGATGACGATGAATTTATGTTAAAATTACGCATTCTGTGCAAACAAAATGCAAATATGTGTAGGTATATATTTCTCTTTAAAAAGCTTTGTAGACGCAACAAAGTAAATTGGTCGATTAATGTCTATTCGCTGACAAACAGTAAAAACTCGTACGATTTGCCAGCCCACCGGATCCGAGGGTCCGACATCTAGATCTTATAGGTAAGCTAGATCCTGATTCAAGAACTTATCAGCTGTGGCATGCAGTTAATGTAACCTGTACGTATATTATGCATACTACTCTTAACTAAACTGTTCCATCCTTGTTTAGCTTATTGAATAGCTAGACTTACCTCAATTAATGTTTAATTGAATGTTTCTAGAAATAAAGCTTGGTTTGGCACGCAGTACGTATTTGAGTTTGGTTTGAACCCCATCTCTCATCGAATAACATTCCATAGTATGTTACTATTTTGTAGCTTCCAAATCTAGATATTGTTACTTCATCGTCAAATATAGCAAGGCTTTTGCGAGGCTACCGTGAAGTACCGTGTAAGTTCATTTAGATTGAACTTCATTAACATTTAGACCTCAAGCGAGTCACTGGACGAGTCAATGGAGGACTTTCTTAGCTCGTTTGATATTCACCATTTTAATGAATTACCTACATAAGGTTTATTTACGCGTAAGCCCCGCTGAAGAAGACTTTGGTGCTGATTATATTGTTTACAACTAAACTAATTTAGTCTCATTGGTGCCGATTCTGTTGTGCATCAGACTAAACTAAACTAAATTAAAATTTTACTTATTTTAGTTAAGGATTTTCTAAACGCTATTCTGTTGTCACATCGAACTAAATTTAAATTTAGAAATGACAGGATTAATTTTGATTTTGACAGCTCCTAAATTGAACTGATGGGTGTTACCATCAAATAAAAATAATGAACGAATGATATACATTTTAATGGAAAAATAATTAAAAATAAACATTTAGTTCATAAATATCATTAAAAAATATATAATTATGTCCAGAAATGAGTATATATTTGTGTTATTTTCCAATAACGCGTAATAAAGTCAGTTGAATATCTTGATTACCTGTGGTATACAGGCATAATAAATATATTTTTAACCTGGCGAGTTTAGTACCTAGTATGTAGTTTTATAATCCTTAAAATGATAGGCAAGGGTTATTAAACCATACAGCCTTTTCATATGATGTTATATCTTTGAATATTCGGTCTTGTCGATTTCGACTGTATGGTGGTCGAGTTTTCGTTGTTTCTTATTCTTAGTTTTAAGTTTGGCAATCAAATCCAAATTAAGACTTATTTCTGCCAGTGTCGAGTTATATTATAAAGTGAGTTTTAAGTCCATTTTTTTTGTCCATTCTTTGTGAATTTGTGATTTCATTGAAACCCATTTTACAATCTACTTATAGTCCAACAAACTTATCTGACCCGGTGGTCAAAAGAGGAATTCATCAGTCATTTCGAAATGTCAATCGCCATTGATCAAAGAGAATATGAACTCTACGTTCATTGGTTGTTTGCTCCACCAAATTTGATAACAGCGACTCTCTCACCGGGTCAAATAAGCTTGTGGCACTATATTGGTATATCATTGGAAGTGAAAACAATTAAAATAAAACTACGATTTTCACATAATTTTGTAGTCCAGTGTACGTATGTAACATATCCCTATCTTGCTTTGTCCTTATTCTATGCAAATATTTAGAATTATGAATAATCCAGATCAAAATATCCACTTTCCAACACTATTTCTCTAAGACTAAATTTAATCCACATCTAATTAGGTGACGACTAATTTTAGTTTGACATTTCTAATTTTAGACATAATTTGACGTAAAACGTGACCAACAGAATAGAAAAATTGCACACTTAACTAAATTGAGTAACTAAAACGATATAAGTGCTGTCAAACTAAAATTTAGTTTAATCGTACGCCAACTGAATAGGAAACGTCGATTTGACAGGACTTAACTAAATTTTAGTTAAGAATAGTTTAGTTTGTGCCAACAGAATCGGCACCACTATGTCTCTTTCTAACCAAGAACATAAGATCAGGATGTAAGAAATTTTGTCCTGTCAAATGATTCCAATGCTTGTTTTTAATATAAATTTAGTCGCCATCAATCGCGGTTACGTCTAAATACCAACAAATGAAGACGGCAAAGACTAATATGTTTGTAAGAAAGAGATGTGATGTGACTAAAATTAGTTTAGGGCGATTTATAACAGAATTGGCATTATTACCTGCTATCCGCGCGCGGTCCAATTTTGTTATTGTTGATCGAGAAAACTTTCTTCCTTTACCGCTGGTAAGTAAAAATCCGTAAAAAGGTCTTGATGTGGTTTCATGAAGACCTTTTAGAACAAAAAGTTCATGTAATATGTATTTTCGAAACTTTATAGCTTTATTAACAACCTGTTTCGAAATTCTGAGTTTCCACAAGTCTACATAATTATGTACTCGACGATGTTTCCAAAACATTGAGTTTTATTCGTTGATATACAAAATACGAACATACTTCGTCCTGTATGTAGCCAGCTCGCAGTAATGTCCTCATAAGGAACCATTGTTTACACGCAAGCATATAAATGTGTTATAAGTCGTAGAAGGTATTTAACCCAGACCTAGTGGCTGCCGCAGTCGTTCGAAGTATCTAAGGTCAATGGGCCTGTCTGGCACAGTCTTGATTATAGTTTATATTATCGCAAATGCCGGACATAAAGCCACATTATAATCTTATCTTGTTTACCAAGACATTATGTTTTCAACTTTACATCTCGTGATCCCTTGAATGTTATTGCTTCACATTGTCCAATATGTGAAGTGCTAAAATGTTGGAGCAATACAACAGCATCTTGTAATGAAATGTTCCACATGCTGCGTATACATGAATGGTCCGTCCATCCAACTACAGTCTCAGAATATTAAATAGTAATACCGTACTAAAGCGTATATTTAAAAAAATACTGCTTTTAATAGTACAATTTCACCACATTTGCAGCTTCATTTATATATGTTTCAGGTCTGTATTGAATTGGTATTTTTTTGCGATGAATGGACCAGTTATTTTTAATACTACCGTTTAGTCCGGTTTAGTAGCAGCTTTAGCATCTGTATATGTTTAGCATTTTTTAATTCACTTCAGATCTGAAACACTGAATATACGAGTAATATGAAGCTGCAACAGTGGCGAAATTAAACCTCCAGGTGAATATATGCAGAATAAAAAAATACCGTTCAATTACTTGAGTCTCGAGTCAGAATTCCTTTAGATGTAGTTTCAAATTTCTAACAAACAGGCCAAAATTATTCGTTTTAGTCGAGTTTCCTTTGAAGACCACTTTATTTTAAGAAAATATTTTAGATCTTTGGTGTTTCTGTTTTCTGCGATCGATGTAGGTAGTTTTCCGCCATTAAAAATCATTTGTCAAGTCCACGGGAAAAAACCATGGCACGTTCAACTCAACTACCTAATTGACCTCAAATATAACGCTACCGTGTTCAAAGGTTCAATAAATCTAAGACTGGTTCTGTCGCGTGATGGTGTTATCAACGTAATATTGCTTCATGTAAATTATTGACGCTTTTATAATATTAAAAGGAATGACCATAATAGTAGTGGTGATATTATCTACTCTTATATTTTTAGCCTGTTGATAAATAAAGGTATTATGTCTATAAGTCCTTTTTTCTGATTCTGTACAATCCCTTACATTGCTTTAAAATACCAATTACGTTGCTCTTTTTCACCTTTGCCACTCGTGAGCGACCTACGTGTTTGACCCTTTCCGGCTGTTAGCAACACCAATAATAATATCGACATATAATATATATAGACATTTCTTCCTTTCGTTCGGTCAGCTGGTTGTCCCAGTCCACATTATCCATTCCATTATTCATTGGTAATGAGAGAAAGAATAAAGTTTTATTCTCTGGTTTCTCTTTCTTTATTCGAAGTGTTCACGTTGTAGTTTGCCTTTATAATCGTCTAGCTATGACATTGATTAATCACTCGAGTTCCTGGCGTCTAGTTCCGCTTCGTAAAGCGCTGCTTAGCTGCGTAGTCTTCAATAGGGCCATTAAATCAACGATCATCTCCGAGCAAATGACACTATCGTTTGGGGAAAACGCGTCAAGGCCACGGCACGTTTCATCACCGAAGGTCGCGTCGTGACGTGACCGTGCTCAATAGACCCTACGTCTGTCATATTGATCAATCCATCGTCTGTGATTGGCTTTTGTATCGCCTTATTTTCGTTTTGCTCTGCAACCTTGCCTTCGTTTCCTTGTGTAGGTATTATGAGAAATTACGGTATTCGTAATTACTCGTTTTGGTATTTTACAAGAGTTCTTGGACTATACTGTTATTTTTACGATGGTTTGTTGGTGAAACAATGTCGAGACATTTATGAAAGACCTCACATGTTGCCTTCTTGGTGTCATTGAGACTTCCTCGTAATTTGAGTGGAGGTCGCGCGCGTCGCACCGAATATTCAGAATCGCATACCTATGAGCGAGTGAACGGAGCCGGAGCACAATTACCTACATTGATGATGCGGTTCAGGCCACGCCACACCGTTATATAACTAACTCGTTCGAATTGTGCGAATATTTTATTTGATTGTGATACCTACTAGGTATCCCAATTTATTATTATTATTATATTATTATTATTTGCTTGTTATAAAAGTATGTTTCTAAGTATTTTATTCGCAACCGGTTGATTCTCTTCATTTTCCGCTCCCCACATTTTTTTGCTTCTTGACTTTGCAATTATTGTTATTTATTGTTCATTAAATAAATGGAATTCGTGACAGCGCACCGTGAAGTATAAAAAACATTATATGAAATAAATGACACGATTTGATGATTTAATTGTTAGGTAGTCGTGCCTTTAATCTCCACGTTTTCAGGTTAGTACTGTGGTTGGTACCTTGAAATGGTAGTAGAAAGCGAGGTAGTGATCATCAACAAATAGTCTTAGCAAACAGCGAAGTATATTCTTATTATTCTTGACGGGCCAGTTGGCGCAGTTGGTTAAGACGTTGAGTCTTAACCTATAGCGCGCAGGTCGTGGGTTCGATTCCCACACAGGACATGCATTTGTGTGCATGAACATGTCTGTATGTCCTGAGTCTGGGTGTAATTATGTATATTAAGTATGTATTTACAAACAAAAAGTAGTGTATGTATTATATCAGTTATCTGGTTTCCATAGTACAAGCTCTGCTTAGTTTGAGTTTGAGGAATGTCCCAGGATATTTATTTATTTATTTCTATTTACAAATAAGCAATTTGCACGGTGGTATGTAGGGTACATTGTAGTCTTTTTATCCGCCTGGTTGACTTCATCCCTTATGTTGCATTTCGGTCGCCAAGTAACTACGACTGTCAGCACATTGGCTATGCTATGCTCCTGGTATTCTGGGTACTTCTCATTAGCATACACATAGTTATTCGTAAAAATATACGGTGGAAACGATAGCAATATTTTGTTTATTAAAATACAGCTATTGTTATGTATTTGACAATACCCAACCTCAATACTTCCTGTGCCAATTTCAATGCCTATGACACGGTTGGAATTCCCATACGTGATACGTATGCATCTGTAAACTGTACGGTTACAGATGCCTACGTATTTATTGATGTATTGCAAAGTTTTCTTTTTTACCTTGATTGCGAGGACCGCGTCGGAATACGACACGACGCGGAGGCCTACGCATCTTGTGAGGTCACTGTGGTCCTCCCAAGTGCGCAAGCGCATACATCACAAGGCATGCAAAAATCCAAGCTCGCTCGTGACTTGCACGGTGACCTCATACTTTATAGCGAACATGTAGGTATGATTTCCTCAAACTGAAAAAAACTTTTATTTATTTCCGAGTGTAGCTACCTAACGTTAAATAAAACCAGCAATTTTAATTGGCAATTCTTGTATTTGCGATCGACAACACCACAATTAGGTACAGGAAGTCAATTGTTCGGCTTATCAGAAGTTGGTCCCACTGTGCTTAATTTATTTTTGACTGCCCTGAAAATTACTCACTGAACACAACATTAGTTTAATCACACTGTTATCATTTATACCTAAATTGAAAATCTAAATTAGCATGTGTCGAGTGCAAGTATTCCAGTAATTAAGGCCAAGAACCTCTCCTTATCTATGAAAGGAGCCAAAAGACATGTCCTTCTCTTTTATTCTTGTGCCAGACTAAAAACTAGTCGAGAAAGGCTTTCAGTTGACACCTAAAATGTTTAAGCTTTTATTAAGCGATGATTAGCTGAGGCTCAGAAAAATGCTGGTATTTAGTTTTGAAAAGTAAATTGAAGACAGCAGACTGCAGACTAGCAGAGTAGCTACATAACTACGGGCCAGTTGGCGCAGTTGGTTAAGAGTCTGGTAAAGATTCCACCTATTGCGCCACAGGTCGTGGGTTCGATTCCCGCACAGGACATGCATTTGTGTGCATGAACATGTCTGTATGTCCTGAGTCTGGGTGTAATTATGTATATTAAGTATGTATTTACAAACAAAAAGTAGTATATGTATTATATCAGTTATCTGGTTTCCATAGTACAAGCTCTGCTTAGTTTGGGATCAGATGACCGTGTGTGAGGAATGTCCCAGGATATTTATTTATTATTTATAACATAGGCCCCTGGTTCTCAAATGCAGCTGCCAGAACAATAGGTGCTTGGTGACATATTTACAACATGAGGGCGGTAGCCATTCATATGGGCACTACAGCACCCTCCACCACTCACCTAGATGTTTCTTTCAGTTTTAGATAATACACATGATGGAATATACTGCAATTAATCAGTAGGATACATTGGGTTGCGTAAAGTTACAGATAAAAAAATAAAAGTGGGTCTCGTTATTGTTCTATATTTTTTCTGGTCCAAGTTGCATCAAACAGGACAGGGTCGGACAGCCTTGACGTTTATCAGTCGAGAGCAGAAACAATAATTCCATTCGAGAATATACTCCGTCACTAACACACATGGGCCTTGAATTGGTCTAGAAACTCTCGGAACTTTGTCCTGTATTTTGATTAATGTAGGTACTATATTAAGATTTCAAGATTCAGTTGGTGACTTGATTTAAAGGGAATTTAATGGACAACCAACCAAAGACTTGTTTATTAATTCTGATTCGCGAACCTACTTGATAATGTTAAAAGTGATAAATGATCAGCTTGTCCTTAGCCTTTTGATCCTTGATATGTCTGTATGTCTTGTTCAAGAGAGAGCTACATTCAAATACAAAAAGCTAACTAGCTGATACGTTCACAGATCTTGAAGTACGTTGTCTATTGAATGACGTCACTAGAGACTTAACGACGCATTCGAATGAATTTTATTCTTCCAGTGACATACATTGAATGCAGTTCTGTTGTTCAGCTCGGTCAAGCGTGAATGGAGTCTCATTGTGCTCTCCTATCTACAGCTCTTTGTATCTCAATGGTATTTCAGACAGTAAAGTCCTTTATTTATAGGAAGGCATTTCTTGGCTAGGCTTTTTCTATTTGATTACAATCTTACCTTGGTGAGTGATGAAGTTGGCAAACACATTAAAATCTAGATGGGAACATAGGTCCGAGCAAAAGATTTTCAACTTGAAAGGTCTACCATTGTGCTTTAGTTTCCGCTCAATATTTTCGTTCACCGAAAACCGAAAACTGTCATCGCCTTAATATATAAATGACTAGCCCGGCATGCATTGAAATGTCAATTAAAAGATTTTTGTGATGTCAGAATTTTTCAACCCAAGTGCCAAAAACATCTTTCAACTCAATCGGATGAATTATGCCGAACGCATAGAAGACGAACCCACGAATTATTTACATTTAATATGTAGATTAAAGATATGTGTGCAACGTGTTGATGTTGGTTATCAAAAACGCCTACGATAATAATATCAAAATAAACTGTTTATCGAGTGCCACGTGACACTATCATTGTCATGCTCATACCGCTGCCGCTACGTACTTTTGATTGACACGTGTCAGGCAGTCGCGCTATCTAAAGTAGCTAAGTAGACTTTATTGCTGACGTGTATGTATCACACACACTAAACAGCTATGCTATTCTGTAAAAGGTAAATCATCTCGAAAGTCATCTCGCAACTCACCTCGCTACTGAATTGGCGGGTGAATTACGTTTCAGAATACCAAATCCTATTGAAAAACGTCAAAATACTCACCTGTGGCGCTAGTGTCGAACTGACTCAGTTTAAGAATATGAAATTCTAATCTCATCGCGGATTCAGAAGTGATTTTGCAAATGAACGTTACAGAATAGCACTGCACGTAGAAAAATATAAACTCCCAACATATTAGAGCTCAGACTCCGCTCAAGTATTTGGACGGAATATTGGAGATATAATTCGTAAAAACAAATTATTTGAGTAAAACATTGGCGTCAGTTCCATTTGCTGTATTGCCGTCGTCTGTTGCCGGGCAGACAATCGGATTGTTCACCGGACACTTGGGCAAACTGTGTGCAAAACAGTCCATTGTGGGGTGCAGAGTAACAAGAGGCGATTAAATACGTTCAATGACTAGTTGTTGACTCGCTATTGCGACCCGACTCGAGCAAAGGTTTCAGACAACAATTGTTCCATTGCGATGCGATCATAGAGGTCGTGTACAACTTTGCTGACGTTACAGACGATTAATATGAACACTAGATTACTTGCTTTAAATTACGTCTGCCGGGCGTCCTAACGTCCTATCCAAGCATCCGAAAGAATAAATAGGTGCTCAGAAGAAGTATCAATGATCCCTAGTCGTTCTTGGCTAATAGGACGAGGGAAAAAAACGCGGATGTCGTAATACAAAATTGCACGGGAAACGTATAAAATGTATAAAGTAATTTAACATGGCCTTGCCATTGTGTGGCAGACAGCGTCGCGCGTCGCCCGGTCAAAGTCACTGCCAATCCTATGCTTGGAAAATGTAAATATAATACCGTGACAATATAAACACTCGGTAAAATTACAAATATCGCCTATAATTACTGTAATTTGGTAGTGTGACTATAATATATTGATAGAATCTAGTATATGGCAACAAATGAGTTGGTTTCCAGTTAAAGAAATGCTGGAAAGTTCATTCATTTACCTCACTTGTGAGGATCAACTTATTAGATAACATAGTGCCCTCCCCTTATATGGAAGCGGCTTTTCTATATTCGTATATCGTCACTGTTTGCGTAAGCAAAATTGCCGCGGTGACATATTGCGTCAATTTTAGTACAGAATATTTCTCGGACTGTTTCTAGTCTTTGAAATAAATGTCTAGCCTAGCAGTCTGAAGTCTGAAACAATGAGAATAAAATTGCATGTATTATAATGCAAAGAATGACTATTGTAGGTATTAGCGCATATGTATCAGTCGACACGCTCATCCATTGGAACGAATTTATATCCATTCGTTCTTAATTTGGTGATTGCTTGAATTCTTTTGGAAATATACAGATGTGATGACCTCATGTAATTACGTGTCTGAAACAACTGTTTAACAGCTTGCAAGTTTGCATTGACGCAATCTATCTACACTAATATTATAAAGCTGAAGAGTATAAGCTACCAGTCCGAATTGAAAAAAGTCTTTTTGCGTTCGATAACCTGTTTATTTAGGAAGGTTATATAGGTGATATATATATCGGCGGGGCACAACTTGTCGTAGATATTTCCTCACAATTAATTTCATGTCGAATGGTACGTCACACACAGCACAGTGACGTTAACCGTTTGGAGTAGAACTGGTTAGATTCAAGTGGAGAGCGGTTACAGGGGGCCAGTAGCCGGTTGTCCTATTTATTGCTCTTGACACGGCTTCAGGCCAATCCACGTCTTTAGCGAACGCCCTTGAGCCGAATGCGTCTTGACATGAATTCCTCGACCATCGTCTGTAATCCGACTCGCTTTCCATTTGCAGCATCTTTCCTTTCGATATTTACTTGCTCTTGCCTCAATTTCTTTAACAACATTCATAAAAAGCACCTGACATCATTCGATGACGTTATGAGGACGAACAATTATAAATCACCAGTTCGCTCCGCGTGACCAGAGGCTAATATGTTAACCTCATTTTTGGGCAAATGTCAACTCTTATAAAATTTGCATCAACAGCGATAGAAATGCCTATTGCAACAATTTCTTTGGAATAGACCGTGTGTGCTATTTGTTCAATATGATTAATTCATAGCCACTAGCTAGACAAATGTATCTTAGATACTGGAGTCGCTGAATTGTCAAGAACATGTTTGAACTGCCAACACGATGTATCTTATACAATTTGGTGAACGGTTGCAAACCTAGAGACACTTAGAGATAACATACATGCATCGACCGTTACCCAGCGTCGGACAGGCGGTTGGACTAGTTCGGACGCGGTTTCGGCTGACCCTGAGTTGTTGACCTCAATCGGGACAAATTGCGAGATGATATCACTTGTTACGCTTGATTTATTCTAGAATACCGTAGAATATGTAACATTATCTGATTTGTATCGTTGTTGTGACTACGTGCGATTGACCTTCAGCAATAACATTTTTAATAACTGCAAACGGAAATGCATAAAACGTACTAGCTCCGGTCACGCTACTCTTTTGAGAAGGCATAATTTTAGCCCAACTTACAGGCCAAAATCTTATACAGGAAATCATCCATTTTATTACAGACTAGCTGCCCGGCGCGACTTCGTTCGCGTAATACCCTACCCTACCCTTCATTTAAACCTTCCCCGGACTTCCACGAATAGTTCAAACCCAAAATTAGCCAAATCGGTCCAGCCATTCTCGAGTTTTAGCGAGACGAACAGCAATTCATTTATATATATATATATAGATAACTGTACCAGTTTGGAGATAGGTGTATAGTGCCTGTTTTATTTCCTTATTGCTTCGTTTTATTGAACACTTTACGTAGATGATGTCACCACTTAGCTACGCGTCGAAAAATCTTTAAGAGTTGTATAGGCGATAGATACTGCTAGTTTTGTATCTTGTATCAAGTATGGCTAGACTGTCGTCCTTGTTTGCAATCAAATCGCGAGTAAAATGTCAATGAACTCGCCTCTCCGGCTGCCGAGCTCGTTCGCACGGGTAGTCGAGGTGCCCGCCGTCTGCGTTGGTGCTTCTTTACTTTTTTCTCTCAAACCATTTCGGATGTTATTACAAGAATTTTAAATACACAGATTTTATCACGAAGGAATAGTGTTCTGGCGAAATTTTTCACAGCGACTTACTTTTGCTAGTCTTATTTGGTAGAACAGATCTGAACTACTTACTGGATTTTTTTGTTCAGCGATTTTTATCTCTACTTCGAGCGATACTTTTATTTCTTTTGGGTTGAACTTCCAATGAATTTATATCCTTGTTGCATTTATCAAAGCTATATGAAGGATATAAATTAAAGCTACAATCAGTCATTATTATCATTGCTTTTTATCCCTGTATCATCTCCGGTGCGGTGCTGTAATATATCGTCTTAACCTGCATTAGTATATTTCTTGTCTATTCGCGACCCGTAAAACAAATAATTAAGTCTACACAGATCGGATGAAATGTTCCCCCGCCGCGTCGTCAAATCTGTTCCCTGATGAACTGAACAGTACATCAAAGAGCTGCTGGAACCAAAGAATTCAAGCGCAAAGATTAAACCTACACTTGAACCAATTGATTTCTTCAGGTATTCTCAGATTAGCCATAGTTGGTTATGCAACTGCTACATAATCGTGTAAACCTTTGATAACAGTTTCCGTGGAACTTTGAACATTGTAAACAAATAAAAAACCTGTTTGTTTTTTCCCCGTAAGTTATTTTCTCTTCGCTCTTCTCGTCAAAATGCAACCTTCCGAACCGGTATTCAAAGTCACAAGTGGTTGACTTTGTGTATTTTGGATACTAAGCTAAAATACAAACTCCAGAAGGCTGTTACTTGTATTTTACAATTATCATCTCTCCAATCCGTAGAACATGTGTCCTATCTATGTAATACTACATTCCCATTTCGAGATCTTGTATCTTAATTGGAGATATCATCTACTATTTTCTTTCAATTATCAATTTATTGGTTTATTTTTAGTACTTTAAATCGGGTAATTGTATTAAAATCAGTTATTATAGCGGTAAAAGTAGAGGAAAATTTAACTGGAACGCTTTAATGAAATTCAGGCATATTCAATTACAAGACAATAGAGTTCAGCTATAAAATAGCGCAGCTGTCTAAGTTAGTCAATTGATATAAAACGGTTCATAATTTCTTTTTGCGTGTTTTATTTTCATTTACATTACGAATTTTATCTCTATTTATTAGTTCATTTGTACATCATTAAATAATTGTATCTATTATTTGCGTACTTCCAAATAGTCTTATTTCTATTCTTCAATAAATAATTAACTGTGTAGTATACTTACCTACTTACACACTACTGGTTTTAATATGCCACGTGTTTTGTCATCCGTTCCTCAACATTCCACGTTCTGTGCTCTATTCTCATCGATATTAATAACTATGTTTTCGGCACTCATTTCATGTATGATTTAATCGTTTACAGATTGCGTTCTATTTTTAGTTTTGCTAGATTGCGCTCTATTTATAGTTTTGCTATTTAATTCAGTTACACAGTGTTTATTTAAAAGGAACAAATTAGTAGTTTACACATGACTGTTATCTCCGGGCTTTGTTAGAGACATAAGAAAGCATTTCTGATCGATAACCAATATTGGAAGTGTTATTGATAACTGTCAAGTGTTTGTTGGCGTCAAATGCTATCTATCATATTAACAGCTGTGTACTGATTAAATTAAATTGATTCATTTAATAGAGTCCGGTGGATGGTTCTACTGATTAAAGCTTTCTTCAAAACTAATGTTTCTTGGCGGTGTTCTTAGCTAATTAAAAGTATAGTATATGCAAATTTTAAGTATCGCATTTAGCACGAAGGAAACGCGTGTTGTTTTTAATTCGCCTGAGGATGTAAATAGATTTTTTTTCGTTATATATGCGTGATATCCGTTTGTGTTGCTAATATATTTCTGCTGATGGATGTTTATTATCTGTTTACTAACTACTGCAATGCAATGCCAACATTATAGTAGTGGGGTTATCGCAATATTTATAGTTTTCACGGCGGCATGTGCTCGAGCATGTCATTGACATTCAAAAAGAGTTGGTAACCATGAAATAACTTACGTGTTTATGCAAGAATGCCTTGTTGAAGGCAATTTCAAAGCTTTCTGTACTTATTTTATTCCGCGCCATTACTCATAGGTGTTCCATCATTTATATTATCGGTATTTTTTACCCACGCTATTGTTTTCTGATAACAGCTGCCCAGAACATTATAATAAATTATACCTAACCAATACGCGGTTACCTTGACGTTTCCAATATGAAAGCTCGATGGATGCTCGTCTAGCTGACCGCAGTGCGCCCGCGCAGCGCCGGTCACAGATCATTTCCTCGACACTTTCCCCGGCTAGTCACCGCGATCGCTTGCCAATTTCCGCAAATGAGAAAAATGTTGGATGACCGACGGCAATATTTTGCTTATTCAATACATGAGTTTCATTCTTTATACACTTTCACCGCTAACGCCTAATATCTAATCTATATATAATATCCCATGAGATCAGAAAAGGAATAATAGTAGTTATAGCAATAAAATTGTAACCCACAGTCGAACTGGCTGCGTTTCCACAATCGATCAAAACAAACGGATAATTTTGATTTGGAAACCACACATACCCCTTATATTACAGCTACTACAATCATCAGAGAACAATAAAAAATTGTAGGTGGTCGCTACACAAACCACAACATCAATGCAAAAATATTTTGTGGACGGCTTATCGTCTCGCATTGTGTACATTGCCATTTCTTTACCTCATGCATTCTAAGTGTTTGTGAGTTACAAGCAATGGTAGCTAAATATTTTGGAATGACTTCGCATTGTTTTAGGCACAAGCTATTGTCTCGGTGAGTTTAAATTAAACTTCAACAGTCGTGCTAGTATCGTGGTTTTTTACTTTGAGCAATTCTTATTTTATTCTACTGATTTTGGAATCTTAAAGTAATCACGATTCTTATTTAAAACTAAATTAGAATTTCATATGGTTAGATTCTTATGTAAATTCTCGAACTCGATCCGATGTTTTCATTTCATTAGCCTTCTGTGTGATGCTGTTGAAATTTCAAGAATTTCATCCATACGTTTCTTTTATATTGAGATCTGCCAGTAAAAAATGTCGCGAACGCCCGTTATTAGGCACATTTGCTTTTACGAGTTTGTCATTGAGAAAAAGCCTATGGCTCAAGTGATTACTCGGGGCTACAACATAAAAGTTCGTTCCTTTTGTTTATTTAAGATTTGCCTACTTCATTTGGATTCGGGATTTCGTTCGGTCACGTTCGCTTCAAATCATTTCAATTCTTGATGTTTTTTCGTCGGTCGCTCGACTGGCAAGAATCGCACAATTTTTTGTCCAGCTAATTTCAGTCATCTCCTTGCCGTGACTATAATTTGATACTTGGTCACGGCGTCGTTTTAGTTTTTCATGTTTCCGTAATACACAGGCACTAATTATACTGGAAATGATTCGACGTTTTTTTAAATCGTTCCGTTTGGTCTCTGTTAAAAACATGACGTAAAGTACTCACTATTGTTTACATAATACGTTTTATGCGTGAGTTATTATGTTTTTGTTCAATATGTTATTTGTAAATATTATTTCATGTTTTTCTGTGCCTATATTTCTAAACTCTGCTGTAAAGTAATCATCCTTTAAAATAACATAGTCTACGCCAGAGTAGGTAATTATCTTAATTCTGAAGCGTTTATTTGGGCTCTAAAAGATTTATAAATGGATTGTTTGTTCGTTTAACATGTAATTACTCTGCTGAAATTATCCCTTGTTATACTCACTTTGTTTTTAAACAAAAAAACATTAAAAAACGTCGTAGTAGTAGTTTCTATGGGAGCCAATCTGTGCCAGGTACACAAACACATGTTTCTCATAAACAATCTGATCAATATATACCCCTGCCTGCATTAATAGGGCGTGCAACTACCCTTTAATCCAAGCTGTCCCCCTTACGCACACTCATCACCGGGTTTTGTACACTTTTAATGCAATCGATTATAATACAGATACAAAACTAGATAGACCGGTTATTACAAAACACAATGTTTGCACCTGGAAATGCCTTATAAATATTCTGTTATATCGTTGATTACTACGAGAATTTTTATCGAATGTGTGTCGAATTCTTCATTAAAACAAGCGGCTTAACGCTAACCTCTTTGAAGAGGCTCATCCATCAAGAGCTAAAGCAATCCCTGGTCGTCTTTTTGCCACATCTCGGTACAGCACCGGCGTAAAGATCGATTGGCCTCGGCTCTGCACGCTCCGCTTGCGATTACGTCATGCCGTGATGCTGTCAGGTGGATCAGCATCGGACCATGATAATGAGCACGTTGCCCGTGTTTATTACTCTGTGCTTGGAATTTTGGAGCATTTTGCAGATAGATTTGCCCTTGAGCGAAGTTTGCAGCGTTTTAGTTGGAATCAGAAGTTTTAGGAATAGTTTTGTTGAAAGATACTACGCACCTGGCGTGCGTGAGTATAGACATGTATGAAAATACACTATGATCAGAATATATCGTAAAAATATTGTGGTAGAGACGTCGAATGCTGTAGCGAAAGTGGTGAGTCCGAAATTCCGAATCCTACATTGAGTTTAAGCTTTCGGTGAACGAAAACTATATTATTTCTATACTCAAGGTTTCGCTGAGCACGTATCTGTGGGTTCTGTCAGCTGCACTTGAGAGTCAGTGTCCTTCTAAGCATTGTGTGCTTACCACCTTTGGCCACTCATTACTTATCATGTTGAGATTGTGGTCAAACACAGGGCTATAGATATATGTCGATACGGGTCGCTCACTTCCCTCCAATATGGCGAGGAGGGCGATGGCTGCCACACGCGTCATACTTGTGAACAGGTGCTGCTTGTGGGGGCTGGTCTGCTTAAGTTTGCTATTTATTTACTTATTAAATATTTTTTCAGTCTACTTTGTAATTTTGCCGCCGCGCCGGGGCACGCAATTGTTTTCAGTGCGATTAGAATGTAAATATTATGTAATTAATCTAAGCCTGTTTTGAAAAGAGTAATTGCTGAGTTTATTGCCGGCTCTTCTCAGCAAATGCAACCTTCCGAACCGGTATTAGAGTCAGACTTTTCATAAGTGCCTGCGAAGGTCTATTTGAATAAATGATTTTGAATTTTTTATGTAATAGAAAATAAAAAAGGCGGCAATTAATTCCGTATAAATCGATGGTCATTGGTGAAACCAGTAACCGTGTCTTACAGATTGATCGTTCACCCCAAACTGGCTAAGCCGAGCGTGAACGATCGAATGGAACGGAATGGAACAGTTACATGAACGTACGTGTGTCGTCCACCGCCCGCGCCCCGCACCCGGTGAAATGTTGTTGGGGTGTATAAGAGACGCAAGCCTACAGGCTCGATAAAAAAAATCAAATTTATATCGCGGTAAAAAATCATGTAACGGAAACTTATTTGGAACATTGATAAACGTTGTTTCATCCCTCATTAGATTTCACATATCGCAAAGTACGTAAATATTATCATTGTAAGGTATTGTTTATTCATATATTCCATTTTAATAATGGGAAGTCCGTGTATTATGGGAAAACGCTGCGGGTAAAATCGCATAATTAGCATGTAACCGCATCTATTTCCGTGAGATTAGTCTCGCGTATAACCTTGTGCATTACGCGTAATCCTTTTAAGGCTTCGGCTAAGCCTGGTATAAGTTAACAGCAGGTCGTTCTCATTAGTCGGTGACTCGGTAATTTGGCTTGTGTCGCGCGACATTTGCATTTTATCTGTACCGTCTGCGTGGCGCCGCCCGCGCCGCCCGTTGCCGCCCGATAACGCCACTTGACTCACCATCAACATACATAATGTGCAAATTACCTTATTTTAAAAGGTGCTTTGAATTTTACGATCTTTCCACTTCTAAACGCCTACGGTTGTTTGGAGAAGTTTTCAGTTGCCAAACCTGAAGAATCTATATTCGACTAACTAGTGGATGCCTGTGTAAGAATTCCAGATGATTTTACGAGTAGTCAATAGTCATTGTATGGTCCACGTCATAAAACGTATTTTAAACTGAATCCTCGCCATGTATAGAAGTTATTTGTGTGAGTGGCGTTGAGGCACTGAGGCCCTACCGGCGCTCCCTAAACAATTTCCGTATAAAGTTTCAAGGTGATACTGAATCAGCCTCACATTTGGCATCCGGCCAGCATTCCCATCGTGAAGTACATGACTGAAACGGATACCTACTTGCTGTTTTATATCAGACATTGTTAGTATATCGAGAGTTCTATCATATACCTCCCGTACGGTATGTGTAAACAGAATCGTTGGATCTGGGCCTTTTATCCCACTTATCTACAAACTTTTTATTACTGAACTCAACATTTAATGCTTCATCTCTGAAGTCAATTGAAGCAAGTTTAGTGTTGCGTGTGGCTCATTTAAAGTGCATAAAGTAATTAAGAGCTGTGTTAAAAATAACTTCGGTGTCACAGCGGATTGTATCCTTTAATTGGCTGGCACTGCGGGTGCAAACCTGACCGCAACCTGAGATCAATTGAGCAGGTCAATTCTTACGCGAGCCAATTGAGGGCACGCGAAGGTTTGCACTTCTAATTTTAACCTTACCTACACGTTGCCTTCAATAATATTAAGACTCAATTATAGAAAGTGTCAGAAAGACAATCACTTCGAATAATCCGTACATTGATAGGTTCACAATAGTATCTGGCAGCGCAGAACAATCAGTACTGGTAATGGTACTTGTTGTAAATAAATGTATTAATTACTAAATTACATGGCTAATATTAACATGGTCATATCTGCACATTTTCCTCACGACCACATAAACTATAAAAAGCCAGAGGACAAATGCATATACCTATGACTTCACCAACTGAGGGATTTATGTATTTATTTCTAAATTCAGACTTAGAAGTGTCGCAGATATAATTATGTCTAGAAAGATAATGGGGTGCTTCTTACTTTCTAAAAAGTTGTAGGCATCCATCCTTATTTGCTTATTCGCCTCATTTCAGCACTTGTTGTATTTTATTATACTGAAGATATTTTTGTGTAATATTTTATTTTTGCCATTATCATCTAGCAGTTATAGAGATTGAAAGCCTGACTGGCTTTTCGATATTGGCTAGTTAGTGTCTTGTCTCTAGTCACTTACATGAATTTAAAGCACAGCACAACATAGTGATATCCTGTATTGTTCGTTGCTGGAAATGTAATAGTTTGTCTCTATGCGGTGAGGTTGGTCAATTTGGCAATGTTCCACGTCGTGATCCTCCAATCCTTTTACAATCTATCTATCTAATGAGTTACTTCTACGTTCATTATTGACGATTTCATGGCAGTTTAAAAGGCTCTACTTCGGCTTTGCGCCTTATGCTTACGGGGTGTCTTCTCTCATTTTGCCACTATTTTTAACCTTGGTTCCGGGTTGTGTCCAATTTCAGCGTACTTTGCAGCAAATGTAAGCCAGGTAAGTAAGCTAGTTGTTACATTTGTATTTTAAACACATATCATCAAGTGACAAACACCTTAAAAAGTATTTGGTCCTGGTTTATGATATAATACTTATTTTATCTGACCGTCTATTCAGTTTCATGATTTTGGATAAGTAGAAAGTAGTCGGTCACTGACTACTGAAGTATTGTTATGATAATTGCATTCATGTTTATATTTACGATAAATTATGAACTGATAATCTACTGTCTTTACAACTACATCTACCGTTATCTATGGAGTATACAAATATTATATGAATCATAAAAGGGTTTAGAGTAGTAACAGTGTTGTTTTTACTGTAACTTTAATCAGAGCCATAAATATAAATGATTCCTTATCAGAATCCGGTTAAGTGATTGTTTCATATTATTAACCGCCACAATGATAACTGCATGAAACTGCTCGCCTCGATCACATTTAATTTTAAAGGATTCATTATTAATAGATGATACTGTTACGGAAATATTTAGCTTTGGCAAATACTGATAAGACTTCAGTGTGAATATAATGAATTAATCTCGATTGTTGGAATTTACGGCTCAGTCCCTAACTTTAAAAACGTTGATGGATTTATTATTAGTGAAGTAAATAAGCACTTTCACGATTTTTTGGCCAACTAGTAACGAGCTTGGACCGAAATTTGTATTCTAGCAAATAATGAATTGATAGAATCCAGTTTTGTGGATTTGAACCGCAAAACTTACACAAATTATATATACTCTTGATATAAATAGACATTTTTCAGGGAAGTACACTGATTCTTACACGTACTTCTATTTACGTCACATTTGTAACGCGCGTACGAAGTTGTTGTGGCATATTTTGATCATCGATATGGTATAACATCGAAATTTCACGGATATGTTATGAATGCGAAAGAGTTTCTTCAAACCTCTTACTGCTTTTATAGCGACATTTGTCAAGACAAAAATATGTCCATTTTCTTTCTCTCCTAAGAAATATGTCGGCACATACCCGTTGTGCCCGTGCTCTGCATTCCTTCTCATTTTTCTCCACTGGCTAATTAACGCGGCGGTTTTCATTTCATCATGTGTTTATTTAATATCTCTCGGATCCGATTTTATAACATTATCCATTCAAATGTATAAAAAACCTCTCCGTTCTTCTGTAATTTTACACGTTTTTATACAGACCTGCTTTTAAATAATGTTTAAAATATAAGTTATCTGAAAATATTACGTAAATAGCCATTACCCTCATTGTTAGGACTATCTGAGAATTTTTTGGTTTATCTAAATGCGTTCAACGATTTTTTTCTCGTTTCCAGACTAATGACTTCGGCCGCTATGCGACTTGTCGACGGGCGCTACTCGCTACCGAACCTCGGAGGATACTTTACCGCTGATGCCAAAATAATCACTCCATCACTTTACTTATTTACATAGATAGTAGTTTTTTTAAATAATTTTCTATACGTAAATTCATTTACACGTGCGTTGATATTTAACACACATGTGAAGTGAAGTGGCAGTGCATGTGCAGTGAAACAAACCGCTCCTAACTAGTTATATCCGCCGTGATCCGGCGCAGGCCGGTGTGCGGTAGTGCGGGCCGGTTGAACGGGGCCCGATGTTGGCGGCGTCATGGCTTTCATCATGACGAAGAAGAAGCGATATAAGTTTGGGGTACAGTGTTGCCTCGAGGAGCTGACCGAGGTGCCGTTCGTCTCCGCCGTGCTCTTCGCCAAGGTCAGGCTGCTCGACGGCGGCAATTTCCAAGAACATTCTAGCAGGTGGGTTATACATTTTATAAAACGTATCTCAGAATTGACCAGTTCTTGGTTTCATGACAGTAATTTATGGATAAAAACTTGATCGGCGCAGATGATACTCCGGGCTACGAATAAATTACCATACTATTGTATTGTCGACGTTGGAGGTCATGTAACGGACCAGATCTTTATATTCTTTATCTAGATTCTAAATGAGATGATCTTGCTTGACTTGATGATTAACGTAATAGAACTCGCCTAGTTATTTTAACGTGTTATTGGTAGCTAAATTCAGTAGTAGGGTGATGTGAAAGTTCCCCTGTTGTGTTAGCTTTAACTATGCTTATTTCTCTGTAAATTTCAGCAGTCCCGCATAGTTGCTGCATAACATTACCTGTTGTACTTCAGGCTAACGCTTTAGCTAAAGTCAAAGGAAATTCTTCGTGTTGCTAATAAATTATCTTTAGAATTTGTCTGTGCCATATTTGCACACACATGGCTCGTTATAAAATGTATCTGCGTAAGACCCTTTTAACCTTTGTTAATATGGATCAACTGTTCTCTGCTAAGTAGTATGACATTCACCTTTGTCGAAAGGTGATCTTTTATTAATTCAGTCTAACGCGTTTTTATTTACTTTCTTAAATTATTCCCATTTATTTATACGTCTGTAAACTTAAATGGCGACCTTAAAAAGTTCAGCTTCGAAAACTTGACTTAACAATGAAACTATTTTTTCTCTAGCGCCGAGTTTCTTTTCATAATATTTTAACTACCGAGCTTAGGAGACTTGTTCAACTTTCGTTCATTCTATACGTTTTGTTAAACACTGTAGTTTTTAAAACTGTCTGAGTTTAAAAGATTAATTTACTTACAAAATATTGAGTTCCGAAATAGGAATTTTGTTTTGAAGTTCCAAAAAAACGTTGAGATTTTAGCCTCTAAATCGAAATTCGACACAAAATCAAAGCCGCTCAAGACAAAGATTTAAATGGCTGGCGCAAGTTTCCCTAAAGGTTATTGTTAAGTCGCTCAACATAAATGACACTTAGATAGATTAGCTGAGATAGACGCAGCTAACACTACATTCTTAATTTCGATTGGTTTCTTGCTTCTTGGCGTCCTTCCAAATATTGAATTAGAGATATATGAAAAAGTTTAAGAGGGCTTTTAATTTTACGTACAAACTCATATGAAACTTTCAGCTGTTACAAAATCGTGGCTAATATTACCTCTCCCAGCAATGATTTGTTGGCGTGTCGTTAAACCTTACGTCATAATTGCAACGTTACAAAATGTGATCCGGTTTAAAACAACAGTGCATTTTGTTGATGATGCAACTAGTAAAACACTAAATAAATCAAGTTTCGCTGATTGTCGTTTCCTGACAATGATAGCTCTTACACAACCCTAATTATTTCCTCGTGATATAAAGAGTCCACCTTTTTCATACACTTTAACAATACTGCCAAAATTGTTGAGGTAAAAAGTGGTAACGCTAAGTGAATCGGTGTGCACTTTGCTACGCCACTCATTCAATGCCGCTAAGCATGAAATTAAACGGGCCGCTAAATTGGCTGCATTATTAATTTTCATTGGTTTGGTTTTATGTAGACGACGTTACCTTTATGTTGTATGCTATTTTTTTTTTTTCATAACTTTTTTTGGCACATTTATATCAACATTCCCTTCTCGTAATTTAATCCAGCTTTATAATATGTTATTATATCTGCCAGCCCCCATATCTTCAACATCGTCTGGATATAAAACTCGGCACTTGAAACGACCCCTGGGGACGCACCGCTGATAAATCACGGTGGATTACCCGAGTAACTTAGTCATGTAATTTATTTTCCCGACTGTAAGTAGGCGAGATTCTGTGTAATTTTATTCTTGCGATGAAAAGCATAAGCATACCTAGACTCTCAATCTTGTAGCGTTGACGAAGTCTCGTGAAACTGTTCTAAATATCAAGCCTCGCGTGTACCATAAATGCCCCATAGTTGTGTAGTTTCTACTGTGTTTACTTAGATGTAGTTAGTGGTTAAGTAATTGCAAAACATGGTTATTAGAAAATGAAACTAAACTTCTAGGTAAATAGTATTTCCATGAAAATCTATTTTACTTTCATTCTGTTAATGAAATTGCGTCGTTGGATGAGAATGCATACATAACGCTTCACTTTTGCCATTCTGTATTTACTTAGGTATATTAAAATCGAGCTATTTCATTTCTTCATGCCTGAAATATATTTCTTATTATATTTTATAGCATCATAAACGAAGTCAATGTTCGATAAAATTCCGGCCTTCAACAGCGTTTGTATTAAATGAATAATGGCCGGTGACACTGAGAGCCCGTGACATAAGAAACTTTGTCGCAATCAGCTGGAGGACGTTGCAGAAAACCGTTGGAGACTGCGATTTCCGATCGGACCGGACGGCGGTCTTGTTATCCACTCAGCACTAGTAATATTATAGGCTTCTAGAGTTATATGTATAGATAGCATCTATTTGTTTATACACATTTTATTGTATGCTGCGCAAGTCGCAAGCCAGTCTATTTTCCTAATATGCTCCTCCTATCAACCGTTTTTCTTTAGTAACCTCAATTTGTACGTTTAGACTTAACAAATTAAAACGATAAACCAGCCAGTTTGTGTTCATTTAGTTTTATATTCTACATTTGATGCTCATTAAGGATTATCATTATGTTCAATTTAATTAGTTAGTTTAACTACCTTTTAACTGTTTCCGTTTTTTTTTAACCTTGTATGTAGCGCAGCCTATATACAAATGCGATATTTGAACTTTTGCAATTAATTGGTTCGAAACTAGGGCAAAATTGAGCTGCACAGACCGCAAAGCGGCAGTTCTGTCAGTGGGAAGTGTGTAGTTATGGACATAGAGGGGTGGAGTGGAATGCGGAGGCGTCCGGCGATCAGTTGCGGCTCCCGCCTGTCTCCGCTGAACAATCCACACTGCTTTAATAACCAATCGCTCCGTTGTAGTTCTCTGCTGTTGCACTCAGCCTTAGAACTAACAGTTGATGGGTAACTTTAAGTAATTGGAACTTTAACAGTTTTCGAACTTGCAAAGCATTTACCAAGAATTTCTTATCGCGATAACCGTTCAAATTATACAGCTTTTTTGTAGCTTCCAAGTAGTTTGTTATTTTAGTTTCTTAAGTTATTTTAGGTTTTAAAGTAAGAAGGTTCAACTTCCAATCCTAGCCTTTCCGTACGACTTTAGTGTTACCCAAAAAATAACTCATACTTATTCAGTTATTCTGATGTTTTGTGTATTGCCATTTGTGACTAATAGGAAAACCAACCGGCAACAAAAAATGCTTTAATGTCTATAAATACCTTGCCTGCTCGCGTTATCTGAGAGTACCATATACGTAGAACATAACAATTAGCATCGACGTGAGGAATTTCTCATGGACGTGTGCCATCTAATGTTCAGGTGTGACACTGAATTACTGCTTTTAAACGACAGTTTAATATCATTTTGATGACCCATTAGGTGAATGTGCCTAGATCACTTGTAAGACATTCTAAAGCTTTTGTGCCAGCCAAAAGATCTATGTACTGCAGTTTATGAGAACAATCCTAATCACCAACAATCAAGTAATTGAGCCTATATCTGCGTCACAGTATTCTGCATTTACCACATGATCTGTCTCTGAAGAATCTCCTTTAAAGTCTGTTCTGTGAGAATTTAACTTCCCGAGGAATTTTCCTTGTGGTTGTTTATGTCCTCTTAAAGCTTTTTATTTGTATCAAGGAGACAGAGACGAAAATAAAAATAACATATTATGGCTAGCGTTCTTCTATGAAACCGACTCCACGGGCGCACGTGAATTGAACGTCAACATGAATTCATCTATTAATATGCGTATTTCTAAATACTCTCGTCTCTTTGTTTACAAACTCATACGTCACTCCCGTGGACTTTGTCTTCAGCTAAACATTCTTCACATCTTTTTCATCTCCTTAGCTGTCTTTATTAATCACAGCTGCAAGTCTGCTGGTGGTTCATTCTGATAATTACAAACTAGGTCACGATCAGAATCATCAGGAAAATATATCGGAGTTATGTTAATGGATAAACCATTATTTATTCGTCTTACAGCGTTTAATATTTTATGCATATCATCAATGATTACTATAGTTTTTTTTCTAGTGTACTGGTTAAATTTTCAGGCTTTATGATAACATAATTAGATACCTACGTATTTAACTTCAATTCCCCATTGGTGACAGATAAGGTTAGGTCATGACTATTTATAGCTAAGTAATTGATATCCACGTTACATACGTACATATCTCGAAGTAATTACCAACGGTTATCGGCCAAGTTGGCCAAGGTGATGACGCCCGCATTGCACCAGGGTCCAAGGTCGAATCCATGGCGTCACGCCAACCACCAATGTCGGAACACACCCACATTTTGCATATCTACAATAAACAGTCCTTACATCGAAAAATGTCTCAGCGAACCGGTTCGTCATTTGTCCAAGTGCCAGATGAAAAGTTAAATCTAATTGTGATACCGGTTCGGCAGGATTCCTTGCTGAGGAAAGATGATTTATGAAACCATTATTAAAACTTTGTCTTATATAGGGCCTTCCATAAACCTGGTGGAGCAATAATTTCTCCAGCTAGTGAAATTGCACACAAATCCCAACATGCATGTTTTAATGAAAGATCTTGATAGCTCATCAAATTCTGAAGAGTTTGAAACTTGACCTCACGAGGAAATCGAGCGTAACGTAATGACTAATGCTTTAATGACGGAGCTGGTAATCACATAGCTTCAGACTTGCGCCGATTACTAAATGTTTCTCAAAGCCTCAGTTAATTACATTTTGTAGCTTGAGGAAATTGAGCTGCTTAGCAACAGTGGTTTCATTATTATGTTACTTAAAAGCTTTACTTTTCCTGTATATTATATTCTAGAAAATCACAAATGTCGTAAATGTTGGTAGGTACGTCATTAGCCGCGATATTATTTTCCTTCTTTTCTCATGAACAAAGCATCAGTAATTAAGTTAAATCGATCAATGTCATTGTTCGTACATCTGAGTTTTTATATAATACAAGCGGATCCATTCGAGCATGTCCGGAAATCCGGATGTAGGTTTTCCCAATCCCGTAAGAAATTCACACAGTCTTTTATAACATGAATTATGGAATCTCCAGCTAAAGGTGAAACTCCAAATGTATTTTTAGTTACAGGCAACAAAACCTAATCAATCCATAATTATTTTCTATTTACCTAATTTGCTTGGTTATAGAAAATAGTGTCGCGTTTCCATGAGAGACGTGTATGCTTTCACTCGGAATTACTGCACATGTTGCATTTACGCCGCGTTTATTCCAAGGAGATTCATCTCAGGAGATCCGATCGGCATCAGGTGCAACGTGCGACACGATTTGTGCAACATTTATTTTGAACGGCATTGACACTTTCTTTTGCCGACTACGTGAAAGGTGATCTTCAGCAGATTCCTCGTTTTATGTGTTTGCATATATTGCTACAGTACTTACGATTTCTGTTAAAGCTTAGGTACCTGACGATATTTTCACCTAAGGTTGTATTGTATATGAAACAGTAATGATATCGTCCTATCGTGTTCATCGGTGCGCTGAATTTAGTTTGTTGAACTGTCGATTTCCCTGCTTCCCAATCCACTGTATTTTTATTGATGCCTTTTATTTATTATAAGACCCTTAAAGTGAAAATTTAGAAATTATTAAACATGCTTTTATGAATTTTAATTATTACTCCGTAAAAGGTAATGTTAATGTGGGATTTAATCTCAATTTAGACCATTATGACCGAGCGAGCGAAACGTCTCCGTTTCAGCTTGGACATAAATGCTTTCGTATATCCATATGTCCGGATTTCTGAAGGATGTCCAGCTGTTCTCCTCTACAAAATGTGACCTATTTCGCAACCGATTCTCGTGAAATTTTATGAGCAGGTTCGGTTAGGAAATTAAAAAAAATCGTCTGGGCAAAAATTCCATATAATTATCGGGACTCGCAAGGTGTACAGCTCACAGAGCCTCTAGCTCTAGTAATAATAGTCAGTAGAATAAAAACAGAGGAAATAATGTCCATGTGTATAACTATTATTTGATGAAATTAGATTAGTCTAAATATCTCGTAATATGATACAACAATGTATTTAAAAAGGTTATATTAATATGACTTTGAATTTAGTCCAGTTTGACATTACTATTAGTTTACATGGAGCGTTATCAAAGTTAGTGAACAAAATGTCTTATGATGGGTCACAATAAGTTTGTAACTGTGTGCATTCTCTGCTGTATAAATGTTCACTGCGATTGGAAAAATTGTAGATAGCTGTCGACATTTATTGTTCTTTGGATAATTTTCATGTTTAACATTCCAATTTGGAAACAAAAAAAAAAGCCAATCATAGTAAGATTGTCCAAAAAATATTTTAAAAAATGTAACCTTGCCAGGCCTGTCCCACTCCCATGTTTAGGTACGATCGCGCGCACGCGGACTACCGGAACAACGCTAGTCGGTTGCAACGCGCACGCAGCGCAAGACGCGTGTGGGTATAAATACCTACGTACTACCTATATAAAGTGTTTACTGTTCTTTTTTTAACACTATCTTGTGTAGATATCGTTGTTTTTATAGTTCTAGATATTTTTTTGTTGTTTCATTGTATTGTCCTAAAGTCCTTATTATAATAATAGGCCCGTTTTGATAACATACCAGTGTGTTAAAAAGAGACAAAGATAGAGCGACCAGAAGAGACCCTCTTGTATAAACGGGCCTCTTAGACCTCGAAAACTCATGTGAATGATTTTTAACCCACTTCAAAAAAAGGAGGAGGTTTCTCAATTCGACCGTATATTTTTTAACCGACTTCAAAAAAAGGAGGAGGTTCTCAATTCGGTTGCATGTTTTTTTTTTTTTTTTTTTTATGTTTGTTACCTCATAACTCCGTCGTTTATAAACCGATTTGGAAAATTCTTTTTTTGTCTGGAAGGGTACACTTCCCGTTTGGTCCCATTGTCATCAGATCAGGATTTGATTACTTCTTAGTGTACTTTGAAGTCGGTTTAAGTTTTTTGTAAAACAGGATAACTTCGTCGTTTATGTATTATATTTTTTTTTAGAAACTGTTAGTAGTTCCAGAATAGAGAGAGTTCCCTCTTTAAATATACAGTAATTCTACCTTACAACTCTTAGAATAACTAAGATTTAACATACCACTATTTCAAAAATCAGTAGAACAATATTCAGAAAAATTTAACAATTCTTATTGTTATGTAAGTAAGTAACTCAATATATCCTTTTTTTTGGTTAATTCTTTATTAATTTTTATATAACAAACTTCTTTAATCAACATGAAGATTATTAAGAACAAATATTGTGAATTTCGGCTGACGGCTACTGGACTAGGTAATCGTGCCGTTTCTTGTCGCGTTGTCAGTCATTCCAGATTTGATAAGCATGTATGTTACTAAACCCTTCCCCAAAATAGTTGTATTCAGTTTCGTAGACAGAATACACATTCAGTATACAAAGTACGTATAGGTCTAACAACTTAGATTAAAGTATGTAGACATTTAAAAATAACTTTCTGATCTAATACTAGTTAGCTAGGATATTTTAAATGTCATTGTTCACGAAAGGAGAATAGCATAGAAATAAAATAAACACAGAGAATAGTAATAGGACATACATAGGCGATAAGGAAATATTGAAGATTCAAAATACATCATTAGACAACCCTACCGTAACACGTGCCGCGTCATACAGGATAGAGTTATACGATAGAAAGAGAGGGAAGTTGTAGGTGAATATAATTTTAGGCGCGCAGCGCAGCGCGAACTGGATTGCGCTTTATTCTGTCGTTCCAAGAGTCGATTTTTGTTTAAATGTCGTTTTCGAAGTGGGTTTTCTGTACGTAGTACTATTAAATATTCTGTGACCTTGCTGAGTTTCTCGCCCGATTCTTCTCAGTTGAAGGGCGAGTTCCGAACTGGTGGTAACTTCAGTAAATGTGACCTTCATAAGTGCCCTTCTGGGGCCTAAATTGAATAAATGGCTTTGACTTTGACAAGACTGTGACAGTTATTTCAAAAATGTGAAACTGTATCGATATTCGACATTTCGTGATCCGTGCATGTGCGCACTCAGTGTTACCAACACGTTGCCAATGTATTGACGAAGCAGCGTGAAGCGATCCAAGCTCATTAGTGTTTGTATTAATTAATTAATAATTAACATTGTTAAGTAAGCGCCTGCGGAGGCGAGTCAACAACTTAACGTTTGTGAAAAGTGAAATTTGTGCCGTAAGCGCGCAATAAACGCTATTGCGCTGCATCGAAGTCGGGTATACTTAAGTACTTTCTGCAGTTATCCGACTCGGACGCGGGTTGTTTCATGACAAAAATGTTGTTTTTTTTTATGAAAGCTGTGCGTTTCTACTTTCACGAGATAATATAATAATTAAATGCCTTTTTTTGGACCTGATTATGTGTATGGTTTTTAAGTCGACACAGAAAATCAAAGAATGCAGTTTTAACAATTAATTTCCAATTTCATTACTTCCGTTTAATGATATGCTAAACATATAATAAACATGCGCTGTATTCGGCGGCAATATGTCCACACTTCCTATTTCCTCATACTCATACATAAATTGATATTAAATTGACTGAGGGCACACACAGTCGGGCCGTTCATCACACACTGCTTTACGTGTTATGGCATGATACTTTAAAAAATATGACATGACATAGCTATAGGCAAAAAAAAAAAACAAACAGATTTTATTCAAGCATTTATTTCTGCATTCAGAATAAAAGTAGATAGATTAGTAATCTCAGACGCATGTGTGTTCTCTTCTCTACAGATTAATTCCGCTCTCACTGTCTCATACGTCTAACGTCCGGAGGTTTCCTATGAATTATTCTCCTAATGTTTTCCGCATGTGCATAATGTCTGTCTGTTTATATCAAATAACTAGATAATAATACAAACAGACCTGGATTGAGTGTCGCTGCAACACGTGATACGTGCGTGATTGATATGCGATGTATGTAAATGAAGCGGCTTGTTCAGTTTTTAGTTTTAATATTGTTGGTTTTAGACAATAATTTGCGAAGTATGACAACCGATCTTTGATATTTTCTCATCCAGATTTCTAAAAAGCGCTGAAATGGTATGTTTATGACCTTTGGTTCACTGATGCGCAGCTCCATATAAGCTCCGTCAAATATTTAATACTGCATGCGGCGTTAAATCCAATTTAAAATGCGTCTGTCTTCGTGTAGCGAATCTAGGTTTATCGTGAATTTATACAGTCCCCTTGATGTTATGCCTCAGACATAGCCCTGACTGAGTAGAGACAGAGCTTCTGCTTCTAATATTCAATTTACATCGCCATGCTTTATCCTATTAGGTACTTCGTATAACGAATTTAGTTTTCAGTAATTCCCATTGTTATAATATGTTTGTGTTCAATTTCCACGCGACCCTTGTTTGATTTCGGTCTGGTAACTATTCGTTTGTGACGTGCCCTCGCATTTCTAATAGGCTTAGGTGTTTATTTAGGATCTGCTGTTTTTAGTTTTTTGCATGAAAATAACATAATACGTGTTTATTTTAGCTTAAACATAAGTCCCGGTATTTTATAGTCATATTGCATGATTTAGTGACTCCATTTCGCCGATGAACAATTTTATAACCCCGCAAGGGTATAATTTTGTAGTCTAATGGCTCTGTTATTAATGGGCTTTTGTATGTGAGCATGTTTTTGAAAACACTACAATGAGTAACGTGTGCCAAGTTCTGTGTAACTTGGGAAGCAGTTTTAACTATTGTTAATTTCTCCATCGTTCCTCTTATGATACATTTATTTTATGCAGTAATTTTCAGGGGTATGTAACTATTGACTTGATTTGGTGTTTTCCTTATCGTATTTAAATCGGGTCGGTACATCATTTTATTCATTCCTCCATTTATCCGTCGTTTCAGTACTCACTTCACCCTTAGAGAATTAAGAACACTTCACCTTACTTATTTGCACAGCTCTAATATCTTCATTAACAAAAAAGTTCTTCCAACAGTTCGCGTCTTAGAGATTACCATTAACGTTGAACATTATGGATTGTTTAGAAATATTGATTCAAGGCCTCATTACGAAAATTGATCAATTCGCGGCCCTCTTATAAACATTACTTATTCAAGCATAACGAGCCTTCTAACAACTTTAAACACCCGTGTAATTTGTAGTTAGTGCGCATTTTGCGAAGCGTAACGCTAACGTAGCTCCAGCAACATTTCGAATCTAGTCGACCTATTGTCGGCGATGCGTGAATATATCGGTCGGAGTCACTCGCTGTTCGCCGCGATTTTAGCCGTCCCGAATTATTTGTAACGGTCAATTGATGCTTCATTATATTTTGCAGTATGAACGTTGCTGTGCCCATTACGTCTGTCAATTTGTATTCGTTAATGTATTTTTTTTAAAAGCTCTTTTTTTATCAGTAACATATATTAGAACAGTCATCAAGAGATTATCTACATAATGTTTAATTGATCAAGCAATAAATTAATAAAGAAGAAAGGCACGCTTAAGTTTATTTACATTATATTGGCATTGATCTTTTCCAATTATTTGTTAAGCAAAAACGCATGTTTACACGATCCGTGTTTGTTAAACAAGCTGCGCACGCATTGAACAGAAGACCGCGTGCGCCTGCGCATCGGCTGTCTTCACCTCGCTTTGATGTTTGCAACTTACGCGCGGTTTCACCAATCGTTCTGCTATTGGATTCCAATATCTCTTCATTTTTGTAAAAATCATCCATGGCAAAGGAACTTGCCGCTGTATCGAAGCAATTCAAACTTCAAAAGCAAAAATCCAGAGACAAATAAATCGTTGGCTCATTTTGTTTGTCCTTTGAGTCTACGAATTCATTGCGTTCAACATCAAAGATATTGTCATCGAGCGTTAATAAGCAACAATCGCACACAATTTATAAATGTATCGGTTTGCGATTAAACCATTTCATATACCTTCCTACTCAATCAAGATGAGTTCTAGTCACGAATTTTCAAACGAGTTGTTAATGTTGTGTTGTGCACCAATTTATCTGAGTGTCGCAACTGGTAACCAGTGATGCCACCGTGAGGCAACCTCGCTCGCCACGAGCCGAAACCCGCTTGCTCAAGTCCTAGTTGCATTATTACTAGTGTGACTATTGATCACATCACAACACGACATCACAAGCAAAGTGCACAAAGATTGCCAGATGCCGCAATTTCCTTATGACTAAATTGACAACTTGTCGGACACGTCGTCACACCTGTGGATCTTGGAATGTGTCGCGGTCTGTAAAAGTGAAATTGTCAGGGTTAACGGTAGGTATTCGTGATATGTTTTCCCGGTGCATTCACATGCAGTAGACGTTTTCTACACGAGCTTTTCCACGCGTGATTAACTTCTGAATATTAGTTGTGTCCAAAAAATATGATTACGTACATCGGTTTATCTTATAAAATTCAATTTGTTGATAATTTGTAGGTCCTTCCGATTACTTCCGAAGCAATTACACGAACTTTTTAAATATTAACTTCTGAACTTGGAAGCGATCGTACGATAACACAAATATTATACTTGCGTGTATCGATGTCAACATATCTTGGCGGAGCGGCCAGCGGAGGCGTGCGCAAGCGCAGCCGATTGCCGAACGCGTACCGGTTCTGCCGGTTGCTCTTTATATGTTTTTCACATGTAACCATCGCGATATTAAAGAATGAACGATTTATTATAACCTCCTAGATTGTTTAAAATATCAAGTTGCATGTTTCTGCTGTCGCAATGAGTAAAATAATAATAAGAGAGTGTCAATGCCGAACAAAAGTGCTGGATGACTTCCTATCGCAATTTTATTAAGAACTAAGCTTATTTAATGTGTGTGAACTTAGCAGATCATTGTCCAGCAGATCAAAATTAAATGTGAGTTCTTTTCGCATGCAGCTGAGTTCTATAGTTCCTGATACTTTTTAAAAATAGTTCTGGTGTTTTTACCTCGAAAAATGTCAATTAACAAAATGATCTGCTAACTTCCCGTAGCAGATCAGTTTGCAGCAGATCGAAAACAAATGTGAGTTCTTTTCGCATGCAGCTGTGTTCTATAGTTCCTGATACTTTTTAAAAATAGTTCTGGTGTTTTTCCTCGAAAAATTTCAATTAACGAAATGATCTGCTAACTTCCCGTAGCAGATCAGTTTGCAGCAGATCGAAAACAATGTGAGTTATTTTCGCATGCAGCTGAGTTCTGCAGTTCCCTATACTTTTCAAATATAGTTCTAAACCGACGTCCAAGCAATTCGATTCAAGTCCAGAATTCTCGTCCCAGAGCCAGCAGATCATGCGAGATCGTCCAAATAGTCAAAAAATTTCGATTTTATCGTTTTAAACGAATCTTAGGGCTGGAACTATTTTGCTTTAAACATATTCTTATGAGAACTACAATGTAGAACTCGATCGGAGTCCAGAACTCGCGTTCGAGTGCCAGCAGATCATGTGAAAACGTTTAAAAAGTCGAAAAATATCGTTTTCATCCGTTCAAACAGTCCTCAGAGGCTAGAACTCTTTCGTTTTTCACCGATTCGTAGCAAAACTGCAATGTAGAACTCGATTGACGTCCAGAACTCCCGTCCCAGTACCAGCAGATCATGCGAGATCGTCCAAATAGTCAAAAAATATCGTTTTTATCGTTCCAAACGAATCTTAGGGCTGGAACTATTTTGCTTTAAACATATTCTTATGAGAACTACAATGTAGAACTCGATCGGAGTCCAGAACTCGCGTTCGAGTACCAGCAGATCATGTGAGAACGTTTAAATATTCGAAAAATATCATTTTCGACGGTTCAAACAACTCTGAAAGACTAGAACGCTTTGGTTTTTCATCAATCAGTAGCAGGACTGCAACCTAGAACTCGATTCGAGTCTAGAACTCACGTCCCGGTACCAGCAGATCATGCGAGATCGTCCAAATAGTCAAAAAAATTCGATTTTATCGTTTTAAACGAATCTTAGGGCTGGAACTATTTTGCTTTAAACATATTCTTATGAGAACTACAATGTAGAACTCGATCGGAGTCCAGAACTCGCGTTCGAGTGCCAGCAGATCATGTGAAAACGTTTAAAAAGTCGAAAAATATCGTTTTCATCCGTTCAAACAGTCCTCAGAGGCTAGAACTATTTCGTTTTTCACCGATTCGTAGCAAAACTGCAATGTAGAACTCGATTGACGTCCAGAACTCCCGTCCCAGTACCAGCAGATCATATGAGAACCTTCAAAAACTCGAAAAATATAATTTTCATTGTTCCAAACAATCGCCGAAGGCTGGAACTCTTTCGTTTTACACAAATCCAGTGTAGAACTGCAATGTAGAAATCGATTGAAGTCCAGAACTCACGTCCCAGTACCAGCAGATCATGTGAGAACGTTTAAAAATTCGAAAACTATCATTTTCGACGGTTCAAACAACTCTGAAAGACTAGAACGCTTTCGTCTTTCATCAATCAGTAGCAGGACTGCAACCTAGAACTCGATTCGAGTCCAGAACTCACGTCCCGGTACCAGCAGATCATGCGAGATCGTCCAAATAGTCAAAAAATTTCGATTTTATCGTTTTAAACGAATCTTAGGGCTGGAACTATTTTGCTTTAAACATATTCTTATGAGAACTACAATGTAGAACTCGATCGGAGTCCAGAACTCGCGTTCGAGTGCCAGCAGATCATGTGAAAACGTTTAAAAAGTCGAAAAATATCATTTTCATCCGTTCAAACAGTCCTCAGAGGCTAGAACTATTTCGTTTTTCACCGATTCATAGCAAAACTGCAATGTAGAACTCGATTGACGTCCAGAACTCCCGTCCCAGTACCAGCAGATCATATGAGAACCTTCAAAAACTCGAAAAATATAATTTTCATTGTTCCAAACAATCGCCGAAGGCTGGAACTCTTTCGTTTTACACAGATCCAGTGTAGAACTGCAATGTAGAAATCGATTGAAGTCCAGAACTCACGTCCCAGTACCAGCAGATCATGTGAGAACGTTTAAAAATTCGAAAACTATCATTTTCGACGGTTCAAACAACTCTGAAAGACTAGTTGTTTGAACCGTCGAAAATGATATTTTTCGAATTTTTAAACGTTCTCACATGATCTGCTGGTACTGGGACGTGAGTTCTGGACTTCAATCGTTTTTTACATTGCAGTTCTACACTGGATCTGTGTAAAACGAAAGAGTTCCAGTCTTCGGGGATTGTTTGGAACAATGAAAATTATATTTTTCGAGTTTTTGAAGGTTCTCATATGATCTGCTGGTACTGAGACGAGAGTTCTGGACGTCAATCGAGTTCTACATTGCAGTTTTGCTATGAATCGGTGAAAAACGAAATAGTTCTAGCCTCTGAGGACTGTTTGAACGGATGAAAATGATATTTTTCGACTTTTTAAACGTTTTCACATGATCTGCTGGCACTCGAACGCGAGTTCTGGACTCCGATCGAGTTCTACATTGTAGTTCTCATAAGAATATGTTTAAAGCAAAATAGTTCCAGCCCTAAGATTCGTTTAAAACGATAAAATCGAAATTTTTTGACTATTTGGACGATCTCGCATGATCTGCTGGTACCGGGACGTGAGTTCTGGACTCGAATCGAGTTCTAGGTTGCAGTCCTGCTACTGATTGATGAAAGACGAAAGCGTTCTAGTCTTTCAGAGTTGTTTGAACCGTCGAAAATGATAGTTTTCGAATTTTTAAACGTTCTCACATGATCTGCTGGTACTGGGACGTGAGTTCTGGACTTCAATCGTTTTTTACATTGCAGTTCTACACTGGATCTGTGTAAAACGAAAGAGTTCCAGTCTTCGGGGATTGTTTGGAACAATGAAAATTATATTTTTCGAGTTTTTGAAGGTTCTCATATGATCTGCTGGTACTGAGACGAGAGTTCTGGACGTCAATCGAGTTCTACATTGCAGTTTTGCTATGAATCGGTGAAAAACGAAATAGTTCTAGCCTCTGAGGACTGTTTGAACGGATGAAAATGATATTTTTCGACTTTTTAAACGTTTTCACATGATCTGCTGGCACTCGAACGCGAGTTCTGGACTCCGATCGAGTTCTACATTGTAGTTCTCATAAGAATATGTTTAAAGCAAAATAGTTCCAGCCCTAAGATTCGTTTAAAACGATAAAATCGAAATTTTTTGACTATTTGGACGATCTCGCATGATCTGCTGGTACCGGGACGTGAGTTCTGGACTCGAATCGAGTTCTAGGTTGCAGTCCTGCTACTGATTGATGAAAGACGAAAGCGTTCTAGTCTTTCAGAGTTGTTTGAACCGTCGAAAATGATATTTTTCGAATTTTTAAACGTTCTCACATGATCTGCTGGTACTGGGACGTGAGTTCTGGACTTCAATCGTTTTTTACATTGCAGTTCTACACTGGATCTGTGTAAAACGAAAGAGTTCCAGTCTTCGGGGATTGTTTGGAACAATGAAAATTATATTTTTCGAGTTTTTGAAGGTTCTCATATGATCTGCTGGTACTGAGACGAGAGTTCTGGACGTCAATCGAGTTCTACATTGCAGTTTTGCTATGAATCGGTGAAAAACGAAATAGTTCTAGCCTCTGAGGACTGTTTGAACGGATGAAAATGATATTTTTCGACTTTTTAAACGTTTTCACATGATCTGCTGGCACTCGAACGCGAGTTCTGGACTCCGATCGAGTTCTACATTGTAGTTCTCATAAGAATATGTTTAAAGCAAAATAGTTCCAGCCCTAAGATTCGTTTAAAACGATAAAATCGAAATTTTTTGACTATTTGGACGATCTCGCATGATCTGCTGGTACCGGGACGTGAGTTCTGGACTCGAATCGAGTTCTAGGTTGCAGTCCTGCTACTGATTGATGAAAGACGAAAGCGTTCTAGTCTTTCAGAGTTGTTTGAACCGTCGAAAATGATAGTTTTCGAATTTTTAAACGTTCTCACATGATCTGCTGGTACTGGGACGTGAGTTCTGGACTTCAATCGATTTCTACATTGCAGTTCTCCACTGGATCTGTGTAAAACGAAAGAGTTCCAGCCTTCGGCGATTGTTTGGAACAATGAAAATTATATTTTTCGAGTTTTTGAAGGTTCTCATATGATCTGCTGGTACTGGGACGGGAGTTCTGGACGGCAATCGAGTTCTACATTGCAGTTTTGCTACGAATCGGTGAAAAACGAAATAGTTCTAGCCTCTGAGGACTGTTTGAACGTATGAAAATGATATTTTTCGACTTTTTAAACGTTTTCATATGATCTGCTGGCACTCGAACGCGAGTTCTGGACTCCGATCGAGTTCTACAATGTAGTTCTCATAAGAATATGTTTAAAGCAAAATAGTTCCAGCCCTAAGATTCGTTTAAAACGATAAAATCGAAATTTTTTGACTATTTGGACGATCTCGCATGATCTGCTGGTACCGGGACGTGAGTTCTAGACTCGAATCGAGTTCTAGGTTGCAGTCCTGCTACTGATTGATGAAAGACGAAAGCGTTCTAGTCTTTCAGAGTTGTTTGAACCGTCGAAAATGATAGTTTTCGAATTTTTAAACGTTCTCACATGATCTGCTGGTACTGGGACGTGAGTTCTGGACTTCAATCGATTTCTACATTGCAGTTCTACACTGGATCTGTGTAAAACGAAAGAGTTCCAGCCTTCGGCGATTGTTTGGAACAATGAAAATTATATTTTTCGAGTTTTTGAAGGTTCTCATATTATCTGCTGGTACTGGGACGGGAGTTCTGGACGTCAATCGAGTTCTACATTGCAGTTTTGCTACGAATCGGTGAAAAACGAAATAGTTCTAGCCTCTGAGGACTGTTTGAACGGATGAAAATGATATTTTTCGACTTTTTAAACGTTTTCATATGATCTGCTGGCACTCGAACGCGAGTTCTGGACTCCGATCGAGTTCTACATTGTAGTTCTCATAAGAATATGTTTAAAGCAAAATAGTTCCAGCCCTAAGATTCGTTTAAAACGATAAAATCGAATTTTTTTGACTATTTGGACGATCTCGCATGATCTGCTGGTACCGGGACGTGAGTTCTGGACTCGAATCGAGTTCTAGGTTGCAGTCCTGCTACTGATTGATGAAAGACGAAAGCGTTCTAGTCTTTCAGAGTTGTTTGAACCGTCGAAAATGATAGTTTTCGAATTTTTAAACGTTCTCACATGATCTGCTGGTACTGGGACGTGAGTTCTGGACTTCAATCGATTTCTACATTGCAGTTCTACACTGGATCTGTGTAAAACGAAAGAGTTCCAGTCTTCGGGGATTGTTTGGAACAATGAAAATTATATTTTTTGAGTTTTTGAAGGTTCTCATATGATCTGCTTGTACTGGGACGGGAGTTCTGGACGTCAATCGAATTCTACATTGCAGTTTTGCTACGAATCGGTGAAAAACGAAATAGTTCTAGCCTCTGAGGACTGTTTGAACGGATGAAAATGATATTTTTCGACTTTTTAAACGTTTTCACATGATCTGCTGGCACTCGAACGCGAGTTCTGGACTCCGATCGAGTTCTACATTGTAGTTCTCATAAGAATATGTTTAAAGCAAAATAGTTCCAGCCCTAAGATTCGTTTAAAACGATAAAATCGAATTTTTTTGACTATTTGGACGATCTCGCATGATCTGCTGGTACCGGGACGTGAGTTCTGGACTCGAATCGAGTTCTAGGTTGCAGTCCTGCTACTGATTGATGAAAGACGAAAGCGTTCTAGTCTTTCAGAGTTGTTTGAACCGTCGAAAATGATAGTTTTCGAATTTTTAAACGTTCTCACATGATCTGCTGGTACTGGGACGTGAGTTCTGGACTTCAATCGATTTCTACATTGCAGTTCTACACTGGATCTGTGTAAAACGAAAGAGTTCCAGCCTTCGGCGATTGTTTGGAACAATGAAAATTATATTTTTCGAGTTTTTGAAGGTTCTCATATGATCTGCTGGTACTGGGACGGGAGTTCTGGACGTCAATCGAGTTCTACATTGCAGTTTTGCTATGAATCGTTGAAAAACGAAATAGTTCTAGCCTCTGAGGACTGTTTCAACGGATGAAAATGATATTTTTCGACTTTTTAAACGTTTTCACATGATCTGCTGGCACTCGAACGCGAGTTCTGGACTCCGATCGAGTTCTACATTGTAGTTCTCATAAGAATATGTTTAAAGCAAAATAGTTCCAGCCCTAAGATTCGTTTAAAACGATAAAATCGAAATTTTTTGACTATTTGGACGATCTCGCATGATCTGCTGGTACCGGGACGTGAGTTCTAGACTCGAATCGAGTTCTAGGTTGCAGTCCTGCTACTGATTGATGAAAGACGAAAGCGTTCTAGTCTTTCAGAGTTGTTTGAACCGTCGAAAATGATAGTTTTCGAATTTTTAAACGTTCTCACATGATCTGCTGGTACTGGGACGTGAGTTCTGGACTTCAATCGATTTCTACATTGCAGTTCTACACTGGATCTGTGTAAAACGAAAGAGTTCCAGCCTTCGGCGATTGTTTGGAACAATGAAAATTATATTTTTCGAGTTTTTGAAGGTTCTCATATTATCTGCTGGTACTGGGACGGGAGTTCTGGACGTCAATCGAGTTCTACATTGCAGTTTTGCTACGAATCGGTGAAAAACGAAATAGTTCTAGCCTCTGAGGACTGTTTGAACGGATGAAAATGATATTTTTCGACTTTTTAAACGTTTTCATATGATCTGCTGGCACTCGAACGCGAGTTCTGGACTCCGATCGAGTTCTACATTGTAGTTCTCATAAGAATATGTTTAAAGCAAAATAGTTCCAGCCCTAAGATTCGTTTAAAACGATAAAATCGAATTTTTTTGACTATTTGGACGATCTCGCATGATCTGCTGGTACCGGGACGTGAGTTCTGGACTCGAATCGAGTTCTAGGTTGCAGTCCTGCTACTGATTGATGAAAGACGAAAGCGTTCTAGTCTTTCAGAGTTGTTTGAACCGTCGAAAATGATAGTTTTCGAATTTTTAAACGTTCTCACATGATCTGCTGGTACTGGGACGTGAGTTCTGGACTTCAATCGATTTCGACATTGCAGTTCTACACTGGATCTGTGTAAAACGAAATAGTTCCAGCCCTAAGATTCGTTTGGAACGATAAAAACTATATTTTTTGACTATTTGGACGATCTCGCATGATCTGCTGGTACTGGGACGGGAGTTCTGGACGTCAATCGAGTTCTACATTGCAGTTTTGCTACGAATCGGTGAAAAACGAAATAGTTCTAGCCTCTGAGGACTGTTTGAACGGATGAAAATGATATTTTTCGACTTTTTAAACGTTTTCACATGATCTGCTGGCACTCGAACGCGAGTTCTGGACTCCGATCGAGTTCTACATTGTAGTTCTCATAAGAATATGTTTAAAGCAAAATAGTTCCAGCCCTAAGATTCGTTTAAAACGATAAAATCGAATTTTTTTGACTATTTGGACGATCTCGCATGATCTGCTGGTACCGGGACGTGAGTTCTGGACTCGAATCGAGTTCTAGGTTGCAGTCCTGCTACTGATTGATGAAAGACGAAAGCGTTCTAGTCTTTCAGAGTTGTTTGAACCGTCGAAAATGATAGTTTTCGAATTTTTAAACGTTCTCACATGATCTGCTGGTACTGGGACGTGAGTTCTGGACTTCAATCGATTTCTACATTGCAGTTCTACACTGGATCTGTGTAAAACGAAAGAGTTCCAGCCTTCGGCGATTGTTTGGAACAATGAAAATTATATTTTTCGAGTTTTTGAAGGTTCTCATATGATCTGCTGGTACTGGGACGGGAGTTCTGGACGTCAATCGAGTTCTACATTGCAGTTTTGCTATGAATCGTTGAAAAACGAAATAGTTCTAGCCTCTGAGGACTGTTTCAACGGATGAAAATGATATTTTTCGACTTTTTAAACGTTTTCACATGATCTGCTGGCACTCGAACGCGAGTTCTGGACTCCGATCGAGTTCTACATTGTAGTTCTCATAAGAATATGTTTAAAGCAAAATAGTTCCAGCCCTAAGATTCGTTTAAAACGATAAAATCGAAATTTTTTGACTATTTGGACGATCTCGCATGATCTGCTGGTACCGGGACGTGAGTTCTAGACTCGAATCGAGTTCTAGGTTGCAGTCCTGCTACTGATTGATGAAAGACGAAAGCGTTCTAGTCTTTCAGAGTTGTTTGAACCGTCGAAAATGATAGTTTTCGAATTTTTAAACGTTCTCACATGATCTGCTGGTACTGGGACGTGAGTTCTGGACTTCAATCGATTTCTACATTGCAGTTCTACACTGGATCTGTGTAAAACGAAAGAGTTCCAGCCTTCGGCGATTGTTTGGAACAATGAAAATTATATTTTTCGAGTTTTTGAAGGTTCTCATATTATCTGCTGGTACTGGGACGGGAGTTCTGGACGTCAATCGAGTTCTACATTGCAGTTTTGCTACGAATCGGTGAAAAACGAAATAGTTCTAGCCTCTGAGGACTGTTTCAACGGATGAAAATGATATTTTTCGACTTTTTAAACGTTTTCATATGATCTGCTGGCACTCGAACGCGAGTTCTGGACTCCGATCGAGTTCTACATTGTAGTTCTCATAAGAATATGTTTAAAGCAAAATAGTTCCAGCCCTAAGATTCGTTTAAAACGATAAAATCGAATTTTTTTGACTATTTGGACGATCTCGCATGATCTGCTGGTACCGGGACGTGAGTTCTGGACTCGAATCGAGTTCTAGGTTGCAGTCCTGCTACTGATTGATGAAAGACGAAAGCGTTCTAGTCTTTCTGAGTTGTTTGAACCGTCGAAAATGATAGTTTTCGAATTTTTAAACGTTCTCACATGATCTGCTGGTACTGGGACGTGAGTTCTGGACTTCAATCGATTTCTACATTGCAGTTCTACACTGGATCTGTGTAAAACGAAAGAGTTCCAGCCTTCGGCGATTGTTTGGAACAATGAAAATTATATTTTTCGAGTTTTTGAAGGTTCTCATATGATCTGCTGGTACTGGGACGGGAGTTCTGGACGTCAATCGAGTTCTACATTGCAGTTTTGCTACGAATCGGTGAAAAACGAAATAGTTCTAGCCTCTGAGGACTGTTTGAACGGATGAAAATGATATTTTTCGACTTTTTAAACGTTTTCACATGAGCTGCTGGCACTCGAACGCGAGTTCTGGACTCCGATCGAGTTCTACATTGTAGTTCTCATAAGAATATGTTTAAAGCAAAATAGTTCCAGCCCTAAGATTCGTTTAAAACGATAAAATCGAATTTTTTTGGCTATTTGGACGATCTCGCATGATCTGTTGGTACCGGGACGTAAGTTCTGGACTCGAATCGAGTTCTAGGTTGCAGTCCTGCTACTGATTGATGAAAGACGAAAGCGTTCTAGTCTTTCAGAGTTGTTTGAACCGTCGAAAATGATAGTTTTCGAATTTTTAAACGTTCTCACATGATCTGCTGGTACTGGGACGTGAGTTCTGGACTTCAATCGATTTCGACATTGCAGTTCTACACTGGATCTGTGTAAAACGAAATAGTTCCAGCCCTAAGATTCGTTTGGAACGATAAAAACTATATTTTTTGACTATTTGGACGATCTCGCATGATCTGCTGGTACTGGGACGGGAGTTCTGGACGTCAATCGAGTTCTACATTGCAGTTTTGCTACGAATCGGTGAAAAACGAAATAGTTCTAGCCTCTGAGGACTGTTTGAACGGATGAAAATGATATTTTTCGACTTTTTAAACGTTTTCACATGATCTGCTGGCACTCGAACGCGAGTTCTGGACTCCGATCGAGTTCTACATTGTAGTTCTCATAAGAATATGTTTAAAGCAAAATAGTTCCAGCCCTAAGATTCGTTTGGAACGATAAAAATGATATTTTTCGAATATTTAAACGTTCTCACATGATCTGCTGGTACTGGGACGGGAGTTCTGGACGTCAATCGAGTTCTACATTGCAGTTCTCATAAGAATATGTTTAAAGCAAAATAGGTCCAGCCCTAAGATTCGTTTGGAACGATAAAAACGATATTTTTGGACTATTTGGACGATCTCGCATGATCTGCTGGTACAGGGACGTGAGTTCTGGACTCCGATCGACTTCTAAATTGTAGTTCTCATAAGAATATGTTTAAAGCAAAATAGTTCCAGCCCTAAGATTCGTTTGGAACGATAAAAATTATATTTTTCGAATATTTAAACGTTCTCACATGATCTGCTGGTACTGGGACGGGAGTTCTGGACGTCAATCGAGTTCTACATTGCAGTTTTGCTACGAATCGGTGAAAAACGAAATAGTTCTAGCCTCTGAGGACTGTTTGAACGGATGAAAATGATATTTTTCGACTTTTTAAACGTTTTCATATGATCTGCTGGCACTCGAACGCGAGTTCTGGACTCCGATCGAGTTCTACATTGTAGTTCTCATAAGAATATGTTTAAAGCAAAATAGTTCCAGCCCTAAGATTCGTTTAAAACGATAAAATCGAATTTTTTTGACTATTTGGACGATCTCGCATGATCTGCTGGTACCGGGACGTGAGTTCTGGACTCGAATCGAGTTCTAGGTTGCAGTCCTGCTACTGATTGATGAAAGACGAAAGCGTTCTAGTCTTTCAGAGTTGTTTGAACCGTCGAAAATGATAGTTTTCGAATTTTTAAACGTTCTCACATGATCTGCTGGTACTGGGACGTGAGTTCTGGACTTCAATCGATATCTACATTGCAGTTCTACACTGGATCTGTGTAAAACGAAAGAGTTCCAGCCTTCGGCGATTGTTTGGAACAATGAAAATTATATTTTTCGAGTTTTTGAAGGTTCTCATATGATCTGCTGGTACTGGGACGGGAGTTCTGGACGTCAATCGAGTTCTACATTGCAGTTTTGCTACGAATCGGTGAAAAACGAAATAGTTCTAGCCTCTGAGGACTGTTTGAACGGATGAAAATGATATTTTTCGACTTTTTAAACGTTTTCACATGAGCTGCTGGCACTCGAACGCGAGTTCTGGACTCCGATCGAGTTCTACATTGTAGTTCTCATAAGAATATGTTTAAAGCAAAATAGTTCCAGCCCTAAGATTCGTTTAAAACGATAAAATCGATTTTTTTTGACTATTTGGACGATCTCGCATGATCTGCTGGTACCGGGACGTGAGTTCTGGACTCGAATCGAGTTCTAGGTTGCAGTCCTGCTACTTTTTGATGAAAGACGAAAGCGTTCTAGTCTTTCAGAGTTGTTTGAACCGTCGAAAATGATAGTTTTCGAATTTTTAAACGTTCTCACATGATCTGCTGGTACTGGGACGTGAGTTCTGGACTTCAATCGATTTCTACATTGCAGTTCTACACTGGATCTGTGTAAAACGAAAGAGTTCCAGCCTTCGGCGATTGTTTGGAACAATGAAAATTATATTTTTCGAGTTTTTGAAGGTTCTCATATGATCTGCTGGTACTGGGACGGGAGTTCTGGACGTCAATCGAGTTCTACATTGCAGTTTTGCTACGAATCGGTGAAAAACGAAATAGTTCTAGCCTCTGAGGACTGTTTGAACGGATGAAAATGATATTTTTCGACTTTTTAAACGTTTTCATATGATCTGCTGGCACTCGAACGCGAGTTCTGGACTCCGATCGAGTTCTACATTGTAGTTCTCATAAGAATATGTTTAAAGCAAAATAGTTCCAGCCCTAAGATTCGTTTAAAACGATAAAATCGAATTTTTTTGGCTATTTGGACGATCTCGCATGATCTGTTGGTACCGGGACGTAAGTTCTGGACTCGAATCGAGTTCTAGGTTGCAGTCCTGCTACTGATTGATGAAAGACGAAAGCGTTCTAGTCTTTCAGAGTTGTTTGAACCGTCGAAAATGATAGTTTTCGAATTTTTAAACGTTCTCACATGATCTGCTGGTACTGGGACGTGAGTTCTGGACTTCAATCGATTTCGACATTGCAGTTCTACACTGGATCTGTGTAAAACGAAATAGTTCCAGCCCTAAGATTCGTTTGGAACGATAAAAACTATATTTTTTGACTATTTGGACGATCTCGCATGATCTGCTGGTACTGGGACGGGAGTTCTGGACGTCAATCGAGTTCTACATTGCAGTTTTGCTACGAATCGGTGAAAAACGAAATAGTTCTAGCCTCTGAGGACTGTTTGAACGGATGAAAATGATATTTTTCGACTTTTTAAACGTTTTCACATGATCTGCTGGCACTCGAACGCGAGTTCTGGACTCCGATCGAGTTCTACATTGTAGTTCTCATAAGAATATGTTTAAAGCAAAATAGTTCCAGCCCTAAGATTCGTTTGGAACGATAAAAATGATATTTTTCGAATATTTAAACGTTCTCACATGATCTGCTGGTACTGGGACGGGAGTTCTGGACGTCAATCGAGTTCTACATTGCAGTTCTCATAAGAATATGTTTAAAGCAAAATAGGTCCAGCCCTAAGATTCGTTTGGAACGATAAAAACGATATTTTTGGACTATTTGGACGATCTCGCATGATCTGCTGGTACAGGGACGTGAGTTCTGGACTCCGATCGACTTCTAAATTGTAGTTCTCATAAGAATATGTTTAAAGCAAAATAGTTCCAGCCCTAAGATTCGTTTGGAACGATAAAAATTATATTTTTCGAATATTTAAACGTTCTCACATGATCTGCTGGTACTGGGACGGGAGTTCTGGACGTCAATCGAGTTCTACATTGCAGTTTTGCTACGAATCGGTGAAAAACGAAATAGTTCTAGCCTCTGAGGACTGTTTGAACGGATGAAAATGATATTTTTCGACTTTTTAAACGTTTTCATATGATCTGCTGGCACTCGAACGCGAGTTCTGGACTCCGATCGAGTTCTACATTGTAGTTCTCATAAGAATATGTTTAAAGCAAAATAGTTCCAGCCCTAAGATTCGTTTAAAACGATAAAATCGAATTTTTTTGACTATTTGGACGATCTCGCATGATCTGCTGGTACCGGGACGTGAGTTCTGGACTCGAATCGAGTTCTAGGTTGCAGTCCTGCTACTGATTGATGAAAGACGAAAGCGTTCTAGTCTTTCAGAGTTGTTTGAACCGTCGAAAATGATAGTTTTCGAATTTTTAAACGTTCTCACATGATCTGCTGGTACTGGGACGGGAGTTCTGGACTTCAATCGATTTCTACATTGCAGTTCTACACTGGATCTGTGTAAAACGAAAGAGTTCCAGCCTTCGGCGATTGTTTGGAACAATGAAAATTATATTTTTCGAGTTTTTGAAGGTTCTCATATGATCTGCTGGTACTGGGACGGGAGTTCTGGACGTCAATCGAGTTCTACATTGCAGTTTTGCTACGAATCGGTGAAAAACGAAATAGTTCTAGCCTCTGAGGACTGTTTGAACGGATGAAAATGATATTTTTCGACTTTTTAAACGTTTTCATATGATCTGCTGGCACTCGAACGCGAGTTCTGGACTCCGATCGAGTTCTACATTGTAGTTCTCATAAGAATATGTTTAAAGCAAAATAGTTCCAGCCCTAAGATTCGTTTAAAACGATAAAATCGAATTTTTTTGACTATTTGGACGATCTCGCATGATCTGCTGGTACCGGGACGTGAGTTCTGGACTCGAATCGAGTTCTAGGTTGCAGTCCTGCTACTGATTGATGAAAGACGAAAGCGTTCTAGTCTTTCAGAGTTGTTTGAACCGTCGAAAATGATAGTTTTCGAATTTTTAAACGTTCTCACATGATCTGCTGGTACTGGGACGGGAGTTCTGGACTTCAATCGATTTCTACATTGCAGTTCTACACTGGATCTGTGTAAAACGAAAGAGTTCCAGCCTTCGGCGATTGTTTGGAACAATGAAAATTATATTTTTCGAGTTTTTGAAGGTTCTCATATGATCTGCTGGTACTGGGACGGAAGTTCTGGACGTCAATCGAGTTCTACATTGCAGTTTTGCTACGAATCGGTGAAAAACGAAATAGTTCTAGCCTCTGAGGACTGTTTGAACGGATGAAAATGATATTTTTCGACTTTTTAAACGTTTTCATATGATCTGCTGGCACTCGAACGCGAGTTCTGGACTCCGATCGAGTTCTACATTGTAGTTCTCATAAGAATATGTTTAAAGCAAAATAGTTCCAGCCCTAAGATTCGTTTAAAACGATAAAATCGAATTTTTTTGACTATTTGGACGATCTCGCATGATCTGCTGGTACCGGGACGTGAGTTCTGGACTCCGATCGACTTCTAAATTGTAGTTCTCATAAGAATATGTTTAAAGCAAAATAGTTCCAGCCCTAAGATTCGTTTGGAACGATAAAAATGATATTCTTCGAGTTTTTGAAGGTTCTCATATGATCTGCTGGCACTCGAACGCGAGTTCTGGACTCCGATCGAGTTCTACATTGTAGTTCTCATAAGAATATGTTTAAAGCAAAATAGTTCTAGCCCTATGATTCGTTTGGAACGATAAAAACTATATTTTTTTACTATTTGGACGATCTCGCATGATCTGCTGGTACCGGGACGTGAGTTCTGGACTCCGATCGACTTCTAAATTGTAGTTCTCATAAGAATATGTTTAAAGCAAAATAGTTCCAGCCCTAAGATTCATTTGGAACGATAAAAATGATATTTTTCGAATATTTAAACGTTCTCACATGATCTGCTGGTACTGGGACGGGAGTTCTGGACTTCAATCGATTTCTACATTGCAGTTCTACACTGGATCTGTGTAAAACGAAAGAGTTCCAGCCTTCGGCGATTGTTTGAAACAATGAAAATTATATTTTTCGAGTTTTTGAAGGTTCTCATATGATCTGCTGGTACTGGGACGGGAGTTCTGGACGTCAATCGAGTTCTATATTGCAGTTTTGCTACGAATCGGTGAAAAACTAAATAGTTCTAGCCTCTGAGGACTGTTTGAACGGATGAAAATGATATTTTTCGACTTTTTAAACGTTTTCATATGATCTGCTGGCACTCGAACGCGAGTTCTGGACTCCCATCGAGTTCTACATTGTAGTTCTCATAAGAATATGTTTAAAGCAAAATAGTTCCAGCCCTAAGATTCGTTTAAAACGATAAAATCGAATTTTTTTGACTATTTGGACGATCTCGCATGATCTGCTGGTACCGGGACGTGAGTTCTAGACTCGAATCGAGTTCTAGGTTGCAGTCCTGCTACTGATTGATGAAAGACGAAAGCGTTCTAGTCTTTCAGAGTTGTTTGAACCGTCGAAAATGATATTTTTCGAATATTTAAACGTTCTCACATGATCTGCTGGTACTCGAACGCGAGTTCTGGACTCCGATCGAGTTCTACATTGTAGTTCTCATAAGAATATGTTTAAAGCAAAATAGTTCCAGCCCTAAGATTCGTTTGGAACGATAAAAACTATATTTTTTGACTATTTGGACGATCTCGCATGATCTGCTGGTACCGGGACGTGAGTTCTGGACTCGAATCGAGTTCTAGGTTGCAGTCCTGCTACTTATTGATGAAAGACGAAAGCGTTCTAGTCTTTCAGAGTTGTTTGAACCGTCGAAAATGATATTTTTCGAATTTTTAAACGTTCTCACATGATCTGCTGGTACTGGGACGTGAGTTCTGGACTTCAATCGTTTTTTACATTGCAGTTCTACACTGGATCTGTGTAAAACGAAAGAGTTCCAGTCTTCGGGGATTGTTTGGAACAATGAAAATTATATATTTCGAGTTTTTGAAGGTTCTCATATGATCTGCTGGTACTGGGACGGGAGTTCTGGACGTCAATCGAGTTCTACATTGCAGTTTTGCTACGAATCGGTGAAAAACGAAAGAGTTCTAGCCTCTAAGGACTGTTTGAACCGATGAAAAAGATATTTTTCGACTTTTTAAACGTTTTCACATGATCTGCTGGCACTCGAACGCGAGTTCTGGACTCCGATCGAGTTCTACATTGTAGTTCGCATAAGAATATGTTTAAAGCAAAATAGTTCCAGCCCTAAGATTCGTTTGAAACGATAAAAACGATATTTTTTGACTATTTGGACGATCTCGCATGATCTGCTGGCTCTGGGACGAGAGTTCTGGACTTGAATCGAATTGCTTGGACGTCGGTTTAGAACTATATTTGAAAAGTATAGGGAACTGCAGAACTCAGCTGCATGCGAAAATAACTCACATTGTTTTCGATCTGCTGCAAACTGATCTGCTACGGGAAGTTAGCAGATCATTTCGTTAATTGACATTTTTCGAGGAAAAACACCAGAACTATTTTTAAAAAGTATCAGGAACTATAGAACACAGCTGCATGCGAAAAGAACTCACATTTGTTTTCGATCTGCTGCAAACTGATCTGCTACGGGAAGTTAGCAGATCATTTTGTTAATTGACATTTTTCGAGGTAAAAACACCAGAACTATTTTTAAAAAGTATCAGGAACTATAGAACTCAGCTGCATGCGAAAAGAACTCACATTTAATTTTGATCTGCTGGACAATGATCTGCTAAGTTCACTCACATGCTTATTTAAGCCTTATTTGCATCAAATTAGCTAAGATGACATTTGTTGACATAACATAGGTTTTTGAAGACAATCATTTCTGTAAATAGCCCCAGGGTACTCCAGTAGGAAATTTCTTCGCCCACAAACAGGCTACATCCAAAACTTTCCTAAATTGATATCAGCGATATAACCAATGAGGCGATTATTTCCACATCAGCTGTCAACGTCAGACGCCATTGATTGATACCCTCGAGCCAATCAGCGTCGTCGCCCACGTCTCGTTGCACTTGACGCGTATACGCGCGTTATTTCAGCACTGTTATGACGAAATTGATTGAAGCTTGAAACGAGGGCTTATTGCCTTTTGATAACAGGTTGGCAAGAGACATTAAATAATCCAAAAGCCAAGATTTTGTTAACCCAATCATGTAATTTCCCAAGAGAATCCAATTCAATACCTTTCTCCATTAACCCAACCATCCTCCTAACCGAAAACTTAATGAAAGAGGAAAGGGATTCTATTAATCTAATTCGTAAAGTCATATTATAGGTTTCTATTTCATTGTAAAATTAAAAACACTTAAAACGTATGTTAACTCAGCTAGAGTCTTAATTAATTCCTGATGGCCATTTAATTTAGCTGTATTAATTGGTATGAAGGGCGGCGCTACGTTACATGCGAGCTACGTGCGTGTGATCGCACTTAATTGCTCATTAACTATATCCAAAACCACTTTATTTTGATTAGATGTGATATTATAGTATCTATTTAATAAGTTCGATATATTTTTAAATATGGTCACAGACCCGCCCGATAGGCGATGACTTTACCGAGGATGACGGATCTCCAGGTTGATGCAAACACGGGCCCCAGAAGAGTTCCACACCTTTCTTGGCCACATAAGGAACGAGTCTTATAAATCTATTTATAAAGCAAGTATTTGCTTAGGTTAGTTCGTTCTAAGGCTAGTTAGCTAGTTCTAAGTACCTTCATCGGCAACGATATTTCACTACGACTTATCTTTATTACTGCAAAAGGGTTGTGAAACACAAAGCCACATTTCTATTTATTCTTAGATTCACGGTCAAATTGTGAATTCTATTCTAAGCACAAACTTATTATTGGGTTGTAATTGCATAGTTCAACTATATGCTCATTTAATTGTATAATTTTTTGTACCACATATTACGTCATGCTGTAATTTTCTCTTATATTTATTGAATATTTTACAACATTCCAATGTATATTGACATCATGTAGCTGAGGAAAATTATTTAATATGGGCCATTGACAATTATATGTTGTTATGACAGGCACCTTCGGGGAAAGAACCTTCAATGACCGCGGCGACGGACTCTTATCAACACCTCAATGATGCTTTATTAGATTTCAGTTTCATATGATAAGTTATCGCGTTTGCTTTCATGTCGAGATGATGCTAATAAAAGGCTTAATCCAATGATTCTCAGATCCTTAAATAATAAATAATCTTCTCCAATATTAAAGCAGTGTGTAAGGATATTTGCGCACTAATGCTTTGCAATTAATTCAGTGGACGGACACCACTTCTAGGCGTGCCTTCGAGATCACAGATCAAAGCTCACTAACGACATCCTTAATCAGAGCCATATCCAGCAGGAACGGTTTTACTCGAGCCATCTTATTTTAGTAAACATCCGCTCCATTATGTATCTTTTTTATTTTTCTTTTAAGTTTTTATCTGTTGCTCGGAAACTGTTATTATGACAGGATTTATAATTATATTGGATTTAATTGGCATGTTGTGTATTGTGTAAACAGGTTTGTGTTACTCACATAAAAGCTGTTTTTTCATTGTCATGGGCAAGATTTTAAATATCTCGTACCTTATTGAAATTAAAGCTTGGGTTAGTACTACGTGATATTTTCAATGGGTTCAGTGCTAAAGATTAACCGGTACAACGTTTGAATGATCTAAACTCAAAAGACCATTCGTCACACGTGTTCAAAGGATATTCTAAAATATGTATACGTTAGTGAACGCAACGGACAGAAGGACGGTCCGGTTGGGCCCCTTGAGAGGCACCACGTGCTCGCTACGTGCAATGAGTAGATACGCATTTGTGTGCGTACGCGCAGACGCGGTGCTTGTGTGATTTATAGCTTATATAGTTTTATGCGATCCTTTTTGGATTACTAAGTTGGGTTAAAATAGGAAGCTTTACCTTAAGAAATAATTCGTACTAACATGAGTCTTGGATTCTTTACCGTGAAAGATGGAAGATGATTCACACATTTCATCTCATATAATGGCTTTTCCAATAGCTATAAATAAGATTTAGCGTGTAGCGAGCGAATGGAATTAAATATATTCAAATCTACATTATTGTCTTATTCATTCAGAATTGTTTATGTACCTACCTACCGGATACATGGAGAATTCTACAAATTTACGACAAACCGAATGCAATATTCAATTTATTATGTATAAGGCTAAAAACGTCCAAAACTGTCAAATGATTCGGAGACAGCAGCTGTTGAATAATAGAATAACAGATTCAAATTATTCCTGTTTTTTTTTGGGTCGTTCCATTTACGCTATTATTCAAATCATAAATGATCCCAATTATTATACGAACACCAAGTTACTTTATATCAGTCTATTGAAGAAGGCGGTACTCCATGTATCTTTACTCATTAATTCATTCGTTACGAGACCCACTAAACCTGTACTTCAAAGTAAGCCTACCCGGATACGATTAAATACCCACTGGTCCAACTAAATGAATTTACTTTTGAGCTGAAGCTATGAACATGTCATCAAGATATATGCGCCGTTATGAAAGAAGCGCCACTTCGGTGCCGGAACTGGGCGCGCTCCACGTTTCAACGCCGAACGGAAATGGAACGAGCGGTGGGCGAGTTGGGTTGGGAGGTGTCGCCCCAAATCATATTAAATATAAATTGGGTTGTTAATTTAACATCTAGAACGGTATATATCATTTGAAGTAGGTAGTTGGTTTATTGGACAGGTTTATTGATCTCCATGAACATTTTTGTCTATGTTCAATCGAAGCAGCCAAAATTTCCTTAGTGACAGCATGTATTAACGCTGAGTGCAACGCCTGTGTTTATTTTTCTCAATCAGTTATTACACGAAAATGGATTTTCCCAGTTGCGAATATTCCTTGAAACTCGCGATAAAGCTTGAGAGATTACCCTTATTTATATATCCAAGTCTGTGTAATGTAAATCCCAAATGTTCCGAGAAGTGGGTGCATCGGCGAAATTATCTTCACATCACAAAACAGAGCAGCGTGAATGACAGATTCCTGACGAAGCACACCACGACTACGAGACAACGCCACGCCACGCGTGTGTTTATCTGTTCCATTTACTATCTAGGTGCCTCGCTCAAATTAGTATCGAATTGCAGCAAATGTTTCGCAATTTTAATTAACGCTAAGTATGTGAAAAAATTTGCCGCTAATGCTGAAATAAGACTGATGTAAACCAATTAAATGAAAACTGGTAACCGTCCAGAAATTCAGGTGAATTTAGTAGTCAATAGGAAATTAAGAAACAATTATAGCAAAACCTCATAAAAACGTTCTCAAGCAGTAATCTTCAATCAATATAATCACATCGTCAATATTTCTCAACCTGAAAGATAAAAGTTTGCGGGATTATTGGTTTTGCCGAGTTCATTCATAGCAATAAAACGGGTTTCGAAACTTATTACGTTCTAGAAATTCTAGATTGGTTTAATCCTAGATCTCTGAGATACACGAATCTCGAAAGTTGAAGGTTCATTTGAATGAATGATTGAATATAACTTTTTGGATAATATTTTAAGGGTAAGCTAATTGTCAAGGCAGTGGCTACCAAGATTGTGCCCTGATTGTTAAATTGCAGGTTGAACGTCCTAAACATTATCAAATTTGTACACTCGACGGATGTGAACGACCAGCACCACTTGAGGGTAAAAACAAAGACGCAAGTGTCGTCTGACTGTTGAACCTGCCTCAATTTGCATAGTAATTCAGGATATACATTTGGTATTTCAAATTAGTATTAGGAACACATTTGTTAATGTAAAATGAGATATATGATATAGAAGTTAATTTATATAATCATACATTTTTTGCATGAACCCTTGGGTTACGAGAAAATGCCTGAGGGTGTCGGAGCCAAGCAAGATTGTGTGCAGTGAGGGTAAGATGATTTTATGAAACAGCCGGCAGCCGCGGGCGCCCTCTCACGGACGTCACCACTCCTCCATATTGCCGCGGGAGTCTTTGCTAATGACATTACTGCGTTAATGAAGCACGTCCCGGCTGGGAGCCAGTCAAATTGAAGAGTAATATTATCACTGACAAAACAGTTCTTTTTTATATGCTATCAAGTGTGTCCATGTTTGTTTTTTTTAAGTTTATGCGAGATTTTAAATAAATAAGATTTAGAGTCATCAACATCAGTCGTCGGAAGTTTCCGTATCGCTTTGTTTTTAATAAATTGCTTCTTCCCAACTTCAAGAACTTTAGTTTCTGAATTATTATATAGCTTACATAAGCGATTGTCTAACTATAACAAATTAAAAACTCATTTTGCAGCTGGTAATAAACGAGACAATGTGTAGCCTCAACGAAAAAACGTAGCAAGACATTTCCTCGGAATTTGACGGCAGCGACAACCAACGTAATGAAGTATTCGAGAAATGAACGTAGGTGTAGTACACGGATCCTTTCACCTGCAGCAGTTCGCGGTGACACCACGACGTGGACGGCCTTGCGTGACCTTGTGCGCGGTGCCCAATCACGTGGCCGAGCGAGATGCGCTCGCGCATTGCATCAGATGCACCTTTCCAATTTATTTGTGCACGCTTTCCAGCGCAATTTAATAATACTATCATGGAATCTAATTGTTCCGTGATAGTACGCAATAACAACAAAAGTTTTCAGTGTATATATCCCAACATTATATTTTTTCATGTATACAAATTCACTTCCGGTTCCTACGAAATAACATTAGAACTAAAACTGTGAGATATAATAACTTCCTTAAAAATATAATTTCAATTTGTAACGAATTACCATTCCAATTCCCAATTACCGTTGAACAATTCACTACAATACAAGTGTAATAAAAGGCATGTTTAATTAATAAAGTAATAAAATATTTTCAATTACAAATGAATCAAACAATCCCACGCTCCACTCAAAATATCCGTCGGCTATGCGTTTGTCATTGCCTATTTATAAAGTTGACGATAGGGAAGGAATGAATGACGTGACGTGCATACCACAAACATCGTGTCCTTCACGAAGATCCATTGCAGTCAGTCAGATTTACACATTGTTAATTCTCACCCTCCCACATTCCTAGCTGTATAAAGACTTGTAATATTGACTGACCGACCTTGAATTTTTTAAATTATACATGTACACCTAACCTACTTAGATTTTCGTCAAAGTCCATGGCATCAATGTCAAGCCCTTAAATCCAATTACATTATTAGTTGCTTCCGCCTTTGTTAGTACAATATACTTTATCTAGTTCACTGATATACAAGGTTTAATTTTATTATGGTCAGTATTATTTGTCCTCCATTTAGGGCGAATGAATTTAATTATCGTTTGTCTATATGTCTAAACTCGATGAATGTGCTTTAGAATTCGTAGGCCGAAAATTCATTGTAGGTTTCGAATCTTACAATGAACTTGAGCTTTCGGTGAAGGAAATCAACCATAGCGCGATGGGTGGCGGTGTTTTATTTTATGTAGTACCCGTTTGGCTGGCCACACTCATAGAGAAAATCTGTCGCCATCCACCTTCCGGTGTGTTCCAGAAGCTACACTCGATAGCCAGTCCCAGTGTTTGATTACCACCTTTAGCCACATCTTAATATATTATTAAGTAAACAAATAAACCCATCAATTCGTTTTTGGGTTTGTTCTCTTTCCGTTACCGGGCCGTCGACACCGACTTATACGGACTTTACCCTAGTGTCCCTGATTCTGCTTATTATTTGGGGTTGTTTCGGTTCTTGGTTCCGTTATGTTTATTTTTGTGTTAGCATCGTTGCGAGTCGTGTAATTGGTTCAATATTTTGATGTATTTTGTTTCAAAGATTATAATTATTTGTTAATTTCCATTCGCAGTATTATTTCAGTTACAACAGTATCTGCTTCAAAACTAAATACCCGTCACATAATCCATCTTCGAAATTATTTTATGAAGACTGAACGCTTATTTAATACAAAAGAAACATTGAAAAGATTTCTTTTAATCCCTTTAAGCGAACAGGAAATGAGAACGTTTGGCGTACATCAAAGAAAATGATATCCAATCTGTCCAGCCAAGGACAACGACTCGAAAGTCATGAACTGTCGCGGACAGCAACCGGGCACAATTTGGTGGGCGTTCGCAATATTTCTGTCATTGTGAACACTTGACAAGGTCAACTGGCGTGACCCTGCCATTATCACAATTGGTCCAAATACTTCAGAGAATCTTAAGGCTTCCAGGAAAAAATATCTACTAAGGAAAATATGATGAATAAAAAGCAACTGAACTCATAGTAAATTAGCTTAATGCGACAGTTCTCAGAATACTGGCGTAATTAACTCAATACAATCTTCGGTTTTATTTTCTGTCCTTATTTACTGGTCGTTAAAATATAAAGTTGTTTGTATTAAAGTTTCAGATGTGTCAGATTTAACTGAATCACTGCGATTTGCATTCTGCAGTCAAGTTGTGGGTACACCTTGCTTATTTCCGCTCTCGTTTGTTCTGTAGTGTTCGAGACTTTACTTTCGGCTTTGGAATCTTTGAAATATCTAACTGTACCTATCTTGATTTCAAATCAGAAATTGCTTTCATATCTTTAAGATATACTTCGAGTTTTGGAAAGATATCACGTTGTTGACTTCATAATAGAAAACATTCGGATTATGTTTGTTTAAGGCCATGTTTACTTCTGGCCTCGATTTATGATTGTGACCAATAATGCATTGATTAATTCGACTGGATTGGTCAAGAAATTATACATGGGTCAAAGATTACAATAAAGCGGTGATTTATGTATCAAATATGCTAGACTTTAATTAAAAGTGTTAATTTATATGCTTTCAAAACGGAATTTCACAAAATGGATATTCGTGATATTTACATACCTAGATGATCCACTAGTTATCTCCTAAGCTATGCCTGAACACATGTTTCACTAATCTGCTGTCATAAATACGTCAACATATAAATAAAGTTGTACGAATAACGAAGTGAAAATTAGTTCTTTGTCCGAACAAACATATTAACCAGACGCATTTATTATTAATTGTGAGTCCATTGAACGTGATTACCATTAATTTTCTATGGTTGAATGAATGAGTTGCGACGTGGAAAGTGATCGTAGAGCAGTTTGCATGTTAGATATTTACAATGCAATGCTAAACCCTACTACTATTGCCTATATACATTTAAATGTAGACATGATTGTGGTGATAAATTATATTATAATTATCTTATCTGAAGTTAAAAATATAATCATTACAATTATACCTATAATCGAAACTGCAATACTGCTCGGGGTACATAAGTTCAACCTCAACTGAGCTTATAAGTAGATAAGTAAATAACACTGCGGTATTTCTTCTTTAAATCTCTGCTCTCTCATAGTGTATAAGCTCCCGGGGATTTTCCTCAGGCAATGTTAAAATTATAATTTACTTGTTTCAGGTAAGACAGCCAGACAAAGACGCTCCTTGTGATGTAGATAAAGGAAATCAAGTAAGTTAGTAATCTTATTTCGCCAGAGGATTAATTAAATATTCTTTCAAAGCCGTGGATGAAACCTAAATAATTCTATACGTATAACGTAATAAATTAGAATTGCAAAACATTCACGATCATAAATAGATTTCGTCATAGAATGGAAATATCGGGAAACTCCTTACCAGCTCACAGTGTTGGCAAGACCCCAGAGACGCCTTCATTGTATGTGTTCGTGGTAAAAATCATTAACATGCTGATTTCATTCTGAAGTCATACATGTAAATAGACGACGTCATACAACTCTCGGTAATAAAGCTTCTAATTGGACATTTAGCTGTATTTGTGTTTTATTTATTGCTAACAGATTGTGGTAATCTCATTAGAATGTTTCACTAGCTATTGTACGCAATGTCGTACTCGTAGGTGGGCAACGCTTGGATATGATTCATTCTTAGTACGATAGCTGAGGATCGTATTTAGAATGTATAATTCATAAGTGTCGTGTCATTCATATCATTGTGTTTATCAATATGGTTAGTTATATTATCATCATTATCAAGGAGCTAACTGTCACTACCGAAACTACAGTCTAGTTTCTGTTCTGTGGTCTAGTCAGTCAGTACTCAGTAGTTAGTGATAGTGAATAGTGTGATTTAATCTCATTTTATATATAACATCACTTTATATACGTCTCGCACGTCAATTAATATGCTTAGTGTGCCCTGAATTGTTTGATCTAAATGAATACATGATATACAAACAGTGAGTAGAGAAAAATAGATATTGTGTGATTTGAATTCATCGATGCTGTTGTCTATGGCGTTTTATTATCTATCTACGTGTTGGATGATTTTAAAAGGTTAATTAAAGCTTGTGGCTTGGTTATGGATTCGTAAAGCTCAAATTTCTGATCCATTTTACATAGGTATAAAATAACTCGAAGTTACATTACCCCTTATTACATGATATGGTTTAATTAAAGTAAGTCTTGAAAAACCTAGTTTTAAGATAGCACCGGCTCTTTTCGTTTAATGACGTAATAAAGTGACAGGTATATTTAAAACTTGGGCTATACTAGATTTTGTTTAAACCTTCTCATGTAATGAGACAGACTAATATATTTCCAGATTCAAGCATCAGTATTGAAATGAGTCACATCTAGTTGGCGTTTTAAACGTTCATATTTCATACGCCTCTATCTGTATAAGTTTCCGTCTACAGTCGCAAGGATATCACATCTAACTATTGTTTAGTAAGTTCTACGTTTGAACGGCTTTCAGAAATAATTATAGCTAAGCTGCATAACGTGTTCGGAAGTACCCCGGTTGCGGCCGCACGCTGGCTACTTGCCTAGTCCACAAGAGTGACACTGACATCCACAAAACCACATCACACTACACATTCGCGTCACGAGAGTAACATTGCCATAGGTGATTGTTATGATGTGAAGCTATTTTAAGGATGCTGTCACATTTGTAGCTCCGTGCCAAGAGTGCAGACATTTTAATGCAAACTCTTCTTACTTTGTTTGGCACAGCGCTAAATTGGAAAAATTTCAATGGCAATATAGTATTGTGACATACAATTTAATAATGTTGGGGTACTTTAGAGACAAGTATTAGTCACATCTGTCTATACTATATAATAAAAAAATAAATAAAACGGAAGAGTTTTTTTGTTTGTTTGTTTAAACGGGCTAATCTCTGGAACTACCTGTAAAATTCGAAAAATTCTTTCACCAATAGGAAGCTACATCAGTCCCGAATATTATAGGCTTTTGAGCGTGGGTGACACCGGGTGAAACCGCGGGGAACAGCTAGTTACACATACGTTGCATACAGGAAAGGAAATTCACTCATCAAGAACATATAAAGCTCTGGAATCCGGAATCAATTTATGAATGAAATAGAAACAGAAACATAACAAATAGAGCCGCCCGTTAATCGTGCTCCATGTTTATCTCATTACTCTAAAATGAAATGTAATATAGTTTGGAGCGGTAATAAGGAAAGCCCCGAAAGCCGGTGCAACTGGTCCAGTTGCATCAGTACCGCGGGATACTGGCTAGAAGCTACCGTCGGAATGGTCAATAAAACAATTTATGCTGCACATCCTGCGGCTGCTGTAATGCTTCCTACATTATCGGGGGCTTCGACCCCATTCCTGTCTGTTTACGATTCGCGAAGTCTATCCCTTTTAATACAGTCGTGTTTGTTATTGCACGGGTAATGTTGTTTCAATTGTTCTATGTTTATGCATCCTAGGGGATATTAACTTCAGTCCTTACTGATGAAATATCTGTAGTCGTTATCAATCTAGTCGAGATTCTATTTACCATTCATTATTTCCTACTCATTACCGGTTGACGTTGTTTTAAAAGAATGTATGTTTGCTGTTATATGAAAACTTTATCGTTAAACACTGTTGTTGTTTCCAAAGCAAAAACAAGTAATATAAACATTGAATGTAGCTGAACACTTGTTGTGGGTGCAAGCAAAGTCAGTTAACTAATATGCAACTTGACTTGGTAATACCTCATTTCATGTGCTCATGTAGGCAGATACATGATTCACTGATGGCACACACGCTTTTGATAATATTTTTACGCCTACTGTTTCGTCTCACATATAAACGATATTACCAAAACAGACGGTGATTATCCTTTGTTAATTTTCGTGGGAGTAATTTATGCATTCTTGAATATAATATAATATTTATGCAATAATTATATTACGTAAGCTAAGCGAATATCTTGATGCAGTTGCATCTGCTACCTTCCACGGTCCGTTTAGTAGACTTTCATACATTCCAGTTGTTACTTCACGTCAGCTATTGTAATTATAATGTTTTCATGCACATTTACACATGCAGCTTTCTGTTGTTCTTCGCTGGGCTATTATTCAATATATTATTTTAGAAAATTCTGGTACAATCTAGTGCCTTTATAGTTTGATATTAATAAACTACTTATGGGTTAATAGATTTTCAAGGATCTATTTAGCGATAACACCACCCAATTTCTCATGACTTCTATCTAATTATTTACCATTTTCTGATAGTTGCTTTGCTACTTTGAATAAGTAATCCCTCAACATCCGAATGTTCTGCATCTTTATAAGAAACACCATCATATTATTGAGCGTTACTAAACTCTTCAGATCCATATTGTTTACATTGTAATTATTTTCCTCTGACATTAGTTACATAATATGTACGGTAATTACCTATTCAGTTGCAGCCGCGTCCTTCGCTGTGTATTATCTCTTGTACATACGCAGCGGTAATCCTCTTAGGTTCAGGGTTTAGTGACGTGGCTACTATCGCACATGTAGTGGATATTGCCGGATATTCTTGGTTCAGAAACTAAAGCTCAAATTAAAATCCAAATTTACGGTGATTTCTATAGATAATTGCTTGCGTGTTCTTTCGCGTAGGTTTCGGACTGGAACGAATCGAAATAATAATCAGAGAATTAAGTTTTAAAATGCAGTTTGAATTGATATTGTTCAGTAATTCATCAAAAATACGAAGCATTTCTTTACACAAAACATGACGATATTATCTACGGTAAGTTTGTATGAGGTACAGAGTACAGATTGATGATAAAAAACAATTATAATAACGTAGACAAAGATAATTATCGGCGTAATGAACATACACAATAACACACACAACAACCCGCCCAGCCGAGACAAATGAAACTACTTACTTTCAGAAAAAATACTGTTGTACCTCATAATTTTTACTCACTCTCGATTTTAATTGCTCCGGGTATATGGCCATTCTTAATAGCCTGCAAGTCTTAAAGTATGACTAATTAAAGCTTAATTCTGTAACTCTACTATACTGAAACTTCGAATTCTGTTTTACAAACATATCACATATTTATTACTGCTTCATTAAGTTGCCTTTGTTGTATCTGACCACAATAGCGAACCCTTTTCAATCTATTCGAACTGTTCGCATATTCATAAGTGTCCGAGCATCGGGCATGCCATCTGGTCGACACCCGACACCGCTCGCATCTGGCGACCTTGCTCTGATTACATAGCCGGCTGGAGTTGCCTTTGATCTGCAAATATATCGGCCATTCGGAGACAAACGATTGGTTACGATCATTGCTGCTGGGTGGGTGGATTGGATGCGTAGGGTTCACGCGTTTGATGTTACGTATGCTGACGTAATGTTTGCGAGTGGTTTTCTCTTATTGAATTTATATCGCTGGCTGAAGGACCAATGAAATCTGGAATGCCGATTCTCCCCATACTCACGACAAGAGTCTTGAATTCTATTGCATTCTAAAGTGTCAACACTTAACTAGATGAGCTTCTGTACTTATTCAGACTGGAATAGATCTAGCAGACCATAAAACTTCATGAATTATGTTGATACTATATTACACATCATGAAATGAACCGGGATCATCCGCACCATGGATCATAAAACACTGGAATGGGGTCGGAGCTTCCAACAAAGTACGCAATTGTGTTGAGACTATCCATATTATGTAACAATCTTATACTAGGTAGAGCATACTCTTATAATTTGATTTAATATTGGGAGGATATTTAATGTTGAAATCATTTAAACTTAGCTGCTTTAACGTCGAGCAATAGCTAAAGCTGTTTGCATTTTGAAGCAGATTATATCTTAAGTAACAGGTGGAAGGCTTGCATTGGAATGATTAGTGGAAAGATTATCGTACCCAGTATTGTGTAAAAACTGGACATTACCGTCCGCGAACACCCACTACGAATCTGTAATTTATGATTTCAGACAATTTGTTCCTATCTGATTCGTTCACGGACAATAAAGTCTAGTAATATGAGAACAAATACGTTATATCATTCAGTTTCCTTCCTGATTTTGGCAACAATTGTTATTTTTACATTAGTATCACTAGAAAGTGTGCAGCCATAAATTCATTAAATTTCTCATTATTTTTCACTGTAGCACACGAAATTATGAATGATTTCGTGTTTATTAGCATTATGTCAGTATTGTTCGAGTTATTTACTGGATTGATGGACGTTAATGAGTTTTATTATCGTTGGTATGGTCATTATCGTTTGAGTGCAGTGAGTGAAACAATTTTAAGATATTGTGTGACGGGCGTTACTGAATTTGGAGCGGTTTCATTGCGGCTGTTGCTAACTCGGCTTTCTATAAGTAGTATAATATCTCTTCAAACTGCAACTGCTTTGTATTGGAACCTTTTTTTACCTGAGGAGAGGTGAGTGAGTCCTCAGTGTACATGTACAACTATAGTAGCTAATTAAAAAGATAGTAAAATAGGGATCAAAGTTCATTATCGTGATAAACGAGCGCGATGCCACATAACAGTAATTTATTACATAATTAAATTCATTTGTATAGCTTTCATACGGTATCAAGGCTAATCTATACAAACGCGTTCAATATTTATATCTACTGTTGACACATTGGGTGATACATAATTAATTACGATTTATTTATTGATATTTTTGTGGCTCACATAATCTAACATAGTAATAATATAATTAATACAATTAAATACACTACTGGCTGTCTCGCGAGTTTGTTCGCGTTAGTGTGTTCTGTAATTTAATAAATGTGCTAACCACAAATCTGACTAGTAGCACAGAATAGATAATAGTAGGTACTATGGTAGTAGTTCCTGACCTCTAAAATATTGTCTGCTTTTGGATATAGTATGGAAGATATGGTTCCTCTTGATGCTTTTCAAAAATTAATAAGTTTTTGTTAAAAAAAAAAAAAATGAAGCTTTTTTGGTGACTGTACTTTTGTTGACTTTACTTGCATTGTCTTCCAATACACTAATGTATACCAAATATCAAGTCAATCCGACCACTGGAAATGGGTGAAATTCGACTTGCAAGATTCCACCCGAACAAACATACATACATACATTGCAAATTAAATAAAAGCTTGTAAAAAAAACTCCTTACGTCCCTATATTTTTAATATTCTTAATGATAAGAAGACATTCTAAAATAAAAAATGTTGCACATATCATTATACTATTGACAGTTTCCAATTTGATAAAATATAACGTTGACCTTTCTAATATACCTATTGCATTATTCTGTCATCATGTTTATAAATATGTAAATAGTGTGAAAGATACTTGGTTGACATATATTTTTGGAAACGCGTTATAAATGGTAAATTAATTATAATTTAGCGATGAATTCAAAGGGTGGTTAAAATGTTAAGCCGATGATGATAGCTCAGTGACCTCGAATATAATGACGGATTTCGTGGGTTCGAAACCTACAATAAGACGAACTTTCGGTCGGGGGAAAACATCGTGATGCCACTATAGTACAACTATAGGTTTCCACAATCAAGCAACAATCGGTATATGCCACAAGCTGCACTTGAGTTCCTTTCAAGTAGTTTCCCTTTATGGCGATGATAGATAAAAAAAAAGTCTCTATTCGCCCTATTACATGAGATGGTTTGGAGCAAGTCATGTAAAACCCTGGTTTTAAGATGCTCCGGCTCTTTTTGTAGTATGCAATAAGAAAGTGACTAATATATTATGAACTTGGTTTTAATCATTTAATGTAATAAGGAGTATGTCCTTACTGCTCTCGATCAGCTAAATATATACGAAACTACATTTTATACCGGGAACGCGGGTGAAGCTGTGCGGGACAGCTGTGAGATGAACTTCAGTACATTTCTGCTTGAATTTGTATGAACTTTGTAGGTAAATCACTCAGCTAATAATAATGTTAACTTATGCACGCCGAGCGAGCCGTGTCGATGCAGGCGGTGTTCTGAAGGCACATGACTAAGGGTCTGCGCCTGGTCTGCCGAGCGTGAAGATGCGTATCGCGCCGGTACATCACCTGCGATGGTAGACTTGATACTATACTAATGTATGATATATATACATATAATGATAATACACTAATGTATGGTATTTGTTATTTATACAGTAGAATATACTAACTTTATGAAAACAAATAAATTAGGAAACCGAGCATCTTATACGACATTGAAAATGTTTCTCAAACTTACGTATGTCGAAAAACATAAAATAGGTACGACATCCAATTAACATGATGCTAACTTCGAGTACCTACGGCCAATTAAACAGAAATAAAATTAAACGTAAATGGCGCCGCGGCGTTTCGAAAAATAAAGCATATAATGGTAGAGATAATAGCACAACACGAAAAAGCACAAAAACAAATAAACACGCACTATTATACTTTCCAACAAAAGCCAAGATTAATCAAGATAGTGTCATTGTCCATTTACTTGGAATGATAGTGATTACGATAAGCTTGACATAAGGAACCCTTTCATTGACCGCGCCCGACGCCGCCGCGCCCGCGCCGCCCGCCGCCTCCAGCCTGGGTGATTCTACGAAGAACCTCGTGAATTTATCAATGTTGGTACTAGATAGAATGTATGGTAGAGTATTTACACAATTCTCTCTGTGCCTCTGTGATATATTATAAAAGAACAAGGCGTGACTGAACGATAATGAGAGATCAACGCAGAAGCTAAATAATGACTACTGACCAGATCCATGAAATTGAAAGCACAACAACTATATATAACCTTCAAGAATTTAAAAGATATTACAAAGAAATGAAAATCATAACTGCCGTGCAGCCAGCAGGTGACAGTTATCTTCGAGTTACTCTCCAAATTTATCAAACGCCCCTTAAAAGCTCGAAACTCGAACCTCTCCAAGTGAATGAAAATTATCCTCAAAGTTTATGAAAATTGTATCTAAGCCGTTGAGCCTTTGTCCTGATTTGATAAAATTTAATCTAATTTCACACGATTTTCTATTGAAAAGCTTATCCTTGAGACTGTCTTTTGTTTGCTTTATTTGTCGGCTGTCTGATCGGTTAAGTTGTAGGCTATGAATTAAAGCTTCATATAACAGTTTATCGCATAATCAATACCCCTATAAAGCCTAAGTACTGTCATTATTCAGATTTAAGGCCTAAGCTATAAGTCATTAGCCTTAAGCTTCCTCGGTTTCATATATAGACTTCGCAAACTGGTAGTGTGGCCTGCGTGGCTACCACCCTCAAGTTGAAATATGCCGCTAAGTACTTAGTTTACCTACCTTTGTGTTCTTTAGAGCCTCCGATGATTTCATACTTATATTCTTGCTGTTGCCAATTCTGTGTATGAATATACCATCAATAATTGTTTGATACTTAAAATTTGTCGTATGTTTTAATATTTTGAAAGCACGTACCTACAATACGGAAATGAAGTATCAAGAAAACCGTCAACAAACAGAACTAGAAACATAACAATAGACAATTAAACTTAAATAGGAAACAGTCGTGTTTAAACCCAATAACAAACCTTGTTATCTTATCTAGTCCCGTAGGTGATGTTTAATATCGGGTTGGGAGCATTGGGTGACGGAAACGCGTGCCGCTCGCCGCTCGGTCACTTCCGGCGGGCGGCACGCGACTTTTCATTACCATTTCACTATAACTGGCCCCGGAATCAGGGCACTACTGCTCTAATGGGCCACCGTTCGTTATGTAACCGGGACTCATGTATCACTAATGTTTTATCTATGTACTGGACTAGTTTGCTCGTGCCTTGTTTTTATCACTATTGTGTCACCACAGTCTCATGCATGGTTAGAGATGATGCAGCAGTAAGCGGTCAGGATTCCTCACGATGATTTCCTTTCACGAAATAACAAGTCCAATGTAGGATCAGAACCCAGTACCTTGGCATTTAGCATCGCTACTACTGAGTTATCGTCGCCTTTTCTATCAGATAATCTAATCGAAGGCAATTTTGATAACTCTACGTACGTACGAGCCAAAATAATCAATTTAACTTTGATATGAAATAATAAAGTACCTTTTATTTGGGTAAAACAATCCCGAATTGAACAGATTCATACGATCTAAAAGTTCCCGCGAAACACAACAACTCCTAAGTCCATTCACAAGTCACCGGAACGGAACATCGCATAAAGCACTCTTAGTGCATCCAAAAGCAAAGAAACCTCCCCCACTGTTATGTTTTGCACAAGTTTCGCAACACTGCTTGGTTATGCAATTCACGACACTAGCGAACACATTATATTTCATGCCAAAGTTGCTATTAAGTAAACAAGAGCTCTCTTGACTTTATTCAAAATTCATGACACTTCTTTAAAATGGTTTTATTCTCCCCAAATTGGGAAAGCTAAGAAATACCTGGCTTAAGTATACAGAAGGTATACTCCGAAAACGATATACGATAGGTAGTCCGATCATCATTATGCAATATTAACCAATAGAATTAAACAAAATTTGCGTATCGTCAGTCTTGCTGCAATTCTGGCCTATTGAGAAATGCGGAAGACTTTGATACAAAAGCTACATTATATTAGATGTCAGATGATGTTAGTATAGACAAGTGGGTCACATCTGAACCCGGTGGGGAACTACAGGCACTTTGAGACGACTAGCTTATCGTCAACACGTGCACAAATAACAGAAGGCCAGCTACTGTCGTCCTTGATTTTTAACCGACGAAAAAACGAAGGAGGTTCACAAGTCGACGAGTATATATATTATTTTTTATTTTTTATGTATGATCACGCATAACTTTTTACAGAGTAGTCTGATTTTGATAATTCTTTTTTTATTGGATAGGGTATACCTTGAAGTTGGTCCCATATAAATTTGTATACAAAAAACCTACCCTAAGGGTGGGAAAATAGGGATGATTTATTGTTCACTCACAGATTTGAATGCTGAGTTGTATATTGCATCAAAAGAAATCAAAAATTAAGCATGTAGTAATAAGTAGATTATAGCCACAAAAAATTATAAACTAAAAACTTTTTAACAAAAAAAAAAACACCGAAAAACTGAAAAGCTAAATATAATTTTGAATATAACTTGAATTTTATAAGGTTTTGCAGTCGGGGATAAATAAATATTACAAAAAAAGATACATATCTACGTAGGTTATTGGTTTGTCCAAAACCTTATAAAATTCAGGTTATATTCAAAATAATATTTTGCTTTTCAGTTTTTTTTTTTTTGTTAAATAGTTTTTTATCTTGATCGAGGTGGCAGGATTTGCTGTTCCGATTTTGGTAGTTATTATATTCATTTTTAACCGACTTCAAAAAAAGAGGAGGTTCTCAAATCGGTTGTATGTTTTTTTTTTATGTTTGTTACCTCAGAACTCCATCATTTATGAACTGATTTGGAAAATTCTTTTTTGTTTGGAAGGGTACACTTCCCATTTGGTCCCATTGTCATCAGATCAGGATTTGATTACTTCTTAGTTTACTTTGAAGTCGGTTTAAGCTTTTTGTAAAACAGTCCAATTATACTTTATTACAGACATTTCTTCGTTCGAAAGTTAAAGGTACATTACGTACTATCGCGCTTAGTAGGTATGGTCCGGACCTAATTAATAATTTATACAACCTCTATTATGATAGGTAGGACGCCATACTTGTATATTCCTCAAAAGACCTGTGTAACCCAAATATTTGAAGCCCTCTTCAATTAATTTCCCACAGGAATAATGGGCGGCTTTTATAGCGAAATTCGCAAAATTATTTTTTTAATTGGGTATCGAGGGAGTTGTTTACGAAGCGATACGAATATAACCTATAATAAGAATACACTACGCCCACGTTCGTCTGGGCGCTGGGGTTGACAACATGAAGACTGGTTTTGTGTTGTAGTGAGCAAAATATCTAGCTAAGATAAATCCAGCCTTACAAATCTAGAAAGCAGAAAAGACCCTGACTTTGAACACAGCGAGTGGTTTCTGTTTAGTATTAAATAGACCAATTAGACCTAGAGACTGTACTAAGACACCAACTGTCAATTTTGGAGATAAGAATCTTGTCAAGTGGTTCCCTATCTGAGCCATTAGTGTTAAATGTTATCATTCCTTTTACGGCGTTCCATTGAGTTGAAGCTAACCGCTTCTAAGCTACGCTCGGGATATTTTGCAGCTCTCTTAAGTGCAGGCTGAGTGAAGGCACTTAGCCCTGCTCTGCAGTACAATTTTAATGCATGGAGTGTATGCGTTGAACGTCTGTCATACCTTAGTGCCAGAGACATGCAGTCAACTGGAACGTGGTGGACTAGTGGCGTGTTTTTTTTTTTTCTGAAGTACCTATTAATTTAAAAATAATTTTATTTTCGTGTTCGGTTTTAGTTTTCATAAATTGATTTAATCGGGAATGGGTTCAACATGCTTAGATATCGTATTGCCTTGATCTTGCTTTTTCTCATCAAATAACATTTCTTTGAAGTGCTCGGAAACTTAAGGCCGTACTATACCTCAAAAGTGCTCCACCTCTCACTTTTGATCCTGCATATCAATAAAAGTAACCAATCAATAATTTTGAAAAAAATATATAGTACAGTTGAGGATATATACTAACTCCAGTATGATGTGAAAACACGATTCCTAAACATTTTCTCGATAGAAAAAAATCTCAAACTTCCCTCTGAATTTTACAAATAAATCGCAGTAGTCAATTAATACTTTACCTATACTAATGAAACTTTTTATATAAACTGTAGTTAGTACAATACGTGTACCATATGATTTGAATTTAAAATAATGTTTTATTTTAATTTGTTAGAAATTAAATCTCAAATATTTCGAGTGGTACGATGCGCTGCCGCACAGATTCAGTCGCGCTCCGGCGTTCGAACGGGGAACCCGTGTCTCTTGCTCTCACGACCCACGTAGATACGTACCTAATAAATTATAAGTGAAGTGTATTTTGTTTTAAATGGGAAATGATCGAGACAAGAAAAGAAAAGATGGAATTGGAGAAAAGAAAATGCTACACATATTAAGAATAAAATATTGAAGTAAGTACCTACCTAAAATGAATCATAATATGTGTTTTTACCTAGGAAGGCATTTTGGTTTGTATCTACCAATAAATTCTGAGTCTGATTATTGTAATGGGTAAGAAAAGTAGGTAATTTCCAGTATAAGCTCCTCTGATCTGACCTTCCATTGTACGGAAATCCTATACAATGCGAGATCAGCTTATACTGGAAATTTATATCTTGATGTGTAGCCGAAATAAAGAAAATATAGGTACCGGACGTGGACCCGTGCCCGTAAGTATCAACCACCTAGCTAATTAGGTTAGATACTAAAATGTTTTCACAACAGCGTAAGTAAAGCATGTACATTTAGGTTCCTACCTACTAGGTAGGTATATATTATGCAGTAAATTGAATTTCTACAATAAACATTTTATTGGTAAATATTAGGGTAGTCGTCCAAGTAAATGGCCACGGTCACATATTATTTTATTAGTATGAGATAAAGAGTAGTAAAGCCTATTTTGTTACAGAATGCAAATACCAACGTACATACCTAATCATAATTGTACCTTCTGTTCTGTGGTACCTACCCACCTACATACATTTTTCATTTTCAGAAATAAACATATACCCGATTCTGACTGCAATACAGAAAATGTACCGCACGTGGACCCGTGCCCGTGAGTATCAACCGCCTAGCTTATTAGGTTAGATACTAAATGTTTTCCCAACAGAGTAAATAAAGTTTGCACAGGTTATTAGGTAGGTACCCACCTACTAGGTAGGTATATGTTATGTAGTGAATTGAATTACTTCAATAAATATCTTATTGGTTATCCTTACTACTATTATAAATGCGAAAGTGAGTTTGTTTGTTACGCCTTCACGCCTCAAATACTCAACGGATCATCATGAAATTCGGCATGTAGATAGCCTATGGTATGGAGAAGGACATTGGCAACTTTTTATGCCGGGAACGCGGGTGAAAAGGCGGGGGACAGCTAGTTCTAAATATAAGGGTTAAATATTAGGGTAATCGTCCAAGTAATTGGCCACGGTCATATTATTATATCATTTTAGTAGTATGTAAGATGAAACGTATAGCCTATTTTGTTACAGATTGCAAATACCAACGGAACACATGGATGCCAGTAGTTCCAAACATGCAAACGAACCTGATTTGATGGCTTTACAAACTGTAGAATTGTCAGTTTATCTAACTATCGTTACCTATTAGTGTGTACTTTGGTGTAAGTAACTCTTTCTGTCTATTATCTTTTTACATCTTAACTTCAATACATATAATTCTTAGTTTACATACATATAATATATTTACATTTTGTTCTCATATATAAGTTTGAATGTAATTGGGTACTTTATTTCTGCGATTCTTAACTTATTATTACTCACTTAGAACGAAGTGTTAGTTACATAAATTACATAATTAATTTAAAACTGGTTATTTCAGGTACGTAATAAACTATTATGGAAGCGAAGCAGAGCATATTATTCCCGTGGATGGACGAAGAATCATCGATTTGGATCATTTTTTAAATCACTTCAAACAATATGTAATCACAACAAAGCGTTTGGATGTACATTGAGTAATGTCCACATTATTGGAGAAAAAAGAAAAGGACTACTTTCCAAATACACGTTGAAATGCAACATGTGCAATTTAAAATTTAGTCTCGACTCGGAACCCAAATCAAACCAGGATTTAAATAAAGCTGCAACATCTGGCATTATATCTACTGGAATTGGCTTTTCCCAATTTAACGTTATTGCATGACCAAGGGAAATAGGGATTAATGTTTATATATACATAGAGATCTCTAATAGGCATGTTTAGTTTTTCTTACATGCACTAGAATTTGACTTGAATTTGATGTTTTCCCTTTGAGAGCGCACCCGTAGCTGGTATCAATATGCCAGGCCGACACACTTATTAATCCATATTTTGAAAACTACTGAACCGATTCTGAAGAAACTTGCACTGTTCCCTAAGTTGAAGTAAATGTAAATTAAGCCTACAATTTGTACAATTGCAATTATTTAAATACATTTAAAAAGATAGTCAAACATAAGTTATGCAAGAAAGGGTACTATAAAGTTTCAGAGTTTGTAGATGACAAGAATGCATTTGAATGAATTGTTCGCTTCGCAGGCTATTGTTATATAATAATATATCGTTTAGAAATTATAATACTTCTAAGTACAAATAAAAAGCTTGCTGAGTTTTTTGCCGGAGTCTTCTCAGTTCAAGTTGTATTTGGAACCGGAGTAAGTTTACGTTCATAAGTGCCTCATTAGGGCCTATATTGAATAAATAATTTTTGACCATATTCCTAACGCCATGTGATCAAAATGAAACAAATTGTTTAATTAAATCGCTAAATAATACATCTGCAGAAGGATATGACAAAATCGCTACAAAAGTAATTAAATACACAACAACAACAACAAACAAGAGCTTAGCCCGATTTTAGCTTATTTAATAAATCTATCCTTTGAAAATGGTGAATTTCCAGACTTATTGTAGGGGTCTGTGATCAAACCAGTACACAAAAAAGGCGATAAATCGAATATAAATAATTATAGACCAATAACGTTAGTACCGATTCTGTCAAAGTTATTCGAAAAAGCTATGCATAAAAGGATTATGTCGTTTGTAAATAAGCTGAATATTATTAAAGAGGAGCAATTTGGATTTCAGAGTAAAAAATCCACTACATTAGCTGCATTTAAACTGGTACGTGAAATAACAGATTCTCTCAACTCAAGACTGGCAACGTCTGTTATATTCTTTGATATGTCGCGAGCTTTCGATTTCGTATCACATGAACTTCTAGTCACTAAATTAAATAATATTGGCCTACGAGGTACAGCGCTTAAGTGGTTGCAGACTTATTTACAAAATCGGGAACAATATGTCGAGATAAATAGTTTAAATAAAGAACTGGCACTAGTTTCTCATAAATCGATAAATAGAGTTAATGGCTGTGGTGTGCCTCAAGGAAGCGTCCTGGGGCCGTTGCTTTTCTTGATCTATATAAACGACCTTCCGGATGTGACTACAAATAAATGTACCCTTTTTGCTGATGACATATCAATAATTATAAGTTGTAATAAAAATTTAATTAATAATTATGAGAATGATATAAATAGTAATATCAAATTAATTTCGAATTGGCTTATTAATAATAATTTAAATTTAAATTTAACAAAAACACATTTTATACAATTCAGTAATTATGGATCTAAGAACGCTAAACTAAACATTAATTATAAAGGACAGGATATAATGGAAACGGACCAAACAAAGTTTATGGGTCTATTTATTGATAGGCACCTAAATTGGAAGTCGCATATAGATTATGTTTGTAAAAATATTAATAAATTCATATACGTATTGAACAGATTGAGACAAACATCCGCGCGTTCTACTATATTAGCAGCGTTCCATGGTCACATAGCATCTACATTAAAATATGGGTTACTTATTTGGGGAAATTCTCCAGAAGCATTCATTGCACAAAAGAAATACGTTCGAGCAATATGTGGTGTACCACCACATGCCTCATGAAGGCTCCTGTTCGATAGTCTGGGTATATTATCTCTTCCTTGTATGTACATACTCGAAGTTGCATTATTTGTAAAATCTCATCATAGTTATTTTAAAACAGGGCAGGACATTTATCCAAGAAACACAAGGCATCCAGATCGGTTGGTCTTTGACAATCCGCCTCGAATGGCTCTTTATCAAAAGCAATGTTTTGCAATGTGCATAAAGGTATATAATGCGATACCAAATAATATTAAAACACTTCCACTGATACGTTTTAAATGTAAATTGATACAGTGGCTAAAATCCCAAAATGTCTATAATATTAATGAATTATATAGGTAAAATTGTTTGTCATAGGTTTTTCGTTTTATTATTATATTTTTCGTTATTCTTAGGCTAAATTGTATTTGACATTTGAGTAAAATAGACAAAAAGTTAACATAGTCAATTAAATTAATATAATACCTTGTTCCTATGTCTGTGTATAATACTTAATTTTAGTAAATTAATATTTAAATTGATAACGTGTTTTTGATTTAATAGTAATTTGTATTTTATTTAATAATTTTACCTAGTGTACCTAGTGTACCTATTTGCATGCTTATTATGAAAGCTGAATGTGCTGAATACTATAACAATGAACTGTATACATTTTAAGACCTTGTAAAACCACATTTAAAGCAAATAAATGATATTCTATTCTATTCTTTGATTTTATTTCCATACCTAGTTAGCAGATGTCAAATACTGGTGTATTTACCCTATCGTGCGGCGCTTTAGTACTTTTCTACAATCGTTTTATTTTATTTCCATACTTAGGTCAAATAACTGTGTATTTACCCTATCGTACGGTCGACTCGTGAGTCGTGCGTGACTCCTGCCGGGCTGCCGTGTCATGAACTCGTGCGAGTGAGATAGTTGCGACTGCGCGATGCGGGGGCTGCACGGCCGAGCCATGAAGCGGGGGCAAAATGTGGATTTGAGCTGGGGTAGTATAAGCTCTTAAATACCTTTATTAACTAAGTAGATCAAAAATATATGTTAATTGGCTAGTTTTCTTAATTATGTTCCACATGGAGCAGCGTCATTATTTAAACGGTGTTAGTTTTATGGTACGGTCAGCAAAATAAGTAGCTGAATCAATCTTAATACAAAACACCTGTTTACTTTATCATTCCATACGGATTCCATATGAGGCACGTGTGGTGAGCACAGATAGGCAGTAGTGGGGGAAAGCTCGCGCATGTACACTTTTGGCACGCAAAAATCCAATAGACGACGAGCATCGACTGACGAACCAATCGTATGCAGCTCGGCGCTCCCCCTACTTCATTCCGCCGAACAGACCGAAAAATTTACTAGTGCGGTGTTAATCTGTGCTCACGACTCATGCCCCTTACTATACTGATCTTGCTGACTGTACATCAGCGAGTGCAGCGCTCGTCCGACCCGCCGACCAATTATAATGTACTGTCGCATTTTTACCTGCTCTAATTACAAACTATATTACAACTAGATACCTGTTGGAAATTGCAAAGAGTTATTTACAGATACAATAACGTCCGAGATTATTATATACGTATATATAAAGATTCAGTAGTTTTGAAGTTGACAAGAGTACCTATCTCAAAGAGAAAAAACAAATGGTTATTGAAGTCGAACAAGTTTATTAAACCGACCTAACAATTTTAATAATACTAAAATTTTAATGCTTTACTATTTTTATAGATACGTAGTTATTTTTGACGTGGATCAATTTGTTTATTACTTGAAAGAGCTAGAAGACATAAGTCGATAATAATTTAATATCAAGTAACATTTTAGTATTACTGCAATGGAATGTAATCAAATTCCTAGAAACATGCACCTATTCTGAGTTGACCTCGATTTGTTCGTCGTTATATCAAAGAAATCGTAAATATTCGGTTTGTAGTATCTACTGGAGTATGCTTTATGCTCCTGCAGGAGCTTCGGAATATTCAAGATATATGTGAAGTCCACCCAAAAGCATCGGGCTCATACTCGGTTGCTGTACGTCCGGTAAGGACTGGAATTTCAGCTCAGTGTCTAGGCGAAAGGAATTAGCATTACCTACACTGCGCTAGTGCGGTAAACAAACAACGACTGTTGACGACTAACATTAATGAAACGATGCGTCAAAATCAAGAATCTTTTTTCAAATGTCCAGAATTTCTTCCTGGAAACTATATGATTGATTGGGGAACCCTATTAGGTGCTATGCGTTCAGCGGTAATCGTCGAGATGTATAGATGAGTGCAATGTTGAACATGTGTTATTGTTTGTTTCAGAGAGGAGGTGCGCGACCACGCGGTGCGTTGGAACGCGCAGTTCTCGTTCATGTGCAAGATGTGCGCGAACGCGAACACCGGCGTGCTCGAGCCGGCGCTCATGCGCGTCTCCGTGCGCAAGGAGTGCAAGGGTATGTTATATGTATCTTGATGGGATCAGAGAAATAAGTCTTCCACAATAGTGATGGGTGTGTAGTGTGGAATACAAGCGTTAGTCTGTATTAAGTTAAATAAGTTTTTGTTAAAAAAATGATTTTTAGTACATGCTTTTTTTGGTGACTGTAATTTTTGTTTGCTGTACTTGCATTGTCTTCCATTATACTAATGTATACCAAATATCAAGACAATCTGACCACTGGAAGTGGGTGAAATTCGACTTGCAAGATTCCACCTGAACAAACATAGTTACATACATAAATGCAATAGCTTGTAAAAAATCGTGTTAAGGACAAAAGTTTAGGGAATATCAGCACAGGCGGGAAGTCTGTCAATCAGAAATGTCAATCAAAGTCGGTCTGTCTGAAATCTTACAAAAATAAACAAATACTACTTGATCACGAATGTAAGAAACATGCAAAATGTTCAATCTATTTTTTTTATTTGATCTACGAAACTTGGTACAATCAATAACATCACTGCTTTTTAATGCGAGCTAAATTAGATCTCCTTGAAACGCTGGTAAAATCGCTACGTGGAAAACGAAATATTTCGCAATAAAATTCAAGCCGGCGAGAAATCTGAAAGGATCTTTTGAAACTGTATAAATATCAAAAATTTCGATTTTTACCGTTTCGTATTTACAATTCAGATGTCGTTGCGCAAAGGAAGCGCATTTGTTGGTATAATGCAGTCTACAAGAGCGCGCGCCCGCTCGTTCCTCAAACTTGTAGTGAATACAAAGTCGACTTCAAACTATCCAATATTCTTGATAATTCCTACGGACCGTGTTGAACGTTTTCTGAACTCGACCAAATTTTCGCCTTGAATCAGTAATAAGTTTTGTGTCGGGCATTAGTTTTTAACGATATTACCTAGTGAGCGTGATAATTACTCCTCTGGGTGTAATAATGGCTGGTACTTTAGAAACTGGGTCACCAAAACTATCCAAGTCAACTAACTTTGCTGAAATACTCTTTAGGCTGCTCGTTTGATTTAGTATTCATTACATTAACTGCCGCACACAATCAAAATGGTACGGCATCGTGGATAATGCTCCTCATTTCTTGATTATTACCTCAATCACTCTCCTTTAACGATGACCATGGAAATGATATGACATACAATTTGGATCTTTAATCACCAAGTCCGTTGAAAGTTCTTATGTTTTTTTTTAAGTCTATTTGTTATTCTAATGCTCGCAAAAATATAATGAAGAATCTGATAGGTACTTACAGTTATCGTTGTGATATGGCTATATGCATAAGATTGGTGTTGTGTGCAGGTGGTCGTTCATACCAGAAGCTGGGCTTCTGCGACGTGAACCTGGCGGAGCTGGCGGGCGCGGGCGAGGCGACGCGCCGCTGCCTGCTCGAGGGTTACGACCAGCGCGGCCGCCGCCAGGACAACTCCGTGCTGCGGCTCACCATCAAGATGAACATGATCTCCGGAGATCCGCTATTTAAAGTGTAAGTGATAGATAGCTGGGGAAGAAAGGTTCTCGAGTGGCGACCACGTACTGGAAAGTGCCGAGCGGGACATCCTCCTACCAGGTGGACCGACGACTTGGTCAGAGTCGCTGGTCACCGCTGGATGCAAGCGGCCCAAAAACGTTCGAAGTGGAAGTCAATGGGGGAGGCCTGTGTTCAGCAGTGGACATCCATAGTCTGATATGATGATGATAGATAGCGACCAAGCACACGCAGTGGCTCCGTCTGCTATAACAATGGAACGACATCTTTCTATTAGCAATAAATACAAAGATGCGGCACGATTGCCGATATTCGCGACATGACTCAAGAATTCCTACAACGCGCTATCGGAATTCTCTGATCGCTCGATATTGGACCGCGATCTCCAGGAACGATGGCCTGTCTGACGAAAGATCTGCCCTTTTCAATAGAGGAGTCTACCGCTCCACCATAACTCATTTGTATTTGCAGATGCAGTCATAAGGGCAATTTAAAATCTTAATAACGAGTAACTAATTTTACGTACGATTTCAACAATGACTGTGAGTGAAGTGAGTGAAGGAAACGATCGCGAGTAAACTTGCATATCGGAGTTAAAGTTAAATTCTAAGCTTAGTGGTAGGAACACATAGCCTATTATCGTCTTATTCTCATTACGATAATAGAGGACCTAACACATACGGAACTCTTTACTCGAAGATCTTGATGATGTATAGCATTATGTTGTTTTCCGCAGTCCGGAGCGTAAACAAGACGTGACGGACGGCAAGGCAGGCGGAGACAGCGGCTCGGAGAGCGCGCCGGGTGGGGGCGGGGGCGGCGGCGGAGGAGGGGGAGGGGTCGACGACGACTGCGCCTCCTCCACCGCCAGTTCCGGGTTCGGATCACTCACCAAGAAGAAGAACTACGGTACCAGCACTTCAAAATCTTATTCTACTATTATAATACGCAAGTGTGCTTGTTGGTTTGTTTTTTTTTCAGCAACGGACAACGTTCATAAGTGCCTTACCAGGGCCTTTTTTTTTTTTTTTTTTTTTTTTTTTTTTTTTTTTTTTTTTTTTTTTTTTTTTTTTTTTTGCGTGGGGAAATCCTCATGGGATACCCGACCGCCTCGGGGGTAGCGGCCAGGTTATGCCGGACTTGTACCGGCTAAAACCCCACGGTGGTCGCCATCTGCGCTATAGAGAGGGGGGCGGGCTCTCGAGTTGAACGCGTACCTGCTCACCCCTCCAAGCGCGGCGCTAAGATAGCTCGTCCCGGGGGAAGTGTGACACCTCCCCCCAGCACCCTCGCTGTGCTATCGCACGATGAGTCGTGACCACATCGACTCATCGTCCTCCTTGGGGTCGCTTCTGGGCGCACAGAGCCCCCGCTCTGATTGCCCACGACCCCAAAGGCCCCGTTTAGTCGCCTTTTACGACAGGCAGGGGAACACCGTAGCTGTTATTCTAAGCCCGAGCTACAGGGCAGGGGGGCCGCGACGAGGCACATTTGTGCCCCGGCGGCTTCGCCTCCGGGTGGGATCGGCCCTCTCCCGATCCCGCTCAGCAGCCTCCTTCTGGACCATTACGGTCTCACAGAAGGAGGCTACTGCTCTCCACGCTGTATCCCCGCTCAGCATCGCCGACACGACTGCTGGCAGGGAGAGATTCCGTCCAATTTCTTGGACCAGGATCCGCCGCTCAGGTTCCCACGCAGGGCACACCGCAAGCGTGTGCGAAGCTGAATCCTGGTCGCTCCCACTGCAGTGGAAGCAGGCCGCCGTCGCCTCACGTCCGATCCTATACAGATAATCACCTGGGTGGTTCCCTGCTTCTTGGCAGTTTGTGGAACCATAGCGCCTCGGGATTGTGAGGCGCTATTTCTAGACCCAACTCATGGATTTTGGCGACGACGATCTCCACCCCAAGCTCGGCGAGCTCTTTGGTCCTCTCGAAGGTTTCCCCACTGGCGACAACCAACGTGTCATCTGCATAGCAAACAACGTTTACGCCAGCAGGGAGATCGACACGCAGAACCGCGTCGTAGGCGAGGTTCCACAACAGCGGGCCTAACACTGACCCCTGTGGAACTCCACGCTCTCTGTGGCAACACTACGGACAACTTGTCAAATATTGTATCGTAATTTTAAATATAATTTTAATTATAAAAATCCTATTAATATAGTGCTTAGGTTGATTAATCACTAAATATTTGCTACGAAAATATAAGTGGAATAAATCAATTAATGTTGTATCGCTGTTTTTGATGTTAAATCAGTGTACTAATATTTCATAGTGAGTGACTCATCGGTTCAACCGTCCTTTTGGTCCAAATTCAGGCGAGTACATAGTTTATTCTGATTGTTTCACATATATGTTCTATCGCACATACTAATTAATAATATCTATAGTAATAATCCTGTTTAGTCGCTAAAATAGTCGTAAGAAAATTTACAGCAAATTGTTCATACCTGTATCTATTGTTTTTGTTATTACTTGCTCATTCAAACTCTATTGGTCATTTAAAATACAATAACAATCCACCATGGTTGGAACACGCAAGACCTCAGCTCGTCAGACAGAAGAAAAACTGCAGCTTGTACTGCAAGAACTTAAAATTTCTCAAACCAAATGTGAGCAATTAATGACAGAACGCGATGACAGTGAAAAAGAAATGCTAGATATATTATGTATGAACAAAAAGTTAAAAACTGAGATGGCAGATATGCATGTCCGGCACACAGAAGTAGCCGATCAACGGGATCAGCTTCAGAGCATTGTCGACGGGTTCAACCAATGCAGCTATGAGTTTGAAGAGGCCCTCAGGCGAGTGACTACTCTTGAGAAAGAATTATGTGAGGCCCGTAACTACATCACTCGCTTAGAAAATAGTAACCGTGAAGCAGAGGTAGCAGAAACCAATACACTTTTCGATGAGTTGGTCGGACCAGCTCCGGGTTTGGTTTCTGGTCCCTCAGCCCTATGCTCAAAACCCACTGTCACAATAGATTTAACATGTGAAGATCCAATTGTTTCTAATGGTGCAGTGCGGATAATCAAATGTAGTAAAAATAAGCTAAAGAAATACATAAAAATCAAAAATTTTATCAAAAAAACACAAAATCTTATTAAGAAAAATAAGATTGTATGTAATAACATTAAATTAAGGAAGGAACGTTTAAACTTAATAACAGAAGTAAATATGTGCCATGTAGACTTCGAAAATGGCATCCTTAAATATAACTCGGATACAATGCAACTCCAGACTGAAATTATTGGTTTAAATGATAGGTTAAAGTTTATCTCAACTAATTATGAAACTTGTAAGAAAGAGATGAACTCCTACGTTCTGGCCATGAATGAGTTGGTGGAGGTTTCTAAAAGAAATTCTGATAGATTTGATTCCCTTGTAAACAATTATAATTATGATTGTTTAAAATCTCCATCAAGCTCCTCCAGGACAGATTGTCCAACTCCCTTGGTAAATATTACAATAAATAAATGTAATACACCAAATCCTACAGAATGCAAACAGGATTTAAATAATTTAAAGAATATTGTAATGTTTAGTGATGAAATAGGAAAAAATATGGGAATGTTACTTAGTCACTGCTTGGGCCAGTCTATAACTAATATGTGTATGCCCGGTGCTTCTTATAGTCAGATATTAGATAGAATTAGTAGCAGTACATTTAATAATAATACTACATTGATAATATTTATAGGAAGAAGGGGAAATGTAGACAAACAAAGTCTAATAAAATACTTTAGTACACTTGCACAATTAAATGTAAAAAATATAGTTTTGTTTTCATTCCCGTTTCTTCAAAGTTTGCCACAGACTGAAAATATTTATAGACACAATTTAAATATGACATTACACACTTTGACATGTCGTCATAGTGATAAGTTTCACTTGATTGATATTAATAGTTATTTAAGTAATTTGAATTATTATTATTATTTAACAGAAGATAATTTTTATCTTCCAAAATACCACAAACGACAAGTAGCAGAATCGCTATCATATTATATTAACTCAGCCAATTGTTTGGCTACTCGGACGGCTGCTTCTATTGAGCAGCATAGCTATTTACAACCATTGGAAGCTATTCCAAATAGATTGGATTCATTGGAAGCTATTCCAAGTACAAGTAGTAATTTAAATTAGAACAAGTGACAATAGAGGCAACCTCTAGCATTAGTCATAAGAATATTAACTATGAAATTATAAATGTATCCTGCCCATTATCATTAGAAATAAACAGTAATAAAATGTATAATAATAAATATAACAAAAGTAATATTAACCTGGTACACCAGAATATACAAGGAATTAAGGGCAAGGAATTAGAACTGGAGTTATTTCTGAACTGTGATAATATTGACATTTTATGTATCACTGAACATTGGCTAAAGGCCCACCAGTTCATTTTTAACTTTAGTAAGCACCAGGTTGCTAGTTCATTCCATAGAAAAGATTCTATACATGGTGGCTCACTAATAATAATTCATAACAATTTGAAATTTAAGGAACGTAAAGATATTCAGAGCCTATCTATTGAGCGAACTATAGAAATAGCATGTGTAGAGCTTGAGCAATTCATTGTCATGAGCGTATACAGACCCCCTACTGCAGTATTCAAATTGTTTGAAAAATGTATGGATGAAGCTTTGTGTAAACTAAATAGTGTGAATAAAAATATAATAATCTGTGGAGATTTTAATATAAACTTGTTGGAGGATAACGCAATAGGTAATAAACTCAAATCACTTTTTCTATGCTACAATCTAGTAAATCTTTTTTTAGAACCGACTAGAATCACTGCCACTTCAGCAACTTGCATTGATAATATTTTTACTAACTTAGAGCCAGTAACAAAGTCAATAATAAGTAAATTAAGTTCTGATCACTGTGGCCAGTTGGTCTCATTTAATATGCCTAGAAAAAAAGTGATAAAAAAAGATATTAAGTGTCTTCCTATGAGTATAAGTCGCCTTGAAAAATTTAGAAATAACATTGTCAATAAATTACCAGACGTACCTTACGATAATAATAATGTTAATGAACTGTATAACTCAATTTTTAATTTAACTAAAAATGAGTATAATTCAATTTTTTCTTCAAAAACTGTTAATCGGAAATCTAATACGGTCTTCAATGACTGGGCGACGGTGGGAATTTATATAAGTAGGCGAAAATTGTATGAATTATATAGGGAAAAACAGTATAATCATGATTTTGTTTTTTTAAATTATGTAAGGAATTACTCAAAAACATTTAAATGCGTTTGTGCTGCGGCTAAATCAATACATATAAGAAATAAAATTAAAAATAGTCATGATAAGATCAAGATGACTTGGAAAATTATAAATAGTGAAACTGGAAAGTTCAAAGTACGTAATCATGAGTTTCGACTTATTATAAATGATAAATCAATAAAATCTGATCAAGATGTTGCTGCCGCTTTTGAGACTTTCTTCACCAATATTCCAGTTTCGACTACCAAGTCTCTTAATTCTTCTCCCACCCTCGCTGTATCTTTACTTAGGAAAAATGTAAAAGAGTGTACTGTTGACTTTAAATTCTCAACTGTTACTTCTAGCGATATAATTAAAGCGTTCAAATCTCTAAATTTGAAAAACACTGTTGATCTATGGGGGCTTTCAGTTAAACTTATTAATTCTATAATTGATTGTATTGCACCTCATTTAGCTGTTATTTTTAATAAATGTATTGATTGTGGTGAGTTTCCTGATCTTATGAAAAATAGTAAAGTAGTGCCTTTATTTAAAACCGGTAGTACATCTGACCCCACAAATTTTAGACCGATTTCCATATTACCGACATTCAGTAAAATATTCGAGAAAATTATACTTAATCAATTGATGGTACATTTCAATAGTAATAGACTGCTTCACAGTAAACAATTTGGTTTCACTAGGGGTCGCTCAACAACCGATGCTGGTGTTGAGCTTATTCAACATATTTTTGACGCCTGGGAAAATTCACGAGACACCATTGGTGTTTTTTGTGACTTATCCAAGGCTTTTGATTGTGTCCATCATAAAATACTGATCAGCAAATTACATCACTACGGCGTTAGAGACACTGCACTAGATCTTTTGATTTCTTACTTATGTGACAGAATTCAAAAGGTTGATGTTAATGGTAAAGTATCCCCTGGGTCATCAGTAACTATGGGTGTACCACAAGGTTCTATCCTTGGACCTTTTCTTTTTCTCATTTACATCAACGACTTACCATATCTTGTAGAAAAAAAACATGAGATAGTATTGTTTGCTGATGACACTTCACTTCTTTACAAAGTGAATAGACATGATTTTAATTCTGACGATGTGAACAATGCTCTTTCTGTAGTCGTTGATTGGTTTACTATAAATAATTTATTGCTAAATGAGAAAAAAACAAAATGTATCAGATTCAGTCTACCCAATGTGAGACATTCGGACACAAATATTGTAATTAAAGGCGAAAAACTGGATCTTGTTGAAACAACTGTATTTTTAGGTATCACTTTAGATAATAAGTTACAATGGAGCCCTCACATTTGTAAATTGGTGGATAGACTTAGTTCTGCAGCTTATGCAGTGAGAAAAATTCGCGCTCTCACTGACGAATCTACGGCAAAATTAGTTTATTTCAGTTACTTTCACAGTTTGATGTCTTACGGTATCCTCCTCTGGGGTAGTGGTGCCGAAATCAATAGAATTTTTATACTGCAGAAAAAGGCTATCCGCGCAATATATAAAATAAGGCCTAGAGATTCTTTGAGAGACAAGTTTAAATCTATTAATATAATGACAGTGTCGTCACAGTACATATATGAAAATCTTATTCATGTGAGGAAAAACATAAATAACTTACCTAAGAATAGCGACACTCATAGTTTGAACACTAGAAATAAGCACAAACTTGCTGTACCTTTAACTCGGCTCAGCAAAGTCCTTAACTCTTTCAAGGGGCAATGTATACGTTTCTATAATAAAGTACCCAAAGAAATCCAAGAGCTACCTATACATAGATTCAAAAAGATAGTAAAACAGAAGTTATGCAAGAAGGGGTACTATAAAGTTTCTGATTTTGTAGATGACAAGAATGCATTTGAATGAATTGTTCGCTTCGCACGCTATTGTTATATATATTTTGTAAATTGTAATATTTATAAGTACACATTAAAAAAAAAAAAAAAAAAAAAAAGAACACTTGCTGAGTTTCTTGCCGGAGTCTTCTCAGTTCAAGTTGTATTTGGAACCGGTGTAGAGTCATTTGTTAACCTTCACAAGTGCCCTATAAGGGCCAAAATTGAATAAATGAATTTTGATATTTGATTTGATATGATAAGATTTCCCTCCGGATTCTCCTACCGTCTTGGTCCATGTACAAAATGTACCTGTCGCGCAAATAATCCCCGATTACGCCTTGCAGGTAGGAGGGCACCTGATGGTGAACAAGTGCCCCCCTAATGGCGTCCCAAGGGAGAGAGTTAAAGGCGTTGACGATGTCAAGACTTATCGCCAACGCCACTCCACCCCGGGATACCGCCTGCTCCGACAGGGAACGGACGCGTAGGACTGCGTCTATGGTCGAACGACCCTGTCGGAAGCCGAACTGGCTATCGGCCAGGTCGGGACCGACGCGCGACAGATTCCCGTTGAGACGAGCGGCAAGTATTCGTTCGAACAGCTTGCCAACTTCGTCCAACAGGCATATGGGACGGTACGCAGAGGGAGAATCTGCGGGTCTGCCTTCCTTCTTCAAGAGGACCAAACTTGCCTCCTTCCAGGCCGTGGGGAACTTGGCATAACGGAGGCAGCTGTTGAACAACTGCCTCAGCCTGTCCCCCAGGGCAGCCAGACTCAACACCAACACCCGTCCCGATACTCCGTCGGGTCCAGGTGCGGTTTTTCGGGCTTTCAAGCGGCCCACGGCTCGATCTAGCTCCTGTACGGTCACCCCCATCTCGTCATGCCACTCCCACGACGTCGGGGGGTGTACTGAGGGACTTGACCGGCCCGCTGGGAAGAGAGTGTTCACCACTCGATCCAGTAGGTCCGGATCTAGGGTTTCCGTCAGGGGGGGTACCCATGGCCTGAGTTTGCCCAAGACCATCTTATATGGGCGCCCCCACGGATCCGCGTTGAGTCCCTCCAGGAGCTCATCCCAGCACCGTTTTTTGGCGTCTGAGATGGCGATCTGCATTGCAACTGTAGCCACTCGATATGCCCTATAGAGACTGGCTGTCTCCTCGGCAGGAGTTCGCCTTCTTCTCCGGGCTCTGGTGTAAAGGCGGCGGCTCCGCAAGCAAACCGCGCGAATTCGCGCGATTTCTGCCGACCACCAGAACACCGCCCGGAGCCTTACCAGGGCCTAAACTGAATAAATGACTTTTTGATTTTGACAGTAATTTAGGCTACTTTTTCGTCCCGGGAACGCTGGTGAATCCACTGGCGGAAGCTAGTCATAAATGCTAACTAATAAGAAATTCTATAATTTATGCGAAACCACACTCGGCACGCAACTCGCGCGCGTTCGTACTACCTCGTCCGTTTTCAGTGGCTGATGCTAAGCTTCATGCTAATTTATGACTGTAGTTGAAGTTGAAAGTTCGGAAAGCCAATTAAAGAAATAAGAATGAAATCACATCACTTGTCTCTTTCGGTGCCCTGTGGGGAGCCAATACTATGTTTTCCGATATAGCTACTAATGTTTGTTTGTTGTTTGAACTGTACAGAGGGCAGCATATCACAGTCACTGACGTTGGTGCCGTCCAGCGAGCTGCCTTCCCCGGAGAATGAGGAACCACCCTTCGCCATCTCCACCGCGGATCATCCTGGTGAGCTTCACTGTTGTACATAACCTTTTTTTTTTTTTTATACAACTGAGTTGTAAACAAGCATACGGCCCACCTGATGGTAAGCGGTTACCGTAACTATATGGACGCTTGCAACACAAGAAGCATCGCTCACGCGTTACCGACCTTTCCCCCCTCCCATTTGAGCTCTGGCGACCTTAATCACGCGCAGGAACACAACTTTACACAATATAAAGTTATTTGGCTGCGGTATTCTGTAAGGTATGAAGGTACTTCCCCAGTCGAACTGTTCTTTGAGCGAATAAACGTTATGCTCTACCTCTCTCAAAACACATACATAACCTTAGACTGTTCATTATCTAGTAATAGTGCAAGTGGCGCTTTCATATAGATTAAGATTATTTTCTGGTCACGTATAAAGACACTTTTTTTTTTTTTATACCACTAAGGTGGCAAACAAGCATACGGCCCGCCTGATGGTAAGCAGTTACCGTAGCCTATGGACGCTTGCAACACCAGGGGTATCACTCGCGCGTTGCCGACCCTGAAGAAATCTCTTCACGCCCTTTATGAAGAACCCCATGCTGTAATATGCAATCATGAATATCATATTTTCATATCAAATAAATTTTAAATGTCACAATCAAATTATTGTCTACAGTAAAATGTCAATTCCTAATTTAATATCAAAATAGTTCATAGAATGGTGTATGTTATTGCAGGTGTGAGCGTGACGTTATCAGGCGCGGGCGCGGGTGCGGGAACAGTCGCGTCGTGCGCGTCGTGCCTGCAGCACCAGCACCAGCACACGCACTCCAGAAACTCCTCCAACACCTCCGGCGAAATGAGCAGTAAGGTATGTACACCACCACAACACACTAAGCTCACGATCACACCACGATTTTTCATACACGATTTCACTAACGATTTGTTCGAGTTATTTTGCTGATTTTCGATTTACAGTGACCCAACTGTGGCGCCCAAACTTTTTCCACCCTATATTTTGACAAACTTAAATTGATTCTTCGGATAAATTACAATAAACAATTTACAGTAGTACTCAACTGATAAGGCGCGTCGTGAATCTTCGTTCGCACAGAAAAGAAAGTATAGCCCGAAGATTAACGAAAGAATGCTTAAAACTTACAATAAACCTTAGATCAATAATATAAGGTTCATAATACAGTGCAGCTGTTTGTTCCGTCTCACTCGCAAGTGACGCCCCTCCGCACACATGTCGGCAGCTGCCGATCAATAGCATCTCACGCGCTTTGAAAATGTATCTTCTGCGCAGGTATATCTGTAAGCCATATCAGTTGGGTACAGGGGGGCAAAAAATGAAGCTTAAGCAATATTGCTACGCAATTAATTTTTTCGAATTTTCGGCAGATCGTAAGTGTGATCCAATATGTTTCGGTAAATTAAAGTTACTCATTATATACAATTCAATTCATTAAAAGATTTGGAAATTATGAATTGCATAAGATTTGCTTTAAATTAGAAAAAAATAATTGCGTTAGCAATATTGCTTAGCTTCCTTTTTAGGGGGCCTGGTGTTATAACCATGATATGGTGAATAACTTTTTGTAAGTTATATATCAGTTATCTGGTTAATATTAATCTCCACTTAAGCAAATTACTAAATACTATTTTTTTTTATGTGACAGCAATATATAGACAAGGCATATATAGACAAGGTATTCCTTCTAATCATCTTTATGACTTTAGACTTATGATGATGGTACGTTGTTACAGGCTTCAGGGTACGGCAGCTCAGTGTCGGCGGCGTCGGCGCACTCGCGGCAGAGCTCCGAGGGGGACTCCGCCGGGGACTCCGCGCGTCCGCACCACAACAGGTACGGACCCACATGCCCATCCATCCTCCACCAGCTACCACTACCAATATTGTGGTTATAGTGTGGTTTGGTTGGTCAAGTGCTACTCGACGACGGCGAGTCTGTCGGTGCCTGGAGTGGACCTGTCAGTGTGTTGGATGCGTGCGAGTCGCTTACACTGCAGTGCATCGGTGCATGTCGGCGCAGGCCCAGCTCACCCCCCAACCCCACTTGTATAGTCATCCGGCTTTCGTTCCTAACTTTTTGTGTTACGCACGTAACTAACTCCCGACCTCGGTCCGCCACCGTATTTATTCGCTTTATTAATTTATTTTTATGTTTTTTTTTCGTCCCCTCCCCCCGAATATCGACCACGTCCAGTGTTCGCCTAGAGCGGACCACGACCACCACCACTACGCTGTACGTGCCGTCCCCGGGGCCGGGGCCGGGGCCGGGGCGCGGCTGCAAGCACACGCTCGCTAAGTTGCTGCTCGAGAAGACGGTAATGAGTGAGTCCTCCGACCTGTACCTGACGCCCAGCACCACGCTGACGGGCCCGCCCGACGTGATACCCAGGTTCGCGGTGCACTCGCCCGCCATGGACGAGTACAAGACCCCCGAGTGCACCATCATAGAGAACGGGCACGACAGCTCGTTCGCGATGCCCACCTACTTCGACAAGAAGCGCAGGACGGCCGCCACCCTCGTCAGCGCCGCCGTCGAGCCGCTCACCAACTTCCAAATATTCAAGCAGAAATCCTTGAACACGATCCCGGCGCTGCTCGAGAGGAACAAAAAGAACGAGGAGCTGTTCAACAACTTCCCGTTCCTGACGCCGCTCGCGCACAGGAAGAACTCGCTGGTGTCGAACGCGAACCGACTGTCCGGGTGCATCGAGGACGAGTTCTACTGCGTGCCGTCGGACCCGGAGGCGGAGGTGGGCTCCACCGAGTGCGTCGACATCAGGCACCGGTTCAGGAGCCACTCGAACCGAGACGTGCACGAGGAGAACATGGTGACGTCGACACCCAAGGCGGGCCTGCTGGAGCAGCGCGGCGGCTGCGGGGCGGGGCGCGGGGCGGGGGCGGCGCGCGGCCCGCACACAGCCGCCGTGGTCTCGCTGCGCCAGCGGCACAGCTACACCGACACTGTGAGGTGAGTGCCGCGTGTCGCTTGCCTCCCGCCCCCATACCCCGCCCCCGCCCCTGTCCCCCTCCTGGACTCCTATCGCTCCCCTTCCTCCCTAAACGCGCACTAATATCCGCAGCGTACTAATGTCGGTTGCGGGTGACTACATCTTAACGGGTTTTAGTTCGCTACTCTGTTCTGTTCTGCTGTCTCTTTTCTGTTCTGTTCTGTCGTCTGTTTCGTTCTTTTGTGTTTTTTTACTACTAATGTCGTTTAAAGTTTGATTCTATTTGCTAAGATTTTTTATATGTTAAGATTCGTTGTCATAAATACGTACATATTTGTGTTGCTATGGAAGACAAATTTCGCCTAATCTTAAAACTAACTAAATATAATAATGATGTCACAAAACTAATAATGGTAAGTACCGGGTACCGTAATTAGTAGGCAGCAGATAGTTTTTGTAATATTAAACGTGTGGTGGTACGATTGGTGGTGCACAGACGTGGTGGTAGCTGTGGTGGTGGCGGTGGTGGGGAGTGCGGGTCGTGCGGCGCGGCGCGGGAGGCGCGGGAGGTGCGGGAGGCGGGCTCGCTGCCACGACGACCTAGCTCCGCGCTGTTAGTCACACACATGTATACACAACCACAAACCACACGCATTCACCATTGTTGGGATTCAAACATGAAAAGTTTTTTTTTTTGCTAATCCTGTTATTTGAATATACTAATAGGCCTAAATCCAGTAAAAAGGCTGTTTTTGATGATTAATGGAATTTTTGCACCAAAACCATCTGTTCCTTATGTAATCTCAGTTCTCTCCTTCTCAGTTCAAGTTGTATTTGGAATCGGTGTAGTGTCATTTGTTAACGTTCATAAGTGCCTTATCAGGGCCTAAATTGAATAAATGCTTTTTGAATTTTGAATTTGAATTTTAATACTAATTTTGGAGAAAGAATAATTCTAATTAGGATTATATTCGAAATACAGTATTCCCAATGATGGTGACTGAAATGAAATGTAAATAAATAAACATGGCGAGGTGTGTGGATAGTTGTTTAAACTATATGTTGTCTCGTTTCTATGTAATGTTTTGTAATTTATAGCTTTTTGTTGTGAGCTGAAATGTTCGAAGATATTGTTATAGGTTTTGACTCTTCCATTATTATTATATTCAATGTTTGATTGTTTGATGTTAATTATTATAAAATGTATGTTCATAGAATTACTGTATGTTTCTAGGAGTATTATATTTTAAGATATAATGGATAGTTTGTAGGAATAACAAAATTATTGAGATCCTTAAGATTCTCTTTAAATTGTTTCTTCTTGTCAAGTGTTTTTTTTTTGAAATTGCATGAGATTTATATATTTTCTCTATTTCTATGCAACATTTTAATGCTTTTATGCATTGCATGTTACCGTGACTGACGTAGCTAACCCCTGGCTGCCCTTGGCGTTGGGAGCATGGAATGAATAGTCTTTTATTCAGTACTTAGGATGTAACACAGCGGGTGGGACGATGTGGTACCGTGACAATGAACAAGTGTTAAAATTTCCTCCCGCTCTCTGTTCGTTTCATTCATCTTTAATGCTTCATAATATAACGAAAATAACGTATCGTGTCTCAGCATACATATTGTATTGTATTACAGGAACCCTTCATCAGGCTCTCTGACAGCGTCGGCGTCGGAAGGTGGGTCTCTTGAGCGCGCGCGTGCCGCTCTTGAGAGGCGAAAGCGAGCCGCGCAACTTACCGCGCCGCCGCCACCACCACCGAGCGACGATGCGCAGGTTATACACCTTATATGTACTTTTATGTGGTAACGTAATTGTTCGATGTGTCGGATTCTTTAGTTCAGTAAACTATAAACAGGTGGTGATTTCGAGATGGCATATATTCGAAACCTATGTTGGGTTAGTCATGCTGAACAACATTTACTATGGGACCAATAGTGAATTTTCAATTTTTGTTTTAACTTTCCCTACAAAATGTCATGCCACCTTGCTCCATCATAAAATGTATGAAAAGCAAAAATTTTTTTTTTCGAGTTTTCAGTGTTGGTCCCATAGTAAAAGTTGTTAAGCATGACTAATCCAACATAGGTTTCGAAAATATGCCATCTCAAAATCTCCACCCAGTATACATACTTTCAATCAAATTGTCTTGAAGATTTTGAGATTAAAGAAATTTATTCTGCTATCAGTAAAGTCTTGAAACTGTTAGACTCATTAACGCCTAACACAAATCTATGTAGAAAGCTGAAATTGTTCAAAGGAAATCCCTTTCTGAACTAGACAAGGATGGTGTAGGCGTATAATAAGTTAATAATAAATGTTTGTTGTGTTGTGTTGTGTTGCAGCACGTGGTGTCGTGTCGCGTGGAGAACACGCGCGTGAACCCGGACTCGCTGATCGAGGAGCTCATCGCCGCCACCGACCTCAAGCAGGCCGTCGACGACTCCGCCGAGAGTTAGTATACTATACTACACATTAACCACACCTAAACACACACACAGTCGCACACTCACCCCCACCCCACACAAAAACACCCACATCACACACACCTATACCAGCTAAACTGTATGGTTGGAAGTTCTCATTGTTACAAATTACTTTTAAGACCAACTTTTTTTTTTATACTACTTAGGTAGCAAACAAGCATACGGCCCGCCTGATGGTAAGCGGTTACCGTAGCCTATGGACGCTAGCAACACCAGGGGCATCACTCGCGCGTTGCGCGAAAAACTCAATAAAAATATTTTTTCCTGGGATGCTGACTTCGTATGTTATTTGTCTTAGTCTTAGTTTCCCTTCTAGGGTTTGTGTACTTACCACCTTTGGCCACATCATCACTTACCGTGGTTACATTGTATTTGATCAGATACAAATAAAATAAGAATATTTTAACGATGAGTAGTTGTTGAGTTGTTTTATAAAGAGTGTTGTTGTTGTGTTGGGTATGACATGGTATGGCATTGACGGTGTTGTGTTGTGTTGTGTTGCAGCGTCGGGGCTGCAGCTGTTCATCGGGCGCGACGGCACGGCGGAGCTGGGCTCGCGCCAGCGCCAGCAGCTCGCGCGCCGGGACTACCAGCGCGTCGTGCTGCATCCACACGACAACAGGTACGGTACTTACATACTACATACTATACTATTACAGGTGATTGCCAAGTTTCGCCAACAAATTTAATTTAACCTACAAGTAGTAAATCAAGCTGATTTCTATAACGAATTTTTTTTATACGACTAAGTTGCCGTAACTGAACAATTTACGAACTGAACTGACTGAACGCAGTTTAGGGTCAGTTAGACATGTTAAAAATGTCGTAAAGTATTTTTGTTATTTTTAATTAGTGAAAGAAGAGCAGCTGCTATGATATTAGAAAAAATGATGTGATGAATATTGATGTATAATGTTGTAACGCTGCAGGTAGCCAACGGCGTGAGTGAGGGGGGGCGCGCTAGCCGCTAGCGGCGCCCTGTGCACAGTACAAACGCGACTGAGACCCGAGCCGCAGCCGCAGCCGGAGCCCCAGCCCCAGCCCCGGCCGGGGCGAGCCCTACAGTAGTGACTATATTATATATAGCGATGCCGGTCGCGGACAGTATTACTGGTGAGCTTCGCGCCGACCCGACCGAGTGACAAACCTGAGCGGAGGAGCGGAGCGGAGTGGAGTGGAGCGCTCCACACCGTGTATTAGCTTTTTATATCGGTCCCCGTGCGGACCACGAAACGATGCATATTTATTGTTTTTATTATTGTAAATTATGCCATAAAGTAATTGTTTTACGATTTGTAACTTAAATAATGTTGATTATTATTATAATTGATCGGTAGCAGTTCTACGAGAATGGTTGTGCTCGTGCAATCTATAAAGTTTTGTATCATTTACATTATTTAATTTTACTTTAACTGTAAGTAGGAATCTTTTTGAATGGAACGACGACTGAATGTTCCTATAGTGTGCGTAGCGCCGGAGCTTCCCGCGCGAGCTGCATGTAGGTACCTGGTGCCCAAACTTTTTATATCTTTTCCAGTGTTTTTAAAATATAAGCCTCAACTCTGTCTACCAATAGGCTCAATAAGTTTATAATTAAGCAGTTCGCTTGTTATACATTCGGTTATATAAGATGTCTTCTACTCTCTGCGTATATTTCATTAGCCAAGTAAATTGTATTAACATGAAGTGCTCACATGACTGGTGCTACGTCAATGTGTGTAGGCGACCACACGACAAACACTCCACAATCGCGCGTATTGTAAATGTATTATTTCATGTATATATGGCGACTTGTATGAGAAACGTCGCCGAGGTCGGATGTGTATATAACGGCGGGTCCAGACACGTGTTGTGAGCTACCAAATGTACCAGATTACACGTGTGTGGACCTTGCTTTACAAAATGGGTAACAAAATACTTCCGAGTCCCTCCAAATATTTATTAGTAGAATATTCCGCGCGGTGCCAAATGTTGGCGATGCGTCCAATGTATGGAGATAACTGAACGCTTAGTGCGTGCAGTATTGTATTGTATTGTATTGTGAGGCGAGGAGGGGAGGCGAGATTAATCTAAGTCATTCCGTTGAGCGGGCAGCTTGAGCGCGGGCTTGCCCTCGGTAGCGTTCGCTGAGTCGCGTCTAAGATACTATAGGCCGCTCACTCGGTCTCTCGCGTGATATGTAAACTATCAGAGACAATAGAAATTATTATATTGAAAATATTAGAGATTACTAGACTTATCGATGGGCCTTAACGAATCATGTTTAGCTTTTATTTGTTCAAGTCGACCTGTAGTTTATCTTGAAGAGACCAGCGCGCCCGGCGCCCGCCGCCGGCTTTCGTGTTGTTGAAAGGCGGCGCCGAGCGATACTTTTTGATTAATTACCAATTGATGCGCAAAATGTGTGATGTCTGGTTTGTAAGACCGTGAGGTGCGGCGGAGTAGTGTCGTCCGCTCCGCTGTGCTCCGACGAGTTCTCGTGCGAAGTCGACACGGAGCGGAGCGGACCGGCCCGGCCCGACCCGACCGCCTGCCACCGAGACACGCGTTGTTATTGTATTGTATAAAATTGTCTAATACAGCCTGTACAGTATTTGAATAAAGGACGTGTTTAGAGCTACTCCTGTGTTTAATTTATCTGATATAAAATACCGAAACAATATATCACCTTGGTGGAATAGCGAGACAGATGTGCGGTGTCCCACACCTATAATAGCCTAATAACAGTATCTACTATGAACATATGCAAACAAGCCTGTAGAAGCTTATGATTATATGCAATTCTTCAGCGACTCGTAGGAAGTCACCATGTGTGATATCTGAGTACCTACGCAGTATATCACGCACTCTTATGTAAAACGTTAGAACAATAAAGTGCAAGTACAGCGATTCGATTGGTCGAGGAGGTGCGTCATGAAGGAAGAATTTAAAAAAAAAAACAAATTGCTTGCTACATAAAGGTATTGATAACATGAGATCATTTGAATGCGAGTTTAAGTATTAGAAGTGAAATTAACACTTGTAGCTCTGGGGCTAATACTGGACCGCGAGAACGGGGTTCGATTTCACCCCACGCAAACGGGCCGCCGGTACCAGAGCTATAACCATCATTTTCCTTTTCGTCAAACCTTACCTTTCCTGTCAACCTTTTCGTACAAATGACCAGGAAATGTGTGCTAGTATCTCCCGATTAAGTCCCATATCAGAGCTTAAACATTAGACTTTTAAAGGCGATAATAGCTCAGTGGTAGTCACATCGAATGTCCCGGGTTCGAATCCTACAATGAGCTTTCGGTGAAGGAAAACATCGTGAGGAAACTATAGCACGGTGGTAGTGTCCTGTAGTACCCTGACTGGCTACCCACCCTTAAGTTGAAAATCTGTCGACAAGCATCTATCGGCGAGACCCGACAGGGCCATTTGAGATCCAGTTCATTCTAGGCTTCTTGTGCTTACCTTCGGCCACATCATCACTGACCTTGGTGAGATTGTGGTCACACACAGGCCTATAAATAGTAAAAACAAAACTGGATGAGTTAGAATAACCAAAGGGAGAAAGGATAATATTCTAGCTAGAATATTTATTTACTGTTCCTACGAGGTGCCAGTGCTGCCAGAAGCCAACTCGTGAAGTGTCGTGTATGGACTAAACTATAAAGGTGATGCCCTTGTCAGATGCTACAGCTATGTCCCAATTCCTCAATGGGTAGTACTAGACATGTCGTGTTTGGGCTCGTAGTCACCTAAGAAGTGACTTACCTAAACAAAACAAAAGCATTGCCGAATTTTGGTAGATTCTTTCCAAAGATAGGGGATATTAGGGTAAAAACAAACACACATAATCTCAATATAATGTCTGTTTAATGAGTAGTCGCCAATAGGCGCGGGTGCTTGCTGAACACGATGCAGTTCTACGGTTCCTGTGGACGGGGCGTCACTCGCACAATACAAGCTGCCTTCACTTCACTACACTACACTACACTTCGCTACACTATGTACAATGTATAAACTAACATCTACACTTATTACTTAAAACACAGTTCATTTATTATAAGGAGCGAAGGATCCGACATATTGCTTTTAGGGAATACAGCTAAGTGACATAAGGACATTTTTACAGCTACTAAATTGTTAAGTTTACTTGGTATAGGCACTGAATCAAGTCAGTAGGAATGTTTAGTACAAGCATGAGGCCTAACAAGTCACATGTGTAGAAGTTATTTCTAGAACACAATTTGAAGTATACAATTTAAAGTAAAAAGGTAAGTAGAACAAAATTCATTTTATAATCTCTCAAGTTCTGTTATAAAATTTCATGTAAATACATATCACAACAAAAAATAACAATAAAACTAACTACGAGTACTTGTGTGTAAACAAACACAGCAAGTCGGAATGTTGAGCACAATAAACTATTTAAGTACACTTCCAGATAATACTGGTATAATACGGATAAGTACACACTGTATACAAGCTGTATTCTACGACGGCGCAACACTAAAGTTATTAATTCGAGCCTACAGATATTATGTAGACAGTTAGAGTTGCGGCATCGTGCAATACATAATTATAACACATCACTATACACTTACATTACATGTACTTATATGAACAATATATGAATATTTTTATTGATTTGTCTACTGATAATGTATACAGCTCTCAAATATACAGACTTATGTTTAAGGCACGGACGGCTCGCGGCGCTCCGACACACGCCACACACTCCCGCGATACTATATATGTATATTATATTTATACCCTATGACTATTATACGTAGATATGGATCACTATGATATATTCCAAGTGCAAGTGAGAGTAAATTTATTTATGAGTGTACACAGATCATATACCTAAATATGTTATTCGTTATAAGTTGTTGAATATGTGTACCTATTCCTTGTGGGTCAATAAATAGATATTATATTTCCATAATATAATATGTAAAGACACGTACTGTACAAGCTTGAAGTAAGGGTCAACCCCATCTAGACGGCATGGCCCCTCCCTTTTAATTTATAGTATACACGACTACAGATCAAGCTATACATTTCTAGTATAATCTGACCTCCCATTGTATAATGCGAGATCAGCTTAAACCGGAAATGTATAGTTTGATCTTTAGCCGTGTGTACGCATAGTGAGTATATTTGTAACTAGATTTATCTTCACAGCATTTTTTTAAGGACTGAGTTATAAGATAGATGTGTTTTATCAAGTTTGTACAGTATATTTCCTAATATATTGTATAAATACAATGTTACCCACCACATCTAAGTATTGTTATATATATAATAGGGTATCTATGTGCTTTTATCGCGCTTATAGAAGCGCTCGTGGTGTACCATGATAAGCCTTTCTTAATCGATCGGCAAGTTATGCTACCACCGTCGTGGTCGGTACCTGGATGGGGGACCGCCTAGTGGTATTTCAAATCGAGCGTTTCCGTGCTTCAGAAGGCACGTAAAGCCGTTGGTCCCGGTTATCACTTAATTGTGATACTCGTTAAGTTAATTGGAAGCCTTCTAGGCGGCTTGAAAACAACAGTAGGTTGACCACTAGCCTACCTCCACCTCGCCGCAGTGGACACGGAGTGGAGTATCTGCTCACCCTGATTTGTGTGCAGGAGGCCTGTGCTCAGCAGTGGGACATTATAGGCTGATGATGATGATCTAAGTGCTTCATAGGCCGATAAATACACAAACTTGTTTGAATATAGTATCTAAAACGAAGTAACTCATGCACTAATATAATAAGCTATTTAACATCACACGTGACTTATTACCGTACATATCGTTTGTGGCGAGGAGTGGGCTGGTGTCCGGAGGTGAGGCTCGCGAGATACGCCTTCATTATAATTTAATTTAGAATCTTGCACGCTTTCATTACCACTTACAAACTAACTTATAATTAATGTAGATCTGATCCGACGATACGTTTGAATGTATATGATTTAGTTTGGTTATCACAGAGTAGTGTTTAGATATTTGTCGTACACACATCGTGATCAAATCTACCAGGAGACAATGGAGCGATGGAGTCACCACTACATATTTTTATGTAATATATTACATTACTAATTTTTCTAGCCAGTAATGCTAACAACATCGCCCAATGACATGTAATAAAGAGCCGTTTCATACATACACTCAGACTTCAGTTAATAATTCTATACAATAAATAAATCTAAGTTTTTAATTGTCTCAATTTTAGTCATTTCAATGTGTATAGATCGGTATAAAAATTGTAATATCATTATTATTATACTACAAATATACAGTGACTTAGGCCGAGCACACACATTATAGTCATATTTAATGTATGCGCTGGCCCTTATGTTTTCATAACAATATAATTTCATATCAAAATAAATGACTATTCACGTCATTCATTAAAAGTGTTTTTTTTATAAAATTTCCTTAGACCTACAATAAGTTGTCATTATTATAAAATTTCATTAACTTTACGTGGAATTTTTACCCGCGTGATTATTATTATAGCGTTTTTCATTGCACAGTGTGGAAGGTAAGAAACATACAAACGAGTGCATGAAACTGACAGACTGCATAAATTCGTGACGTCAAATAACGTTTAAAAAAAGATAAGTACATAATTTTCTATCCTCAATACTTTTCATAAGCTAATCAGCTACCATGTTATAAACCTTAAAGCTAAATAATTAAGTTACATATTCGCACGCAAACACACCGTCAATATGTATAAAAACGCGACAGGTACTAACATAACATACAAACACATACTCATACAGTCATACAACACACATACACAAACATTTGGTTGATATGCGACGTTTCGTGTTTTACATTTAATTTCGTTAATTTGTTCATCCCTGGGTCATGTCCATTCTGAAAAAGCATAATTCATAATTTAAAGAATTATGCTAAATAATAAAGTCTCCCAATTTAATAATATAATAATAATATACTGGGACATTTCTCACACACACGGTCAAATGATCCCAAACTAAGCAGAGCTTGTACTATGGAAACCAGATGATCTAATACATATACTACATTTTGTTTGTAAATACATACTAAATATACATAATTACACCCAGACTCAGGACATACAGACATGTTCATGCACACAAATGCATGTCCTGTGTGGGAATCGAACCCACGACCAGAGACGCGTAAAGTGAATCTTAACCAACTGCGCCAACTGGCCCGTCTATATAATATAATTTGACTTTCAAGTATTTTTTTACCACTAAATTTAAGTTAACGATTAGGACTAATTTTTCTGCAACCTTTTTAACCGACTTCAAAAAAGGAGGAGGTTCTCAATTTGGTTGTATTTTCTTTTGTTTTTTTTTTATGTTACCTCATAACTACGTCATTTGTTAACCAATTTGGAAAATCCTTTTTTGTTTGTAAGGGTACACTTCCCGTTTGGTCCCGTTGTCATCAGATCAGGATTTGATTACTTCTTAGTGTACTTTGAAGTCGGTTTAAGGTTTTTTGTAAAACAGTTCAATTATTTATGTTCTTTGTTAAAAAGAGTGACTTCCGTATTGTAGAAATGTAAATTAATGAAAGGATTCGGCTCGAGGGACCACTTCGTGCGAGTGCTGTTACGATACTGATTTATTTATCGCCTTTGATAGTAGAAGCTTGGCAAAGTGTTTGTGATACACAAAAACTATCTATATAAAATTAAATACACCATGTGCACAGAGTAAATCGACGTGACAGGCATATTATTAAGCAGTAACCTTACAAATGCAAGTATCGGGTGTTAGGTGATCTAGATGAGCCTCTCCTCGGGCGGCGGTTTGAGCGCGTTGTGCATGTGCTCGGCGCGCGGATTGCAGTACTCCTGTCCGGAGGGCGAGTATGTGCCGCGCGTGGCGCGCTTGCGGCGCGCCTGCGCCCCCAGCGCCGCCAGCGCGCCGCCGCCCAGCGCCAGGCACACCAGCGCCGCGCCCACGCCGATCAGCACCGTCGACGAACGGTCGCCCGAGCTGTTCAGGTCCGCGGGAACCACCTACATACACCCACCAGGTTATAAGTTAAACACAACACACCCGCAACTAGACAGTGCTTTTCCACAGTAATGACTAATCACTGCATCGTGTGTTTTTCACTTGGCGAATCAAGGCGCATTGTCGGTGGTAGGCAAATTGGCTAAATACATTTCAAACAAAATGAACGTCATTGCGCTACTTTGGGTTAATTTTTAGACGGTTAAACACTCCAAACAACCTCTCGGGACTATCAGATTTTCATACAAAAATAAAAATATTTAAATTCAACACTCTAAAAATACTAACTTTACGCGTAGCAAATGATTCAGTGACAGTGCACAGGGGACGTAGGTACAACAACATACAGAATTGAAATGTGTTAGATAGACGAGCCCTATGACCCCATAACCTTAGCTCAGATCGCAAGTGTCGAAGCTCGTAATAATCGCACACACAAATGCGAATCGTGGTGACCGTCGAGGTCACGCGCCGCGATACCTACTCACTCTCGTCCCGTAGTTCAAGTGGCCCGAGCCGCCAATAGTAATCCGCTCCCCTTTAATTAGTCGGAACTCTCCCCGGTAAAGGCCCAGAGCCGAGCTTCGACTTCAACTGGGGCACCCTCAAGCGTAGTTACCTAAACATAACCCCGGTTGACTCGCAGATGTAATTGTCTTAGATAGAACATCGAAATCCTCAAAGTTTGTTTTTGGTACATGTATTATGTTTTACAAAAAATCACAAAAAATATTGTTTATGATATTAGTAATACGGTGCTGCAAGTGTAATGTTTTCCCAATAACACTATATCAACACTGTGTATTGTCGCCGCTAACATAGTGGTGTATATGTACCTGTTGTGTGCAGTTCTTGCCCCCCCAGCCGTCGACACAGTGGCAGATGTAGTCGGTGTGCGAGGAACAGCGCTGCTCGCAGGGCGCGCGGTGGCGGCACGGCCCGGTCGAGTTGTCGCCGGCGTCGCCCTCGCCTGCACTCTCGGCCGCCGCGAAGCACGGGTCCAGCAGGGCGCACTCCAGCCCGCAGAACCCGGGCGTGCATAGACAACTGTACAATTCACCATCACACAATTTAAAGTCAAATCAAAATCATTTATTTCAAATAGACCTTCGCAGGTACTTATGAATAGTCCGACTCTAATACCGGTTCGGAAGGTTGCATTTGCTGAAAAGAGCCGGCAATAAACTCAGCAATTACTCTTTTCAAAACAATACATAATATTTACATTCTAATCGCACTGACCCCGGCGCAGCGGCAAACTAAAAATTAAGACTGATTCGATATTTAATAAGTAAATAGCAAACTTAAGCAGACCAGTCTCCACAAGCAGAGCATCCTGTTAACAAATATGACGCATGTGGCAGCCATCGCCCTCTTCACTTCGTCACATGACGCCGCCACAAGTTTGACCTAATTAAGATTGGCTTAAAAATAAAACAAAACAAAAGAGAAACTACTAAAGTAGTACAATTTATGGTAAAAAAAACCGATACACACAATATTATACATACTACAAAAGGTGAAAACGCAGGTCGGAAAGCTAATAGTTGATAAAGCGTAAGATACTGACGTGTATGATCCGTTCATGTTGAGACAGTCCCCGGGGCCGCAGCTGACGAGGCCGGCGGCGCACTCGTCCACGTCCACCTCGCACCGCACGCCCGTCCACCCTGCACAACACAACACAACACAACACTATTATTAACAGACTACATATATCGGAACAAGTGTGTCGAATCCCACGGATAGACCGTGGAGCCAAATTCATGAAAATGAAATTTACAAATTCAAATCTATATTTCCCACGGCTGCACTGGGATCACAGTTATCAAAGTCAAAGCCATTTATTCAATTTAGGCCCCAGAAGGGCACTTATGAAGGTCACATTTACTGAAGTTACCACCGGTTCGGAACTCAGCCTTCAACTGAGAAATATCATCTAGGCTTACCTCCGGCCACTTCATCACTTACTCTGGTGAGGTTGCGATCAGGGCCGACTTAAGCCATGCCGGGCTCCTTGGACACACAAGAATTTGAGGCCCCGTTGGAAAGTAAAAAAGACAATCACAAAATTCATTTACCTGTTATGATAACTGATCTGGTGTCCGATGAACATTATTACATTATTTATTAGTTAATTTATAGGAAATTCTTACTACCTCTACCGAAAATAGAAACAAAATAAGTGTAGTGTAAGCGAATATATTGGCCCTTCGGAGACCCCGTGAGTATGAGGGCCCTGGGCCCGGGACCCGTGTACCCTTATGGTAAAGACGGAACCGGTAGCGAACAACAAAAGCCGATAATAAAAAGCATTTGGTACACTTTATGTACCTAAGTCAGTCAATGGTCGAGTAATTATATGTTTTAACTGAATACTTATTAGTGACACATGTGAAATCAAAGTCAATCGGTTTTAATTATACCAACACATAAAATAGGTCCAAATAAAGATCATCGACAGACTCTTTGTCTCCCTCATGTCATTATTACGAATAAGTAAAAAGAAATTATAACTCGGCAATCCATAAACGGTATCAGACAATATGTCGTCTCGTACAAAACGAACGATCTTGACCTACTCAGAAGGTAACATTGAGTTATGTAGCTGAACATGCTTTAATAATGTAGTGGAGACACCTGCTACATTGTTTACTCTTATCGTTAACATATCTCATTTGATGAAATAATTATAAATAGATAGTACCGTGAAGACTGATATGACCGTCAATTGATTTATAACTAGACGAGTTCTATTCCAGAAATTGCTTACACCACATTAAACAGTTTTGAAACATGTTTAAGGGTCAAACATATTATAGAAAAAATACATTACCTAAGACAAAGATAATAAACAATAACTTCCCCATGTTTCCACCTATGGTAACATTATCGCAAATGTCTTATTCACAATCCAAATACACTCACAACACTATCCTTTTAAGACACATTTTTGATTGCACGAGAGGACATTAATAATTTTAAATCCTTGCTAAATTCCACATATTGGTGCTCTCCGGACAGCCAGTAACCTCAATAGTGTCGGCCAGTGATTCACAAACTGTGGTGAGCCCCACAACAAACTGTTATCAAACGATGAACACATAAGGGCGTCATGTTTGTATGAATGAATAAGGATCGGAGGTGATGTGATGACACATCAGCATTGAAATCGCCGTCTGTTTATAATTAGCGTATGCTTTGAATAATAATATTTTCTTGGATCGTATAGAATGAGATTAAGATGCTGTTTATATTAAAATATTAATTAGAAGATTTTATGACGAGTAGAACTTCAATCTAAGATAACGCTCTATCAGTATACCCTACAATACATAATAAAAGGAGTTTCGACATTTAGCATCCACCGGCTGTGTGTAAACGTTGTGTGTCCTTTTGAACGGACATTTGCAATACCATGGGAATTGCCGACCTTATTCCACTTATTTAGCTTCCACATACTAATTTTCCGTAATAAAAACGTCCAACTGAATCGTTGCGTAAACGACGGACTTAGCTACCTAGCATGCGGCTTTGCTCGAACAGGAGTTTCCCCATATTATTTATTCAGGATTTTCCCAAAAGAAAGTTAATTGTTGTGCATAGTTGTGCGCGTTTATTCATAGGAAACATTATCCCGGAAATATAGTATTAAAAAAAAAACAAATATCAAATAAGTAGGTATATTGAAAATCAAGATTGGCAAAGAGAAAGTTTGACAGCAACTGGTAGAGTTATCAGCTGTTATCATGGGAGCCAGATTACAGCCGATGATGCGTGAACGAGATTAGATTTCGTCGCGCCATACAAATATAACTAACAATATAATGAATGTATATTTTTGTTGCATATTGACATAAAAGTTTCAATAAAATATGCAATATTTTTTCTTTAAACTTTTGAACACAATCAGAATGTGAAGTTAAGTAGGCCGAAGGTGGTAATCAAAATCTAAAACTTTTATTGGAATATTTTAACAACTGCTATAATTATGAACGTCACTATGACAAGCAGAATGACGCAGAGCTAGCGTAAAACGTAGCTGTTACACAAACACAGGCTGTGGCACAAGCCTATGAAAGTTTCCCTGTTTTATATATTCGTGTAGGATGGTATCGCTCTTTCTATGTATATGTATTTCTATGCATGAATAGGCTACTATTACGTTACGCTAATATACGTTAGGCGGGGAACACTGGCTTAATATCGAGTAAGGTTTGGTGTAGGCATCATAGTGCCCTGCAAGAACGTAGCATATACTGCCGGAAGGTACAGGAGCGGCACGTCACTAGGACTTTAAGGCGGCACGTCCGCCAGAGACGTGTTGCGAGGGATGTGTTTTAGCTGACAAATAGGATCGCTTCATTTTCACGCTATAGCTCTAATGAAGCGATCCTACTGGCGGGTTGAAACACATTCCTAGCTACACATCTGTTTTTTTTTTTTTTTTTTTTTTTTTTTCACACACGGTCATCTGATCCCAAACTAAGCAGAGCTTGTACTATGGAAACCAGATAACTGATATAATACATATACTACTTTTTTTTGTTTGTAAATACATACTTAATATACATAATTACACCCAGACTCAGGACATACAGACATGTTCATGCACACAAATGCATGTCCTGTGTGGGAATCGAACCCACGACCTGCGGCGCATTAGGTGGAATCTTGACCAGAGTCTTAACCAACTGCGCCAACGGGCCCGTCAAATCAAAATAAATCTGTGGTGGAAAGCTACCTCAATAAGGCGGACAGTGGTGCTGATTCTGTTGTTTACAACTAAATTAATGTTAGTCTCACTATGTCTCTTTCTAACAAAGAACATAAGAAAAGGATATAAGAAATTTAGTCCTGTTAAATTAGTCCAATGTTTGTTTTCAATATAAATTTAGTCGCCATCTATCGCGGCTACGTCTAAATACCCGCAAATGAAGACGGCATAGACTAATTTGACAGCTGTCAAAGTCAAAGCCATTTATTCAATTTAGGCCCCAGAAGGGCACTTATGAAGTTCACATTTACTGAATTTACCACCGGTTCGGAACTCAGCCTTCAACTGAGAAGAATCCGGCAAGAAACTCAGCAAGGTTACATTTTTTTAATATTTTTTGGCCAAACTGACTATGTTTGGCTTTTTTGTTTCCAATTAATTAACAATAAAGAAGACAGCATAAACCTAAGCATAGACACAGACGAAAAACAACAATAAAAAAATAAAAACTAATAACCTAAAAAAAACACAATTATTGACCTACTATTGGCTTTAAATATGTTCTATCCTATTTCAACAATGTTCGTAAGAAAGAGATGTGATGTGACTGAAATTAGTTTAGAGCGATTTACGACAGCATCGGCACCAGTGTTGTGTGTTGTCCAATGTTGGAGAATTGTGGTGTGTGTACCTGTGTTGGCGCAGTCGCAGAGGTAAGTCCCTCTGGCGTCGATACAGCGGCCGCCGTGCAGACAGGCCGCGCCGCCCTCCCCCTCGGCCGCCGCCGCCGCCGCCTCGGCGCACCAGTCGCGCTCCGTGTCGCACCGCGCGCCCGAGTACCCCGCCTCGCACGCACAAGACGGGGGCTGGCGTCACCACACAGAGTTTGAGTGAGAGAGAAAGAGTTTTTGAGAGAGGTAGAGCATGGCGTTAATTCGCTCAAAGAGCAGCTCGACTGGGGAAGTACCTCCACCTAACAGAATAACCGCAGCCAAATAACTTTATGTTGTGTAAAGTTGTGTTCCTGCGCGTGAGTAAGGTCGCCAGAGCACATAGGGGAGGGGGGAAAGGTCGGTAACGCGTGAGCGATGCTTCTTGTGTTGCAAGCGTCCATATGGCTACGGTAACCGCTTACCATCAGGTGGGCCGTATGCTTGTTTACAGACAAAGTTGTAAAAAAGAAAAAAAAAGAAAAAAACATACATTACTTCACACTACACGCATCATATAACAATTACACTAGTACCCAACTGATATGGCTTACCGATGTACCTGCGCTGAAGATACTATTTCAAAGCGCGGGAAATACAACTATTGGTTGGCAGCTGCCGCCATGTGTGCGGAGGGGCGTGACTTGCGAGTGAGACGGAACTAACAGCTGCAGTGTATTATGAACCTTATAGTAGTGATCTAAGGTTGATTGTAAGATTTTAAGCATTCTTTCGTTAATCTTCGGGGCCATACTTTCTTTTCTATGCGAACGAAGATTCACGACGCGCCTTATCAGTTGGGTACAATATTAAATAAAACAACTATTCGTATCTGGAGATCGTCGGCTCGTGTCGCTCACTTGACTCGCGCGCTTTGTGTAAAACTAATCTTCCCTCACTACGCTCACCGTACAGTAGGAAGCCATATTGTCTGCGACATACGGGGCCCCCATGCTACAGGGACCCCGAACGTGTGCAAGCAAAAATTCGCAAAAATCTTTACCCCCAATTTGGGCTTCACAGTGGTCAAATAGAAGGGCTCTTAACAAATTTTGATACAGGAGCCGTCTTAGGCAAGCTACGCCACCGGATATAAACTAAATTTTCCGGGAAAGCGGGTAAAATGAAACCGCAGCAGACAGCTAATGTATCAAAAAAAATATATATACGTCACAATTTGAAGGCCTTTTAAAAGATTCGCATCGAGTTTAAAACCTATTGTATGTATAAAGAGACGTTGTCGTGCAGGTACTCACATTAGTGTCGTTGATGCACGTTCCGTGCACGCAGGGGTTGAGGTCGCAGAACGCGAACTCGCAGTACACGCCCTCGTAGCCCTCGAAGCATTCGCACGTGAAGTTATTGCCCGTCGGAGATTCTGAACCGTTATTAATTTAATTGTTAGTACACACATCATTTTTAGGCTAATATCAACTGAAAATATTTAGGTAGTTTGAACCTAAACTAAAGAAGTAGACAGTATGGGACAGTACATTTAATACTAATAATAATACCTTTTGGCTTTTTGAGTGGCCATACTCGATACAACTTGCGATGAATGAGTGTATGGTAATGTACTGATCGGGTGCCTGGTCGATACAGTCGGCCCAGGGTAGATGGTGGCAGTCGGCGGCGGAAACGCTATAGTCTATGTCGTTGAGTGAGGTGAGGTTGTGTAGTGTAGTGTAGTGTACTGACCGGGCGGGTGGTCGACACATTCGGCGTGGTGTTCGGCGCAGGGCAGGTGTTGGCAGGTGCGCTGGTGCGGCTTGTGGCAGCGCGCGCCCTGCCACTCGGCGGCGCACACGCACGAGTACCCGCCCGCCAGGTCGCGGCACAGCCCCCCGTGCAGGCACGGCGACGATACGCACTCGTCTATGTCGTTCTCGCATCTACAACACAATACAACCAGTTATACGACGAGCCGTACGGGTCAAGTTGACTCGCAAGGTGTCCGTGGACTGATATAAGTGGCAACTCCTATAGCTTCCTTCTTCATAAGTGCCCTCTAAGGACGTTAACTGAATAAATAGCTTTAACATATTTGAACACTAGAAAAGTCAGAAACTTACAGTACCAGTAACTGGGCTCAGCGAAGTATCATTTGTAATACTAAAACAAAATACCCAAAGCAGTGTCTCTGGGTGGATTAAAAAAATAGTAAATTGAAGCTGCGTAAGAAATGGTAGTACATTACATCTGAGGCTAACAATCCTTTTTATTATCCTTAAAAAACGACATATAAACATATATTTTTACTAGCTTATGCTCGCGGAGCTACAGGAAACAAGTAACATATTATTCTACAATAATAAAAGAAAACAAAACAACTCCATCCCGCTTCGAGAGTGGAATTATTAAAAACCCTGAGACACGTATATATTAATTTTCAATCTTCAGCCTAAACACAAAATTTGAAGGCCCTAACTTCGAAACTGACGGACTTTCATACCTATTTTAGCTCATTAGGGGTGGAATTTCGAAAAACCCTTTCATAGTGGATACCTACTCTTCACAAAGAATATACCCTCTCAATTTTATGTCTCTAGAACCAGCGGTTTAAACTGTGCGTCAGTCAGTCAGTCAGTCAGTCAGTCAGTCAGTCAGTCAGTCAGTCAGTCAGTCAGTTAGTCAGTCAGTCAGTCAAACAATCAGTTAGTCAGGACTTTGAATTTTATATATAAAGATAGATAAACCTGCATATTCGTCATGAAGTAAACAACAAATACCTGTAAAAGCCCAAATAAAAAGAAGTATAACTCACAAGTCACCGTCGTATCCCTCGGGACAGATGCAGGTGTATGTGGCCACTCCGTCCTTGCACGTCGCTCCGTTCTGGCACTGGTTCGTGAGGCACTCGTCGATGTCGATCTGATTAATTAGATTCAATTTAATACGAGAGGTGGACCATAGCGTTTTTTCGTTCAGTGAGCAACTCAACTTTGGTAGTACCCTTACGTAAGTAAATAAGTTTAGTAAGGCAGCCAAATAAAATTAAATGAATGTTTTGTTCCTGCACGTGAGTAATCTCTCTTCAGAAGGACGAAGAATTGGTAACGCTTGGCATGCAGGCTGTAAGCTTGTTTACCGACATCATCATATCAGCCCATGGATGTCCACTTCTGAACCCCTCCCCCATTGATTTCCACTTGGAACGGTTCTGGGCCGCTTGCATCCAGCGGCGGCCAGCGATTCTGACCAGGTCGTCGGTCCACCTGCGCGCAGTGGGAGGTCGTCCCGCTCGGCGCGCACCACTACGTGGTCGCCATGAGAGAACATTCCTTCCCCATCGGTTAGCGACTCTTCGAGCGATGTGGCCTGCCCATTGCCACTTCAGCTTACTAACTCTACGAGCTATGTCCGTCATTTTTGTTCTGCTTCGAATGTCCTCATTTCGGACCCTGTCACGTAGAGAAATTCCGAGCATAGCTCGTTCCATAGCTCGCTGAGTGACTCTGAGTTTATTTATGCGGCCAGCAGTGAAAGACCACGTCTCTGTCCCGTATGTCATCACTGGTAACACGCACTGATTGAAGACCTTTGTCTTCAGACTCTGAGGTATTTTGGACGTGAAGATATGCCGTAGCTTCCCGAACGCTGCCCAGCCGAGTTGGATTCTTCGATTGACCTCTTTGTCGAACTTGGATTTACCTAATTGGACAATTTGTCCTAGGTAAACATATTCGTCTACAACTTCGAGAACAGTGCTTCCAACAATCACCGGCATCGGTTTACCGACATAGTTGTATAAAACAATAATGTTATTATATAAAGTTTGACAGTTAATTTCAATCAATCAATTAAATTGACTGTTATATTCATAACTTTATATAAATCAGGAAATTAATTCTCAACAATAAAATTGGTGTTCCACAAGGCTCCCATTTATGTCCCTTATTCTTAATCAATTTAATAAGCGAATCTAGACTATTATTCATACTTTATATGAATCTGGAAATTAATTCTCAACAATAAAATTGGAGTTCCACAATGCTCTCATTTATGTCCCTTTTTATTAATCAATTTCATAAGCGAATCTAGACTATTGACATGTCAGGTAGTGTGAGTGTTACCTGGCAGTAGTCCCCGGTGTAGCCGGGTGGACAGGTGCACTGGTAGGAGGACCTGACGTCGGCGCAGTGGCCGCCGTGCTCGCAGTCCTGCTCCAGGCACAGCACGCACCCCACGCCCTCCGTTGAACCCCACGGACGTCCGGACCTGCATCAAACAAACAACTATCTTTATACTCGCCACAATTACCGACAGTTTTATAGTCCAAACAGTATTGAAAGAAAGAAGAAAGAAAGAATGAAAGAAGACAGAAGAAGAAAGAAAAAAGAAGAAAGAAGAAAGAAGAAAGAAGAAAGAAGAAAGAAGAAAGAAGAAAGAAGAAAGAAGAAAGAAGAAAGAAGAAAGAAGAAAGAAGAAAGAAGAAAGAAGAAAGAAGAAAGAAGAAAGAAGAAAGAAGAAAGAAGAAAGAAGAAAGAAGAAAGAAATAAATTATTCATTTATTGTCAAAAGTAATGCTTATATTGGGTATTCTATTAATTCGTTGATGAGGTTTATTGCATTATTGTATAGGCTCAAAAAAAATAGGAGACGAACTGACTGAAAAGTCAATTGCCAAAAAAAGAAAGAAGCACTATTTTATAAAGCTTTTTTTATAGGGACTATTTGTTAAAAAATAAATATATGAAAAGATGACAGTTGAAACTTTCAACCGTAGTTCGAAGAGAGTCTGTTTGACTAGGATATTATTATAATATAATAGTAATAAGTCTATTTCATGCCTGGCTTTCCAAATCAATGTATTTATAAAATATAGTTTAAAATACGTACAATAATGCATAATGCGGCTGCGCAGCTAGTAATTCAGCGGCGGGTCCCACGAACAGTTCCTCTTCGGTGAAGAATGGCAGCAGCAGAGAACCAACGTGAACAGCGCCTAAGCAACCCTGCAGAACAAGCCTTACAAGTACTCCATACAATCATAGTTTTAAGATTATCCGTCTAAAAGTTGAGTACATTATTTCATAAAATCATGTAAAGACTGCAGGTAACGGTGCAAAAATTAAAGGTCTGATTAATAGTTCTCCATACTTTATCTATATATATATATATAAATGAATCCCTATTTCCCTTGGTCACGCATAACGCGTGAAAGGCTGGACCGATTTCGCTAAAACGTTTTTTGTTGAGTTTGTTATTGTCAGGAGAAGGTTCTTAATTAAGAAAGTTGCGAGGGTAGGGTAAGGTAGGGGTAGTGGCAGGGTAGGGTATAGGTTAGTAGGACACCACGCGAGCGTAGCCGTAGTCGTGCTGGGCAGCTAGTTTACTTATAAAAAAAAAAATTACCCTACATTGTAAAAAAATGCAATATAAGAATTACCTTGAAATATTCTCCGGCCAAATTATCGCCGGTGAACTCGTCTCCTTCAGTATACTCCCACACGTTTGCATCAGTCACACTTTCAGTCTGGAAACAAATGCATTCACATACAGTCATGCATGACTAGAAAACGGTCACATAATTAGAATTAATTTAGATATAAATCTAAATAATTGAAGACAGTGTATATACTTCACGTGCCAAAAGGGACGGGGAACTCGCGAGGGATGTGTTTTAGCCAACAAATGGGATCGCTTTATTGTCACTCGACAGCTCTAATGCTAGCCTAACTAAAGCGCTCTTGTGACATCATGGTAGGTAGAAAGAAGTGGTACACTTGGTTTTCATACGGCAGGGACTTGCGTTATATATTTAGTTTTAAATATCTGTGGTCACAAAACACATTTCAGGGACATTTTGGCGGGAACTAGCAGCGACGTTGCGTTTTCATTTTGTATTCAAACATGACCTTTATGGACGTTGACTGACTGAGGACTAATGTGAAAGTAATTTACTGTGACGTGACTGGAAACTATAATATAGACACTGGCAGAAATAAGTCCCAATTTGGATTTGGTTGCTAAACTTAACTTACAGAATACCGCAGCGAAATAACTTTATGTTGTGTAAAGTTGTGTTCCTGCGCGTGAGTAAGGTCGCCAGAGCTCATAGGGGAGGGGACAAAAGTCGGTAACGCGTGAGCGATGCTTCTTGTTTTGCAAGCGTCCATATGCCTACGGTAACCGCTTACCATCAGGCGAACCGTATGCTTGTTTACAGACTAAGTGGTATAAAAAAAAAACTTTAAACTAAGAAGAAGAAGAACACATGTAAAGGTTGACTCACACTAGGCGCGGCGCCGGGTAGAGCGGGCGTTGGTTGTGCGGTGTTGTTGTTGTTGTTGTTCCTGTGTGCGCCGCCGAGGTAGATGACGCCCTCCAGCATGACGCGCTGCCAGGAGGCGACGTCGACGCGCGCCGACAGACCCACCTCCTCGTGACCCTCCGCCTCTATGAACGCACCTGTGGTGGTGGTGGACATACAATTATTACAACATTGTTACTATTACATTGGAGTTTCACAAGGCTCCCATTTGAGACCCATGTTATTCATCGATTTCATAACCGAAACTAGACACCTAACTAATTCAATAATTATTAATTTGGATAAATATGTTTATATTACTTTTTAACGCGATGGGTAGTTTCAAATGCATATTGTCGCAGGGGAGCCCAAATATCAACTAAGGCTACAGCTGAAAAATCAGCATTGTGCACCACTTACAATATATATACTCCTTTGAAAATGTACAGCAGCATCTAGTTCAATAAGGTGTAACACAGATAACAGACTACCCGTGCCGAACTTTTTAGTCTGTGAAAATAAAATAACATACAAGTCGCGCCTTTTTGCTACTGTATGGCGGCGTAGGAGTGTGCAGCAGACTCCTACATACAAAAGGTCTGTCGTCTGTGCTGCACCTTAAATGAAACATAGTATACGTACCAGTAACATGATCATCGGCGAAGGTGAGCCGCAGCGTGGTCCAGCCGTGGTGTGGGTCCCGCGGGCGCATGCGTCTCGTGGCGGGCCCCGCGCCGGCCCCTCCGGCCCCCGCGCCGGCCCCTCCGGCCCCCGCGCCGGCCCCCAGCCGCCACTGCACGGACACCTGGGACCGGAACACGCCCACGCTGAACCACCCCGCCTCGCCACTAGCCTCTAGCAGAGTGCCGCCCGTTTTACTCCTATACACACGAATAAAGTCAAATGGAAAGATAGTAAAATCACCGGCATTTGACAAACAAAAAACAAGTAGTATATCAATTATTTGGTTTCCATAGTACAAGCTCTGTTTAATTTGGGATCAGATGATGTGTGTGAGGCATGTCAGGATATTTATTATTATTCATTGAATTTGGCCCAAGCCCGAAATTTTCTACAGAGGTGAATTCAGCAAAGATTTTCTTTACTTTAATATTAGATTTCTGCACTGTATTTTATATCATTTCAAAGCTAAAAGATCCAGCTAGCAGACGGTGTTGTCATTTCAAATGTGCAAATATTTGCCATTTGAGGTGCTAAAAAAATGTCACCCTTCACATAAAAATTAACAAATTTGCACCATCCGTACTAAAAATGGAACAAAACAACACAGTGAATTCGATTGAAGTGTCCAAATGCTGAGTTTCTTATCTTTTAAATGATACTGAATACGGTGAGTGTATAAGCGCTGGAGCAATGGTGGAGATGAGGTGAGGTGTAACAAAGTGCAAGTGCAAGTGACAGTAGATACCTGTAGGTGACGGTGAGCGTGTCGGGCAGGTCGGGCCGCTTGGCGGGCGCGGGCAGCGCGCGCGGCACGCGCAGCCGGTAGCTCAGCGTCGTGTTCGCGCCGTCGAACGTCGCGTTCGACACGCACTCGTACCTATTACATACATAACATAACATAAATATACTTTATTTGTACACCACATAAACAATACACAAAAAGAAGGAAAAACAAATACAAGAGGAAGTGATACAAAACAGGCGGTCTTATCGCTTAAGCGATCTCTTCCAGACAACCTTTGGGTCACAGGATATTTAACAATATTATCAGGTGTAGTACATAATAATACACTTAAATACATAATAAATCCTAATACACAAAATAAATATAAATCCTAATACATAAATAACCAAAATAATAAACTAATACATACTATTAAAATAATATGTAGGTAATAAAATAAACAACAGAACTAGAAAAGAAAGAAAGACTGGACATGGGAAAGTTTAAAGCGAATGATAATGTGAAATTACAAGAGATTTAAAAGAGTCTAACGTTTGGGCGCGTCTTATAGTCTGAGGAAGAGAATTCCAGAGACGTACAGCTTGGATAGTGAAGGATTGAGAATATAAGTGAGAAGTGTGAGAGGGAGTTTGAAGGTTAAGTTCAATGGAACTACGAAGAAGATGATGTTGAGAGGTGTAGTACTCGAAGCGTTCCTTGAGATAGAATGGGGCTTTAGGATTGAAAAGAATAGTGTATAGAAGTGACAATATGTGTGTATTCCGGCGAAGGCGGATAGGAAGCCACTTGAGTTGATTGCGAAATTGAGAGACGTGGTCGTATTTGCGTAAGCCAAATATAAACCGTATACAAAGGTTTTGGAGGCGCTCAAGTTTATTAAGTTGCTCTACGGTGAGATCAAGGTACACAACACAACACATCCAAACTGTATTAAAAAATATATTATATCCTTCGTAATTCGTTCAAATTACATTACATAAATTCAAACCCTTGCTTGTCTCTACATTATTATAAATTAAAACAAAAAACATTATCTTAGTCAACAACCAACACAGCTTTTTTGTGAGCGAACAACTAACTCCTAACCTCATCTGCTTTGTAGAGAACTTTAATGACCATGAGCCAATGAGCAAGAACTACGAGGTCGATGGTTTTTATAGAAATCTAAGCAAGGCATTTGAAAAATATATCAAATTGAAAAAATGCCGAGTTTTGGCGTTCCTCAAGGTTCTATCTTAGGTCCTATTCTATGCAGCAAGTTTATTGTCGAGACCAATTTCGCAATTGAAATTAAACAACTTAAAACTCTCAACGTTAAATCTGATGAAATCCAAACTCTTTTGCAAGAAGACGTGAACTATATAAATACTGGTGTCTCAAAAACTAAATATATCTCAATATTGAGATCTGTAATATATAAATAAAGTGACAGATCAATAAGTGCACATGTGTTGTATATCTCACCCGTTGTCAAGGTTCCTGCAGTGCGAGTTGAGCGGACAGCTCTGCAGCTGGCAGAACTCCACCTCCGCACACTGCTTGCCCTTGTACCCGCGGGGACATACACACCTGCAACAACGGTTAATATATACTTTATTATATCGGGAACATGATATAAAACCGGATGGAGTGTTACAATCTTACTCAATATATTTATAAATACTAGATTTTCACCCGCGGTTTCATCCGCGCCCCCTTCTTTACCACCTTAGGAATGGTATTTCCAAAAATCCTTTCTTATAGGCTTAAAAGGAACTAAAGTAGAATTTTTAATTAAAGTCCAAAAAGGTTAACAAAGATACGTCACTGTCAGTCACTATCAAAGTGAGATTCCAGGTGTTGAAAACATTTTTTGACATTATAAGTCTGAGTAGTTTTTTTTTTGCTGCGTGTTTATCACCTAAATCATTATAGACGATCCCTGGCTTTCTAAAATTTTAGTAGGCATCTATGTTATAATGGGAATACACGTGAACAGTGGTCTTGACATTGGTCTTGACGAAAAAAAAGTATTTCATGCGGTTGCAAGAAAATACTTCACCACTGAACTTAACAATATCAGAAAACAAAAATTCAACAATGAAATGCCAATGGCAGATACGTTTCATAACAGCTCAAACCAAATAATGAAGTCGGCAAAATGTTGGCATAAAAATGGATCAAAATGTTATGGACCTCGTTGGTGTTGCGAGTACCATAAATATTTTTCGGCGGAAAAAACTGTTTTCTTTAAAATAAAGTGTATGTTACAGCTATTTACAAATCTTTTTCATTCAGTGTGTTTAGTCGTTTGAAAAGTTTTAGAATAGAGATAAAAATAAATTCTAACTAATTTTTTTCACTAAAATCGATAATAGACAGTTTAACAATAGTTTTTCTACAATGGTAACACCTTAGTTTACCGTTTTGGACTTTAATTAAAAATGCTACTTTAGTGTATACAAACTTTTGATTTAATCGAGATGAAGTAATATCCTCCCCTTAAAACATAAGTACCCTTTTTTGCCCTGTTAAGGGTAAATTTTCTAGAAACCCAAAAATACGTGTTTCTTTATTTTCTATTCGAAGTATTAATACCGAGTTTAAAGTTAATCGGACCATACTAACTTTAACACCGCCTAAACCCGTTATTAGTAAGGTAATGGATGGAGATTTCAGTTTTGGTCCCATAGTAAAAGTTGTTCAGCATGACTAACCCAACATAGGTTTCGAAAATATGCCATCTCGAAATCTCCACCCAGTATATGTATAGATTTAGTTGATATGGTGCAGTGCACAGTGCACAGTGCACTCACGTGAAGTCGTTCCATGTGTTGGTGCAGGTCGCGTTGTGCAGGCAGGGGCGCGAGGCGCACGCGTCGTCCGACACGACGCCCTCCAGCACGCCGGCCGCCTCCAGCGACACCTCGCCGAACGGCGGCGGCAGCTGCAGACCCGCCACTTGCAGCGGGAAGAACTCCACTATCGTTACGTTCACGCCGTTCGATATCTGTCGACAAACATACAATTAAAGGTCGTGCTCGTAACGATCAAGTTTCCTCTGGATCTCCAGTAACGATGGGTGTTCCACAAGGTTACATCGACCTTTTCTTTTCCTCATTTACATCAATGACATACCGTACTTTATAGAAAAATACATGAGAATACATGCGCCATCAACAAATTACTTTTTATGTTCCATTAGTGGCCATTTGTCACCCTTTGTATGTAACATACCTGCACGTCTTGTATGACACCTTTGAAGTATGCACTATCATCGATCTGCCTCTCTGTAGTAGTCGGCGGCGGCGGTTGTGTAGTTGGTGCTGGGGTTGGCGCGGGGGTTGGCGGCAACGTTGGCGCTGGCACTGGCACCGGCACTACTGGGGACTGCGGGGGCAGCGGGGCGAGGGACGCAGCCGGGGACACAGGGGCGGGGACGATAGGGGCGGGCGCAGGAGCTGCAGCGGGGGCCGACACGGGGGCGACAGGTGGGGATACTAGGGCCGCCGCCGAGGGCAATGCCTCCTCTGGAGGTTCCGGCGCTGGTGGTGGACCGCCGAGGTAAAGGACCTGACAACAATTAATCAATAAAAAAATAAAATTATAATGGTCGAAGAAAATCATTAAAAAGCTATCAAGAGTTACCAACATACTTGCGCATCCAGTTGTTTCGCAGCTGATATAGATTTCCGGAAGTATTCTGTTCCGTTCAATTTCACTTGCACCAGTGTCGAGTTCCTCACCACCTGAGGGGTAAATAACATTACTATTTTTGTCTCACGTTTCCCTTGTTTTGGTCCACGAATAGCTCATATGGATGACAAAAATGGATAATTCGAACATTATATTGTGAAAATTATTTTGTTTTTTCTGCAGTTCTTTAAAGCTGTTCATACATACACTTGTGGTCACAAACTCGCCTGGGAAATGTATCGGATTTATGTAACGTGTAAAGCTCACCTCAATAAGATGTAGGTGTCCATTATCGAGTCTTGTTCCTCCGACGGTGTAGTTCTCGGGAGTCTGGTTGAACTGCAGGTGCACCAGCAGTTCACCTCCTTCTAGTGACGCGCCCACTTGAGTCTCTTCCTTCTGACCGTACCTTTAACATTATATTATTTATACATATTTATGTTTATATGTCAAATTTTAATGTGTATGCGTGATTTAAATCGTTCAAAATTATTGAAGTCAAAATACACTAAAAAGTATGAAATAACTCTAATCTGACACTGATTTGAAGTCAGCGAAATATTTTCAATGGAATACGTCGTGCTCTTTCGACGAATGGTTACAATCCGATTAATATCTTCGAAGATATGCGTGGACAAAAAAACAAACATACAAACACCTATGAAATTTTGTATATTTGTTTGGAAGCCCTAATAGATCATCATATGTGAATATTATGCAGTTCCAATAATATTACATACATACGTGTCGAATTGATAATCTACTATTTCAACCGACTTCAAAAAAAGGAGGAGGTTCTCAATTCGATTGTTTTTTTTTTTTTTAATGTTTGTTACCTCATGTCTCCGTCATTTATTAACCGATTTGGAAAATTCTTTTTTTGTTTGGAAGGGTACACTTCCCGTTTGGTCCCATTGTCATTAGATCAGGATTTGATTACTTCTTAGTGTACTTTGAAGTCGGTTTAAGTTTTTTGTAAAACAGTCTAATTATTTTAAGTCGATTAAAAAAACCGGCATTTGTAGTTATAGGCATAAGAGTTCCAAAAAAATTACATGTATTGTCTAACTCAGTGTATTGGATGGTTTGAAAGTGTGGCAATTGGTAGTGTTTGTATATTGTTAAGGTTAATTTTGAACCCCACTCGAAGGTAAAATCCGCGAGCGGTGATATTAGAGGTGCAGTACCTGGGCAGTGATCCCAGATAGAAGATCTGGCCGGTGGGCTTCCTGGTGCGGATGAACATGGAGATGTCGAGCGCCGCGTGCACCGCGCGCCGCGCCTGCTCCGACACCTGCACCGACACCACCGACCGCGGCCGAGCGCTCTCCTGACATCACACGACACATTACATACAACCAACTGATAGCCATATTAGATTAAGTCAAAAAAACTGTCACATGTTCATAAGTAGATGAAAATACGTATACAGGTTGTACAACAGAAACAAGTTAGAATTTAGTTTGCTAATGTTTAAAAACCGGCCAAGTGCGAGTCAGACACGCGCACCGAGGGTTCCGTACAAACCTGTAGGTATATAAGTAAATGGTAGTATAGACCTGAGTATTTGATATTAATTTCAATTTATGACGTATTAAAAAGAACTACTTACTAGATCTTGTTCAAACCAATTTTTGGTGGAAGTTTGCACCGTAATGTACATCATATATTTTTTATAGATTTATCATTCTCTTATTTTAGAAGTTACAGGGGGGGGGACACACATTTTACCACATTGGAAGTGTCTCTCGCGCAAACTATTCAGTTTAGAAAAAAATGATATTAGAAACCTCAATATCATTTTTGAAGACCTATCCATAGACACCCCACGCTTATGGGTTTGATGAAAAAAATAAAATTGAGTTTCAGTTCTAAGTATGGGGAACCCCCAAAATTTATTGTTTTTTTTTCTATTTTTGTGTGAAAATCTTAATGCGGTTCATAGAATACATCTACTTACCAAGTTTCAACATTATAGTTCTTATAGTTTAGTCTATAGTATTCGGAAATAAATGGCTGTGACATACGGACGGACAGACAGACAGACAGACATGACGAATCTATAAGGGTTCCGTTTTTTGCCATTTGGCTACGGAACCCTAAAAACTGTCACAAGTTCATAAGTAGACGAAAATACGTATACAGGTTGTACAACAGAAACAAGTTAGAATTTAGTTCGCTAATGTTTAAAAAGTCGGCTAAGTGCGAGACCGAGTCGGACGCAATCGAATCACTTTAATTATTATTGTTATAGCGACAATGAAATACACATTCTGTGAAAATTTCAACAATCTACCTGTTACGGTTCATGAGATACAGTCCACTGCTGTCCGTCCTTCTGTCTGAGAAGGACGGACAGCAGAGACTTAGTAATAGTCTCGTCACCCTAAACAGTAGCTTTTTTTTTCTTTTATATTTTTAATATATATTTTTTTCTGTTTAAGTATGTGTCTATTTTGTTTGCTTTTTTGTATTGTTACATGTTACTTAGTTATAAGATTGGTGGTGGATTAACAAAATCTATTTCTTATCTTTCATTTGAATAATATTTATAGATCATACATTTTTTTTATTATTTTTATTTATTATTTTTTAAGGTAGTGTACCTGTCCGAACGTGGCAGCGGTGTAGCTGTACTGGCAGGTGTCCCCCAGGTGGGGGCGGGGGCAGGTGCACAGGAAGCTGGACCAGGCGTCCTCGCACGCGCCGCCCGAGCGGCACGGGTTGGGGCTGCACTGCGGCACGCGCGGGCACGACGCCAGCACGCCGCTCAGCACGGCGCGCGCGCGCACCCCGCCGCCGCCCACCGGCACGCCGCCGCCCTCCTCCGAGCTGAACAACTCCTCCGTCGCCTGCCTCACCTCCGGCTCCTCCGTGCTACTGCTGCTGCTGCCGTCCGCTTGGGAGGCGTTCGAGTCTTCTGGGAGTACCTGCGGATATGATCACTAAATATAACAGGTGGAGGTTTCGAGATGGCATATTTTTCTAACCTATGTTGGGTTAGTCAAGCTGAACAACTATGGGGCAAATAGTGAATGCGCTCGTTAGTTTTTTATAAATGTTAGGTAGGTACTAATTACTAATATTACTAGCTTTTCACCCTGCAATTTAACCTACATTCTTGGGATAAAAATTAGTCTATACTACTCAGGGATATCGTAGCTTCCTAAACTAAACTAAAGCGATTTAGTCATTCTAGAGCAGGGGTGGCCAACCGGTCGATAGCGGCAAGACAAAAAACATAAATACTGAACTATGCTGTTTCATTCAAGATTTCAAGAAGTATTGTAATTGGTAGATCGCACAGGGTTCCGTCAGTAAACAGTAGATCTTGCATTTAATCAAGTCGGCCAACCCTGTTCTAGAGATTACCTCCAACATCCAGACTAAGAAACAATTAGTTGTCTAATTAGTTGTTAATATAATTGATGATTCCTTTTCACCCTAACTTGTGTACAGGAGGCCTGTGCTCAGCAGTGGGAAATTACGGGTTGATGATGATGATGTTAACGCCTGATGGTAAGCGGTTACCGTAGCCCATCGAGGAAAGATCCTTTTAGAGTAGTAATAATAAACAATCAAATTCCGAAATTAGTCAGTGATTTATCACTGAATTTGAACAGTAAGGACCAATCACTGCATCGTGTGTTTATGACTTGGCCAATCAGAGCGCATTGTCGGCGATGGGAAATTGGCGGAATATATTTTAACCAAAATGAACGTCATTTGCGCTTCTTTGGGTTAATTGTTCGATGCCGTAGCCATATGGACCGACCTTTCCAATATGAGTTCTGGCGACCTTACTCACTCGCAGGCACCCAAGATAAGGTAATTGATAGATGGTAATGTGTGGGTAGTGCACTGACCCACTGTCCGTTGACGACGACGTCCTGGAAGCAGCCGACGAAGTAGTTGGGTCCGTGCGTGAGGCGCGCGATGTTGGAGCCGGCGTTGCCGAGCCGCGTGCTCGGGAACGACGTCACCGACGAGTTGTTGTTGGCCTCGTTCTGGCTGATCGGGTAGATGGTCTGCTCCTCGTTCGCCGCCAGCACCAGGTGCGACGAGTTTATTGTCACGAACACCTGCACACAAGTTACTAACTGTCATATACCTATACATACACTCGGTCTGGTGTGCTGAGGGCATCGAAATAGTATTACCCTAGAATAAGGGTGACAGCTGTAAAAACGGCCGAAGAAATAAGACCACGGTGTCGCTATTTCGGTTTCAGTAGGTCCACGTTTGAACGTAGAACATTCATTCATGAGTGACATAATTTTGTTTTATTGAGTTTCCAAGCGGCCACTTTCACGATGTTGTCTTGTACGTAACCCTTAATCTAGACAGAATATAATATATCGATGGCAAGGGACGAGCTTTGATTAAAGATGCATCCAGATTGAGCGTCGATGCTGTGCACGAACTGTTAGGGGCTAAATCAAATAAACATAAATAAAATATATAATTTAATTGGAATATTTCAACAACTGTTATCACTATGAACGTCACTGCGTGTCAACGCAGAATTACGCAGCGGGAGTGTAAGAATTTTTAAATACACATTTTAAGATGAACCAATCGAACTGTTTGATTACACTTGTGACATGACAATGTTTCTTCTATCCCTATTCTTGTCTCGTTTTGGCAAATGGATGAACACCAAAGCAAGGTTTAAAGCCATCATATGGTTTTTTTTTAAAATGAAGGGGCAAGCACTCATATCAAATTTTCTCCCAAGTGCACCTATTGGAATACATCAGAAGTTTCTTGGCAACAACTTGAGGGTCCAGGCAAGCGGGTCCTATAAAGTGGGGTACTTTATAGTTCCCTCAGTCACTATAAGGTTTGAACCAGCGACCTTGACATATCTTTACTATCGAATAATTGAACAGAACTGACCTTCTGCCACTTGCTGTCATTCAAGCCGGATCCTATATAGACCCCTCCCCACTTGTTGAGCAGGCTGGAGTGCAGGTTCAGCCTTCCGCTGGACAGCTCCAGGAAGAAGTAGGTGAACCCGCGACCCATCGCCAGCAGCCCGTTGCCGAGTGTCGTCTTGAACCGGAACGACATGTCGTAGCCCTCCTCGCGCGATGTATTCACTTGTGCGTAACTGTTCCTTTCCATAGACATCGTTGTTATCTGCGGACGAGATATATCGTAAATTTTTGGAAAGACTTCAAACTTGACAGAACTTTTTGGCGGGAACTTGCAGAGTGACGTTGCGTTTTCATTTTTATTTTCATAAATTTGTGTATTTTGAGTTTTATTGTGTATTTTTGGTGGTATTTTATCCAATAAAGATCATCTATGTGCACCAGTGAAGTGAAATGAAATGAATTATGTGTATCGTGACTTTTCAAGTTGTCTCAAAAAGTCCGTGAAGAGTTTTAGTATCATGACTTTTATAGACGGTGGCTGACTGAGGACTATAATGTGAAAGTGATTTATTGTGACTGGAAACTATGATATAACTCGACACTGGCAGAAATGAGCCCTAATTCGGGCTTAGTTGCCAAACTGTAAAATAAGAATTAGAAAATTTTACAGATTAAAAAGATTTCCGAGGTCCTGGTATAGCCAAGGCAGGGCAGAGTGCAGCAGGTGATGGTGTGTGTGGTGTGGTGTGGTATACCTTCTCGCAGGTGGTCCCGTAGTATCCGGGCGCGCAGGTGCAGTTGAACCGGTGGTCGATCTCCCGGTGCAGCCAGGGCAGGCAGGTGCCGTGGTTGCGGCACGGCTCGCCGCGACACCCCTCCAGCACCACGGAGCAGTTCCGCCCGCCCCACCCCGCCGAGCACGAGCAGTAGTACGTCGCGCGACCGTCGAAGCACTTGCCGTGCGCACAGGGCTCGTACCTACACACGCAACATTCACATTATATAATCATTTATATAGGCTACATTCCGAATTAAATAATATCGCTCACAGTGCTCACAGCAATAATTTGCGTACCGAGTTAGATATCACTATAATGACAGCTGAGAACTGTCAACAATTCGGAACGCCCGTTATCGCGCTCACAAATTTCAAAACAGAACTTTTGAGAATTTAATTAAAATCTGAATTAACAATACGCTAGAACTCCTTATATCATTTATTAGTTGACTCGCAAAAAGGAATATCCGCATTTTTTATTATTTTACTCTCATAAAATCATAAAAAGTATCTTTGCCATATGGAAAACCAACAATCTTAATAGATTTTTGCCGAAAACACAATCACTAACCGTCACTTTTTGACAGCGCTCACGGTGATATCAGTTTAGAGCATGGTCGTTGTGAGCGCAAGATGGCGCATGTCATGACGTCATCTATGACGTTTCACGGGACATCGTGATCGCGCTCAAACTAATATGGAACGGGTTTAAGCACGCTCAAATCGATTACAGCGATTATATCATTAATTCGGAATGCAGCCATAGTAAGGGGCACGAGTGGTGAGCACAGATTGACATCTGCGCACTAGTTAATTTTTTCGGTCCGTTTGGCGGAATGAAGGAGGGGAGCGCCAAGCTGCACACGATTGGTTCGTCAGTCGATGCTCGTCGTCGTGTGACGTCTTGCGTGTCATTTGGCTATTGTGATTTGGCCAAAAGTGTACATCCGCGAGCTTGCCCCCACTACTGCCTATCTGTGCTCACCATTCGTGCCTCATACTGTACAAATACACCTTTTCCAACCAAAATGAACGACATTGCGCTGCTTTGGATTAATTATTCGATGGTAGAAGAATATAGAGCTAATGGGTAGGTAAGGTGAGGTGAGGTGAGGTGAGGTATACCTGAGACACTCGTCGATCTCGATCTCGCAGTGGTCGCCCTCGTAGCCGGCGGCGCAGTGGCAGGTGTAGCCGCCGACGCCGTCCACGCACTTGCCGTGCCCGCACGGCGCCGGCGCGCACTCGTCCAGGTTGGTCTCGCACCGCGGACCGGACGTGCCCATCTGGCACACGCACTCGAACCTGACCACAATTATTCCCTTTTCGTCAATCATCTTTTCAAAATAAATGCTAATCGAAATCTTTGTCTATGGACTCTTATTAAATTCGCGGGCATAATTTAACTTTAAATATATGAAAAGGCTGTTTGGTGTAATGACTCTTGCCTATCTATTTAAGGACGAAAATCTGCTACTTGACTTTAGGGATGGGAAAAATCGAAGTGGAAACCGATTAATCATTCAAAAATAGCATTAGTCGGATTACATATGTGAGATAATCTTACTTATTAATTCGTCATATTTTTTTCAAAAGCAGTGGGATACCCTTCAAATTATTATTTTTGCTGTAACACCTAGTAAACATATCTTAAACTCACCCGCTAGCATTTTCAAGTGAGAACGGTTGGTAGAAGATATTGGGTAGTAGCATCTGCGCCTGCGGGCCGACCTGCACGGGCGCGGAGTCCGGCGACCGGTACAGACTAGTGTTGCTGTGCTCCAGGCACACGCCGCCGTACTTGCACGGCTCATTCTCACACTCATTTATGTCTATCTCGCAGTTCTTGCCTATAAACGTGGATCAACATTATTCACAATATTGCGCAGATTTATTAAAACTCAAAATATTTCACTTCTTTGGTAAAGGATGGTTGTATCCACGGTAAGGTATGGAATTATGGGTCCCTATTCACTATAAATACATAGATAGACACACTTCGCCTATTACTTCTCGGGTCTTTATATGATACTCTCATTCACCGTAGTCTTTGATATTTGGGTCGATCTTTGGGTCGTCTTGTACCTCTTTGCACTCTTTGAAACCATGATTTCTATGGTTACAATTCACCAAATGTACATTTTTCTCGTAGTTAAAAGCCTATTATTATATGGATTATCTCCTAAGCACATTAGTAGCGGCCCAAGAATCGAACAAAAACCCAAACAGAACGAACGTAATTTGCATCTAAAAAAACATGTTATTACAAGTTAACAAATACGAGACAGAAGTACTGACCAGTATAAGCCGGGTAGCAGGTGCAATGGTAATCGTTGACGTCATCGATGCAGGTGCCGCCGTGCCGGCAGGGCTGCGGCGCGCACTCGTCCACGTTCACCGAGCACTCCTCGCCCGAGTACCCCGTGTCCGAGCAGTCGCACGTAAAGCTGTTCTGACCGTCCACGCACCGCCCGCCGTGTTGGCACGGTTGAGACTGATCACGGACGGGATATTATATTGGTTATCTCTCTACCTCAACCTTTCATTCCTATTGTCCCCAGAAATCTCAGAAATAAATATTGTACATATGAGGCTAACGGAATCTATTAAGCCCAAGCTACAAATTATCATTACTAAACAAAGTGACTTTATTTGTGGGAATTTAACTCAAGACTTCCAGCTATATTGAGTTGTCCTGCGTAGAGCTTGAGCGCTATATTATAATTTGTGTGTACCGTCCCCCTTTAGGTGACTATAATTTGTTTGAATTAGTTTTAGAAGATGCTCTTAAGAAAGCTCAAACATGTAATAAAAGTATAATAGTATGTGGCGACTTTAATGTTAATTTGTTAGTAGATTCACCTACAACACTTAGATTTATTAATTTATTCAAATCATTTAATCTTAATAATTTATTCTATGAACCAACTAGAGTGACAGAAACTTCTGCAACGTGCCTGGACAATGTATTCTGCTGCTGTGATGTACTCGAAAAATCTATTGTCACTGAGTTGACTTCGGATCATTGTGGTCAGAAAGTAGTACTTTTTAATGAAACTAATGTTAAACCGCATAAGATAACTTGTAGGCCCATAACATTAAATCGTATGGTCCGTTTTAAAGATAGGGTTAGTAACAATATTGCCTCTGTTGAAATGGCACAGGACGAACCAGATAGTCTTTACAGTAATCTCTTTAAATTTATAAAAACAGAATTTGATAAGGCTTTTAAACCCAGAACCTTTAGTGAAAATTATAAAATTAAGTTTAACGACTGGGCAACATCGGGTATTTACATAAGTAGAGCTAAGTTGTATGAGCTGTATGGCATGAAAAAATTCAATCAAAATATCGATTTTCTTGAGTATGTCAAAAATTATTCCAAATTTTTTAAGAAAGCCTGTACTTCTGCTAAGTCCATATATTTAAAAAATAAAATTAGTCAATCAAACAATAAAGTCAAAACTACTTGGAACATTATCAACTCTGAAAGGGGAAAATACCAGAACAGTAATAAGCGTATTGAGTTAAATATTGATAATAACATTATTTCTGACGATAGTCAAATTGCACATGCTTTTAATTTATTTTTTACTAATATACCGGTAGACACAACTTGCTCCTTGAATTCGTCACCGATAGATGCTGAATTGTTATTAAAATCCAATGTGCCTGAGTGCTGTGAATTATTTAAGTTTAGGCACGTTACACCTTACGACATAGTCAAAACATTTAAAACCTTGAAAGTTAAACGCACTGGGGACTTATGGGATGTATCCGTAACTGTTTTGCAGGGTATCATTGATGACATTGCTCCGCATTTAGCTATAGTATTTAACAAATGCGTTGATTTCGGCCAATTTCCAGATTTAATGAAATATAGCAAAGTTATACCTTTGTTCAAGGCGGGAGATCCCAGTGATCCTTCTAATTATAGACCAGTTTCCATTTTGCCAGCCTTGAGCAAAGTATTTGAAAAGATTATTTTAACGCAATTGCTCGCTCACTTTAATTTGAATAAACTATTACATAGTGAGCAGTATGGGTTTACAAAGGGTCGTTCAACTATTGATGCCGGGGTAGCACTTTTAAGAAATATTTTTAACGCTTGGGAGAAATCACAGAATGTTATTGGAGTATTCTGTGATCTATCTAAAGCCTTTGATTGTGTTGATCACCGGACACTCATACGTAAACTAAATTATTATGGGGTTAGGGGCGCAGCACTTGATCTGATGAAGTCGTATCTCGGGGATAGAATTCAAAGTGTTGATGTCAATCGTATTAAATCATCTGGTTCTCCTGTGCTTATGGGGGTGCCGCAGGGCTCTATTTTAGGTCCTTTTCTATTTTTAATTTATATTAATGATCTTCCTTTTTATGTCAAAAATACCTGTGGAATTGTACTGTTTGCTGACGATACCTCACTGATTTTTAGTGTTGATAGACTGAAATCTAATTTTGACGATGTAAACGGTGCATTATCTCGGGTATTAAACTGGTTTACTGTAAATAATTTAGTTTTAAATGCAAAGAAAACTAAATGTATTAAATTTGCACTACCAAATGTTAAAAAAGTAGGCTGTAATTTAATGATAAATAATGAACCTTTAGGTCTTGTTGAATCATCAGTATTCTTAGGGATTACTTTAGACTCGAAACTTCAATGGGGCAACCAAATATCATGTCTTTCGGGAAAGCTCAGTTCAGCTGCTTATGCAGTTCGAAAAATTAGACAGCTAACAGACGTAGACACAGCTCGATTAGTTTATTTTAGTTATTTCCATAGTGTTATGTCTTATGGCATTTTACTTTGGGGTAAAGCTGCTGATATAGAAACCATTTTTATTTTGCAAAAAAAAGCAGTGCGAGCTATTTATAATATGAGTTCTCGAGCTTCCCTCAGAGATAAGTTTAAACATATAGGTATCCTCACAGTAGCATCGCAGTATATTTATGCAAATATATTATTTGTACATCAGAATATTAATATTTTTGTAAAAAAAAGTGACGTGCACTCTTTTAATACTAGAAATAAGCATAAACTTGTGACCTCTGCTTATAGACTCCAAAAAGTGCAAGGTTCATTTTTAGGACTGAGTATACAATTTTATAATAAAATCCCTAATAAAATTTTGAATTTACCGTCACATAAGTTTAAGGAATGTATTAAGGCCGCTTTAGTACAGAAGGCTTACTACAATATTACCGAATATTTAAATGATAAAAATGCTTGGGTGTAGCGCTCGCTCTACAGGAAACATCTGATGTAATAAATTTAAGTTTGATTTTGAAAAGAGTAATTGCTGAGTTTATTGCCGGCTCTTCTTAGCAAAAGCAACCTTCCGAACCGTGCATTAGAGTATTAGAGTTTGACTATTCATAAGTGCCTGTGAAGGCCTATTTGAATGAATAAATTATTTCATTTCATTTCATTATTTCATTTCATTTCATTTCATTATAAAGATGTTCTCCGGTAGTGATTCAAGGCTAAGTAAATCTGATACAAAGAATATCTTAATTACGAATAAAATGATAAAGATTTCATCAACAATAAATTTTGATTAGGCTTCTTATAACTGGCTATTCAGAAAATCTACAGATAAATTGTTTTGTTTCTATGAACCGTGACCAGACGAAACATCCAAAGCACGAAACAAGGCTGAAAACACAGTTGAAAGAAACAAGGAGATTCGAAGATTCTACAAAATAAAAAGGTAACGTTAATAATGCTTGACGTTTTTTATTTAATTGCATTTCGTCGATCATTAAAAAATCTTCCACTTCTTACAAAAATACATTGTAATAAATACCAAGTTCACGGTGCATTATGATAAAAAAGTAATTGGACAAGACGTCAGCGAGAGATCCGATACAAAAACGAGGCGTGAATAATGACGGCAAGGCTCAATAACATATGTATTTGTTTCACGATATATTTGCATTGCTATTGCCTCATGCGGGCTACGTGTTGCAACTAATATTGACAGAGAACAAGCCTCCACTCGCGGTTTTGTGTGCATAATATTCTATTATGTATCTTTAAGCTTCACATTTGCATTCTAAATTACTGATAATCACTACATTTACTGATATTTAGTTGGTTCGCTTGGTTGGCAAAGCAGAGAAAAAACAATAAAAAATCATGAACATACTACTAAAGTGCCAATAAAAACCAACTCACAATTATATATAAAAATAGATAGGTAATTAAATAAATAGTACAGATAAGTAGGACATACCTCGCAATCATCGATGTCTATTTCGCAATTGGCGCCAGTGATGCCGTCCTGACAGACGCACGAGTAGCTCGCGATGCCGTCAATACACGTCGAGCCCTCGGCGCAAGGGTTCCCTTCGCAATCGTTTATGTTCACCCCACAGTCCTTGCCTGTATATAATTTAGCCACATGTTTACAAATGACAAACTACCTACCAGCCGTTGTTACGCGGCATATTTTTGCTTTAATCAAATTGAACTGGCCATGACCTCTTTTGAATTTATTGTTGTGGCATGTCTTTATTTAATAAGCGTGCGCTTGTCACGCGAGATCTTAAGTAACAATTAAAAGAAAATAGGCTGCTAGAGGTTATTAGCTTATGTCGCACGAAACTATATAATCTTATATGCTAAGTTTGAATTCACCAAATACAGCAAAAAATTGTCGCAAGTAGCAGTTTAAAATCAACATCTTGAACTAGAGCCTTCCATTTGTGTACTTATAAATGTTTATTGAACTAAACTATGTACAAGAATCTGTATAAATAAAATAAAACACTTATTTGTAATGAAATAATAAAGAGCACCTATTGACAACGGACGAATAGCGAATAGTATTAAAAGTTAATGAGCTTCTGACCTTCAAAGCCTTCCATACATGTACACTCATAGTTATTTTCCAAGTTATGGCATGTGCCGCCGTTTTTGCATGGTGAGGACAGACACTCATCAATATCTTGTTCACAGCTGTCGCCAGTATAGCCTAGGAGGAATGAATAAATATAATTAAACTAAATAGGTGTCATAAATAAAATAAAATATAAGAAAGTAATCAATAAATTTTACCAGGTTTGCAATAACATTGATAGGATCCAGGGATGTTGATGCATACTCCATGATTACATAATTTTTGTTTGGATGCACATTCGTCGATATCAATCTCGCAAACTCTGCCTGTGAATAGAAAGGCCGAATGTACATTGTGTAAAAAAATAAATTAAAAACAATACTTAATTACTCACTCACCTGTTATTAAAACGAACACAAAATATATTTTATTTAACATAATCGTATATGCCGGATTCAACCGTGAGACTAATTAAAAAAAGAATTTTGGACACATCATTAAAATAAACATAATTGAAAAGTTAAATTAGTCACATTGTATTGTACGAGTAATTTGCTCAGGTGTATTGTTTGTATGCGTCAGCGCGAGCAAATGAAGCCGTAGTGTTTATGTTCTACTTCGACTTATAGAAACTCGATAACGATCGTATAATGTTGGTAATTTTGCATTCGCAATCATCGCGTATAGTCATGGTAATTTAAAACAATTGTATATATGTTCTGTATAACAGTTATTGAAACAATAATAAATAATTAAACCGATTACTCATAACAACCAAAACCGGCTACGTTATGATTCGGGATTCGAACATCACTAGTACGCGGTTGACGTGTGTCAAACTAGACGTCACTGACCTACATACAAATCGTAAATAATAAATTAATTAGTAAAAATTATGTGATAGTATTATGTTTTCATGATAAATTGGTGGTTTAAATGTAAAAAATGTGTTGTAATATTCGAGTGAAGTGAAGTGAACCGTCGCCATGCTATATTCGATACAAAATCTTTTGAGGTTAAGTCGAAGACAAACATTCCTACAAAAGAAACGTTTCAACCATGTACGAGCAACAAACGGCTCTGAAATTAATCAAAACGACGAGAAAACTACAAAAAACAAGGATTTTAAGTCATTACTACAGGAACATAAGGATAAAATCACGTTCAACTCGTATCTGGAACATGACAAGTTGGAGCTCGGCTATTTCAAATACCATCTTAAAACCATCAAGGACGCTAAAAGGTCCCAAACAAAGGCTTTCAAGCAAAAGAGTTTGTCTCCTCTGCCTGTGTCATTGCAATATGTAATGGATAAAGACAAGTTGCTCCGAGAAGAAACTACAGACATCATTGATCAACCCGAGAAAGCATTTCAACTGCCATTTGGTAAAACCACCCACATGGACTACCACAATATCGACAGTACACATAAACCTAATGAGACAAGCAATGAATTTGACAAATCAAACCTTGATAAATGGATGACAAACTATGAGTACTTTGATGACAGTAAATATTCAGCTGAAGAGTCTGAGGATGAGGAGACACTCGAAAGTGATTGGTGCAAGCAGTACGGAACCCCTGACCCCCGCATCCCAGTGAGCCATGTGCCATGTGGAGGCTGTGGTGCCTTGTTGCACTGTAGCGAGCCTGCGATACCTGGCTACTTGCCCAGCGAGATCTTCAAAGGTAGAGATTCATATGAGTTGAAGACTATAGAATGCCAGCGCTGTCATTTCCTAAAGGAGTACAATATAGCATTGGATGTGAGCGTTGAAGCTGAGGAATATGAAAAATTATTGAAATCTATAAGGTAATCACAATTTTTTATAATGAACTTACATTAGTATAGATAACGGGCCAGTTGGCGCAGTTGGTTAAGAGTCTGGTAAAGATTCCACCTATTGCGCCGCAGGTCGTGGGTTCGATTCCCACACAGGACATGCATTTGTGTGCATGAACATGTCTGTATGTCCTGAGTCTGGGTGTAATTATGTATATTAAGTATGTATTTACAAACAAAAAGTAGTATATGTATTATATCAGTTATCTGGTTTCCATAGTACAAGCTCTGCTTAGTTTGGGATCAGATGACCGTGTGTGAGGAATGTCCCAGGATATTTATTTATTTATTTATAGATAGAATGCAAGCAATAATGCTTTGATTTGTGTTTTTTAAACCTAACAAAAAGTTCCAAATACTCACCTCTTGGTTTTCATGAAGGAAAAGGGGGCATAACTATATGAATGAAGGACTTTTCAGGGCCCATCCATTATTCACTCGTGACCCATACTTTGGGTACTACAGAGTAAAAAATGAACCTGCAGTTTTAATATACATATAGAATTAAAATATACCTTAATTGTTGACAGGCATGTGAAATCCTTAGTGTTGCTGATGGTGGACTTGCTGGACTTCCCATGTTCAATATGGCCTGGTATAGTGGATATTGTGGGTACAGAGCGGCCGATCATTATAGTTGGCAATAAAGTAAGTTATTATCTATAGATTTATAATAATAAAAAAAACTTATTTTCACACAGATAATTCTAGAAGAGTTCTCTCAAAGAGCTAATGGAAGAATGTCAGAAGGCAAATGTATGATTCCAAACTAGCAATGCTTGTACAAGAAAACTGATAACTACATAATGTTTGTAGTGTGTTCTAGTAATATCCTTTATGGTCGGCAACACATCGGCAATCCCCCTGGCATTGCAAATGTCCATAAGCGGCGGTGACCACTTACCAACAGGTGGCCCGTCTGCCTGCTTGTCAACCTAATGACATAAAAAAAAACCTAGTATTGTGTCTTTAATATCCTTGTTTGATAACAGACTTGTTGATGCAGTAAAATATGTATGATGGGTGAGAGAGAATCAAACCTATACAGCTATGGTATAACAATTAGGGTGCCTAACCTTCATACCAACCAGCTTAGTATTATTTAGGTAATAAATTTTAATGGTTAGATTCTGTAAGATTTCATTATTTTCTTTTCAGGTGGATTTATTACCAAGCGACAGTGTTGGCTACTTGAAACGTGTCAAACAATCTCTCATGACTGAAATCAGAAACACCAAACTGGGTGATACAAACATCAAGTACATATCCCTTATATCAGCTAAAACCGGCTATGGAGTAGAGGACCTCATATCAGCCTTGTTTAAAATATGGCTTTATAAAGGAGATGTGTTCTTAGTAGGTTGCACAAACGTCGGCAAGAGCTCCCTGTTCAATTCTCTCTTACGATCAGATTACTGCAAAGTACATGCTGTGGATATCGTTAAAAGAGCAACTGTCAGCAGGTGGCCAGGCACCACACTGAACCTTCTCAAATTCCCAATCAATAGGCCTTCAGGCTGGAAAATATACCAGAGGTCCAGAAGACTGAAATCAGAGTCAAAACTACTGGGGGTAGAAAAAGAAATTCGTAAAGCGCAGTTACGAGGAAAACCGTCACCTGAAGCGCCAGCACTGATCGGTCACATCGGAAGATCCTTCTCAGAAAATATTGACGATGAGAATGACCCAGACAAAAGCAGAATGATGGTTTTCGATGAAAAGCACGAGTTATTCATCAATAGCAAATGGTTCTACGATACTCCCGGCGTCATTCACCCAGATCAGGTTCTATCGCTTTTGAGTACAGAGGAGTTACTTTTGACTATACCAAAAAGTCAGATCAGCCCTCAAACATATTTCTTAAGCCAAGGTTCGACAATTTTCATAGGAGGATTAGCTCGTATCGACTTCGTGGAGTGCACACATCCGTGTCGCTTTACAATATTTTGTTCCGAATCTCTGCCGATCACAGTCACGAAGACTGAAGACGCCGATGACGTGTACGACAAGTTTTTGGGTACAGAGATATTTGCTGTGCCATCAGGTGGGCAAGAAAGACTGGATAACTGGCCAGGGTTGGCGAAACGAGAGGAACTAATTGAATTTCCTGGGGAGGGACCAAAAGTATGCTGTGGTGATATTGTGCTGTCATCTGTGGCATGGGTTGCAGTGACGGCTAAGAAAGATACCGTTTGTAAAGTGCGGGCGTGGACTCCCGAAGCCAGAGGTATTCACAAGCGGTATCCATCTATATTGCCATTTTCTATTAATTTAAAAGGCAAAAGAATTCGTGATACTCCAGCGTACATGGTGGGCAAACCTTTTTCTGATTATAATTAGCACAAATTGTATTGATTACACAGTATATAATAAGACTTAATAAAATATAGGTACGAAATATTTTTGTGTTTTCATCTATTCTCTAAATAGTACAAAAGTATAATAGTATTTATCTGCATCCGTTTTTGTGCATAGTTATTTTTTAAACTATTGCGTAGTTTTTCTTCAATGCTTTAAAGCTTTTATATGAATAATAATAAGCATAATAAAACAAAGTCCACTGAGTGTTGCTTCTAATTTAACGACTAGTTTTGATATGATCCAATCCTGTGATCCTGTAACATGTTCTGGTGATGGTATAGTATAGTTTAGTGTAGTATTGTGTTTACGTACCGGTGTACCCGGGCAGGCACTGGCAGCGGAAGATGCCGTTGTCGAGCGCGAGGCAGGTGCCGTTGTGGCACGGCGAGGAGGCGCACGCCGAGTCCAGCGCCGGCGCCGCGCACCGCCACAGACCGCCCTGCTCCACGCACTCCTGCACACAAGATACACCGCACAACATAACCAACCGTGCACAACACTCAGACCATGCCCCCTAGACAAGATAGTTATCGACAATCGTCATCCGTCAGCCTTTGTATGGGATTGACATTTCAAATCGAAATATCACGTGATTTTTAGCAATCTCTTATGTCAATCCCATATAATGGTTGATCGTTTTAATAACGATAGCGATTGTCGACAACCATCTTGTCTAGGGGGGCTGATAGCCTTCGCGTAGGCTGCATAAGTGGCGCCCCGCTGGCCAATTAAAACACGCCGTCTGTCTTTGTCTCCAGTATATTTTACCATTGTGTTCTCATGCAAAACTTAGTTGATGTGGCGTCTAAAGGCAATATGGTCCGTGGCTACAGTACAGTCGAGGACATAAATATGTATACACTTTCTGAAATTCAAAAGCAATTTTCTCGCATGTTTAACATTTAAGTGTTAAACTATTACACAAATCATAATAGTATATGTTAGAAGATTCTGCCTTTATAATATCTCATTATTTCAATCAGTAGTTTAAGAGGAAACCGTTGTTGAATTTTACTAAGTGTATACATATTTATGTCTTCGACTGTACACAACACAACATGTGCTCCATATTTTTAGTACATAGTACATAGTACAGAACAAGATCTGTTAGGCTAACAGGTGTACTGTGTTGCATAGTTTACCTGATTGTGTGGACAGGAAGCGGCGCGACAATCCAGTAGTTGTTCGCAGACGGCGCCCCCGTAGCCGGGGCGGCACTCGCACACGGGGCCGCCCGGGGCCGCGTACAGGCACGAGCCCGCGTTGAGGCAGGGCCGCGCGCCGCACGCCTCGGGGCCCGGCCCCGCGCCCCCGCCGCCGCCGCCGGGGCCCTCCGCGCCCGCCACCACCTCGCACCGCTGCCCCGACCACCCCGCCTCACACTCGCAGTGGAACGAACCCGGCTGGGACGATACGGGCCTTGTTATTAACGTTTTCAACAATGTGTCTTTACGGGCTACGATTACATGAGTGCATTATGAAGACGAGTGCCTCAAATTGAACACTACCTTTTCGGTAAGGAAAATCGAAATTCCTTATACCTTAGCTCTGATTTCAAATCATAATGTATGGACTTTTGGTAAAGGGGACACCGTAAAACCTGAAAGCTCTCCGCATGAGGAACTAAAAATCTAAATCCCACTCGTGGCACAATAGTTTGAATGTAGCTGTCAATATAAAGTGTATTTCACTTTCACTTAAAATAAAAAGTGCAGACATTATTTGGAATTTATATAATTCCCAACTCGTATATTATATTGCTACAGTGCGTTGTATTTTCTTCAAACGTGTATATTTTTATGTAGTTTAGATAGTGCTAAGTGCGTGTGTAGTTCTGAAAGTTACAAAATATGTGCAACCTACATAAGTTTACAATTTTCAATCTAACTTCCGTACTCAGAGACGTCAACAATTCTATAGCTATTCAATAAACAAAGATCAAGATACTTTAAGCTGTCATTAAATTGTAATTGACGGCTCTGAATATGACACTAATAAATAAATTAAATTGAGCGTGATATAATTTATAACAACATGGAAAGCCACACTAGCACACAAAACAAACAGCATACTCACGAGGTCGACACAGGCCTTGGCGTGGAGACAGGGCTGCGCGGAACAGCGCTCCACCTTCAAGTCGGACAGGGCCTTCCCGCCCGCGACCCCGCTGGCCGCCGGCCCCGGGGCCCCCGCCGCGCTCGCTTGCTCGCAATACGTGCCTAACGCACACAAACACATGCGGGAAACACGGACAAGCGGGGATCGAGTTTGGACTAACAGATATGGTCGCACGGATGGCTCATTTATACCACGAAGTATATTATTGTGAGTCAACCAACCAACTGTTATGGTCCAAATCTCATCGCGCATGCACAAACAGACAATAACATATGATATCACTCAATATTTAAAACAGAAGGTATGGATTAATGCTCAGGCTCGAACACAACACTGACAAATTATAATACGCTAAGAAATTATGGTAATGCCATAAAAAAAAAAACTAAAACCTAATTGCTAAGCATGAAGGTCAATATTTCTATGACATTCTTAAAGTTCAAGAAAATACTTTAAAACCGAGAATAAAGATCGCATACTCATTCTAATATCAATAATAGTAGTTCAAATAAATAATGAACCATCCACAATGAAATGCTCTACATCAGGGCTTCCCAAACTTATTTTAACTGTGACTGCCTTGGGAAGTTGCCATATTTTTGCGACGCCCTCGCTTTCTTGCCGTACTACCTACCTACTAGTTGTAGTTCCTAATAGGTATGCATCTAAATTTTTGAAAAAGAAAAAGCTCTGGCCTCAGCTCCCGCCGCATCAAAATATTAACAATGCGCATGGCGCTCACTCGACTCGGTCGCATCGACACAGACAGCCAAGCTATTTAGATCGCCTCACGGCGCCCCGGGGCATCACGTCGCACAGTTTGGGAAGCCCTGCGCTACTTAACTATAATTCTGTCAAAATTATAAACTGTAGGGGCAACATAAGTCTAGATCATCCACAACCATGAAACATGAATGGAAAGGTACATAATGTATGTACCTTTGTAGCCGGGTGCACATGTGCAGTTGAAGTAGTCCGCGCCAAGCGCGCATGTTCCGCCGTTGAGGCACGCGCCGGCTTCGCACGCGCCCTCCAGCGACGTGCAGTTGGGGGACAACCCTGGGGCACCTGCCGTCGTGGAACAATCCACTCTCATATACTATACTACTACATTACGGCCCCTATTTTAGTTTACAGTTAAATTTCTTAACGGATGAGAGACCCTTTGAGAAATATGCCTGCCAAATGTCAATGTTTGCAGGCTTAAAAGATCTTGTGATTTCGTGATTAATCAGTGAATGTTGTCAGTGCGATTAGAATGTAAGTATTATGTAATGAACTTAGCTTGTTTTGAAAAGAGTAATTGCTGAGTTTATTGCCGGCTCTTGCAACAATGCAACCTTCCGAACCGGTATGAAGAGTATTAGAGTCAGACTTTTCAGATTAAAACATGCAGCGCTAGATCGCTCACAGGTAGGATCGTTTTCTCACGACCAAAACATCTAAAGATTTAAAAAAAATAATATGCTTGATGGATCAGAATTAGTTAAATAAATGTATGCAAGAGACAATAGTAATGGCTTAAAAATAAAAGGCTTTTTGAAGAAATGCATAGTTCTGTTGTATCTATTATTTTATAATTGGATAACAAACAGCTATATTTCAACTAAAATGGCTGTATACAGTTTTAGCAAATATGTAGTTCCATTTATTGTAATATTAATTTATCGGGTCTATTCGCGCACAGATTATTATCAAAATTTAATTTTGACTAACCTCGACTTTTCGACCAAGTTGCATTGATCGTGGTCACGAGTGAACTGGAAACTGCGGGTATCAGCGTCTCGATGAACGGGAGTTGTTTCCAACTACCCGCATTTGGTCTTGTAAAACATAACGAACGGCTAAAACGGAACGGCTATAATATGTATAGGTGGCAACCCAGGCGCAAGAATCGAAAGACTGATTTTGATGTCACACGTCAGCCGGTATTTATGCCGTATGTGAAAGGGATAACAGACAAAATTGGAACAGCACTTAAGAAGTACTCCATTAAGACTGTATACACTCCATTATCCAAAATAGCACAAAAGATCCGGACGGCCAAGGATGTGATACCATTCCAAACACCAGGAGTGTATAAAATTGACTGCAGCTGTGGTAGTTCATACATCGGACAGACGAAAAGAACTATTGCTGAAAGAGTAAAGGAACATATTGCAGCTGTAAAAAACCGTCAAGTCAATAAATCAGCCATTGCCGAGCATATATTAGAATCTGGATCAAACCACTGGATTGAGCTTCATGACCCCAAAATTCTCTCCACCGACCGTCATTTCTATCCCAGAATAGTTCGTGAAGCTATTGAAATAAAGAAATATCCAAATTTCAATAGGGAAGATGGTTTAAGGTTATCTGCTGCGTGGAATCCAGTGATAAGAAAATGTTCACGGCGTGACTTGCGATCGAGTATGTGCGTTGATACAGTTAGTACGGTGTGCCGTGATCGTGACAGTTATGTTTTACAAGACCAAATGCGGGTAGTTGGAAACAACTCCCGTTCATCGAGACGCTGATACCCGCAGTTTCCAGTTCACTCGTGACCACGATCAATGCAACTTGGTCGAAACGTCGAGGTTAGTCAAAATTAAATTTTGATAATAATCTGTGCGCGAATAGACCCGATAAATTAATATTACAATGAATTTAGTTCGCGAAAGCTTAAAAAGTACTAGTTCCATTTACAAATATAAATATAAGAGTCAAACAAAATACCTACTCAAAGGTAAAATGAAACAAGTATCAAGAAACAATTTCCGTTACTCACCATAGTAGCCGATGTCGCAGAAGCACGTGACTTGTTTAGTCACCACCACTCCGGCAACCATGGTGGATGGACCTGTACGTTCAAATGCTTTATTAGAATATCAAGTAATTCGATCTCTTAATGAGCACAGCGGGCGTATCATGTTTTTTTAAATATTAGTTGGGCTTACGCTTGAAAATAACCGCCTTGAATAAACCCATGTTGTATGTAAGTATCTGGAAACACGTCGTCTGGGAGAGAATATCACAGCTTGGCCGTGCGTTTAAAGAAAGAGGAATCGAAACGATTAGTACGGCAAGAATTTCAAAAATTTCGACGACAAAATGGTAGGTCTCGACCTAGAATAGCAGCTTAGGGTTTTGACTTGGTTCGGCGGAGCATACCATTCGAATTGTCGACTCCGAGTTATTGTACTCTCACCATTAACGGCGAGTCCGCCCTCACACATCGGAAACAAAATGGTCTCGCACAATGCGGTTTGCAAGGAGATTTTTCGCGCGCACGTTCGTGTTATGGAATGAGCTCCTCAAAGTAGTGCACCCTTGGGAGTACAGCATGGGGTTCCTATTGAAGGGGCGGTACCATAGAGTAAGAATATAAATAAAGTGTTGGCGTTAACAATGATACCTTGTGCGAAGCGTGAGCAATTTGCATACAAATGCATTCATATAAAAACGTATCGTACATTAATGATTTACTGTCAGAAAAAAATGTGGATAAGAGTTCAAACTATGAAGGCTTAGTTAGTTTGAAGGCAGGCACATACCGGTGGGCGCGCAGTAGGAGCGCGGCGGACAGACGAGGTCGGCGCAGGAGGGGTGCGGCGCGGCGGGGGGCGGCGCGGCGGGGGGCGGCGCGGCGGCGGGGGGCGGGGGCGGCGCGGGCGTGCACAGGGGCGGCACGGTGCCCCGCGCGCACACGCAGTGGAACCCGCCGCCGCCCTCCTCCTCCATGCACACGCCGCCCGCGCCGCACGGGCCCAGCACGCACGCCGACATCTACACGCACACAACAACACATAAAGAGAGGCACACCGTAGCAACAAGGCGGAGGACATTTGTGGAGTAAAAAAAAAAATCAAGTACTCGCTGAGGGTGCAGCTGCCAGGGTGGGGCGTTCGTGGTGCGAGTTCCAACATGAATTCTGCAGAGGACTTTTGGCCGCATGACGTGATGTCCGTAGTTTAGCTTAGCAGATAAGTGCCACAAAATCGCGCAAAGACACAGTGCTTTTAGTATTGACTAACGCTTAAGTGTTTACAGTAACAACAACATTTTCTATTATAATATTTATGGTATTTTGTAAGGTATATATCTATGGGTCTCTAGTGGCCTAATAATAAACGTATCCTAATTAATATTATAAATGTGAAAGTGAATTTGTTTGTTTGTTACGCCTTCACGCCTCAACTATTCAACGGATCATCATGAAATTTAGCATATAGATGTTATGGAGAAGGACATGGGCTAATTTTTATCCCGAGAACGCGGATGAAACCGCGAGGGACAGCTATTATTATATTTTTATTTCACCCAACGAAGCGTTTTTTCGCCCAACGAGCAGCTCGACCGCAGAAGTACCACCACTTTACAGAATACCGCAGCCAAATAACTTTAAGGTTGCCAAATCCCATAAGGGAGGGATGAAGGGTCAGTAACACGTAAGTGGGGCCTAGGGTGTTGCAAGCGTGCGTATGGCAACGGTAATCGTTTACACCCAGGGGAGTCATATGCTTGTTCGCAAACATGTTCCGAGCCAATAAGTCACTTTTAAAAAGAGGGTTTCTCGCCTTTCCACACAATATAACACATGGTTTAATTTGGGCAGTTTTTTTTTTTTATTATATGGCCTTGCGTTTGGCCACTGACCCGGCCATAAGGGACGATGACGAAGCCTAACATGGAACACACACCTAACCTAACAGAAACCTATTCACTCTGGCCTTGAAAGTTCCTGCCCCCTTACTCATAAAACGTTATTTAACTAATATACTGTTTAAAGGGTCACGTAAATAACGTCACTCTATTATCATAACCAAATAATTCCTAGATTGTAAATCTAGTAAGCCGTCAAAAATGGTTAACGAAACTCGTCCACTATTATCTAGATATGTTTCAATAGCGGCGACTCACCCGGTCGCACCTGTCGCCGGTGTATCCGGGCAGGCAGGAGCACACGAAGCTGCCGTACTTGTCGTAGCACACGCCGTGCCCGCACACGCTGGGCTCCTCCAGGCACTCGTTGATGTTCACCTCGCAACGGGCGCCCGTGTAGCCTGCAACACACAACATACACGGTTACTATTCAAAGGTAGATCATATCAGACGTTATTTTGTCATCATTAAGGACAATTTTACTATGATACACTAAATAGAAGAAATCTGTGCTTTAGTACTTTGGTGCACTTGGTATACTGGGTGGAGATTTCGAGATGGCATATTTTTAAAACCTAGGTTGGGTTAGTCATGTTAAACAACTTTTACTACAAAACCAACGCTTAATTTCTCAAAAGAAAATATACTTTCTATACTAACGATCAACATTGCTCGATCATAATGTATGATAAAAAAAATGCTTTCGGGATTACAGCGTTTATGCAATAGTAAAAGTTTTTCTGAATGACTAACTTAACATAGTTTTCAAAAATATGCCATCTCGAAATCTCCACCTAGTATACCGGGTGCTGTTCTGCATTTGTGCCATTTTTAAGGAGGTTGATATTTACCTTGTATAGAACACTAGTCAATTATAAAATCATGCTCTTAAAAATAAATATTATTTTTAAAGTTTTGTAAAAATAAAAATCCCACCGTGTTTGACGATGTTATAATAAAGATTTATAAGATATAGGTTGGTGACCGCTGCGCAGCGGCCCGGTTTCTCCCCTCACCCCGGATCGCAGACCTATTCTGTGCAGGTATGAAGTCTTATTCTGATTTGACGTTAATCACAAATCATCAATAATTGTTTACTTATCAAGCCCAGAATTAATTACCTATTTTATAATAACTAAATAAGTCATTTACTATTGGTTCTGTAAATATGGCACGAATGCAAAACAACACCCTGTATAATGTGTGTGTAGGTATAGGTAGGTACAGTACCAGTGCCGGTACAGTTGCAGGTGTAGGTGTTGACGGCGTCCTGACAGCGGCCCCCGTTGAGGCACGCGTCGGGGCCCGCGCCCAAGCACTCGTCCACGTCCACCTCGCACCCAACACCGCTGTACCCTGACATGACACAAACAAACAACAACCTTATTACCATACATTCACTTTTAGTTTCTTGAAGAAAATCTCCATCATGCATGATTTGACCACAATTTCACCCTATTAATAGAGATGTAGGCAGACATCATCATCATCATCAGCCTTTAATGTCCCACTGCTGAGCACAGGCCTCCTGCACACAAATTAGGGTGATAGGGAATGAGCAGATACGCCACCATGCTTGCCCACTGCGGCGAGGTGGAGGTAGGCTAGTGGTCAACCTACAGTTTTCAAGCCGCCTAGTAGGCCTCCAACTAGCTTAACGACTATCACAATTAAGTGATAACCGGAACCAACGGCTTTACGTGCCTTCCGAAGCACGGAAACGCTCGATTTAAAATACCACTAGGCGGTCACCTATCCAGGTACCAACCACGACGTTGGTAACTTAACTTTGCCGATCGATTAAGAACGGCGAGTCATGCTACACCACCAGCGCTTAAAAATATGTAGTTTATATGAAATTGTAGTTTTAAACTATAGGGTCGGCAACGCGCGCGTGATACCCCTGGTGTTGCAAGCGTCCATAGGCTACGGTAACCGCTTACCATCAGGCGGGCCGTATGCTTATTTGCCACCTAAGTGGTATAAAAAAAAAAAAAACAAAAAACATCTTGAAAACAGCAAACGTCTCTATTGCGATGATGTGGCTGAGTGATCAGCAAAGATGATTTCACATCTTGAGATGTGTTGTGCTGTGGTTCTCCTATCTGTACTTAGTCCCAAATACCTCGCAATACCACTCAAAATATTTTATAGTTCCTGTGTGACCGAGTTTTGCCCGAAAACTCGGAAAAACATGTTTCCCAGAGATGAGACCAAATATTTCTTGTTTAATAGTATAGGATGATCTGTTACTTGTATTTAAAAACCTGTGTTAAAAAACAGACAATGTAAAATTTATATTTAAATCGTTGTAATGACGTAAGCGGTAACAACAAAATTACCTTAGTAGGTATTTATCGGTAAATAAATCACGACGTCCATTATACGAGTATATTAAAAACACATTTGCGTTTGAGTCATTTCCAAACAAATATAATAAGAGGTTGTTGTTTATAGTTTTGGTCGACTGATTAAAAAAATTGCGCGAGAATAGCTACCAGAGCGGAGAAGGACATAATTTTATCGACAAACTGATTAAAGAAAGCTTCTTAGTAACTATGAGGAGTATATAATTGCATGTTACCTGGTTGACAGGTGCACACAAATGTATCAGCTCCAGGAGGCACGCTGCAGCTTCCGTTGTTCCCGCAAGGGTCAGCTTTGCAGAGAGGGTGGGGTGATAGTTCCATTTCGCAGTAAGTGCCTGAAATAAGCCAGCATTGTACACAGGGAATAAATGCGGACCGAGAATGTGTCCTTGTGGAACTCCCGATTTGAAATTAATTGTTAAACGTAATATTCATGTTTGATTTCGGGTCAAAAAGATAATTAATGATAGCATGCAATTCGAAATCTTACTTCAGAAACTATCAAATTCGCAACATGTTTCCAAATATCAGTTAAATTCTTAATTTAATTGACTCAAAACTGGGTTATTAAAGCAGGTCACGAAATCGTTTTTTTTTTAAGGAGTTTTCTTCCGCGGACGCTAAGTCTATGGAATGAGCTCCCCGCCGTGTTTTTCCCAATGGAGTACAACATGGGGTTCTTTAAGAAGGGTATGAAGAGCTTTTTTCAGGGTCGGCAGACATGGAAATCTAAAATCTAAATGAGTTCACCTCAGTGATGGTCAACTTCCAAACCAGACTTCAGTGCCAGAATCAATTAAACACGTGTCACTGAATACTTACCATGAAAGGGCGGTACACAGTCGCAGGTGTAGTCCCCCCTGGAGTCCTCGACACAGCGGGCCCCGTTGTAGCAGGGGCCCGACGCGCACGGGTCCCCCGCGTCCACTTCGCAGTTGTTGCCAGTGTACCGGGCTGTACAGTGGCATTCGTACCTGCAAACATAATAATATACTTACAATTATAGTTCATTTGTTCGCATAACAAAACTACATTTAGAAGTAATACTGCTAAAATAAAATAGAGAACCAGAATCCATCCAAAGAGATTACAGTAGTACCCAACTCATATGGCTTACCGATGTACCTGCGCAGAAGATACATTTTCAAAGCGTAGGAAATGCTATTGGTCGGCAGCTGCCGCCATGTTTGCGGAGAAACTTACAATCAATGTAAGTTTTAAGCATTCTTTCGTTAATCTTCGGGCAATACTTTATTTTCTGTGCGAACGAAGATTCACAACGCGCCTTATCAGTTGAGTACTACTGTAACCCTTTTTTAAATTTCCAATATTGCTATCTGTCTGTCATATCATCGTATTGGATATATCGTAAACTTTTTGATGAGGTGTACATACAATTTATATTACGTTAGTGTTAAGAGAAAGCACTGAACAGAATACCTGTCGTATCTAGAAATGCATGTCCCATGTCTCATGCAGGGCTCATTGTAGCAGTGATCTTTAGGCGGTATTCTCAAAACGTCTTTTCTGTCTTTACCTGAAAACGAAATAATGACAATAAAATTAATTAAATGGAACATTGGCCCCGATTCTGTTGTTTACAACTAAACTAATTTTAATCGCACTATGTCTCTTTCTAACAAAGAACATAAGAAAAGGATGTAAGAAATTTAGTCCTGTCAAATTAGTCCAATGCTTGTTTTGAATATAAATTTAGTCGCCATCTATCGCGGTTACGCCTAAATACACGTAAAATAAGACTGCAAAGATTAATTTGACAGCTTTAAATATGTTCTATCCTTTTTCAATAATGTTCGTAAGAAAGAGATGAGATGTGACTAAAATTAGTTTAGTGCGATTTACAACAGAATCGGCACCATTATGTTTTTTCTCATGTGGTGAAACAATAGACAGTTGCCTATCTAAGGCCCGCATTACATAACGTCAATTAGAACTTAGTCAAAACAAGACACAAAAATATTCTGTGATGTAAAATAAACCTAGTGCCAAATCACGAGGATTTCAATTCAATTGTTGTAATCTGGACTTTCGACCTAACATAATGTATAAAAATTAATAATAAAAATGTAATGGCTAAACGGGGTCCTATGTATCGTGTCGTGGGTACACGGGGAGGGGAACCTGAGCGCCTCAGAGCGACCCTAAGGAAGACGATGGGTCGATGTGATCACGACTCATCGTCTGATATTACTGCAAGGATGCTGAGGGACGTATCATACTTCCCCCGAAACGGGTTATCTAAGCGCTTCACGTGGAGGAGGTTCTAGTACGCGTTTGACTACCATGACCACCGTGGTTTAAATCGGTACAAGTACGGCATAACCCGGCCTCTCCCCCCAGATCCTGTAAAGATTTTCCGAGGCAAAATAGTATAGTAGGTATATACATATGATAGTTAAGTTACATGCGTCAGTAGTGAGCGGGCAGTTAGTGAACTCGACGTTCCTGTGCTGCGCGGTGTTCGCGTAGAACTCGAGCTGCGGCCCCTCGTGGATGCAGCCGCTGAACAGGTTGCCCACCAGCACCACCGCGCCGCCCGCCTCCAGCGCGCCCGGCGTCAGCAGCTCCGGGTTCCACGTCAGGTTCGATATCACCTGCATCATCACAAATATATTCGGTTACATTATCGACAACCAAAGTGTTGTTGTACATTGGAAAGCATATAATGTCAACGATATATGGGAAGAAAAGGCAGGAGAATGACTGATTGCCATTAAATTCTAAGATAAATAATACTATAAGGAAACCGGGCAGATGATTGAATGCGCCAAAAATATACTAAACTGGCAGTCATCGTTGGTTGTGAAAACCTAATATGATGTTAACTCGTGTACGATTGATGAACCTGTGTATCGGTGTCGACTTCAAGTAGGAGCGAGGGTGGGTTGGGTCGGTAGCGCAGCGCCACCCAGTGCCACCGGTTGTCGAGCGTCTCCCGGGCGAGGCCCACCTCGCGGTGCGGCTGCGTCGGCAGCGCCCACGACACCACCACCTGCTCGAACAGCGCCGTCACGTGCAGCGTGTACCGCTCGAACCTTTGGGAGAATAACTCGCCCCCTGCAACATACCAACAAACAAACAACTTACGTAACACACACACAACATCTTATGATTACTCCGTTTAAAAAAAGTAATAAAAAAACATGAGTCTTCCTAATAAAATTGGTGTTCCTTCTACTAACGCCCTAAAAATATTGTACGGTAAAGTTGTAGTAAATTAATTTGGATATATTAGTATTGTACGGACCGTTTAATAACATAGATGAATGCATGAATGGATATACTTGAAGACGCTTATTACATCATGCTGCGATGGTATGGTATAGTTACAATAAATACCTAGTAAACTAGGACGGAAAAAATAACATTCCTTCACATAAGGCTATGTAAGCTAATTAAAAGCTAGAACAGCAAGCAAGGAGCAAATATCTAGTATGATCACTAGCTCATTACAAAATAACTACATACTAGCTTCCGACCCGCGCCGCGGCATGACCCGATTTCTGAGGATATCTGTTTAAGCGGGATGAAAATTGTCTAATACTTCAGCCATTATTCAGATATTGAAGAACAAACAGCAACACAAATTTTCTCATTCATAATATTAGGAGAATAATCTTAAAATCATGGCATTTCCTCAAGCCCAAGGTTTGTTAACAACACCATAGATAACGGCAACTCAGAAGGCATCTAAAGAAATCTTCACAGAGCAATGTAATTTAGCAGAAAATTACGGTAACTAACGGTACAAAATACAACACGATCAACTGGACTTACTATCGGGGTTACAAATGTTATGACTAATGCTAGCATTCTCTACTAATGAAATGATCGCATGATACCTAGATCCAAACACGGCAGATCTGCAGCGTCTGCGACGAATGAAACAGAAAATGTATGAAAACAAACACAAATATGTGGCGTGAGTGCAGCAATGAAAACGATTGCGATTCGTGACCAATCTTATAAACACGGAAAGCGAATGGACAATGTTTGTATAAATATTTCAAACTATCAATGACTATTTATTTAATATAGCATTAGTATTCATTTATGTAGTGCAAGGTTTAAACATTGATTTGAAGGCTATTTAGACTATTCATTTAGTAATTTTTAAGTACATCCTTTTTATTGACATGGATATAGAATTAAGAAATAGTTTGCAACTATGTAGGTATTTCTAAATTCTGTAACCATGTTTTTTTTTAATTTTTATAGGGTTAATTTTGCCAAACATAAAGCAGCAGAAGGTAACTGGCACTCAAGTACAGTTACAGTTGAAGGTGGTAGCCAACCGCGCGGAAACTACAAAGTAACCTACCACAGTCGTATGTTTTCCTCCGAAGTTATCATTAACCGAACGCTGAAGGTGTGCTCAAGGTATAGTATGATTCGAATCCACAATCTTAATCACGTCATTCGACGTCAGAATACCACTGAGCTATCATCGGCTTAAAATAGCCAGTATGGCTGAATATTTTGGTAAAATCATCAAAACATAAAACAGCGAAGTGGCTAAATACTGCTGAAATTAATTATCAACGCAAGGAAGCTGAAATATGTTATCTAATACGTTAGACGTATTCGTTATTACACACAATCGAACCTCCTTTCTCCCAGCTCACAATGTTATCGTTTGGATGAATGATGCAAGTGACATGTCCGCTGTGAACCGGTCGTAGTACCAGAGTATGATGGTAATGGCGTAACTGACATAACAGTGGGCAGGGGGCGGTGAGGTTCACATCGCACACCCATAGATAAATACGTACACTAGATAGTATCACGTTCTAGACACGGCATGGACGCACACAGCACCCGATACATGACAGATGCTCTATCAAACAATTGTAATTAGAACACAATTTCAGATAAGGGGACATAAAAGAGCAGGTTTTTGATTCTGATTGGGTAACGTCGAAAGACAAAACCCTCCAATATGTGCAAGCAACCGTTAGTCCAACCGGCACAGCAAACGACTGAAGTTTATAGAAAGCTAATGTAGTTGAATTATGTCTTCGAATGATCAACCAGGTGATCGCTATGTAGCGGGCGCACTATGCGTAATCGAGAGCATAAACCGCCATCGGTAAGTAATGAGTTTTACGACATGGCAATATGATTGATGTATCAGAACCTGTTACAACCGGAGGACAGGTGGATCCATCCGTTTTTGTCACAAAGGAATACGTGATTGTCCAGTTTTGGCAGTATAAATAGTACGGTGGATTTCATTTCTGGGAGAGAACGAGCAGGAATACTTCAAACTGAATACAATCCTTACATAAAGAACTGGCGGAGAGATGAAAATTGGAGATATAAGTAATAACCAGTTGAGAAACACCGGTTTTGATTTCCTTTTGGAACGTACTGCAGAAGATATATTCTCGTTGACTTACCGACACACGTGCGGAAGCTGAGTCCGACTAGCTGCTTGAGCGATATAGGTCTGGAGAGGCGTATGTATGAGCTGCCGTTGAAGTACGCCTCTGGACGTTCGGAGGGGCCGAGCGGGCCGGCGGCGAGAGTGCCCGACGTCTTCGCCACCGCGCATAATGTCAACGCTAGGTAGCAGCCTGGAACAAAAGAATAGATTGTGAATTAGAATAAATCAGGAATAACATCGAAAAGTGAAACGTTGCGTTAATACGACCCTGACATCATTCATAATTTAATAACGTCAACTTCAAAACATATTTGCAGATTGTTGCATCTAGTTTTCAAATTATTATTAACCCATATCACACAGCAACTCAATTTACGTTTACTATACAGACATGATGAGCTGTCGTCTTAAATTTTTTTTTTTAAATTTTATCCGATTCGATTTAATCTTGTCTAATTGTTTGTAACTTTGAATTGAGGAAAAGGCATGATAACTTGACGGCCGGAACCATGCTGGTGTAACATTGTAGTTGTAAATACAGTATTGTCAGCATCTGACGCGACGTTCAAAACAACAGGCAGAGTCGTGTCAATTATGCAAGAACATTTACCGGCTTGTCTTGCGAGATGGCCAATAAACTAGCTTTCATGAAGCAAGTACAAGACTCGCGGGTATTACCTACACGATCTCGTGACGAATCGATTGTAACTCGATTAAGTCGGCTCTCACTCTCGCCCGTGCGTGTGTCGTATCGATATAATTGGATTGTAGGATTCATAAGGCGATAATAACGGTGTCAAAGAACTCTATGAGCGTGACATTGGCGGTTTCACAACAATGCTGACCGCTGGCGGTGACAGAGAAATCTGTATTAATTAAAAGTAACTGTCTGTACTTTTGTTATCATCACAATAATTCGAGTCTCTCGATTGTACAGAAACCGTGCGAAAATATTCTCTTCATTTGCATAGAAATGTGTTCGAATACCAATAACATTTTTGGGGTAATTCTCTGAATACAGGTCAGTGCAGTCACAAAATACGGTGTATTATTCCACTGACCTCAATAAACTTGGTTTACGTGGGGTGTATGGTAGAGCAGCCTGCGAATAAACGTTTCAATTCGCCAGCGCACTGCGCATGTAGCTACAGTACTGCATTTACGTTTATACGTATATACCCTTGATGGGCAATAAATTGGAACCGACCGAGCGGCTTTAGGCTATTGAGCTCCCTGGGAGAACCGGACGCCCGCTACATGTTGCGGTCCAAGCAACTAATAGAGCTTCACTATAAACTTTGACGAGATGGATACTTGCATAAATTTATCAGCACAACCGTTATAGAACTTATAGACTTCCTTAATGGCATTGGCAATGATGCTGATTAAGCTATAACACTTAACAGACAAGGTAAAGCTTCTAAATTGTTAAAAGCCGGTAGAAAAGTGTTGATCCTATGTTCACTCGTGTGTGAAATATCCGACGCCGTCGCTCAAATATTGCATCCCTGCCCATTGACCCGGTTCTGCTGTTCTCACAATATACCTATCGGCAGTATCGGCTGCACACAGTTTATAATACCACTTTCATTGATCTGTGTGCTCTATGTGTTATTTGTCGCACAATAACAATACAGTGAAACAATTCAGTTGAACATGGTTGACAATCTGACAATGACCCCAATTCAGTTCGGAATTACCGAAGTGTAAAATCAGCCATGCCTGAGGATATTCAAAGTATCTCAAAGTAAGCAGGTTTTATCAAAATTTTCAAATCATCGCTTGATTATACCATTCAGTTTTAAACAATATTTGAGCATCCGTTCTTTCATATCGGATCTCATACCAACGACAAGGTCTGCATAACATAATCATGAGAATTATTAAATTCTCCTTCAATTATAAACAAGGTAGAGTAATCAATTCAAATGAAAAGTAATTGCACCGTCTAAGGATAGGCCTTCAAGGCGGGATCATGTGACTGGCTGCTTGTCACGTCCATGTCTAGTTGCTAACCGCCCGCTAGGATATGATCAACAAGGAAGGTAAGTAAACAGATAGGGGCATGCTAAGAATTTGATACATCCAACATTACGCAGGTCTCTGCAATTCTTTTGCATTAACATGAATGAAGATTATCATTACAATCATTTTTAACTATGGCTTATATCTATAGGTATTACCATTTTACCATTACAGTGCAGCCGTCGAGAGAATGCATGTCTGACTTGTTATTGAAACTGCTAATCCTATTGCGATGGGACAGAAGGGTTCAGTATTTTCTTAGGTATAGCTCAGTAAAGTCACATCATAATAAATAAAGTAACTTCAGTAGCTTCGACCTTCATAAGTGCTCTACTAAATTGAATAAATGGCTCTGACTTTGACTTCAATCAGATTAGCGGGGAATATTATTTTGACGGGCCAGTTGGCGCAGTTGGTTAAGAACACCTATCACGCCGCAGGTCGTGGGTTCGATTCCCACGCAGAACATGCATTTGTGTGCATGAACATGTCTGTATATCCTGAGTCTGAGTGTAATTATGGTATATTAAGTATTTATTTACCGTATTTACAAACAAAAAGTAGTATATGTATTATATCTGTTGTCTGGTTTCCATAGTACAAGCTCTGCTTAGTTTGGGATCAGATGACCGTGTGTGAGGAATATCTCAGGTTTTGTTATTTTTTCTATTTCCGTGATTTGGCCAATATTAACAAGTGTCAAGAATGGCCCATTACATGGTACATTTAATAACGGAACATATTTTAAAATATTATTTTATCTTTTTCTTCTTCCATTTTTTCTTTTAATCATTGACCTTTACCAGTTATTGAATATTCTGCACCTTTACCTCACCGTTTTCCTCAACATCTGCAAATGTTTTCGTAGAAATTATATTTATTGTTTTGATTGTAGTTTGAATAATCAACTATTTGTACAAAAATATCTATTCGCAATATTCAATCTTTACGCTTGTCAACAGACATATGCTGGCATATGCATTGCATGCGCGGCTGCACCTCGCAATCCACAAATATGCATGTCTCACATCGGTTGCTGAACAATAATGCAATCCCAAGTAATAACCGCTTTATCGGCGAATTTGATCGGCCATCTACCAACTGAACTTTTGCAGGTAATTAACACACAATAATGATTGGACAAGCTTAAGATCTCTGCATTGCGAGACGAAATCTTACAAAACGCAATAAAGCAATACATAACAAAATAGCCAGAGTCAAAGTTTTAAACAGAAACATTGTATATGATTATGAATGAAGATGATGAAGAGAGAACATGTTGAACCACTTGAATTTTTTTATTAAAAGACGCTACGGTAAATTTGAAATGGAACAAAACCATAACCACTAATCGTAGATAAAGTGACAACTTAAATGAGTAAAACCAAAACGAAGAGATAAGTAGTCTTTCTGAAACGCGTACGCGTTATTTGGCGTTATGGCGGCTGACCAACACTGACCCCTTAAAATCCCTACTATTGTTTTTCAGAGGAATACGTTCTGTATGAAATTCAATAGGGGTTCATTGGAATGCCAGTTTTAGAATGACAAATAAAGATATCACATGTCACAACGGAGCCAGAATGGATTACGAAGAGCATTCAATAATAACAATAATAGAAGAACATCAAAATGTTACTGATATAGCTTTAACGTTAGGTACTGTTCATTAATTTATAATAGTAACTTTTACTTGTTGGACAGGTAGCACATCGTCGACATTAATGAAACAATACAATAACTGCCACACTTCAATCATAACGAGTATGATTCAGATACAAATTGTAAGCATAACGGGCCGGACCTAATTAAAGCTACATACAATACAAATAACATCGTGTATTTGTGGTGTGAAACATCCTTGTCGAACATGATTGTTGAACTAGTTCTGATGACTGCATTTTGAAATTCTAGACTATGATTCGAGGATAACTTAGTTTGCATGAAGATATAAATTATAGATTCCGTAAAGAAAATACAATACAGTAGGGAGTACAGCATAAAGTTCTTCAAAAAGAGTGTTTTTTTATATTAAATGGATGCATTTGACCTTCAACTGACCCCATGAGGAGTTATGACGAGGGCCGAGGATGTAGCACGCTTACCCACAAAAAGCCTATTCACTCTGGCCTTGAATACATCTAGGTTGTAGGTGTCGGGAACACAGACCCCGGAAAAGAGTTCCACTCCTTTGCTGTTCGTATAAGAAACGATGAAGCGAAGCGTTGTGTCCAGGTACGCGGGATGTCGACAACGTATGGGTGGAAATTCTCCCGGCGTCTTGTGTTTCAATGGAGAAATGGGGATGGAGGAATTAGATAGAACAATACTGTAGCACACTCTCCAAAATATAAAGAAGAAGACAAGAAAGATGTGTGAAGAGATTTTTGCAGGGTCGTCAGTGCGCGAGTGATACTGGTGTTACAAGCGTCCATAGGCTACGGTAACTGTTTATCACTAGGCGGGCTGTACGCTTGTTTCCTTATAAAAAACAGTTGCCAAGAATAGGCACAAGAAGAAGTAAGTACATTTCCTCAAATTGGTTCAACCACGGAATGATTGCGGTTGATATTAACGTTATTTTACTTTACTAAAAGCCAGATAGAAAATGAGGTTTATAACCGGCGGCACTGTTGTATTATAATGTAATTCACATAACAATCCTAGACAAGAAACAATGCGTGGGCGTCGAGGCTACACTTGCGCCTTGCGACACTATCGCACCTGAGATTTTCCGCGGTGATGCCATAGTAATATGACATGTATTGCTCCAATCTCAGGGTATAAAATGCCGCGGTAATTGCAAACAATGGGCCGTTACACGTACTGTATGGCAATCTTGAAACCGTAACGAGTATAATGGAGTCTGGTTTAAATTTTGGAAGAGATTGTACACTAAAGACTGGCAAGGGAAACTGTAGAGCTACCGGTCTTTGCTTTCATTGTTTAACGAGCCATAGAACATTTTTGTTTGGACAATATAAATAAGGAAACAAAAATCAAAATATAAGCACGCAGTTCAATGCAATTCTATAGACTTTGGAGAGAATAAGATGCCAAATTCTCATAATCACGCATTGAGGAAGACCACGAGCAACAGACAAATTCGAACTTTATAATTATCCACTAGGGTTGTATTCATAGTGGCAGTGGCATTGGCAAGGTAGTTAGTACATAACAATGTTGAATAGGGTGAAAATATTAAGCCGAACAGAGGCCACGAGCCTACAGAACAGATGCTACCTATAGTCAGGTACTCTGTAGTACAAAGTATAACTAATTGGATTAGATTTAGCACAGGTATTTACTACCAGTAGCGTAGATATATAGGAGGTTAAGGCTGAATATTATAATGATTAGAAAACTAATTAATTCAAGAAACTATGTAAGTATTTGTTAGTCAATTAGTAAGTAAAATGCAATTAACGCTCTAAAAACTAAATGGCATTGTTGCGCCAGATACACAGCACTGAATTTCAGTTAGTCAGCCGGCTTGGGTGCGTTTCATGAATAATACAGAAAGTTCAACCGGCAAATCATAATGCCGTTCACTTTACGACAAAACATGAATGAGACATCAACGAGAAATCCATAACGCCAGGTACGTAAATCATGCGCGCGCGCATTGCGGCCCGCTGACGTCACATCACGCCGGCACCAGGTAGCCGACCACGGCATTATCGATGACTCAGCGGGTCTTTGACTTCCGGAAACCGATACTTTTCATAGAATAGAAACCCGCTAAGGGATGACTCAATGGGATAATACTAAACTTTCATTTATTGAAATGTTATTTAAACCATTATCAATGGAGGAAGCTATAATTTTATATAAGCTGCAAACAATTGAAGGAAAATTTGGGTACGTAATTGTTAGGTAATTTATTGCGGTCTGCAATCCTACGAATTTAGTTAAAATACTTCCCTGAAGTAAGCCTCGGAAGAAAAAACAAGAAATAAAAAAAAACTTATTGTATTACAGCATTTTAAATTAAGCCTCTCTTCTGAAGAATTACATGACCCTTGTTTGAAGAATTAATGTTCAATGAATCAGGAGGCAGTCCCGAGGACAAAACCAATGTTTTTTGACGCAGTTCCATGAAGATATTTATTTACCATTGTGTGGTACAGTCTTTCGCACTTTTTGTCGTTTTCTTAATTGTTAAACGAGTTACATTAGCGACCGAACCTCGTTTCGCTCTGCGATTTCACTAAGTGACCATCCAAGATAACACCGAATTACTTTACCGTAATATAACTGCAGTAACCGAGTGCACCTGTATTTAATTCTCTACTTTACTTTCTAATTTATTTGTTTATGGCATGTTTTTGTGCATTTATCGAAACGAATTCTAGTGGAAAAACTAGGTAAGCAATTGACGTAACGGCCTTCAAGCTCACACAAATTATAAAACTACCAACTAGACAAAAAATGTATCTGACGAGTATGACAACTCATAAGTTTGCTTCGCATGGTGGAGCAGCGGAAAGCAATAGAGAAAAATAAAAAAAACGTCTTGTTCGCCTCATGATGAAAATTTACAATGATGGGAAAGAGAAATGTAGCAAGAAACTAAATTTCATATTGTTCGATGACCAAAATACTTATACACATTCAACATAATGATATAAAGACTGAAGTTGAAGAGATACGTGGCGAGAAAAAAGTGAGCTCTCTACGGAACATTACAATGGATTGACAATAGCAGTTCGGCACGCCAGAAATACACGTCAAGTACAAGTCAAGGAACTTAAACAAAGGACAATAAAACGCATAATATTATTAATGTCCTCGACATAACATCGGAGGCTAGCAAAATTCATTTCATAATAGACATATTGTAAGTGATGGGCCTTGCTAATAAGTTTACATAATTTAATAATAAATCACTATTTCAAAGGCTGACCCAATCCGGGCATGAAGAATTAAGATGACTTTATTACTATCCCAACTTGTACCTACTAAAGATTATAGGGATGATGATATGCTCTTCTCCGCAAATGCAACCTTCCGAACCGGCCGGTATGAAAATATTAGTCAGACTTTTCATAAATGCCAGCGAAGGTTTATTTGAATAAATGATTTTGAATTGAATTTTGGTTTTATGTAGATTGAGGCAAAATTGGCTTGTAACATAAAGTTTAGAAACTTTAATAATTCCCTTTTGGACTCCTTCCATCAACATAACAATTCGTAACTAACGGTAGCCGGTGCCTTTGCCGCCGGTGAGTCTGCGACAGAAACGAGCGGCTGCAGTCGACAAGCGATTAGCGATGATGCCAGCCGTGGTCGTCCACCTCGCGACACTGCGCCTGCGTCGCATCACCCCGCCGCCGCGCCGCCCGCCGCCCGTGCCGTACGTGGAGACACGTACCACATCGTATTTGGCACGATAAAGTCTGTTGCATCGACACAACAATTGTGTTTTTATCAAATGCTTTAGAAAACTAGTGTTTATTTCCGAGGCAGCTGTAGATATCTGAATTCAAAACGAGATTCAACTCGTGCGAATTATACACAAACATTTGCTAGAATCGCCGCAACCAGTTTCAGGCAATTAAAACTCAATTACTCCTAGCAATTAAGTCGCAACGGGAAATCATCCGGAGGATGTGCGCACGCACCGTACGGAGATTAAAGATAACAGTCGATCTAGTATGAAATACTGTGACAAAAAGCATATAATGTATAGATATTAAATAAGAGAGCCAATCAAATGCGGTAACTGATGTCCGAGCAAATCGGGTGAAACAATATGGCTTGTTGCAATCCGCCCCATGATGTCATGAGCCACGACAGTCGCCGACGAAATTAGTTCAGCTATCGGCAATCATCGACCGTGAAGAGGATTCGCTTTCGGCGAAACCGTACCATTTAAATTATGCAAAACTTTCGTCAATTGAATGTAACTATCATTCAATGAGATACTATAGCTAATTAAGTGGGAGATTTAATGTGAAATAATTATTTCTATCAAATACTTTTCGCACTCTGTACCATAAATAGGAAAGTTTTTTGTTTGTTTTGACAGCGGCCCATAAATAATAACTAATGCAACATTTGAAAATAATATCGAATAGGCGCATTGGCCAGTGGGCCATAATAAGTAATATAATAGGAAAACCCATTGTAATATTTATTTGAAAAAAAAAAGTACAAAGGTTTTAAAGTATGAATCCAAGTAAATTAAAAACTTTATCAAAATGTATCATGAAAACAGTGAAGGAATTTTAGACCCGCAACAAAATGAATCTGTTTTCAATGGAAAGCAATTTAAAAACGGCAACTTACCAATAATTTAAATCTCAGTTTATCTCAGTAAGTTAAATCCGTGAAATCAAACGCACTGAATGCCTATTATCACCTTTCTGTAAACGATAAAAAATCATGCGACTATCATAAAAATGTACAAACCTAACTCAGGGAGCAATATTATCACCATAGAAAATCTATCAACCTGTTACGTTATCGAATGAGAAATATGGTTCTCAGGAATTTGTCAACCACTTAATGAACTCCAGCTAAATATCGAATTCACAAAAAAATATAGATTAGACTCTGTCGTTTCATAATGTCGTCACGTGAAACAACTTGAAATGTCTTCACATCGTTATTTTCCAAGAACTAGAACACAATAATTATGTACCCATGTTTTTTTTTACCCATGTACCCCACTTAGAACAGTAACAGTGCTGCAGTGTTTTAAAACGTTAAATGACTCAAAGGGACTTATCACATGAATGAAGCTTGAAAGTGGCGTTTTTGGTTGGCCCAACACATGACCAACTGAAAACACGGTAGCGCATCCAGGAAAGTCTTTAGTTATTGTGGTTCTACTGATTCTGAGGTGCTAAATAAAACCATACAACTTTTCAGAAAAATTATGCCAGTACTTAGGAACTCATTAAAATTAAAATTACATACCGTAAACCTGAAGGCCGAACATGCCTCTTTTGCGAAATAATAGAAAACCGCAAGTATAACTAACACAATGTCGTTTTCCTAGATGATATAATGATAGCGATCAATATAACCACGAACAGAACTATCCTCCAAAACGTTCTGAAGGCGAATAGTAAATTTTTCCTCTCTGTTGATATCATAACCGAAAGCTCAAAATCCTTTGGGTATTCTCAATTCGCATCTCTGGGTCTCGCTTTTCCTCGATTCAGTAGGTAATGTCGCGTTAACCGGTCCACGAAGATGCATGGAAATAAGCAAGACTGGTTTTTGTAGATTTTTAATATCATTCCCCAGTTCAAGGGTAAGTACGTTCTGCCTGTATGGAACACAATATTTTGTAAACGTAATACAAGCATAAAAATGCCACATTACCACTTGTTGAGTACATATTTTCTAACTGTGATATCAGAGTGCACCTAGAATGAGTGTGAATGTGAAGTCATCAAGAAATCATTATGTTTCACACACCTCACAAGAATCTATGCAATGCTTTGAAATGCGCAAATTATAGTGTCGGTACTGATGCTCTAAGAGTGCAAGCAGGTTCATCGCTCTACGCAGACACCGTATCGACGGCCAATATAACAGAGCACTAACGTATGCAAAGTGGCTTGTATCATGCAACCAATTGCATAATAATAGAAGAAGCATGACTCACTATGCATCAACGTTCAGGTCAAACCCTCAAAATCAGTGAGCTCTTTTAAGTGGTGAGTGAAATCTAACACCAAAGTGAAAACGCTTCTGTACGTAAAACGTGCAGTGTTCAAGTATAGGTACCTATATAACAGAGAGAAAGCCTCCCTTATTTCTACCGATCGAATTCTCATAGGAAGTGACCAGAAACATGGAACTATTAAATACTGATCAGCCATAAGGAGAAAGTACAGTTTATGTCCTCGAGGGATAAATAAGAAACGCAAAGTAATACGAAGATCGTGATTGCTCTTCATCTAAAAACTTACGTAAGGACACATAATAATAAGTAGGACTCCTATCAAATATAGTAGGCTTACATCCAAAAAGCCTATAAAATAACTTTGTGGCCAGTTCCTGACACCTGACAATCAATTGTCTCTTTAAAATAACGCTATTGTACAAACTGAGCGCAGATTACTCGATTTTCGTATTCACGAAACATTCAAATCCTTTAGGGTAATGTATGGATGTATGTAAATAGAAGGTATGGAGTAAATGGCAGGGCGTCACGCGCCGCCGCGTGCCACCTGCCTCTGCCCTGCGCAGGAGTCGCGGACCTGTCACAACTGCGCGGGCGGCACACATCGACATCGATTACTTACACACTAATTAGGGATAACGGCGACCACCAGGTGCATTCCCAGACCTATTTCAATTTCATTTGAACCTAGGGTAGAAGCTTCTTTGAAAATTTAGATAGAGATAACGGAATTAAGCTAATGCTGTTTTTGATCCATCTCATCAACGGAATGAAGGTCCTGTGATTTCAAAAAGTTTAATGCGATTTGAATGAATGCCATTCCTTTTATGGGTAAACAATGTAATGTAAAATGTAAACACCGCAAAGTTCATTCGGCAGAAAGAAGAAAGCGTTTTAAAACAAAGCACACTTTCCAGTGGAGTGGCGAGCTCTCGAGGCACATGCATGTTCGCCCAGTAAATAACTCTAATACCTACTTCGTATTACGTATGGAAAATATAGTTGGATACTGGGGACTTTTTTGATGATAGAATACTGAAAAGCTGGCAGGCGGTCCATCTGTTGGTAAATGGATTCGGACTCGACTTTAGACATAAGCAATACCCGGGGGACTGCCAAGGAGTTTGTGCTTGGTGACAGATTTTCAACTCCACTTCCGACTTTATTCTTTTTTAAATAAGAACCAAAATACCCGAATACCAAAAATGCCGTACCTAACGTGTGTCTCGAAACATGACTACTGCAGACCGGCATCGCGGTGGCGGCACCTCGCCGGGGCAGCGGCACACGGGCCGCACGGTGCAAACAATGAGTGTGTGTGAGCTGCTTTCATTTCAGTGAGAGGTGTCCAAAACTCATAATAGTTTCTCTTCGCGTACTCCTAAACCACTTAATAGGTAGTTGTACTGCATTCGGATTACTCATCTCTGTTTAGTAATGAATCGCTGAGCCGATATCACGTATCGTACGCTATGCAAATCAATAATTTACGGGAGCCGAGACAATTACTATTAACAAACATTATTGAAGGTAATCTTTTGACTTCAACCAGAAAACAAAGAAAAAAGCTAGGAATATAATGTTAAAATCAAAATGTAGGTATTTATTAAATTTAGGCGCTGATAAGGCACTTATCAACGTTAAAAAAATGACTCTACACCGTACTTCGTACTAATGAGCAGTGAGCTACATTTGAATATTTTCGTCAGAGGTAAACTCGGGCTGGACACACCCAAGAGGCACAGTACTAAGTGAATACTGTCAATAATGGGCTAAAAAAGGAAACAGCTAATCCGATTTCGATGAGATTTTCACAGGATGGCTCAGTACTATCATATCATATTAAATATATACTCTATGGAATGAATAAGAAGCTTCATGGCAGTAGCCATAGAGTAAAGACTGAAGCTCCATTTCAGCTTGCTTTGCATGATATGTGTTATGTTATTTGATCACAGTGTGAACAGAGATAAAGTGGATGTTAGACAGTTTTTTTTTACTATGGGCAGTCTTGTGTTTTTCTAGTCCACATCTCATTGTGGTAATTATGTGGGTGAACCACACACATTGATTGAAAGTTTATGGTGATAAAAAAATGGAACAAGAACACTTCTTTAGTAGTAAATATTGGTACCATGGCAACATTAGCAAATACCTATCATATAGTACCAGCAGGAGAGCTTTCAGTTAGAATTAAACTATGCAATGTAGCAATTATACTACAAATTAATAAATATGGCTGCATTGCATAGGGGGGAGCCGGTGGCCGGCTGACCATATTTATCTCTGAATCTAGATATTTCAATGTGCTTAACATAAAGTGTGGCCAGTGCAGAAAATTCAAAATTCAAAAAATATGCTTCTTTTCAACTATATAATATTTTTGTGCCTTTTGCGGTTGAGACCATAGGCCCGTGCTCCGAAGGCCTCCAGCAGGCGGGGAGCTTTTTCCACCAACGCATCAGCTTGGCTATTCAAAGAGACAGGACGCTGCCAGCTTTCTGGGAACCTTGCCGTTAATCGAAGGCAACGGCAGACTTGAGGAAATTTTCATAGATTGTAATTTTTTTTTTTTTTTTTTTTTTTTTTTTTTTTTCTGTGCTAATCTGCGATCAGTCTTGAGACTATGAGCAGATGTGTTAAGAGGTTGCTCTCATTTAAGGGGTATTCCCCAGTGGGAAGCCCCTTTTTATTTTACCACCGTGCTTCCAAGTCTTGGATATCATGGCGCTTAAGGCGTTTGGAGTATGTCACTTGTGTGAGCTCGTTGGCTAGGTCATTAGGATGGCTTTGGAGCCGACCTCTGTAGTTGGAGGCAGATTGTTTTATCTCCTCCTTGACTGTTTTAATTTTTAGTGCCTCATGTATTTCAGCATTGGTGACAAACCATGGTGCACTAGATATTGTCCTCAGAATACCATTTTGCAATCTTTGCATGATAGAGATACTTGAGTTGCATGCGCTTCCCCAGAGTTGAATTCCATACATCAATGCAGGCTTGAGAATGACTTTGTAAATAAGAAGCTTGTTGTCAGTAGAAAGCTTGGAGTTGCGAGCCAATAACCAGTGCACTGTCCTGAATCGAAGATTCAACTCATCCCGTTTTGTTTTAATGTGCTTCTTCCAAGTGAGCCGTCTATCCAGGTGCAAGCCAAGGTATCGGACAGAATCGCTTTGCGGGAGAGTATTGTTTCCCAATGTCACAGGTGGGCAGTTTCCTTTTCTTAGGGTGAAAGTGACATGGATTGATTTGGATGCACTTGCTTTGATGCGCCATTTTTGGAGCCAATGATCTACCTTGCAGAGGCTGGTTTGTAGGATGTTAGAAGCTGTTTCGGGGTCTGTGCTGCTGGCCAGTAATGCGGTGTCATCAGCGAATGTTGCAATAGTTACCTCTTCTGCTTCTGGGAGATCAGCAGTGTACAAGGTGTACAAGACTGGTCCTAGGACAGAACCCTGCGGTATCCCTGCCGCAATATTGTTGAATTGAGAGGTATCTCCACCTTCCCGTACTTGGAAGATACGCTCAGAGAGGTATGAAACCATCAACGGATAGTAGCTGTGTGGCAGGAATGTTTTAATTTTGCAGAGTAAGCCTTTGTGCCACACTCTGTCAAAGGCCTGCTGGATGTCCAGGAACACAGCCGAGCAGTACTCTTTTGTTTCTAGAGTCTTCCTTATTTTTTCACATACGCGATGAACTTGTTCGACCGTTGAGTGGTGGGGTCTAAAGCCAAACTGATGTCTGGGAATGACTTCATTGTTGGTCAGTATTGGTGCTATTCTTCCAAGGAGGATCTTCTCAAAAACCTTAGATAGGATAGGTAGAAGACTTATTGGCCTATAGGATGAGATAACTTCTGGCGGCTTACCTGGTTTATGTACCATTGTAATAATAGATACCTTCCAGATGCTGGGAAAGTATTGCACTCGAATTACACCATTAAACAAAGTTGTAAGGAATACCAAGGCCTTTCTAGGGAGTTCAGAAAGGATTTCCTTGGTTATCAGGTCGAATCCTGGGGCTTTGTTACTTTGTAACCTTTTAATGGTGTTCATAACTTCACGCACTGTAACCGGTCTTGGAGGTGGAGATAGTTGGAAATCTTGGTTCAACGTTTCATCGATGTCTCTTTCAAATTCTGCACAGTTGCTCTCGTGTGGTTTAAAAATGTTGGCGAGGTGGTTTGCAAAGGCATTGGCTTTAGCTTTACTATTTTTAGCCCAGCCATTGCTAGTTCTTATTGCAGGTTTATATTGTTGGGGTCTGTTAAGGGACCTTGTAATTTTCCAGAGTGAATAGTCTGTTGATGTTGTGGCAGTAAGATTTTCTAGCTTATTCTGGAGTGTGGCATTATTAGCATCTTCGAGCATGACCTTCAATTCCTTGGCAGCTTTGTTTAAAGCTCTCTTATCACAACTTAGCCTAGACTGATGCCAGATCCTTCGAAGTCTTCTTTTCTCCAGTACCTTTCGTTTTATCTCGAGTGGAAGATTTCCAGTAGTGTGATATTTGTCAATGGTTGGAGTATTAATCCAGCATGAGCTCTGTACAAGGTTCGTTATGTACTTCGTTGCGTCCTCTACCTCTTCGGGGGTTTTTAAGGAGATATGAAGTTCAATGTTTTCCTCTATGTAGTCTCTAAAGCCTTCCCAGTCGGTAGATTTATTGAACAGTGTTTCTGGCTTCTCATAGGACAAAATAGTTGTGCTCACTGTCAAGAGGACTGGAGTGTGATCAGAACTACTATCAAGGCAAGATTCAGCTTTCAGATAGTGTTTCGATTGTCCTTTAACGATAAAGAAGTCCAGCAGATCGGGCTTCTTATTTGGGTCTGAGGGCCAGTATGTTGGTTCGCCAGTAGAGATTGGGGTGAGGTTATTCGTGTCAAGACTTTGTTTCAGCTGCCTCCCTCTTGTTGTTGTTAGTCTAGAACCCCAGTATGTGTGTTTGGAGTTCCAGTCTCCACCAGCAATGAACCTGCGTCCTAGTGTCTCGAAGTATTGAGTAAACTTTGGGCAGTCGATTGTATACTTCGGCGGGCAGTAAACTGCAGACACATTAAAGAAGCCACCTCTGCTTTCCACTGCTACAGTAGTTGCCTGGATGTGGTTTGTTTTGTACTCGGGCATCAGGTGGTGCTTGATGGAGTCTCGTATTACGATAGCAGTTCCAGCATGGCTAGTTCCATCGGGATGATTAGTGGTATAAGTGATGCAACCTTTGATCTTTATCTTACTATTTTCTGTGCAATGTGCTTCGGATACGAGTACAATATCAAGTTGGTGATTAGCCATCAATAGTTCGAGTTCGTGCTTGCTTGGAGCTAGTCCATTAATGTTCCAAGTGGCTACCCTGAATGAATTCATTTTGACAGTTTGGTGACAAGTGTGGTTATGAGACTTAGTAGAGTGCTCATCTGTTGTAAGATTATATCGAATTTCTCCGATTGTTTTAGTAGTAATGATTCTAACTTTCTATTTGTGTTAGCCTCAGGTGGTGGATCTACCGCTTTCTTTTTTAGGTTTTCTGAGTATAGTAGTTTCACTTGACTGGGTTCAAGGTTTTCTGGTGTTATTTGGATAGTTTCTCTCTGCTCAAATTTCTTAGAGTGTGTAGCTCTCCCTTTTGCCATTCTTCTAGCTAGAATTTCTTTGTAGACTTCACAGCCTTTAAAGTTTGCTGGGTGTGCACCTTGGCACAGAGCACACTGTGCTGGTGTGTTGCGATCTTTTTTTGGACATTCGGAAGTTTTATGTCCTTGGGCACATTTAACACAGCGATATGGCCGCATACAATAGTTCTTAGAGTGTCCATATTGTTGGCACCTTTGGCACTGTGGTAATGTTGTCCTCTTTTTAGGGTCTTCGATAACAATTGACTGGTGGTAGATGTATTTAATATTTTTGACATCTTTATTGTTAGGGCCAGGAACAACATTGACAAAGAATGTTGATGTAGGTTTTTTGTCAGGTCCAAATTTCGCATTTATGATTTCACCATAAACTTGGTTTCCAGTTTTATCTATTTCTTCCTGTATAGCACTGTGGGGTGTAGTATGGTGAAGATTTTTTATAACCACTCTATAGCAGCGTTGATCCTTCAGGTTGAAAGTATGGCCTATAAGGCCCTTATTCCTGACCGCGGTGATAACGTCTTTGTATGTTCCAACATCTTTGCAGGTGATTTTTAATTGATTTCTGTTGACTATTCTAAAGCCGAAGCAACTTTTGTCTGCTATGGGTTCGAGGAGTTCTGTAAGTTTGTTGACATCTTCGATGCCATATAATATTATAGGTGGTGGTTTGCTTGGTCTCTTCTCCTCTTCATTGGGGGTTTCACTTTGGTCTACAGGTAATTCCTCAAAGCGGTTGTTGGTTTTAATTCCTTCTGGGGATGGTGTCTGCGCTGCTGAGATTGTAATTTGTAAATATTTGTTGCATAATGTTAATAATTTATAGATTGTTTAGCACCAGATAGTTAGAAAAGTAACATGGCAGAAGTCCAGCTCACATTATCACCATCAATAATCCATTATGATAATAACACACACATTCATATAGTGTGAGTCACTGCTCAACTTTCATGTCACCCAACACTACTCTGTATTAGTATATACAGTGGAATTTTTTTACAGGTCAGTAAGACAGCTACCTGGTCTTAGGAGAATGTCTTTAATTTTTGCTTATTGCAATCGGCATTTACAGATTTTGACAAAAATACAGTTAGTGAAAAAAAAAAGGCTAATTTCGTAAAATCTTTTATTAGCTCAACCAATCCTGTCTCTTACGAGGATCAAAAGGCTCTATGGGGCCAAGTTAGGTTAGGGTATTAGAAATGTCACAAACAAATGAAGTACTACAAGATACTTAATTTATGGCTACAAATGTAATTGTATGATATCCAGAAAAATGTGAATATCATGTTGGGATATGGGATGGTGTTTGTGAGTTATACAGGGGATATGTTTAAAGTCAGGCATACATAAAATATTATGAGCACATAGCCAGTATTCTTGAATATCTAGAATAAGATGATTATTGTACTCTAATATATAGGTATGATAGTTGTTGTTTATTTTTGAAAGCATAAAAAGTTATAGCTATTAGTTGCCTAATTAAAATTAAAACAGAATCATCACTGGTGATAATCATGGTGATGATTTTGAAAAGGGTAAGTTCATGAACAAAACAATTAAATTTGAGGTTCTTAAAATTAAATAATAATTGAGTTTAACTATGTAAGCTTCTACTCAGTTTAAGCATGTAGCCTTCAAGAGAACCTTTCACAGCTGTCCTATTTACAAAGTTTCTTAACAGATTAACCCGTGGTCATATATAGGTTCAAAACAGCTGCAAAACTAAGTGGAAAGCTGTAAGACAACTATTGCAATTCAAAAATATAGAACCACCCACCTGCGAGGTGTGCTGCCCCGCGACGCCTCCAAACATTGTCCACCTTCATTGTGTCCAGATATCAACAAAAAACACTTAAAACTATGTAGCTACACCAAATAAATACTTCTTAGATACTAAAACATATTTCCCGTCGTTAAAACTAATTAAATTAAACGAAATCATACGAAAAACACAAAGCTTTGAGGTCACTAAAATAAAAAAATTAACAGAAACATCACCACCGTAAGTTCATGATTGACTGACGGTCAGAAAAAAAATACGTGTGATATAGGGATACCACATTATTGTTAAAATTCCATGCTAAATAAAAATGGTAGTATTTCAACTTGGCATACATAGATTTGTTCACGAAAATTGTTTTGATTATTAATAAGTGTTAAAAAATTTGTAAGGGCTTTATCATATTATCAACTGGCTAACATGTAGTTTTTAGTTCACTATATTAAAATAATTTGTTACAGAATATTATTATTTTTTTACTCATCACTTCGCGCTTTCTTAATTTTTATTTCGTCGGTGGCGATACGCTTTGTACCAATTTAACATCATCATATCAATCAGCCCATGGATGTCCAATGCTGAACATAGGCCTCCCCTATTGATTTCCACTTCGAACGGTTCTGGGCAACTTGCATTCAGCGGTGCCCAGCGACACTGACCAGGTCGTCGATCCACCTGGTGGGAGGTCGTTCCGCTCGGCGCTTTCCAGTACGTGGTCGCCACTCGAGAACTTTTCTTCCCCATCGGTTATCGGCTCTTCAAGCTATGTGGCCTGCCCATTGCCACTTTAGCTTACTAACTCTATGAGCTATTTATTTATTAAGGAACTCCAACAAAAATACACATTACACTCTTAATAATAATACACATATAATTTTTATATGTACCTTCAATTACAGGAGAACACAGCATTCGTTTATATCAAATTTTGCCGTGGTTTTCCCAATGGAGTACAGCATGGGGTTCTTCAAACGGGGTGTGAAGAGATTTCTGCAGGGTCAGCAACGCGCGCGTGATACCCCTGGTGTTGCAAGCGTCCATAGGCTACGGTAACCACTTACCATCAGGCGGGCCGTATGCTTGTTTGCCACCTAAGTGGCATAAAAAAACAATCTAACATATTTTATCAATCTCGCGGTATGAAAAAGGTCAATGAGACGTTTTCTTTCCATAGGGTTTTATAGTTTGGTTGAAAATACCTGTCAAACTATTGATAATTCGAACGAATTTGAACCTTAAGTACACGATTTGACAGGTATTTTCAACCAACTCTATAAAACTCTATGGAAAGAAAACGTCTCATTTGTAATTTTTTGTTGGATGATGATGAAGACATCTTATGAACTATTAATTACCAGTTTAGTAGAAATAAAGTTGAAGTTGACAGCACCGTGTCGTTTGCATCCAGTTGCCTGTTTTACAAAATCTATTGCCAGTCAAAAAATAAATGCTGAAAAAAGATCATGAAAAATTATTATTATTTTGTGAATTCTTACACTTTATACATGATAATTATTAATATAAAATTATGCTAGCCAAGTATGCATAGACGTAATATTTTTAATTGTAATAAAAAAAGTGACATTTCAAAATGTTGCCATTTATAACAAAAAATGGCAGCCTTCATGTCGTAAGCTTTTCTTTTCTTTTCTACCATTGAAAAGTTTTTATTATCAATTTATGAAGATTTATTATGATATTTGAAGCGATCCAGATGGTTAATCAGTTTTCGGATATAATTATTTTGTAATCAAATGTTGAGAGTCATGATCTTCGTATCGGCAGTGAGTACTACGTGGTTGAATTCTTTTTGTAGATGAGAATTTGGATAAATTATTTTCCTATACGTGTGTCAGTCAGTCGAAATGCTCGTATACATTTTTTTTTTGATTTAGTGTTTCAAGAACTATGTAATTTTTTAGGTGGCGTAAGAGGTGGAGCACCTCATGTTAATGTTGAACGGATCGAGCTCAACCGAAACCAACAGTTCAGCCGTACTGAATAAAGGTAACATGAGTGCCGGCAGCGTGTCTTTGGAGCACGAGCTGGTGAGCACGCGCCGCCTGCTGTGGGGCGACCATGTGAAGGAGGACGTGTTCCGGCGCTGGGCTCAGGGCTTCCAGTTCAGCGCCGATGAGCCAAGCGCGCTTATCCAGCAGGAGGGTGGCCCGTGTGCCGCTATTGCGCCTGTTCAGGGTTTCCTGCTCAAGATCCTTCTGTCTGAGACACCCGGTCACAGTTTTCAAGACTTAACTTCAGAGAAGTGCAATTCTCTGCTGGTTAGGGCTGTGTGTACGATTATAAGCCAGTGTCTAGCTCCTAAGTACAATGTGGCTGTGTACCGTAAGAATGAAATGGATGCGGAGTCTAGCTCTGGCCACAATGTCAGTGTGGATGAACAATCATGTGATACCATTGAACAGTTCCATCGGCGAATCGAGGTGCACCCTTTTCAAACATTATCCGAAGTGGAAGCATTCTACACAAGGAACATTAGAATTTTGAAGGACAAGTATGGTGTTCTCCTATTATTGTACAGTGTTATTCTCAGTAAGGGGGTCGCAATAGTGGAGGCAGAGTTGGCTGAGCTTTCAGACCCACTGATCCACTCTACTTATGGGTATGGCTCACAAGGACTCATTAACCTGATGCTTACAGGAAGAGCAGTAGCCCACGTTTGGGATCATGACCAGGTTGTCGGGGGACTGAGATTGCGAGGTATAGAAAGACAAAATGACATCGGCTTCTTAACTATCATGGAGCACATGCAGTATTGCACAGTAGGCTCATTCTACAAAAATCCCAAACATCCAGTATGGGTGCTAGCCTCCGAGACTCATCTAACTGTATTGTTCTCCCTGGAACGAAGGCTGGCTGCCCCAGAAACAGTAGGTGAATCCGCAGAGAGGATCTTCCGCTCTTTTGACCCTGAGGGAAACAACTTTATTCCATCAGCTGCTCTGCAAGATGTACTATGTGCTGCTGACCTTGTTAGTGAACCAGAATATGTAGAATTGATGAGACGGAAATTGGATTCTGAGAACCTAGGCATAATTCTTTTGAGTGCATTCATGGATGAATTCTTTCCTGGGTGTGAGCGTGGGGCTCCTGATACATTCACCCTGCACCACTACAACGGGTTGCCGCGCAGCAACCCCGGCGTGCGCGTGTCGTTCCGCACCGGGCGGGCCGCGCTGCTCGAGTGCCCCATGCGCGCCGCTAGCACCGACCCCATGCTCACCTGTCTGCAGACCAAGTGGCCCAGCATCGACGTGGTGTGGGACGAAGGCCACTCGCCATCGCTTAATTAGCAGAGCCTACCCTCTAAAGACCCCTTGCTCTCGGAACTTATACTGTGACACAGTGGAAAAGCATCGGAACATACCTATAAATATGTCGCTAAAAATTCCATTACTTTATTGTATTAACTTATGTATAAAAATTGTATCGGATGGATTATAAGGAGGCTCCTTGCGAATGATACTCCACTGGTATAGGCAGCTATTTTGCATAAATTTGGCATTTGCTCCGAGGTTTATACTTGCGGAGTATAGTCAGCCACAATAAGTATCATCCTCGAATATGCAGCCATACAATAACACCTATTCTATTGTACCTGTGTTGTGAAAATAGCTCCAAGCTACCTGTGTACAAGAGTGATCTGATAAATTAAGCAATAACTTTTACACAAGAGTAATAATTACTTGTAAAATATAATTTTACAATGTTGCTATTTCTGTGTTAAAATTTAATTTTGGACTGGCTACTGAATAGATGTCTATTTTCGTATTGAGATTAGGTGTGACAAAATTTTTGCTAGGTTATGTTCTAATTACCCAGTTGTGTTGTGATGCCAACTGAAGGATGGCTGGCCTGCTGCGCTAATGATGCTGGTTATTGTTGCATACATGCTTGCACATTACCTATGGTGTGGGGGCACTCGCTTACTTGCACCAAAACTGTTTATTGGAAAATTGTAACTAATCATTATTTTGTTTACCTGCTTTCATTTTGTTACTCCCTCTCAAAAGGATGGTAAACTTATAATTTACACTATGTGTGTATGTTTAAATACTGTACTGGTTGTACAATATTGTACCTACCATTATATAGGTTTTAAAATCGATCTGTACTTTAACTTATTCCCTCAGCCATTTATATGTCTAAGTATTTTTATACATAGCCATATAATGTGAAGCATTATTATTAAGTAAACTCACTTGAGCCTCTGTTTTTCGTCGCTAAATTCTGTACCAATAATAATGTTAAAGGTACATTTATATGTATTTCTAATTCTTATAAGGTTTTATCTGGTTTCTTCCTAGCATACAATATCCCAATTTGTTGTGGAACCCTCTGTTGCGTCTATCAAATGAAGCTAACAAAGAGAATATAATCACTATGTTCTAGAAGCTAAATGACTGAGCTATGTATTGCATTCTTATATAACTTCATAATAACAAAAAACAAGAACATGAATATTGTATTATGTTATTTTTCTGACACTGATGATTCTTGTGCTAATTATAAATGATGGCAAATAAGGTAGCATAATGTATAGTTTGTTATTGTTTCTTTTTTGAATATTATGTGAAAGTACAAGAACAGTCAGCAAATTAAAGATTAGAATATCTTGTTCATCTAAATTCTAAATTATTATTAATGTTTCGCCATGCACTATTAGGATAAACACTTCACAAAATCATATACAAACAAACAAACATACAAAACAAACAATACCTATTGTCAGATTCATGTAAAATAGCTGAGCACATTAGTGTTGCATTAAAAAGAGTATATTATTGAAAGATATTTTCAGTTAGTCATAAAATAGTGTAACATGCTTTTTTTAATTACATTAAATGGTTTTATTTTTCGTTTGTATCATAATTGCAAGAAATTTCCAAGTAATTAATGTTTTCATCACCTCATAAGGCAGGTAACCAACATGACGGTACGTTGGTCCCATGATCTTTTGATCAAAAATGAAAAAACGTTTTTTTCCGATATAAACCTTTCTTGACACTTGGAATCATCTCCAAAAACTTAGAAACATGTCTTTATGACTCTTTCTGTCTTGGTTACAGAACAACATGCAATCTTCAAAAAAATTATGCGATGATAGCTCAATGGTAGCACGGTACATATATCTATGTACTGTGATATATGTACTGTGGTGGTAGTGTCGTCGTATGCAGTGACGAAGGTCGTGGGTTCGAATCCTACAACGAGTTTGTGAGATTTCGGTGAAGGTAGTACCGCATAGTTCAGTGGTAGGGTACTTTATAATAGTACTCGCCTTAGGTATGCATCTGGCGGCGTGTACCGCCAATTGCACTTGAGAGCCAGAAGCCTAGTAGTTTTTTGCCGCTTGCCATGAGGCGGGGCATTAGCTTTCTTGTAGCCATATGGACCATACATCATATAGAATATATGGACGCTTGCTTGCGCGTTACCGACCCTATGTCTGTCACAGCGATATACCTATTACAGGATCATTGAAATTTAAAAAAAAAATGTAAGTGTCTGCAAAAGGAACCGAATTATATGAAACAGCTTCATTTGTATATTCCAAATCAGGTGTTTATTTTCTTAAGTTGCGTATTTTGACTTATGACGAAAAATTACAAAATATACCAGTCGGGACCCTAGGAGCGTGAGTCGATAAGACTCCCATAGACTTTTTGGCGGGAACTTGCAGAGTGACGTAGCATTTTCATTTTTATTTTCATAAATTTGTGTAATTTGAGTTTTATTGTGTATTTTTGGTGGTATTTTACCCAATAAAGATCATCGATGTGTACCAGTGAAGGGAAATGAAATGAATTATGTGTAACGTGACTTTTCAAGTTGTCTCAAAATGTCCGTGAATAGTTTTAGTACAATGACCACCATTGTAGTAAAACATGACTTTTATGGACGGTGACTGACTGAGGACTATAATGTGAAGTGATTTATTGTGACTGGAAACTATAATATAACTCGACACTGGCAGAAATGAGCCCAAATTTGGGCTTGGTTGCCAAGATTAAAAATAAGAAGAAGAAGACTCCCATAAACTCTTGGTCGGTTTTTAGGGTTCCGTACCATACCCAAAGGGTGCGAAACGGGACCCCATAATAATAATAAATCTATGGACTATGCGGGACCCTATTAACAAGGCTCCGTAGTCGGTCCGTCCGTCTGTATGTCAGTGGGCTGTATTATCCTTACATATTACCTAGATAAATGTATATTTCTATTGCCGCTATGACAACAAAAAATACAATTTATGTATGAGCCTCCAAGGATGTTAAAAAAAATCGGATATATTCTTACTAACAAAAAAATGATTCGCTCAAGTCGACCACCACGCTGTACCTACGTACACACGGCTACAGATCAAGCTATGCATTTCCAATATAAGCTGACCTCTCATCGTACGGAAATCCTATACAATGCGAGATCAGCTTATATTGGAAATGCATAGCTTGATGTCACCTTGATGTGTAGCCGTGTGTACATACAAGCCGGCACGTGCATTAGTTGAGTGCAGGTAAACGGGGACATTCTCGTCAATACAAATGTAGGTACACACGACTACAGATCAAGCTATACTAATCCAGTATAAGCTGATCTCGCATTGTATAGGATTTCCGTACACTGGGAGGTCAGCTTATACTAGACATATAGCTTGATCTGTAGCTGTGTGTACCAGGTAGGTACGTACTCTATGATTCTCGTTTCCCGCGGAATAGCCAACTAAGGTGTGCGTGAGAGGTGGTCGGAAATTATATTATACCTCGACACTGGCCGAAATAAGTCCTAATTTAGATTTGGTTGCCGAACTAAAAACTAAGAAGAGGACTTTTTGGCTTGAACTTGCAGAGTTCGAGACTGCGTTTTCATTTTTATTTTCATAAATATGTGTATTTTGAGTTTTATTTTGTATTTTTCGTGGTATTTTACCCAATAAAGATCATTCATGTGCACCAGTGAAGTGAAATGAAATGAATTATGTGTATCGAGACATTTCAAGTTGTCTCAAAAAATCCATGAAGAGTTTTAGTAAAAACAACTTGTTTTTCTGTTCCGAGCCTGCACAGGAACACATTCAGCTATTTTAATAAAAAAAAAATTTTTTATATGGTCTACGTCTTTTTTTTAATCCGAGTTGGCAACACTGTCGGTTGATATATAAATAAATTATAAAAATAAACGTAAAATTCGTAGATACTAGCTAGATAGAGGATTGTAAAATTAAATATCCTTGGAGAAAATTGAATAATATAAAATGCCACAGGAAGATCAAGATTTCAATAAATATGCTACAGAATACAATCCAATAAAAATTGGCTCCATTGATGGTGGGTTGATAAGAATATTCTGCTCTTAAAACATTTTCTAGTCGCTCATTACTTTTAATTCCAAAATTACCTAATCAATTTATAACTCAGGTACGGACACGGAGCCCCACGACCGCGCTCTCTCGCGGGCTATTTGCTCGGATTACGCGCCCAATAAACTTGTGAAGGGGAATCCACACAACACAATATTTATTGCAAGGCTTAATCCCAGGACAAAACAGGTACCTATTTAAGAATCACTATAATATAATATTACTATGATATGATCAGTTTGCCGACCACTACTGGTTCATGACCACGTTAACATAAAACTTATAAATAGTGAAACTGTAAAGTTCATTTTGTTTCTGAACACATCATTAGTCGTCTCCTCTTAAGGGGGATAAGGAGACGACTAATGATACATTCCCGTTTTTCGGCCTATGACATATAATGCCCCTCGAGGAGAGCCTCGAAGCTATGCTGTAATGCTAGTGTCGATGTTGGTTCCAGAAAGTTACAAAAAAATGTTGAGCAAGCACTGAAAGAATGAAAATAGTGTGTTTGTTATTAAAACAATGGGTGTTCGCCAAATGAGCCTACTAATTTAAATGCGTCGAGATCTATTTTAGTAATACATACTGGCATTAGTAATTCGGATTGCGTATTGCGGATGGTTGGAATGACATCCCTCTCACACCAAGGAGACTCATAGTTTTTTTTAAATATGTGTTTTTTTTATTTATGTGCAATGGAACATAATTTTGCATTCACATGTCTCTTTTTAAAGTTTCTGTAGTTAGGTTAGGGGTTTTTTTTTACCTCCCAGATCCAGAACCAACCGGGGACACTCTGACTGAATACAGTTGGTTAGGTTAGGGTTTTTTTTTACCACCCCGAACTGACTTGGGGCAAATTGTTAGGTTTTGTTTCTTATAAACCTCAAAATTAAAAAAGAGAAATTTACTTTCTTCCTCACCTCAGGGAGGGAGGAGGGGCACCCATCCCGTAACCCCTTCCCCCCACCGCCAAAAAAAAACCCTATACTTATAAATATCCGAATTTCTAAAGCAATCCCGATTTTAACTAGCAAAATATATTGGTAAAATTGAATTACAGGCACATTTCAACAAGTTTTTGTTAAAAATTTAATTTTTAATACAAACTTTTTTTTAGTCACGGGAAAGCTGGTGACATTTCTTTGCATTGGTGTCATTATAATTTCCCACTTCTATGTCCAATGATGATTTTATTGTCGAGTAATCCGCAATAAGCGGGACTGTCCCGCGCAGGACATTTGATTTTTGGCCAAAAAGCGGGACGTCCCGCCAAAATCGGACTTCTGGCAACGCTGGTCTGTCTGTAAGCGCCAAACACCACACCGCCCGGCGCTCCCTCCCCCCCGTGCCGCTACCGCCCTGCATAGTCCTTTTCTAACAATTTTGTGTATTGACCTAATTCTCATACACTTAAGGTTCTGTTTTTAATGGCGTTTAAATGGTCGTGAATTGAAGCAAATGAATGTCGTAAACAGGCCGAAGGTGTTCAGGTACTGACAAAGTAGCACATTTTGGTAAATGTTTGATTATTATAATTAAATATTAAATCATATATAATAGAAAACTTGCAATAATTTGTTTTATAGAAGATTTTTCTTTAAGTTTTAAGTATTGTTTGAACTAAAACTACATCATAAGTTCTAAGAACAATGTTACTACAATGATTGTAAGTCCACTAAGTGGTTGTGAACTGACCTAATCACCCTACCTTGTTCTTGTAAAAGATACTTTACAGTATTTCATTCTACAGGACACAATCCAATCAGAATTTTCCAAGTTTGGTAAAATTTTGAACTGTCGTCTAGTAAAAGATATTGTGACTGGAAAATCCAAACAGTATGCATTTGTAGAGTATGAGAATATGAGCAGCGTCGACAAAGCCCTTAGGAACATGCACAAGGAGTACATAGACAGGTCAGAGATCCTCGTGGAGAGGGAAGCTGAGAGGAGGCTGAAAGGATGGAAACCTCGTCGGCTTGGCGGCGGCTTTGGTGGCCGCAAGGAGTCTGGCCAACTGAGATTTGGATGTATTGAGAAGCCATTCAGACGACCCATTGTTGTAGAAAAACATGTTAATGATCCTGTTAGTAACAGGTCAGTTTTATATAAGCATTGAGATATTATTATATATAGAGAAGTCGCCACACACCACAACTATGTTCCGTTGTTGTAGAACGATGAACGGAACGCGTAAGCGCCGTGAAAATCACGGTGTTTGCGCGAAAAATACTCCTAAACGCGTTCTGATAGCGTTTCTACTTTCTGCTTAGACAACTAATTATTTTTCAGCACTAAAGAGAACTTAAGTTGACTCTAAATAATTGTAATGTTTTACAAAAAACTTAAACCGACTTCGAACTACACTTAAAAGTAATCAAATCCTGATCTGATGACAATGGGACCAAACGGGAAGTGTACCCTACCAGACAAAAAAAAGAATTTTCCAAATCGGTTAATAAATGACGGAGTTATGAGGTAATAAACATAAAAAAAAAAAAAACAGCCAGATTGAAAGAAAAAAGAAAGAAAAAATATTTATTGCCCCACAGTACAGTACACACTTATTTAACAAAATTTTATAAAGAAAAAGAGATAGAAAAAAAACAGAAACTTATTCTTAAATTGAGAACCTCCTCCTTTTTTTGAAGTCGGTTAAAAATGGGACAACCTTTGCTTATGATGATCTCGATACGTAGTAATAATAGCTCAATCATGATAAGTGTTTTTTATTTTTTGTGATGTTTGTGTAAGCTAGCCAAGATGGTATTACGAAGTACCCTACCATCATGTTTTCTTCACTGATAACGCATGTTCATTGTAGGTTCCAAACCCACAGCCAATCTCACAGCTTATAATCTATCATTACCTTATTTGGTGTACAAATAATAATATTGTGTATGTTGTTACAGACATCATAAAATTTAAACAAACTAGGAACAACAACAATAATCTTATAAAAAATCTACTTGGCTGAGCTGTGGCTTGACAACTATCAATCAAATATGGACAGTTTCAACAATGAATAGGCACATGAAATAATGTGCTATGTGTGTTGCAAGGAAACCAGAGGGTGGTGCAAGTCATTCACTAGGACCGAGACATTTCTTACCATCTTAGAAGGCATACTGCTAGTGGTGTTTCTTGCTTTTCTTGTATTTTTGATTCTTCATTTCATTGTTTGTTCATCTAATGTGGGAAGCCATCAAACAATCATTCCAACAATAGTAAAGGAATCTACTACTACGGTAAAGGAATCTACTACTACGGTAAAGGAATCTGCTACTATGGTAAAGGAAGTCAATCATACAACTAAAGCACCCACAGCAGTAGGAAGTCTCAAGCCAAATCCAAATTATCCACCTGAAAAGAGGCCAATGAATAAAACAGCAACTCCAGGCGTCGAGTGCACATGGAAGCCATCTGTGAAGACTACAGCAGGGACACGATATTATGAATACGGTCATACATCTAAAAGTAGCAAAGCTGGTAAACTAACCAGACCTCTACTGGAATACAACGACGACAATTATTTATCTAACGAAAAATCTGATAATAAAACACCAGATATCGATACTAGCACTAAAGGCGTGATTGAATATAGAGATAATAAATACAGTGCAGAAAATGAAGAAGCTAGCTTTAACAATGATGAATCAGAGTACTCGGATGGAGAGGATGCCGAGGACATGTACAAGAGCATCGTTCTGGCTCTCGTCAAGATCAAACCGCCCAGCGACATAACATTTGGATGTATCCTCACAATAATTACTGAATATTGGACTGTGACGGCCGCCAGCTGCATAGAATCCATAGAAGAAGTGGACTCCCTAGACTCGTTCGTGATGATGGAAGGGTACGGAGAACTGAGACACGGCAGGACGCATATAGTGGCGGATGTGCTGATACATCCACTGTACCAGGGAGCCAACAGAAGCTACGACATCGTAGCCCTTCGGAGCCAGGACAGTCTCATGAGGGGCACCGCCAACGCGGTGGAGCTGCCCAACATGGTGGATTACTTCTTGATCACTATCGGCGAGAGGTTCATTATACTCGGATATGGTCCATTTAGGTAACTAGGACTGTGATACAATACAATAGTGTATAACCAATATTGAATCAGGTTTCACAGCTGTCTCGTTTGTTACAGAACCATAGACAAATCCCCGGCGGGGCGGAGTCTCCACGTAGCGTACGTGTTCAGTCTGCCGGCGTCGGTGTGCCGGGTGAGTGTGGGGGACGAGTCGTGGGCGCACCGCCACCTGATGCTGGGGGCCCGCGTGGAGGCGGGGGCGGGGGCGTGCGGCGGCGGCGGGGCCCCGCTGTGCGGCGGCGTGCTGCACGCGCGGGGCCTGCCCTGCAACTACTGCGCCGGCACGCCGCTGGTGCGGGGCCCGCTGCTGCTGGCCCTCATGTCCGACGACCGCCACTGCGGCCTCGCCTGCGAACCTAATATATACGTTAACGTTGCCGCCGTACGGGACTGGTTGGATTCTATTATTTAATAAATACGTTTTTTTAATTTTTGGTTTTATTTATAGGAAATGTTTGGTTGGAAACTTGGACTATAAATATTAAATATGCTGGTTATTTAATTGGGTCTAGCTATGCCCAGCGGTTTCACCCGCTTTTTCGTGATGCTAAAAGGCATATATTTAAGGCGATGCATGATAGCTCTAAAAGTTCGTGCAAAGAGTATGAATGCAGAAATTACCAAAAGCTCATATAATTTCTAAGTTTTCTCTTTGATTAACTTATCACTTGCTTGTCACAGACTACTACTGCTGTCAAAAAATGTTGATATGAACATTCTGAGAATACTTAGTAGGTATCTTTATTTATGAAATAACATTGAAGCGTAGGTTATACCTACAAACATACCTAAGGCACATGCACGTAGAGTACAGTAAGGCAGGTCAAGAGCAGTGTGTGCTCCATGAACAAGGCACTGATAGCGTTCTCTTTACTGATGGCGGTGTTCACGGTAGGCACCATCACGGCGGCGCTGATGCAGATCGTGGCGGCGCTCGACGGCACCGCCAAACTCGACGACGACGACAGGTGAACCCGACCGACTATAGCTATTGTCATGTGATATTAAACTGTATAAAGTAAAACTTGCGTTGATTCTGTCTTATCAATTGTTTCATTACTACGTTTTGGACAGAATTCTAGTGCCAAAGAATACTTACTATTACTACGTAAATAAGGAGTCCATATCCCCTGCGAATATCATCGAACGCAACGGCACGGGCGTGATAGTATTGCCTCGCCCACTTCGCCTGTATGAAGCGCCTAATATATGCCAATACTATCTCGATAGGTAAAAATGTGTAAAATAAAGTTAGCGGCCGTGAATCTAAGCAAAATGGTAAGTCATCTATAATGTCGTTAGTTAGCAGTAGCATTGTGCTCATACCGTGGCGGGGATCATACCCACACTAGAAGCCCGCTTTCACATAACCATGTGTTGTGGAAACATAGGGTTAATTAATCTCCAGCAATACACTTGTCGAGACTTGTGTCGCTGATTGAACAGTGACTACTAGCTTCTAATTCTTTGTTTATCTCGGTAAGTTCTTCAGAGCTTACTTTTCTCTTAAAAGTCTCTCTATCGAGAGCGGATTTTGTCATCTGTTACTAAATGGCACTGATTTAAAGAGGCAGTTGTAAATAGCGGTTTTGGTAAGTAAAAAATTATAAATGGCACGTTTAATAACTAGTTCAGCAGTTAAAACTAAGCAGTAAAGTAAACAAAAATGAGTAATAAAAAATAATGAAATGTATAAAAAATAGTGAATATATAATTGAGCAGGAAATAATTAAATGGGCGGTAAAAAATATTGAACGAGCGGTTACGTGTGGGCAGTAATAAATCGGAATTTGTTGGTAAGAAATCTCATTCTAAGCAATTCTATAAACAATGAGGTGGTAAAGTAGTTTTCGAGATATAGCGGTGTGACGGACGGACGAAGTCGCACCATAAGGGTTCCTTTTTACCTTTTTGGTACGGAACCCTAAAAACAGTACTTAAATAGTAATGAAAAATTAAATTACTTTTGCTTTGACTGAAGGAATTAAATAAAACAAATTGTATAATAATAATAGGAACTTTTATTCGTAATTTAAACGATTACGTGATTGGTCGCTTCCGCCACCCGCGCTAATAAGCTCCGCCCAACTAACGAACATTTACCTCTATTTTCAATGAATTTGAGTTCGGGTGTCACCGCTCGCTATGATCTGCCGAACTATTTATCGAACCGCTCATTCCATCATTTTTACTGCTCATTCAGTTATTGGACTGCTCAATTATTTTTAGAATTGACATTGTATGATAAAATAACCTACTAATTGATTTTTTATTACTGTTCATATTTTACTGTCGCAATAATGAATCAACCGCCATTAAATTAAATAACTGCTCAATATGTTTTTCAACTGATCATAATAACATCTCGAATATTTAAATAACAGCTCAAAAAATTAGTTCCCTTACTAAATTGTCCCCATCTTGTACGACACACTTGGTAAATTTACATTAAAATAAAACACTTCATAAGCATAACATAAACAGTTTATTTTAAATATTTTCCATAAGTTGAATCATTATAATACATTTCGGAATACATCGCATGAAGTCGTATCGCATGGCGCTGCAGGTGTTGCCTCACAATATACATATACGTACGGACTAGTGCGCTTTACAATACACCAACGAGCTTCCCGCCGGAGTCTCCACCAGATATAACATTTTACTAAGGCATTTAACATATTATACAACCCGACTCCCACCGCTCCCCACTAACGAACACCTGTACATAGTCATTAATATACATGGAAAACAAAGATAAACAGTAGGTGAGTTCATTAGATCTCCTTTACGAAGCGGCACATAGATAAAAGAAACCATTTTATTGCACCATATTTAAAGCGAACTTATATTCCAATATCGAGCTACACCGTCTACGTTATACTAAAATAATGATTGTAATGAAATAAAATAGCAATGAAAAATTAAATAATACATTTCACAAACCTAATTGAATTACATTCGAATAACGTCAATGTTCAATTATAATTTACTAAATAATAGAAAAGAGCGCATTTAATGTAAGAAGAATGAGATAATGGAATATACAAATCACATAATTGATATAAAATGTTACTAACATGAGCAAACCTCCCGTGTCGTTTTCACGTCCAGTCACACAACCCGATAACTAATGTACAGTCACAACTTATTTAATACTTTCCGGCTGTTTTATTAGCAAGAAACAAAATAAATGGTTGCAAGCAAGAGTGAGCGAGATAGAGCATGCCGACCAGCATTAAACAAAGTTCTACTGTAGAACGGAGTTAGTTTAAACAAATATTCAATAAAAAACATTGTAATATAATGAAGTAGCGCCTGACTTCCAGTCGAACAGAAATTGGTTTAAATAAGTGATAGAACATAGTTGAAATAATTTGTATAGATAGAACTGAAACTGTTGTCCGTTTTGAAAGAATATTTTTAACTAATTTAGCTGGTACTTAAATAAGAAGGCCAGTATTTTAGAAAGTTTAGTATATAGGTCTCCTCGCGTGTGAAAATCAGGCGTAATATATTGTATTCGTCACTAAATCACAACTAACGAAATACTTAGTTGCTAAGCTTTGTATTGGTATGTTATGCAAACGGTACCTACGTTTATACATTTATAATATTTTGTTTACCGCTTTACGTTGCTAGCGACAACGTTCACATTCGGAATAAATCCATGTATTTTGTCATTATCTATTAAAACAGGGTGAAAAAGAGCATTTGATTGTCTTTTTAACTATTTAAATACAAAATTGATACGGCTAAGGTGACACAGACACTTAAGTCCGTATTATAGAACGATAATTACAGCCAATGTTAAATTTGGAACCTACACCTTTATCATAAGGTTTATTTTGGATAAAAATAATATATTCTTGAGACTTATGTTTTGATACAGGCCGTGGATACCTAAGATAAAGCAAACAATGAAGCAGCAAATATTTCGGCTATTCGGAATGTATATTCATTAAATATTCACCGAAATTAACACTCTTCACTTTAGTATAATAATCTTTCTGTAGTCTGTTGATATCACAAAGCTAAAATAAATTATTTGTTTCGTCGAACGTCGGGCGATCATCCGATATTTTAATTTACAAAATATATCTATCCAGTTATTTGCAGCTAGCAAGTTGCTTTACAATAAATTACTATTGATACAGACCCTATCGTAAAGCGATAAGGCTCATTTTCAAACGACTTGTCACATGTATGTAAGTATATTTGATTGATATTAAGTATTAGTGTGTCTATAGTCGTATGGGAGAGAAGACAGTGTGTGTCGGCGGGTGTGTGTGACGTCATATCCCGCTGCGGTACGACATATCGGGTTCGTCGCCCGCCCCCGCCTGGCCCGGGTCGTAGAAGCTCTGTAAAACACAAGTTATGTATTTAGGTACGCAACAATATGTACGAATAGTGTCATAGTCGATCACCATTCTACTAGATAAAGGTGTACCCCCACACGTCGATCAGTCTGCACCAGTTTGGACCTCAATTACTGTCAGGGCGGGCATTGAAACTGATCGATCTATGGCATTTAGGAAACGACCTGATGTGTGGGGACGTGGGACCTTTATATATTGTGCGGGCTGCACGCATGGCGCACAGGTAGCATCAGAAACAAATGTCAATAAATATATAACTAGCATTTTGACTACAGATAAGTTAATACACGATTAGTAGTGAGGCTAATTCTAGCAGTCAACAGGATCAAAATAAAAATGAGAAGATACGGTACCTACTCTGTGCACAACGGTTGGCAATAAAAAAATCTAGCCAATGCATTTTGTATAGTGGTAAATTATTAGATCGAAAAACAAAGTGTGGTACATCTACAGGTGCACACGAGATGAAAGCTCAACGTAATAGTGCGTCAGCTAGACATAGCTTTGTTATTCCATGCACCGTAAATGAGGAACCGTATCTTCCCCATTTTGATGGTAGATGCTTAGCGACAAATAATTTAGTACAAAGAACTGCACTACTACATTCACACATAAACTACATAACAAACTATGAAGAGTATTAACATCTAATCTAACGAAACGAGTAGGATGAATATACAAATTACGGCTACAGTTAGTAGTAACATATATATACCTGTTAGTGGCCGTTGGGTAAATTCTCAGTGTCCTGACAGCGTGCGACAAAATAACAGCACATTTAATTAACTACAGATTTTCATGCAGGATGGTGCGTGGCGAAACAAAGTTTATAATATCTATATGATGAAACACATCACTCAATAGTCTCTTGAAATATTGAAGTTAACAGCTTTCTTGTACTAAGAGTCTCTGAGCTCATAATTAGCCGCGGACAGACGGACATGGCGAAACTATAAGGGTTCCTTGTTGATTAAGGAACCCTAAAAAGGATAGAAAATATTTAGAGCTGTGAAAGCATTATGCGATTTACTAAGTAAATAGATGTGGCCAATTTTATAACGACTAAATAGGCTAAATTACTGTAAAATTGTAATTAACTCGTCATTTTAATTATCCAATAAATATTACACACGAATTTTCTTTGATCAATTAAACAAAACAATACGAAGATATGGTGTGTTGCAGTTTCGCGTTCCTTTTTAGGGTTCCGTAGCCAAATGGCAAAAAACGGAACCCTTATAGATTCGTCATGTCTGTCTGTCTGTCTGTCTGTCTGTCTGTCTGTCTGTCTGTCTGTCTGTCCGTCCGTATGTCACAGCCATTTATTTCCGAAACTATAAGAACTATAATATTGAAACTTGGTAAGTAGATGTATTCTGTGAACCGCATTAAGATTTTCACACAAAAATAGAAAAAAAACAATAAATTTTAGGGGTTCCCCATACTTAGAACTGAAACTCAAATTTTTTTTTTCATCAAACCCATAAGTGTGGGATGTCTATGGATAGGTCTTCAAAAATGATATTGAGGTTTCTAATATCATTTTTTTCTAAACTTAATAGTTTGCTCGAGAGACACTTCCAAAGTGGTAAAATGTGTGTCCCCCCCCCTGTAACTTCTAAAATAAGAGAATGATAAATCTATAAAAAATATATGATGTACATTACGATGCAAACTACCAACGAAAATTGGTTTGAACGAGATCTAGTAAGTAGTTTTTTTTTAATACGTCATAAATTGAAATCCATATCAAATACTCAGGTCTATACTACCATTTACTTATATACCTACAGGTTTGTACGGAACCCTCGGTGCGCGTGTCTGACTCGCACTTGGCCGGATTTTTATTCAAAAGTGACGTCACGAGCCCCCACTCCCGAACTTTGAAGCGCCTATCTTGGTAGATTTTTTATGATTTGGTAAAGCTAAAAACACGTGTACATTTTTTTTTGATAATCTATATTTTTTAAATTCAGGTAACATCCCAATTCACGTTGGATACAATTAATTGGAATATGGTTGTTCTGATGAACACGAGCGATTTCATGATAATGAAATGCTAAAAGTAAAAACGAATGTTTTTTTTAAACTATGTAACACACGCACCATCAAGACAGTATACTGTAATAATAGACTGTAAGAGTAGGATACCTCGTCAGGCTCCTCGGTCGGGAAGGGACGGGGCGAGGGTGTGAGGGAGGGGGAGGACGGGATGGACACTTGCGTCTGCGGGAGTAAAGGCGAAGGGGAGGACGGGATGGAAACTTGCGTCTGCGGGAGTAATGGCAAGATTAATATGATGGTTTGATATTCTTGTGTGGTTTTTCAGCCCATGAAATTGAATGTTTCATAGTTGGTGGCAGCTACAAAAGAAATAGGGCTTGCCCAAATAAACGTAACGTGGCCGGCGGGTTGAACACGTCCACGTATGGAAGGCTATGTTACCTGTGCGGGTAGCGAGGAGGGCGCGGGTATGAAGTAGTTGGGCGCGGGCGCGAGGGGCGCGGCGGCGGCGCCCAGCACCTCGGCGGGTTGAACACGTCCACGTATGGAAGGCTATGTTACCTGTGCGGGTAGCGAGGAGGGCGCGGGTATGAAGTAGTTGGGCGCGGGCGCGAGGGGCGCGGCGGCGGCGCCCAGCACCTCGGCGGGTTGAACACGTCCACGTATGGAAGGCTATGTTACCTGTGCGGGTAGCGAGGAGGGCGCGGGTATGAAGTAGTTGGGCGCGGGCGCGAGGGGCGCGGCGGCGGCGCCCAGCACCTCGGCGGGTTGAACACGTCCACGTATGGAAGGCTATGTTACCTGTGCGGGTAGCGAGGAGGGCGCGGGTATGAAGTAGTTGGGCGCGGGCGCGAGGGGCGCGGCGGCGGCGCCCAGCATCTCGGCGGGTTGAACACGTCCACGTATGGAAGGCTATGTTACCTGTGCGGGTAGCGAGGAGGGCGCGGGTATGAAGTAGTTGGGCGCGGGCGCGAGGGGCGCGGCGGCGGCGCCCAGCACCTCGGCGGGTTGAACACGTCCACGTATGGAAGGCTATGTTACCTGTGCGGGTAGCGAGGAGGGCGCGGGTATGAAGTAGTTGGGCGCGGGCGCGAGGGGCGCGGCGGCGGCGCCCAGCACCTCGGCGGGTTGAACACGTCCACGTATGGAAGGCTATGTTACCTGTGCGGGTAGCGAGGAGGGCGCGGGTATGAAGTAGTTGGGCGCGGGCGCGAGGGGCGCGGCGGCGGCGCCCAGCACCTCGGCGGGTTGAACACGTCCACGTATGGAAGGCTATGTTACCTGTGCGGGTAGCGAGGAGGGCGCGGGTATGAAGTAGTTGGGCGCGGGCGCGAGGGGCGCGGCGGCGGCGCCCAGCACCTCGGCGGGTTGAACACGTCCACGTATGGAAGGCTATGTTACCTGTGCGGGTAGCGAGGAGGGCGCGGGTATGAAGTAGTTGGGCGCGGGCGCGAGGGGCGCGGCGGCGGCGCCCAGCACCTCGGCGGGTTGAACACGTCCACGTATGGAAGGCTATGTTACCTGTGCGGGTAGCGAGGAGGGCGCGGGTATGAAGTAGTTGGGCGCGGGCGCGAGGGGCGCGGCGGCGGCGCCCAGCACCTCGGCGGGTTGAACACGTCCACGTATGGAAGGCTATGTTACCTGTGCGGGTAGCGAGGAGGGCGCGGGTATGAAGTAGTTGGGCGCGGGCGCGAGGGGCGCGGCGGCGGCGCCCAGCACCTCGGCGGGTTGAACACGTCCACGTATGGAAGGCTATGTTACCTGTGCGGGTAGCGAGGAGGGCGCGGGTATGAAGTAGTTGGGCGCGGGCGCGAGGGGCGCGGCGGCGGCGCCCAGCACCTCGGCGGGTTGAACACGTCCACGTATGGAAGGCTATGTTACCTGTGCGGGTAGCGAGGAGGGCGCGGGTATGAAGTAGTTGGGCGCGGGCGCGAGGGACGCGGCGGCGGCGCCCAGCACCTCGGCGGGTTGAACACGTCCACGTATGGAAGGCTATGTTACCTGTGCGGGTAGCGAGGAGGGCGCGGGTATGAAGTAGTTGGGCGCGGGCGCGAGGGGCGCGGCGGCGGCGCCCAGCACCTCGGCGGGTTGAACACGTCCACGTATGGAAGGCTATGTTACCTGTGCGGGTAGCGAGGAGGGCGCGGGTATGAAGTAGTTGGGCGCGGGCGCGAGGGGCGCGGCGGCGGCGCCCAGCATCTCGGCGGGTTGAACACGTCCACGTATGGAAGGCTATGTTACCTGTGCGGGTAGCGAGGAGGGCGCGGGTATGAAGTAGTTGGGCGCGGGCGCGAGGGGCGCGGCGGCGGCGCCCAGCACCTCGGCGGGTTGAACACGTCCACGTATGGAAGGCTATGTTACCTGTGCGGGTAGCGAGGAGGGCGCGGGTATGAAGTAGTTGGGCGCGGGCGCGAGGGGCGCGGCGGCGGCGCCCAGCACCTCGGCGGGTTGAACACGTCCACGTATGGAAGGCTATGTTACCTGTGCGGGTAGCGAGGAGGGCGCGGGTATGAAGTAGTTGGGCGCGGGCGCGAGGGGCGCGGCGGCGGCGCCCAGCACCTCGGCGGGTTGAACACGTCCACGTATGGAAGGCTATGTTACCTGTGCGGGTAGCGAGGAGGGCGCGGGTATGAAGTAGTTGGGCGCGGGCGCGAGGGGCGCGGCGGCGGCGCCCAGCACCTCGGCGGGTTGAACACGTCCACGTATGGAAGGCTATGTTACCTGTGCGGGTAGCGAGGAGGGCGCGGGTATGAAGTAGTTGGGCGCGGGCGCGAGGGGCGCGGCGGCGGCGCCCAGCACCTCGGCGGGTTGAACACGTCCACGTATGGAAGGCTATGTTACCTGTGCGGGTAGCGAGGAGGGCGCGGGTATGAAGTAGTTGGGCGCGGGCGCGAGGGGCGCGGCGGCGGCGCCCAGCACCTCGGCGGGTTGAACACGTCCACGTATGGAAGGCTATGTTACCTGTGCGGGTAGCGAGGAGGGCGCGGGTATGAAGTAGTTGGGCGCGGGCGCGAGGGGCGCGGCGGCGGCGCCCAGCACCTCGGCGGGTTGAACACGTCCACGTATGGAAGGCTATGTTACCTGTGCGGGTAGCGAGGAGGGCGCGGGTATGAAGTAGTTGGGCGCGGGCGCGAGGGGCGCGGCGGCGGCGCCCAGCACCTCGGCGGGTTGAACACGTCCACGTATGGAAGGCTATGTTACCTGTGCGGGTAGCGAGGAGGGCGCGGGTATGAAGTAGTTGGGCGCGGGCGCGAGGGGCGCGGCGGCGGCGCCCAGCACCTCGGCGGGTTGAACACGTCCACGTATGGAAGGCTATGTTACCTGTGCGGGTAGCGAGGAGGGCGCGGGTATGAAGTAGTTGGGCGCGGGCGCGAGGGACGCGGCGGCGGCGCCCAGCACCTCGGCGGGTTGAACACGTCCACGTATGGAAGGCTATGTTACCTGTGCGGGTAGCGAGGAGGGCGCGGGTATGAAGTAGTTGGGCGCGGGCGCGAGGGACGCGGCGGCGGCGCCCAGCACCTCGGCGGGTTGAACACGTCCACGTATGGAAGGCTATGTTACCTGTGCGGGTAGCGAGGAGGGCGCGGGTATGAAGTAGTTGGGCGCGGGCGCGAGGGGCGCGGCGGCGGCGCCCAGCACCTCGGCGGGTTGAACACGTCCACGTATGGAAGGCTATGTTACCTGTGCGGGTAGCGAGGAGGGCGCGGGTATGAAGTAGTTGGGCGCGGGCGCGAGGGACGCGGCGGCGGCGCCCAGCACCTCGGCGGGTTGAACACGTCCACGTATGGAAGGCTATGTTACCTGTGCGGGTAGCGAGGAGGGCGCGGGTATGAAGTAGTTGGGCGCGGGCGCGAGGGGCGCGGCGGCGGCGCCCAGCACCTCGGCGGCGGGCGGCAGCGCTCGCGTGGCGGCGCCGCTCGGGTTGAATACGTCCACGTACGACTTCTTTATATCTGTACGTATTTTACAACAATACAACGGATCTAAAATTACTGACTGACTGACTCAAATATCAACCAAATAAAGCACTGCTGTTCCTTTTGTAAAGTAAAGGTACCAGAAAGGATTTTTCGTAGTACTAAGGGGATAAAATGGAGAAAGTATTTGACCATTAGGGGAGAAAAAAGTTTTTTCCTTATGATTGTCATATGGTAATGGTTGTAGTAACATTCTAATTTTGAAAATAATGTTCAACTTACGTCTTCCCTTCTGCATTTTAAATATGTTCGACATAGGGGCGGCGGACGGCGGCAGGGGCGGCGCGCCCCCGCCCCCCGCGCCCTGCAGGGGCGGCGAGCCCGACGTCGGCGCCGGTCTATAATCACAACACAACTTGTTTAGTTGTCGCCTACGTGAAATTGACTTTTTAAGTTATAATTTGAACTCGTCCCAGTTCATCTGACGGTAATTGACCAACGTCGCGTATGGAATTTAACATTCACGATGATAAACACATTTGTTTTGTACTGTACACACACTATTAATATGTCTTTAATCTTGATACGCTTCTAATAAAATAGAAAATCTTATTAGGGTTCCTTACTTCAAAAGGAAAAAAGGAACCCTTATAGGTAGGATCTCTCTTGTGCCTTTCATTCTGTCTGACCGACTGTCACAGCCAATTTGCTTTGAATCTACTGGACTGATTAAGTTGAAATTTGGTACCCCTTATCGCCTAAATTACAGGGCCCAAAATAAAAAAAAAAATACATTGTATAGTTTTTTACTTATAGATTACAGGAAAATCTATAGGAAGTTTATGTTGTACAAACAACATGGTAAATCTGTCAATAATGTGCGTACAAGCTTACATTTGCAGTTGGAATGTATGAGAGAACATGTTTTTCTACAATGTTAAGTTTGTACGGAACCCTCTCCATGCCAGTTCAACTTTATATGCAAAGCTAGGTTTCCAAAGAGTTCCGCAGTCTGGGAAATGTAATTGGTGTTGTTGGGGCTGTGCTATAAGTTTGAGAGGCCTTAGTATAGTAGCGGTAGGGGTAGGGGTGGGGTACTGACTGCAGGTTGTGCGGCAGGGGTGCGTGGCGGGGCGGCGGCGGCGGCGGCGCGGCCGGCGGCTCCTCGCCCTCCGCGTCCGTGTTGCGCCACCGCTTGTGCTCCGCGTCCCACACGATCTACAACACACCAGTACCAGTACCAGTAGTGGATTACGTTACTTTATTGCAATGAAACTCAGATTGAAATAACCTCTGAATCGGTAGGAATATTACAAAATCGGAAATGGTTCCTCATCTAATGAAAGTTATCAGAAAACTTCTATATTGAACAGATTTCAATTCGAAAATGATAGAAATATCGTTACTTAATCGCCCCGCAGTACACGCAATTACTGTATATCGAGCCCGACCCATATGCATGAACATGTCTGCATGGTGTAAAGAGCCGTGTCGCCGCGACACTACTTCATTTTCTTTCGTTCCTATGTATTACTAGGTTACGTGTCGCTAGCTACTGAACGTATTTCATAGTAATACATAGAAACCAATAGTGTCGCGACGACACGATGCCTGCTGCTGTTGCATGGGGTCGGCATCTTAATTATGTAATTACAATCAAAAATTGTATATGTAGTATTAGTTGTCTGATTTACATAGTACAAGCTCTGCTAAGTTTTGGGAATGTATAAATTTATTATTTTGTAAATAACATTGATACTTTTAAAGTAATATTTCATCTAATTGAAGGTAATTCAGATTTGACGCATGATTCGGTAAAACATATTACTTACGATTTCAAAACAGTGATACAATAGTACCCAACTCATAAGGCTCGTCGTGAATCTCCGTTAACACAAAAAAGAAAGTATGGCCCCGAAAATATGGCGGCAGCCGCAAACCAATAGCATTTCCAACGCTTTGAAATAGTATCTTCTGCGCAGGTACATCGGTAAGCCATATCGGTTGGGTACTATTGTACTTATTTGAAAACATGACGATTTATCAAGTGGTTTATCTTAGAAAATAAGGCCTCATCTTTCATACTATGTTTAAAACATGTTTAAATAAGCTGATCTTTTGTGAGACTTTTATTATTTCGGTTTTAAGTGATCAATTACACCTGAGTTTTTTTTTTGTGATTAAGTACTTGTATAAAAATCTATACCTACTGATAATTCTACGGTACTTTATGATTTTGAAAATAAAAACATACTATCTACTAAAAGAGGTCGTATAAGATCTGTGCCTAATAATACTGTACTCAGTAAAATTTCTACTTTATTGTTGGTTATACCAATACACACATAATGATTGTAATAAAAGACAGATAACAAACAACATATTTATTTAGAGAATACAATATATAAACATATAACACAATAAAACAACCAAATAGCATATTAAAGGAGCAGACATATACATACATAAATACATATATTATGTTTTTTATAATATATAACCCCGAATAGATACACAAACAGAGAAAACAACAACAAAACGCCAATAAGACAGTAATCTGTATAAGAAGAAACATTGAAAAGAAACTACAAGACCCAACCACCAAATGAAACTACAAGAGCGTAGGTACGTTTCTAATGTTGATAGGATTATGATTGTTATTATAACTCACTGAGGGGTTCTTATCGTCTGGCAGTATCATCTGGTTGGGCGGGCGCAGCGACAGCTTGGTGAGGATGCCGCCGAGCCAGCCGCTCTTCTTGCCGTCCTTGCTCTGCTCCTCTTTGGACTTGGAATCAGACTTCTTGCCCGACTGTTTGGGCGTGTCTGTGTCGCGGTCTTTCTGCTGTACGAAGGAAGTTACATTATGATAAAACATTTGAAAAATATACGATATAGACTTCGGTGGTTTTCTATTTGACAGGTTTTTTGGACTGTTAGGATTTTTGTGAAACTTTGCAGAAGATAGTTCGAAAATATAATTCATTAGCTTCACCTTATTCGATGATCCCATAGTATTTCACTTCGACCATCGTATTTTTCAAATGAATGTATGTACATGAGTGAATCTTTATTTTCATAACAATCAAAATGGTTCCTGTAAATGTATTTAAATGTAGATTAGTAGGTGGTAGGTACACTTACATCAGCACTGGGCGGTCTGTCGTCGTCGTAGTCCCCGTAGAGCGGCATGGAGGCGGAGGGCGAGGCGGCGCCCGGCATGGTGATGGTGGGCCGCTCCTCCCCTCCCGCGCCCGCGCCCGCACCCGCACCCGCCTGCCGCACACACGCACACTCCGCCATACAACGCAACGCAACACACACACGACTCGCATCGCATAGGTTACGTGACCAGCGCAGCGTTGTGGTACACTCAACAGAACCAACATAGTTCTTTACTAATTACACTGACTAACGAATGATGGTTTTAAACGGTGGTTTGAATTTTATTTATTATTGGTATGCTACATAACCAACGTATTATACAACGCGATTCGAAAGATCGAAATGTAGATATGTGTCTTTCAAAAAGACGAGTCGAGTTGATTGTCACAGACCGCGATGCCCGAAATTTATTAATTTCACGCGCAGTATTTTGAAAGGTAAAAAAATACCTACTTGAGATGATCGAATAAAAATCGGATTCTTTCTCTTTCTGTTTTTTTTTTCAGGTACAGTTAATATTTAGCTGCCGAAGAAGTCAAATGAAAATTATACACTGAGTTAGACAATACATGTAATTTTTTTGGAACTCTTATGCCTATAACTACAAATGCCGGTTTTTTTAATCGACTTAAAATAATTGGACTGTTTTACAAAAAACTTAAACCGACTTCAAAGTACACTAAGAAGTAATCAAATCCTGATCTGATGACAATGGGACCAAACGGGTAGTGTACCCTTCCAGACAAAAAAAGAATTTTCCAAATCGTTCAATAAATGACGGAGTTAGGAGGTAACAAACATTAAAAAAAATACGACAGAATTGAGAACCTCCTCCTTTTTTTGAAGTCGGTTAAAAATGAAGAAAATAACAAGTAATTTTCGCATAATATTATGAATATACAAAAGTTTTAAATGGTTAATTTATTAATGTTTTGACATCGTCTATGTTGGTTCTGCTGAGGAGGACAGGCACACAAAGTAAGGTTGTAGGTTTGGAAAGGAAAGTTATCAGGCGTGCATTGACTAATTAACTTAAACTTTTCGTGAAGTAAGCACGTTTACAAGCGAACATGTTTTGTGTATTATTTTAAACAGCCATAAAACTAGCACTATTGTGTTGTGGGTCATACATTATCGGAAGTATTAAGTATAGCCAATATTAGAATATTAATTGCATTTTGGGTAGGTGTTATAATTTTCCTTTCCAACATTACGTGAACTCGTTCATTTCACATCGATTTCCTTTTATTAAAATATTATAGTGTGGGCTACAGTATATTTTTTTAATCATAATAATTGTAACCCATATAAAAGAATATCAATAGGTATGAATTGGTAGAGTTCAAAAATAAAACTAATCAAATAAAAATAATAATAAAAAAGAACATATTAGTGGAACACTGCAATACATGAACAAAGCGGGGAGGAAGCGTTGCGTTGCTACGAGTACAATGAGCCGTGGGCGTGTGACGTCATCAATAACCCGCGTTCGCACCGCGCCGCCGCCGCCGACGCGCGCGCGTCACCACAACTACACCAAACCGTTCTACTCGGGGATGGGGTACAGAAACAACGCTCTCTCGCTAAATATTTAATACGAACAAACGTCGACTACACATTTATTAACAACGTGAACATCATATAACAGAATATATTGAAAGCGAACATGGTAACATTTCAGACGGAATAGTAGCGTGATAAATTAAATAAAAATTTAACAAATCAGATCATCGTGTATCACAGTAAATTTAGACAACAATAAATACTAAATTTTTTGCAACCTTACAGCCTACGTGTAAATTAAATATCTTAGTAAACGCAATAGGCCCGGGTAACGTTAACACCGAAATACAACGGACGCGCGATTATATAAAGGTGACCGGCTCGTCGATGTCGAAGGTCTTCGGCCCGGAGACGTAGTACTTGGCGTCCCTGTCGTGCGGGGCGAGGCGCGGGGCCGGCGCGCCCGGGAGGATCGGCTCGTCGATGTCGAACCGGGCGAGCGGCCGCGGGCCCGGGCCCGGCCGAGCGGTGTCGCGTCGCGCCAGGATCGCCTCGAAGCGGTCGAGGCTGCGCTCGATCGTCCGCCGCAGCTCCCGCCGGTGGGCGGCGTCGTCGACCACCGGCGGGAGCGGGCTCGGCTCGACGGGTCGCGCGGCCGGCGACGTCGGCACCTCGATGGGGTACGTGCCGCCGAACACGAGCGGCTTGTAGACGCGCGGCGGCCCGACGGCCCCCTCCCCCGCGCCCGCGCCCGCGCCCGCCCGCCGCGCCCACGAGTCCACCGTGTTGGATATGAGGCGGCCGCACCGCGGGGCCGGGTCCCCGTACCGCGCCGGCGTCGGGGCCGGGGACGAGCGCGCCGAAGGCTGGCCCAGCTCCGGGCTGCCGTGGGCCACCTGTATGTCTAGGTCGGATAGCGGGAGGCGCCTCGGTGAGCTAGCGCGCCGGACGATATCGCTCGTGTTCGAGCGTAGCTTTAGGTTCAGTGTGGAGGGCGGCGGGCGCGGCTCGGAGCGCGGAGGGGGGCGCGGCGGGGGGCTCGAATCGGTGCGGTGGGTGTTGCGGCGGCGCAGGAGGGGCGCGGGGTGGGGCTCCGCGGGCTCGGGCGACTCCACGAGGGCGGGCAGCGGGGTGCGGGCGGCCGAGGCGTGCGAGGGCGCCACGCGGGCCGTGGGCGGGGCCGCGCGGCACGGGGCCGGGGCCTGGGTAGGGGCCGGGGTGGGGCCCGCGCGGCCTGGCGGGGCTACGCCACCGCGCTGTCCCCATACGACACTTTAGACACACGGCCCGCATCGATTTTACAACGACGATGTTTCTTACTATTTAGTTCGAGCGATGCTAGACGAAATGACTTCATATAAAAGTCACAAAAAGATGACAAGTTTTCAAGGGTGATGGCACTCATCGACTTGAACAATTTAATATCTATAGAATCCACTAACTTAGACATCTTGATAAAAATTAATCTTGTATAAATTTTACTGTACTTATACTTTCTTTCAAATATTGTTAATTATGAGTACCTGCACCCTCCTCGATATAACTGCACCATTGTGTAACACCCAGCATGGTATATTATGACGTGGAGATGCGACGACCGACTAGCGTTTATAGCAAACGACACTCTCACCCACGACACGACACACAACATAGGAAGTATTTAAATATCTTAACTAAGCTCACACTCTTTGAGTGAACAGTGAATTAGTAGCTTTATTGGAATTAAATAAAGCACACGATCCAATGACTATCAAAGTCATCAAGCAACGTGAAGAAGAGAAACAGAACGCCAATCAAAACATTGGTGAAGTTTTGAACTGAAATTGCAATAATTGAATTCACTGTTAATTCAAAGAGATGACAAAAGGTGTACTCCTGTAAAAGAATAAGTAGATATGGTGTATTGTTACCTCGCCATAGTTGTAGGTGTGGTCGTTCTGCCAGTAAGGGTCCGCATATGTGTTGTGGTGGTCCTCGTGGGCGCGAGGCCACTGGTCCGCGTACTCCTCGTACGGGGGCTGCACCTCCACCTGCTGACAAAATTACAAGATGGTTCGAGAAGGTCATCTTTTCGAAACCTATGTTGGTTCCAAAGTAACTTGAATCTGAACAAAGCAAAGGTTCTGAAAATGTCATATCGTAGAGAGTTTCACCTTGTAACTCTTGTTTTTTTTATATATATTTATTGATTTTTGCGGCGACGGCGTATCAAACCGATAGAAGTTACATGTATTTTAGAATTTACTTATAAAAAATTTAATTAACTTTTTTTTTTTATTAATTTATTTCTGCTGTGATTTTGATAACCTATGTGTTATTAATTGCTGTTACAATTATTATACATATTATACATGTATATATATTCATTTTAACATGCCTATTGTTTTTCTAATTTTAAGAGCATCCATACTGTAGCAGGGGCGTCCAAAGGTCAACTAAAGTTGCCGCTGAAAATCAGCGTTGTGGCTTAATACTACAACAATATCTTAGGCAGTATAATTATTTATAATTTAGTTTACATAAGTATGTGATAGAATAATTGATATTTTGTTACACTGTCAAATTAAAACGTTATTATAATCTAAGTTGGTGCAAAAAAAAAAAACCTTGAAATCGCGACTTTATGACCGAGCGAGCGAAGCGTCTCCGTTGTAGCTTGGACAAAAATTCCTTCGTATGCCCAGATGTCCGGAGTTTCGACTGTTCTCTTTCTGATTTTAGAGAAATTTTGTGAGCAGGGTAAAATAAAAACCATACAATTATCAAGACTCGCGAGGAACAGCCACTTGTTTGACAATCCTAAAAACAAATAAGTATGACGATTGTTTCCAAATACGAAAAGGACTATTACAATTTACCTTATACTGTTCTACATAGTCGGTGGTCTCTATGGCAGGCTCAGAGTACGGCTGGGCGGGCGGCGGCGGCGGCGGCTGCGGCTGCAGGTACTGCTGCTGTTGCGCCTGTGGTGTTCAACGCATTATTACCACCACGTTCAATCCATTTTGAAGGACATTTCAATTTGGGCCTTTTCCGTAACTGCCGGCCAGGAAATTATTTGCTCGATATTGTGAGATCCGGTCATTTTGAACAGTTATACACGAAAGTCAATCTGTTACTTGTTCAAAGCGTTCGAAACAAGAGGTCAAAATAGAATATAATAAAATGTCTTGTCTAAGTTTTTATATAGTTTGGACCACGGATGTAAACACAAGATACAGTAGTACCCAACTAATATGGCTTACCGATGTACCTGCGCAGAAGATACTATTTCAAAGCGCGGGAAATGCTATTGGTAGGCAGCTGCCGCCATGTGTGCGGGGGGGCGTGACTTGCGAGTGAGACGGAACTAACAGCTGCAGTGTATTATGAACCTTATAGTATTGATCTAAGGTTGATTGTAAGTTTTAAGCATTCTTTCGTTAATCTTCGGGCCATACTTTCTTTTCTGTGCGAACGAAGATTCACGACGTGCCTTATCAGTTGGGTACTACTGTACTTTATATTCCAGAAACGCGGGTGAGACCGGGGCTCGAGGTACTATAGCTATGCGTGTTACCTGTGCGTCCCATCCGTACTGTTGTTGCACGTATTGTTGTTGTTGATAGTGCTGAGGAGTCACCTGCGCAGATAGTTGCGCCGCACTCACACCACCGCTCTCTGAGTTCTGTACACACACACACGAGCTTGTTAGTTACACTCACACACACACAATATTATGTAACAAACGATATGGGGCACAAGAACACTGCAAAACAACATAGAATGGGTGAATAATCTGTTTTGTAAAAATGGCATGTGTATAATTTGGGCCATTGTTCTACATAATGATACATGCGTATGTAATATCAAAGTCTAAGTCCATTTATTTAGTTTAGCCCCTAGGAGGGTTATGAAGGCCGAAGCTACTGAAGTTACCACAAAAACGTGAAATTTACTTAACTCCTGTAGTTCTGGGTCGTGGTACATATACATACTTGTAACATTTGCGCGACATTCTTGACATCGTCGAGCCACTGCTGGTGGTGTCGCGGAGAGGGCTCGGCGCTGTCGCCGGCCGGGCTCTCCTCCAGCAGCGGCGGCTCCTCCTCGAGAGCTGGGTCGTGGTACTTCAGCCTACAACCAAACAAAAATATTGTCAGATCCGCATTACGTTTGTCAAAAATGCGAGTGTAGCGAGGCTAGCGACGAGTTGTGTCGAGTAGAGCGCTGGGCTGCGTGTGACGGCTCGCTCGTACACACATAGTAGGTAGTGTAGTGTAGTGTGGTACCTGTCGGCGAGTGTAGCGAGGCTAGCGACGAGTTGTGTCGAGTAGAGCGCTGGGCTGCGTGTGACGGCTCGCTCGTACACACATAGTAGGTAGTGTAGTGTGGTACCTGTCGGCGAGTGTAGCGAGGCTAGCGACGAGTTGTGTCGAGTAGAGCGCTGGGCTGCGTGTGACGGCTCGCTCGTACACACATAGTAGGTAGTGTAGTGTAGTGTGGTACCTGTCGGCGAGTGTAGCGAGGCTAGCGACGAGTTGTGTCGAGTAGAGCGCTGGGCTGCGTGTGACGGCTCGCTCGTACACACATAGTAGGTAGTGTAGTGTAGTGTAGTGTGGTACCTGTCGGCGAGTGTAGCGAGGCTAGCGACGAGTTGTGTCGAGTAGAGCGCTGGGCTGCGTGTGACGGCTCGCTCGTACACACATAGTAGGTAGTGTAGTGTAGTGTGGTACCTGTCGGCGAGTGTAGCGAGGCTAGCGACGAGTTGTGTCGAGTAGAGCGCTGGGCTGCGTGTGACGGCTCGCTCGTACACACATAGTAGGTAGTGTAGTGTGGTACCTGTCGGCGAGTGTAGCGAGGCTAGCGACGAGTTGTGTCGAGTAGAGCGCTGGGCTGCGTGTGACGGCTCGCTCGTACACACATAGTAGGTAGTGTAGTGTAGTGTGGTACCTGTCGGCGAGTGTAGCGAGGCTAGCGACGAGTTGTGTCGAGTAGAGCGCTGGGCTGCGTGTGACGGCTCGCTCGTACAGACATAGTAGGTAGTGTAGTGTAGTGTAGTGTGGTACCTGTCGGCGAGTGTAGCGAGGCTAGCGACGAGTTGTGTCGAGTAGAGCGCTGGGCTGCGTGTGACGGCTCGCTCGTACAGACATAGTAGGTAGTGTAGTGTAGTGTAGTGTGGTACCTGTCGGCGAGTGTAGCGAGGCTAGCGACGAGTTGTGTCGAGTAGAGCGCTGGGCTGCGTGTGACGGCTCGCTCGTACAGACATAGTAGGTAGTGTAGTGTAGTGTGGTACCTGTCGGCGAGTGTAGCGAGGCTAGCGACGAGTTGTGTCGAGTAGAGCGCTGGGCTGCGTGTGACGGCTCGCTCGTACAGACATAGTAGGTAGTGTAGTGTAGTGTGGTACCTGTCGGCGAGTGTAGCGAGGCTAGCGACGAGTTGTGTCGAGTAGAGCGCTGGGCTGCGTGTGACGGCTCGCTCGTACACACATAGTAGGTAGTGTAGTGTAGTGTGGTACCTGTCGGCGAGTGTAGCGAGGCTAGCGACGAGTTGTGTCGAGTAGAGCGCTGGGCTGCGTGTGACGGCTCGCTCGTACACACATAGTAGGTAGTGTAGTGTAGTGTGGTACCTGTCGGCGAGTGTAGCGAGGCTAGCGACGAGTTGTGTCGAGTAGAGCGCTGGGCTGCGTGTGACGGCTCGCTCGTACACACATAGTAGGTAGTGTAGTGTAGTGTGGTACCTGTCGGCGAGTGTAGCGAGGCTAGCGACGAGTTGTGTCGAGTAGAGCGCTGGGCTGCGTGTGACGGCTCGCTCGTACACACATAGTAGGTAGTGTAGTGTAGTGTGGTACCTGTCGGCGAGTGTAGCGAGGCTAGCGACGAGTTGTGTCGAGTAGAGCGCCGGGCTGCGTGTGACGGCTCGCTCGTACACACATAGTAGGTAGTGTAGTGTAGTGTGGTACCTGTCGGCGAGTGTAGCGAGGCTAGCGACGAGTTGTGTCGAGTAGAGCGCTGGGCTGCGTGTGACGGCTCGCTCGTACACACATAGTAGGTAGTGTAGTGTAGTGTGGTACCTGTCGGCGAGTGTAGCGAGGCTAGCGACGAGTTGTGTCGAGTAGAGCGCCGGGCTGCGTGTGACGGCTCGCTCGTACACACATAGTAGGTAGTGTAGTGTAGTGTGGTACCTGTCGGCGAGTGTAGCGAGGCTAGCGACGAGTTGTGTCGAGTAGAGCGCTGGGCTGCGTGTGACGGCTCGCTCGTACACACATAGTAGGTAGTGTAGTGTAGTGTGGTACCTGTCGGCGAGTGTAGCGAGGCTAGCGACGAGTTGTGTCGAGTAGAGCGCTGGGCTGCGTGTGACGGCTCGCTCGTACACACATAGTAGGTAGTGTAGTGTAGTGTGGTACCTGTCGGCGAGTGTAGCGAGGCTAGCGACGAGTTGTGTCGAGTAGAGCGCCGGGCTGCGTGTGACGGCTCGCGCGGCTTGCTCGGTGTACCCGAGGGCTCGCTCGTACAAGCCGCAATCAGACAATCGACACGCCATTAACAACTTGTACACCTGCGCGATAAAAACATACCTTTACTTAATGGGTTCTACATGTAAGTATAACATAGTTCCCATGTATAAATCGGGCAACAAAAAGGATATTTCCAATTACAAAGCTATCAGCATTCTCAACTGTTTCGCAAAGGTCTCTGAAAGATACATGGTTCACTAATATGCTGGCATGGATGAACTATGAATGAACATGAATCCATTTCATTGAGTCTGTATCTGGGGTATCTCAGGGCTCAAACTTGGGTTACATTCCACGAATTTCTACATGTCTGTCACTTTCGACATTCATCGAAAAACGGCGGGTATCAAAACAACAATCATTTAGTCAGAGACAAATAAATAGAATTTCTATAATAATTTTATTGATCTGTATTAACCAAGAAGAATACGCAAAAAAAAACACAATATTTGATCTGTAATACGACATAATAAAATAATAATAGGTGTACTGACCGGCAACTCATCAATGACATAGTCCTGATTGAGCGATAGCGCGTACTCGTAGATCTCAGTGGCGAAGATCGCTTGGTTGGTGGCCAGCTGCGACAGGGTGGTGGCGCGAGGGTCCGCCAGCAGCAGGGCCAGGCGCGGCGGCGGGGCCCCGGCCCCGGCCCCTGCCCCGGCCCCGGCCCCTGCCCCGGCCCCGGCCCCGGCCCCGGCCGCGGCCGCGGGGCCCAGCGGCGCGAGCGGGTGCCGCGTGAAGGGCACGCCCGCTGACAAGTAGCAGAACTGCGCCGAGTAGATCAGCCCTCGCGATGAGAGACTGTCGCCTGTATACAAACATGTTATTTTAGAATCGGGTGATGAATTTTATTGAATGTTAGCTACCTATATATTTTTACCATATGGGTAAAACACTCCTACCAAGAAGAGATTTACCAAATTATTTTTTCGTGACCAAACCAGTTTTAATTAAAAAAAAAACAGAATCTTCAGTGGAATTGTGGGGTATATCTTGTAATGTATAAATGTTATTTATTCTCGATCAGAGCTGCCGTCGCCTCAGACTTTTCCAACTACGATCCTCCTTTGTTAGAAACATAACAGTAATAACTCACCGAGCTGCATGAGTGTCTGCCTGTCTTGGTCAGGTCTCGCAGAAGTGTTGGACAGTATGATAGCGGCGTGCGGTCGCCAGTCACCCCACCGTTCTTCTGACACACACTAAAAAAAAACGATGTCAATAAATGTTCGATTTTCTATAAATAAAACCAAATGTGTTAGATTGTGTTAAATGGATGTTTTGAGATTTTATAATCATTGCGAAATTTGTAATGTTGGAAGTTTCCTTAATATTCAACCTTGCTCGATAAAACGAGCATCATGATAGATCCAATATAGGGCTGATAGGCCGTATTGCATGACCATCAACATAGCCCAAACTATACTACCAAGAAATGTTAAACTCAGACCTCGTTATTACAAAAGAAGGTTTAATTCGAGTCTAGTAAAACCTAGGTTTTAAATATATCCGTCACTTTCTAATGTCATATAACAAAAAGATGTCTGAAAACGTGGGTTATACATGTTTTGGAGAGTGTGCGAAGGAATTGTTCAAACTTATTCCACCATCCCCATCTTTACACCAAACCACAAGACGCCGAGAAAATATCCACCCGTACGTTGTTGACATACCGAAAATACGGACACAGCGTTTTGCATCCTCATTTATAATGCGGACAGCAAGGGAGTGGAACTTGCTTCCGGCGTCTGTGTTTCCTGACGCCTACAATCTAGGAACTTTCAAGGCCAGAGTGAATAGGTTTCTTCTGGGTAAGCGTGTTTCATCTTAGGCTTCGTCATCGCCCCTTCTGGGCGGGTCAGAGGCCAAACGCAAGCCCTTTTAATTAAAAAAAAAAAAAAAAAAAAAAAAGTCATCAGATTCGGCGCGGCTTATGCGGTCGACTCGACCGATGCGCTCGCATCGCATCGCATTCCATCATTTGCGTAGCAACACGCGAGTTGTTTATAAATATTGTGCGACAGGCGTAAAGGAAATAGAAATGATGTCTTCGGCGCGGTCGATTCTTTCGGTGCAGATATAAGAAAGAAAAAAAGAAAAAATATTTAATTCAGGACAACACACAACATTACATTAATGATAGAACAAAATATAAAAATAAAATTAAAAAACAGAACAAAAAATAAAAACTAAACAAAAATGTATTGTTGCGTGATGCCAAGAATAGGTCTCGACTCAGCATTGTGCTTAGGTCAGTAAAAAACTAACCGTCGCGCTGGTTTTCAATCAAGGCCCACGTTCATGACATCACGAACATACAGTGGAACATTACGTATAAATATTTACAATTAAAAAATATACCATATAAAAAAGCAACAATCAAACACACATATAGATATGTGTGCGAGCTCTCCTTGCCTTCGATTCGTTCGCCGCGTTCGGTTCTGATAAGTGTGCGTCCACCTTTAGTAAGGATTGTGGTGCACATGCAGCAAATAGGTTGTAATACAGGTGTGTATGTGTGTGTGTGTAGTTGTAGGTGAGCAGGTGTGGTACTGACGGTGGCGGCGGGCGGCGTGGCGGCGGCGAGCGCGGCGTAGAGCGTGTGCAGCGGGTCGGTGCGCGCCAGCGCCGCCAGGAACCGCGCCGCCACGCGCGCGCGCTCGCGCCGCAAGCTGTACGCCGACAGCTGCAGCGCGTGCCCCCACAGGCCGCTGCACATCGCGAACTCTGCAACACAACACAAACAACGATCAAACTCTATTTAGGACCCACAAGGGCACTTATGAAGGTCACTGTACGGGCAACCGTACATGGTCATTTATTTTCATATAGATAATTTATGTATGCCGCAAACTGCCAAGCTTGCATTTTTGTACCGAATGGTGAAACTATTATATCAAAGCAATAAATAAATTAGTGTCACTACAGCACTCGCACGAGGTGGTTTTATTTATCACTCCCGGGAGCCGCCTCCCATCACCATCATCATGTAGCACAACATCATCAGTGTGAGGCCATCAGCCCGTACTGAATTTATATCACCACAATGTAGGGTTTACGGCCCTACAGTCACATTTACTGAAGTTACCACCCCTTCGGAACTCAGCTAGGCAAGCTTTCATTTCATTCCAAGGTAACATTTTTAACCGACTTCAAAAAAAGGAGGAGGTTCTCAATTCGGTTATATTTTTTGTGTTTATTAGGTACCTCATAACTCCGTCATATATTAACCGATTTGGAAAATTCTTTTTTTGTCTGGAAGCTTACTCTTCCCGTTTGGTCCAGTTGTCATCAGATCAGGATTTGATAACGTCTTAGTTTACTTTGAAGTCGGTTTAAGTTTTATGTAAAACAGTCCAATTATTTTAAATTTTTTGGACATTCTGACTGTTTGGCTTTTTTTTACAAATAATTAAAACGAAAACATATACCTAAGCATAGATACAGATGAAAAAATAAATACACATATACATATCTTTATATATAAAAGTGTATGTCACTGAACTCCTCCTAAACGGCTGGCGCCCTGGATGTTTTAGATAGGGTAAGGTAGGGTAGGGGTCGTGATAGGTTAGGGTATAGGTTAGGACACCACGCAAACGAAGTCGTGCCGGGCAGCTAGTATACCTAGAAAAAGTAAGAGCGCCTACTTCAGGTTAGCCAGCGGCGGCGTAAGACCAACATTTTATGTGGGCATGATTCATTTTTCAAGAAGGATTGTAAAAATTGAAAAAAATAAAATGTTTTGCTTGTCTTTTATGTAATGCATACATTTTTGGGGCGCGAGGCCCCCTGGGTCTGAGGCCGTATGCGGTCCACGTCGCCCACGCCTTACGCCGCCACTGAGGGTAGCTCATTATATTGAAGATTGCTGAGTTTCTTGCCGGTTCTCAGCTAAAGGCCGAGATTCGAATCAGCGGTAACTTCAGTAGATTTGACCTTCAGAAAAGATCCCTACTAGGGCCTAAAATCAATAAATGGCTTTGACTTTGAAAACAACAAGTATTATAACACCAACATATTATATCAATAGTAGAGATATCAAGTGGGACCCTTGAGGGACACCTGACTTTCAACTAAGGCAATGAGTACTGACCAATAGCTTCCTGTCTATTCCCATAGATGAGGTATTCACGCAGTCGGTCCAGTGCAGTCTTCTCGTCCAGTGCCGACTGTCCCGGGGAACTCGCCGACTCTTGACCTGCTCGTACCGAAACAAACATGTTAAGAAATGTATAGAGGAGACATGCTTTATTTAATATTTTTCGCACACCCGCTCGCGTTTATTGCGACTTGTTTCTTTCGACTTTAAGTCAAAGCACAATGACCCATATTGCCAAAAAATTTCTCTAGGTTTTTTTTTTTATACCACTAAAGTACAACACAAGCATACGGCCCGCCTGATGATAAGCAGTTTCCGTAGCCTATGGACGCTTGCAACGCCAGGGGTATCACTCGCGCGTTGCCGACCCTAAATTTTAACCGTTTTTAGGGTTCCGTAGCCAAATGGCAAAAAACGGAACCCTTATAGATTCGTCATGTCTGTCTGTCTGTCTGTCTGTCTGTCTGTCTGTCTGTCCGTCCGTATGTCACAGCCATTTATTTCCGAAACTATAAGAACTATAATGTTGAAACTTGGTAAGTAGATGTATTCTGTGAACGCAATTAAGATTTTCACACAAAAATAGAAAAAAAACATTAAATTTTGGGGGTTCCCCATACTTAGAACTGAAACTCAATTATTATTTTTTCATCAAACCCATAAGTGTGGGGTGTCTATGGATAGGTCTTCAAAAATGATATTGAGGTTTCTAATATCATTTTTTTCTAAACTGAATAGTTTGAGCGAGAGACACTTACAAAGTGGTAAAATATGTGTCCCCCCCCCTGTAACTTCTAAAATAAGAGAATGATAAATCTATAAAAAATATATGATGTACATTACGATGCAAACTACCAACGAAAATTGGTTTGAATGAGATCTTGTGAGTAGTTTTTTTTTAATACGTCATAAATTGAAATTCATATCAAATACTCAGGTCTATACTACCATTTACTTATATACCTACAGGTTTGTACGGAACCCTCGGTGCGCGAGTCTGACTCGCACTTGGCCGGTTTTTATTTTTTTATAGTCTGCGCCATCTTTGATTCCTTTCTTTTTAAAATCATAGGTATAGTGATGTAATAAGTGAATAAGTTACGTGTGATATCAGACGTGGAGAGGGAGGGTTGATCGGGAGAGGGGGTGCGCTCCGGTTCCTCGCGCATTTCACCCGACAGCGAGGACCCGCGGCGACTCTCTGCAAATAAACAATTTAACTATTAGTTTACCTGTACAGAAGGCAAACAACATACGACCAATCTGATGGTAAGCGGTTTCCGTAGCCTATAGACGCTTGCAACACTATGGGCATCACTCGCACGTGCCCTAATCTCTTCACAGCCTTCTTGACTTGAAGAACCCCATGCTGTAGTCTCTTAGGATAGCTCACTCCATAACATGGTACTCGGTAATTGATCCTTTCAGATATCATCATCATCAGCTTATAATGACCCACTGAGCTGCTGAGCACGGGCCTCCTTTCACAAATGAGGGTGAAAGGGACTGGGCGATACTCCACCACGCGTGCCCACTGCGGGAGGTAAGCTAGTGGTCAACCTACTGTTGGAATTTTTCAAGCCGCCTAGAAGGCATCCAACTAGCTTAACGACTATCACAATTAAGTGATAACCGGGACCAACGGCTTTACGTGCCTTCCGAACGCTCTATTTGAAATACCACTAGAAGGTCACCCATCCGGGTACCGACCACGACAGACGTAGCTTAACTTTGCCGATCGATTAAGAATGGCTAATCATGCTACACCACGAACGCTTCACACCACAAGCGCTTCAGATATAAGTGTAATAAATAGTACTAATATTATATATAGTTACCATTGTGTGTGTACGTTTTGGCGGATGTTTGTTTGTACTCGTACTCGCGCGTGTTCCTCATCAGCAGCTCGGCGATGTCGCTCCCGACCACCACCTGGACATACATTATATAAAATTCCATACATATTAACATAGTACGCAATATTTTGTTGAAGTGATTTAACGCGTTATGTTGGTACTGACCCCGTTCTGCGTGAGCATGAGAGCGAGCAGTTCCCACACGAGCACGCACCCCACCGCGTCCGTGTGAGCGCCACCCGCGCCGCTCTGAGCGACTCCCGCGCCGCTCTGAGCGCCTCCCGCGCCGCTCTGAGCGCCACCCGCGCCGCTCTGAGTGACGCCGCGCGACGCCACTCGGATCTGACCAGCGCAGTACTCGATCACGCTCTTTTTGTGCGTCATACCTATTCAGAAAAAGGGTTTCAAGAAAAACTTATTTTCGACTCAGCTCCCACATTAGGTCACTCAATGTCGTGGGAATATTAAAAAAATTAATGAAAAATTCTTCATTTCATTTTAGAGCATTCATTTATTGATTTCAATATTTCATAAATAAATCATCAACTCAGCAATAGAGTATTTGACAGTGTGAAAAATAAATGATAAAACACTTTTCAGTGTATAAGACATCAAAAAATACACTGAACCGTCATATATGTTGTACATTTTAATGTTTTTTTTTTTACCAGACCAATAAGAGTAGGTCAGTTGAGGCTGTAAAATTGTGACGTCATCTGCTTGTATTTCATATAAACTATCGTTTTTGACATTTAATTAAAAGTTCCTGATTTTAACTGTCGTCAAATACATAGGCTAACACAGGGGAATAATGTCAATACATTAATATGGGCGGGTAGTAAACTGATGTACAGTAGTCCCCAACTGATAAAGCGCGTCGTGAATCTTCGTTCGCACTGAAAAGAAAGTATGACCCGAAGATTAACGAAAAAATGCTTAAAACTTACTATCAACCTTAGATCACTACTATAAGGTTCATAATACACTGCAGCTGTTAGTTCCGTCTCACTCGCAAGTCAAAACCCTCCGCACACATGGCGGCAGCTGCCGACAAATAGCATTTCCCGCGCTTTGAAAATGCTGCCTTCTAGGTACATCGGTAAGCCATATTAGTTGGGTACTACTGTATGTCGTGATGAACGGTGCACGAGCACGTACCTTTGACGAGCGGTCCGGGGTAGGCGCGCAGGTCGGCGGTGTGCGGGTCGAGCGCGAGCGCGGCGCGCAGCGCCACCAGCTGCACCGTGGCCGGCAGCCCGTCCACCGGGTACGACGGGACCACCACCACCACGTGCTGCGAACTGATGCTGCCCTACGACACGACACCACACCGACAACACCATTACTACACAACCCACTAGACACGCGCGCCACCTGGGTGACCCGAGCTTTCACCGAAATCTCGGAAAAACTTTTTCCCAGAAATGAGACCTTGCTATTTTTTTTCTGTTTTTATCCCTGTGTATGACCGCAATCTCACTGTGGTAAGTGATGATGATGATGATGAGACAGATTTTGTCTTGAGAGGTGGTAGCCAGCCAAGCGGGTCTAGTTTCCTCACGATGTATTCCCGATGTATCCACCGAAAGCTCAAACTCATTGTAGGATTCAAACCCGGACCTTCGTCTCGCCATCCGACGTCTCTACCACTTAGATATCATCGCCTTAAAATCTAGAGCTATATAGGATCGATTTTTCACCCCGAATCAGCAAAATTTCAAATTGAAAGTTAGCAGCCATAACATAACATAACATAACATAACATAACATAACATTTATTTATTTATTTATTTATTTATTTACTTACTTACATCTACTTTTACAGGGATACCCTAATACAGTAGTGTAGAACTAAGAACTAACTTCACAATTTATTAAATTACATTTCCGTGTAGCACAAAATTTGGATTGCTATCCTTGTGAATTCACTCAGAGTACAGTGGAATATGTCAAAAATAACATAAATATACTTTATTTGTACACCACATAAACAATACACAAAAAGAAGGAATAACAAATACAAGAGGAAGTGATACAAAACAGGCGGTCTTATCGCTTAAGCGATCTCTTCCAGACAACCTTTTCCAGTCAGCCATTCCTGCTGACTTTCTTAATGTCACCATCGATGTACAACAATCAGAACAAACCATAGAAGGTGCTTGGCGACACATTTTCAACTTGAGGATGATTGTTCTGCCACCGTATTATATTTTACTTTTGACGTTTTTCGCGACCGAAAACTTGACTTCTGACAATCTGTATTCTACGAAGAAGTCATATTTTGCCAAATGACACACTGCTCTATAAAAATACGAGAATCTGGTGTCAAAAGAAATCCGCGAAATATTGTCATCTTTCATTAAAACATACATTAAACGAAAACATAAATCAATTATTGAATAGCTCACCTTGATATGTGCGGTGGAGAATCGATACGGCGTCATCCGCTCAGAGCGCACCGTCGACTCTTCCAGGTGTAGGTTGAGAGATGCATCTGTGTTCAGGTCCCTAGCATACACACACATATTAACATCTGTAGGCCTGTTTTTGACCACAATCTCAGCATGGTTAGCGATGATGTGGCCGAAGGTGGTAAGCATACAAGGGAACTAGCTGTCAAGTGCTGCTACCAAAAGACATCGGTAGGTTCTTGGTCAATTTTCAACTTAAGTGATAGGCAGGTTGATAATGGCCTCTGTTCACGTTACTATCTGCAGGACCAATATAACTGGAATCGACAGGTTCAAATAGAAACTCTCCATACATTAGTCTTTATGTTTAGTTGCGAATCGAGACGCACGTGAGCAGAGGTCAATACAATCTGGTTCCAATAATAATAGAATTTAAAATCCTAAGTAAACAACGAACGAACGAACGAACTTAAATTGAACGGATCCATATTGCTATACGGAATTCACTGGTAGATACTGTGCATTACAAATTAATTTAATTGTTTAAAAAAGCTGTGAAATCGGGTACATAATTCCGTACAGCAATATTTTTGTACTGGCACGTTAAGACCCCCCCCCAGTAACGACATGACATGCAATAGAATATTAACAAGTGATGAAAGCATTTTGAAGGCCAAATGAAAGTGAAAACTTTGCGAAAAAAGCAAAAGCAACGTAACGTCTCATAAACGAAACTTCGCACACGAACGAAATTTTAACGAATATTCGCAAAAAATATCTGTACACCGGGTGGAATAGCGAGATGGCATATTTTCGAAACCTATGTTGGGTTAGTCATTCTGATCAACTTTTAATATGGGACAACACAGAATTCTCATTTTTTTTCGGGGGTATCACTCGCGCGTTGCCGACCCTGAAGAAATCTCTACACACCCTTTTTGAAGAACCCAATGCTGTACTCCATTGGGAAAACCGCGGCGGGGAGCTCATTCCACAGTTCGAGTGTCCGCGTGATACCCCTGGTGTTGCAAGCGTCCATAGACTACGGTAACCGCTTACCATCAGGCGGGCCGTATGCTTGTTTGCCACCTAAGTGGTATAAAAAAAAAACACTCTCTGCTGTACAAGCAACAAAGATATTTCGAGTGCTTATCCCGTCGTGTTCAGCATTACTAACCCAAAATAAGTTTCCAAAATATACCATCTCGAAATCTCCACCCGGTATAGTAAGTGCAATTTACAGTTATTATTAGCAAAAAGCACTGCCGAGGGCTGGAGCGGATTTATAATCTATGCAGGGGGCCTAGACAAGATGCATGCTATAGCCATCTTGCTTAGGTGGGCAGGTGCTTCACAGTTTGACAAAGTATTATGTAGATATTAAACATTACATACTAAATTATTCATTACGAGTAAACATTCCATAATAAACTTTATCAATTGATATTGAGAGCTGAAAATAGCTGGTCACGACTTCATCAATTTAGCCTGAAACTACTACCGAACAAGACTTAGTCAGATGTTCCACTATATTTCTTAAATATGTGATAAAGTTGAATTTGGAATATCATCTAAAATAGCCCTCAGATTAATTTAAAACTGAACCTTACTTCCTTGAGAATAGAGTTGCTGTTACATAACACATTTATACATATTAGAGGTAGGTATATACCTGTCAGAGAAGTCAGTTCGCAGCGACTGCGCGTCCCGCAGCGAGCCGGCGGCGTCGAGCCGGTACCCCAACAAGTACCTACGAGTACCCGCCCCGCCCCATGTGGTCAAGCGAACATGATCATGGTCAATTAAGCGATGGGTGCGCTACTCACAATGAGGGTTTCTATTCTTTGTCACCAGGTAATAGTAGATAGGTCAGGAAATTACATCGAGGAACAATCCCTTAGATTAGTAATACCAAGCAATGCGATTCCGAAACTAGTCAGTGATTTGTCATTGATTTTGAACAGTAAGGACCAATCACAGCATCGTGTGTCCTGACTTGGCCAATAAGAGCGCATTGTAGATGGTGGCAAATTGGCGGAATAGATTGCAAGCAAAATCAACAACATTACGCCTCTTTGGGTTAATTGTTCGATGGGAAATTATGACTGTATATGGAAGGAAACCCTCAGTGTTTTGATGCAAAGTTAGTTTTTGATGTGCGCGTCATTTTTCGCTTGCAGAGGCAATCAGCTCGCCTAGACAAGGTGGGTGTTGATAATCTTCCACCGAAGACCATTATCGATATCCATCTTGTCTAGCCATCATGGTTTACAAACTGTGGCAAAGTGACACCCGATTTCTTCAATACATCACAGCATCACTCGATAGGTAATATTATTTTTCAACACACTCGCTCGTAAAGTGACATTTATTGCACCGTTTTTAGTATCTTAATGCAGCTTATTACGCACTAGTGCTTTTTACTTTACATTACCGCACAGTTTTATGATAGGTATAATCCCGATTATGATAAGTTTGTACCTCACTACAAGTGATATGTGTGTAGACCAAGCATTCATAATTTAAACGGGTAAAATAGTTTTTTACAGATCACGGCAGTAAAAAGAAGAAAAAACTAGCGCGCCATATTTGTTAACGTTCTCATTGTGTGGTTGATAATTATCAAAAAATCTACTTAAAAAAATACAAGTCTGTATTTTTCCTCGCAAGTGTGTTGAAAAACGTCGTATGACACGCGTGTGCATTGATTATTACACTCTCGGCTCACTTATCGCTTAATACCGCCTCGAGTGTTAATAACCAACTTTGCACACTTGTATCATAATGTACTATTATACACAACAGTGCACACATAAGAACTTGTGACATATATTTTATGAAGTCCCATTTTATTTTACATTGCGTACAATTAAAATATCTTTGTTATTGCCAAACCAACGAAGTTGGCAATGCATAAGCTACATGAAAAGCAGCAGTTTCTGTTAGAGTATGACAAAAACTACCCTCTTATTTTAAAATGGGCGCAATGATGCATTTAGTTAATATGAATGAATAATGTAGTTAGTAATGCATGGGCATCCCTCACTATGTACTATCTCAGTCTCTTCTTCAAACGCATTGTAGTCGGACCAGAAAAATATTTCAGTCGGCCATATTGCGACTAAGTAACTGTTATTAGCCAGACTCATATTTTCCTGATTAATTTAAATTTTCTACAAAAGGCATTATTATCAAACGGTTGTACAGCAATATGAACCTTAAGTGCATAGTACTTACGTATCGTTTCCCTTGAGGCCTGTGGTGCTGGAGCGGCCGGAGTGCACGCTGGCGCCGCGCTCCTCTGTGCGTCCGTCGTAGCCCAGGGACGAATACCCTGGAACTATTCACAACGGTATATTTTCCCTGTATTGTAAGTAACAGAGGTTACGAACTTCACTTTGGAACCCATTTAAGGTTCAATATCTTACAGCAAACGTATATCCTTAAGAGCTTTTGATAATGCTTTGTGCACTGACGTTACTGAACTACTAATTTATTTTTATTTTTTTTAATTAAATGGGCTTGCGTTTGGCTACTGACCCGTCCATAAGGGGCGATGCCGAAGCCTAAGATGAAACACGCTTACCCAGAAGAAACCTATTCACTCTGGCCTTGAAAGTTCCTAGATTGTAAGCGTCAGTAAACACAGACGCCGGAAGCAAGTTCCACTCCCTTGCTGTCCGCATTATAAATGAGGATGCAAAACGCTGTGTCCGTATTTTCGGTATGTCAACAACGTACGGGTGAAAATTTTCCCGGCGTCTTGTGGTTCGGTGTGAAAATGGGGATGGTGGAATTAAGTTGAACAATTCCTGCGCACACTCTCCAAAATATATCCTGTAGAAAACTATTGAGCTTTCGACCTTATTGCCTTAAGAGTGTTCATAGGAAATGGGTCCCACATAAATGAACGCGACTCTACCTACTACAAATAAAACTATGAGCGTCGGCCAGTTTGCAAAATGGCTTCAATCACTTTCATTGTACACTACGAACTTATAAACTGTAACACGATAGAGTTTGCCGAAGCAATTTGGTAGACTGATTTAATTGGTAGCATTAAACTTTGGAATTTCATTCACTGGAATTAAACTTTAGTTAGATTCAACATTTTGAATTCAAACGTTTTTTTTAACCGGCTCAAAAAGTAAGGGTGGTTCTCAACTGAACATCATTAGTGAACATACCATCTCCGTAGAGTTGCGTGAGTTTATTGTGGTGCATGTGATGCGGCCGGTAGTCGTGTGGCGGCGGCGGCGGCTGGTGGCCCGCCATCACCTGCTTGTACACCTCCATGTAGGCGGCCGGGTTGGTGCGCCGCAGGTGCTCGTAGTACTGGTACTGGTACTGCTGCTGCGCCAAGTACCCGTCGCCGTACACCGCGCCCCCTGCACCCGCACCCGCACCCACACCCACACCCACACCCGCGACACCACCCACGCCGTAACCTGCTCATGGAATTGGACACACATCACGCGGGGAATTTCGGTTTCGTCCCTCATACTCTGAAAGTATACCTAAAATTATCTAAGAAGCTGGTTGAAAATAATACTTGTCGACCATAGAGCGGAAAAGTAATAAAAAAACTTAAATATACTGTAACTGTCTAATGAGAAAAACCTAAGTATATTAGTGTAACTGTGTATTGAGCAATGGCCGAAACCTATATAGCCAAACTTCGATACTAAAAAAAAAACAAAGTAATATTTATTGTGATCTTTATACAGAATGGTTTTTTTTTCAGCCAGTGACGGCAACTTCTGAACTACAGGTCTGAGAGAAAAACGACGACGCTGAATGGAACCCCGAACTGAATTTTTAAAGAAAATAAAACTTCTATTAATGAAAAAAACTGTTTTTGTTTTTTTTTCAAATTTGTGTGAAAAAAAAGATTTTTGGAAAAAAATCAACGTCTCCGTTTTTTTTTTTAATTATGCCAATTTTATTTTCTTCAAAATTCAAATCGTGGTTCCTTTTCTGCGTTTTTCTCCAACACCTGTAGTTCAGAAGTTGCCCATACTGGTTGGAAAAAAAAGCTTGTATAATATTTTATGAAAATCATGAATTAAATTTAAATAACAATTTTTATTTTGAGAGTTGTATAAATTATAAATAATTAACAGAAAAAAATGGATAGGTTTGTTTATGTATGTATGTTCCTTTGTGGCGCTCTAGAGACCAAATATCTATAGAATTTTTATTATACCTTGAATTTATATATTATATTGGCACAGTCAGGTATTTTGGTAATTATATATTTTTTTTACGTTTTTTTTAAATACAAAACCCTCGTAAAGGAGAGTCTTCAAAAAATTTAATGCTTTTGGTAGCACTTAAACCCTATGTTTTTGACATTGGAATAAAGATTATTTTTCCTATACAGTATTATCACTGAGAACGAAACCATAGCTTGTTTTAAATCAGGTCAGCGCCATCTGTGTATCTTATTTAAAACTACGCATATTACTCAACATCGAATAGCAGAAGAAATACTTATTTGCTGTATAATTAAAATCATCGGGACATTTAAGATTTTAAGTACCATTCAAAACTTACTGTTACTAAACTGTAACTTATTAAATGGTCACGTAGGAAACGTCACCTTACTGTCATTGTCAAATAATAAGACTTTATTTACGTGACCATTTATCAGTATATTAGCAGTGAGTAAACAGCTTTCTATGAGTTAACTGTATAAGTTGTCACGTAATTATAATTTCACACTGTTTGACTATGACACGTGACGCTATTTACGTTTTTTTTTTTTTTTTTTTTTTTATATACAACTTAGTCTATAAACAAGTATACGGCCCGCCTGATGGTAAGCGGTTACCGTAGCCATATAGACGCTTGCAACACACGAAGCATCGCTCACGCGTTATCGACCTATCCCCCCTCCCCTATGAGCTCTGGCAACCTTACTCACGCGCAGGAACACAACTTTAAACAACATAAAGTTATTTGGCTGCGGTATTATGTAAGGTGGAGGTACTCCCCCAGTCGAGCTGCTCTTTGAGCGAATAAACGCTATGCTCTACCTCTCTTAAAACGTGAAATGAAAAGCAGTTTTTTTTTATGGGACATGAAGATGCGGACCTAAAATTTGGCCTTAGCGCCCTTACGCGGTCAAGTCGGCGAGCAGGCTCTCAACCGGAGTTATGATTAGGTAACAGGGCCTGAGGGTGCCCCAGTTGGGGCCGGACCTCGGCTCAAAGCTGTTACCGAGGGGAGGGGACTCATCTAGAAACAGGCGCCTTTTTAATATGGGAGCCGAAGGTCAATCGATCATCGAGGGTGACACTAGATATTTGGCTTGCCTCTCCCAAGGGATCGGTTCGCCAAACATGGTGACTGACTTTACGGAAGGGGGGATTTTTCGTCGAAACGGCCTATGCAATAGGACCGCTTGACTTTTAGCGGGATTTATCTCAATCGCCGTCGCGTCGCGGGTCGCTCACTTCCCTCCGATATGGCGGGCGATGGCTGCCACACGCGTCATACTTGTGAACAGGTGCTGCTTGTGGGGGCTGGTCTGCTTAAGTTTGCTATTTATTTACTTATTAAATATTTTTTCAGTCTACTTTGTAATTTTGCTGCCGCGCCGGGGCACGCAATTGTTTTCAGTGCGATTAGAATGTAAATATTATGTAATGAATCTAAGCCTGTTTTGAAAAGAGTAATTGCTGAGTTTATTGCCGGCTCTTCTCAGCAAATGCAACCTTCCGAACCGGTATTAGAGTATTAGAGTCAGACTTTTCATAAGTGCCTGCGAAGGTCTATTTGAATAAATGATTTTGAATTTTGAATCCTCCATTTCCTACACCAGGCGCCTAGGGCGTCTGCTGCGGATTGGAGGTTGAAAAGCAGAGTGTTTAACTCGGGTGTAATAATGTCATACTATTGGTACGTCTCGTGTGGCATTGGTGCCGTAGACAGAGAGAAAACTATAGACTTTGAGATATCTTCGGTCTCCCTCACACATGAAAGAGAAACACTTATTGAAATTGTTAAGAAATGAGACCGAGAATCTTTTAGGCCATCAATTTTTAAGGCGTCGTCTTAAAGGGTCTTAAGAAACGGTTTTACAAAATTAAATCCGGGGTTAATGAAATACAGGCTCGCAGGTGAAAGTATGGGCGGAAAGCCAGTTATATTGAATAAAACAATGCGTTAATGTACTCTTAAAAAGTATGGCTGCTGCTGCCCTGAGTCAATGACTTCCTAGAACCCTCGAAGCTGAAGTAGCAAAATGAAAACAATTGTCGCTTTTGATTACGTCGTATAAAAACATCGAGAGAGAGCAAGTCTTTTGGGCGTATTTCAAGCGCATCTACTTACAGAAACTATATGGTGGCAAACAAGCTTACGGCCCGCCAAATATTTTTATATCCGAACGCAACAAAATAAAATCAAATCAAAAAGTCATTTATTCAGTTTAGTCCCTGGTAAGGCACTTATGAAGCATATATACAACATTTGTAACTTCTTTGTAACTAACCCTGTCTCATTCTATAGTTATTCAATAAATAGAGAAGGAGATACATATGACCACAGCTCTACAAACATCAGAAGCCGTAAAGAAGCTGTTTAATCAATATCGAATTTTATTAACTGCTTTAAAAACTCAAGATAATCTTATGGGTTAAGACTACTAATTGAATGCACCGCAACCCCGTGCAAATGAACAACAGTTGAGCCCAAATATTGCTATTATTCGCAGTAAGCTCTATAAACATCTATAAATAAATAAGCGATGACCTCCAAATCGATCCGCGGTACATTAGTAACGCAACAAAATGATAGCGAGCACTTCCGACCGCTCCGAGACAATCTTTCCCATTCGTTCCACTTACAGTTGCGGCTCTATTTTACATATACATCGAATAAAGAACGACAAAAATAGTGAAGATTTTGAAATAGCGATATTTTCACTACAATAGCTTTTTAAAGAAATTCTGATTTTCGAAAATCTGTTAGTGTGAAGTAAACACTTGTTAAAATTGTATTGGGCTGTTTGTGAGGCCGAAATAATCATATGGTACGATTTGTCCAATCGGAGGAATGTTGACAATATTCATAAGCCAATGGTTTGAATTGTGATGACGATGAGGTGTATTTGACACGTTTTATATTTACTAAATGATAAGCTATCCGTGTAAATAAAGCACGAAGCGATAGTTGATTGACATTTAGAGCTGAGACTGTGCGAGGGCGATTGAAAATTAAAGCGCAAAGGCTATCCATCGATTGAACAATATGAGGTGTATTGTCTTTGCTGTATTGGAATGTTGTCAATAACAACTGGGTTAATGCGAGCCGATAACTGTTTATATCGATACTCTGTACCATGATCTAAATGCATGAACGCGGGACCTTTGTTAATTTTCATTATTAGGAAATTTTGTCGATTGTACTGTACAATTTTATGTCCGACTGCCCCAGGAAGGAGGTTAATGTTTTTCGGGAGAATATAGATAACTATGTTACCTCCTGTAGCCATGATTCTTGAAGGATTTAGAAGTACAAGGTGTGGTGATTTGTCTTATATTCTGGAGTATTCCTTAAAAATTGTGCCGGCAATCTCTGTGTGCCCCTAACTAAAATATTTAATGTCTCCCTAAAATCTGGCATATTTCCGAAATTATGGAAAGTTGCACATTTAACTCCTATACATAAAGCGGGACGCGTTGATGACGTTAGTCAGTATCGCCCCAGATCAATTTTGTCAGCCTTTGGGAAAGTTTTTGAATGCATCGTGAAGGACAAAATTTATTCCCATGTTGATCAATTTATCAATTCAAATCAACACGGTTTCCGACCAAAAAAATCTACAACAACCAACTTGATGGGCTATATTACTGACAAATCGGAGGCTTTAGATAACAAGAAAGAAGTACACTCTATTTACACTGATTTCCGCAAAGCCTTTGATCTTGTAAAACATAATTTACTCATTCAAAAGTTGTCTACTATGGGTATACATGGCTCACTTCTGCGTTGGTGCGCATCTTATTTGGAGAATCGATCTCAGTTGGTTTCTATGTATGGCTACAAGTCTTCGAAGAGGGTGGTGCCGTCTGGGGTTCCGCAAGGATCTCACTTGGGGCCACTTTTCTTCATTATATTTATTAATGATTTGTGCAACGGAATTGATTCGTCGTTTAAGATGTATGCCGATGATTTGAAATTGTACCGCGTTATCAAAGGTGAAGTTGATATGGGAGCTTTGCAGGCAGACTTAGATCGGATACAAGATTGGTGTGTTCATAATCATATGGTGCTTAACAGTGAAAAGTGTTTTCACGTAAAATTTTCAAAAAGAAAGCATCCGACTCCTGGATTTTACTATATTAATGGCTCGCTTTTAAAGGAAGTCTCTATTATTAAGGATTTGGGAGTACATATTGACAACTCACTTAGTTTCCGTTTCCATATTGATGCTATTATTAAGAAAACAAGTCGCCTTTCGGGGTTTATTATAAGGCAAACCAAAATTTTCAAAGACCCAATAATTGCACTGGTATTATTTAATAGTTTGATCCGTAGTATTCTTGAATATTCTAGTCCCATATGGAGTCCCAGTTACCAAGTCCATTCGGACAGACTTGAACGTGTGCAAAAGCGATTTTTATACCACCTTGCTTTTCAGGATAACAAATGCTGTTTTTTTACTTCCTATAAATCACGACTATCTCACTACCACTTAAAGTCATTACACAGCCGCCGTAAATATCTAGATATAATGTTTCTTTTTAAATTGTTAAATGGCCAGATTGATTGTCCGCAGATGCTCGAAAATATTAACATCCTTGTGCCGCGTATTGGAAGTCGTTTGCAAAATCGAAATACTTTTAGTCTGCCTGCCTGTAGTACCGTTCTTGGGCAGCATTCTCCTTTGTATCGCTTGTGCTCTTCTTACAATGCCATCAGACGTGATTTCGATATATTTTTTGGTTCTTTAGCCTCAGCTAAACGTTTATTAAATCAAATAATTATGTAAACCTATTTTTGCTAATTTATGTATTTTTGTATAGTATCATTTTGTTTTTAATCTGTGTTTCCCTTTTTATTATTTAAATTTTTAAGTAAATCCATAATACTTATGTGAGTACCTCCTCATTTTTGCATGCTGTATTCACATCTAGTAGGATACAGTAGTTTTTTGTTTAAGATATTTACTGTGTATTTTACCATAAATAATTATTGTATCCAGTTTTGTGAATCAAATAAAAAAAAAAAAAAAAAAAAAAAAAAAACATCAGGCTGTATTTTGATGTATAGTACGGAGATTAAAATTCTGCGGTATGGCGCCTACCCTTAACGATTTGTAGCCGAATATTTACAAGCCGCATAATGTGAAACTGTCCAACAATTACAATATTGATAGGTAGTTTTGCATAGCGTTTATTCGCTCTAAGAGCAGCTCGACTGGGGAAGTACCTCCACCTTACAGAATACCGCAGCCAAATAACTTTACGTTATGTAAAGTTGTGTTCTAGGTACGGTAGGTAAGCTACGGTAACCGCTTACCATCAGGTGGGCCGTATGCTTGTTTACCGACTAAGTTGTATAAAAATAAAAAGTTGTCTGCCAAGAGAGGTGATGTGCTAATAATACACTGACCATCGTAGTAGGGGTCTCGGTCGGGCCTGGGATGCCTGTTCCGGCGGTCGGCGCGGCGCCGCGACTCGTTCAGGTCCTCGTCTGTGGCGGTCGCGTCGCGGGAATCCGGCCGGGACGGGGAATATGTTTCACCTGCACAAATATTACTTCATTTTATTATAAACCACCTAATTATGTTGAACAAAGGACACATGACATTTTATCTATACTTCCATTCTATGGATTGTTCCGCAAATAATGTATCCCTCGAACAGTTCTAGATGAATTCTTTCAATTACATAATTGGACTGTTTTAAAAAAAACTTAAACCGACTACAAAGTACACTAAGAAGTAATCAAATCCCGATCTGATGACAATGGGACCCAACGGGAAGTGTACCCTTCCAGACAAAAAAAGAATTTTCCAAATCGGTTGATAAATGACGGAGTTATGAGGAAACAAACATAAAAAAAAAAAAATACAACCAATTTGAGAACCTCCTCCTTTTTTTGAAGTCGGTTAAAAATATACCTTGTTATAAATCATTGATGGTTATTATTGAAGAAGATTGCAGCCGGTATTATGTACATAAGTATGAAACAGATTGAGACGAGATACATAATAGATGTTTATATAGATAGGTCCGGCGTGTGATTGACAACTAGATATCTATAAAAGTGTCACCAGAGAGATAAAGTAAAAAGACTCAGCTCAGCAGATAAGCCCGTATCGCCTAATCAAAAAATGTTACCATCGATTCACCTATACAATTAAACTATTGTACAAACACTCAGACTAATGCATGTCAATTATAATTGAAAACCATTTTGCCGATTGAAGCGATAATTAATCAATAATCTGCAATCACTACGACAGGCTTTTTTTTTTAAATAGTTTCATAGTCACACTTAAGTTTTTAATTGCTCATTGCTGTCACACAATTATCCACTTGATTGATCAAACCTCTGTGTACAATGTATGCAACTTTTGTTTACTTCATTGGCGATGTATGAATTTAGCATGGAAGCGTTCAAATTGTGTTATTCAACTCAAAACATGTGGCATGCAATATTATACATGTGATGTGCAACCACAGTACACTGCATGGCACGACAAGTATGTGTTTGTATGTACCTTCTCTCTTACTACTATCATTCGTTTTTGCATCGCTCGAGAATGTCACAACTGCAAAAATAAATATAAGCTGTCAGTCTGTTGGTCAAATAAAATAATTTTGAACTAAATATAAACCTGAAGAATATACTACATTGCATTTACACCTTACGAGAAAGGTAATGAAAAAAATAGCATTAAATAATATTTTTTTAGGGTTCTTTTTATTCAATTTCTCTATTACGTTTAATCCAAATAAACTGTGGAAACAGACATTTGAGTTTTTATTTAAATTACCTACATTTAAATATATTTTATCTTGCACCAGAACCAACTCACCTCGCCTACGCTCCTCTTCTTCCCTTTCTCTTCTCAAATTCCCGTATTTCCTGTTGGGATCAATTTCCCTGTACTTCCTCTCGTACCTATCCCGTCGGTCGCCCCTGCGGTTGCTGCGACTAGCGACATCGCGTTCGTCATCGTGTCGTCTCTCTCGTTCTGTCGTATGATACCGCCTATTGCGGTCTCGCTCGTCGCCATAGCGTCTATCCTTGTCATCCGGCCGCGGCGGTTTCGATGACGTGTAAGAGCCTTCTCTGTAACGCCTGAAATTTAAATAAATATCTAGTTACAAAATAAAAGTATCAAGGATAATTTAGTTATTATCAACAATGAAGTAATTCTTACCTCCGATCTCTTTCCCTATCACTATAATCTGTGTCCTCTGTCTCATATCTATGACTTCTTGTGCTACGTCTGGTCCTGCGAGTATCGGGACTCGCGTCCCTTCTCTCGCGATCCTTATCTCTCCTATCCTTTTCAGACCTTCTGTCATCCCTCCCAGATCTTCTGTCACCTTCGCGATCATACTTCTGATCATCTCTGGAATATCTACCTTCTTTATCCCTTTCCCTATTCCTTTCTCTGTCACGATCACGATCTCTGGATGACTTGTGTTTATCCCTGTCTCTTCTTGGCGAATTTTTGAATGTCCTATCCCTTTCTGATTCCTCCCCTGAAGTAATCGTTCGGTTTAGAGATTGCTTTCGAGAACTAGACACGGGATGTTCTGTAGAGTCTGATACATCCGTCTTTCTATCAGCTCCTACATCAGTGATGGTCTCATCGGCTCCATCCAACATCTGTTCTCTTGTAAATGTTAATTCTGCTGAAGATATGATACTCAAGTCTTGCAAATTCTCACCCTCCATGGTAATCTCCCTTTGCTGCTCTTCGGGTACCGCGCCGAAGTCCGGCGATACGTCAGTACTCGACTCTCGTGCCCCAATTACATTCCTAGATGGGTTTCTTGGGGTTTGCTCAGTATAATCAGAACCATCAACATTTTGTTCTCGCACATCTGATGGCCCAGCTTCAGCTGGAATAGGATAATCATGATCCACACCCATGACAACTCTTTGTTCATTTGTACCGGCATAGTTAGAACCTGGATATTGAGGAAAGTCATCATTGCTAGGTTCTCCTGGGACCATTCTATCTAATCCGATAGGTCTCCTTTCAGTGCCTCTAGTTTGAGAAGACTGGGCATAATTATCAGGTGTTTGCTGACCATCAGCCTGTCTGTAAGGGCGCCCACTGCTGTCTGTATGCTGACCGTCTACATGACGATCCATATAATTATCAGTAGGTTGATTGTAGTTATTCTCTGTTTCAGTTTGTTGACCTGGAACCATTCTAGCAAGACCTGGAGGTGGTTCATCTCCTGATATATTTAGATTTTGACTATATTCAGACTCCTGTTGTCCCAAGACCATCCTTCGAAATCCTGGTGGTGGTACATTCCTGCTGAAATCAGTATTTTCACCATAGTCACCACTAGACAGATGTGCAGTTTGTAAATATTCATTTCTATCATTCTTTGGAGCTACTTCCATATTATCAGGAACTGGCTGTGAGACTGCCATTGGCCTAAATGCCGACATCTGAGGTTGGTCAGGCCTTTCTGAGTTATCAGGAGTGGTCTCTAAATTAGCTTCAAAACCAACAGGTCTTTGCTGAGAAACTTTGTTGACAACAGAAGGGGATGTCAAGTTTGAATTGGACATCTGAGGAGGATATGGTTGAGCTGTAGATTTGTTAGAAAATGTTCCTGTATACTTGTATGGGTTTTGTGAAGACATTGGAGGGTAATTTGAGGGAGGCATTGTCGCCACCGATGATGGGGGTGGTGGCAAACTGACAGGTGCAACTGGAGGAGGAGGTAAGCTCACAGATGTAACAGGTGTGGGGGGCAAACTGCCAGATGTAGCTGGTAGAGGAGGGGTCACCATGCTAGATGCTGATAAAGATGTCAGTGATTGTGGTGTAACATTAGACGACACTGAAATAGGAAAGCTAGCTGATGAAACTGAAGGAGGAGACACTATTGCTGATATATTTTCTTGTACATAATTATTTTGTAGTTGCAAGTTATTTGTTGTAATATTTTGATGATTGACTAAGCTCATTTCTTGCATAGAATGAGATAGTTCATCGTGACTTTCACGGCGGCTACCATTTTGGATACTGTCCACAATTGACGGTTCATCAGATTGTCTTGACCATTCTCTATTTTGGGGATAAGCTTCTTCTAGACCAGATTGTGTGTAGTTAAAATTTGAGTTATCAGTGTTCAAGCCTGGGCTGCTCTTATTTGAATTTCTGGACTGACTTTCACTCCTATATGTTCCCTCTGAATGTGTGAGAGGCCCATCACTAGACTCCTGTGACATTTGGGATTCTATTGACCATTGTGGAGTCAAATTCTCTAGGTGAAAACGTTTTCCTAATGCCAAATTTGGTAGGCGCTCTTTGACTACATCTCTATCATTTAGAGTTTTGACTTCATCAGCTGGATTCTGAGACAAATTACTTATAGTTTTCTGGGTACTCTGCTCACTTGATGTATGATTTGCAATTAATGGTTGCGCTAAATTCACTGGAACTGGTGCTGGATTCTCCTGCAGAGTAGCAGAAGGTGGCTCCCTCACATCTTTCTTATCTTCCATGGACCAGTTCCATGTGTTAGTCAGTGCAAAACTTTCTTCAATAACATTAGCATTATTAAAAGCTTGTTGAGGCTGGACCCCAAGTGCTTGTTGAGGAGCTGTGTTCGGAGGAGCTCCCTTTTGATTTTGTTTTGATGAATCCTCCCATCCCCAATCCCAATTATCCTCCCAATTATCTGCATTTGTTTTATTCTGGGTTGGATTTTGTTGACCACCTTGCACTCCTTGATTCTGATAGTAGCTTTGCTGGTAGCCTTGTTGGGGATTACTGAAGCCCTGATTAGTGTAGTTCTGATTGAATTGTGTAGGTTGCTGATAAAATTGATTAGCATTTGCACTAAATTCAGGTTGTTGATAAACTTGGCCATATTGTTGATTGTACTGTGGCTGCTGCTGGGCTGGCACCTGCCAGAACTGCTGTGGTGGAACATTCCCAGTAGCTGTATTCCCATCCTGATAGTTGGGGTACATATTCTGCTGATTTGCATAAGGCTGAAACAGAAGTACAACTTAGTTTTATATGCATAGTTATGCCATATGCCAGTAGATGAAAGGTTTGAGAAAAAAATTAAGAGAAAACAACTCAGAATATTGCAAAATAAGAATGTATTAATGCTTATACAATTTCAAGTATGGAAACCTAAATATGATGTATACATATAAAGGTGATTGTTTTTAAATAAATCATATGATTGACGGAGAGTATCGGTCGTGTGCGGTTCGTCCACGTCATTGTTTACATCTGTGCGGATAACCTGCAGCGCTCACCTGTGCCTGGGTCGCGGGCGGAGCGTAGGGCTGCCGCTCAGGGCCCGTCTCCGGCGGCGCGCCTCCCTGCGGCCGCTTCATCCACGACATGCCGTCACTACCACCACTTACGTAACATTCGCGAGGCTCGCCCGCTCACATATGCTGCGGACACGGATGCAATCAGCCCCGTCACTCTCATGGAACGAAATCAAACCACAACACTTTCACTTTTACACCGCACTATGTATCGACATTAATTGCGATGCTATCGAAATAGTAACGACATGAGACGAGCTTAGATTGTCATATAGATGTAACTGCCTATTTGAAAATTATTATTTTATAAATATTTTAGATAGAAATTGTTGACAGCAACCCATCGATCGAAGGTGCCCTGTTGGCAGTGTAGCCATGCTAGTTTAAAAAACTTACTATTTTACCCATATTTTACCAATTACCATAGATGTTTTTTTTTTTTGTTCTGTAATTACGAAGTAGGTACTTGATGTTTTTTTGTTTATTGAATAGCTATAGAAAGAGACAGGTTTAGATTCACGACACAGGCATATTTCTTATATGCCTGTGTTTAGAGATATAAAAATAGTTAATCTTAAATAAAAAGTATCAATGAGACGTTTTCTTGTAGGTATTTAATTTTCTTTTCTTTAAGTCTCAATAGATGGCGTTAATATGACTGAAACGAACTATCTTGCTGTCAGTTCAATAAAAAAAAAAAACTATGTAACTTCATAGCGTCCTGCCGCGCTACACACGGCCCTGACCATCAGACGTCCGACAGTCGGATAGTCTGTAACTAGTATTATGTCACTATCATGTGTGTTTTGTTCAAAACTTTTTTGAAATTTAGCTTAGATTTGAATGATTTGAAAACTATTGAAAATGCGTGTTTGTACAGTTGTGAATTGTACACACGGCAACAGATCAAGCTATACATTTCTAGTATAAGCTGACCTCCCATTGTACGGAAATCCTATACAATGCGAGTTCCGCTTATACTGGAAATGTATAGCTTGATCTGTAGCCGTGTGTACCAATAAGGGACGTCTTATATTTCCAAGTGATGAACCACTAAGGTCACAGTGGATAAGAGCAACAAGGGTGGATGTCCAACGAATATCAAAACAATGATAGAAACAAATAATCCTTAAGCGTGACTTCCACAACAAAACAAACAACGCAAACAACGACTTTTTGGCGGGAACTTGCAGAGTGACGTAGCATTTTCATTTTTGTTTTCATAAATTTGTGTATTTTGAGTTTTAGTTTGTATGGTAAGATCATCCATGTGCACCAGTGAAGTGAAATGAAATGAATTATGTGTATCGTGACTTTTCAAGTTGTCTCAAAATGTCCGTGAAGAGTTTTAGTACAATGACCACCATTGTAGTAAAACATGACTTTTATGGACGGTAACTGACTGAGGACTATAATGTGAAGTGATTTATTGTGACTGGAAACTATAATATAACTCGACACTGGCAGAAATGAGCCCTAATTTGGGCTTGGTTGCCAAAATTAAAAATAAGAAGAAGAAGAAGAACGGGAACAAACATCCACTCATACCAGTGTTGCCGCCTCTTATTACTAATTTCGGACGAAAAAAAACAGGCTGTTACCAAAAAGCAACGAAAATTAAGTTTTGCTCCTCTGAAATGTGGTTTCATTTAATCATGTTCATGGTTGCCATTAATATCAATTAACACTTAGTAAAAGAAATCTGTATATTTTTTTTTTCAATTGTCGATTTTTAATTAAAAAGGATGGACACCTTCCGTTGTTGGCCTATGTGGCAACACTAAAGTTATGTGACAGCATATTTTGATTTGACAATTCAATTTAGTGATGACAGCGCCACCTAGTTATTTTGCAGCAACTCTTTAAATACCTACAAGAAAACTTCTCATTCTACAATAATATGCTATATGAATTCATATGTCTGTGGCTTCGCTCGTCTGATGTTTATGGTGTTACTTTTTTTGGTACTTGGAACTCTTGGAAGTACATACCTACCACAATACCTACTATCTTAACTGGCGACCACCCTCATGATGAAAATCTGTCACCAAAGATCTAGCGGTGAGTTCCAGTAGTTACACTTCAGAGCCAGTAGCCTAGGCTGTATATAGGGGGACTTTTAAAATATGTTCTTATGTCGGTATTTATTTTCTTTCTTGAGGGAAAATTTTGGCTGGGCTTGGCAGCACTGAGTACTGTCAAGCCACAAGCCACAGTTGAGCCACAGCGTATGTTTGTGTGTCAAGCAAGATTCGAACTTTTTGGCGGGAACTTGCTGAGTTACGTTGCGTTTTCATTTTTATTTTCATAAATTCGTGTATTTTGAGTTTTATTGCATATTATCGATGGTATTTTATCCAAGATCAATCCATATGCACCAGTGAAGTGAAATGAAATGAATTATGTGTATCGTGTAAACTTTACAAGTTTTATCAAAAGTCCGCGAAAAGTGTTTGTGAAAGACCACCATTTTTTTTACTAAAACATGACTGGATGGTGACTGATAATGCGGACGCCGGACTATGGGAAAGTTAATGTGCGGACTATATGAACGTGATATTATAAATAAAAATTATGCGACTGAAGGACTTTATATCCAATCCATGGTCAAGAACAAATTAAAAAAAAACTAACAAGTTCCCTCCCCCTCCCGGTTATATTTTTAATAATAAAATTAGATTGCATTATAAACAATCCAGAATTATTCGAATTCAAAGTTCTAATCTAACTCTAAATAAATGGCAAAGAGAACTAACCCTTTTATAGAAGACTTTGTTCCTCAAAGTAAAGTTCACATTGGAGTCAAACAATTTAACAACAATGAAGATCGCCTAAAAAAAGTTTACGGTGGGTATTTCCATTAGAATTTAAATCCTGTATTTTTGTAGCTTTCCGACACTACCAAAAAAACATGATTAACGTTTCCAGAGAAGACCCTTCAACTTTTATATAAAGGTGCCAAAAAAGTTCCCGCGCAAGATGTCCTCATCAACTTTGATGTAAATAGTAACAAAAAAGATAAGATGAAACAATTATTCATTGGGAAAGATGGCTGCCTCCAGCATTCGGGCAATATGGTAAAGAGAATTTATTTTGTTGTTTGTTGTCCATACCTACCTATAGTTAGTAAATTTTGTAATAAAACCATTTGTACAGGTTCAGCATGACTTAGCTAAGAAGTGTAGCTGTGGTGGTGCAGTTGAAACAAATTGTGCATACTGTGAGGCAACCCTGTGCATAGTGTGTCAACACAAATGTGAGCGGTGTGGCCACTGTTATTGCTCTCACTGCTCGCTTATTGGGTAACTATTATCTATCTCATAGTATACTTGCAGGGTCATAGTGATTTATGAACAGGTGTTTTAGTTCATCATATTCTACCCAAAGAAGTCTACTGCTGTAAATAGACCTCCTCATTTCAATAACTAATGGTCTTGGGCCGCTTGCATCTAGTAGCTCCCAGACTAACCAAGTTGTTGGTCAACCAGCCCCCCTAGACAAGATGGTTATCGACAGTCATCATCGTTAGTAAATGATCAACCTATGTTTGAGATCGAGATAAGAGATTGTTAAAAAACGTGATATTTCGATTTGAAATTTCAAACCCATACAAAAGTCGATTGTTTACTAACGATGACGATTGTCGATAACCATCTTGTCTACTGGCCCTATTGGAAACTTTTTCTTACTGTTTCCAAATAAGTGATATACTTAATTTCTTGATCTAGGGATATTATTCACAAATAAGTTTTTGTTACTAACAATTTTGCACTGTTTATAATAAGCTGGTACATTTTGAGCTTAGTTTATTGCATACTTAGATGTGCCAAATATATATTTCAATTAAATTGTGAAAAATTGTTTCAGATCGGCTGGTTCAGAGGTGTGTGTCTCTTGTTATGGTTAGGAATTTAATTGTAACTGTAAACTAACTCATACATACACATACATAGTTAGGTAGTTAAATATTTGAAGACTGTTAAATGTATTAATATAACTATTGTTAAATATGAAAAGGCTGTAAGTCATTATATTATTTTAATTGTGCAATGAAATAAATAAAACGCTATTTAAATGTTGTTTATGTAAAGTAATAACAAAACATAATTTACTAACATCAAACAACTTAAGAAATTCATAATCACGGTGTCAATGTATACATTAAGTAAAGGCATCAGACAGTACAAAAGTGCTTATGAACATTACAATATGTTTTACAACTAGGTAAATCACAATAAATAAGGCCATGACAGAGAGCCTCGCTACTCCCACATGTTTGTACAATTATGTATGCAGTTGTAACAAAAGACTGATATCAACTGATCAAAGCATATGTTATGAAATACATAAAGCTGACGAGCATATAAGCATTAAGTATCAAAATATTTTGTGCATTATAAACACACATGGACATTTATTTCATTAGATTATAAATAATTGACAGGCCCTGATTCTGTTGTTTACAACTAAACTAATTTTAATCTCACTATGTCTCTTTCTAACAAAGAACATAAGGATGTAAGAAATTTAGTCCTGTCAAATTAGTCCACTGCTTGTTTTCAATAGAAATTTAGTCGCCATCTATCGCGGTTACCCCTAAATACACGCAAAATAAGACGGCAAAGTTTCATTTGACAGCTTTAAATTCTATACTTTTCCAATAATCTATACTCCCTCAACAAATACAGAAATAAAATTATCCACCATCTGCTCGGACATCCACCCCAGGAGCAGACTTGAACTTTCATGTTTATTGTTAGTTGTAAATTTTTTGGTTAATTGTTTAATTTTTGATTTTATATAATTTAATTCATGTTTTTTTTTTGTATCTTTAAAGTAGCTTATTGCATCTATATTGTATTAATATTAATCTTAATATTTTGCTGTGGATTTTTTTTACCAATAAGTTTTTGTTATTTTAGTGTTTCGAAATTTATGAATGTTGTGTATACCTTTAATAGGCATAAGTATAAGAACACTACCTACTATGTATACTGTTTCTTACATAATGTATGATACTTGATGCTGTTGGTGTACCTTTTAAAATAAAATAAAAATAATGTTCGTAAGAAAGAGATGAGATGTGACTAAAATTAGTTTATGGCGATTTACAACAGAATCGGCTCCATTAGGAAACATAATTTTCTTAAGCTGGTGATTTTAAATCAGCGCCTAAAAATACCCTCATCCATTCTTGCCTAATATTAACTTTTACCATTTTCCATTCAAAGCCACAAATACCATAAATCCAGGAATCCACATGAAAGCTGCGACTTCAAGCTCACTCCACCATTTAAAGTAATTCTAGAACATCCTAAACAGGCCGACAGTTTTGAATGGGTAACAAAAATAAAAAAATAATTACACTTATATACCTAAATATAGTCTTTACGTCACATGAACTAAGGAACAAAAACTTTGTATACCTATTATAATGTCATCTTGTTGAGAAGCCACTGGTCTGGACACCATGGATCGAAGCAGTCAGCCACGCTCAGATGGCAATTTTCAACGTAGAGTGTGCAAGTTAAAGATTTTTTTAGCTATTACAGCGTTTACCGTCCATCCCACATTATTTAAGGCAGCCTCTACACTAGCTGTTTTTTTTTTATAAAACAAGCAAACTATCAACATACATCCAATAAAACTACGATTACTATCGTAAGCAAAGTCATGATAACAGCTAAGAGCTGCACAATGGTAAATAAATAGGTATCTGTATAAAACAACCCCTCTCTCTTAGTTATTAAATACGTCATTGTCACGATAGCATTTATGATTTATGTCTAAAATTGAGCTTTAACTCAATAGTAAAAGGTACAAGTTCTTGTTACAAAATTATTATCATAGATAGATTGCTACTAAGAAGCGGACAACTATGTTCAGCTTTACTATAAATGATTTATTACCTACACCACTCTGAAAGTCCCTCACAAAATAGCCGTTCTTTCAGTATGTTTTATTTATATTATTATTGGGGTCACATTGCATATATGAAATCTAATTTCTCATCTCATAAAGTAAAGCAATTACTAAATAATGATTTATATTCTGCCTAATAGCACACTTTCTTATATAAAATAGCCTACAAAGTTTAGTCTTTTTTCTCGCTAATGAATAATTTCAGCATTATGTAACTGAAATGAATTGGTTCAGTTGTCAATGTTGGAATATGGAGAAGAGCGTGACGTCAGCGTGCGGTGGCATGACACGGTACAGTACTACGCGAACAGGTACCGGTAGAGGAGGGTGGCTGCCACGCCCAGCAGCAGCGGGGTCAGCCACGAGCTCCACGCGGTGCTGCAATCAACAATACAAATACCTACAATACTTGCACAACACAACTAGGTATACATTACCTACTCGTTCACGTGGAACACTCGTGAGCAAATATACAAGCAAGTATCACGTTGAGTTGTCTAAACTACAAATATCCTTTAATTAGCTTAGCATTAGTAACAACAGTTATTTATGTATGTTTTATTCTAATGAAACGCCAATAATGTGTCTGATAATGAATGGGGTCGATACACTTGACTCATTACTGTTCGATACAATCAAATAAGTACATAGCGCACCTGCTATTAGAATGTTTTGGGTCAACCCTTAATTAACTAGTAGAATATTAAAAGGCCACGATGAAAGTTTCAGATTGATTATTAATAACTTATTTTGTCTTGCCCCCACGACAAACTAATATTAAATATGAATGTGTAGGTACTCACGTGTTTTCACCGTAGGTAGTTATGATGCATGTTATGGCAGTTATTTATAAAGCACACGTGTATGAGAGGGATGGGAAACAAAAGAAACGATAAGCACATGGATCTGTGTAACAAAACAAAACTAAAAAAAGAAACAGGATAAAAAGGAGCATACAAAATAATGAGCCCAGCTATTGCAATATGAACTTTATTGAACAAATATTACAATCCACAATCGATATTGCACAGATTATACAAACAGAGAGCACCAAGTGACACGGCCGATATATTTATTTATTGCCTTACACATCTAAATAAAATATGTGCATAATATACAATCTACACCTAAATAACAAGCACAGATCTAAAATTCTATTGGGATATCGAGATCCTAGATTTCAAGCACCAAATTGAATACCTCTACTTAAATAAAGTTGAAAAACCAAAATCCGACAATTGATGTTCCAATTCAACTGCAGTACTTATACTAGTCCCTACAGGTACGGCTGTTTTATAAATTTGTACAAATAAAGACCCCGAAAACTCGACTGAATATTTTTGACGTTAGGTATAGTCGGGCTTTAATTTTTCACTCTTCGTTTCAGGGCGCCTCGCGGGGCCCGCTTGTGTTATGTGTGCCGCCAAGCTTCTGCTGCACATGCATTTAAACAGGAATGGTACATACACCCGACTACGGCATGAGGCACTATTAAAAATTATAACTCTCATTTAGCTTTGCCGTGTTGGGCAATAAGCCCCTAATTTTCACACTCTACACTAAGCTTAAATAATAATAAAACAGATCGTCACATCACAATTGTTTACCATTTAGTCTCAATAAGTACAAAATGAGCAAAATATTATCTACATATTACGCAGAACCATGTGCCACTAAATATAAAAAATGTATACAAATTATCACTAAGCATTATTAATATGGAATGAAATAAGATGAACCATAAGAATGTGCATACAGGCAGGACGTAGATACTATAAGTCTAGTCTAAGAATGTCATAGAGAAAAGGATGTTATTGCTTAAAAGTAAGGTATATCTTTTAACCAATGCTTAAGTGTATAATGAACCTTATTACACACTAATAAGGTTTATTTTTCCATGACTTTCTTAGTATTCTTACAATAATAATTTGAGAAAAATGTGAACTAGAAAAGTATAATTATACAGAATTTGCATGTGTGTTTCCTATCATAACGTTTTTTTTTTTCATTTTAGATGTGTTATAAACAGACATTCATATTCTTTCTAAATTATTATTATTGCTAATAAAACTCAAAGCTGCCACTGTTTTATAAACATTCTGCACTGCAATGTCATAGGACATTTTTATGTTCAACAAATATTTATTTATATTATCTTATTTTTTACAGTAGCAACCTTGAACTTAAAGAGCAGATATAATTAGCATAATTAATATGAGTAGTTGCGTTTAGTAGTGTCTACGCTACTGTAGGTATGTGTGAAGCGAAGTGAAGTGAGGTAATTAGGCGATAACGCACTTGCCCTGGTCCTGCGACTGGTCGTTGTTCCACTGCGGCGCGAAGCCGGCCTTGGTCGTGACGCGGTCCGCTTCCACCAGCTCGCCTATCTTGTACTTCTTCATTAGAGACCTGGGAACGTACGTACGTATTATGTACACGAATTTTGCAGTCAGGTCCCCGATTCGCATCATTTTGAATTAGACATATGTCAAAAACATGGCGGTCTTTTGTCAAAACGTATAGAAATGTCGAAAGCAACATTGATAGCAAAGATGAGAGAATTGTGCCCCTGATTTTATGATTTCGCTATCGCTTTTGGTTCAAAGGTGAATGATTTACGCACTCGTTTCAGTATGTGTTCATGTGACCGGATAATTGAAAATAAGGAAACATTGTGTCGCGCGCATGTCCAGCTGCAGTGGACTAAAAAAGATTGCGCAATCTTTTTCGCTAGTTTATAATCTAACCATGTCTAGCCGATATATAGTTATCTGGTTTCCATAGTACAAGCTCTGCTTAGTTTGGGATCAGATGATCGTGCGTGTGGAATGACCCAGGATATTTATTTCTTGTGAACATGCACTATGGTCCAATCAGTGCACTAAATTGGTAAGAGTGCTATAAAACCTGGCACACAGATAGATGCTATTTAAGAAGTACCCATACCCTTTAACTAACGATCTAACTCACAAAATAAGAATCGCCGCATAATTTTAAATTTTAAGTACGCTTCGCGTCTTTCTAGTCGCGTGTCCAATGACACCTCACTAGTTTATTTTGAGTGATTCATATCTGGCTCGAAGGACCAAATATGCTAGCCCTACCGATTAACTAAGAACGAGTAACGATAAAACAAAATTATGATCGATGTGTATTAAGTTAATGAATATAGTATTTAAATATATTAAAAACAAGGCTTATGTCTAAATTATTATTATTTACCACTTAGGTGGCATACAAGCATACGGCCCGCCTGATGGTAAGCGGTTACCGTAGCCTATGGACGCTTGCAACACCAGGGATAAATATAAATAAATATGATCTGGATACACATAGGTTTAATAAGTACCTATATCTTTTGTCATTTTAAGGCCCAAACGCACAGTAATCATTTCTTGCCTTTTAATATTTATTAGGAGTACACTTTCTGAAAGTTGTGAAAGGCGCGATACAACCGGTCGACTCGACACACATTAGCAAACGTTGAACCTTTGCGGGTTTGTACCAATTCCAAACGAGAACGCGAACGCTACAATACTTACAAACAACATGAAGGTTCATGCGGATTATAATCTATCTATACTATTACTAGCTGCCCGGCGCGACTTCGTTCGCGTGGTGCTACCCTACCCTACCCTACCCTACCCTTCCCTACCCTACCCTACCCTACCCTACCTGAATTTTCTTTGCTATAAACCTCACGGAGCCCGAGACCTTTCCAACGAATGCAAAACCGTGGAAATCGGTTGGTGCGTTCTGGAGTTATAGCGTCAGGAAGGAAAACCCGACTTATTTTTATATAGTAGAAGATAATAAAGCTGAAGTGGCGCGGTTGTTTGAACGGGTTAATCTCTGGAACTACCAGTCGTATTGGAAAAATTCTTTCACTAATAGGAAGCTACATTATCCCAGAGTATTATAGGCTACTTTTTATAACGGGAACGCGGGTGAAACCGCGGGGGATAGCTAGAAAGAAAAAAATAAAGATCTCTTTTCACTGCGCCTAACGATTCAAAGTCAAAGCTAAGTAAGTCGGCCTTCAACTGAGAAGACCAGGCAAAAACTCAGCAAGGTTACATATTTGAACCGACTTCAAAAAAAGGAGGAGGTTCTCAATTCGGTTGTTTTTTTTTTTTTTTGTTTGTTACCTCATAACTCAGTCATTTTTTAACCGATTTGGAAAATTCTTTTTTTGACTGGAAGAGTACACATCCCGTTTGGTCCCATTGTCATCAGATCAGGATTTGATAACTTCTTAGTGTACTTTGAAGTCGGTTTAAGTTTTTTGTAAAACAGTCCAATTATTTAATATATTTTTTTTTACAATCTGACAGACATATTTTTTATTTACAAAATAAAGTATAATACGCATATTAACAATTTTGTGGTTGGTCAGTATGTTAATTCTTTGTAAAGGGAGATTGCTTACCTCGCGTCGGAACTGTGGCTGACATCTTCGAAGGGCTCCGTGGCATCCTGACCCGCCTTCTCCAGCAGCACTTCTTCACCACCAGGATGCTGTGGGAAACATTCAAATTAACTGTATTCATACAAAAAATAACCGTAAATAGAGGGCTTATAAAAGTGAAATTGAGATGCCCTATTACTAATGGGGTCATGTGTTTATTTGTAGGTACCCATAAATCAAACTGTACTTGTGTATATGGATTAGATTTTAAGTGAGAATCGAAATTATCTAAATAGTACGATATTGGTAAGTTTTCTATGCATGTAGGTTCTTAAGTCCTGACTATTTGATATATCAATGCACAGCCATTAGGCTGTGCGTTGAGACATGAAATTTAGAGGGTATTATATTCTTTTGATGAGTGGGTTTACACCTAGTATTTATCTACTCTGAGGTTTACACTAAGAAAGGGATTTTCGAAATTACACCCATAACGGGGTAAAATATGGGATGAAAGTTTGTATGAAAGTCCGTCAGTTTCGAAGTTAGGATCTTTAATTTTTGTGTTTAGGCTGTAGATGAAAATTAAATTATACGTGTCTCAGCGTTTTTAGTAATCACCATTCCATATTCACACGTCATTTGCTTTCTGTAGGCTGCCCGGCGAAGCCGGTTCCGCGAGCACAAGCTAGTTTTAATTAAGTGTTATCATTACGGATTGATAACAACATAAACAAGCTGAGGTTGTCTGATTTTACAATAACATACACTAGGACTACATACTGCCTGCCACGTAGTAAGTATGTAGATGTAACACACGAGACGTCTTTTGATTTTTGCCTTTAGTTTTTAAACGGTTTATACAATACTGAGTCGGTGTGTGTCTGTAGTCGGTGCCTTATTTCTGCTCCGCGATGCACAGATTATTTTATTGTTGCTGCTGTTATTCTTATTTTTGTTATTCTTTCTTTCAATAAATACATACCTGTGATAGTGACAAGGATAGTGACCTATATCTGCCTGCTATCTATAATTTAAATATAAGTGATAGGTCACGACACGACATTCTGCTTGCGGGGTGGGTCTGCATTCTTTCTCGCCTCACTGTGGGGCGAAGGCTTAATGAAATTCCGACACCCCGCTGAGACGACTTTATTAATGTGTCCGAGATCAATAGAATATCAATTGAGGGAGAGACTGAACTAAAAGACGGGAATCTGTCGACGATTCTCTGAAAGAAAAGATGCTACAAAATTTGCTTTAACTAGCCAGTAACATATACTGATTACCATAAATTCAAGAAAATGAGAGTTAAATAATATAAGCACCGTAGGTTTTACATTTTCAAGGTGTTGAAACATTAAAAATAGCTGAATTATATTTATCGCGCTTGAGAACAAAATACAAAGGTTAAAAGATCGTTTTTTATGCCAAGCCGTGACCTTCTCGCTGTACCTAAGCACTCCGACAGTGAACGGTTGACGTCTCGCTGATGAAAACGAGGGAGTTTATGTTTGATATGATTTAGATCTTTGGGATAAACCATAGTTAGAATATTAATAGAGCGACTATACAGGAGTAGGGTCCAATTACCTTAAAACGAAGTGCGCGTACATGGCGCGTACCTACATAGTTTGATCGACTAAAACACATTATAATGAATGCCAATTTCTCGTTTTTTTTCCTATATCCATATTGACATTTTGTCTGACTGTAAATCAACTAGTGTACGATACATATGTGAATACATCTATATAGAAACTGCTCACGCTTCGCACAAGGTAAAGCTGTTGACGCTATCACTCTATGGGATAAACCTACATCAATGAAGTAGAGGGATTTTTTATATATCCTTATCTATACATATAAAACCGGCCAATTGCGAGAGGGTTCCGTACAAACCTGTAGGTATATAAGTAAATGGTAGTATAGACCTGAGTATTTGATATGAATTTGAATGTATGACCAATTGAAAATATATATCAAGAAAGAGCGTCACCATACTACACGACTAAAGAAACAGAAGAACAGTGTGTCTTGGAATCACGGGTGCTTTCAGGACAACACCTACGGCAGCGATTGAGAGATACCTCAATATCACTCCACTGCATATGACGGTTGAATTGGAGGCAAGGAAGGCATTACATCGTCTTGCTGTTGCTGGACTATGGGATGCCTCCAAGCCAAAGACTAACCATACAAAATTCGATGAAAATGAAGGTCTGGATCGGGTAACAAGCATGATATCCGATAAAATTCAAACTACGTTTGTGTTCGAAAGGTCTTTCAAGGTCCAAATCCCTACAATAGAGGACTGGACGAAGGGACTTGATCCACCAGAACCAGGAAGTCTGGTTTGGTACACTGATGGATCCAAAATGGAATCAGGTACAGGAGCGGGAATATACGCAAAAGGTTACAAATGTAGCAAAAGCTTAGGGAAGATGGCAACTGTATTCCAAGCAGAATCATATGCCATTATAACCTGTGCTCAGGAGAATATAGATAGAGGAACCAAAGGTAAATCCATCTATATTCTTAGTGACAGTCAGGCTGCAATCAAAGCCATGGCATCCTACAAAGTGGACTCCGGACTTGTTCTGGATGCTGTCCGAACCCTAAACAGGCTTGGGAAGCATAACAGGGTAAGACTGATGTGGCAATGGCTGATGAACTGGCAAGAGAGGGCTCAGCAAATGACTTTGTGGGTCCAGAACCATGTGTAGGCATTTCGACGTGTCTCGTAAAGGCCACATTTAGGGAGTTCGTAGATTACAGCCAACGAACACATTGGCTGTCTAACACCGGTCTACAACACTCCAAGAAATTCCTAGGCTCTACGTTTAAAGCCCGGGAATGCATTTGGAACATGAGTAGGGGGCAAATCCGCTACCTGCTTGGGGCCTTTACTGGGCACTTTGGAACCAACGACATGCTCATGAAGATGGGTCTAACCGCGACACCCATGTGCAGGTTGTGTGGGGAGCATACGGAACGCATGGAGCACCTTCTGTGCACATGCGATGCACTGGCTGGTAAGCGAATGAGTCTCCTAGGGATCGGATATCCAAAACCAGAAGACTACAGGCTCATATCTCCTAGCCTCGTTGTAAAACTCATGAAAAGAGTTTTCAACGAGACTGGGGAGGAGTAAGGTATCTAGGGGACCACAATAGATCCCAATGGGTCGAAGTGTCCGAGTTATTCCTCGGCCCCTGCACAAAATAAGATAAGATAAGATACTACACGACTATATAAAACAGGCCAACTTTTTTAAGCTGTTGTACTGGACAGCTACGTTTTACGCTCACTCTGAGTCATTCTTCTTGTGATATTAATGTTCATAATGATAACAGTTGTTGAACTATTCCAATTAAAATCGGAAGAAATATAAATACCAACCATTATTTTGCATTAACATTCATGTTTATTTAATTTAGCCCCCAACAGTTAGGGGCTATTTTTTTCGACGCGTGAACAGCTTTGACCCTCAATCTGGATATATTATATATTATTTATCAAAGGTATGACCTATTAAAAAAAACTACTTACTAGATCACGTTCAAACCAATTTTCGGTGGAAGTTTGCATCGTAATGTACATCATATATTTTTTATAGATTTATTATTCTCTTATTTTAGAAGTTAAGGTTTTTTGCCATTTGGCTACGGAACCCTAAAAATGCTTTGTCCTGAATGACTGACTCAATGCACAGCCTAAACCGCTGATCGTAGAGACCTGAAACTTGGAGGGTGTGTTCTTTTTATGACGTAGGCATCCGATAAGATATGATTTTCCGAAATTCTACACCTAAAGGGGTGAAAAACGGGTTCAAAGTTTGTATGGGACAACGGGTCCGATCTACTTCAAATTTTGCATAAACATTCCTTAACAGAATTGATGGAAGACGTGTTTCGTATTTTATTGAAACTCATCGCCTAACTGGGTCAAAAAGGGGTGGAAAGTTATTTTAGAGGTGATTTGCATCTAAGTTGATATCAATACTCCTTTGATTTAAATTACATTTTATTTTGACACATGTTTGAAAACTGAATCCGATTGTATTCAAAAAACTTGGTGCAATGCTCTCTAAAATTGGAATCCTTAACTTTATAAATGCGAAAGTGAGTTTGTTTGTTTATTTGTTTGTTACGCCTTCAAGATCACGATGTAATTTGGCATATAGCCTATAGTATAGAGAAGGACACAGGCTACTTTTTATCCCGGGAACGCGGGAGAAACCGCGGGGGACAGCTAGTCATATTATAAAAGACAATGACGAATCTGGTCATGGTTAATGGCTCTGTGACTGTGAGACTTTGCGAGTCGTCTTTGCATAGCTTAAAACTGAATAAATGTTCATCGCGTATCTTAAAACCAAATCCTTATTTCAAAACCCTTGGCTCCACCAATTTGAACAATTTCCATTAACCGAATCGACAAAAAATTCTAGCCATCAATTAGACAGGACAAATGGCGCGGTTGGTTTTAAGATTCCAACTATCGCGCCACAGGCAGAATTTTTGGTTTTGTGACGTTTCTAGTACCCTTACATTACATGGCCCCCATAATAATTATTATTTACAAAATCGCCATTTTCTTGGTTTTAGGACATATTTTTTCGAAATCTATAAAATGCCGAAAGCAATAACTTAAAATGTAAGGCATGTATTTGTGTGGCTTTAACCCAGTGCTGCCAACTGAGCGCTTTCGGCGACAGATCTAATCCCGCCTCGTTTTTTTTTGTACGGCTCGTTTTAGTACCTAGCTCTAATCTAGCACTTTTTCCACAATCCTAAATTATGTCGAAAACTGATGCAGTCCAACTATCTGCTACATTTGGAGCAAACAAAATCGTATCACAGGTTAATGAAGAAGTTCCAAAAATCAGATGACGATTAAATTACAATTACATTAACTACCTTATCTGAAAAAATAAATTTGTTTACTTTGTTTTTTTTGTCTTTTTGTTTCAGGCGAAATATTATAAAAAAATGCATTGTATATACTTCAATTTACTGGGTGTTACGGTTCAGTTTGAATTTGGTGCTGAATATAGTGGTTTTCCCAACAGCTGTCTATTTTTGTCATTTATTTATCATCTAAAATAATATTTAGCTCAATATAACGCTTTTTCAAGGGACTGGCAGCTCCTTTTTGGTAAGAAGAGTTGGCAGCACTGCTTCAACCCTAAGGTCTTTACTGTCCAATCTCAAATTTCTCCTTGTATAAGTACAGATAGATACCAAACAAAAAGATTTTCTATGAATCATCATAATATAATAATATATAATAAAAAGGCAATAAATGGTTAATATTTATCGACTTTTTAAATAATGAGTGATGATTTCAGATAATATAGAAATAAATATGTAAAAGTAATACTATGTAAATGAGAGGGTACTGGTAGCACACTACTCTAGACAAAAGATATCTTAAAAGTTATATGAATTAAAGATATCATGAATAGACTGGACATGTACCTATGTATGTTTTAGTATAACTTTTTTTTTCTGAGAAATAAAATGTCAGTATCATCTGAAACATCACACAAATTGATTAGCTAGGTAGGTAGGATTACTTGTAGTTTATTGAGCACATCCTTCATGTAATACTTATGGTAAAGTATATTATTGTCTTATATTTATTATAGTACCTAATTATGTATTTATAATTGTGATTTGTGCTATCTTTCACATCACTGCCAAGCAAAGGAAATAGTTCAGATAATATTTTAGTTATGTACACAAAAACTCTTCAATTTGATAGTGATGACGTCATTCTTGTTGGGCTACTTCACGAGTTACGTACATATTTGTTGAAAAGCGGTAATTTATAACAAACGTACCTCGCCTAGAAACCGGCTGACGTCGTATACGCCGTTGTGGATGATGAGCACCGCGTCTTCACGGGAACACCGCGACTTCAGCTCTTCGCGCGTGAACAGCTTCACTTGTTCCGTCTGCTCTTCCATTGTTGTTGGGTAGGTACTGGTCAAATTGCTGAGAGAGATGTAATCGTTTCCGTTCCGACGTGCCGAGCCGACCAATCTGAGACGGAAAGTGGGAAATTAACACTTATTTCTTCCTTCCACAAGTATTAACTACGTGTTTACAAGAGAGAGCCCCTTAGACTCTGTAATTTATATTATAAAACACTAATTACTTAATAAATTTTTATATGAAATCTCACCAAGTTCTCTGCAAGCAAGCTAAGCCAACAAAGAGAATATAACGCTACGCTAAAAAGCGAGCGATGGATGTCATGTCATGCATGTCATTATTCGACGACAGTCGTGTCAATCAGTGGTAGAGGTGAGACGTGTAAACAACAAACTGGAACAGGTTTTTGGCTAGACGCGTAAATACCTAGTCCGTGGTCACCACATAAACGCGTCTCGAGTACGTGTCGAGTAGTACGTGTATGGCGTTTGACACGGACGACTACCATATCCTGTGACCATATCTATCTAGTTCTAGTTGCAAAACAAAACCCACAAGCTCTGTCAGTTGTTATAGTTACCAGACGACAGGATTGTTTCTGACATGTCAGGAATTAAGATCCTTTGTCAGGGAAACAGGAAAAATCCGAATTTGTCAGGAATTTTTGAAACAGAAAGATAAATAATTATATTTATGTATTATCTAAGTTACAACTTACATTACTCTTTCACTATGGTCGATGCTCAGCATGAGGCGGGAAATTGTTTCTTTTTTCAAGTTATTTATTTTTTACCGTCGTAGCACAATTTGGCTAAATATTTCAGTGATTCGCGATCGTAGTAGAAAATACTGAAATATATACCTAGCCATATTGTTCTACATTATATTGGATGACTGGTAATTAGTAAACGATACTTAGACAAATGATTGTACTCATGATAACAAACAACTTTACCAAAGAAACAAATAGCGTAAACGACTAAATTAAATAAAAGCTGATGAGTGTATTCTAATTCTTGTTAGGTACTAAATATTATGGGCTCATGTGCTAAGTATGTTATAAAACAATGTTTCTTTGGAAAAGTTGTTCTTCTTCTTCTTATTTTTAATTTTGGCAACCATCCCAAATTAGGGCTCATTTCTGCCAGTGTCGAGTTATATTATAGTTTCCAGTCACAATAAATCACTTCACATTTTAGTCCCCAGTTAGTCATGTTTTACTACAATGGTGGTCATTGTACTAAAACTCTTCACGGACATTTTCAGTCAACTTGAAAAGTCACGATACACATAATTTATTTCATTTCTCTTCACTGGTGCACATGGATGATCTTTATTGGGTAAAATACCACCAAAAATACACAATAAAACTCAAAATACACAAATTTATGAAAATAAAAATAAAAACGCTACGTCACTCTACAAGTTTCCGCCAAAAAGTACGGGAAAGTTGTTAGTTGTCATGTGTCAAACATAATTATATCCATGGTGTCAAAGTTACCCTTTAAACAAGGTGTCCAGTGGGAATTTTTCGATTTCGAATTTAAAAGAAATTATCCTGAATATTTTTTCAACACCGAGTGTGTTGAACTCTTAAATTGACATTTATTGCACCATTTTTAGTATCTTAATGCAGCTTATTACGCACTAGTGCTTTATACTTTACATTACCGCACAGTTTTATGATAGGTATAATCCCGATTATGATAAGTTTGTACCTCACTGCAAGTGATATGAGTAGACCAAGCATTCTAATTTAAACGGGTAAAACAGTTAGGCAGCTCACCGCTGTCAAAAAAACAAACATGTTGTGTGTGTATTTGTTAACTTTCTCATTGTGTACGAGTGTATTGTACAAGTTTATTGTATATGTCTCGAAGTATATTGTATATGTCTCGAACAGGGCAACTTTCCTGATTTAATGAAATACAGCAAAATTGTTCCGATTTTTAAATCGGGATGTAAAAACAATCCCTCAGATTACAGACCGGTCTCAGTACTTCCTGCATTAAGTAAGATTTTTGAAAAGATTGTGCTAAACCAAATGTTAAGGCATTTTAATAACCACAAGATACTCCATGATGATCAGTTCAGATTTACGAGAGGTAAGTCCACTACGGATGCGGGAGCTAAACTTATTAAGCATATTTTTCAGGCCTGGGAGTGCTCACACGATGCTATTGGTATCTTTTGTGATCTCTCCAAGGCATTTGATTGCGTAGATCACCAAACGCTAGCTCTTAAACTTAAGTTATACGGAATTCGCGGAGTGGCTCTCGATCTTGTGGTTTCCTATCTTTCAGGGCGCCAACAAAAAGTAGGAATCAATGGTAGTGTGTCATCGGGCTCCTTAGTCAAATTAGGCGTACCTCAAGGCTCGATTTTAGGCCCATTTCTGTTTCTAGTTTATATAAATGACCTACCTTATATGGTGAAAGAACTATCAGATGTCGTTTTGTTTGCAGATGATACGTCTCTGATATTTAAAGTAGATAGAAAAGACAAAGATCTTTTAAAAGTTAACTACGCTCTGAAGACTGTGTCTCAATGGTTTGCTGCCAACAATCTTATGTTAAACTCAAAAAAAACAAAATGTATAAGATTTTCATTACCAAATGTACCAAAAGTTGATACCAGTGTTATTGTGGATGGTAATAAACTTATCTATACTAATATTATAAAGAGGAAAGATTTTATTGTTTGTTTGTTTGTTTGCATTGAATAGGCTCCGAAAGTACTGAACCGATTTGAATAATTCTTTCACTGTTGGGAAGCTACACTATCCCCGGGTGACATAGGCTATATTATATTTTCAAAAAAATTAGGGATCCTTACTAAATCTCCAATAATGTAACCCAAGGTGTAAAAAAATTACCTAAAATATTCATTACATCGCGTGCGCTGCGAAAACTATTGATGATAGAATAAAAAAATGTACTACGACTTTGCAGAACACATTATTATTTACAAAAAGTGTCGCGATACCATATGTCTAACTATTATAGTTATGCCACAATAAGTGTTTTTCTATTTTAAAATTTTTATTGAAATGCCGCCGCTATAAATGTCTCTCTATTTGTATCTTGGTATTAATCATTATCAAAATAAATTACTTCATATCCAAGACTGCTTCAATACCTTTATATAACTTTTTGAATTATTCAATTCGGACATTCCATTCAAAAGATATCACGAGTTTAAAAATATAAGTATTAGCAGAAAAATCACGTCACGGGTACGGGCCGTACGGCAGGGAGTCAATCTCTTTGCGTGTGGCTCAGTGTTTGACGGTAGGGTAGGGTAGGGAAGGGGGAAGGGGGAAGGGCAGGGTAGGGTAGGGTAGGGTAGGGTAGGGTAGGGTAGGGTAGGGTAGGGTAGAGTAGGGTAGGGTAGGGTAGGGCAGGGCAGGGCAGGGCAGGACAGGGCAGGGCAGGGCAGGGCAGGGCAGGGTACGATAGGGTAGGGTAGCACAACAGGGTAGAGTAGGATAGGGTAGGGTAGCACCACAGGGTAGGGTAGGGTAGGGTAGCACCTCAGGGTAGGGTAGGATAGGGTAGGGTAGCACCACAGGGTAGGGTAGCACCACGCGAACGAAGTCGCGCCGGGCAGCTAGTAGTAGATAAGACTGTTTTTCTTGGTCTGACTATAGACTGTAGATTGCAGTGGGGTGCTCACCTGGAAGCCTTAGGTGGTAAACTGAGCTCCGCTGCGTTTGCAGTCAGCAAAATAAGGCAACTGACGGACATTAATACAGCCAGATTAATTTATTTTGCATATTTTCATAGTCTTATGTCTTACGGCCTTTTGCTGTGGGGCTCTGCCGCAGACTTGGAATCAATTTTTGTATTACAAAAAAGGGCAATTCGCGCCATCTACTGTTTGGGTTCTCGCGAGTCTCTACGAAATATATTTCCGGATATTAATATACTAACTTTGCCCTCTCAGTACATTTTTGAAAATATTATGTATGTCCGCAATAACATTAATTTGTTTCCAGTCAATAGTGACTATCATGATAGAAACACTAGAAACAAAGACAAAATAACTGTACCTAGATTTAGATTAGCTAAAGTAAATAAGTCCTTTCTTGGGAATTGTATTAAATTTTACAATAAAATTCCTCATAGCGTGACCAGTATGTCCTTTTTAAAATTTAAGGAACATATCAAAAAGCGGCTGTTGAGTAGGGCTTATTATAAAGTGTCTCATTATATTGACGACAAGGATATATGGAAGTAGCTTCTCTCTGCACCTGCCTCACTGAGCAGATAGTTCAAGGTCCATTTTAATTCAAAGTATGCTATTATTATTATAAGTTATATTTTTAGGTTACAGATTATATTACCTATTGTAATTAAATTAATTCAATTCAATGTTCTTCATTTATTTAGTTTGATATAAATGCATCGATTTATTATGTCTGTCTAATTGTTATATTTTTTTATTTTGTGATATTTAGTCTAAGCTTGTCTGTGTTTAGTGTTTCCCTTTAGTTATTTTTTATTTCTAAGGCAGACTTAAGTAAGTCATGCTCACTTTAAGGCCTTTGCTTGCGGCGGCGTCGTGTGACGGGTCGCTCACTTCCCTCCAATATGGCGAGGAGGGCGATGGCTGCCACACGCGTCATACTTGTGAACAGGTGCTGCTTGTGGGGGCTGGTCTGCTTAAGTTTGCTATTTATTTACTTATTAAATATTTTTTCAGTCTACTTTGTAATTTTGCCGCCGCGCCGGGGCACGCAATTGTTTTCAGTGCGATTAGAATGTAAATATTATGTAATTAATCAAAGCCTGTTTTGAAAAGAGTAATTGCTGAGTTTATTGCCGGCTCTTCTCAGCAAATGCAACCTTCCGAACCGGTATTAGAGTATTAGAGTCAGACTTTTCATAAGTGCCTGCGAAGGTCTATTTGAATAAATGATTTTGAATTTTGAATTTTGAGTTGTTTTTTTCCTCGCAAGTGTGTTGAAAAACGTCGTATGGCGTGTGCATTGATTATTCACTCTCTGCTCACTTATCGCGTTCGCCTACGGCTCACGAGCTTAATACCGCCTCGATTAGGTATTAATAACCAACTTTGCACACATGTATCATAATGTACATAGAATATTTATTATATTTTTGAAATGTTACAAGGGTCTGCGAATTTCACTTCTTAAATATAATGTCGTCCAAATGACATCCATTTCTTGCAATACACTCTTGTAAGTGAACCTAACCACTAAGTTACTCCAATCCATACAAGAGCAGTACGCAAATACCCGCGTATACTTTGTACCTGTGAAATAGTCATGCTGAACAACTTTTACTATGGGACCAACCTTCTTCTTATATGCCTGTCATGTGGGACCAACACTGAATTCTATTGACACTGGCAGAAATGTCTACCCAGACGATTGCCATAGAAAAAAAAAAAAAAAAAAAAATATATTTTTTTTACTTTTCATACATTATGATCGAGCAAGGTTGGCATAGCTGTCCCACTCCCATGTTTAGGTACGATCGCGCGCACGCGGACTACCGGAACAACGCTAGCTAGTATTTCGGCTGGCGGCTAATGGACTAGGTAGTCGTGCCGTTTCTTGACACTTGACGCGACGGTATCCCTTTATTTGTGACGCGACGTCAGTCATTCCAGATTTGATAAGTATGTGAGCATTAGGGATGGGCAAATCGAAAAAAAAAATCGATATTTATCGTATCGATATTTTTCAAATATATCGATATATATCACCCAAGAAATATCGATATTTCGATATATCGATATTTTTTGCCCAATTTGCAATTATTTATAAAAATTGCCAAAATTATCGAAATTTTAAAGCAAATACACATCTGACAACACAACAAAACAACGTTCGTCGTACCAACACTCTAAAATACAATACAGTCAGTCCAGTGCAGTGATACCAACCAAACCAACAAGCAATGTCATTGTCATAGACAAGCAAGTCATAGAGAGTAATTTTTGTTTGTGTTTGAAGCAAAGAAACTAAACCCATACAGCCTACTGCATATATTATATTTTCTAAATTTAATCAATCGGATTGGTCAAAATCATGATGTGACGCATGAGCAGACAGCAGAGCTTTAAAAATATATCGATTTTGATATCTGAAAATAAATATCGAAAATTGATATATCGCGGGAAAAAATATCGCTAATTAGTATCGATATTTTTCTGAAAAAATATCGATATTTTGATATATCGATATTTTTTACCCATCCCTAGTGAGCATGCCTTTTTTTCTTGGTCTGAGTAAGCATGTATGTTACTAAAACCCTTCCCCAAAATAGTTGTATTCAGTTTCGTAGACAGAATACACATTCAGTATACAAAGTACTTATAGGTCTAACAACTTAGATTAAAGTATGTAGACATTTTAAAATAACTTTCTGATCTAATACTAGTTGGCCAGGGTGTCTCCGTACTTCCTCAATATTGAGACCCCTGGCCGTAGATAGAGGATTAGATTAGACTAATCCTCTATCTACACCCCTGGCAGTGTGTGGTGTTGCCACATCTTGCTGGAAATGGGTTCTACTGTTGTGTCCTTGAAACTCTTGAAAACTCGGTACGGTACAGACCTAGTTTCTGGAATAAGTATTTAGGCGGACGCATACTTCTTAGACTCAGTACGGGTTTTACCAAAGAATTTGGATATGCCAACTCACGCGTTACCGACTGAGTTTATTGCCGGCTCTTCTCAGCAAGTGCAACCTTCCGAACCGGTATTAGATTATTAGAGTCAGACTTTTCATAAGTGCCTGCGAAGGTCTATTTGAAAAAATGATTTTGAATTTTTGAATTTTTAAGACATACTGTTACGTACTTTTGCATTTTATAATATAAGTATGGATTAAATTAAAACTACAACTTATAATAACAATAATTATAATGAGGATAAAGGTCTTAACTGGTGCAGTGATGCTGCGAGTACTATGTGTTCATGATATTTAAAAAAATAATATAAATAAGTCTTAAAATTGGCCACTATAATATTATTGTAAAATAGCACTCTCCTGCCATACCTCAGGTACAAAAGGTATATCAGAGACATGCTGCATTACAGGTGGATGGTAAGGTAATGATGTGTTCAATATCAGCCTGTCTTGCCGCTAAGACATCACTGCTCTGCAAGCTATAGCAAAAATATGGCTAGGCTATGTTTTTAGGTAGTCAAGAAGTTTAACAACATTAATATCTAGCATCTATTAAAAATAATCTAACTAACATAAAACTGTTGAATAAATATAGAACTATACTCTAACGGTAGCCTCTTGAACATCCTTCTGTTTATGTGCTCCATCACAGAAAGGCCTATTTTTTGTTTGTTTACAGTTGCACATCCAATATTCTTTAGTTTTGTCAACTTTAAATCTTATTGGTCTGAAAGTAAAATACAATTTTATAGTTATATGATTATTTATAGTATATTGATATTAACAAAAAAGGTTACAAAATTAATTTTGTGAACAAATAAGGTGATAGCTCAGTAGTGGTAGTGATATTAAGTGCCAAGATGTCCCAGGTTCAAATCCTAGAATGAGCTTGAGCTTTCCGTTATGTACAACATTGCGAGGAAACCATAGCATTTGGTGGTAGGGTACTTTTTAGTACCCACCTGGCTTCTAGGCTTTACATGTGCTTACCACTTCAGTCAAATCATCAGTAGTGGTAGTATGTGGCAACATATGACAGTCTTTCATGATTTTGATTATTATTATTTTTGTAAACCAGCTATTTCTGAAACTTGAAATTGCGTGATCAGACTTTTAATAATGTGACCTTCCTGTAAAAAAATATGAACACCCAATTCCATGGACGTCAAAGTACAATTAAACCCAAGCATTTTTCATCAAATGCAGAATGTGCACTTCTTTATTGTAATAATAGTATCCAGAGACAGTCTGACTACTCATTCATAGTCAGTACTCTGGAAACCAGATAACTGGTATGCATTTTTTTAAATTAATGGTTTTCAGTAAAGGCAGGCTTGGCATCACACATTGCACATTCACAGTATTGAATTAGTGTTGGTAAAAATATTATGTGTGTTTACCTCTGACTAATTTTGAGGTACACATCCTTATGAGTGCCATCGCACATGGGTTGTGTTTTTGAGCGTCCACATAGACACCAGTGGTACGTCTTGCCTTCCTCTAATAATATTTTGAAGGGTTTTCTGTCATAAATGATGCCATTATCCTTTTGACTGGCTGCTGAGTATACATTTTCTAAAGGATTCTTTGGGATCTCTGGCTTTGGCGCTTTAGTTACGTAATTTGCCTGGAAGAAATATATTGGACGGATAGCGATAAAGTATATTGAGATAAGCTTTAAATTATTCCGAAATGTACCACTTTATAACTTCTAACCTCAACTTATGAAAGTGAAATAAATGAATTACCATCTTGTACGTAGTTGTAACAGTCCATAAGTTTATTCTTTTAGCAAACATTTTGCAATCAATTAATAGTATACTCTAGATATTTATTTTGCGATGTATGTAACATAAAAAAATAGTTACTGCATTCGTATATTTCACTTTATTTCAGTGTTGTTCTGTCTGTCTGACCCACAGATTAGTAAGCACAAACTACTTGTAAATATACAACTTACTAATCTGTGCAAACTACAGTAGTTGTATCATGATGTATGTTTACAAGTCTGACCGTTTCAGGCCGTTTCTTGACAGATTTAGAGTTGCCGTATTCTAATTCCAAAATTGCCGGATTTTTAGGGAAATCTAGGGAATTTAGGGAAAATAAATTGCCATCTTGCGCTCACACCGACCATGCCGTAAACTGTGGCGCCGTGGGCGCTGTCAAAAGTAACTGTTAATTATTTTGTTTTAGGCAAAAGTCTAATAAGATTCTTGGTTTATCATTTGGCAGAGATACTTTTTATGATTTTATGAGAGATAAATAATAAAAGCGGATATTCCTTTTTGCGAGTCAACTTATAAAACGTTCATAAGTGCCTTATTAGGGCCTATATTGAATAAACAATTTTTGAATTTGAAACAATAAAAGGAGTCCTAGCGCATTGTTAATTCAGATTTTTATTAAATTCTCAAATGTACTGTTTTGAATACTGTGAGCGCGTTCACGAGCGTTCCGAATTGTTGACAGTTCTCAGCTGTCACTAAGGTGATATCTAACTCGGTACGCAAATTATTGCTGTGAGCACTGTGAACGATATTATCCAATGAGGAGGCACACTGACAATTTATCCCGCTAGGTGTCGTATAGTCGCTGGTGCCGTCTATCTGTCAAACACCATAAATTTTTTACGTATTCGTAATCAAATAAGTTATTCAATAATTATAATTCCTTTCTGTAGTGAATTTTAATGCAATAATAAAGGTTTACACCAATTGAAAAGAAAAAAGCCGTGGATTATTAAAAAAAAATGGACACCAAGCTCATAGGAAGATTATGCAGTTATCACTTCAAACCTAACGATTTTATTATAAAAGCCGGTTACTGGTTGGTTTAATTAATTGAAACTCATGAAAATCCATCAATTCAATATCAATGACAGTTACCAGTGAGGGTGGCGCCATCTGAGATTAGCTTTGCCTGTCCCTCCCCATTCTGAATGTTGCCCATAGGGTACCTTTTTATATCTGCTGAGCCTACGTTAGAGTAGAAAACTCATGGTAGTGGTACTGGCCGTACCTTTCAGGAACCACATGGGAACAAAACAACACTGGTATATTGGTATCACAGACTGGTATTGACTGGTATCGTAGATTGAGGATTAGGTAGATATGCCACTAAAATAATAATAATTACGAAAGCGAGATACTTATATGTCAAAACGTGTATGTGTGAGCAGGACTAAGCATATTTTGTTGTCCCTATCTCGCGTATAGGTTTCTATTCTTGACATCAGTGTCAAAATCAGTGTCGTTGAACTCGTTGATGGCAAGCAATTTTCTAACCGACCAAAGTGTGAGGCTTATTATTGTGGGTGGTTAACTATGGTACTACCTGTCATTCGTAAATAGTCGGATTATAAGTTGATGGGATACCAGCATTTTATTATTTTTACCACTTTAAATAGCGTGTTTTATTTTTTGTAGTTTTAATCCACGTAAGTTACATTAGTAATTTGTTCGTTTTTTTTTTTTTTTTTTTTTTTATACCACTTCGGTGGCAAACAAGCATACGGCCCGCCTGATGGTAAGCGGTTACCGTAGCCTATGGACGCTTGCAACACCAGGGGTATCACGCGCGCGTTGCCGACCCTGCAGAAATCTCTTCACACCCCTTTTGAAGAACCCCATGCTGTACTCCATTGGGAAAACCACGGCGGGGAGCTCATTCCACAGTCTGAGCGTCCGCGGAAGGAAGATCCTTTGAGCCCGCACAGTACGAAACAATTCAGGTTTCAATATGTGAGGATGGACTCCCCGTCGATGGCGAGAGTTGCGATGGTAGAAAGTAGCCGTGGGCATCATCTTAAACAATTCTTCAGAACACCGTCCGTTGTACAAGCGGTAGAACACACATAAGGAGGCAAAATCTCTCCTCAGACTGAGGGGCTCTAAACCGCTTGTGAGCTCGGGATCGTCGACAATTCTGATGGCACGTCGTTGAACCGAGTCTAAAGGATCAAGCTGGTATCCAGGTGCCCCCGCCCATAGATGACAGCAGTACTCCATATGAGGCCGGACTTGCGACTTGTAAAGTTGCAGTCTTTGCCCCGATGTGAAGTACTGCCTCGCTCTGTTGAGCACTCCGAGCTTTTTGGATGCCAGCTTAACCTTGTCTTCTAAGTGACTTCGGAACAAAACGTCGCTAGAAATGTCGACGCCAAGGATCCCGATGCTTTTGCTGATGTTCAGGGACGTGTTCTGGAACTGTGGAGCCACAGCAAATGGGGTTTTCTTAGCGGTGAACGCGCAGGCTTGAGTCTTAGTGGGGTTGAAATGGACTAGGTTTAGTCTGCCCCAATCGGAGACACTAGTTAGTGTACTCTCGATTTCAGACAACAGCCGTTCGCGGCTTTCCTCCACCTCGGAACGAGGGATATTAGCACGGCCCCTGTAATAAGCGTCCCCTGTACTGTCGTCTGCATAACAATGAACGCCGTCAATAGACAGCATATCATTGATATGCAGTAGGAACAGTGTTGGGGACAGCACAGAGCCTTGCGGGACGCCGGCATTTATGTCCATGCTGTCGGAGCAGCTACCGTCAACGACGGCTCTTATGCATCTGCTGGACAGAAAGCTGGCAACCCATTTGCATAATCCCTCGGGAAGCCCGTATGCTGGTAACTTCGTTAGAAGACCCCGGTGCCAGACCCGATCGAACGCCTTCGCCACATCTAGGCTTACTGCCAATGCCTCACCTTGACTCTCGATGGCGAGTGACCAACGGTGCGTGAGATACACAAGGAGGTCACCAGCTGAGCGACTGTGGCGAAAGCCATATTGTCGGTCGCTCAACAAATCGTGATCCTCCAGGTATCTCAAAAGCTGCGTGTTGATCACTCGCTCCATGACTTTGGAGAGAAGGGAGGTGATGGCGATAGGCCTGTAATTCGTCGGGTCTGATCTGTCACCCTTTTTGGGCACTGGGTGCACATGGGCAGTCTTCCACGAAGACGGGACTTCCTTTTTGGTGTAGGAAAGCGCGAAAAGGCGCGTTAGTACTGGACACAATTCAGGAGCACACCGCTTCAGCACCACTGCCGGTATGCCGTCTGGCCCACTCGACTTATGGATGTCCAGAGAAAGCAATTCCCGCCGGACCTCCCGTTGGGTAATGCTTATCTCTGGCATGGAGCTGTCACACCGCGGAATGGTAGGCGGTGTGGCGCCACCATCATCCAAAGTCGAGTTCGAGGCAAAGAGAGAGCCTAAAAGGTCAGCCTTCTCTTTAGCACTATGGGCCAAGTTCCCGTCCGGCTTACGTAGTGGTGGCAAGGACGACTGGCAAAAGTTTCCCTCAGCAGCTTTGGCAAGAGACCAGAAAGCGCGACTCCCAGAGGGAAGGCTAGTTAGTCTCTCACCAATTCTGCCGACGAAATCGAACTTTGCCCTGGCAATCATTCGCTTACTGGATCTCGAGGCAGCGTTAAATTTGCGTTTCGCATCAGAGATTTTAGGGTCCTGATTAGCTTGGGCCGTGGTCCAAGCCTCATACAAGGTCTGCTTATTATGTCTAGCTACCTTGCAGGGCCGATTAAACCACGGTCGTTTCTTCACCCCTGCAGCCACTAGCGGGTTAGGGATGTAACATTCCATTCCCGCCAGTATCGCCTCAGCGACGGCAGCTGCACAGGTGTCAGGATCATCTGATGCGAAGCAAAGCTGTCTCCACGGGTACGATGCGTAGTATTCACGCAATCCATCCCAGTCTGCTGACTTATAGTGCCACACGCGACGACGCCCGGGTGACCGGAGCGTAAAGGGCCGCGCACAAGGCACCTGCGTCCGGACGAGACAGTGGTCCGATGACCCAAGAGGCGCATCCACTGTCACTGCATAGTTGTCCGGTCGCGAAGTCAGCAGAAGGTCCAGTAAGGAACTAGTATGGCTCTCAATATCTGGGATTCTCGTAGGAGAAACAACCAGTTGTGAGAGGCCATAGGCCAGGGCAAAGTCGTGAGCAGTCCTCCCCGCGAAGTCAGTGGACCGAGAACTAAGCCACTCAACGTGGTGAGCGTTGAAGTCTCCTAATATCACTAACTCCGCGGAGGGGTACTGCTCCAGAACTTTGTCAGTCGTCAATTGCAGGTGCTCAAATAACCGTTTTGTGTCCACGTCACCGCTATGGGACCTGTAAAGGCACGCATAAACTTTGGTGTGGCCACCGTGATCTACGCGCGCCCACAAAATCGACAGGTCCCTGTCTTCCAGGCCATGGAGACGGCGACAGCAAATATCCTCCCTGACGTACATACATACCCCGGCACGGCGCACAAAGTTGTGCTCCAGCTTGTACCCGGGGTAGTGTAGATACGATGTATCATCAGGGCAGGATATTTGCGTCTCCGTTAGAAATAGCAGGGTCGGCAGTGCAGCCTCAAGATGTTGATGGACTGCATTGATATTGGCGTGAAGTCCCCTGATGTTGCAAAAGTCCACTGACAGTGTGGATGGGGAGGCCGCTGAAGAACCATTTCTTTTTTTATGTTTCCTTGGCATCATTAAAAGGGGTTGAATAAAGATTAGAAGGAATCGCTGTGCCAGCAGCGAAAGGGACAAAGTGCAGTGTTTTTCGCCGAGAGTGGTGGACAGGTGATGCGGTTTGTTGGTGCGGCAGCCGGAAGGGCCCCCGGTCCCCCCATGATACAGTCGGCCGGGTCCACTCCGGTCTCCTCCTCCGGCACGACCAACTATACCATGGATTATGCGCGAGGCGGCGGGTCAGCCTCCCAGGGCGGAGATTAAGTAATCCCTGGGCTCGGGACCCCTACAACCTGCGGGCAGCCAGCGGGCAGCTGTTTCACCGGGTCTCCCTGACCGCCGCAACAACATGCCGCGCCTGCACAACACAACGGTGGTGCGACACCGCTGGTCCCCACACTGCCAGCACAGCGCTTCCTCATGGAGCTCTGGCGACCTTACTCACCGCAGGAACACAACACCACATTGAAGTGGTGTTATTTGGCTGCAATCTTCTGTAAGGTGGAGGTACTTCCCCAGTCGGGCTACTCCGTATTTCGAACGGGACAACCCGTTATGCCCTTCCTCTCTTAATACGTAATACGTAAGTTTGATACAAACATTAAAAAATAATTACTTTGGAAATAATAACTTATAAATAACGACGATGATACATGGAAGCAATATATGTAGGTATGTGCCTAATTTTTAAACCACCAAACATAATATAGAGGATAATAATATGCATACATATTTTCTATTTCAGATAAAATAAATAGAAAACAGATATATAGGTAAATAAATATTTTTTCTCTTTCAGATCCGACAGGCTCAACCGAGTAACTCTAAATATGAAACTTCGGGAGTTTATATGGAAGCAAAGGATAGTTTGGTATAATTGTCTCACCTATCAGTTGTCTAATCAGTCGTCACCACATATTTTAAAATGAAGTTGCTTTCCGTCTGTTTGTCCACTAACTCCTTTTAAACTACGATTTTCTATAATATGTAACAGGCCTTAGAGCGGTTCCGCCTAACGTCCGATACGAATCCGCGAAAATACAGATCTAGAAAACTCGGACCGAATTCGAATATTGCTTTTCGCACTACCTTCAACCCAAATCCGTAATTCAGACGTAATTTTACGCAAAACCACAGTAGAGAGTTAACATCGTTGATTATTGAGTCCTTTCAATAGGCGTCAACTTTCGGCAATGCTATTGTACGTAAAAAATAAAAGCTATTGTACGTACGAAGACATTATTAACATTAACATATAAAGTATTAAATTAACTATTTATTAACCACGCCCCGGCCGAATATTTAATCTTATACAATCGATACCTGAGCATGTTGCGGTCAAAACGTGATAAGTCACAACGTCACATCAACTCATAAAAAAATTCTTCTAGTCCTTATGTCTCTTAAGGTCTTAATTAAAGTATACTTCATCAATCCCGTGTTTTATTTTGACTTCTATGAAGTTATAACAGTATCATCTGCCCCCCTAGACAAGATGGTTGTCGACAATCGTCATGGTTAGTAAACGATCAACCTTTGTATGGGATTGACACCTGCCACACCCATTGTATAGTAAAACCAAAATACCCAATACCAGCTTACCCACATAATGGGGTAAAATTGTAAATATGGCAGTATTAATAAATAGTATGTAGCTTTCTTCTTCTTCTTCTTCTTATTTTTAATTTTGGCAACCAAGCCCAAATTAGGGCTCATTTCTGCCAGTGTCGAGTTATATTATAGTTTCCAGTCACAATAAATCACTTCACATTATAGTCCTCAGTCAGTCACCGTCCATAAAAGCCATGTTTTACTACAATGGTGGTCATTGTAGTAAAACTCTACACGGACATTTTGAGACAACTTGAAAAGTCACGATACACATAATTCATTTCATTTCACTTCACTGGTGCACATGGATGATCTTTATTGGGTAAAATACCACCAAAAATACACAATAAAACTCAAAATACACAAATTTATGAAAATAAAAATGAAAATGCTACGTCACTCTGCAAGTTCCCGCCAAAAAGTCCGTAGCTTTCTTCTTCGCCATTCGCTGACAGCATATCTACCTAATCCTCAATCTACGACTGGTATATATATTTAGTTTTTTTTTTTTAATTTTCATGACCATGGATACAAAGTCCTTCAGTCGACAACTTGAAAAGTCACGATACACATAATTCATTTCTTTTCACTTCACTGGTGCACATGTAAATACATACAGTTAAATAAATCTTGCTAAAAATACTATTTAAAGACGATCTTAAAAAAGAAACGAAACATTCTGTATACACGAGAGCTAAAGTTATTGATTTATATTTTTAAAACGGTAATAAATAAATAAAAAAAACATGGGTTTATCTTTATTGGATAAAATACCACCGATAATATGCAATAAAACTCAAAATACACGAATTAATGAAAATAAAAACGAAAACGCAACGTCACTCTGCAAATTCCCGCCAAAAAGTCCGACTATAGTTCTTTAAATTAAGTTTGGCATCCAAATCCAAATTATACTACAATTTATAGTGTGAATGTCAGCATGAGTAACTTATGTCTGCAATATAAATAAAAAATAAGCTAAAGGGAAACTACACAACACATAATTTGTTATCACTGTGACTATTGACAAGTTTAGACTAAATATCATTTTAGTACTATTTTCCTTAAAATACGGCAATTTAGACGGTGATATACGGTTGGTTAGATTACTTTAGATCATGCGTAGTATCTCTACTTAGTTTGTGTTTAGATCAAAGACTATTGTCTAATGGTTTAGATTTATTTTTACGATAACAACACTGGCCTGTCTAAATAAAAACGTGAAGGAAGAACTTTTGGCTAAATCTAAAATATTTTGCAAATATTTGCAGTTTTCAGAAGAGTCTGCCATATAGAAAAACTGTATGTATAGAAGTAAAACGAATAATATGAGTAATGTCTAGAATAAGAGGAATCGAAGTAAAAGTACAAAAGGAAGTGTTACAAACACGTAAATATGGACTGAACGAAATACTCAAAAAGAAAAATGAAGATCAGACTTCTAATTCCAAAGATGACGTTGAAAGTTGGTGCTTGTAAATATATTCTATAAAGTGTATTATAAAAACACATCTTTGAGGTTAGTAGCATGTTAGGTACCATTATTTTTTAACAATTCTGTTTCAGAGCAACAAATCAATGAATTGTGTCTCAAGCTGCCGAAGTTAGATAAGATATTTGAAGTGCACCGTAAAATAGGTGAGGGCACATTCAGCTCTGTGTACCTGGGCTCCCTGCGACAACATGCGGCGCTGCCCAGTGCTGAGAAGAGGTGGTTCGCTATTAAGCACCTTGTTCCTACTGCCCACCCAGCTAGGATAGAACATGAATTAAGATGCCTTCAGGATATGGGGTATGTCATCCTTTACATTAATAATACAGTTGTGATGAACTAATTTAGTCCATATTGATCACACAAGTATTTATTTGTTTTGGTCCTTTGTATTTGTATTAAATTTATTAACTTACAAAATTATGTAATTGTGTAAGCTTTTGATCCTCCAATTAAAAAAATAAATAAATTATGTAATGTATAAAAAGCACCCTGGGCTAGGAGAAAGTCTATTGAAAAATCAAGCGATGTTTTCCTTCACCGAAAGCTCAAGCTCATTGTAGGATTCAAACCCGGGACCTTAGTCTCGGTATCCGACGTCACTATTGTACCACAGAGCTATCATCGCCTTCCGATTCATTAGTTCAATCGATTCCTGTATTTCGTCTTTATCATTGCACATGCGAATCAGCTAATCCGCCAAAATTACGTTAATTTTATCGCGAACCTCTTATGATTAACTGGCGTACCCATGTGGTATGGATACTTCATTTTGTCTACATATCTTTGATTCAGTTTGTTTAACTTTTTGACACAAACTATGTATTCATTAATAAATTTTTTTTTCCAGAGGGAAAGATCATGTGATTGGAGTGGAACTATGCCTGCGTCATTTAGATACTATAGTTTTTATTATGCCATATCTACCTCATAAGAAATTTTCAGTAAGTTAAAAGATGGTATTCAATAAGTGGTAATGCGTGGCATTGATATAGTTGTACTGTATTGGTTGATGTGTGCACATTGTGCGGTAGGAGTATGTGGGGTCGATGGACGCGGGCGAGCTGCGGCGCTACGTGCGCGCGCTGCTGGTGGCGCTGCGGCACGTGCACTCGTTCGGCGTCATACACCGCGACGTTAAGCCCAGCAACTTCCTCTACGACCGGGACAACCAGAGGTTACCCATCCCTTATGTACACTCGACGACAACAATATGTATACACTTGGTGAAATTCACCAACTATTTTCTCTTAAAATATTGATTGAGATTATTAGATATAATGCAGGCAGAATTTTTCATTATTACTATTATGATTTGTGTTATATTTCAACATTTGAATCTGTACAATCTGAGAAAAGTGCTTGTGAATTTCAAAAAGTGTATACATATTTATGTCCTCGACTGTAGGTACGTACATATTTTATTAAAAAGATGTTAACAGTGTGTTGTTGTACCCAGGTACCTGCTAGTGGACTTTGGTCTCGCGCAGCGCATCTGCCCGGCGCCCGAGGAGGCGGCCGCCCCCTCCCCCTCCCCCTCCCCCGCCCCCGCCCCCGCCATCACCGCGGGGTCGACCCCCGCTCCCCCGCCCGCGCACGCTCATAATGTACGGAAGAGACCTAGAGAGGAGGTGCGTTACATTTTAATAGAATTATAATCTGTCTGCCACACACAAATATAGCATAGAATGTTTCTAGGATGAATGCCTACCTGGGGCCAAGAGGGCGGCGCTGGACCTGTCGGTGCGACCGGGGCCGGGGCACGCGCAGGCCCCCGCCCCGGGGCGGCTCGACTCGCCCGCCGGGCCGACCGGGACACCCATCACTATACCGAAGGTAGAAAACATTTTTGTGTTATATTCATGGGACAGGTGAATATTAAATGAATCAATTAATCCACTCATTGTTTCACCGAGTCTCTACTTGTGGTCTCATCATCATCTGCCTATAATGTCCCACTGCTGAGCACAGGCCTCTTGCACACAAATGAGGGTGAAAGATACTGGGCGATACTCCACCACGTGAGCCCACTGCGGATTGGTGGAGGTAGGCTAGTGGTCATCCTACTGTTGGAATTTTTCAAGCCGCCTAGGAGGCATCCAACTAGCTTAACGACTATCACAATTAAGTGATAACCGGGACCAACGGCTTTACGTGCCTTCCTTAGCACGGAAACGCTCGATTTGAAATACCACTAGGCGGTCACCCCTCCAGGTACCGACCACGACAGACGTAGCTTAACTTTGCCGATCGATTAAGAACGGCTAATCGTGCTACACCACGAGCGCTTCTACTTGTGGTCTAAATATGATAAATTCTAGATAATGGGAGCTGAGTTCATTTCCTTACGTGGTATACTCGCAGATGTATAAATAAAATCTAAAGGAGCAATATTTTCCATTTGAAGAGTCCAGCGGGGCCGGCGGGTGGTGGTGGTGTTGTCGGTGGTGGTGTCGGTGGTGGTGTGCGGTCGCGGTGCTCGTGCGGCGGGGTGGGCGGCGTGTGCGGGTGGTGCTCGTCGCTGGGCGCGGCGAGGGCCCCGCGCGCCGGCACGCAGGGGTTCCGCCCGCCCGAGGTGCTGCTCAAGTACCCGCGCCAGACCACCGCCGTCGACGTGTGGGCCGCCGGCATCGTCACCGCCACCGTGCTCACAGCCAGGTACATACCTCACGTGCAACGTACAAACACACACTCGATAACAAAACACATTTCATCTGATACCGTACTTACCAGACCCCGTTCTGTACTGTTTCTATACTGGGTACTACAAAATGTTATCTTTAAGCGAAATGTATACGTAACCTTTTTAATTGGACCAAAACTTAATTCTTTGTCCCGTAATAAAAGGTGATCAAGACATACTACATACATAGATTTTGAAAAGATTACAACCCATAAAATTCACCTATACAAAAACGGTTGTGGTTATAGAAACCTAATGTATGTAAAGTCGAGGAAAGAAAATGTTTATCACATTTCAAAGTCGATTCCATCTCATACAGCGCGCAATAAGGTTTAATATGTCATAACAATCCACGTAATTTTATTTTCGGTCAACCTTATGAAACATAAATGTGCAAGCGATTATAGACCGTAAGGTGGTAAACATTTTTAGTCCGCGAGTGTATGTAATGTGTCGTGTGTCAGGTACCCGCTGCTGCGCGCGGCGGACGACGCGTCGGCGCTGGCCGAGCTGGCCGTGCTGCTGGGGACGGCGCCGCTGCAGAAGGCCGCACACGCGCTCGGTTAATATACTACTACACAATTATATTCATACCACTTGTAGCTTTTTTTTTTTTGGAACGAAGTTCCTTATCGCGCTTTGCGAAAGGGGGCTAGATGGAAAAAATTAAGACCAAAAGTTGTAACGACACTTTTTGCTATAGTTGTAAGTCGTGCGGCGTGCGCATGTTTCTCTCTCTCTCTCTCTCTCTCTCTCTCTCTTTCTTATAGAAAGCAAGCCAGTAATTTTCGTTTCGTCTTTCTATTTCGTATTGAAAAAACAAATATGTAAAATATAAAGTAATATTTATACATATTTGTTTTTAACTTCGTTTCATCCGGGTGTCCCTTGACACCTCTCAAGTTTTTTTTTTATACCACTGAGGTGGCATACAAGTATGCTTGTTTGCCACCCGGCCCGCCTGATGGTAAGCAGTTACCGTATCCTATGGACGCTTGCAACACCGGGGGTAAAACTCGCGCGTTGCCGACCCTGAAGAAACCTCTTCACGCCCTTTTTGCTATAGCTTTCACCGGTGGACCGTCAAACCCCTTTGATACCGGTTCAAAAATAACAATTGATTTCTACTGCTATTATAGTCCGATCGGGCTAACTAATGCCCGAGAGGTAGTTTGTGGTTCAAGTAATTGTGTTGGTAAATCAAATATTATAATGCAACAGTACTTAGTGATTTCGCCACCAAATTTTTAATTTCGAGTTTAATAAATATTAATCTCATTAATATAAATACAATGGCATTTATAATTTGGATAATTTTACCAGTATAGTAGTAACAAATGACACACTACATAGAGACCTCGATATACGGCCTGTGAAAGAGGAAATCGCTGTGATGACCAAGACATATAAAAAAAATAATTGATATACACCCTAACCCTCTAGCTAATACACTAATGTCAAAAAGGTTGAAAAATCGTAGATTGAAAAGAATCTTACCACAAGACAACTTAGTGATGTAAACAAGATCTGGGCTCATCGATGGACGTGCCCAAAATCTACCCATAATATTGACACGCGAAGCAGCTGAATGTCCTTCAATGTGACCGATTGTAGCGAATAAATTGGGCCAAAAAAAAAAAAAATTGTAACAGTATAGACACGAGTCGTGAGCACAGATTGACACCTGCGCAGTAGTTAATTTTCGGTCTGTTTGGCGGAATGAAGAAGGGGGAGCGTCGAGCTGCACACGATTGGCTCGTCAGTCGATGCTCGTCGTCTATTGGATTCTCGCGTGTCATTTGGCTACTGTGATTTGGTTAAAAGTATACATGCGCGAGCTTGCCTCCACAACTGCCTATCTGTGCTCACCATTCGTGCCTCATACTGTACCTAACTAACTCATTAACACTATCCATATTACACGCCTAATATATACGTCCACTATCGATTTTTTTTTTATACCACTTAGGTGACAAACAAGCATACGGTCCGCCTGATGGTAAGCGGTTACCGTAGCCTATGGATGCTTGCAACACCAGGGGTATAACGCGCGCGTTGCCGACTCGGCAGAAATCTCTTCATACCCCTTTTGAAGGACCCCATGCTCTACTCCATTGGGAAAACCACGGCGGGGAGTTCATTCCACAGTTTGAGCGAACTGAAACTGTAGCATGAACTGACATAAATGCCATCTATATAATATTGTCATGAAATTAGTGTGTATTTGTGTAGGTCGTCGTATAGTGACGTCATCGTTCCGCCGCGGGCTGTGCCTGCGCAAGCTGAGCGCGCGGCTGCGGGGCCCCGCGGCGGGCGGGGTCGCGCCAGGGGCCCCGCCTTCTCCGTCCTGTGTGCGCTGTCGCGTGCCGGTGTGCGAGTGCCTCTGTAGAGACGACACTCAAAAGGTCAGTCCCAGTAAATACCAACTATGAGGTGGGAGTTTTTTTTTATTGTTTTTGTATTGATTAGGCATATTGTTTTGAATGGCTTCAAGATTTGACCTATGATGACACAGAAAATCTTTTAAAATATAGTTAGTATTTTATTGATTTTATTTTTACATTTTATCTTTTTACAATATTATCTATTTAATATTATTTTATTGATTACATTTTTACATTTTATCTTTTTACAATATTATCTATTTAATATTATCTTATTGATTTTTAGTTTACATTTTAACTTTGTACAATTTTATTTATTTAAATATGTATTACCATATTTATTTTTTATTTAACTATTATTACTATTATTATTATTATAATATTTATCTATTTAACCTGTATATAAATAAGAAACTGTGCAAAGTGATAAAACCAGGCTTTACAATGAAAAAATCCCATGGCAACGGATGCCAACCCAAAAAAGAATCCGTTCCCCTGATGAAGCAGCAATGTCTAAAATTCACCAAGCCAAAAGAACACAACAAAGGAATCAATTAATCAACACACACAGAGGAATGACTGAATCTGAGCAAAAGTCTACCCCAGAAGTAGAAACAAGTAACAGCTTCTCGATGCTAGGAATAGAAGTAGAAGACGCTACTCCTCCCAAAACGTCTTCCAAACCACCGCCCATAATACTCTATGGTGTCGATGATCTTGGAAAATTGACAGAATTGATAGAAGAAGTTGTGGAAAAAAATGATTATACGTTCAAAGTATTATCAAAGAATCAATTGATTATATCCTCCAGTACGATTGATAAATACAAAACTCTAATTGATCACATAAGAAGCAAAGGACTCATAGGTCATACCTTCACACGCAAAGACCAAAAATGCATGAGGATTGTTATCAAAAACCTCCACTTTAGTACCCCTAAAGAAATGATCATTGAAGCTATTAAGAATACTGGAAATAGTGTACAGGGAGAAATTGTAACGGCACGAACATCAGGAACTAAAGAGCCCTTAAATACATTCTTTGTCAACATAGTTCCCCATGAAAATAATAAATTAGTCAAAGACATAAAATATATTTACAACCAAAAGATAATAATTGAAGACCCTAAAAGAACGACAACAGTGTCAAAGATGCCAGCAATATGGGCACTGCAAGAATAATTGCATGCGGCCATACAGATGCGTCAAGTGCGCAGGTGCACATAAAACTACCATGTGCACAATAGACAAGAACACCCCAGCAGTGTGCATCCTCTGCACAGGCAGTCACCCAGCTAGTTACAAAGGATACAAAGTGTACAAAGAGATACTAGCAAGAAAGAAAAGTAGCAAAAAATCTCAAGGTCATTTAAACACTGGAACAATAGCAGAAAATAAAGTGTACAGAACGAACCCTTTACCAATGGCCACTACCTGCACTACCAGCAATGAGTCTGAAGCGAAAAAAAATGCCGACATCACTCAAATTAAAAGAAGAAACCAATCGGTTAAAGAAAATTTAGAACAACACAAACAGTACAATGAAGTTGTCAAAAGCTCGACAAAGAATACTCCCGACACAAAATCTGGCAATAAACTAACAGACCAAATAATAGACCTTACAGATAATCGTAGAAGGCGTCAAACAGATGACTACATAGAGTCACAGAGATCATATGCAGCTGATAATTACCAGCCACAAAGAACAAAAACTAGAAATCACGTTGACAATAAGTCACAGAGAACACATTTAGAAAAAAACTATATTGAAAGCTATCCGCAAGAAAATAGATTACATCTTGAAGAGCTCCTAATGAACCAAACTGAAAGAATCGACCAACTTGTAACACAGTTAAGCACAATGATGAATCTCATCATGACGCTCATCAGCAAATTGCCGTAATGCTCTCATTACGAATTGCCACCTGGAACATAAATGGTCTAGCGCCAAATATACGAGAACTAGAAATACTGCTTAAGGCTAATAAAGTTGACATTGCACTGATATCAGAAACCCACCTTAATGAATGCAAAAAAATTAATATGGATAATTATTGTATATACAACACAAATCACCCAGACAGTATGTCACACGGAGGATCTGCAGTTATTATAAAGAACAATATTAAGCACCATCTTCATAGTGAATATCAAAAGGACTGGATACAAGCCACTACTATCACCATTCATGTAAATATGGGCCCGATCAATGTTAGCGCTGTCTATTGCCCACCCAAACACAATCCAAAACAAGATTCATTCAATAACTACTTTCATACCTTAGGACATAAATTCATTAGCGGCGGAGACTGGAACTGTAAGCATACCCATTGGGGATCCCGACTGACGACCACAAAGGGCCGTGAACTGAAAAAAAGTGTTGACCAAAATAATCTTATGACTCTAGGAACGGGCAAACCAACCTACTGGCCTAAGGATGTCAACAGGATGCCTGATCTTGTGGATTTCTTTGTTGTCAAAGGACTGTCTGATGTATACTTTGATGTTGAATCATCACTAGACTCTGTATCGGATCATACTCCCATAATAGCAACATTCAGCGTTTCTCCGATACATAGAACACGAAGACCTACATTACATAATCACAAAACAGACTGGAGTGCCTTCGCTGAGTACTTAGAAGACGAAGTTCAATTGAAAGTGAAACTTAAGACGAACAATGACATAGACGAGGCAACATTTTATATAACAAACCTAATACAAGTTGCGGCTTGGCGCTCTACTCCGGTATTGAATAATCCTACCAATAAGGTCAATGTTCCATTGGAAATACGCAACAAATTGGAAGAAAAGCGAAAACAAAGAAGACATCTTCACTCTACGAGATCAGACGCAGACAGAACAGAGTACAATAGAATCTCAAGGGAACTTAAAGAGTTGATTAGGGAAACCCAGAATACTATCTTCCAAGAAAAAATATCTAAACTCTCGGCCCGTAAGAAAGACAACTACTCCTTATGGAAAATCACAAAAGACTTCAAAAGACCACAAAGTTATGTTCCACCTATAAGGAAGTCTTGTAATGATCCTTGGGCCAGGAGCGGAAGTGAGAAGGCCGAATTGTTTGCAAAACACCTCAGTGAAGTATTTACCCCTAATCAGTCATCTATGGTGGACTTCGAAAAAGAAGTAGATGATATGATCAACAGCGACCAACAGCTATCCCTACCACTTGCACTAGTTACTCCAAGAGAACTTGTACGCACTATACGGCTGCTAGAAAATAAAAAGGCACCTGGTTTTGACCTAATAACCGGTGAAGTACTTAAACAGCTGCCTAAAAAAATTATGGTTTTCATAACGATGCTGTTTAATGCGATCCTCAGATTACACTACTACCCAAAACTATGGAAAATCTCACAAATCTGTATGATTGCGAAGCCAGGGAAGCCGCCTACAGATCCCAGCTCATATAGGCCTATAAGCCTCCTTCCTATACTATCCAAGGTATTTGAAAAAATCTTCCTACAAAGGCTTAAACCGGCACTCGAAGAGAACAAAATTATACCTGATCATCAGTTTGGATTTCGGGAGAAACATGCAACCATAGAACAAGTACATCGAGTTGTGCACAAAATCAGACAATCGCTGGAGAACAAAGAATACTGCTCAGCAGTATTCTTAGATATACAACAAGCTTTTGATAGAGTCTGGCACAAAGGACTACTATACAAGTTAAAGACCCTACTACCAAACTCATTCTTTATGATCCTTAAATCTTACTTAAATAAGAGACAATTTCAAGTGAAATATGAGGAAGAGTGCTCGCTACTATATAACATTACTGCTTCGGTTCCTCAAGGATCGGTCCTTGGCCCAGTGTTGTACTCTATATACACGGCAGACTTGCCTGATACAGAAGATGTTGTAACAGCAACATATGCAGATGACACCGCATGCCTTGCGAGTGATGGAGACCCATACAAAGCATCATTGAAACTGCAAGCACAACTCCATAAAATAGACACCTGGTTACAGAAGTGGCGAATAAAACCAAGTGTTACGAAATCAACACAGGTCACATTTACACTCCGGAAAGGTGACTGTCCGACTGTTTGTATGGAAGACAAGGTCCTACCAACCAACAACAGCGTAAAGTATCTCGGTTTGCACCTGGATAGGAGACTGACCTGGGCCAGTCACATCAAAGCCAAGAGAAAAGAAGCGAGTATGCAATTTCAACTCTTAAACTGGCTGCTGGGTCGTCAATCCCGTTTGTCTCTCAGCAACAAACTGCTAGTATATAAAGCTATCATCAAGCCTATCTGGACATATGGAATAGAACTCTGGGGCTCAGCTAGTAACTCCAATATCGAGATCCTCCAGAGATTCCAAAACCTTGCTCTACGAACAATCTCAAGCGCCCACTGGTTTGTCAGAAACACAGAGATACACGAGTACCTGGAGATACCAACTGTAAAGCAGGAAGTCAGCGACAACAGCCAGAGATATAAAGCAAGACTTAATAATCATATAAATAAATTGGCAAAGAACCTCTTGAACACAAGCGAAAATGTACAGCGCCTGAAAAGATGGCAAATACTGGACCTAGACCAAAGAAATTAAATTTCTTTTACCCTTTACGGTGTCATTTAATGGAATGACACCTACACCCCTGATGCCTCGACCACATCTGATTATGGCTATGGAACCGATTGCAGATAAAAAAGAAAAAAAAAAAAAAAAAAAAAAAAAAATCTATTTAACCATTATCCATTATTGTATTAATTTACTTATTTAGAAAAACCATTAAATTATTAAAGAAAAATTAAATTACATTAATTTCTTTAAATCTAAGAATTAAATTCAACTCAAACATGTTCTGAAGCATTTATATATTTAATGTGTCATTTTTCATGGAAGGCGCCAGCATCTGTGATACAGTTTTCTAAACTAGTACAGATGCTGACGTGTATGCAATTATGTAATTATAGATATAGCCATATAAGTGATTGTAAGTGTAACCCTATAAGGCAATAAAGAATTTTTACTTTTTTTTTTTGTTCTACGAAGGTAAAAACAAAAAATTCAAATTTCCCGCATCATGCTGATACATGTACAGTAGTACCCAACTAATATGGCTTACCGATGTACCGGCGCAGAAGATATATTTTCAAAGCGCGGGAAATGCTATTGGTCGGCAGCTGCCGCCATGTGTGCGGAGGGGCGTCACTTGCGAGCGAGACGGAACTAACAGCTGCACTGTATTATGAACCTTATAGTAGTTATTTAAGGTTGATTGTAAGTTTTAAGCATTCTTTCGTTAAACTTCGGGTCATACTTTCCTTTCTGAGCGAACGAAGATTCACGACGCGCCTTATTAGTTGGGTACAACTGGATCATAAACCCTGCATAATTGAGCAATGTGAAAGGACAAGTATTTATGATAAGTTTATTTGTGTCGCGTGCAGGCGGATGAGTTCAGGGCGGGCGTGTCGGTGGCGGGGTTCCCGGACGCGGCGTTCGCGCTGGCGGCGCGCATGCTCGACCCCGACCCGCGCACGCGCATCTCGGCCGAACAAGCGCTGCAACACCCCTTCCTCACCGACACTCACTCCTGACTCCTCACTCACCACTCACCACTCACTCTCTCTACAACACGCGCCAATACGAGCCCCGGCAGGTGATGGCGCGCCCGGTACCGTTAGCCGTATTAAAAAGGAAGCTAAAGCAATATTGATACGCAATTCATTTTTTTTTAATTCTCGGCGGATTCTAAGGGGGCGTCCATAAATTACGTGAGATGTTTAAGGGGGGGAGGGGGTCGAGTTAAATCTCATCTAATCTTACGTTGGAGAGGGGGGGGGTCTCGGCAAATATCACGCAATTTTTTTCTCTCTCTCCATGGACTGAATTAGAGTAGATATTCTTGTTTTAATCTCAGTAGTTTCGATTTAAGTATTCTATTGTTAAATTTTTATTACACTTATAATTAAACTCTCAGCAATATTGATTACTAGTCTTAACTAGTCTTCAATAAAAGCACGAAGCAAATTATTAACAACAATCAATAACAATAACAATCCAACGCGTTTACGTAAGAAATCCACATTTTGAAAAATCTCACGTGAGATTGGGGGATGGGGGAGGGGGTTGAATAAAATCTCACGACATCTCACCAGGGAGGGAGGGACAGAAAATTAAAAAAAACACCTCACGTAATTTATGGACGCCCCCTAAGTCATTCCAATATTTTTTGGTAAAATAATTACTCATTATATACAATTCAATTCATTAAAAGATTTGGAATTGATGAATTGCATAAGATCTGCTTTAAATTCGAAAATATGAATAGCTTCCTTTTTAGGGGGCCAGGGGTCGGCAACCTTTTGAGACGGAAGAGCCGAAACTTACGATTTACAAAGTTTCCCAGTTTTAAAGAGCCACATTTTTTTGTGGCTATTTAAAAACTGTTTATTTTTTTTTATTCATGCAAAAAAACGCTTACTCGTACGAATATGTCAACTCGAAGATCGTAAGCACTCCAAATGTAGGCAACGATTGCATGATTTTAAAGGGTTTCGATAAAATTATTATTTTTTGCGTATGGGTCTGAAGAGCCACAAACTTTACATTGAAAGAGCCGCAGGTTGCCGACCCCTGGTATAGACGCTGTGGTGTTGGATCACGACCCGCGCCCCCTCCCCAGTGAGCTCTGGCGACCTTAGGGCGGCCATTAGTTACGAGACATGAGCGTTTAGGGTTGGGAGGGATAAAATCCCCTATGCTCTACCTCTCTTTACACTGCTTATCCACTAGTACTGCGTACGTGGTCGTTGTCTAACTAAAACACACCGTCCGACCCCTTACATTCTACAATAATGTTCTCATAAAAAACTTTGTTCATATGGCGTCTATTAGGTATATTGGTATGTGGTACTAGACATTTATGTTCAGTCAAGATTTCTTTGATTGAATTTAGACCTTGACTCCTTGATATAGAGTTTGTAATTATGTGTACACTACCATAGAAATGAGATAATGAGTGATATACTTATAATGCTCTTTCAAAGTGTACTCCACGCTCACCAAACAGGTAGGCTACCGCGTAAGTCAATGGTAATGAAACTTCAATGAAATGAGCTTCCTTTTTCTACAATTCTATTATGTATGAAACATATGTTCGTGTTAACGTTCATAAGTGCCTTATCAGGGCCTAAATTGAATAAATATATTTTGAATTTGTGAATATCAAACTAGTCAAGAAAGCCATCCATTGTCTTGTCCGATGACCCGCTTGAGGCGTAAATGTTACAGAACTCCAAATAAAGGGATTCAATCAGCCCAGTTCACTGTCAGTTGAAGTTCATTACTATAGACTCACGCGGTAGTCCCGCAGGTCTTCCATTTTAGAAATGAATGCATGTTTACTGCTATGAAGTATTGCAGTTATACTTATGAAATGTGTTGATTATAATATCTTCTACAAATAGAACGGCACTCGACCGATACAATACCGCGCTTCATTTAAAAACAAACGATATTCATGGACATATGAAAAGATCAGGACGGGTGTCGCCTCATACGAAGTGAAGCGCCCCAAGTAAGCCGGGCCGTGTCGTAAATACAAGCCTCACACACACATGTATACCGTGGTAAGCCGATTGGTTGTCATTTCGCATTGAGACGTCGACAGTGACAATAAGGCTCAGTATCACTTATACTGATTTTACTCACACATGCATAGGAAACATAGTGCTTCACGTTCTTATAAGGCGGTGTTCAGTGCTGATTTTTTTATACGTCCATGCCCAAATTATAGTGACTCAAAAAACCCCGCAAAAATACATAGTTTTAGCGACATGTCATACTGGTAGGGCCAGCAGGTATTTGGACACCTACCGACTTTTTACCATTATTTATTTGTTTATTATTCAAAGGGACAGCACTGCTTATGTTAAAATATTTTTATTTTGATTTTGAACTACCATGTGTATTATTGTGTTTGATATGTTTTGCAATGCTGCGAATTGAACGCTCCGCATTTTTTTTTCTGAATGATACAATTACCCTGTTCGTTTATTCCACGCGTATGTGTTTTAACCTATTTTTATCTTATCGTCAAGCAATAAGTTTAATTTTTGCTTGACACGACGTAAAATAGAAAATAAACGAATATTATAAGATAATTAAGTCATTAGTAGTATAGATTTTTACGCGACCTTGTATTCTTGTCTGAAATGTTTTATTGTCTCCATAGTTTAAATAAGAACGTTCGAGACGATTAACATATTAAGTATAAACGTTTAACAGTTTGTATGTATGTCGGTCACTAAACGAATTGCTATTCAAATGTTAATAGTGAGCGACATGACGTGCGGCGACGAGCCCCGGGGCTGTGAACATTATACGATCCCTTTTGGGACATTGTTTTGCATGTATTAATTTCAATTATACATATTTAGCATTATTTAGTATGTAATGACATGTATGTGAAATGACAGCGATATGTGTGTTTTAAGGGGCTGCGCTAACGCGAGCGATCACTGGTTACTAGATTCTTCCACTAGACACACGCACACACAAGCAACCGTGGAAGACAAGCACAATAATTCACTTCCATACAAACAGTAGAGCGACCTCATTCGCAATTGTCGCAGTTTGTACCACAGACTATTCCGTGGGAAACGAAATTGTCGTCGTTTACCCGTGCTCGACTAATGTGTGAATATGTGCGTGCCGGCTTGTAAGTACAGCGTGGTGGCCGACTTGAGCGGCACAGTTGTTTGTTAGCGAGAATATATCCGTTTTTTTTTATCATCCTTGGTTAGTACATACGATTGGTTGCGAGCGTTACCGCGGCCCCGGCGCGGGCGATATGTGGCGTCAAAATAATACACGACGACCGACATACAATAATATGATGTATATTGAAGTTATTATAAACCAGAGTACAGGAACTATGGCAGCCAAACGTGCACCGACAATATCAAATATTTTTGAATATTTTTAGCTAGATTTGTTGGTCCAAACCTAATGATGTACTATGCGTCTTCCGATCTATACTATTAGATTTATATCTAGCTAGAGTATAGTGTAGACTGATGTACGAGTATGTATGTAAATTGCATGCGAATTATTTCATTTTCTAATGTAACTTTTTTGAAACTATTCGTAGATATGTATGGAATTATAAATACTTATTGGTTTTTAACGATTGGACTTGCAGTATATTTCAATTTTAATTAATATAGGTAGGCGGTGGTCTCACTAATTTACCAATGTTGTTTGAGTCTCAAAATCACTGCACCTTGCCATAACACCGCCTATCTATTTAGCAACGACGGGCATGAAGATAATTATTTATAATTGATTGAAGATTGATAGTGAGTTAGTTTTACCACACGAAATACCTCTTTGGTTTGTAAAATATAGCTTAATCTCTGCGACAGTTGTTTGAGTCATATGAAAATTAACCTTATAGCTTTACAATAAGGTTCATCTGTGGTTGATTTTATGATGATACAGATAAACCTTATGCTAAAGCCATAAGGTTAATTTTCATATGACTCAAACGACTGTCGCAGAGATCAAGCCATCTTTTTTTAGTATTTGAGTTTGGTGGTTACTAGGATCCCTCAGATATGTTCACTTATAGTTAGATTTAATTTATTAGTTTGTCTTATTATTTACAAGTATCTGTGCAAACTGTAATTGTTACGGGAAAGTTTGTACAATGAACAAATGTGTTTGAAGTATGAACACTGAAACATAATTTGGGTTTCCGAGGAAGCGTTTTAAATAAACTATCACTAGCACAAGTAAAATTACAATGTGGTAGCTTCAAAAGAATGTGCTGATAACTAATAATTAAGTGGCCAGCAGCAGTTAATTTATTGGATATTGACTGAAGTCACAAGAAAGATATACAGAATTATATCCAAATTAATGTAGTTCTCTATTTAAGTATGCAGCTATAAGTGTCACAGACTAGGTTGAGACTGACGCTGGTCAGTGGCGGCGTAGGGCGTGGGCACGCGCGGCCGACGTGGGCCACCGCCTACGGCCTCACACCCCGAAAATTTATGAATTACATAACAGTCGCGATCGCGCCAAATATTTTTTTTTACATTTTATGCGATCCGTCTTCCTGCGCCGGCAGAGGGCCCCGCAAAATGAATCTTGCCCATATAAAATTTAGGTCTTACGCCGTCGCTGACGCTGGTACATCTGTAAACTCGTAACTTTTAACTCTGTAAGTGAGCACACCAAGCGAGGCGCAGTTTGTGTTATTGTTGACTATTTATAAAGGGGATCTCAAGAGTTTAATTTTAAGTTACATATCAAGTACAAAGTAGTTAAATTACTCCTGTTGGAAATTATGTACGATTGCTGTCACATCTACCGTATGCGCTGTAGTTTTATTTATAGTTGAGTTCAGTTCCGTGTTATGCATTGTTTAATTTGTCAATTTCCTATTGATTAGTCCACCGGTGCAGGCAAATGTTGGCAGTGTGATGTGACAGCAAACATATTAAAGGTCTCTCCCAAACTGAACGACTCCGAATTGAGCAATCTACATATCTCCTTGACATAAAAGTTTTCTTTACTTTCCGTGGTGGCCATCCGGTGGGAGCCGATTCTGCGTCGCTGGACATTTTGGGGAGCCCTTACTCAACTGTAAAGTGCCTTGATATATGTGTTCAGAACCAAGTTGTTATGTTACCTCGTTGATAAAGACCTCTCATTAAATGCAGGCATATTACATGGACTTTTATTTCAACCATTTATAACTACAGATGAAATAATACCAATTAGTTTGCTTAAATAAATATTATTTATTACAAAATTATTATTCTTAGCAGTCTTTATACCTACTGTATATAAAGAAATATACGATCGTAAGTAAATATCAATCCACAATAGCTTTGGTGCTACAAGAGAAGACGAGGTTAGCGCACACTAATATTTTTACCAAATTATTGTAACTTATTTGAAAATGCGATACCAGCGCGGGATGTATATAGTGTGCGTAAAGCCTAACTTGTAACTACTGCTTAACATGAGAATCACACTGCAATCTACATATAGAGCAAAACTGTCCATAACAACATAATAAGAAAAACCACAATCAATAGTTTTGTATGTGGAGTGTTACAATAATAGTGATATTTTTAGCCAAGCTCAGTTTCAAGACTGTCTGTTATTGCTATCACATTACAATGATATTGTCTTACTTGATTTAACACATTAAAAAATAGCCTACTGTACATTTTTTTGTCACTGACCAAAACACACGGTTTTTACAAAATAATTCATATGTAAAGTTTCAAGATTTTAATCCTAACTAATATTATAAATGCGAAAGTGAGTTTGTTTGTTTGTTATGCTTTTACACCTCAACTACTCAACGGATCATCATGAAATTTGGCATGCAGATAGCCTATGGTATGGAGAAGGACATAGTCTACTTTTTATCTCGGGAACGCGGGTGAACCGCGGGGGACAGCTAGTAGATGATAAATTAAAAACTACCTAAAATCAAGACACTCGAAGGCAAGTAACTTTGGACCAACTGTGGCCACGTTATATTTGTCTTTTTACAAAATGTATCAATTGATTTATGCAACTTATTCCTTAGTTTATAATGATTGTCTTTACCATTATGTATGAGTGCTTGTAAAACCATACATATTGAGATATCTTTGGAGCGGGATCCATTATTTGTTGCATTGGATCTTTTAGAAAGCAAATATATGGAAGATAAAGTTAAATATTATTTGTCAAACTCCTATTTTATCTATCACATTAGTGTTTCCAGAAGTTGGGATTTTGTTGCAGTCTCCGTTCAAAGTTTTGATACCAAGTGTGGAGAGTGTTGAGGGGGATGTACGCAACTCCCGGTGTGGGGGTCATCTGATCCTGCGTCACTGAGAATGACGCCACAAAATTCACTAAGTTCTCTAACATCTTTTGTGCAAATGTCACATAGGAGTTCGCTTGTTGGGCCTGAAACATAAAATATATCTTAAGAATTTCAAAGGAAATACAGAACAAACATACAGGTATGTTGATATATCATTGAGGGGATGTAAATTATAGCTACTTAAGTACTCACAACAGAGGAGGCAAGGAGCCCGACATTAGACTCTGGCTCAATAGAGATTCCGATCTGTGCCTCGTGGCAAATCTGCTGCTGCCCAAATGCACTGATGAACTTGTTCTCACCTGTCAAACAATGCCCTTACATCATTCATTCTGTACCATTGCCACATCATACCTACTTAAAGATATGATAAATTTAGTTATCTAATTACACTAACAAATTTAATATTCCACATAGAGCAGTAACTTGTTCAGAGCAAGCAACTATTACTATGCCCAGACCCACCATGGCTATGAATTTTTTACCTATAAGGTAACTCAATAGGGGCTTACTGCTTGGACTACCCAATTATTTTTGATTACTTACTAGTTAACTCATGTAGCTTCTTCAAGTTGGATATTTTGAATATAGCAGAGGGTTTAGCGTTGGATATGTGTCCGAGGAGCTGCCAATTGGGCGGTGCGGCGGGGTCTGGCCAGCTCCAGTACACCAGGCCCGCGGTGCCGAGCGGTAGCGGTTCAAGCCCCGTCAGGAACACCACTGCGTGGTTGATCGTGTCCACGTCTGTGATGGTTATCAGGAACCGAGTCTCTGACAGTTGAGTGAAGTTTGTCTGCACCTTTATAAACATCACACATAGACATCACATTACTGATTAGTCTGTGATATGGTCGAACATATCCTCCTTTTTCAAAATAACATTGAAAACTTAGGTTACTAACACTAACCACCTACCAATCTTCCTGAAACTATTAATCCAAAAACGTTCGCCATTTTAGATTGCTTTAATTTAATGGAACGATTTAGTTTAATTCATTCCTCAACTTCAAACTTTTCCATTTTCTTCTAGAAAGAAACAAACAAAATGCGGCTGACTGGTTATCTGTCAGTCTGTCACCAAATACTATAGTTGCCAACAACTACTGCTCTACCTTACCACACCACAACAAAAATACTCGGCGCTGACTCGCAGTAGTAGTTACCATAGTAGTCTCTAGCACAGATTACTATATTAGTAGCTGGCTAGTCTCTAGCTTTCCACTAAATTTATTTTGATTACTTGATATGGATGAATTCGTTCAATATCTAAAACCATCGAATGCTACAAAAACATTTCCTTTTCGTAAAGAGCATAGCATACTTAAACTCAGGACAAACACACAAATGTCCTGTGTGGCAATCAAACCCAAGACCTGTGACGCGATAGGTGGAATCTTAACCAACTGGCCCGTCTCATGAGACAGCAAATGAACTGGGGGGTTCAATGAGGGATGGGGGACCCTTCAAAAAATTGTGTCTGTCCATGCGTCTATCATAAACTAATTGATCACAATTGGTTTCTTTTTATTTTTGTTCTGAATTGCTATTGAATTTGATTTTTTTGCGATGAAGGAGAATAGCATAACAATGATATAACTATTACGACGATGACTATACATAATATTTACTCAACAACAGAGGGCCTGAAACCTCCCGGTTGAGTGGTAAAATCACTAGAATGGTAGCACTGCGAAAGTGTTTATACTACGTAACTGGAAGGTTCACTGATACAAAAAACGCGATCCGAAAGAGAAATACTTATTAGGTGCTGTGTCTCTTTCTAAAATGGCGACCATCATTTATGAACTAAGCAGGAAAGTCAGTTAGATTATTTAAAATAATGGATACGCATTTTTTGCTTTTTATGATTTTGCCAAATATTTCTAAAATGGCGACCATCATTTATGAACTAAGCAGGAAAGTCAGTTAGATTATTTAAAATAATGGATACGCATTTTTTGCTTTTTATGATTTTGCCAAATAATAAAAAATTAAAAAAAATGCGTCAAAATTACGTCATGATTCCCCCGTGATGTCAATTTAAGTAAAAAGTGTACCGCAACGTGACGTCACTCATGCAGAATTTCAATACACCATATCTTCGTATTTTTTAATGGAATGAGGAGTTTACTTATTGTCTTTTATTCTTGATTAAAATATCTGTCATACTGTTGATAATTCGAACCAATTTGAAACTTGAGTTCACGATTTGACATGTATTTTGACCATAGAGCTATTATAAAGAAAACTCCTCATGACTAAAGGAAAAATGCGTGTAAAATATTTTTTCATAATGAAATTGACCACAGATTTTTTAAAGGAATTTAGCATATTATTCTTGCTATGGGTCCTTCTCTTACATACTTAACACTTTAACGATTTCACAATAAATAATTTTGTGCAGTATCGCTGTAAGTTTTTGGTATTAAAACAATACAGTTTTGTAAAAAAAAAAAATATCGCAAAACTATTATTTTTATATTAAAACAATAATATATAATAAATAATATTGTCTTGTTCTCTGGCGTATTGGTGTATTCTGGCGTTTTGTTGCACGAGCTCCGATAACTTTTAAAGTCATGTGCTTTCCATAAGTTATCAATCTGACTCAATAATATATGATAAACGTTTATTTTCCGGTAACTTGTGGCCCATACATATATACGTTGGAAAATAGTGGAATTGCTTTAGGTTTAAACCTCTTTTTAACTGCTGATAGAAAGTCTTTATCTTTGAAATGTAAGCTGCATACCATAACCACAGAATAATTAGTCATGTTTCCAGAAATGTGCAATGCCTCCATTCATTTATTTTTCAATTCTCCTTAACAGGCAATCTAAAACACAGTGAAAAATAATAATACAATGAAACATATTAACGTCACCAAGTGAAATAGTAAATCATAGAGTATTTAAATATACTTGAAAATAGTAAATATCCTGAAATGCAAATGAGATGGACACACTATTGGTCCATATCGACACTGGATACGAGTCTTTCTTACACCCGCTCACAACACAAGTCTAGACTATTTTATTAATTCAAAATTGCAGCAAATCAAATTTATAGAACGAAAAATCACAATATTAAAAAACCGACGCCAATCGCATAGAAAAATAGTCCGCCGTGTTGTAACTTTTGTTTACAATGGGCTACCAGCCTAGTGCAATCACATTACTCCTATCTTTTTCTTTTTATCAGAATGTGGACACATTTTGTATTTAGTTTTTATTTTTATTGTTTTGTTGTTCTACCATATCAATTTATTTGAATGCTGGCAACTGTGTGAAAGGGACACGGTACCTAAAAAGTGAGTCTCTCTCGAGACCGTTTTTCCTTATACCTAAATTGAATTAAAAAATGGACGTTATATTATAGGGTTATGATTCAAAATCCTTTGTACATTAAAAGTCGAGTTAGCTATCCAGTTACGTAGTATATAATATCCTTGGTAGTAATATAATATAATTTAAAAAAATGTTCTAGTTTTCAAGTTGAGATGGTTTGGCGCATATTTAGTTATAAGTTTAGTTAGCCTCGATGCAGTAATTCCTTTGTTCCGCTTCCTAGAGTCCCGCCACATGTCCGCTTTCTAAAATTCCCGTTGCCTATTACCTTGTGTTGATATATTGATTGATTGATTGATATGATAAGGTATCTGTGGTATCTTCACTCTACGGATCGTGCTACGGATTGATATCACAAACTACCAAGAGAACTAAAGTTATTGATATGTATGATACTTTACAATAGGGATCTACGAATAAAAAAACCGGCCAAGTGCGAGTCAGACACGCGCACCGAGGGTTCCGTACAAACCTGTAGGTATATAAGTAAATGGTAGTATAGACCTGAGTATTTGATATGGATTTCAAATTGACGTATTAAAAAAAAACTACTTACTAGATCTCGTTCAAACCAATTTTCGTTGGTAGATTGCATCGTAATGTACATCATATATTTTTTATAGATTTATCATTCTCTTATTTTAGAAGTTACAGGGGGGGGGACACACATTTTTCCACTTTGGAAGATTCTCTCGCGCAAACTATTCAGTTTAGAAAAAATGATATTGGAAACCTCAATATCATTTTTGAAGACCTATACACACACCTATACAGACACCCCACACTTATGGGTTTTATTAAAAAAAAAAATTTGAGTTTCAGTTCTAAGTATGGGGACCACCAAAATTTATTGTTTTATTTCTATTTTTGTGTGAAAATCTTAATGCGGTTCACAGAATACATCTACTTACCAAGTTTCAACATTATAGTTCTTATAGATTCGGAAAAAAGTGGCTGTGACATACGGACGGACAGACAGACAGACATGACGAATCTATAAGGGTTCCGTTTTTTCCCATTCGGCTACGGAATCCTAAAAAGGGATGAACATTAATGAACATACGAATGGATGCACTATAGAATTTTTATACATAGCTTCTTTTTCAATCATGGGAAGACAATTATATTGAATTCGTTTCATTAGTTTTAGTTTTTACATTCTATACAAAATGTAGATGTATGTTGAAGCGCTCGTGGTGTAGCATGAATAGCCGTTCTTAATCCATCGGCAAAGTTAAGCTACGCTGTCGTGGTCGGTACCTGGATGGGTGACCGTCTAGTGGTATTTCATATCGAGCGTTTCCGTGCTTCGGAAGGCACGTAAAGCTTTAAAGGTTATCACTTAATTGTGATAGTCGTTAAGCTAGTTGGATGCCTCCTAGGCGGCTTAAAAAATTCCAACAGTAGGTTTACCACTAGCCTACCTCCACCAATCCGCAGTGGGCACGCGTGGTGGAGTATCTGCTCATTCCCTTTCACCCTCATTTGTGAGGAGGCCTGTGCTCAGCAGTGGGACATGATGATGATACAAAATGTATACAAAATATATTTAGTTTGTGAGCTAGGCCCAGGTTTATCCGTGACATACGGATAGACTGTTCCGATTTTCCACCAAAACGACGTGGTACAGACAAACGAACATAACACATGGGAGGGGTCTTTAATTTGGGATTGCCTCATTGGTCAAGTCCTGTAACTTGGCTAGTCTTGGAGGTTCTGGATTCCAGGCTACTTGCGCCAAAAATGTCTTCAGAGAAAAGTAAATCTCTGTACCTACTGAGGAATGTGAATCATTTTAAAATAAAAACATTATCACATACATTACATTATATTTTTTGTTTATTATTAATATAATTATAAATATCAAGAACATAGTAGTATCATAGGAAAAATACACAGGAACTAGCAACTGACATGAACTTAAATAATATCTGAAACATAACACATTTTATACAGATCATTATTATGAGATATATTATTTAATTTAATAACATAGATTATAAAGCATAAGTAAATGCATGTTATGTCAGAGAGCAGACAAGGACGAATGACAAGCAGATAAACGAAGCAAACAAATACATATAAGATAAGGGAGTGTAAATAATATAATTCTGATAAGAGCCAGTCACTGGCCTGAGCCAAGCGAGTGAGAAACAGATGAGTTACAATACAATTTCTGAACATGAAACAAATAATTACATCTCAATTACCTAATCACTTTAACATCTAACATTTCAACTATACTACTTCATATAACCAGGTAAGTAATTTTTGTTTATATTCTCTAATACAACTTTTTTTAGATGTTAAGCACTTAATCTAACAATTACTCTAAATCACAAAAAAATTAACAATAAATATTTCATAATTTATGAAAGAAAAACTGTATGCTCAACAATAAAATACATAGTGTAATTTATGAAAAAAGAAAATAGCTAAATCCTAATTTTTGTAATACCTAAATACAATTTTATTAATTGAAAGTTATAAGTATACATGTAAATTTTAATTAAATGTATGTTTAAATTATTGTACTGATAATAAGTTATGTAATGATATTGTCAGCTCCCCACAATGTGACCATTTCAGCTTTCAAGAATAAGTTTAATCTCTCATGTAGGGATAGTCAATATCTCTAAGTGGAACAAATGTTTCCTTGATGGATTGTGGTGTAGTCCATCGCATCACATAGTTGGGACCGCCAGCCTTGTCATTAGTGCCAGACATACGACCACCACCAAATGGCTGCTGGCCCACTACGGATCCAGTTGACTTATCATTGATGTAGAAATTCCCTGCTGTCATCTTAAGTTTGTCTAGTGCGATCTGCAGAAACTCTGGATCTTTTGCAAATACAGCACCAGTCAGAGCAAACTTAGTTGATGTGCCAACCATAGCCAGGGTCTTGAGCAAATCACTGTCCTCATATACATACATGGTGAGCACTGGTCCAAAGATCTCCTCTGTCATTAACTTATCATGGGGATCAGTGGTCTGGATGATGGTTGGCTGCACAAAGTATCCTTTGCTGTTATCAAACTCGCCACCACCAAGTATTTTGTTCTTTGAGTTATTCTTAGCGTTCTTTATGTAACCGGTGATCCTAGCAAAAGCTTTGTCATCAATAACTGCTGCTGCGAAGACGGAGAAGTCTGATGGATCACCTATTTTCAATTTAGCTAGCTCTTTCAACAGACCATTCTTGATTGGTTCATAGAGTGATTTGGGCACATATATTCTTGAACATGCAGAGCATTTTTGGCCACAGTACTCAAATGCTGATCGGATGGTACCTGTCACTACAGACTGTACATCAGCCGAGGGATGGATAAAGTGGTAGTTCTTTCCACCACACTCACCAATAAGTCTAGGGTAGTTTTGGTAGAGGTTTAAGTTTTTACCAACTTCATTCCACAGCCAATTGAAAGTAGGCACAGAGCCGGTGAAGTTGACACCAGCTAGGGATGGGGAGGAAGTGATGGTGCGTCCAAATGTTGGTCCATCTGCTGGAACAAAGTTAACCACACCATCAGGTAGGCCAGCTTCCCGCATTATGTTGAATATTCTCCAATTGGACAGTATAGCAGTATCTGATGGCTTCCAAAGTACTCCATTCCCCATGAGAGCAGGTGTGTATGCTAAATTTCCACCAATAGCAGTAAAGTTAAAAGGACTAATTGCAGCAATGAAGCCATCTATACCACGAAATCGAAGAGAATTTCTTGTTACTGATGGATTCTCTGAAATAGGTTGGTACTTGGCACTCTCTTTCAAAAAGAATACATTAAACCGAAAGAAATCAATAAGCTCAGCAGCAGAATCAATCTCAGCTTGCACAACAGTCTTGGACTGGCCCAGCATTGTGGCAGCATTGAGCCGTTGCCGGTGATCACCGGCCATGAGATCTGCAGCATTATTCCAAATGCGGATGCGTTCCTCTAATGGTGTGCGGTCCCAACGCTCCTGTGCATCAACTGTCACTTTAATCGCCTTCTGAATGGTCTTTTCGCTTGCGTAATAGAACTGAGCAATCTTTTTGGAATGATCATGTGGCATCACCTGGAAGCGTGGCGGGCCATCCTTGATGTGTTCCTTGCCGATGACGATGGGCACTTGTTCGGTAGTAGCGGCGGACCGTTGCAGTTCTTTTATTAGCTGTGAACGCTCCTGGCTTCCCTCGCGGTATTCCAATACAGGCTCGTTTTGAACGCCGAAGTCCTTAAACTTGGGTAGCTCCACTATGCTGGAGAGCGAACGCTCTAACGAGCGCCCGCTGCGGAGCGTTTGGAACCATACGCTCAGCATTGCGTCGAATAGAAACAGCTGATCGGAAATTCAGTCGTAATTAAGATTCCGGCGAGGTACAGTGACGTGACCTAGTTGCAGTCGCAGTGTTCGCGGCGGCCCGACTGCCGCTGGTTGGCACTATTACGTAAACTCAAGACTTGCGTAAACCGTAAAAATCACAAACGCGACAAAAGAGCGCTCGAATACGGCACTAATACTAAAATTATGTTGTTAGTTAGGTACTGATGTATGTATAAGTATTGATGACAGAACTGACGGCATTCACAGTCTCACATTTTCAAAATGAATACTAAATAATTAATGTGTAAGGAAATAGATGCCTCACGTTCACACAACACACTGAAAGTGGAAAATCAATTTTGTATTTAAAACACAGACAAATTTACATTTGCTTTTGTTAGTTTTGTTTTGATCATTTGACTCGTCGATGTGAAAATCTCGCAATTAGCTTATTGGCGTGTATATGTAGGTATTTAGTAATATTTCATTTTTCCAAAGGGTGAAAATTTTATGAAGAAAAGGCCAGGCCAAGCCAAGGCCAGGTTAACCGCCAGTTTCTGAAAGCCAAATCAAAGTTAATCTATAATCAAAACTATTGCCGTCTTTGTCAGTTCAGAAGTCATTGACAATGACAGGAATACTTTTAACAAGAATTAACTTTGATTTGGCTTTCAGAAACTGGCACTAAATCAAGCCTCAATGTCCCAACCAAATGAAAGAAAAAGATAGAAGATAAGGTAGGACTTTTTGGCGGGAACTTGCAGAGTGACGTTGCGTTTTCATTTTTATTTTCATAAATTCGTGTATTTCACAGACGTATGAGTTTGTACCTACTACTCATACGTCTGTGGTGTATTTTGAGTTTTATTGCATATTATCGGTGGTATTTTATCCATTAAAGATCAATACATGTGAACCAGTGAAGTTAAATAAAATGAATTATGTGTATCGTGACTTTTCAAGTTGTCTCAAGAATATTACTAAGTACAATGACCACCATTGTACTAAAACATAACTTTTATGGACGGTGACTGACTGAGGACTATGTGAAAGTTATACTAGAACTTATTATATATATATATTATTATAAGCTTGCTTGCTTATCACGGCTTGTGTATTTATCTTCAATGGCGTCACACGGCTTGTGTATTTTGCAAATTTTCAGTTTAATATAAATGTGACCGTGAGACGCCAGTGAAGAAAAAAAAAAAAACGGGCAAGTGCGAGTCAGACTCGCGCAACGAGGGTTCCGTACAAACCTGTAGGTATATAAGTTAATGGTAGTATAGACCTCAGTATTTAATATGAATTTCAATTTATGACGTGTTAAAAAAAAAATAGTTACTAGATCTCGTTCAAACCAATTTTCGGTGGAAGTTTGCATCGTAATATTCATCATATATCAACCCCCAAAATTTATTGTTTTTTTCTATTTTTGTGTGAAAATCTTAATGCGGTTCACAGAATACATCTACATCTACTTACAAAGTTATAGTTCTTATAGTTTCGGAAAAAGGGGCTGGCTGTGACATACGGACGGACAGACAGACAGACATGACGAAATAATCAATTTAAAAAAATATCCAATCTAGCGCATTGAATTATTACGCTCTTTATCGCCTATTTGATCAATTATCTATTTTTCTTACTATTATTTCTTATGAATCACATCTATTTTCGAAACCATGTTTACCGAGGAGAAGTTCCATGTGATTGAATAATTTGTTTGGTTAAATAAAACGATGTGATTGCATTTGTTTATATTTTATTGCCATTACAGCATCAATACATCTATTTTAGAATAATAATAATAATTAATTAAAGTAGCACGCAGCGCAATGACTAAGCTCCGCGCGGCAAACGATCGCTTGCGTTCCTCACTCCTCGCACATTTCTTAATGTGTTATTTGCATTGATTTAAAGGTGGAAAAGTCGCTCACTCGCTCATACCTAAAAATTTTGAGTAAAATGTTTTTTCGCCTTGAATCTAGAAGTTCGTTGGTCCGTCGCGGCGCTAGCGAGGCGAGGCGAGGCGAGGCGAGGCGAGGCGAGGAACGCTTCGCGACGCGAGTATTGCACGCTCTATGCAGTCTGCATACCATTTTGTACCCAAACAATACGTGGACATCACAATGTTAAATCTAAACGTAATTAACTGACGAATACTCGCGGTTTCATTCATTTTAAGTCATTCTGTTTGTACTGGGGCCCGACGAGTCGGCCGGCCGCGCCGTGCACCGGCCGGATTTTACCAACTATTATGGAGTATTTGCCAAAATTTGGAATGTATCGGTCGATAAATGACACCGACTCGCGCGCGCCCCAGTTAACGCAAAATGATAAAACGTACCTACATAAATAAAGCAGTTTGCATTACATACAATGAATCAATAAGTAGTACAGTAACGATACATACATACAGCTAAATGTCATAATATGCGTACAACGATATAACTATTAACTAGGCATTGGCAAGTGTTGCCGCCACACACACACACACACATACGCACACACTACACTACACGACACGACACGAAACCATAGATCAATCCTTCACGGGCAGTTTCAGTTGCCTTATGAAGCAGAAACCCACTTGCCTCATAAACAATATCAGCTAATTTTGTAATAATAGTTATGATTATCGACAGTTGAACTCACGGGTCAAAGCGGTATGTATTAGATAAGTTATCGACTTCTTAATTGTTTGCCCCCCGGTTCAGTCGCGTGCGGTCTGTTCGGCGCGGCGTGTGCGGCGGCCGGTACATACATACATACAAACAAACATAATATGACACTCTTACAGCGTGTCCAAACAACCAATCAGCTAACTAACTACATACACTATATATAATAATCTATAACACTCTCCTATAGGATGGTGCGGCCCGATGAAGCATTAAATTAAATCTCTTGTGAAATATCACTTGATTACTCACTATATATATATATTATATCCTTGGCATGCATATAATGCCTAACATTTTTTCTGTATAATGTTAGAATTTCAACCAATTGCCAAAATCTTTAGCAATAATTTTTCTCTCTCGACTGCTTTAAGAATTTCGCATCTGAAAAGATTACAATGCGAATGTCTCAATGCGAAGCATGTCTTCTTAAAGATCTAATATAAATAACTGTTTTATGTTATCATGTCATATTAAATATAAATAAATATCCTGGGACATTCCTCACACACGGTCATCTGATCCCAAACTAAGCGGCGCTTGTACTATGGAAACAATATAACTGATATATTACATATACTACTTTTTGTTTGTAAATACATACTTAATATACATAATCGCATCCAGACTCATGACATACAGACATGTTCATGCACACAAATGCATGTCCTGTGCGGGAATCGAACACACGACTTGCGGCGCAACAGGTGGAGTCTTTACCAGTCTTAACCAACTGGCCCGTCAAATTAAATTATGAATGAGATAAGTTAGTAAGTATGCGACACCCGCACCATCCAATATGAGAACAATGTACAGTACACTACACTAGTCACATAATAAATGCTGTCGAGTGTCTCCCGCAGCCCGCAGCCCGCAGACCGCAGCTCGCAGCCCGCAGGCGCACTTGACGCAATACATTGACTAAATAACCGCATAAGTATTTCAAACAAAGCATGTTTACACACTCAGCAAAGGCACAGCTTTGAAATCTTGTATATCATTTGTAAACGAGCCTGTAGTCTCAACTCATACGTTATGTTACACTATATTATCATTATTACATGTCGGTTTGTATCAATAGTCGTGGTTGTATAAGTAAATCGATATAAAAATTTCGTCAAAATTTCTGTATAAAATCTAGGAATGAATCCATGGAATGAATGAGCACATTTCAATCTAAATGCTTCGATTTATAAATAGGTTACAGATATGATTGGCCACAGAGTTCCCGATAGTCAATACTCCATTATACATAATAATTTAACATTAAATACAAACGGTTCAAAAGTTGTCGGATAGTTTAAAATGTACAACGTCCGTCACTCGTCCGAAATTACTTGTTGCATTAAGTACCTATAAGATATGACTCGGTGTTACTTATTCTACAAAAGCACTTGAGCAGTTTCACAAATATAGTCCAAAGTAAATAATTGTCCTTATTAATAATAAATGACATGGCAGTATCAGCACGGTTCGCTTTTAGGAATGTTTTGTATATTATACGTGTTCAAACGAGGAGTCGAATCCACACTAGCCTATGAACCGGCGCTGGTGTGACTACATCGCACTAGGCTACAGTTAAATCATCGGTAATTACTTCGATCACACCAGAGACGTTCGTATTTGGTCACTCCTAAACAATATCACAGTCTATAAAACCATACAGTCGTCCGACGCCTTTGATCTCGTGGAAAATGCCGACAACGTATCGTTTCCCGAGCTACCAACATCGTTGTCGGGTCGGGCCACGTCTCGCCTCTCACACCCCGCACGATTACCCTGTCTAGACGGCTTCGTCGAACGACTGTATGGTATTATAGACTGTGACAATATATTATAATTTAGAAATCATAAGTACTGTGTATAGAGAGTACAAAATAATTAGTCAAGGATTTCATTCGTGACTGTAGTGTCATCAGTTCAGTCACCGGTCGCTCTACTAGTTCCAAGTTGGCTCTTTCGTTATCTGAAAAAATAAAAATATCATGCCATAACATTCTACATTCAATATACATGAGCTAGAGGGAATAGTTGTTCCAGTATCGTTTATAAATGGTTGTCGATCTGTTCCGTGGCTGAGCTGTGAATGTAATTTCTTTATCAAGATTAGTTGTCGCCTCTACACATCAGCTGAGTGAGAGAGTTACACGATGTTCTTTATTGTATAAAGTTAAAAGTGTTTTTGGTTAAGTATAGATTGTACAGTAGTATATTTGACCGCCTAGGCCTTAACTTTGAGTTAGCAGTACTTATAAGCCTAATTCTATGTTTTTTGTTTAATTTAATTTGGTGTCAATCAATCTTTCTTCCTTCTTTCTAAAAGACGCCAATTAGACGGATAACCCAGAACATTTAGCTTACTAGTACTGCATAAGAGCGGTTGTCTGACCAATGAAAACACAAGGTCCGCCCTCCTCCCCCTCACAAACTTTTTTTTTTTTTTATACCACTAAGGTGGCAAACAAGCATACGGCCCCCTGATGGTAAGCAGTTACCGTAGCCTATGGAGGCACATGGGGTATCAATTCGCGCATTGCCTATCCTGAAGAAATCTCATCACACCCTTTTTGAAGAACCCCATGCTGTACTCCATTGGGAAAACCACGGCGGGAGCTCATTCCACAGGTCGAGCGTCCGCGGAAGAAAACTCCTTTTAGCCCACACAGTTCGAAACTATCCTAGTTTCAATGTGAGAGGATGGACTCACACGTCGACGGCGAGAGTTGCGATGGTGGAAGGTAGCCGTGGGCATCAAGTCGAACAATTCTTTATTCTTATGTACAGTCGAGGACATAAATATGTATACAATTAGTAAAATTCAACAACGGTTTCCTCTTAAACTACTGATTGAAATTATGAGATATTATAAAGGCAGAATCTTCTAACATATACTATTATGATTTGTGTCATAGCTTAACACTTAAATGTTAAACTTGCGAGAAAATAGCTTTTGAATTTCAAAAAGTGTATACATATTTATGTCCTCGACTGTACAACTATGTTGATGTGGCGTCTATTAGGTTTATTGGTATGTGGCAGTAGTATATAGTATGTAGGGTAGGGTAGGGTAGGATGCAATAAGTGTATACCTGGTAGACTAGAAGAGCAAGTCAGTCCGGTGCGTGCGCGCCTCGGTCCAGGAGCGCGGCGCGCACGACACCGCCTCGCCGTCTCGCTCCCCCGCCGCTTGCGCCGCGTCGCCCTGTCTCTCTCCCTCCTCTCCACCGTCCACCTCCACCTCCACCTGCACGTGCGTGGCGCCACCCCCATCCTCGCCTGTCACACAACACAAATACACGAACACTGTAATTACACGTTGTTTGAGAAATTTGATCGCTCATTATAGCTGGGTTTGCATAAATTAAACGCCATCTTTTATTATTTCAAAACAAGATATTAACTGAATTCACTTTGAAATAAGGTTATAAGGTTTGTTCTGTAGCATTATAGTTATCTGGTTTTCATAGTATAAGTTCTGCTTAGATTGACAGATGACTGTGTCCATTGTTATTTATTTATTTTATTTATTAATTTAATTCAGATAATAATCATCCATATATTGTTAGTACGTGCTTAAAAACTATGTTAGTAGGGAAAATAAACTAAAAACATTATTATTTAAGATTAAGAAGACCCTGGACCCCATGTGCAAGTTGTTCCAATGTCGCACAACTGGACAGTCACATCTGCATAATATGATGTTTAGGAGGCCGCCAGTACTGTCCCGCACTCGACATCAGGGAGGCCACTCTTTTTCTAAGTAATGCTTGAAAACAATATATATTGGCCTAAGTAAACATCCCCGATGCGCTACAGTAACGAGGCAACCCTAGCAGCATCCTAAACCCGTTATTATATTGGATGCGCAGGGCATATAAAAAATACGAACAATATTTTTTATCTCGCAGATATACTTATCAACAAGTACAGTAGTACCCAACTGATATGGCTTACCGATGTACCTGCGCAGAAGATACATTTTCAAAGCGCGGGAAATGCTATTGGCAGGCAGCTGCCGCCATGTGTGCGGAGGGGCGTCACTTGCGAGTGAGACGGAACTAACAGCTGCACTGTATTATGAACCTTGTAGTAGTGATCTAAGGTTGATTGTAAGTTTTAAGCATTCTTTCGTTAATCTTCGGGACATACTTTATTTCCTATGCTAACGAAGATTCACGACGCGGCTTATCAGGTGGGCACTACCGTACCAAATACGATAGCAGTTTCGCCAACTAATTAATTGACTGACCGTGATGATTGGATGATCCTGTGTCGGTGTGGTCGTTGTGGTCGGCTTGGTGGTAGTGGTGGTGGCGGGTGACGCCGAGCTGGAAGGCGGCGGCGTGCGTCTTGTGCGGCGTGTACTCGCTCAGCGCCGCCGAAGCTGTCGGGACAACCAGCTTACACTAGCTTACTACTAGCCTAGCCTAGCCTAGCTGCATTACACTACTGCACTACGCAACTGTTTGCACCTTACTGACACATGAGCAATAAATCTGGAGTCCGATTCCGGCGGTACCGACATTCCCTTTCGGTTATTACTCATATTAAAATAACATGACCACAGAAAGAAAATGTCGTCACGTTCTTTCTTTTTGTTGTCTTCAAAGTAGAATATTCGCTATACTAAAAATACTACTGTATAATATTTTAATAATACATAATATTTGGGCCGGTTAGTTCGATTCCCACCTAGGATTATTAATTTGTATATATTTAAAAATGCATGTGGTATATCAGTTAACCGGTCTCAGGTAAGCTATGTTTTGTTTGGGATCTGATGGCCGATTGGGAAGGAAGGTAAAAGAATATTTTTTGTAAGAGTGCTACGTATTAAAACGTTTTGAATTTGTATTAATTAACCGCGAGTTTACTGAAATTAAGTTATTAGGTTAATTTCTAAGAGCAGTTTTACTGCAAATAGGTGTACTTAGTAACGTATATTAAACAGGATATTTATTTACTACTAGTTGCCCGGCACGACTTCGTTCGCGTGGTGTCCTACTAACCTATACCCTAACCTACCACTACCCCTACCCTACCCTACTACTACCTCTACCCTACCCTACTACTACCTCTACCCTAACCTACTACCCTACCCTACCCTCGCAACTTTCTTATTTTTTTCTTTCATAAGAAAGAACCTTCTCCGGACAATAACAACTAACAAAAAAAGAATTAGCGAAATCGGTCCAGTCGTTCACGCGTGATGGCAAATAGGGATTCATTTTTATATAATTATAGATTTACTTGTGGTATTCCCTGGCGCTATTCGAATTATACATACTAAAAAGTTAATCATTTCCTAGCGGTATGTATACTGTTCTGTGGTGTAGTGGCAGCATGACTCAACATTATGACTGTTTGCATTAAATGTCAGAGGAAAACAATTAATCCAGCACAGGAACTAATCAATAACTCTAAAAATAGATAATAACATTAAACTTTAAAATGTATTATTGATTGTTTAAACTACGCATGAATTATTGTGAATGCACATGTTTGGGCATCGTTGACGATAATGTTGCGGTTACGCAAAACCGAAAAGTGATTTTGTAGCAAAATTCTACCTATTGGGTATATGAATGATGTGTTAAAAACTTGAATTCACACACAATGTTTATAAATCTCAAAACACAGTAGTACAAATGTATTGTGTACAACGAGTACAATGCTATTGAAATTTGATAGCGGCTCAGGTGTGTTCGTACGGTGAGAAGGCATACATACATACAGGTACCTACACACCCTCACGAGGCTTGATAAGAGACAGTGAGCAGAGCCACAACGTGATAATACTACTGTTTTATTATCGACCCTAATAAATAGATCAGACTTTGATGTAGGAGTACATAATATGGTTTCTAATTTAATCTCTATGTCTTCAAGCTAAGTTATAATATAGAATATCAGCTTTAAGGTTGAGTTGTGATACTGTACTAACTAAATACATGCTCCCATTATTATTTAACTTCAACATTTATCATTCAAAGGTTCTCAAACTTATTTTTAGGTGACATGAACGTTAGACTGAAGCCAAAGTAGACTTTAGTTCTATGCCATAAGGCATATAATCTACTGTTCATTCTAATCAACACAAGTTTTAGTTTTGTAGATAGAGAATAAGGGAACAGAATAATATATTTATTTAAATCTTAGCATCTCTAACACAAAGTATTTTTCATAGCAATAATTAGTATCGAATATTAGCAGAGATTGGAACGTTTTCGTTTAGCTGTAAGGTAGAGTGCATGTACAGTCTGGCGAGAGAGAGGAGCAAGTGGAGGTGTGGTGAGGTTTATACGAAGGTTTCGTCGGGTACTCCGGCGATGGGGAGGGTGGGGATGGTGGGGATGGTGGGGCGGGGAGGGATGAGCGGTGGCGGCGCCTTGACTGTCGGCCGCGCGCGGGACCAGCGCCGCGCGGGAACCACTGCATACACATCAACCATCATTTTTGGACTAACAGGCTGTCGTGGCAGGGCTGTCAACCACCGAACAAGGGTGACATTTGACGATCGACCGTATAAATCGAACGAGTTAAGCAAATGGCTTGAAATGCTAAAAACTTGCCTCTTTCTATTCTTACGTTGGTGGCTGGTTGACAACCTGAAGAAGCCCCTTAAGCCAACAGCTTACCAATATTTGTGAACTCTGACTAGAAACCATATTTAGGAATCACATGTGCCTTACACAACAGTCATACTACAAAATTGCTCATGATTTAGACGTATTTTTTCCATGTTACTGAGCCCCTTGAAGCTTATTCGTGGTTAGCCCCTACTCTTAGTCTATAATGATGATAATGACTATACCTTAATATACTACATCGTGTATTCCTACTCCAGATCCCTAGATCTAAGCCATATCTGGTTGATATAAAGTTAATTTTCCAACAAACATTATCCAATGCTTGTACAAAAAAAAAAAGTTTAGTAAATTTGTCTTTGATGTATCATGTGGGTACGTGAGGGATAGAGATAGTGATATGATGTGGTACCTATATGTGTGTTGGCGGCGAGCGGCGCCATCACGGCGGGCTCGGCGAGCTGCTGCGACGAGGGAGTATCCGGGCTCGGGGTACTTGTGGGTACTACCGGGGTACTCGCCGCCGCTGCCGGGGACCCGGGGGACTCCTCGCATAGGGAGTTCTCCGAGGGGTACTCGAAAGTGCGCGTCAATGAGTCGTCGAACTGTAGCTTTAGCTGAAAACAAAACACACGAAGATTAGCACACATATAAACAGACTGCGGGCTGACAAACTTGTTAGACTTACACATATGAATGAAACTCATATGTACTTGTAACGGACGCTTGTGAAACAAGTAAATAAATAAACAAATCGCTGTGCTACGTTAGGCAAGTCGCTGTGTAATGACAGGAGGATAGGAGTCTATACCTGTCCAGAGATCGTCTATTCCTAATGATCCTGGTTGTCGAGCTTATTTTAATTAGGAAGAAAGGAAAGTAAATCCCGAATCACACCAGTCGCTGTTTGGCTATTTTGATGGATACTCTACCTATGACAATCTTCCACGACTTTCTCAAATATAATGTAACGAGCTACTACAGAAAGAAGCGGAAGCACTAAAAGCAATGTAAATCACTGCCATTTATATAATGGTACACTAGTTAGTATTGTGTGAGCATCAAGTGCAGTGCGTTCACACGAGGCGAGGCGGGTCAGCGCCGCCACGTGGTGGTCGAGCGTGGATAAGTATAGTGGTAGTGTTAGGTCATATAGTGGCCATGAACGACCTTCATATTACTTCACATACCGATTCCTGCTCAATCTGATTATTTAATAAGGTAACTGGGATAGGGCCAGCGATCATACGGCAGGGTAAAAACCGTGGTAAAAACGACCCCGGCTCCGGAACAGAACCACACTACCCGTTCAGACACTACGACGGCGATAAAGAGCATTGTGTCGATCTTTTCAAAATGGAAATTTCGCCCTCTGATTCGGAATGTGCAGTTCTACTATCTCACTAAGCATATTAGGAATCAGAGTCGTAGAGTTCTAGCAACTGTTTTGAACCAGGCTTAATTAGCTTACTACCTCTCCCATGTTTTAGTAGTACCATGAGACATGATAGATCAGTCATGAATATTTGTTTTGCCTTGTTGTACCAAAAAGGCAACGTGTAGAGCCATAATAATGAACATCGGGTGGTCGGTCTCACATCGTGGCGTTCACTCGATACAAACGACACACCGCACTGTGGGAAATGTTACGCGCCACTGATTCACGATTCATTACTGTTTACATTTGCATTGAACCGAGAGCATGAACTACATTTGATGTTATTGTGTCACCAAATTGAGAGAGATACGTCAGGAAAGTGACAGATTCATGACCCATATGCCACCTGCGCCCAAAAGAGACACGTATAGTGAGGCAAGGATATACACCCTCATTGTCCCTCTCATGTCATAAGTGCAATATTTTTTTTTTATACTTCTTATGTAGCACACAAGCATACGGCAAGCCTGATGGTAGGCGGTTGCCGTAGCCTATGGCACTTGCAACAACAGGGGTGTTAATCGCGCGTTGCCGACCCTGCAGAAGTCTCTTCACACCCTTTTTGAAGAACCCCATGCTGCACTCTATTGGGAAAACCACGGAGGGGAGCTCATTCCACAATCTGAACGTCCGCGGAAGGAAGCTCCTATGAGACCGCATAGTTCGAAATAATTCTGATTTCAATGTATCATAATATGTCATGGGATTAAATGAGGACAGTCGATTCCAATGTTTTTCCTGTTTGGCTGTAAATGAGCTGTGCTGATAAATACTTTGTTGTTCCTGTAGAATAGACGGTAAAAACAAAAACATATAACTACTAGTAATAGCGCAAACTGCAACCGTTTGCCATAATCTATAGCTTCGTTGTCGACATTCCGTCTTGCCGTACCAAGCGTTTCGCTTCCTCTTACCTTATACGCACGGCCAAGTTGTGGAATACTCTCCCGGAAAACGTGTTTCCAGACACTTATAACATGGGTTTATTCAAGGCCAGAGTGAACAGGCATCTTATGGGCACGCGCGGTCCACCCTAGACTACATTTTCGCTTACCATCAGGCGCGATTGCGGTCAAGCGCAAACCTATTTAATATAAAAAAATAAAAAAACATGCACAAACAATTCAGTACTTCCATAGTTGATATCTGTAAATAAACACAAATAATAATAATAATTTAGATAAGATCTGTGGATAAGATATGTTTCACCTTGGCAATCCGGTCCCTGTCGGGCCTGGCGGGCATGGAGGAGCGTCCGTTGATGAGCACGTTGTCGTTGAGGAAGCGCACGCGCACGCACGAGTCGGGCTCCTCCTCGCCCTCCCCCTCGCCCTCGCCCTCCGAGGGCGACTCCGAGCGGGACTCGCCGCCGCCCTCCGGCCGCAGGAGCACCACGCCTGCCTCGCCCGCCTGCGTTAACACACGTAAATCAATCAATATTGGGCTCTTCACAGTAAGATTCTCAGATAAGAAACTTTCATAGAAAATTCCGTATTTCTTTTCAAATGTAATTATTACCTACTTGAGCTATATAGATGTTCTGGATTAACACAAGGTATATTTTGGAAAAACCATTAGTTTCTTCTGGAGCGTGGGTGGGCAAACCTGGCAAATGATAGGTTTCTCGTAGAAATAAATTCTTTTCCAACCAACAAATTATTCATCTTCTATGACAGCCAGGCATCGATATTGGAAGAGCAGGACATTATGGCGATCTTTTCCAAACACATGACAGTGGGCATTTACTTCCTATTTGATTTGACTGCGACTTTCAAAAAGCCGGACACCCAAAATGTAGGTCAGGCAAACAAAAAGCCTAAAATATCCAGCTAAAGCCGGACGCATTTGTTCTGCATCCATGAATGGGAATTATTATTGGACAATCAATAATATTAACCACATAAAACAAATAATAGAGTTGAGGTAATCGAACTGGGTCAAATATGTAGCAATGCTTTAATTTTGTAGTTTCAGCTGTAGGGTCGGATAACTACTCGTCAGCGTCTGTCGAAACATAATCCGTGCAATTAAGGTTAACGTATTCATTTCAATCATTTTAGACGTAACGTGTAATTTTCCATTAATTGCATGCTTAAACAATTAGTTTACGTATTCCGTAACATCTCATAGTCTCAGATGAAGACTGACATTCGAATCGGTGGTAACTTCTGTAGCTTCACCTAATCCTATAGCCGAATAAATGGCTTTGACTTTGAAAGCGAAAGAAAGCCTCTCTTCTGAAGGGTTGTTTTGTAAAGCCGGTGTAGTTTAGAAAATAGAAAATATTTATTTTCGGTAACTTATCATCTACACTAAAAATATAGTTCATTGGGGTCTCCTTTTAAGTATAATAAATACCTGTGCTAGGAGGCCCCGCTCTTCCATATCTAGTTTACATGTTTAGTATGCCTACCTAACACTTGCTACTATTATAATCAACAATTTGTATTGTATATGGTTAACTTAGCGGATATTTACACCGATAGTTCGGTTTCCCGCTTCGGAATGTTGTATAGAAAACATTTCTTTTCGTATTTAGTCGTGGGTATGAATTTTCCCAAACGAGTTATGAACGAGTGGCGATTAGCCGTGGAATCCGGTCGGGCGTCCGGTGACAGTGTGCCGAGTGGCGCCCCGGGTGCCTGGCCCGTCCGATTCAAGGGAAAATAACGTTGTATGCACATCGGGCTTCAGTCACTCACTATAGGACAGCAATATTATTTCGCAAGCCTTTTAACTTTTAAAAGTTTTGTTAAATGGCTTGTATTTTTTTGTATTTTTTGTTTGTTTGTATTTTTTGGAAATATTGTTAAAAGGATTGTTAACTGGCTAAGACACATCCTTCGCCACGTATCTGTCGGTGGCGAAACTGTCGCAATCTTGAGAAGCAGCAGACAGCCATATCAATGATCTCTCTGTAACATTGCTTTATGGTCCTCAATATGCTGCTCGATAAAACCAGAGTCACGTATGTGCCATGTTATTAGCAAATTTAATATGGTCCAAAATTTATGTCGGGCAAAGTTCGCAATTAATGAAACAGTTTGATATGGCTTACTGCTTTTGATCAGACATGCGTGGCGAAGGATGTGTCTTAGCCAGTTAATAGGGGCGCTTCATTTCACAGCTGAGGTTATCATAGCTCTAAAGAATCTCTATCTTGATTGTACCTACTAACTTTACCGGCTTCTGTGGCTGTATTAAAAGTGAGATCCATTATTATGAGTGTGCCCACAACTTTACTGGCAGTGCATCGAACAACGTCATGTTACACGTCACCGGAGCGGACAGCCGACATGTCGATTATAATGACCCGTCTGCCGCCGTCCGTGCAGCCAGCATGCGGCATGCGGCTTGCCATAACAGGCAACTGACCGGTCCCTTCTACTTTGTATGCATCATATAGTCCGACCTTTTCAATCACTTCTATCATAATTTACGGAATCAAGCCGAGATCCATACATTGATTGGTATTAAAAAGCAAGTTTTCAGGGGATTTAAATGTCTTCCAAGATGTTACACTATCAGCAACAAGTTAACCACCAGCCACGCCAAAATTACCGTTTCTGGTGTCGTTGTATAATTATATACTTACTTCTATCTTAATACATATATGTTCCGGGATTTTTTACTTATTTAAATCCAATGTCATTCCTTTTTAGGGTTCCGTAGCCAAATGGCAAAAAACGGAACCCTTATAGATTCGTCATGTCTGTCTGTCTGTCTGTCTGTCTGTCTGTCCGTGTATGTCACAGCCATTTATTTCCGAAACTATAAGAACTATAATGTTGAAACTTGGTAAGTAGATGTATTCTGTGAACCGCATTAAGATTTTTACACAAAAATAGAAAAAAAACAATAAATTTTGGGGGTTCCCCATACATAGAACTGAAACTCAATTTTTTTTTTCATCAAACCCATAAGTGTGGGGTGTCTATGGATAGGTCTTCAAAAATGATATTGAGGTTTCTAATATCATTTTTTTCTAAACTGAATAGTTTGCGCGAGAGACACTTCCAAAGTGGTAAAATGTGTGTCCCCCCCCCTGTAACTTCTAAAATAAGAGAATGATAAATCTATAAAAAATATATGATGTACATTACGGTGCAAACTTCCACTGAAAATTGGTTTGAACGAGATCTAGTAAGTAGTTTTTTTTTAATAGGTCATAAATTGAAATTAATATCAAATACTCAGGTCTATACTACCATGTACTTATATACCTACAGGTTTGTACGGAACCCTCGGTGCGCGAGTCTGACTCGCACTTGGCCGGTTTTTTTTTTTATGTGATTAAGTAGGTACTATATGATTCATACAGGATTGAAGATGGATTTATCCGAGGAAGAAGATATGGGTAAGACACCAGTGCCAATGCTAAAGGATGAAGGGAAGAAGCGTACAGTGGGCAAACAAAGGATGAAATCAAGAAACAATAACATTACATTGTATGTGTGTCAGTCCTGATTAGCGAGCAATGAGGAAACTTGCCAGCAATAACATACTGTGTTGTTATTTTATTGTAGCATCCGACCGACGACGCCGACCGACCACAACTATCATAGTCGTTTTGTTCACTGAAGGTTTCATTAATTTATCTAATTCGGGAAATATTGTTAACAGTTCATTTTACCAATTCAGTGAATAAGATGTAATTCCTTCTATATGTTTTGTTCCGTTCGGTTTCACTGACACAATCATACGTTTCATAACCTTATTTACAGCGACCCCATAGAAAGGTGAAAGTGGATGGTGATGAACCTACCTTGATAACAAACAAGGGTCCTCCGTAAGTGGCACCGGGTAGGCGTCGCATCGTCCCGGGGCTAGGCGATGCGAAGGGAACTACACGACACACGACACTTCATGATGCTACGTGCCACGACGCCAAAGTGCCGGCTATTCGGACACTATCTTAATCGCACTTGATCCTTGGTCTAGATTAAAATTATTTGTATGCATGTGACGTGTCAATTACTGCGATGTTTTAAATTGTTAGGTTATCATTTTAATAAAGAATGATGACAATTAAAAATAGAATATCGAGATGAGGGCATTCCATGACATTACTATTGATCCTTGGAAACTGACAATAAGTACCTAAAACATTTAAAAAAAATATACAGGTAGTTTGTTTGTAAGTAGGGGTAATCTCAGGAACCAATGAAGCGATTCTAAAAAAATATTATGTAGAAAGCTACGCTATCTGTGGGTAATATAGGCTACTATATGAAATCATACACTGCTATTTTAATCGGGGAATATTATCATTTTATGCAGGTTAGTGTTGCAGCTATTTAAACTCGTCATTATATTATTATTAGATATTCGAAACAATTTCCTTATATCATTAATATCAGCCTAGGGATATCCACTGCTGAACATAGGCCTCCCCCATGAACTTCCATATAGAACAGGTGTGGGCCGCCTGCATCTAGCGGCGCCCAACGATTTTAACCAGTACGTCGGTCGCCACTCGAGAACCTTCCTTCCCCATCTGCTATCAGGTCTTCGAGCGATGTGGCCTACCATTGCCACTTCAGCTTAATCTACGAGCTATATCGGTTGTTTTTGTTCTCCTACGAATGTCCTAGTTTTGGACCTGCCACGTAGAGATTCCTAGCATAGCTCGTTTCATAGCGCACTGAGTTATTTTCCTCTTATACGTACAGATGATAAAGGGATTCGATTTTGTGATTATTATTTCTACCCTGAGATCCTCAGGTCCTCAGGCTGAGGGAGACTACCCTCAATACTTTGTACAGTCTACTCGAAACTATATATACTCAGATGAAACCATTCAATAACACCATTTTCAGTCAGCATTTGGTTATTTGGCGAGCAACTTTGCTTATTGAAGCATTTGAGAGCATAAATCAATGATAGCGAATCAGTGATAATATTAATCTGGTATTCATAAACACGTACACGTGTTATTTGTATTATATTATAAAGATATGGTATAGATTCTTTAAAATGAAAAATAAAAAAATCATCTCGAGTCATCACTCATAAGTATAAGTGGTATGGAAATATTACAGTGAACAAATGCACCATAATAAAATAACCTCTTCTATCTAATACCCCACGTATTAGGCCGGGGTCTTGAATCTCGTCTTCGGCATCAATGCAATCGACATTTGGAGAAAAACGTGGCGGACTTCTGTCGAAATGTGTAGCATTATTAAGATATCGTTATTAGTATTTTTTAAATATAACTGCGGATTGGCGGTAATCACATACCTTTCATCCTTCAAAAGGTAATATTTCATACCGATCCCTCCGACATCGATATCTTTTAATCAGGTATGAATTATATTATTACGGTATCAATAACACATAACACGCATCCTTCATCGCGTTATGTCGTGATTCATAAGTAGGTCTTCATTATGTATGCTAGGTATGTGTGTGTGCTCTCACACAAGTCTGCAGGCACGTGTCGCATATTTCACGTGCTCCTGCATAAACTCATTCGTTTGGTACATACATTGTTAGTATTATGTGGGTTAGGTACAGTATCGAAATATCCATGTGAACTTTATACAACTGTACTTTTACAACATTTTATGTATTTCAGGTTTCAATGAGGATGGTGGCTGCCACACGCCTCATACTTTTGAATAGGTGCTGCTTGTGGGGGCTGGGCTGGGCTAATTGAGTCTACTAATAGTCTTTTTTATTTTGTCACCGAGACACGCCGGAGCACGCAGTTGTTGTCAGCATGACTAGAAAATGTTATGTAATTAATCTAAGCTTGTTTTGAAAAATTGATTTTATTCATTAATTATTCTTGTACTTATAATTTTAATTTGTTAGAAATGTATAACTTCCCCCTATGTATTAGTAAATCATATCGGTACTTAAAAAACTCGGTTTTTAGAAAAAATTATGAAATGTTATATTGAGACGAATACATTTTCGTTTGGTAGTTGAATGAAGTGAACTGTACAAACGACGGTTTCATGAATGGATCTACAATTCTTTTCTGTACTACTACAATTACGTAGTACTATTCTTTATCCTGAGCTACTCCGACGATACATAATGTAGTATCTATATACTATACTCTGTCTAATATACGCTTATTATCACTATTACAAATGGATGTCACGCTAATGCTATGGTATATTGTTTTTAAAAATGTTGTTACGAGCATACGTTCCTACCAGAGGCAAAAATACGACTCTAAAATAGACTTACCGATAAAATGTATAAAGTAATGATGACTGCGACGATGACTTTTTAATCTGACTGTTGTATGTTTTGAAGGCAGCGAATAAGAAGCACGTGTTGTGTAGAAAATTACAAATACTACTAAGATAGGTACCGCAGGTTTTATTGCATGTATCGACAGTGTTCCTGTTACTACATATAGGTATAGTCTTCCTACAATTTGTCAATCGTATCATGCTCATCTTTTGTCATCTATATTAGGTCCATTGTAACTGAACCGGAGACTGTCCGTCTGTCAGTCACTTGACTCGATATGAAGTGCTTCGGGTCGCATCAATAAATAATAAAATGTTGTATAGGCTCTCAAACATGGCAGGATATTATGGAATATTATAATAATGTGCGGCATATTATATTGGTATGGTAATACCTGTTTTTTTTTTTTTTTGCCGGATGGTAAGCGGTTACCGTAGCCATATGGACGCTTGCAACACACGAAGCATCGCTCACGCGTTACCGACCTTTCCCCCTCCCCTATGAGCTCTGACGACCGCAGGAACACAACTTTTCACAACATAAACTTATTTGGCTGCGGTATTCTGTAAGGTGGAGGTACTTCCCCAGTCGAGCTGCTCTTCGAGCGAATAAACGCTACGCTCTACCTCTCTCAAAATATATAAATACTACGTAGTAATACTCTCACACAACATTAAAACATTTAAATAGGTATTTTGTCTGAAATCAATAGAATCACCCTTATTCTTCAGCCAAAGGAAACAAAAGCGATGTAATGTTTAACGTTTCGAGTTCTATGAACGTTCCAATCCTAAAATATTCGATAAACAACATGGAGTTTCATAAACGGCTGTTTCGTAAATGGTCAATTATTTGAATGGCAATGTTTTGTTTGACTTATGGTTGTTTTAGTGTTTGTATATATGTAGTTGAATGGCGGAGGGACAGTGTCTGGCGCTGCCCGGTATCGATCCCGCTACTCCCTTCGCGTTACTATATACATACCTACCAGCTATGGTACCGGTACTAAGTATGTAGCTTCGATTCCCCAAAGATAAGCCACACACTTATCTTTATTTAAGTATACCGCTTTTATCGGCGCGGCGATACGCGAGCGTTTATTTTCGATGTAAATAAATGTTGAGATAAACTTTCGTTATCACATGAATAATTTATTAAGTTACTGTCCATTATTAAAATTAATAGGATTTATTTGCTAATAAGGATGTGTTGGATATCTAGGTGATCGCAGTTAAGATATGGAGACACAGAACAGAAGTGACTGAGATAAGTGACTGTAATTTCCATACAAAAACATCAAGTCTAACGTTTACAAGCAACCAACGAATAATTGATTTCTATAGAACCAGTACCCTTAGACAAAGTACATTTCGTTGCGTTTGCGCGAATAGAAACGCAAATATATGAGATTGACGTAAGGATACGCTAGATCCTAGCTGTATGAAATCAAATCAAATCCGCAGACGTAAACTGTGTTCGATCGCCGCTGCAGGACATAGCAACTGCGGTTTTGCTACGGTTTTGGTTGCTTGTATCCGACACTGGACACACGTCGGCGCAGCGCCTTAGTGATCTTTAGGAAACTCTTATTAATGCATTTTTTTACATAATCATAACATCAGGGCTTCAGGGATAGGCATTCGCAGAAATAACCTTGTATAACATCTATAAGTGCAGTATAGCTTGACCACCTGCATATTGGCTGCAGTGGTATTGGTAACGTATACGCCTCTCCACTCAACCCTCTAACCACTGACACACGATCTGCGACCGCAGGCTTACATGCGCTCGCGCACGTGATCAATAAGCGACCTAAAGAATTTTCGCTTATTCAAAACATCAACGCTATTGAAATGCTTACATGACATATTACATGTTTATTAGAGGCCTAATAGGGTTAATTGTGTTACAGCTGAAAGTTTTACCATCATTTATTTAAATAACGTAAACTTTTGTGTTATACAAAAATTATGTTACGATAGCAAGAGAGATTATGTAAGTACTCAACCAAAGTACTAACTAACTACATCAATGTGTATATCAAGATATAATTAAAACTTTGCTCATAATACTGCCATTATTCTCCCATTATGAGTAATGGTCAAATTAAAGAGAAAGTAAAATGTTTGGAGGTGTATAAAATGACGCTTCACCGCGATTGCCACGATGGTGTTGTTTGTGGAACTGAATTATGGTAATTAATCAAGTGTTGCCTCACGTTCATGATCGTGCGCTACTTACAACTAGGGTTGCCAACTGTGAAATCAATAAAACAGAGCAAGAAGTTCGTGTATCGTATGAGGCACGAGTCGTGAGCACATATATAGGCACAGATAGGCAGTAGTGGGGGCAACCTCGCGCATGTACACTTTTGGCCTAATCACAGTAGCCAAAATGACACGCAAGAATCCAATAGACGACGAGCATCGACTGCTCAACCAATCGTGTGCAGCTCGGCGCTCTCACCTTCTTCATTCCGCCAAACAGACTGAAAAATAAACTACTGCGCAGGTGTCAAGTCTCGTGCCTCTACCTGTACCCAGAATTGTCCATACCGATTTTTAATAAAATTAACGCTCCACTACCGCATGAACCTACTCAGTTATGCCTGTAATTGATAGTATACATTGGTTATTCATTTTTATAAAATGTAGATATTATGATAGCAACTGCATTACGAATATCATAGTGGGTTGGTGACAATCTTTGGCGGACCGAACTGTTTATGAACCCCGCTCGGACGCTCCCCAGATGGATGGCAGCCCTATTTATGACTAATGAGATAGGTACTTAAACAAGACAATCTTTCAATTAGCTACTTATTAAATAGCAACTGAGAACATACAAAACATGAATCAACTCCATAGCTCTTCTTCACTTCAAAACTACTCTTTATAGATTGATTGAATATAAATCATACACGGCCATCTGATTCCAAACTAAACTATGGAAACCGAATAATTGATGATAGACTACACAGATATTTTCATCATCCACACAAATGTTTGCCCTGGGGTGGGAATCAAACCAAAACGATCTGTGCGTAGTAGTCAGCGTATCTATAGCCTCCTAGTCAACTGACTCGTTAAACCACCTATCAGTTAGTTTGTATTTGGATGCTTGTAGATATAGATAGAGAGAGGCATCGCATCGTCGATCAAGTGCCGTTATCCCGAAGCGCTATGTTTGTTCTGTCCGAGAATCGAGTTAGAGCTCAATCAGTGACATCGCGCCAATTGTCTCCACCACCGAGTTACTTTACTTGTCACCGACCGACATACGGATTCCTTTGGAATCTTTCTTGACTCTATACCACATCCTACCGTTTGAAATATTTCTTGTCAATCTGAATACATCTTGAAATTTGTTTGTAAGCAAACAATCTTTTTGCAATATCAGTTTTTATCACACGTCTGGCTTGCCTTGCCTTACCTTGGTTACGGCTGTTAAACGATATAAACTCTGTTGCATTTAGGAGATAGAATTGTGATTGTTAGACGGAAGTAATTAATTTGTTAAGGACAGTCAGAACGGTAGGTAGCATAGCGTCACTGAGACTATAATTTTGCGGTCGCTCGGCCTTATCGCGTTCAGCGCGGAAATGGATATGATCTCGTATTAAATTGCATCTACTGTGCTGTGAGTAATTAATTATGACTCACTCATAAACGAAGCAAGCCGCCTGTTTCAATAACGGTCGGTGTGTCGTCAAAACATTTGCAAACATTATGGAAATAATACATCCAACTCCAAATGTACAGCGTAATGTATCAGCGGAGAATGTACAATGTATTTCGCGAATATCCAAGAGTATTGCCGCATGCCGCCCACGGGTGCAAGGCACGGGCATGCATGCGTCGCAACTCGCAGTCCAGACGGACAGACGACTTGCGAAGTCACGTCTCCTCGACTTTCCTTGTAGCGAGTACGTGATAATTAGACACTCGCGCACCGACATCAATGGTTACGCTCCAAACTCTACATTAAACAAATATCAAAACCATACGACACATTCGAAAAGATCTAACGTTAATTTTTACATGACAAAACAATTACGAAAGACTCATTTACGAATTTGTTGGTATTGCAATTACTGTGCGTGTCGTGCGTGTATTATGGGCCTGTCGGTTTCACTTTAAAAGTGGCAGAGATTGTCTAAATCAGCGTTTAATTCAGCATTTAACGCACACTCGCTCAAAGATCGTAACCTGCGAGTCAAAGCTCAAGTTACCTAAACCTTATCTGAATAGACGACGGTCGGATCTAACGATTAAATAAAACCACTTTCACGCTCGTTTGCAGATGTATAGAGGCTGACTGATTTATTTAGAATCCGCGAAAGTTCCTCCTACACATGTGGAGCTCGTGACGACACAACGATGTTGCGTAGATGTTAAGGCCTCGGGTCGCGCAAAATAAATGGTGCTGCTTATTAGAGTATATTCAGACCGTTACGTGGTAAGGCTATGTCACTATGTGTTAACGAGGAAGCTGCAGAGCAGTGAGCGGTAGCACAGAGCCGGCAGCTGTGACTTTGTGAGCATATTGCTCGGAAGCAGCCGCCCGCCGCGGCTGACACGCACAATCAGAGCGGAACGCGTGATAACCGCACCGCTGTTTTTATACCTTTTATAATGCTTTTATATTATTGCCTACGTCCCATGCATGCGCAACTGTACGAGACGTATCTATTTCAGCTGATGTCACTGCTGTAGGCTCCTGCCTTTCTTCCTTTTACAGCGAGGTCTGTAGTTTTTTTTAACAAGAAATCTTATCGTCATTCGTTTAAAGATTTGCGCTCAGCGTCCTGGTGTGCCCAAGTATCAGAGATTCCGATGGTATATCGACTGACATATTACATTCTGTAGCACTTGCATTGTAAATAATTATCTTTTCGAATCAATGTTATTCGAGACAGACATAAAATATGGCATTGTACTTTCCAATTGAATTTTCAATTTACGATTTGATAGCCATTTACTACGTAGCTCGTAAATCATTGCGCGCACGCAGTGAAATCGCGAATGAACCTTTAAAATACCAATAGACAATGTGATAACTATAGTGGAATACCGATCGACAGAACAAGTATTAGGTGCACAATGTCTCCTCAGTTCATCATTCGCGAACGAGCGCGAGAGTACATTACGTTACATTCATCGAGTAATACATCATTCAGTGTTAAAGCGGATAATCGGTGATAGTGCTATCTGATATACGTTTTATCACTGAATGTTCAGCTGACTAAGCCGCTCGATACTCTACAAGGACAATTTTATTGTGAACGGTTCATACACTTGGTGATAACTAAGGGAACTTCACTACTCATAGCAATTACCTATTGGGTTTTTAGGCATTTTTTCAATAAATATCGCCTACAGCTGGTTCAATCGCGTCGATACACCCGTACAGCATCTGTGATCGTGACGGTCGCGTCGTCAACCCAGACAACACAATGTTGCACTGCACGTCACGTAACTATCTCACGAACCAGTCCCAAGTTCAAGGGCCTCTACGTAATAGTGTACCATTCGGTCGTCTCTACCTTTGCGGCTCGATTGAACAAATCTACAAGTTTTCTTTTATTTGATGGATTTAGGAGTCTTCTGTCTATAATAGTGAAATTACTATTAAAGTAGCGGGTGCGCGGGCGTCGAGGATCAGCCTTCGCTCATCAGGAACTGGTCCAACGCTTAAATGCCAACAAATAAACAAATCATGCTGTCGCCATCCGTGCGTCTGCGCCGCATTATTATAATTCCTCGAAAGGTGACTTGCCTACGTGTTGGTTGACGCAATATTATTTGACTCGATTGATAAAAAAAATGCAATTAGGTGTTATGAGGTCAAATTCTTGCAAAATTGCCGAGTCATCAAAATCAAGTTTTAAATAAAGGCGAACATAGTTTTATGTTTGTGAAAGATTTGTTTCTCTTACCACATGCCTCGGTTCACGGTATGGTGTTTGCATTTTCACGTTTTCCAACAACGCCACGTGCTATCACACTTATCAGGCTAGATCTCAGCTGCACTCTGTATGCTACATACACTTCACTTCACGAGATCCATGTGTGAACGTTTGCTACATACAGCTTATTGAATTCTATTTCTGTTTTTCGTTAAATTAATATGCAGTCTTTTGAAATATCGATTGCGGAATTATCGCATATACCGGTTATATTATGAGAAGTTTAAAATAGAATTGTTCAATGTTTAGTGAAAGCTAATAAACAATTACAATCTATGTGCTCATTGTCTCTATGTTCATTTCTTGCAGAGCCGAGATTGCTTTTTCGATGTCATAGCGTATTTTTTTTTTATTTAAAAGTCATTGTATGGTGTGCTTCCGTGTTAAGCGATGGCATCGGTATGCATAACAGCTTCCCTAATTTTACGATAATGCTTGAGTAGTTCGACGTACCTAGATTTTCAATCCAGCGTTATGCAAGCTGGCTGACACTAGCCAACTGATAATCTGTGAAGATAGTAGACTAGACGACCGTGACACAATTTGCAAGATATGAGCGATATCATCAGTCCAAGGCTGCCTCTCAATACTGATTAATTAATTAATAATTGCTAATATTTATTATGGACTTGGGGTTTTCGCACGAGAAGCTTGATCTTTGTTCTGTATATGGAACCATTTGTTTAAAAAAGGTCATAATGATGTTACGGGGACAATCAAAAACAAATGCTACCAGTTGTCGGTGGTCGAGGTCCACGTCGGCGTCGCGTCGCTCCGCGCGTCATTACGTATGCGCGTGCGCGTGCGCTCTCACCGACCGATGGGAAACAGCTTTTTTGGCAAACACCAGCTATTGTAAACACCCGACGGTTCGCAGCGTTTTTACAACTAGAAAGCGCAAATATTTTTGCTATAACTACTAATTGACTAACACGTTTGCAAACGTGTGAGTGACACGAAAACGTCAACTGCGAAAACTTCGCGACATGGCGCTAGCTCCATAGTTTTAAAGGAATGTTTAACTCGGCGTTTTGTTTCAGGAAGTCGAGATGAACTATGTGTCTAGTCTAGTGAATAATTTACTATTTAGGTTATCGACTAAAGATTTCTAAGCAAATAGCTTATTGCACGATACAAAGGTTTAGTGAACATCTATGTTAAACCATAATCGATGGAAAAAATTACGGTAAACAATCTTATCACGAAAACGAAGCTAGGCTGATGACCGCATTAAGATTTAATACTATGAAAATACCATTTAAGCTTGGTATTCAACGCTCAAAATTAAACTATGACAAGAAGTGGTCGTAGTCTCCGAAAAAAAATTGCACGACGTTGCGTGCAACCCGTGCATCAGAAGAAACGAACATTATTTTTATTATGACCCGAGCACGTGAAGTGGGATGAAGACGTGAGAAAGAAAACTGAAAAATGAGGCTAATGATTGTCAACACGGGAGGACGCTAAGCACCAAAGAGTACACAGTGCTTTCGTGATGTAGCGCTGGCAATTAGCAGGCGGGTATCAATGGCGTGGCGTGGCGTGGCGGCCCGTTACTTGGTGAATCAGCCGCAGCCCAAGCCGGGAAGTGGCCGACCGTTGACCGACACGCCACGCGGGGGGTACTCCTGAACATCATTATCTTAAACGCATGTGTCACCACTTATGTATTTCAAAACAACAGTAAGTGAGGCTGTATTAGTAGATACCTACATTATATCTGAAACAATTTTTACGGGCAGACGAATAAAATTGTCGTTAAATAGTCTCTCACTATCACATAGACATATTTTACCAGGTCGAACAAGTAGCAGATGGAAAATTCAAATGACACATAAATATCACAAATACTATACTAGGTTGTTGTTCTCTCGTTAAGATCCCGAGCTATCAGTTGCGAGTTTCCGATACGAGTGGTCTTATTACGATAGCGGAACAGAGCCATGTTGTAAACCAAAGGGCCCACTGGCCAGACCACGTTCATCGAGTCATTGAGACCTAGAACTATAACTGAGTGTACCTACACTATGGCGATTATGCGCGCACGTTGATAATTACCTATAATTACATACAAACCGGTTGACCCGAGACCGATAGAGATCGTGAGAACTCAACTAAAAATCAAAAGAAAATTGAGATCTCCGCATCAAATTGTACTGTAATCAACCGTTCAAAATCAAATGAATAGATAATTAATGGAGCGCTTTGCCAGCCAATAGCAAGAACAAATACTGACACAAGACAAATATTTGTGCGAGGCTCAGAGCAAATATTTGCTGTTTGTTGGAGATTACAATGCTGACGGGGCAGGGTCTACCGCGAGGCGTGATGGAATATCCGAAACTAACATTACTTTACACACGTTGGGTGTCTTCATTTACATTGAGTGTAGTCAGTTCAATACTTTGGCTCGTGGTTAAATAAATAACAATGGCATTAATTGTTATTATAGGACGCGCGTCCCTCGGGAGAAACTGCGAGTTAATAGCAGCGTGTTACTAATGCCCGGTTTCTATAAACAAAAACTAATCGATTTGTTTACCAATGGTCGTTTTTAGGGTTCCGTAGCCAAATGGCAAAAAACGGAACCCTTATAGATTCGTCATGTCTGTCTGTCCGTGTATGTCACAGCCATTTATTTCCGAAACTATAAGAACTATAATGTTGAAACTTGGTAAGTAGATGTATTCTGTGAACCGCATTAAGATTTTTACACAAAAATAGAAAAAAAACAATAAATTTTGGGGGTTCCCCATACTTAGAACTGAAACTCAATTTTTTTTTTCATCAAACCCATAAGTGTGGGGTGTCTATGGATAGGTCTTCAAAAATGATATTGAGGTTTCTAATATCATTTTTTTCTAAACTGAATAGTTTGCGCGAGAGACACTTCCAAAGTGGTAAAATGTGTGTCCCCCCCCCTGTAACTTCTAAAATAAGAGAATGATAAATCTATAAAAAATATATGATGTACATTACGGTGCAAACTTCCACTGAAAATTGGTTTGAACGAGATCTAGTAAGTAGTTTTTTTTTAATAGGTCATACATTATCAAATATCAAATACTCAGGTCTATACTACCATTTATTTATATACCTACAGGTTTGTACGGAACCCTCGGTGCGCGAGTCTGACTCGCACTTGGCCGGTTTTTTTATTGCTAAACTGGGCATATAGATCATTTCGTAAGCTAATTTTACCTGAGATAGCTACTTCCATATGGGAGGGTCTGCTATGCAAAGCTTTGAGGCACCTATTTGCTTCATTATTAGTAAAGATATAAGAGTCTCAATTTTAACAGATAATGGTCCGTAAATTATAAGAATCGCCTATAAATAAACTAATTACTTATTGATTAGGTCACTCATTATTTTTTCAAAATACTAGAAACATTTAGAAATTTGGAATACCATTTAATTATATCTATTTGAGAGTCACGCAATAGGTCTCAGGGGAAAGATCTCCGAGAAGGACTGGCAAGGCAAGCTACAAATGACAAAAAGAGCAAGAAAACTGGTCGCCGGACGGGTCGCCGCGCGCCGCCAGCCACCTGTCGATATAGGTAATAGTAGTAGGTACTTTTTACACAAACCACGGCTTTGTTTAACGCGATGGAACAATCAGTTCCATTATGACTCGGGTTGATTACATTCGACTCAAACGATGCGTTTCGATTGGATTAAACATGCCTGTATGAAGACCAGTAAGTAAGTATTAAAAATAATAGGACAGGTTATTTTACGGTATCAGCAGGAAAAGGAAAGGAGTACCTAGGTAGGTATTTAAAAGAAGCCTGGCCTAAGGTGCTGAATTAAATGACGATATGGTCAAAAGATGATTAGGTTTAGTAATGGGAACGGAGAAAGTGCGATGAATAAAATTATTGAATAGATTACGCAATCGAAACGAGAAGTGCAGGTGCAGTATAGCGCCACCCGCGCCGGTCACATTAACATTCCGCGCGGACGCGGTTTGGCTGCGCGGGCGCAGCGCCTGCGCAGCGCCTGCGCAGGGCGCTTTCCGAAATCGAGAGTGGCGCTCGTATCGTACCGGCCGCGGCCATCGATCCCGCGCCCGCCACCGCACGTGGCCTCCTCTCGCGTCGCACCTTACGCTATCACTTTCACCGTTTGTACAAAATAGTTTTATATTTGCATACCAAACACTCATCGATTAGCGTCCTCGCAACTCTCTGCTTTTCAATCATTATAATCTCAGTTAGGATAAGAGAGGCGGTAGAGTTGCGTGCGCCTCGCGATTCATGTAACAGGGCAGCTCGACCGGCGGATTGGATGCGGTCGGATGTGAAATCTATGATTAAGGGCAGGTTCGTCGAACGACCGTTTCTGTCAAGTACTGTTAGGATGATAAGATAATTGACAATGAGTGACGTCACGCCTTATTGGTTTATCAGATGCGCATATCCTGGCAAGGAACGGATTATTGGGTGGAATGTCGATAAAGGGATGGAATGGAGCGATACACCTGCAGCGTGTCAGAGAGACATCGCGTGGGATGCTGCATAACGCACCGTCCACGAGCCGTGTCTTGCGTGATCCATCGCACTCTTAATGACTTCGTGTTACGTCTTCCTGACGAAACGAATGGGTCTACCAATGTGTTAATCCAGGGAATTATCTATTTACGTGTTTTTTTATGAAAGCTGTAAAAAAATGCATTCTAAATCATGTAATTATGGTATTCGATCCGATGTCTGAAACTTACCTTGAATCTGTTTCTTCTACTGGCGCGAAGGATGAGGCCGTCGTTTTCGATGTAGTCGGGTACCTCCTTGCGGTTGGAGAAGTTGAACACGACCGAGTTGACGGCGGCGGGCGGCGGAGCGCGACCGCGGCGCGCGCCCGCCGGCGAGCCGCGCGCCCACGTCCCGCCAGCCGCACTACCACTCGCACTCGCACCACTAGCACTCGCACTCGCACCCGCACTACCGCCAACACCAGCACTGGCCGCCGCCGGCTTCCTGTCCGCGGAGCCGCTCCACGCGCGCTCGATGCCGGCGGCACCGATTCGGGAAATAGCACTTGACTTATTAGACTCTTGTACGGCGTACCCGTTCAGGAGCGGGGTCGTCCCTGCCTCGTTCTCCGGTTTAGGCCCGACTGCCGGGCTTGTTTTCGGTTCTACCGTCGGGATGAGCTTGGGCATCGAAGCGACGTCTGTCCTCGGGGTCGACTTCGGCATCGAAATCGCGGCTTTTGCGACCAACTTCGACTCCGCGGCCGGTTTTAGTACGGTCGCCAGCTCGACTACTGGCTTCGGCTCGACGATCGGCTTAAGCTGTGCGATCGATTTCGAATCCAAGATCGGAGTTGGCTCCGGGAACGGTTTCGGATCCGGGCTAGGCTTCGGCTCCGGGGTAAGTGTCGGCTCCGGGGTAGGTTTCGGTTCCAGGGCAAGTTTCGTCTCCGGGGTCGGAGCTCGCTCGACGGGAGTCGTAGGTCGCGGGGACTCGAGGCGAGTCGGTTCGGGGGTGCGCGGGATGGGTTCCACGAGCGCCGACGGCGGCGGCTCCCGGCGCTCGACGCGCGGGGTCGGCGCCGGCTCCGGCTCCGGCGGTGGCGGCGATGCGAGCCTCGTTGTCATCTTCTCCGAAACTTCATCCGGCGGCGGGGAGGATGGCGCACGCTTCGGCGCCGGCATCGGGCGGATGACGCCGACTCGGCGCGCGCGCCCCACCAGCACCGGGTTGGTGGCGGCCAGCGGCGGCAGGTGCGACCCGCCGAGCGGCGACTCGAACGCGTACCGCATCGTCGAGCCGGCGCGCGCTATGCCCTCGAGCGCCGTCCGCGACACCGGCCGCGCCTCGCCCGACGAGGGCGCCCCGTCGCGCTCGTCGACGGCCGCCGCCGGCCCGGGCGTCGCGAGGGGGCTCGGCGAGCGTGCGGGCTCCGGCGCGTCCCGCGGCTCCGGGGTAGAGCCGCGCGGCCCCACCTCGAGGCCGCGCAGCACTGCGGAGATGCGCGCGGCGGGCGCGGCTCGACGCGGCGGCGCGCTCTCGAACTTCCTTAGGGTGGAGCGCACCACGTCCGGCGGCGGGCGCTCGGTCTCGCGCAGCAGCGGAGTCGGTCGGCGCGGGGGGCGGGCCGCGCGGAGCTGTGGGGGGCGCGGCGCGGGCGGCGGCGGCGGCGGGGGCGAGGGCGACGGCGGCTGCAGCTCCTCGCGCGCCTCGAGGCGGCTGAGGGCGTCGACGGAGCGCGCGCGCTTCACGAACTCCCGGCGCGGCGTGTGGTGCAGGGCGCCGAGCTGGACGGGCGGCGCGGCGAGTGAGGCGGGTCGCGGGGGGCGGGCGAGCGCACAGGGCGGGCGGGGCTGGGGCGCGGAGGGCGGGCGCTCGTCGAGCAGGTGCTCGAGGGAGGTGGCGCGGCGCAGCACGGAGGGGCGGCGGCGCGGCGCGTCCCGCAGCGCGAGGCTCAGGTAGCGCGACTTGAGGCGGTTGACGATGCCGGGGCCGTAGTGCAGCTCCTCTTCGTCGTCGTTGGGCGGCGGTGGCGGGGGCGGCGGGGGCAGAGCGGATGGCGCGGGGGGGCGAGACCGCGCGGCGCGTCGCTGCAGCAGCTCCCGCTTCCATTGTGGCAGGGCTCCGTTCGACATACCTGCCGGAAACGAGGACAAGCTAGAGGCGACCCGTCGGATGATGAAGTGACGTCACGATAAAAGGATAGAAAACCCAAATATACAATGCGTGTTATGAGATGGCTTTTTTTTCAATTATTATGTTGAATGGCTTGCGTTTGACCTTCGACTGAGACCCCATGAGGAGTTTAGACGAGGCCCAGGATGTAGCACGCTTAACCAGACGAAGCCTATTCACTCTGGCCTTGAATACATCTAGGTTGTAGGTGTCGGGAAACACAGACCCCGGAGGAGAGTTCCACTCCTTTGCTGTCCGTATAAGAAACGATGAAGCGAACCGTTTTGTCCGGGTATGCGGGATCTCGACAACGTATGGGTGGAAATTCTCGCGACTTCTTGTGTTTCGGTGGAGAAATGGGGATGGAGGAATTAGATTGAACAATACTGTAGCACACTCTCCAAAATATATCCTATAGAAGACCGACAAACACGAAACCTTACGTCGATGTTCAAGGCTCGTTAATTTCGCCTCAGTTAGCGAAACATCGCCTACTAATCTCCTAGCACGACGGTCTATTGCGTCAAGGGCCTCCAGCTGGTATTTGGCAGATTCATCCCAGAGGTAACAGCAGTACTCGATGCACGATATCTTATGAACAATGGTCTGATCTGATTTATAGGCATAGGCATACCATCAGTCTTAATTCAAAGTAAGTACTCATAATCCAAACATGCGTGGGACAGAAATGAAGAATGGGTAGGTAGGTAGGTAGGACTTCATAAATGCACTCCAACTTTAGTATTATACAAAATAATATTAATGCTTTGGATTGCTATTAAAAAAATAACAATGACCAATTGTTATAATAGGATGCGCTCCCTCAGAGAACCAATGGTTTAATAATAGCTATAAATCATAAATATTGTGTTGGTTGGTAACAATAAATTCAAATATAGATAAATAATTATATATTGGACACACTGCAATAAAGCAAAAACCATCATAATAGATAAATTATAATAATATTAGCATTTAAATATAACTCACCGAAGTCCTGCGTGGACTCGAGGATGGTTTCCACCATCATCTTGTAGCGGCCGCACCAACCTTAAGCAACTGACGGCAAAATGCAAAACAAAACACAGGTTAAGCTGCGCAGCAACTGCTAAATAAAGAATAATTTACTCATAAACACTGACTATACAAATTCAGCTATATTCAATGATGTACACATAATGTTAATGTCATTGTGGTAATGTGAAAGAAAGCAGTTTTAAATATAAATAATAATCTCAGATATCTTATTAAATGGTCTCATACATTTTTAACTAAGCCATGCAAGTGCGGCTGCTTGTATGAGTTTCCTTGTGTCACAAAATCACACAATTTCAAAGCGCGGCAGTTTAATTGCAGTGGGGGCTAGTTTCCTTTTTGAATTTTCACTGTTCGTTTTATATAAATGGATCAATGAACCAATAAAAAAATATCAGGTAGCAATCATACCTGCACAGAATGCGTCAAACTAAAGTGGACTAAAATGTGGACTTAATTTTTGTATGTAATGGCAATTATATTAAAATCCTTCTTAGGTATAAATAAACAGATGGCTGTGAGTAGTATTTATCCAAAAAAAATTTGGTAGTATATCAAATACTCTGTCTAGAAATGGATGGAGTGGATTCTTTCTATCTTCTTTATGGATTGACATTGCCATCCTCAACAACCTTTATATTGTACTAGCTACCCGCATTCCTGGGATCAAAAGTAGCCTTTAACACATGGCTATAATGTAGCTTCCTATTAGTGAAAGAACTTACAGTAGTCCCAGAGAAGTAAGTAAGTATATTTGAACAAACAATTAAACCAAAAAACTCTTCTGCTTTTTTATATTAGCTAGCTGGCTCTAGCAATTTTAGCCACAATCCCGGGATAACAAGTAGCCTATAACACTTGGGGATAATGTGGCTTCACATTAGTGAAAGAATGGTTCGAATCAGACTGGTAGTTCTAGAGATTAGCGGGTTTAACCATACAAAAAACTCTGTAGCTTTATTATATTAGTATAGAATATATAGGTCATTTTCTAAGTCCCGCACTGTTTCACCTGAATCCCAGGGTAAAGAGTAGGCTATGGCTTTCTCCATATCATCTGTGTGACACATTTCAACACAATTAGTCCATTCATTTTTGAATGATGCTTGATTGATCAAACAAATAGACAAATATTATAAACAATAATAAGTAGGTATAGAATACAGATACAGGTATAGAGTACAGATTTGGATTCCTTACGATTTTATATTTCGATAACTTTTTTATTTAAAGCTTTCATACTTAAAGACAGTACAGAAAATACACAAAGCAAATGAAACCATTGAAGACCATTTAATGATGAATACTGTGTTGATATAGCATGACCATAATGTATTGATATAGAAGTTGATATTGGATTGTAGTGTTTATTAAGTTATTTATATGTCAGCATACTCAAATAAAAGGTAAATTATGTATTTTTTTTAGATGGATACAAAAGCAATACATAGAATACTTAAACAATTCACTCATTGCATACTCATGCCATTTTCATGGGCAATAGTACCTATAATCATTAAATCTTGAACTATGTATAATTATTGTATTTCTAATAAGAATAGTTACAGATTTGAAAACAAATATTTGATAAGAATATAGCGAGGCGGCGCGTGAGCACGTCGCCGGCGTCGTTGACCTCACGACGCGCTCTAACTGTAGTTAATGCCTCGTTACAACAGCATAACTTTTTATTTCTCGCAAAATACGAGTGGTTTACCTAAACTATTCATGGAGTGCGCCATGTCCAAGCTTGACCACCCACTAGGCACGCCGATTCGCTACGAGCGAATGCAATGCACCGGTCGCCCACCAGCCCTCCACTACCGGTGCATTCCATACCCATACGACGGTCAAACTTGGATGATGGGCCAAACTCGATTGATGCTTACCTGTTAAAAATCCATTGACGTTATCTGAACACCAGCAAGTTTTCAACCTTTCTCGAGAACACGTTCATCGATCCATTGACAAGTTCTAAACAAACTTACGCTGGGGAATGTAAAAAATGCAGCATACAACTATACACAGTGCAGTAAGCACACTTCACGAATAGCCCGGGCTTTGATCACCCGCGGTGGGTGACCGAATCTTGCACCGAATTTGAACTGGATACTTATTGTATTAAATAGTAACGTCACAAATAATTTATTGGTAGGTTTATTTTTATTAAAAGAGTAAATCGAGCAAAACCCACTTTTTTTAGGTAGGTACACAAAGCACACGACTTGACACGAGCGATGACAGACAGACTGTCATTTTTTTTAGGCTTGTTGAAAAAGTATCGATATATCTATGTATCGATATATCAATACTTCAGACGATATATTTTTATCCAATATATCGATAAATAATATCAAATATCGAAAATTGTATCAAAACGATATATTTTTTAATTTATCTAACTAAAGTCTCTAGAATGCGAAACCGCTAAGGATAGGAACGAACAGAAAAAGTAACCGTATTGGGAACTGACCAATGAGACGTTTTCTTTCCATAGGGTTTTATAGAGTTTGGTTGAAAATAGCTGACAAACTGTTGATACACGTATTTTACACAATTTGACAGGTATTTTCAACGAACTCTATAAAACTCTATGGAAAAAATACGTCTCATTGGGTCATTGGGTCTGGCGGTTGAAATCACTATTATTTTAAAAACGCTAAATCTTTTGAAAATGACCGATATTTTGATACGCGATATATCGATATTTGATAAATATCGATATATCGAGGAAAAAATATTTATTACTATTATATTTTTTCACATCCGACATTCCTAAGTTTTTTTGGTCGTCAGTGTTGCCAGCAGCACAGGGCCTAATGTCGCCATTTTTCACAGCTTAAGTATCTAAAATCCCTAATCCTCAATCTACGCTAAAATCGCTATGAATAAAATTAAGATGTTGTTAATAAATTCATTTAAGTACGGGAAGTTTTTTCTTCTAGTCAGTATGGACAACGTCTGGACTATAGGTCTGAGAAAAAAACGCTGAAAGGAACCATGAGCTGAATTTTGAAGAAACTAAAAAGGGCACTATATATATTGTGTTTTAGTAGTTATGAATTTTTTTTGGCGGGAACTTGCAGAGTGACGTTGCGTTATCATTTTTATTTTCATAAATTTGTGTATTTTGAGTTTTATTGTGTATTTCTGGTGGTATTTTACCCAACAAAGATCATCCATGTGCACCAGTGAAGTGAAATGAAATGAATGATGTGTATCGTGTCTTTTCAAGTTGTCTCAAAAAGTCCGTGAAGAGTTTTAGTACAATAACCACCATTGTAGTAAAACATGACTTTTATGGACGGTGACTGACTGAGGACTATAATGCGAAGTGATTTATTGTGACTGGAAACTATAATTTAACTTGACACTGACAGAAATTAGCCCTAATTTGGGCTTGGTTGCCAAACATAAAAATAAGAAGAAGAACAATCAACAGGACTTTTTGGCGGGAACTTGTAGAGTGACGTTGCGTTTACATTTTTAATTTCATAAATTCGTGTATTTTGAGTTTTATTGCATATTATCGGTGATATTTTATCAAATAAAGATCAATCCATGTGCACCAGTGAAGTGAAATGAAATGAATTATGTGTATCGTGAATTTTCAAGTTGTCTCAAAAAGTCCGTGAAGAGTTTTAGTATAATGACCACAATTGTAGTAAAATATGACTTTTATGGACGGTGACTGACTGAGGACTATATGTGAAAGTGTTTTATTGTGACTGGAAACCACAGGAAACTATAATATTACTCGAAACTGGCAGAAATGAGTCCTAAAATGGGCTTGGTTGGAAAACTTAAAAATAAGGAGAAGAAGAAGAACAATCAACAGAACAACCGTTTTAAAATAACCCCGATGGAAAAAGACATATTTCGCTCTTCTTTGCATTGCCATTGTAAATAATTTGAGTGCCTACTTTCGTTTGCCAGGCTTAGTTAGGTACAGTATGAGGCACGAATAGGGAGCGCAGATAGGCAGTAGTGGGAGCAAGCTCCCGCATGTACACTTTTGGCCAAATCACAAAAGTCAAATGACACGCAAGAATCCAGTAGACGACGAGCATCGACTGACGAACCAATCGTGTGCAACTCGGCGCTGCTTCATTCCGACAAACAGACCGAAAATTAACAACTACGCAGGTATAAATCTGTGCTCACTACTCGTGCCAAAGAAATTGGATATGCCACTCGTGCCTTTCACTATTTAAACTTGACAGATCTCAAAAATCTCAATACATCCAAAAGTAACCTGAAAAAGGCATTAAATTGGTGGCGCTACATTAGCCAAAGAGTATGAAATGAAGCTAGCCGTTGTTGACGGATTGAAGTACGCTCAGTACAGTGTTGCCAGGGAACCTATAATTACACTTACAGTAGATCTAACGTATTTTCACATCATCTACTGTTTTAAAGTCAGCTAAAAAGCACTGCTTTACCTGGCAGCACTGTACAAATTTATTTCTTATTGGACTTTTTGGCGTGAACTTGCAGTGACTGATATTGTGGACTATGTGAAAATTAATGTGCGGACTACATGAAAGTGATATTTAAAAGTAAAATGTATGCGACTGAAGGACTTTGTATCCATGTCATGAACAAAAAAAAAAAAACATATGAGACTTTATGGCGGCAACTTGCAGAGTGACGTTGCGTTTTCATTTTTATTTTCATAAACTCGTGTATTTTGAGTTTTATGCATATTATCGGTGGTATTTTGCCCATTAAAGATCAATCCATATGCACCAGTGAAGTGAAATCTAATGAATTATGTTTATCGTGACTTTACAAGTTGTCTCAAAAAGTTCGTTAAAAGTTTTAGTACAATGACCACCATTGTAGTAAAACCAATGAGTAAAACATAACTGTTATGTAAGGTGACTGACTGAGGACTATTGACTTATTAACTTTAGTTCTCTTGGTAGTTTGTGACTTATTGTGACTGGAAACTATAATATAACTCGACACTGCCAGAAATGAGCTCTAATTTGGGCTTGGTTTGGTGGCCAAACTTAAAAATAAGAAGAAGTCACGAAGAAGTAAACCGTCGAACGGTTGGCGCGATTAAGAGAATTTTGTGGTGACGTCGACGCCATGGTAATCCCAACCAAAATGTAGGTACCTGCCACAGACCACTATAGGGGATACAACGTATCTGCCTACGCTAAAGTGATCATTTTGTTTTATTGACGGTATAAAAATATCGATCTTTTTTTTCCAAGCACTTAGCTTAGTTGTACTAAATGCCGGTGTGGTCTGGCAGAACCGTTGCACCTGAGAACCAGTTGCCTCCTAGGTTTTGTAAAGGTTGGCTAATCGCCCTGGTATTGCTGATATTCTCTCTTGAGCCTTTATCTATACATATCTTCTATCTATACATATAATAAAACTGTAGAAAAGTCGTGTCTGTACATTGAATATATTTACCAAAAACTGATTGGGGGTGATGTAGAATGACTAACACAATAAATAAATACCATTAAAAAAAAAAAACTGTCTGTCTGTCTGTTTGTCTGTTTGAGCAGGATAATCTTCGAATCCACTGAACGGATTTGCATGGGGTTTCCACAGGGTGATTGAGCGTTGCTGGGCGCTTCAACTAGGCTTTGTTTCATCAAAATCGGCTCACGGGAAAAAAAGATATCTCAGTTTATTTATTTACAGGCCGTCTATGAGACACAGAGGGAGAGAACTACTAGATGGGGTTGTCTTTTTCCTGAATCGCACTATGGTTTCGTTCTCACAATTTTATGACAGGATCAATGGTTTTGATAAAATATTTGATGAGAGCCATCAGCGCTCTCCCGTTTGACCTTTTAGTTTTGTTCACTACAAAAAAAAGCTTAAATGAACAAATCAAATAAGTACAGCTGCATTGACGAACTTATGAAAAAGGCTTACCTAAGTAAGAATCGAACCTGCAAAACTTCACGATGTGTTCTCATTTAAAGTTCTTTGTCCACATATGGCATAGCTCTGGGTCGAGTAACTATTCCCACTGTACCACCCTCGCGGGAATTGTCCCGTGATAAAAGGTTTCCTATTTTTAACCGACTCAAAAAAGAAGGAGGAAACTCTAAGTTGGACGCGTATGTTCTTATTTCATGTATGTTCATCGATTTCTCAAAAACGACCATGAAAAATTCAGATATGATGAAATTGCTTGACAGACTAAGTGGGAAATAGAAAACAAACAGAACACAAATAAAAATAAAAAAAGAGACCAGCAGTTCACAAAGAGAATATAGCTGATCTAAGCTGCCAGTTGGTAGTTTGCCCAAACTTTGCAGGCGGCGGGCGATGCCCTTTTGTATGGTGATGCTAATCTTCTAGCTGGAGTATTCGTCAGCCTTTTGGCTATAGGAACCGTCAATCAGACGCCTCGATATGTCGCGAAAAATACAATGAGCTCCAGGACATTAATGTCAGATGGACCTCTTATCATCGTTACGCTTCAAGCCACTCGATACACGAATAGCTCTGAATAGACACGAGAGCTCTGGCAAGAGCCCTATGTATGAATGTCATTAAAGTCGGAGTGGAGCGGAATCCTGCCTGTGCTTTTTACGCACGATAGTATGTGGTGGCCAGCCTGATCGACAAAAGTACCATACTGGTAGACATATAGGCATATATAGGGCATATAAATAGTTACACTTACGACGAAGACAGGACAAATAAAAAACTTGCTATTCGTCTGATGGCAAGCAGTTAACGTAGACTATAGACGCTTGCAACACCAGGGGTATCACTCACGCTTTACCGAATCTCTCTCCACACCCTTCTTGAAAAAGTGTTTGAAGGTTGAGAGGAGTCGTTGTGCCGGCAGCGGTAGGTATTATTTGGTGCCTACTACATACTGGTCCCCTACACCCAGATCTGGCGACCTCACTCACCGCATGAACACAACTGCGATGTAAGGGGGAGGAACCTCCCTGCTCGGACTGCTCCAAATTGATAACGAGAGAACCTGCTTGCAGCCAGAGTCCAATTTCTCTTTCAAGTGGTTACGTTTCGGGAAATCCTTTCATAACGTGTAGCCTATACCTACTCTATGAGGCATCTACTTTGGAACTAATTTTTAGTATAGCTCAAAGGAGCTTTCTTCCGCGGACGCTCAGGTTGTGGAATGAGCTCCCCGCCGTGGTTTTCCCAATGGAGTACAGCATGGGGTTCTTCAAAAAGGGCGTGAAGAGATTTCTTCAGGGTCGGCAGCGCGCGAGTGATACCCCTGGTGTTGCAAGCGTCCATAGGCTACGGTAACTGCTTACCATCAGGCGGGCCGTATGCTTGTTTGCCACCTTAGTGGTATAAAAAAAAAAAAGTATAGTTATAAAATGATTATATAGTGCTTGGGGTATCGTTATTAGTGACTGGTATTTCGTTTTTATTTGGGTTCCGAACTAAAAAGCTAATAAAGGAACCCTTATGGTGCCAGTTAGTCTGTCTGTTCGACTGTTACAGCGGTATTTCAACAACCAGTAATGCTGTTGATTTAAAATTTGGAATAGTTTCAAATATTGCTTACCCAACCTTATTGCAAATATATATTTTTTTACTTTTACGGTTGTAAAGGTGAACAGAGTGGGCCCTGCAATTTCAAAGCAGGGCTACAAATTTAAGTGAGGTATCATGTGAAAGGCCTTTATTTGTACATTTTAAAACATGTTTCTATTATTTTTTAAGACTTTTTGACTGTTGATGAATAATTCCAATCTCCGAGGTCCGCAAAGCGAAAAATCTGGAAAAAGTATAGGAAAAATAGAACTATGTTTCGAACTAGCACAGTTTTTTCAATATCATCCAAATTCCTTCACAAACAAACTTAATTATGCTGTCCGGTTTTAAACAACAGTGAGTGGCCCAATCCAATAAATATACGTCTAAGGAAGGTCAGAGCCTTCGGTGCGCGAGTGAGACTAAGTCTTGCGCTTGGCCGGCTTTATATAAAAGATTAAAATAACTCATTTAAAAAGCAAAGTCCTGGCTGATTGATGATTGATGGATGGGAGCACGTGGTCCTCCACCAGCCGTCGCCGCGCCGCGCTCCCATCATCGCATTGGCCACCGAGTTCACAAGAACAATTAGGAATCTTCACGAAATTAATATCTTAGCGTTTATTACGCGAACAAATCTTATAGTCTACGCGAGCGAAGCCGCGGGCAAAAAGCTAGTAATAATAATATAATCTAACAAATATTTATCAGTGTATTCTTCAGTGCCGAGATGGAAAATCATTAAGTACCTAACTGTACTTGTACTTGACAAGTATGTAGTCGTAGGTACCGCACCTCACACTCATGGTCTTCGAGGAGATTCGACAACACCAAGTGGCACTCACACACACATTTACTAATAGGGATAATAATAATCTGCAGCATAGAAACTTAAGCATATTAATTTTTCCGTTTATCGCAAAATCCCTGAAAGAACAACAAAAATAAAACAAGTTTACCTACTTAGTTGCACGGAGTACGTGTGTGAATACTAACAGCACACATTTATTAATAAATGTCGCGGCAGATTTATAATATTATTTTGTGAGTCTTAATAATAGCTGCTGAAATATTCAGGCAGTCGTTAGGGCGCCCGGTTACTTAACGTGTCAATGTGTTTGTGAGGTAAAGTCTCGTGACACTATAATTCAAAAGCTCTTCTAATGGTTTACTGAATTAGGTACGCATGTACATACTCGTATGGTGCTCGTATGTTTCCTAAATGTCGTCAAAGCAAGGGATCCACGAAGGTAAATAAAAATCGGATTTGTCGAGGTTCAAATCGAATAAATACCAAAGTGTATTGCGTTACGAAATTGATACTGGATTCAAATTGTATCGAAATTGTTAAGATGAAGTCACTCTATTTCGAGCTTAATGTAGACAGATTACTTCCACACAATGTGTTAAACAGGTTGGATATGAAAATGCGACAATAAATGAAGCCACGAAAATTACTCATAAATACGAACCTTTTGTATATAACCATGGTAAAAAAACGTATTTATGAGTACTTTACGTGGTTAAATCTATTGTCGTAGGTATCCACCCTGTATCAAAAACATTTTAATATAATTGAGCGGAATCATCAAGGAATAGGAACATGATCCTCTTTTCGCGTTCAGCGTCCTGCGCCTGTTTCAGACGGTTCTCCGGTGCAAATATCAATCAAAAGATTGTTTATTCAAATATAATATTCAATTAGCAATAAAATAATAGTCATTTGAATTGGGATTTAAATGTGTCAGCTGAAACGGCACTGTATTACTCTGTCTCCAGGTTAATAGATTTTTGACATTTCAGTACAACAGCAAAATTAACCTTATTTCTATTAAATAATGTTCATCAATATTTTTTTTGTTGGGACATTCCTCAAACACGGTCTTTTCTGATCTGATCCCAAACTAAGCAGAGCAAAACCTATTAGAATTATGTAACAATTGGAGTATTACCCAGGCAATGCATGTCCTGTGTGGGAATCGAACCCACGACCTGCGCGCGATAGGTGAATAGGTTATTATATAAATAACCATAGATTTAACAGATAAGATTTATCTGTTAAATCTATGGTTATTGTGACGCAATTACTTTGCTTTGACGTTCTTAAACGTCTAAATGATTATCTTGGTGGATAGTGTAGAATGGAGTGTATTAAGGGAGAGAGTCAGTTGAGTGCAGACATGGAATTACAATGAAATATTCATAAACCAGCAGCGAGGAGGTGAGGTGTGATGTGTCGCTCACACCTTCTCACAGACGATCAAATAAAATGGTAATTTACTTTCAATCTCAAATAACATTTCTCGTAGGTACTGTACCTATTTGTGCGGATTGCGACACGATGCCTTTATTCCGTGCGGGGTGTTGTGGCAGTTGTGGTGGAATTTTGATTCATTTGTGAGTTATATTTACAAATTATTGGAATTTGATAACTGGCTTTAAAATGAGTAGAATTCTAGCTGAGAGATTTATAAAAGAAACAATAATTCATTAAAATTTATTTATGTTCACAATTCCTAATTGAGGGGATTTCGTATGGTTGTTTTGAAATGGTTACCTACTCTACTTAAGCCATGTTTCCACACTTTCCACGCATGGTAAGCATTTCATACCGTTACTAACTTTCAACTTATTTAGAGTTTTGGAAGTGAAACGTGTAAGTCCTCTAAGCGCGTAAATCGAAGACGCTAAGTTTCACGATTGTCAATCCTACAAAGTAAGTGGAAAGTTGTCATCCGTAGTGCGGTGCGTGGTGTAAGTAGTGTGCGGCGTCCGCGAGGTTTGTAGGTACCTTCCCCCGAGGACAGGCTTACCTACTTGTCCACTTATCGATGCTTCAAGCTAAGCTCCTCACTATACATACCTACAAGGACAACGTTAAAAGGAACCGACAGGGGGTGTACTGCGATGTGGGCAGTTGGGAGTTAAAAGGGTTCGCCATGGCTGACTAAAATCTTGTAAATGCCTTCAATCAGTACTTTATACTTATTTGGCGTCTATGGATATGTTACGGATGAACAACGCTTTATATTTTATACCCGTTGTATTGCGTATTGTCCAAATTTCATAGTTATCCAATCTGTGCTAGCTGGAACGTTTGTGTAATTAGTGGGAGAAAAAACTGTAGCGAGGTGCGCTTGGTTACATTTGTAACCATTATTATAATAGTGTCAATATTTTAAGCTAAGTTGTTGCTCAACCCAACTTTTCTAACTCCACAAATTCTGCCATTACTTCGGCAATAAAGTTTATTACATCATAAAGTTCAAAATGCCGCGATGGGCAATATTATTGTCGAGAAACTTTATTAAGTTTGTCGACAATAATGTTACCAGTTTATCATATCTATCGATTAGCGAGCAACTCCATCGCTTTGTTAGAAGGATCCTTCTTTGATTTAATTTGGGGCCACTGTTGCTTTGTTACAAAGTTCCCCCAAGAGGCTGTCATTTTTGATGTGATTTGTGTCAAGCTACTTGTCATTTATTCTATGGTAAGGTCGCGTAAGGTTCGTTATAGTGGGCTGTTACAAAATAATTAGATCGCTGTTGTTATATTAAATTATTAGAAAATATATACCAGTTTTGTTTTATTATTAGAACTACCTAAGTGGTACTGAGGGATGTATGTAGCATGTGTGAAATAAATTTAGTACTTATATAAATAAAGTTAATTGTAAATGCTTTAAAATACAGTATGTAGAAAGTTATACTTAGGTTTAACTGTAGATAAAAACTTCAATGGGAAATTGCAATGTGCATTTTTTTTTCTAATACAGATCTAATACAGATTTTTAGTATTGTTAGTATTAGGAAAAATCTATTAACTTAGTAATATACTTAACAGACATACGTTGTTAGTAGTGTACGCACTTGCAGACTCGCTACTCAGCTACGGACTCAGTGTGTTGTATAAGGACATTATGCTCATAAAGTTTTTAGTTAGCAAAAAAAAAGTAAAGGAGAAGTATAGAAACGATTATGATAGGCTGTTTCCAATTTGCAAAATTCCACCAATAGACAGCAAACTAAAATACTTAATAGGCGTGGAACATTACTACAATGACGAATTGACGAGTATAAGACCATAAAATATAAAAAATACAATACTAAAAGTGTTAGAGATGGAAGAGTAGTACAACCGAGAGCCAAAAACTATTATGGAGTGAGTGTGTCAAAATATCTTGTACCAAAAATATTCAATAACATCGAATTGTTAAGAAAGCAACCTAAATTAAGCTGAGGGAGGCATTGCTCGATGACGCTGACTTCACTTGAAGAGGCGCCATCGAGAAATGAATCCACTCTGCATGTTTGTTTTGTCATATTATTAACCAACAAGGGGGAGGGGGACTGTTTACTGGCAAGTGAAGTTCTTAGGGTAATTTTAGTTATATACATGGTATTATATGTTGCATGTAAATGTCTTTCTTGTAATTTTTAATAATGGTAGGTATAATAATCTGTAAAGAGCGTGTCTCGCCATCAAACTTAATAGTTTGGCGAGTATTGTATGTAATAGTTATTTTTTTAACTTATCATTTATATTCAATAAAAAAAAATATACTAACAATGTATTTCTATCCATTATGATTGTTTGTGAAATGTTATTTTAACACGATACATAATGAATATTACAAAACATTCTTCGCACACGGCTATGTGATCCCAAACTCAGCAGACCTTGTACTTTGGAAATCACCATCAGGAGCTATCATAGCTTTCATAGTAAAGTATGGTGATACTAATATAATAAAGCTGATGGTTTTAATTGTTTGAACTCGCTAATCTCTGAAACTACCAGTCGGATATAAAAATATATTTTTACATTTGATAGCCCAATTCTTGAGGAAGGTTACAGGCTAATGACGTCAAAGCGAGTAAATCCGTGGGGCACAGCTAGTTATATTATATCGGAGAACCGACGCTGAGCTAGATGACAGTCTCATTTCAGGATAAGATGAGAATGGAAGTGCATTTGCCTCATTTAGATTATAACTGTGTAAAAAGATGTTTATTAAACAGTAGAACATTGACCTAATCCGATACTTTAATAAAATAATTTGCCAACAATTTAGTAACTTCTCGGAAAGTTAATGTTCTCGAATACCGTCGCATATATTTTCATTAAATCCAGTTAAGTACCTCAAGCCGCCCCAAAGTTAAAGTGAGGAAAAAAATGCGAATAACATGAAAGTTTTGGTCCCGCGGCGATGTCCATTAATACTGTGTTTGATATCGCCGCGCCGCTAGCAGGCAGCCTCGTATAAAATAGGTAAAAGTCAACTGGCAAACAAACACTACTTATATTCTATACTTTGACGACTTAGATTGTTACTACAATTTCTTACTATATTCTTGAGCATGGTTTCCCTTCAATTAAATGATAGGTTTACTCACTGATAGACATGATTACCTTCTTCAGATATCGTACCTACACTCTATTGAGGAAGGGAAAATAACTAAATATCACATGATATCACTCATTGAAGAATCGGTTTCGTATACGAATTTTGAAAGGTCCAAATTGTTTTCATCGCAGGAAGAACAAATAGATTAGGTACCATTTTTTCCCTAAAATGTGAATAATTTGTAATGTCTCACGCTCAAGCTCAATAGCATCCCTGACATAATTGATGACGTCACGCAGGGGCGGGAGGGGCGGCCGCAGCGGCTCGTCGGCCAGCCGCCCCCCGTTGCGAGCGGATTCCACTTCCCGTCCTTCATCCTTTCAACTAAAAATACCATCGTTGAAATATACCCACAAGTCGTGTAATCCCACGCGTTACGGTGACCGAATCTTTTACAAGTACGTAATTCAAGCTGCTCCTGAAACTTAGTTTAGTTTTTCAATTTATCACTTCGCGCTGGCTTAGCGTCGGTGTTTGGGAATTTAATATTGCGATAAACATTGTTAGTTACACAATTATACGGTTTCTACGTTTTATTATATGTATAATATACTAATTAATAATAATACTTATATATTATGTTAAGTCACCCACAGTTACATTATGCAGAAATGCAGAGTAGTTTGTTTTTTAAGTTACATCAGCTGGTAACTGAATACAAGCTCTTCAGTTGCAAGGAGTGCTGCCAGGTCCAGGTCGCCAAATTTCGGGGCAGAAGGTTATAAGGTTCGTATTTTAGAACGTCAACCAAAGCACAAGTCATGTTTTGACTCATATTACTTTTTAAGCTTTCCCGAACTAAATTAATTGTAATAATATATTACTATATGTATTTATATTATTCTGTGCGCAAATAGACTTGATACATTAATATTACAATGTTTTGAGTCGATAAATATTGAATTTGGAGCCTGGATTTTGACCTTGACATATTTATATTTTTTTGATTCTAGCACCTTTCAACCGTGTCAGGGTTATTTTCCATATTCCTATATTGTCCACATTCTAAAAAATCCAACTTCTTATTTTTTCATATTCCTAATTTTCCGCATTATTATATTTCCATATTATTACTTTTACAAATTCCTATTTTTCAACATTACTTATTTTCTTCAAGGCAGTACAATCGTAACAAATTAATTTAATTAAAACTAATTTTAGATAGAATTGAATTGAATTGAATTGAATTGAAATGAAATGAAATGAAATGAAATGAAATGAAATGAAATGAAATGAAATGAAATGAAATGAAATGAAATGAAATGAAATGAAATGAAATGAAATGAAATGAAATGAAATGAAATGAAATGATCAATGAATTGATCATTTATTGTCGTATTGTAGTATCCACCTGTATATCGGGTGATTTCGGATGGATATAGTATACCTAAATGACCTAAAATACACCATTAGCAATAATCTTGCTAAGTTTCAGTAGTCTAAGTACTACCAATACGGAGCTATGATAATTAGAAAAATATTGCGTAAAGCCTCTGGTAACCTGATCAGCTGTCACATCGCATATTTATCTGCAAAATGTACAAAAATAATACACCACAAATACCCGTCGATATAGCGCCTCTAGCGGCAAACCGATGTACTAAATTCCACGTCCAGACACTCCGGAGAAGAAATTGCTTCCAAGCGTTTTTTTCATACTATACGATTCTGATACTATGTAATATTGTTTATTTCGGGTGAAAATAATCTTCAGTGGACGCAGTATTACCTACTATGACATTTTTAGGGAATGGACGCAAGATGTAAATATATATATAAGAGTTTAATTAATGGTCCAAATGATAACAAACGAAATCTGAGATTATGCCCTATGAAAAAGAAAGAGTAAAATATTTGCAAAAAAAACGCAGCTAATAAATATTTAATATCTACACAATATCTATTATAATCTCAGAATTTATTTATTTTTGCTTTATGTATCAGACTGTACCCATTCGGAAAAAAATGAAGTTGTACAATCAATAATTTGCAAAATAAGAAAGTCGGAAAATTAGGAATTTGTAAATTTTGTAATTTGGACAAATAAGATTAGGTAAAACAGAGAATTTGGTAAATCTATAATGTGGAAAATCCTGAAGTTGGACTTTTAGACTGACACCGTTTGAAGCCTACGAGTTCGCGACATACATTGTATAAATAATTTATCAAGAACATGTCTACCTATATGAAAAAAAGTACCAAAGTAATATCGTACTAAACTCCTTTCAATGTGCACAAATGTGTACTGTACAGGCGAGGACATAAATACAAAAAACGAAATTCAAGAACAATTTTCTCTTTAATAATTATTGATTGAAATTATGAGATATTATGCTTCTCTTCTTATCTTATAAAATAAGGCGTCGTCCTAATTGGCGCCGATCGTACGATCAAACGATGCGATTTCGTCGCACGATCGCGCTGATGTTCCTGTGCTCGCGCGATGACTTGCGAGCTTCAATTAGGACACTCTAAAGCGTTTTGTGTATTTAATCTCGTCGTGCGACGTAATCGCATCGTTTGATCGTACGATCGTCGCCAATTAGGACGACGCCTAATACTATTATGATTTGAGTAATATTTAAAGAATAAAATCTATAAAGTGCGAGAAAATTGTTTATGAATTTAACAAAATATGTACATATGTATGTCCTCGACTGTATAAGCGTAGTAAGAGCAGCGATAAAGTCCACTTCCTGAATGGAGGCGCGCGCCGAGGACCGGCGCGGCGCGGCGTGGGGCGACACACTGCCGGCTTATGCAAATCTGACGAGATATGTGTTCCATGCTCAGACACGGGATAACACCAACATGTTAGCATATTCAATGTTACTTTGATAAGCTCTCGAGATTCTCCTCGCGCCTTTTTAGGGTGATTTGAGAACTTTGGTTCCCACACTTCCCACGTCCCATGGTTCTCTTTTCAAAGCCGCCTTTGGGTTTTATCAGCAATTCTGAAACGTCAATACAAATTCCTGAAATGGTTAAGTCGCTATACGGACTAAGCCAATATATTTTTTGTATAACATAGGTATGTATGTGTATTGATAAATATTTTTATATTATACTAATCTCTTTTAACATAGTTCGTGAGTCGGTATATATAGTGGGTGGAGCTATGCATCGAAAAATTAGATCGATATTTTTATTTTATTATAATAAATTAAAATCATTTATTTCAGGCAACAAGGCCCATGTAATAAATAGCTTAAAGTTAATGTATGTACATAAGCAGAACAATAATCAATAAATAAAAGTAACTTCTGTTTATAATTTTACTTCCAAAAATAATTTGGATAAACGAACCCTTTTTTAGTGGAAGCCCGTAGCCGGTAGTGAGGCTTTAATAATGTTGGTCGTTTCTAAACATCTGCGGAGTAAATATCGGCGGGTGAGTTTGCGAGAAGGGTAAATGGATTGTCTATAATTTCTTTTGTTTGAGCGACGTTTGAGTAAATAAGATAAAAGCTTCGGCTGTCTGTTTGTTGATCTATTCTAAAAGAAACTGTAACAAAATATTAATGTACAGCGGAGGTGTACTGTACTGTATTGTATTGTGTGGTTGGGTTTTAACTGATATAATATGACGCCTACTCGCCGACTCGTCGCGGGGCGTCGACTCGCGGCTTGCCTTTATGTCTTAATTTATAGCTTCACGAAATTTGTGGCGAAAGATCAAGTATAAACGCTGATTCAGGTTTGTAGGCGGCCTAGCAGCCTACGCACCGACATTATGAAAGGATACAATAAAAAAGTTAAATATTTGAAATTGTATGATTGCTAGAAATTGCTGACAATTAGTATTATCATTGGTTGTTAGCTGAGAATATACCTACTTACGTATTTGACTAGCAATCTCAATTCGTCGGTAATGCATGTATCGCTTGCATGCATTTGAGGAAGATATATATAAGAGCTGTACATTATTACGCTACAAACTATATTAGGTATTGTAGGAGTAAGGCAGTAATCAAAAATGTAAAACAAAATTAGGATAAAACTACTGTAGGGGGCCCAGTTACTAAAACAGTAGCCAGTGATTAGCAGTAGTAATAGCAGCAAGTTAAATAAAGCAGGGAGTCTCGTGAATCATGAGATAAGAAGATTACGTTTTATGGGATACTGAGAAAGTCGAGATACTCCGCGCCCGCGCCCTCCCTCGCAGGGACACGGTGGGCCTTTTGCGGCCATTTACTACAAACGGTGCTTGTAGTTTAAACTTGAACTTTAAATGTTTTCCTTAATTTGTGGCTTTCTACCACACCTATTAGCGCTCGAACATTTTCTCTTCGTCATTAAAGAAACGTCAAAAAAGGAAAGGATATATTTTTTTGTCAATTGCATGGCTCGCGGTGGAGATGAAAAACGTAAGGAAATGGGAAACAAAGAGAAACATGGTCGAGGCGCGCCGCGGGAATTTAATTCTGAATTAATTTTATTAGGGTGAATTTTATTTTGTGCGTATTTTTTTGTAGCAGCGCGTGGTTCTGTCGTGTTTTGATTTAATGCTCCTCGCTAATAGTTCCCCTCGTTTGTTCTCGAGAGCGCCGAGCCGCTGAACCAGCGCGCCAGCCAGCGCCGCGCCGCGCGCCTCCGCCCGCATTGTTATATGTATGGCAACATGTACGCAATATTTATCTAATACCTATAAACCAGCAATTCTTGTATATATATAATCTGAATCTCGGAAACAGCTCCAACTATTTTCATGTAATAAAGGTATAAAATAACATAACATTGGTTCCCAGCCGGCTGGCAGCGTATCCTCTTTGGATAGTCATGCTGATGCGTTGGCGGAAAAAGCTCGCCACCCGCTGGTCTCCGGAGACCTCGATCTATTTTGATGACAAAATGCGAGCAAAACGGCGAGTTTCGGGCCCTCATGGATAAAATAGTTACAAGTAATCACAAGTACGTATATATAATTGAAACTTAAAGAACATTAAATGAACGTATAGCTGAGTAAACGGTGAAGCCATTCATTCGACGTGACAGATCGATTAACCGTACTAGTCGCTTAAACTACAAATTGTCTAACAGTGTCGTAAGTCACGGACCGCAGCATTCTTCATCTGCTGATTGATTATCGCCATTTCGCTTTTTCAGTGGCGATTTTTCACTGCCTGAAGCACTTACTCTGCCAGGTGACCGCTACTGTTTTTTACAGATTATTGAACTCCGAATAGTTCATAAATAGTTACATTAGCAAATTGAATTTCTTGAATACAATTGAAATTGAAAGTAGCTCATTTATTCAAAGTCATATTAAAATTATGTATTCATACTTTTCAGGTATTCTTTGTTCGCAATATTTTTTTATGCTACATTACGCAATTAAAATATGAGATTTGAAAAATCTTGAAATTGCCGGCGCGAGATTATATTATAGAGTGATTAATAATGCAATTTGACATCGTAATCCTGCCCTCGGCCTACTGATGATTAAATAATAAGATACATATAATTTATTCTTAGAAGATTTATTTATTCAATTATCTTGCCATCGGCATCTGTTAATGAAAAATTATTCTTTAATAGTTTGGATTTATGTGAGTATGCAGACGCGCGTAAACAGAGAAGTATCATTAATTCTAATGCCATTTGAGGTTTGCCTAATGTTTTGCTCACAATTTATTACTAGCGAGCAATAAGTTCTATACGTTAGCTTATCAGTTACTTAGGTACCTGATAATAAATTTAAATCCAGCTGTGTTGATGATGTCAACTACTTGCTGAGAATAAAACAAAAATGAAAGAGAATATAATGATATTTAAAATTATTTTTTCAAAATTGATACTGGCACTGGCATATTAAAATTTGTAGCTTGAAGTGATTCGTAGCGTAGCAGCCGTAGTGCATCTCGTAGCATGTAGCATATCGCACTACGAGCATGTAGCACATGAGGGTCGTAGCGTAAATCGTAGCGAGTAGTTCGTAGCGCACCGCGCACGATAACTTACGTGTCTATTTTACGTGTTGACAGTCTTATCACGAAATGCCACTTAGGATTTAGGACCGTCTTAAATATTTGAAAAGCTTTTATCCCATAAAATCCAACCGTCAGATGTAGAATTGTGATTTGTTGTGATTAACTCTACATGAGTTTATATTTGACGATTAATATTCTAATAAAAAAAAAAAAAAAAAAAAAAAACAAAAAAAATATTAAAAAAATGTAACCTTGCTGAGTTTCTTGCCTGTTCTTCTAAGTTGAAGGCCGACTTACGAACTGGCGGTAGCTTCAGTAGCTTTGACCTTCTTAGGTGCCCTTCTAGGGCCTAAATTGAATAAAATTGGCTTTGACTTTGACTTCTGAAATGATTAGATAGCGTGGTTTTTATTACGTAGATCCACATTTAAATAAGAACGTCACCATAATAACGTATTGTTGACGAGATTGGTAATTGGACGTGAAATGCCGGGAGGTGGGTGGCACGTCACCGCGGGCGATGCGTCACGCCCGCGCCGCTCCATCGCTCTTGTTTCATTTGGTGCCTCCGCGCGAGGAACCCGAGCCCTTTGTGCGCCTCCCGTTTGATCGACACAAAGATCACACGTCGGATATTCATCCCATCATTTTTATCCACTTATGAACACAAAGCACGTCACGTATCGGCTTCTTTATCTACTTACATTACGTATGTTATATACAATCTCCATCAATGAAATATTATTAGCACCTGAATTTTATATTATTGACAGCCGCCTGGTGGGGTAAGTAACCTTACCTTACACTTTTGTGTAATAATCTTTATAGTATATTATATCAGTTAGCTGGTACATAGTAGAAGCTTTGCTGAGTTTAGATTTTGGCCCATCGGTTAGCGGCTCTTCGAGCGACGTGGCCTGTCCAAACTCCACGGGCTATAACCATCGATTATGTTCTTCCACGAATGTGTTAGTTTCGAACTCTTTCGCCCAGAGAAGTTCCGTACAAATCTCTCTATTTGACACTGAACTTATTAATAATAATTTACTGATTGATAACAATCGAAAATACATATAAATTATGAAATGACACGAATAAGAACTTAAACAGGACCTAGGTCCTGTTTAAGAAATTTTACGCCATTTTATATACGCACGCAGCAATATTTTATACTTGAATATATACTATTCATATTGAGGTAGATATATGACGCGTAACAAAAATATTCGTTCCACATGAGTGAGAAACTTTACTTATCGTTCTTTTTGTGAACTGTGGCCGTGTCACCGCCGCGCCGCGCCGCGCCGCGCCGCGCGCCCCATGCGCCATCACGCCGCACATTTGTGGCGATTTATCCGACTTGTACGTTTCAATCACATACTATATCGTCTGAGTCTGACACACTATGAGTCAGCCGCATGACGTGGGCGCCTGAATAATAATATTGTATCCATAATTTACAGTCAAAGATAAAATATAATTATCGTCCGTAATTACTTGGGGGATAAGACTCCTACAATTTCTTTCACGAAGTTTTGATTAGTTTACTAATTCGTTAAGCTGTAAATCCTGTAAATCTTCACAAACTTTTTAACGATCTAACACTGCTCACATTATTTTTATGTTTACACTCAAATAATAATAGAAATATGATTTAATATTTGTGTGTACAACTGTTTTGCCGGAGTCGATATTCGGAGAGATAGGCTGAGAAAGGACCACACTAATACTACAGTGTAGCGTAGTGTGGAGTGGTGTGGTGTGTGGTGATGTGTGATCGGCTGTTTAGTCGTGATTAAATCCAATACGTACGCCTCACATTTTATTGAATGTTCTGAAATCTGTCGAGGGAGGGAACTTCGAGTCGGTTAAGAGCTGAAATTGAATAAGGAGGCTGGAATTGGCTTTAGACGGGACAAGTCGGCCCTTTATGGATTCCGTCGGTGCTAAAGGGAACGTAAATAAGTAAATTAGGCTCCATTGTTGTGTACACTTGTGGAAATAGTTGTCGAGCGGTAAATTATTGCTCTGTATACAATACCTAATTGTGTTTTGATTTAATTGTTGTCTCCAATGTGTATACTTTCGGCCTATTAATATTGAATGGGAATCATAGATACGGTTAGTTCAAGGGTTAGATGTATGTACGACGGCGGTGGCGGCGCGGCGGCAGTCAACTTGTTATTCGATTGTGCACGCGGAGTACTGCGGAGCGTTCGGGAGGGTGATCGACGATTGCGGGTAATCCAGTTATGTATGACACTACTATATTATTTTGTATGCAGGAATAATAATAATGTGCAGTGACACGACAATATTACTACTACAGGACTGCACCTAAAAAAAGCTCGTATTTAAATATGCTTTTGCCTTGACGTGTACTGTGCCTATGTATAAATATTATTTGGAAGCTCAGTTGGTACTATTTTACGTGACTTTATAACATAAGTTGGCTGTACATTTGAATATTCCATATTGTAGCGATTTACGCTACAATGGAGGGGGCACAATAAAACTCTCGTAGTCGGCTTACTCTGGCCGATATCTATGGAGATTTATGAATGGCGCCCGACTTGGGGCCGCGCCGCGCCCGCCCGGCCCGCTCCACACAAATATGGAATAATGCACGCGCCGACAATATCGACTATTATACGCAAAATATATTATTATATATGCAACTCATATGAATAATATTCTCTTGCACGCATGTATGCAAAGTATGAGCACGTTTATGCACCAATCAAATATCCAAGAGGAATATTTTGTGCAGCTGAATATGCATACTAATATATTAAACGGCTGATCTGTATATATCTATAGAACTGTTTAGTTCAATCTATGACGTTCTGCGCTTACATATCGCCAAAGCTATTAAACATCGTGATTATAGTACAAAGAGCAGACGCTCTTTGTACTATAATCACAGACATGTACGACGATGGGATTAATCGATTTCGCTGGTAATTGGATCCGTTCAATGTGCTTACGAAATTAATTCTCCGTAGCATTGGGTTGATTGAAATCGAGTTACATGCTGCAGACGTTATTAGAGACCTTGTTGTGTCTCGCGCTTGAGACGCCCTGCCTCACTCACTGTTGACATTCACGTTGATGCACTCGCTATCAGTGTCTAGGGATTCAGAAGTTAATCTATTCGGTTAGTATTAATAATAATTTGCTTTTGTAATGAGATATGAATCATGTTATGATATTTAGCAAAAAGAAATGTTCTTTAAGTTTGTAAAATATTTGATAACCCTTAGGTAGGCCCGCCTAACGGTAAGAGGTCTCTCGCGCGTTGCCAACTCTGGAATAATTCAAAATAAGCAGACATTGAATGCATATTCATGCTTATTTATGAGTTTACCTAGTAGAGCATAACGTTGCTCCGATCGGCGGAGGTCGAGCTGTGCACCACGCCACTACACGAGACTTTCGGCGGGCGCATGCTAATAAGCTCCCGTCACGTCGCCTCTCTGCATAGCGAGCATGCTTGAAGCATGCCAGTATTGTGGCCATATACACATAGCCGAAAATTTCAGTAAACAGCTACGAACTATGTTGATAGTAGGTATCAATATTGCCATTAACTGTGAACAGGCTTGTGGTTGACACGATGCAGCGATGGTAATGAAATGACGAGGCCGAAGGTGAAGCTCACAAGGCCTATAAGGGAACAGGCTTTCAAGTGCAGCTGCCGAAACACCAATAAACCAACGCGAGGGTTAGTTTTTCTTACTAACCTGAGCATATTGCTGAGTCGAGACCTATTCCTGGCATCACGCAACATTGCATTTTTGTGTAGTTTTAATTGGTTCTGTTTGTTTTCTTTAATTCTTGTCTTTAATGTAATGTTGTGTGTTGTCCAGAATAAATCTTTTTCTTTCTTTCTTTTTTTAATAGGTGCGTGTCAGATCATCAGTTTGACGGTGATAGCACAGTCTAATAACCATACAGTCGTCCGACGCCTTTGATCTTGTGAAAAATGCCGACAACGTCTAGATAGTATCGCGACGGCCAGGGTTGTCACAAGTAAACAATATTTACAAAATTATTTATTTATTGCAGATAACAATAAAACATTGTTAGCATTATTATATTTTAAACAATATTATAAAAACTACTCCATCATCAGACCCTGAAAACCATACATGGTCAAAGTTCATCTCACGACAATCCCAACAACCCCAAACATGGCTAGAATACGATGTTCGACTATGGAGTTCTAGTGCTTACCCTCCTACTCCTTCATCAGACCCTGAAAACCATACATGGTCAAAGTTCATCTCACGACAATTCCAACAACCCCAAAACATGGCTAGAATACGATGTTCGACTATGGAGTTCTAGTGCTTACCCTCCTACTCCATCATCAGACCCTGAAAACCATACATGGTCAAAGTTCATCTCACGAAAATTCCAACAACCCCAAACATGGCTAGAATACGATGTGCGACTATGGAGTTCTAGTGCTTACCCTTCTACTCCATCATCAGACCCTGAAAACCATACATGGTCAAAGTTCATCTCACGACAATTCCAACAACCCCAAACACGGCTAGGATGCGAAGTTCCACTATGGAGTTCCAGTGCTTACCCTCCTACATCATCATCAGACCCTGAAACCATACATGGTCAAAGTTCATCTCGCAACAATTCCAACAACCCCAAACACGGCTAGGATACGATGTTCCACTATGGAGTTCCAGTGCTTACCCTCCTACTCCATCATCAGACCCTGAAATCATACATGGTCAAAGTTCATCTCACGACCATTCCAACAACCCCAAACACGGCTAGGATACGATGTTCCACTATGGAGTTCCAGTGCTTACCCTCCTACTCCATCATCAGACCCTGAAATCATACATGGTCAAAGTTCATCTCACGACCATTCCAACAACCCCAAACACGGCTAGGATACGAAGTTCCGCTATGAATTCCATTGCTTACCCTCCTACTCCATCATCAAAACTATTGAAAAAAAAAAAAAAAAGATTTCCAAACACTCATGCCCTGTGCCTGTTACCTATACCTGTGTACCTATTAGATATTTTTACCGTCCGCCATTCGGACATTTTGTTGGCGTTATTAACGTGACACGACATGACAAATATAAAATTATTATTGTATGCACTCTACGATAACAAACCATTATTTACCTTTCTTCTGTGTGTGGAAGCTGATGAAAACGCAGACTTTTATTTAAATAGGATGAAGACTTGCAGTCTCTCACAGCACACGTCGTTTGCACCATTTTAAATAAACAAATTAATATAAAATAATTACAGACACAAACACGCGTTAGCCCTGAATTCTGTTTACCGAGCTACTAACATCGTTTTGTTCGCAGGTCGGTAACGGCTTTCCCGCGTCTCGCCCCTCACACCCCGCACGATTGCCCTGTCTAGACGGCTTCGTCGACCGACTGTATGGTTTAATAGACTGTGGTGATAGTGAGTACTTTGCTCACGCTGTTTACCTCACCACCAAAAGATCAAGTTTACTGCTGGTAGTATTCGAACGTACACCATTCTGAACCTGAAACTATTCAAAGACATGCGTGCTCCGACCACCACCTAATGAATTGTGTTATGAATGTCTCTGTAGTCCGTTTCCACTGACACGTATAACGTAACCTAAAAGCAGAAATATAGGTATCAAAATATTCTAAAAAAAATTTTGGGATAGATAGATACATAGATAGATATCGCTTTATTAATAATAATAATAATAATAACAAGTATGTGCCCGACCCAGTTCTCGAAAATGACCATGTCACGTTGTACGGTCTATCATTACTGACAGGACTATTGTTGCCAATAAGCCTGACATAGTAGTGATAGACCGATTAGCAAGCCGCGCAATGATAGTCGATGTTACCATTCCGCATGACGAGAACCTCGTGAAAGCTGAGAAAGAGAAACAAATAAAGTATCTCGACTTAGCACACGAGGTTGTCGACATGTGGAATGTGAGCTCGGCTATCATTGTGCCGATTGTCGTAACGGCCAATGGCCTGATGGCCGAAAGCCTCGACCAACATCTCTCGAGGCTCTCGTTAGGCGGTTGGATCAAGAGCCTGATTCAGAAGGCAGTACTCCTCGACACGGCTCGTATTGTGAGGAGGTTCCTGTCTCTGCAGCCCTAGCCACCGGTAGCTTGGACCTTGCTCCCGACACCGGCGGAAAACTTTTCTATTTTTTATATTTTTAAATGTTTTTATTTATTATTTTTATAAAAATATTTAAAAATGAATTAAATATGTAAAAATTATAAATAAACGAAATAATAATAAATCTTTATTGACATAAACACATTGTACAAAAATTAAACGAAGTCCCTGACTTCTGTGCTAGGTTAAAACCTGTGTTACAGAAGTCAGTACCCTCTCCTATGCAATAGGATCAAGATAAATTTATGTAATAATCCCTGACTGAATCTAATATTAAAAACAATATAATAATAATAATAATAAAAACAAACGCCATATGTGCATGTGGGTGTGGGGTTGTGTGTATGTGGGGGGGGGGGGTGTGGGGGTGTGTGTTAGTGTATGCGTGTATGTGTGGGGGTGAGTGTGTGTGTGCTGGATTAGTTTGTGATCATTAAGAATACAAATCCATTAACATTTTTTCAATGCCTTCATAGTCGAATAATTGGAGCCATGATTTTATTGTATTTTTTATTTTATAATCGCTATACTTTTTTATTTTGCATTTTTTATTTAATATATTGTATAGGAGTGGAATTATTATATTATACTGCTTCTGCGCAAATCTCGTCTTAACAAATGGTACAGGACATCTTTCAACTCTCTTAAGTACATCTGGTAAGTAAGGCACGATTTGTTTATGGTAACGCCGGATACCTTCGTATATATATAGCTTTCTTACACTGAGGACATTAGCTTTGTCGTAGACAGCGGTAGTAGGATGCCTATGAGGTAAGCTTAGAAGCACTTTAATAATACAGCGCTGTGCACGTTCAGCAACTATAAGGTGAGACTTTGCAGCAGAGCCCCAAGCACAAATACAGTACCTAATAATACACTCACATATAGCCTTATATGTTTGCAAAGCTAGTGTAATGTCAGCAACGGTTCTCAGCGTTTTGAATACATAAATGAGTTTTCTAATCCTTGATGACAAAAACGCTACGTGGGTGCTCCAGCTAAGTTTCTCATCTATTTGTACGCCTAAATACTTAATGACACTAACGCGGGACAAGGTCGAACAACAGCATTGCGCAGGACGGCTGCTACGGTTACAAGGATATGTATGAATTTTTAAAGAAATATTAGTTGCAACATTACCTGCAGCCGTTTTACTGAAGCACATGTACTTTGTTTTGCTAGTGTTTAGGGATAAAAGACTATTTTCCAGCCACTGAGTCACCACTGCAAGACAATCCTCAGCTAGCGCCACTACTTTCTGCCAAGTTTTGCCATGGAGCAGTAGCACAGTGTCATCTGCAAACATCAGCAAGTCTAAGCCAGGTAAGGTAGTACAGCAGAGATCATTTATGTAGATGAGAAACAATAAAGGTCCTAGTGTACTACCCTGAGGCACGCCGTAAGTGCAGACTTCCTCACTGCTTTCATAACCCTCTACCCTAACACGCTGTGTTCGTCCTGATAGATAGTCAGCGAACATGTTACACCACGTATTGTTACACCACATGAAAAAATAATAATACAAGAGCTTAAAAAAGAAAGTGTTACAATGGGCGGCCTTATCACTAAAAGTGATCTCTACCAGGATAGGTACATTTTAAACAATTTTAATAACATTGTGATGGGCCACTTGGCCTGGAGGACCCTGGACCCTGACTACCATGCTTATGGTGCGTCCATGCTTGGCAAACCGAGCACGAGCCGAGCCACGAATGAGCCAACAGCGAGCACGATGCAAATCCCTTTATACGTGAAAAAATGTACAATCGCGCTCGTTCGAGGCTCGCGAGCCCGTCCACGCTACGCGAATCGTGCTCGCAGTGTGCTCGTTCGACGCTCGGCTCGTGCTCGGTTCGCTAAGCATGGACGCACCATTACATGGCTGTTGTTCCGAGTCTTGTTGTAAATATTTTTTATGCATCTACTTCACAAACATACGAAGCATAGATCTACTGATATATATTTTATTGGTAACAGATATTTACTTAATCGTACAAATTATTATTGATTCAAATATGACTCACATAAATGAAATAAAAAGATTAATTTTGACTTGAATCTAATGGTATCATATGATATTTATAAAAATGCTTTTCGACGTTGAAGTATGACGGAAGAATATTTTTATATTTTGATTAGACGAACTATTCATCAAGCTCTGGAAGCTCGATGAATAGTTGCATGGATATAAGTAGTGTGGTATTAGTTAGCCCTTATCTGCTCCAGTCTGCTGGCTTTTATCGAGAAACTTTCCATCAGCGCATCTCGATGCAATTCATATTAAGTTCTCTTACAAACTGATGCATTCACGTTCTGATCTTTATTCAACGTCGCGTTCGACGTAAATATGAGAGGCACATATTACAAATTATAAGAATAGAGTATGCTATCTATATAACATACTAGCGGCCCGGTACGTGCTTCGCTACGTATAAAGTGATACAAAAAATTTGATAAATGAAGAACCGCTCGACCGATTTTGTGCAAACTTCACATAAACCATCTACTAAATAGTCCGAACAAAGCCTAAACATTTGGTTTGGATAGGTTAGCCGGTTCTTGAGTTATAAAATTACAACGAAAAGTGGCATTGATTTTTATATATATAGATTTCTGTTATGTTTCTGTGGTAACTCTAGCTTGAAAAGTTTTTCAACTAAGTAATGGCGGAGTCTTTTATTTCAGCGGTTTCACCAAATGAGTTGCAGGACTCGGACAGTGATGTTGACAGTTATCAATGAACCGCTCGACGAGTGAAGGAAGCAGCTTACCAGCGGATAGCGTGTTCCACGTGCCCGCATAATTATGATTGATGTCGGATGTCGCCTTTTTCAGGAATTAGATCTATCGGAGAGATATCAGCGAGCCAAGTGGGCTTCCACCGTCTTATGTAGGCTTTAGGAGGCTCCAGGTTATGAACACATACATAACTCGTTTTGAAATAATGCTATGGACTTATTTCTAGATTTATCCTACTTTTCCTTAGTTATTAGGGGTAGGTATTTTTATAATAAAAGAGTCATGGCATAAATAAAGTATATGCCATCGTTATTGTTCAACGATTTATAGCTGAACAGTAATAGGTCACAAAACACTTTATTATTGTTCTCAGAGGCTCTAAACGTCCCATAATATGGAAATATAACATAGGGCGATTCGCACCGCTTCGTGTGATTCATGGTCCAAAACATATGAACACCAGATGAACGATATATATTCTCTGCATACCTGTCATAAAAAGTGCATACTCAATCATCTTCGGCTGCGTTATGTTTGTTATCTATATAAGACGATCACTGAAATAAATGCAGACTTATATTTAAATGTGGTGAAGGCGCAAGGGCGCCGCGGCGCGGGCGCGGCACGAGCACGGGGAGGCTGCGAGATAGGCCCGCTGATGGCCTGCCCTGCATGATTTATTGCACCTCTCCACGGTTATCGGAATAGATGGCCTATTTCAATCCGCTCTTAACAAAGAATGGTGCGATCCCGATTTTACTACAGTAAGTTACGAACAGTTACGAACCAGTCTGTTATTTAACTTAGGTACTTCACTACTTCAGGTGAACTAGAGTTATGAAGTTATCTCGAAAACTTTCCATCAACTTTTGATCTTAGAAGAATGATGGATCTCATAAAATTTAATCAACCAACGATTTTTTTAAATTGCATCTGAAACTTATAAGTGGTTTTGAGCTTCGTGGACCTTTTCAAATATCATTAGAATACATCATATAAATATTGTAATGAAGTTTGGAGATGGCTATTTATAAAATGATAATATCAATTGTTCCCTCAATGATTGGTGTTGAGAGCGATGCGGCTGGACAGCTGTGGACAGCTCCTGTCATCCAATCACAAGTTTCAATAAACTGTGTTGGAGCTCCCGCTCCGCTGTCGGCCGATTTAATTAATGTCCGCAGTTTGATGGCGTCTGGCGCGTGACTTATTAATCATTTGCTTTCTCCGGGCATCGACCAGGCAGCGACCGGGGACATCGGAATTTTTCATATACCGATAAACGGAATACACAAAATATAACTTAAATTGCATTCTCTCAAGGTACGTCTGTTTTATAAACTCCTTTGAGGCAATGTAACGTGAGCTCGAATCAAAAGAAGAGCAAAAGGATTGTTCAGAATGTTATACAGTAAGTATGAAATGTAACTAGGTACTTATAGTATCTACTACTAAAACCTAATAGCGTAAGTATTAAACTAACGTGTTATACGAGGTATTGTGATCTTTGTTGGATAATTGTGACAGGCGCGTGAGTCATTGTTTGTCGCGTCGCGTCCGTCCATTAGTTGCAATAAACACCGGTGAAATGTGGACATTAATGAACGTCCGGTCCGGTCCGTCCGGTCCGGGCCGGGCTGTCAGGGGCACGCGGCGGCACGCGCGCTTGGTGCCGGGACGCGTATTCCACTTGTGTGCGAGACGTTCGTCATTCATTACTGCTACCTTTTGCTCTTAACAAGTTTAAAGGCGGTCCCTATAGCTTTTATAAGCTTTTCTCCTTTTAAATAGAGAGTTGCATCAGAAAATTTAATACTCACAATATACTTATACCTACTTAGGTAAAATCTGCATATTTAGATGTTATTTTTCATGGCAGACGGCTGACAAGAGAAGTAGTTGGACGGCCACATGATGGTATGGCCAAAAAGTACATACCATGTGGATTGACGAGTGTGCTGCCAACCTTTACAGAGTATAGGAGGCAACGCGCAGGACTTATATCCCGAAGATTGTATGATGAGTAGGTGCGAAGCCGCACGCTGTTTATATGATTTTGGTGGATGATTGAAGCCGCACGCCGTTTATTTGTCACCCTGCGTGTCACCGCGGCTCAGTGTATCGGCACATAATGCGTCACCCTCCGGGCCCGGCCCGCCCCTGCCGCTCTGTGTCCCGCACGGAGGAACATTGAAACAATTTCCTTCTAACAGATTGATATGTAAATGAAATTACTGCGTACGTTACGTACTCTCATGTGATTTACTTTTTATGCTATAAAGATTGGATTTATAAAACGATTTTGAATATATATTTTTTCTTTTTTATCCATTTTTGAGTAAACATTTTGAACGAAATTGTGGAAAATATTCTGAATTATTGTATCTTCATTAATATCTTTTATGAAAATCTGTAGCAACTTGTCGTTTCCATCCTGTAGCTTGATCTCGTTTATTCAGATTATTCGAATTCGAATACTTTGGAATAAAAATAAAGAAATTTTAGATGTTACCTCCGTCACTTCAACCGGTGGGATCCATTTGCCTTGACCATATAGCTCTAATATATTGAATCTTTTGTTTTAGGATGGATCGACTTGTGCCTGTGTTTGACTACAATCTCACCACGGTCAGTCAGTAATGATGTAGCCGAAGGTGGTAGGCACACAAAGCCTAGAAAGGTACTGGCTCTCTGGATGTGCAGCTGTAGGAATACTCCGGAAGGGGCGTGGCAACAGATTTGCAACTTGAGGGTGGTAGCCAGGCAGGCGGGTACTACAGAGTAACCTACCACCGTGCCATGCTTTGCTTACAATGTTTTCCTTCACCGAAAGGTCAAGCGCATTGTAGGATTCGAACCCGGGAACTTCGTCACGGCATTCGACGTCACTACCACTGAGCTATCATCCATCAGTTATCAGAAGAGGCTTCTGCAGAAAAAAAAATAAGCTGCTATAACAGAATTATCAATGAACGATCGCTCAGTGTATAAGCCATCATTCATAATCGAGTCTTAATGCTATAAATGAAGTGTCACGCATGAAATTAATTAGGGAGCTTATGGATCGCGCGTAAAGGCGACGAAAGGGTCAGGGAGTAATTAACCCTTACAGCGGCTTACCACAACTCCGCCACATTCCTGGATAGAAAGTAGAGGGCTACCCCATTAGATTAGCTTTCCGGCAACTTTGCTGTAGGTGAGTGTAGATGTGTGGATACGCATCGGGTGGTTAGCGTGTATTACAGCTCCGGCAGCATTCTGGAGAAATGGTAGTCGACTTCTCTGACGTTCCCAGTGGGGATTGAATCGCAAGCACTTTTCGGCGCGTGTTGACTGGGCAAAAGAGAGTGAGTGATCACGGTGCAACTATGAATACCAGAGTGGACGCACTGGCGGCAGGACCTACCGCAGATGGGGCAAATTTGGATGCAAGACCCGGGGATTGATATCTCTGATAAACTTATCATACATTTTTGCTGTCCGTTGTAATAAAACTTGGGAACAGCTACAAACTCTTCGTAATAGTCTTCGCACTCCGCGAAGTTGTCGTCGTTGTCCTCGTTGCCTGTCTCCTCCAACTGTCACTTGTTACGCGTTCAAAATGTCAAAACAATTAGCTGTAGAGATAAAGGGCGAAGCTGAGAGCGCCGTTACATATTATAATTTAATTAATAAATACCGTGACTGTATCTAAATGTTTCAATCGTTTTCAAATCAATATTTTAAGTATTTTACCTAAGGTACTACAAAACCTGCGGGCATGAGCTAGTATTAGAATGATTACACGACTTCAACATGAACACGCTTAATTAGTAAGGTAAATCGCATTTATATTATATTAGCGCGTGTATCTAAGCAAATATTAGGTGAATAAACACGAAGAAGAGCCGCCGCCGCCGCCGCCGGCCGCCGCCCGCCCGCGCCTGTCTCAGGTGTCAACTCTCACTCCGCCACGGATTTGTACTGATATAAAGAAAACCTCACGCACTGAATGAAAACCGTTTTCGTGCTCGTATATAATCTCTGGGGCTTATTTAAAGCCGATTATTTAATTATTCGCTGTTTACTTTCGGCTCGTGCGTGAGTAAGTACCTACCTACGTCAGATTATGTCGCTCAACTCTTATAAGAATAGCTACAACATAATAAAGTTAATAATATTTTTTAGTAACAAGCATTTATTAATAACACACAAAACAGAATATATTTTTCTACACTAGGCATGGCAATCACATGTGTTTAATTTCCAACTCTATAATTGGTAATAAGATATTCGATACTGGAAGGAGTCCTCTTTCCTCTAGTGAGAGGCCCAAATACGGCTCGTTTAACATTTAAGTTGTTGGCTCCTAACTACAGCGCGGTTGCGTTTTCGACTTACGCCTGTTCAGAGATGTTTTGTCGTGACCAAAAAAACCGGGTTCAGCCACATACCTTATCGTTACCATTTTTGTCATGAACTAACAGATTTTAATTCTGGCGTCCCACATCAAACGTAGGTACCTGATACATTATTTCTATTATCAACGCGATACGCAATAGTTATGTGACCAAATTATATAGGTAATTCTATATCTAATCCTAACATCCAACTAACGTTTGTTTGTTTATTTGTTACGCCTTCACGCTTCAACTACTCAACTGATCTTCATGTTTGGCATGCAGATAGCCTATGGTATGGAAAAGGACATAGGTTACTTTTTATCCCGGGAAAGCGGATAAAACTGCGGGGGACAGCTAGTAATATTATAAATGCGTAAGTAAGTAGTTTGTTTGTTACATTCACGCCTCAACTACTCAACGGATCATTATGAAATTTAGCATGCAGGTAGGTATGGAGAAAAACATAGGCTACTTTTTATCCTTGGAACGCGGGAGAAAGTGGTAGACAGTTAGTAATATTTTATATCGGTTATCTAATGAGGACTATTATGTGATGGTTATAGTTTGTTTGACATTATACAATACAACTCAATCCTTTGTTAGATACATTCGAAGAGACGTAGAAATTCTAGTTGTTGAATTGAATCAGATGGAGACTCGGTCGCAAGTTGCATTGTTTGAAAATGTCGTTCGTTCGTTCGTTAAGGGCATACTTCTCTCGGTAATGCGGTATCGTCCCTTGAGCTCCGCGTCGACTCCCAAGATATTGCTTCAATAATAATAATCTCTTAACATAATTATATAAATAGTATAATAATACAATTGTAAATATAAGTAATAATATTATTATATAGATCATACACATAGTCCATGATCTGATATATAAAAAATTGCATAAATAATAATATCACCGTCTTATTAATAAAAATATGGAACACGGTTGTTTAACAGCTGTATAGTTATGCAGTGTGTAAGCCGTACACAGTTGCTATACACTCCCTTTACTAATAATCAGTGTGTAAGCTTTGTATAGTTATCTATTTGTTAAAACAAAAACGACTGGCAACTTTTTAGGAACGTTTTGAAACTAAAACTATCTAACTTTAAAATACGGGAGAAAATATGGGGAAAAATGTGAAAACACCAAAAGATACTGAAAAATAATTATATAAAATATTAATCATATCATAAAAATCAGGTTTCTTTTTCTTAAGACTATTTTTATTTTAATAATTAAACAATAAAATTACTTTTAAAAAGCTTCAAATAGCTAATGGTGGTTTTGAACGAAACTGTCTTGTGCTTATGGCTACAGTAGCCATTTAACCAAAGAAGAAGAAGAAAGAAGAACGTCATTGTCAAATTACAAATGTTACGTCAACAAACGAAGCAAATGGCTGTGCCAATGACTTCAAAACTAAGGATACACCTACCGGAACATTTTGCATAAAGTTATCAAAATCAAATAAATTGTAAATTTTTGTTTTATTTTATCCATAACTCCAGTATAAAACACAAGCCTTTCACTACGCAACTGGGCATTTTTATGGCAATTATAAGCAAACAATGAACGAATGAACTGTTCCGTGGACCGCAGTATGACCGCAGTCGACTGAGTCGCGTTGGCCCTAAAATGACTTTTTAGGGCCAGCGCGTTGGTGTCATTTTGTTGCGCGGTTGGCCTGGTCCGTAGTAAATGGACACAACACTTGATTGTCAGACACAGCTGATCTATTGAAATCCGCCATAATGTTCTTATACAAACACTAAACAAGGGTCCTGGCCCGTGTAAGCCCTGTGTAAATTTCCTAGGTAACTAAAACACGTGTATACAGGCTTTGTGTCAAAAATGTTTTTATTAGTAGCAATTATCCTATAACAGATGTGTACACCGCGTGTAACTTTTTATTAGTAAGGCTGATATAATTCATAACTATTTTTATGTGCAATTTCAAATTTGTTACAATTCATGGAAGGGCAATTATTATACCTATAATACAGGTTCTACCTAGTTTAGGTATCACTGCCCACTGTGCCCACAGATGCAAACGTAGATTTTCCTTTCTTTCTACCTACCTAGTTGTAGATCTTTCCGGTATACTATAATCATTTGTAACTTATTTTCTGTACTACACTTTTTTGAAATAAATAATATATTTTTACTTTGTTCGCGAGATTATTTATCCCGTATAAATAATCTCACGAACAAAGTAAGTCCCCAAGTTGGTCCCATTGTAAAAGTTGATCGTATTTATGAGTACTTTACGTGGTTTCATTTAATGTCGTATTATCGTATCCACCCCGTATACTTGCATTTTTGATTACTAGCTTCCATCCAGCTGTTTTACCCATTCCCGAAGTATCTAATAATATGTTTATTTATTTATTATGATAAAGGGAAACTAACAGAGTTACAATTTCATTATGAATGAACAGCTTATATAGTATCCACAGAATGGAAATTTGTATATTATTAGTTTTACAACTTTATTGTAGGGAAGCGCTCGTGGTGTACATGATTAGCCGTTCCGGCAAAGTTAAGCTACGTCTGTCGTGGTCGGTACCTGGAAGAAAAAAAGAAAGAAAGAAAAAAGATTTATTCAGGACAACACACAAGACTGTAGAAATTAAAAAATAAACATGAAAACAGAAAAACCAATTAAAAACTACACAAAAATGTAATGTTGCGTGATGCCAGGAATAGGTCTCGACTCAGCAATATGCTCAGGTTAGTAAGAAAAACTAACCGTAACGTACCTGGATGGGTGACCGCCTAGTAGTATTTCAAAACGTAGTTTCCATGCTTCGGAAGGCACGTAAAGCCGTTGGTCCCGATTATCACTTAATTGTGATAGTAGCTAAGCTAGTTGGATGCCTCCTAGGCGACTTGAAAATTCCAACAGTAGGTTGACCAGTAGCCTACCTCCACCGATCTCCAGTGGGTACGCGTGGTGGATTATCTGCCCATTTCCTTTCACTCTGATTTAGCCTGAAAGGCGGCCTGTGCTCAGAAGTGGGACATTATAGGCTGATGATGATGATTGTGATTGTAGGGACGCGAAGCCTGTTAATACTTTGGCTCGCGGTAAAAAAATAACAATGATGTCATTGTTATTTTTTAACGGCAATTGACGGCGGGTGTTTGCAAGGACTTCATAATAAATGGATGAGCCAGTTGAGTGTCATGTCATGTAAAACCGTCTACGAATTCTATTCCATTCTTAGGACGAACAGTGAAACGTCACTTAGTTGAATGCTACAAATTGTATTGCATTACTTTGCGAGTTTATTTTCACCGCTCAGCTGGTTTGATCTCCATATGTGAGTGTCACCCGGAATCGGGCCCCATTAATGAATGAGTACGTGGAGGGTAGGTTAGGTTGGGACTGAGAGTGCTAGTGCATGTGAGGGAGTTTAACAACCGTGTTTTGCCACCCGCACCGCCCCGCGCCGCGACCTCGCGCTCCTGCCATTAGTTTGGAGTGCCGCTAACAGCTCAAAGGAAAAATACCACCCGCTCAACATTCTAGTTACTGATCCATTGTGTTGGTGACTTTTTATTTTTCTTAAAATTTGTTTGACGTTGACTGTGGTAAGTGGTGGTGAGGCCAAAGCACACAAACGTTTAGAATGAATGAATCTTGAATGTATCTACTGGTATGGTATCTTTATAATGATAAATCTAAAAATAATACAATAAAATGAAACATACGGTCTGGATTCTTGAACGTGCTGCTTATACCTATGTGTTTTGAATACAGTGCCAATAAAGTCCTTGTCAATTAGGTACTTACGTAATATAAGACCGCGTATCGCTTTTACTGACAAAAAACGTTTTTTTTTACCAACAAATACAAAATAAAGATCTTGCATTGTCAAGTTCCGAAAACGTAAGCTCTACTTCTGAAAATACATTGTTGAAGCATACTCTACTAAAACTTTGTGATTTAAGAAGTTCCAGTTTGAGTGGGCGGAAAGGGTATCGCAATATTCCAACCGGGGAGATCTACTCGACCCCGCTGGAGCAAAATGAAACCTGTCTTACATAATAGAGTATTTGGTAAATGTGACGGATGGTAAACTGCGGCCGGTAGGGAGAGGCCAGCGTGCAGCGCGGTAATTGTGTGTGAAACATGCTCTCACTGCACCGCGCCGCGCCGCGCCGCGCCGGCAAGTAGCATGACAACACCAGGGAACACTCAGTCTGTTGCACTACTCAGGTGTAATAAATCTTTACTTTGGGGCCAACACAGAATTCGGGGGAAATGAAATTATACAATTTGCCTCAGTATGTAGAAGACAGGAGCTTTAATTTGGTCAACATCAAGATTTTGGCAGTGAACTTTTCAACTTGGGGCGAACATCTATATGAAAATGGGAATTATAATTTGAATGGATTATAGTAAGGTAAATTTTTACGATTTCACCGTTTGGTCCCATGATGAATCTTAATAAAAATTGAGCATAGACCTTATACTTGATCAGTTCTTCTTTTGTAACAGAGCTCACGTGTGGGTGCGGGAGCTCTGTGGATGCACTATTGTGAACGTGTTTGCATACTTACTACACGATTTGCGTACCATGATTGAACTGTTGAATTACATGAAGTAATACAATTTGCTTTCATTTTCTATAGTACCTACCCACTTGACCGAACTCTGCTCGGTGTAAAAAAAACCGGCCAAGTGCGAGTCAGACTCGCGCACCGAGGGTTCCGTACAAACCTGTAGGTATATAAGTAAATGGTAGTATAGACCTGAGTATTTGATATGGATTTCAATTTGACGTATTAAAAAAAAACTACTTACTAGATCTCGTTCAAACCAATTTTCGTTGGTAGTTTGCATCGTAATGTACATCATATATTTTTTATAGATTTATCATTCTCTTATTTTAGAAGTTACAGGGGGGGGGGGACACACATTTTACCACTTTGGAAGTGTCTCTCGCGCAAACTATTCAGTTTAGAAAAAAATGATATTAGAAACCTCAATATCATTTTTGAAGACCTATCCATAGACACCCCTCACTTATGGGTTTGATGAAAAAAAAAATGTTGAGATTCAGTTCTAAGTATGGGGAACCCCCAAAATTTATTGTTTTTTTTCTATTTGTGACATACGGACGGACAGACAGACAGACAGACAGACAGACATGACGAATCTATAAGGGTTCCGTTTTTTGCCATTTGGCTACGGAACCCTAAAAAAGGTCAAAGTAAACAATACAAAAAACATTCGATCGGATCAAGTTATTTGAAATCCCTCATCCCATGGCTAAGTGACAATTATATGAATAAGTAATTGTATATTTTAAACAAACATTGTAATGACATAAATTCAACAGAAAGATCAACAAAGTGACTTGCAAAGTTTCTTGCCGGAGTAAGTAATTAAAGTAAGTAGGAGTCTTCTCAGTATAGCGTATTATGAACCGAGCCGTGGTAGAGGCTATCCTCTCTCGCAACTGTTATTGTTATACTACTAGCTGTCCCCCGCGGTTCACCCGCGTTCCCGGGACAAAAAGTAGCCTATGTCCACATACCATAGACTATTATGATGATCGATTGAGTGGTTAAGGCGTGAAGGCGTAACAAACAAACTCACTTTCTCATTTACAATATTAGTTAGGATAGTTATTATTTTCACTGTAACATTCATAAATGCCTTATCGCCTAAACTTAATGAAGGCACGGAATAACAGAATAGATCCTGACGATTGGTTCAAGATTTACGAACATAAAAAAACTTGCCGGGTGAAACAGGGAACCGCCTCAGTCGGCAAATATAAAAACTCCTAAAAATGGCATCGAATATATTTCAACTTTAAATCGGAACCATTTACACACAAAACTATAAATGCCTTTTAAATTGGTCGGTAACGAATCCAGCGCGCTATTCAGAGTGCGGCACAGGTGCTCTATAGTGCTTGCCTCCTACAGATACCTACCACGTACGCCAAACAAATAATACGATTGTCGCCATCCATGGGAATATTCGTATATGGCATCAGGTACGCGATTTGTTACGCGCGACATTTGTGGCCGTATATTGGAGCGCGGTGCGGGCACGGGCACGTGCGGGGGCGACATAACCCGCTACTGACTTTTACTGCTACTTATAAATCTTTGTGGGATAATTCACGCATGTATTCAAGTTAGTGGTTGAGAAGACGCTGGGGCGGCGCTCTAAAGTAATACTTCGGTCTCGAGTTATCGATGCGGGGCCGCGGGGCTGGGGCCCGGGGTCAGGGGCCTGAGTGATGGGCCCCAAGGTACACCACGTACGAGCTACGCGCGCTCTCTTATTAGTTGCACCGTGTTCTGTGTGTTATTGCTCAAATTATACATGTACACATCATTTTATTTGCAAATTTAATTATTTTCAACGTTTTCTCTGTTTTTATTAACTCCATACCACACGACACTGTACAATAAATAATAAATAAATAAATGTGATTTAAATAAATATCCTGGGACATTCCTCACACACGGTCATCTGATCCCAAACTAAGCAGAGCTTGTTCTATGGAAACAATATAACTGATATAATACATATACGTACTACTTTTTGTTAGTAAATACATACTTAATATACCTAATTATACCCAGACTCAGGACATACAGACATGTTCATGCACACAAATGCATGTCCTGTGCGGGAATCGAGCCCACGACCTGCGGCGCAATAGGTGAAATCTTTACCAGACTCTTAACCAACTGCGCCAACTGGCCCGTCAAACTAAAAATAAAATACTAAAATAAAATAGAAACGTACTTAGAGAAAAACTAAAATAGAAACGTAGAGAAAGCGCTAATGTAGGTATGAACGCTAGTTTCAAACTTTTTGTTCATTTGAATAAAACACATTATTATGAGTCTTAAAAACAAATCAAAGTTTTGTAATACGCAAATTGTGTAGCAACATGCGGCTCGCCGCCCGCGCCGGCCCGGCCCGGGGCGGGTGGCCCGGACCCGAGGCGGGCACTCGGATTAAGAAAATAATTTGTGTGTCTATTAGGCTTTCCGGGCATTACCCCTCTCAAAAGTATAATAATATGGAGTCAAATTCTATGTCTCTAAAGATTGACTTGATTGTATTGTTATTATTATTAATAAGTTTGATGTCCACCCCACCACCCACCACCTGCAAGGTTCTCTTAATTCATAATTAGTGTATTGATAGGCGATACTCTTCTCAGTTTAAGTGTATTACGAACCGGTGGTAAAATCAATTGTAACGTTCGTAAGTGCCTTATTAAGGCCTATATTGAATAAACAATTTTTGAATTTTGAATTTTTGAATTTTGATAGGTGATGCTCCTGTGTGTACTGTGTAGCGTAGTGACTGGCGGTGGAGCCGCAGCCGGTGCGTGTAATATCGGCCCGCGACGCGACGCCACGCGGCACACTACAAAACACAGCTAACGAGTTTTAAACCGATACCCGGCTCCGTACCGGCCGCACAAGTTTTTTCATTTGATATCCGTTTGTTCCCACAATACAAACGTAATAACACATCATGTTTAACTTCTCATTGAACTTCTCCATTTATTTGTTCTTCATATTTGAATAGGTATCGGAGTAGCGCTTTGTAGGAGCCCCTGTGCCGCCGTGGGTGATTCCGCGCGTTTGTGGCGGATCAAATAGTCAGTACCACAGATATCGAGAGATGGGACGTGACGCTTAGACCTGAGTCCCACAAAACTCCCCACACGAACGCCAAAGACCAATAGTAGACATTTTTTACTCACGCAGCTCAATAACTCAAGCAGTCGATCACTGAACAATACGGTATTTAAATAAATATCGTCCGCTTGCGCACTTACCTCCAATTGGTTACGATTGACGCGATTTTTGCGGTGTATGCGCTGAACGCGCATATAAATGTCTCGCGTTCCGCGTTAGACAACCTCTCTATCGATCTCTGTGGTCAGTACAAATATTTTATTCCAGACAAAGCTAAATCTCTCCGCGCACTGCAAACCACACCTAATGAAAGTCGACATGTGAATATGGATAAAACATAATGCGGCCTCGGCAAAAAACAGGCTAGCTTTGATATTTAAAGTCGGCATTAAAAATAAATGCCACAAAACAAACCCTTTCGCCGGCGGTCGGTTTGGAAGAGAGCGCGGCTCGGCTCTCGAGCGCGGACCGACTACAAAGCTGACTACAAAGAACAACAGAAAAACACAATCAAGTAACTTTCCGTTTCACTTGAGGAAAGCTTTCGTAGCTCGTTCTTGAAATACTTTAGTGTTCTACAGATTGCTTTTATTTTATTACCGAGTCCTTTTCCGTGAAATTTGTGTAATGATGTTATAGTTGGTCCTACATATTCTACGATATTAATAGGTACTGCTACTACTAACCAGCCTAAACCATTTTCTTAATTATCGTTATTGCAACCTGCCTTTATTATAGACCTATTCAACCTTTATAGTTATATGCATAGTTGGATAGTAGGATTTATAGTGACGAATAAAATAAAGAAGTCATCGAATATGATATGATAAGTAAGAATATATAATATAAGTGTCTGCATTTATCACGTAGTTGCCGTGGACAATGTCGAAAGTGACGAAATTATGTGTGTGGGGCGGCTGATCTGGTTCACGGGGTGCAGGCGGGCGCGGGGCGGTCTGCGGGCGGCGGGCAAGGCTTTCTAGGGCTACTTAGTAATACCAAACAAAATAAATTCTTTCAGGTAATTACGTCCTGTAGGTATGTCTACCGTACGCCACTGCTATTTTACGAGAGACATTGGCGATATACCTATGAATGAAAAGGTTTTCTATGAACCGCGCGCTGTACAACGGTGTAGTCAAACTCCGTAAACTCAAAAACTCTTGAAAAACGTGATAAAAAAAACTCTATTTACTTTTAAATGAAAATTGGTTTGAAAAGGAGCCAGAAGACTTTGTTTTCACGATATCTTTGAAGAATATTATGAAAAACAAACTTTCACGATAGTAAATAGTAGATACATTACTAGTACTTACATAGCCTATAAAATACATGAGAGTTCAATAATGAAATCTTAGAATAGAATATGTAGCATATTGTGTTAGATGCCTCTCTTACCCTAGTGTAGTAAGGCCCGGAGCTGGGATCGAGGGCGAGCGCACCTGTGCCGCCCGCGCCGCCGCTGACGTTCGCATATTGAGAACAACACGTCGGTCGTTCTGAAGCATGCCACGCACGATCGAATATGTGCCATTCGGCACCCGGCCGACTATGCCGACAACATCGAATTATTTTTGTTACATTTAACCGATATCTTACAAATTTATGCGACAGAGAAATGGTGCGCGAGCTAAAACTTTTGATACCTCCTCGTGATGAAATATTGTTCGCGCTCCGCGGGATATATAAGACTTTTTGCTCAACTTTAAATGAACTGTAGTTTTTGTATTGTTTGCTAACAAAGTACCTATAAAATGATTTTATGGTGAAGAAAAAAACGGTTTCAATAATTTCCGGACCGTTATCGGTTAAGATTTATTAAAATTAAGACTCTTATCTTTACTAAAATAAATTAAATGAAGCAAATACCTCAAAGCTTTGCATAGCAGACCCTCCCATATGGAAGTAGCTATCACAGGTAAAATTAGCTTACGAAATGATCTATAAGCCCATTTTGGAAATAAAAAAAACCTACCATTGGTAAGCAAAACGATTCGTTTTTCTTTATTGAAACCGGGGATTAAACAAATCCCCTTGCTTGAAGCATCTTTTCAAAGTATCTAAAAGTTATTGAATTTATGTGGTTAAAATAAGGTAACATTTTTTCTTATCCTCATCATGACCGTTGGGTTCAGGGGCGTAACAAACTGATTTAACTTTTGGCATTAACATTCTAGCGACCAGATTTAGCATGTTGTAGTTTTCCCATTGCATTGCATTTGTATGAGATATAGTAAAAGTTTATCATTTGTATACTTGTTATAAGTTATTATTATTTAGGTTAAGTGGCTGTTGCAAGTCTTTCCAAAGCTTGTATCACTGCGGCCAGACTAGATGTATTGTCCACCTTAATGAAATTTAACTGCCAAGACCTGCAGCTATAATAAACTGCACAATATTCTTGGCAGGAATGGATTTCACTTCATCTGGGTGTAACAGGTGTTTCCCCAGATGAGTATTTCGATTAGGCATAAGTGGACAGCACTCACACAAGAGATGTATTGGTAATAATTGGTATTTCATCTGCCTCACGGCACGACTTCGAGTCACGAACGCGTAAGTTCCTTTGTTGAAGTAGGCAATAGGTACCTACTTCATATCTACTGGTCGTTTCAGAAATTAGCGCGTTTGAAGAAACAAACAAACAAACAAAAATTGGTATAGATTAATGCTGTACTTTTGGCAAGTAGGCAACTTAATTATTATTCCATTCGAAGGCGTTGTTAATTAATAACGGTAACGAATAAAATACTGTTCCAATTAAGTTTTGTAAATACTGTCCTGTTCCGGCTGTCGATGGCTGCTTCCTACTTTGTAGACTTTAAATCATGTGTGAAACCCAGTGGCGTAGCTTACGCTAGTCGGGCCCTGTCTCAAAGTTTGTTTGGGGACCCCTTTTACCTGACTAAGGCGATGCCCTAATAGAGGGTAAAGATTTTTACGGATTTTTGCTAACACACGTTTGGGGCCCCTGTAGGCCCTGTAGGGGTATCTTTGATACAGATGATACCGCGGTAGCTACGTCCCTGCTGGTGATACTGTTACCATGATGCACATTATGCAGTATTCGTACATATTATCATCACCCATAATGTCCCACTGCTGAGCACGGGCCTCCTGCACACAAACGACGGTGAAAGGGAATGGGCAGACACTCCACCACGCACTGGTGGACGTAGGCTAATGGTCAACCTACTGTTGGAGTTTTTAAGCTACCAGGAGGCCTCTAACTAGTTTTAAGACTGTCACAATTATGTGATAACCGGGAAGAACGGCTTTACGTGCCTCCGTGGAAAACGCTCGAGTACTAGACGCTCACTTAAACATACGAAGGGTGAACCATAGACTTAGGATTTCGCTACGCTTAGGTATAAGCAGTATAGCATATACCAAAACAGAACTTTTATTCTTTCGCTAAGCTTAATTCCACAATAAAGACAGAACTAATATATCAAAGCTAATATAATAAATCAATGTGTCAAAGACAAATGGACAAAACACATTTTGTCAAAGTAAATAAATGGTATAGTATAGACTGACGTAAAGGCGACGATTGCCCAGTATCGTTATATCGAATGCCGTGGCGGTGATCGTAGGTTCGAACCCAATAAGAACCACAAGGTGGTACTTAGAGTACTTTTACTTCCTATCGTCCTGGCTTCAACACTCAATATTTTCATCTGTCACCGAGCACCCACTGTTATATTCCGACAGCTGTCCCTTCTAGGCTTTGTGTACATAATAACCTACCATTGTCATACTGTGGTCCATAGTAAAGAACATACTTCATAAGTAAATAAATAAATTATAGTTTAGCAAAGTAAATAGTCTCTACATACAGAGAACTATAAAAGATTATAAACAACATCTCCACTCGGTAAGAATCTGTTAAAGTACGTACTACTAAAAGATAAAACTTTGGACCCCAAAGTTTATGTGTGCAGGTATACCAACCAACCGAACAAACTAGTGCGGTGAAGTCTTAACTGGATTACATTTTGATGAAAGGGACTGAAATTTTGTGAAGGATTTTTATTTTACGTTTATATAAGTTAGTCAGTATTCAGCTTGGCTTAAAACGGCGCCATAGCGGGTTGCCTAGTCGCCACACGTTCGCGGCTATTAATCACCATTGTCTATTTTTTTTTAACTGCGTTGATATTATTACTAGTTGAACTTTTTCCTTTATTAAGGCTTCCATTTGACTACAATCTCACTGTATGGCAAGTACTGATGTAGCCGAAGGAGGTAGCTTCCCTAAGTCTAGAAGAGAACTTGCTCTTCAGTTCTTATAGCTGCAGGAACAGTCAGGCAGACGAGACAGTACTCACCAACCTGCTTTGGTTTCTCAAGATTTCCTTCACCGAAAGCTTCAAATGATGGTCTTCGCCTCGGCACACCTTTCAATGAACTATATTATATATTTACATTGTTACTACATCAAAAACAATCGCAAATGCGAGAGCCAAATGTTAATGATTCTTGAGTAATTTGAAAGACAATTATTCCCATTGCTAGGATAAATAAATGTGCTCAGATTTAATTAATAAATTCCAGAGCGTCTACAGCTCGACACGAGTTAACCACAGACTAGAGCATCTACACATACCCATAGACAACAGATTAGGTATTTGGGATCTAACATTACGTCACGCGTCACATATCGTCGACCTCAAATAGTATCTGAGATGGTAGAAATACAAACGATACTTCAAAGAAGCTTTAAATGTGTCGTCGCCGTCAGGGACTCGCCGATTGTAAACGTTTGATTCATGCTCTTGGACAACCAAGATAAGATCAATTGTGTTTGTAGTCACAAGAATTATAACAAGGGTCAACCTTTGTATTATATTAGAAATAAAATGATATCGAGCCGGTGTGTGTTTGAATACCAACATCGCTGAATACTTCTGATCTTACAAAACTTACTCGTAATAGCTATCTGATCTATCTATTCTGATGGAACTTGGCACATAATGTAGATTATACCATGGATAAAAGCATTGGATACTTTATATCCCGGAAGCCCGCGGGACATCAAGCTGCTTGTAGATCGATGAATTATATATTGTGGTCATATAACTACAATCGACAATAATAGGATAATTTACTAGATATAACTATTGATTGAGTATACATTCGTTTACATAGTATTATTTATATTATCTAATTGTTATTAATATGGGATGATTGAAATGAAATTGGATTGATTTGTTGTTGTTGACATATATTTCTACAACAATAGAAGTAAACAAAACAACTTCGTCCCGCTTCGAGGGTGGAATTATTTAAAACGCTGAGACACGTATACATTAATTTTCAATCTTCAGCCAAAACACAAAATTTAAAAACCCTATCTTCGAAATTGACGGACTTTCATACAAACTTTGGGCCCCTATTTTACCCCCTTAGGGTTGGAATTTCGAAAAACCCTTTCTCAGTGGATCTGGATACCTACTCTTTACAAACAATATACCCTCTAAATTTTATGTCTGCTGACCAGACCAGACCAGACCAGCGTTTCAGGCTGTGCGTTGATATATCATTCAGTCAGACAATCAGTCAGTCAGGGCTTTGAATTTTATATATATAGATGTGTAATCACAGGTATGCAAATAGAGAGCGTTGTACAAACAGAGTTATTATTGAGCAGCGGCCTCTCGTCGGAATGTAAAGGGCGGCACACCGGCACAAGGGCGCCCAGGGGCTTCAATAAATTGAAAAGTGCCTCACCGCGCTACCATATCCAGTGATATTGAATTTAATTCTCTTCTCTTGCATTTTTTTAGTAACGTACATTAACATATTATTGTTTCTATTTCTTTGGTGAGTTGATCGGAATGTTCAGTTTCATACTATGTTATTTTCATCATGATCATGAGCCCATAATTTCCCACTGCTGAGTACGGGTCTGCTTTCACTAATGAGGGTGAAAGGGAATGAGCATATACATCACCACGCATTCCCACTGCGGATCGGCGGAGTTAGGCTAGTGGTCAACCTATTGTTGGAGTTTTCAAGCCGCCTAGGAGGTGCCTCCTACTAGCTTAAATACAGACCAACGGCTTTACGTGCCTTCCTCGGAAAACACTTGAGTTGAAATACCCACAGGCGGTCGCCCATCCGGATACGGTTCACAGCAGTGGAAGGTGAAAAAAAAAGATCCTGTATGTCAAATCAAGTCTAAATCCGTCCAATCATCTAACGTTCAAAAAAACATTTGTTTGTATAATAAGAGGAGGATTAAAGTATGTGATTTAGCAAATATCAAAAAGCCGATCGCTATGTACGCAGTATGGTCGGTCGGTAGCTATGGTGATAATAGGGTATAGTGATCCACGAGCGCTATGAGCACTGACCCGCGGTGAGCGGAGCCGGATCAGAGCGAAACGAACCGAGAGGAACGTCATATTTTTCATTTGCGACACGTCCGCCAGCACAACACCTGCCTCTACAGTAATATGAAAAGGTTATTATTATATTATCGTGGTAGAATAGTGGTACAAGAATTTGGTGAAATACTGGTAACACAATGACTTCGTAAGTTTTATTAGGAGCTCTCGAGCTATGCGTATCGTAGTGGATTTCAAAATTCAAAATCATTTTTCAAATAGACCTTCGCAGGCACTTATAAAAAGTTTGACTCTAATACTCTACTTATTTTTGATGATATTGTTTTACTCGGTTCTGAAGTCTATCATTATTTAAAACTACGTACGTGTACATGGGGTTTTACTTGACGTATAACGTTATTTAATTGCGTGTACCTCTATACTCATCCAATACCAATTCCACTTAACCCAAATCATGGTATTCGTATCGCTTGACTTGAGCTGCGGCTGCGAGGTATATACCACCCAAGGAGCAAAAACGCCATATAATTTGAAACCTATATGATTAGAGATCTTATAAAAGACGAATAATCGCAAATTATATGAATTATGATCGCATAGAAGTCGGATTACTGCAAATAATACTACACTATCATATTACCTAAACCTTAGATTATGTAAGAATCTTATAAAAATGATTTATACAACAACGGTTCATATAACATCATTTTACCCAGCGTTTAAACGATGTTACTATTTAGGCTTGTAAAAGAGTCGAGTATTCGTTTACACAGCAATATTATATGGCAATCTAGTAATATAAAGTGACAGTTACTTAAGTGTGTATTATACAACTTTAAGTGCATTTTCCTTCAATATTTGTATATGGTTTAATTCAATGTATAAGTAATTACTGTTAAGGTAGCAAAAACACATATAGCGACTTATAGATATTTTCATAGGAAAGCAAATTAAATGACGATTATAGATTACTCATATACGAAACCTCTAAACAACATTAATATATCCTTGCGATCGTATAAAAGTTGCTGCATAACTTGTATACAGCAGGTCGGGTAACTGTGGCATGATTGCTCTTTAACCATAAATAATACATGTAAGTTCCAAATATACGACTGAAATTTTGGATAATAGTCACCATATCACTTTTAGTAGGCTTATTATTGGATCAGAACGTTTGGAAAGTCAGGTGCAAAACGATACATTGACTGATATGGGTTCCGTACATGATTTTTATAGCAAAAGCTGCATTCATCGTTCGGATAATGATAGCAAAATGTGAACAGCGGATCAGATATTAAATTTTATTGTTTTGGGATCAGACCAGAATCACCCATTTTTAATCATTTTCCTTTCTTTCAAGTTATATTTCGGTAGGTAGGTACTTTAACTACATAAATGGTCTATGGCCTCTTATAAAGAACCCTAAAAAACTAACATGGACAAGTCAAGCCAGCAGAGTAATCAACTAGTATATGACAGAATAGACATATAACTGTAACATACAAATATAATGTGCTGAATAAGTATCAGTGGATCCTAATTACATATTATTTTAAATAAATAATAAATTAAATAAAGAAAATTGAAGGGGGGCTTTAAAAATCAATTGTGAAACCAGTTACAATTAATCGAAAAACTGGCATTTGTTTATGAAAATGATGATACCATACTCCAATCGACACACATACACTCCATTCATAAATAAATTCATTACTAAAATACCAGTTGATAATATAAATGTAGTACCGGATAATATTTTCAACACTTATCCAAAAATCCTTGTGAATACGATACTACATTAGACGATTGATAGTTTATATAAAAGTCACCGTTTATTCTTTATATGATCAAGATGATAGTTATAAGATAATAACATAATGTTTTTATGAGCAATAGGCCGAGTAAAGTGCGCCCAAATCGCGTTGTGTAACCGTGTATATAACATTTATATGACAAAAGTTTTTCCTATATACCTGTATAAGAAACGTTGTTTCGATCGTTATATAAGTTAAATTGTTACTTGGGTCGTGCCTCTACCTGTACCCAGAATTGTCCATACCGATTTTTAATACAATTAACGCTCCACTACTGCATGAACCTACTCAGTTATGCCTGTAATTGATAGTATAAATCTTTTTATTTCTTTTCCTTTTCTTTCTTTCTTTATAAATTGGTTATTCATTTTTATAAAATGTAGATATTATGATAGCAACTGCATTACGAATATCATAGCTATACCTACTATAATACAGTGTTAATGGGTTGGTGACAATCTTTGGCGGACCGAACTGTTTATGAACCCCGCTCGGACGCTCCCCAGACGGATGGCAGCCCTATTTATGACTAATGAGATAGGTACTTAAACAAGACAATCTTTCAATTACCTACTTGTTAACTAGCAACTGAGAACATACACAACTTGAATCAACTCCATGACTCTTCTTCACTTCAAAACTACTCTTTATACATTAATTGAATATAAATCACACACGGCCATCTGATTCCAAACTAAACTATGGAAACCGAATAATTGATGATAGACTACACAGACATTTTCATCATCCACACAAATTTTTGCCCTGGGGTGGGAATCGAACTGTGCGTAGCAGTCAGCCTATCTAGCCTCCTAGTCAACTGGCTCGTTAAACCATCTATCAGTTAGTTTGTATTTGGAAGCTTGTAGAAATAGATAGAGAGAGGCATCGCATCGTCGATCAAGTGCCGTTATCCCGAAGCGCTATGTTTGTTCTGTCCGAGAATCGAGTTAGAGCTCAATCAGTGACATCGCGCCAATTGTCTCCACCACCGAGTTACTTTACTTGTCACCGACCGACATACGGATTCCTTTGGAATCTTTCCTGACTCTATACCACATCCTACCGTTTGAAATATTTCTTGTCAATCTGAATACATCTTGAAATTTGTTTGTAAGCAAACAATCTTTTTGCAATATCAGTTTTTATCACACGTCTGGCTTGCCTTGCCTTACCTTGGTTACGGCTTTTAAGCGATATAAACTCTCTGTTGCATTTAGGAGATAGAATTGTGATTGTTAGACGGAAGTAATTAATTTGTTAAGGACAGTCAGAACGGTAGGTAGCATAGCGTCACTGAGACTATAATTTTGCGGTCGCTCGGCCTTATCGCGTTCAGCGCGGAAATGGATATGATCTCGTATTAAATTGCATCTACTGTGCTGTGAGTAATTAATTATGACTCACTCATAAACGAAGCAAGCCGCCTGTTTCAATAACGGTCGGTGTGTCGTCAAAACATTTGCAAACATTATGGAAATAATACATCCAACTCCAAATGTACAGCGTAATGTATCAGCGGAGAATGTACAATGTATTTCGCGAATGTCCAAGAGTATTGCCGCATGCCGCCCACGGGTGCAAGGCACGGGCATGCATGCGTCGCAACTCGCAGTCCAGACGGACAGACGACTTGTGAAGTCACGTCTCCTCGGCTTTCCTTGTAGCGAGTACGTGATAATTAGACACTCGCGCACCGACATCAATGGTTACGGTCCAAACTCTACATTAAACAAATATCAAAACCATACGACACATTCGAAAAGATCTAACGTTAATTTTTACATGACAAAACAATTACGAAAGACTCATTTACGAATTTGTTGGTATTGCAATTACTGTGCGTGTCGTGCGTGTATTATGCGCCTGTCGGTTTCACTTTAAAAGTGGCAGAGATTGTCTAAATCAGCGTTTAATTCAGCATTAACGCACACTCGCTCAAAGATCGTAACCTGCGAGTCAAAGCTCAAGTTACCTAAACCTTATCTGAATAGACGACGGTCGGATCTAACGATTAAATAAAACCACTTTCACGCTCGTTTGCAGATGTATAGAGGCTGACTGATTTATTTAGAATCCGCGAAAGTTCCTCCTACACATGTGGAGCTCGTGACGACACAACGATGTTGCGTATATGTTAAGGCCTCGGGTCGCGCAAAATAAATGGTGCTGCTTATTAGAGTATATTCAGACCGTTACGTGGTAAGGCTATGTCACTATGTGTTAACGAGGAAGCTGCAGAGCAGTGAGCGGTAGCACAGAGCCGGCAGCTGTGACTTTGTGAGCATATTGCTCGGAAGCAGCCGCCCGCCGCGGCTGACACGCACAATCAGAGCGGAACGCGTGATAACCGCACCGCTGTTTTTATACCTTTTATAATGCTTTTATATTATTGCCTACGTCCCATGCATGCGCAACTGTACGAGACGTATCTATTTCAGCTGATGTCACTGCTGTAGGCTCCTGCCTTTCTTCCTTTTACAGCGAGGTCTATAGTTTTTTTTAACAAGAAATCTTATCGTCATTCGTTTAAAGATTTGCGCCCAGCGTCCTGGTGTGCCCAAGTATCAGAGATTCCGATGGTATATGGACTGACATATGACATTCTGTAGCACTTGCATTGTTAATAATTATCTTTTCGAATCAATGTTATTCGAGACAGATATAAAATATGGCATTGTACTTTCCAATTGAATTTTCAATTTACGATTTGATAGCCATTTACTGCGTAGCTCGTAAATCATTGCGCGCACGCAGTGAAATCGCGAATGAACCTTTAAAATACCAATAGACAATGTGATAACTATAGTGGAATACCGATCGACAGAACAAGTATTAGGTGCACAATGTCTCCTCAGTTCATCATTCGCGAACGAACGCGAGAGTACATTACGTTACTTTCATCGAGTAATACATCATTCAGTGTTAAAGCGGATAATCGGTGATAGTGCTATCTGATATACGTTTATCACTGAATGTTCAGCTGACTAAGCCGCTCGATACTCTACAAGGACAATTTTATTGTGAACGGTTCATACATTTGGTGATTAACTAAGGGAATTTCACTACTCATAGCAACTACCTATTGGGTGTTTAGGCATTGTTTTCAATAAATATCGCCTGCTGGTTCAATCGCGTCGATACAGCATCTGTAATCGTGACGGTGTCGCGTCGTCAACCCAGACAACACAATGTTGCACTGCACGTCACGTAACTATCTCACGAACCAGTCCCAAGTTCAAGGGCCTCTACGTAATAGTGTACCATTCGGTCGTCTCTACCTTTGCGGCTCGATTGAACAAATCTACAAGTTTTCTTTTATTTGATGGATTTAGAAATCTTCTGTCTATAATAGTGAAATTACTATTAAAGTAGCGGGTGCGCAGGCGTCGAGGATCAGCCTTCGCTCATCAGGAACTGGTCCAACGCTTAAATGCCAACAAATAAACAAATCATGCTGTCGCCATCCGTGCGTCTGCGCCGCATTATTATAATTCCTCGAAAGGTGACTTGCCTACGTGTTGGTTGATGCAATATTATTTGACTCGATTGATAAAAAAAATGCAATTAGGTGTTATGAGGTCAAATTCTTGCAAAATTTCCGAGTCATCAAAATCAAGTTTTAAATAAAGGCGAACATAGTTTTATGTTTGTGAAAGATTTGTTTCTCTTACCACATGCCTCGGTTCACAGTATGGTGTTTGCATTTTCACGTTTTCCAACAACGCCACGTGCTATCACACTTATCAGGCTAGATCTCAGCTGCACTCTGTATGCTACATACACTTCACTTCACGAGATCCATGTGTGAACGTTTGCTACATACAGCTTATTGAATTCTATTTCTGTTTTTCGTTAAATTAATATGCAGTCTTTTGAAATATCGATTGCGGAATTATCGCATATACCGGTTATATTATGAGAAGTTTAAAATAGAATTGTTCAATGTTTAGTGAAAGCTAATAAACAATTACAATCTATGTGCTCATTGTCTCTATGTTCATTTCTTGCAGAGCCGAGATTGCTTTTTCGAGGTCATAGCGTATTTTTTTTTATTAAAAAGTCATTGTATGGTGTGCTTCCGTGTTAAGCGATGGCATCGGTATGCATAACAGCTTCCCTAATTTTACGATAATGCTTGAGTAGTTCGACGTACCTAGATTTTTCAATCCAGCGTTATGCAAGCTGGCTGACACTAGCCAACTGATAATCTGTGAAGATAGTATACTAGACGACCGTGACACAATTTGCAAGATATGAGCGATATGATCACTCCAAGGCTGCCTCTCAATACTGATTAATTAATTAATAATTGCTAATATTTATTATGGATTTGGGGTTTTCGCACGAGAAGCTTGATCTTTGTTCTGTATATGGAACCGTTTGTTTTAATAAGCTCATAATGATGTTACGTGGAAAATCAAAAACAAATGCTACCAGTTGTCGGTGGTCGAGGTCCACGTCGGCGTCGCGTCGCGGTGCAGGCGCTGCGCTGGGCGTGTCGTCGCTCCGCGCGTCATTACGTATGCGCGTGCGCGTGCGCTCTCACCGACCGATGGGAAACAGCTTTTTTGGCAAACACCAGCTATTGTAAACAACCGACGGTTCGCAGCGTTTTTACAACTAGAAAGCGCAAATATTTTTGCTATAACTACTAATTGACTAACACGTTTGCAAACGTGTGAGTGACACGACAACGTCAACTGCGAAAACTTCGCGACATGGCGCTAGCTCCATAGTTTTAAAGGAATGTTTAACTCGGCGATTTGTTTCAGGAAGTCGAGATGAACTATGTGTCTAGTCTAGTGAATAATTTACTATTTAGGTTATCGACTAAAGATTTCTAAGCAAATAGCTTATTGCACGATACAAAGGTTTAGTGAACATCTATGTTAAACCATAATCGATGGAAAAAATTACGGTAAACAATCTTATCACGAAAACGAAGCTAGGCTGATGACCGCATTAAGATTTAATACTATGAAAATACCATTTAAGCTTGGTATTCAACGCTCAAAATTAAACTATGACAAGAAGTGGTCGTAGTCTCCGAAAAAAAATTGCACGACGTTGCGTGCAACCCGTGCATCAGAAGAAACGAACATTATTTTTATTATGACCCGAGCACGTGAAGTGGGATGAAGACGTGAGAAAGAAAACTGAAAAATGAGGCTAATGATTGTCAACACGGGAGGACGCTAAGCACCAAAGAGTACACAGTGCTTTCGTGATGTAGCGCTGGCAATTAGCAGGCGGGTATCAATGGCGTGGCGTGGCGTTGCGGCCCGTTACTTGGTGAATCAGCCGCAGCCCAAGCCGGGAAGTGGCCGACCGTTGACCGACACGCCACGCGGGGGGTACTCCTGAACATCATTATCTTAAACGCATGTGTCACCACTTATGTATTTCAAAACAACAGTAAGTGAGGCTGTATTAGTAGATACCTACATTATATCTGAAACAATTTTTACGGGCAGACGAATAAAATTGTCGTTAAATAGTCTCTCACTATCACATAGACATATTTTACCAGGTCGAACAAGTAGCAGATGGAAAATTCAAATGACACATAAATATCACAAATACTATACTAGGTTGTTGTTCTCTCGTTAAGATCCCGAGCTATCAGTTGCGAGTTTCCGATACGAGTGGTCTTATTACGATAGCGGAACAGAGCCATGTTGTAAACCAAAGGGCCCACTGGCCAGACCACGTTCATCGAGTCATTGAGACCTAGAACTATAACTGAGTGTACCTACACTATGGCGATTATGCGCGCACGTTGATAATTACCTATAATTACATACAAACCGGTTGACCCGAGACCGATAGAGATCGTGAGAACTCAACTAAAAATCAAAAGAAAATTGAGATCTCCGCATCAAATTGTACTGTAATCAACCGTTCAAAATCAAATGAATAGATAATTAATGGAGCGCTTTGCCAGCCAATAGCAAGAACAAATACTGACACAAGACAAATATTTGTGCGAGGCTCAGAGCAAATATTTGCTGTTTGTTGGAGATTACAATGCTGACGGGGCAGGGTCTACCGCGAGGCGTGATGGAATATCCGAAACTAACATTACTTTACACACGTTGGGTGTCTTCATTTACATTGAGTGTAGTCAGTTCAATACTTTGGCTCGTGGTTAAATAAATAACAATGGCATTAATTGTTATTATAGGACGCGCGTCCCTCGGGAGAAACTGCGAGTTAATAGCAGCGTGTTACTAATGCCCGGTTTCTATAAACAAAAACTAATCGATTTGTTTACCAATGGTCGTTTTTAGGGTTCCGTAGCCAAATGGCAAAAAACGGAACCCTTATAGATTCGTCATGTCTGTCTGTCCGTGTATGTCACAGCCATTTATTTCCGAAACTATAAGAACTATAATGTTGAAACTTGGTAAGTAGATGTATTCTGTGAACCGCATTAAGATTTTTACACAAAAATAGAAAAAAAACAATAAATTTTGGGGGTTCCCCATACTTAGAACTGAAACTCAATTTTTTTTTTCATCAAACCCATAAGTGTGGGGTGTCTATGGATAGGTCTTCAAAAATGATATTGAGGTTTCTAATATCATTTTTTTCTAAACTGAATAGTTTGCGCGAGAGACACTTCCAAAGTGGTAAAATGTGTGTCCCCCCCCCTGTAACTTCTAAAATAAGAGAATGATAAATCTATAAAAAATATATGATGTACATTACGGTGCAAACTTCCACTGAAAATTGGTTTGAACGAGATCTAGTAAGTAGTTTTTTTTAATAGGTCATACATTATCAAATATCAAATACTCAGGTCTATACTACCATTTATTTATATACCTACAGGTTTGTACGGAACCCTCGGTGCGCGAGTCTGACTCGCACTTGGCCGGTTTTTTTATTGCTAAACTGGGCATATAGATCATTTCGTAAGCTAATTTTACCTGAGATAGCTACTTCCATATGGGAGGGTCTGCTATGCAAAGCTTTGAGGCACCTATTTGCTTCATTATTAGTAAAGATATAAGAGTCTCAATTTTAACAGATAATGGTCCGTAAATTATAAGAATCGCCTATAAATAAACTAATTACTTATTGATTAGGTCACTCATTATTTTTTCAAAATACTAGAAACATTTAGAAATTTGGAATACCATTTAATTATATCTATTTGAGAGTCACGCAATAGGTCTCAGGGGAAAGATCTCCGAGAAGGACTGGCAAGGCAAGCTACAAATGACAAAAAGAGCAAGAAAACTGGTCGCCGGACGGGTCGCCGCGCGCCGCCAGCCACCTGTCGATATAGGTAATAGTAGTAGGTACTTTTTACACAAACCACGGCTTTGTTTAACGCGATGGAACAATCAGTTCCATTATGACTCGGGTTGATTACATTCGACTCAAACGATGCGTTTCGATTGGATTAAACATGCCTGTATGAAGACCAGTAAGTAAGTATTAAAAATAATAGGACAGGTTATTTTACGGTATCAGCAGGAAAAGGAAAGGAGTACCTAGGTAGGTATTTAAAAGAAGCCTGGCCTAAGGTGCTGAATTAAATGACGATATGGTCAAAAGATGATTAGGTTTAGTAATGGGAACGGAGAAAGTGCGATGAATAAAATTATTGAATAGATTACGCAATCGAAACGAGAAGTGCAGGTGCAGTATAGCGCCACCCGCGCCGGTCACATTAACATTCCGCGCGGACGCGGTTTGGCTGCGCGGGCGCAGCGCCTGCGCAGGGCGCTTTCCGAAATCGAGAGTGGCGCTCGTATCGTACCGGCCGCGGCCATCGATCCCGCGCCCGCCACCGCACGTGGCCTCCTCTCGCGTCGCACCTTACGCTATCACTTTCACCGTTTGTACAAAATAGTTTTATATTTGCATACCAAACACTCATCGATTAGCGTCCTCGCAACTCTCTGCTTTTCAATCATTATAATCTCAGTTAGGATAAGAGAGGCGGTAGAGTTGCGTGCGCCTCGCGATTCATGTAACAGGGCAGCTCGACCGGCGGATTGGATGCGGTCGGATGTGAAATCTATGATTAAGGGCAGGTTCGTCGAACGACCGTTTCTGTCAAGTACTGTTAGGATGATAAGATAATTGACAATGAGTGACGTCACGCCTTATTGGTTTATCAGACGCGCATATCCTGGCAAGGAACGGATTATTGGGTGGAATGTCGATAAAGGGATGGAATGGAGCGATACACCTGCAGCGTGTCAGAGAGACATCGCGTGGGATGCTGCATAACGCACCGTCCACGAGCCGTGTCTTGCGTGATCCATCGCACTCTTAATGACTTCGTGTTACGTCTTCCTGACGAAACGAATGGGTCTACCAATGTGTTAATCCAGGGAATTATCTATTTACGTGTTTTTTTATGAAAGCTGTAAAAAAATGCATTCTAAATCATGTAATTATGGTATTCGATCCGATGTCTGAAACTTACCTTGAATCTGTTTCTTCTACTGGCGCGAAGGATGAGGCCGTCGTTTTCGATGTAGTCGGGTACCTCCTTGCGGTTGGAGAAGTTGAACACGACCGAGTTGACGGCGGCGGGCGGCGGAGCGCGACCGCGGCGCGCGCCCGCCGGCGAGCCGCGCGCCCACGTCCCGCCAGCCGCACTACCACTCGCACTCGCACCACTAGCACTCGCACTCGCACCCGCACTACCGCCAACACCAGCACTGGCCGCCGCCGGCTTCCTGTCCGCGGAGCCGCTCCACGCGCGCTCGATGCCGGCGGCACCGATTCGGGAAATAGCACTTGACTTATTAGACTCTTGTACGGCGTACCCGTTCAGGAGCGGGGTCGTCCCTGCCTCGTTCTCCGGTTTAGGCCCGACTGCCGGGCTTGTTTTCGGTTCTACCGTCGGGATGAGCTTGGGCATCGAAGCGACGTCTGTCCTCGGGGTCGACTTCGGCATCGAAATCGCGGCTTTTGCGACCAACTTCGACTCCGCGGCCGGTTTTAGTACGGTCGCCAGCTCGACTACTGGCTTCGGCTCGACGATCGGCTTAAGCTGTGCGATCGATTTCGAATCCAAGATCGGAGTTGGCTCCGGGAACGGTTTCGGATCCGGGCTAGGCTTCGGCTCCGGGGTAAGTGTCGGCTCCGGGGTAGGTTTCGGTTCCAGGGCAAGTTTCGTCTCCGGGGTCGGAGCTCGCTCGACGGGAGTCGTAGGTCGCGGGGACTCGAGGCGAGTCGGTTCGGGGGTGCGCGGGATGGGTTCCACGAGCGCCGACGGCGGCGGCTCCCGGCGCTCGACGCGCGGGGTCGGCGCCGGCTCCGGCTCCGGCGGTGGCGGCGATGCGAGCCTCGTTGTCATCTTCTCCGAAACTTCATCCGGCGGCGGGGAGGATGGCGCACGCTTCGGCGCCGGCATCGGGCGGATGACGCCGACTCGGCGCGCGCGCCCCACCAGCACCGGGTTGGTGGCGGCCAGCGGCGGCAGGTGCGACCCGCCGAGCGGCGACTCGAACGCGTACCGCATCGTCGAGCCGGCGCGCGCTATGCCCTCGAGCGCCGTCCGCGACACCGGCCGCGCCTCGCCCGACGAGGGCGCCCCGTCGCGCTCGTCGACGGCCGCCGCCGGCCCGGGCGTCGCGAGGGGGCTCGGCGAGCGTGCGGGCTCCGGCGCGTCTCGCGGCTCCGGGGTAGAGCCGCGCGGCCCCACCTCGAGGCCGCGCAGCACTGCGGAGATGCGCGCGGCGGGCGCGGCTCGACGCGGCGGCGCGCTCTCGAACTTCCTTAGGGTGGAGCGCACCACGTCCGGCGGCGGGCGCTCGGTCTCGCGCAGCAGCGGAGTCGGTCGGCGCGGGGGGCGGGCCGCGCGGAGCTGTGGGGGGCGCGGCGCGGGCGGCGGCGGCGGCGGGGGCGAGGGCGACGGCGGCTGCAGCTCCTCGCGCGCCTCGAGGCGGCTGAGGGCGTCGACGGAGCGCGCGCGCTTCACGAACTCCCGGCGCGGCGTGTGGTGCAGGGCGCCGAGCTGGACGGGCGGCGCGGCGAGTGAGGCGGGTCGCGGGGGGCGGGCGAGCGCACAGGGCGGGCGGGGCTGGGGCGCGGAGGGCGGGCGCTCGTCGAGCAGGTGCTCGAGGGAGGTGGCGCGGCGCAGCACGGAGGGGCGGCGGCGCGGCGCGTCCCGCAGCGCGAGGCTCAGGTAGCGCGACTTGAGGCGGTTGACGATGCCGGGGCCGTAGTGCAGCTCCTCTTCGTCGTCGTTGGGCGGCGGTGGCGGGGGCGGCGGGGGCAGAGCGGATGGCGCGGGGGGGCGAGACCGCGCGGCGCGTCGCTGCAGCAGCTCCCGCTTCCATTGTGGCAGGGCTCCGTTCGACATACCTGCCGGAAACGAGGACAAGCTAGAGGCGACCCGTCGGATGATGAAGTGACGTCACGATAAAAGGATAGAAAACCCAAATATACAATGCGTGTTATGAGATGGCTTTTTTTTCAATTATTATGTTGAATGGCTTGCGTTTGACCTTCGACTGAGACCCCATGAGGAGTTTAGACGAGGCCCAGGATGTAGCACGCTTAACCAGACGAAGCCTATTCACTCTGGCCTTGAATACATCTAGGTTGTAGGTGTCGGGAAACACAGACCCCGGAGGAGAGTTCCACTCCTTTGCTGTCCGTATAAGAAACGATGAAGCGAACCGTTTTGTCCGGGTATGCGGGATCTCGACAACGTATGGGTGGAAATTCTCGCGACTTCTTGTGTTTCGGTGGAGAAATGGGGATGGAGGAATTAGATTGAACAATACTGTAGCACACTCTCCAAAATATATCCTATAGAAGACCGACAAACACGAAACCTTACGTCGATGTTCAAGGCTCGTTAATTTCGCCTCAGTTAGCGAAACATCGCCTACTAATCTCCTAGCACGACGGTCTATTGCGTCAAGGGCCTCCAGCTGGTATTTGGCAGATTCATCCCAGAGGTAACAGCAGTACTCGATGCACGATATCTTATGAACAATGGTCTGATCTGATTTATAGGCATAGGCATACCATCAGTCTTAATTCAAAGTAAGTACTCATAATCCAAACATGTGTGGGACAGAAATGAAGAATGGGTAGGTAGGTAGGTAGGACTTCATAAATGCACTCCAACTTTAGTATTATACAAAATAATATTAATGCTTTGGATTGCTATTAAAAAAATAACAATGACCAATTGTTATAATAGGATGCGCTCCCTCAGAGAACCAATGGTTTAATAATAGCTATAAATCATAAATATTGTGTTGGTTGGTAACAATAAATTCAAATATAGATAAATAATTATATATTGGACACACTGCAATAAAGCAAAAACCATCATAATAGATAAATTATAATAATATTAGCATTTAAATATAACTCACCGAAGTCCTGCGTGGACTCGAGGATGGTTTCCACCATCATCTTGTAGCGGCCGCACCAACCTTAAGCAACTGACGGCAAAATGCAAAACAAAACACAGGTTAAGCTGCGCAGCAACTGCTAAATAAAGAATAATTTACTCATAAACACTGACTATACAAATTCAGCTATATTCAATGATGTACACATAATGTTAATGTCATTGTGGTAATGTGAAAGAAAGCAGTTTTAAATATAAATAATAATCTCAGATATCTTATTAAATGGTCTCATACATTTTTAACTAAGCCATGCAAGTGCGGCTGCTTGTATGAGTTTCCTTGTGTCACAAAATCACACAATTTCAAAGCGCGGCAGTTTAATTGCAGTGGGGGCTAGTTTCCTTTTTGAATTTTCACTGTTCGTTTTATATAAATGGATCAATGAACCAATAAAAAAATATCAGGTAGCAATCATACCTGCACAGAATGCGTCAAACTAAAGTGGACTAAAATGTGGACTTAATTTTTGTATGTAATGGCAATTATATTAAAATCCTTCTTAGGTATAAATAAACAGATGGCTGTGAGTAGTATTTATCCAAAAAAAATTTGGTAGTATATCAAATACTCTGTCTAGAAATGGATGGAGTGGATTCTTTCTATCTTCTTTATGGATTGACATTGCCATCCTCAACAACCTTTATATTGTACTAGCTACCCGCATTCCTGGGATCAAAAGTAGCCTTTAACACATGGCTATAATGTAGCTTCCTATTAGTGAAAGAACTTACAGTAGTCCCAGAGAAGTAAGTAAGTATATTTGAACAAACAATTAAACCAAAAAACTCTTCTGCTTTTTTATATTAGCTAGCTGGCTCTAGCAATTTTAGCCACAATCCCGGGATAACAAGTAGCCTATAACACTTGGGGATAATGTGGCTTCACATTAGTGAAAGAATGGTTCGAATCAGACTGGTAGTTCTAGAGATTAGCGGGTTTAACCATACAAAAAACTCTGTAGCTTTATTATATTAGTATAGAATATATAGGTCATTTTCTAAGTCCCGCACTGTTTCACCTGAATCCCAGGGTAAAGAGTAGGCTATGGCTTTCTCCATATCATCTGTGTGACACATTTCAACACAATTAGTCCATTCATTTTTGAATGATGCTTGATTGATCAAACAAATAGACAAATATTATAAACAATAATAAGTAGGTATAGAATACAGATACAGGTATAGAGTACAGATTTGGATTCCTTACGATTTTATATTTCGATAACTTTTTTATTTAAAGCTTTCATACTTAAAGACAGTACAGAAAATACACAAAGCAAATGAAACCATTGAAGACCATTTAATGATGAATACTGTGTTGATATAGCATGACCATAATGTATTGATATAGAAGTTGATATTGGATTGTAGTGTTTATTAAGTTATTTATATGTCAGCATACTCAAATAAAAGGTAAATTATGTATTTTTTTTAGATGGATACAAAAGCAATACATAGAATACTTAAACAATTCACTCATTGCATACTCATGCCATTTTCATGGGCAATAGTACCTATAATCATTAAATCTTGAACTATGTATAATTATTGTATTTCTAATAAGAATAGTTACAGATTTGAAAACAAATATTTGATAAGAATATAGCGAGGCGGCGCGTGAGCACGTCGCCGGCGTCGTTGACCTCACGACGCGCTCTAACTGTAGTTAATGCCTCGTTACAACAGCATAACTTTTTATTTCTCGCAAAATACGAGTGGTTTACCTAAACTATTCATGGAGTGCGCCATGTCCAAGCTTGACCACCCACTAGGCACGCCGATTCGCTACGAGCGAATGCAATGCACCGGTCGCCCACCAGCCCTCCACTACCGGTGCATTCCATACCCATACGACGGTCAAACTTGGATGATGGGCCAAACTCGATTGATGCTTACCTGTTAAAAATCCATTGACGTTATCTGAACACCAGCAAGTTTTCAACCTTTCTCGAGAACACGTTCATCGATCCATTGACAAGTTCTAAACAAACTTACGCTGGGGAATGTAAAAAATGCAGCATACAACTATACACAGTGCAGTAAGCACACTTCACGAATAGCCCGGGCTTTGATCACCCGCGGTGGGTGACCGAATCTTGCACCGAATTTGAACTGGATACTTATTGTATTAAATAGTAACGTCACAAATAATTTATTGGTAGGTTTATTTTTATTAAAAGAGTAAATCGAGCAAAACCCACTTTTTTTAGGTAGGTACACAAAGCACACGACTTGACACGAGCGATGACAGACAGACTGTCATTTTTTTTAGGCTTGTTGAAAAAGTATCGATATATCTATGTATCGATATATCAATACTTCAGACGATATATTTTTATCAAATATATCGATAAATAATATCAAATATCGAAAATTGTATCAAAACGATATATTTTTTAATTTATCTAACTAAAGTCTCTAGAATGCGAAACCGCTAAGGATAGGAACGAACAGAAAAAGTAACCGTATTGGGAACTGACCAATGAGACGTTTTCTTTCCATAGGGTTTTATAGAGTTTGGTTGAAAATAGCTGACAAACTGTTGATACACGTATTTTACACAATTTGACAGGTATTTTCAACGAACTCTATAAAACTCTATGGAAAAAATACGTCTCATTGGGTCATTGGGTCTGGCGGTTGAAATCACTATTATTTTAAAAACGCTAAATCTTTTGAAAATGACCGATATTTTGATACGCGATATATCGATATTTGATAAATATCGATATATCGAGGAAAAAATATTTATTACTATTATATTTTTTCACATCCGACATTCCTAAGTTTTTTTGGTCGTCAGTGTTGCCAGCAGCACAGGGCCTAATGTCGCCATTTTTCACAGCTTAAGTATCTAAAATCCCTAATCCTCAATCTACGCTAAAATCGCTATGAATAAAATTAAGATGTTGTTAATAAATTCATTTAAGTACGGGAAGTTTTTTCTTCTAGTCAGTATGGACAACGTCTGGACTATAGGTCTGAGAAAAAAACGCTGAAAGGAACCATGAGCTGAATTTTGAAGAAACTAAAAAGGGCACTATATATATTGTGTTTTAGTAGTTATGAATTTTTTTTGGCGGGAACTTGCAGAGTGACGTTGCGTTATCATTTTTATTTTCATAAATTTGTGTATTTTGAGTTTTATTGTGTATTTCTGGTGGTATTTTACCCAACAAAGATCATCCATGTGCACCAGTGAAGTGAAATGAAATGAATGATGTGTATCGTGTCTTTTCAAGTTGTCTCAAAAAGTCCGTGAAGAGTTTTAGTACAATAACCACCATTGTAGTAAAACATGACTTTTATGGACGGTGACTGACTGAGGACTATAATGCGAAGTGATTTATTGTGACTGGAAACTATAATTTAACTTGACACTGACAGAAATTAGCCCTAATTTGGGCTTGGTTGCCAAACATAAAAATAAGAAGAAGAACAATCAACAGGACTTTTTGGCGGGAACTTGTAGAGTGACGTTGCGTTTACATTTTTAATTTCATAAATTCGTGTATTTTGAGTTTTATTGCATATTATCGGTGATATTTTATCAAATAAAGATCAATCCATGTGCACCAGTGAAGTGAAATGAAATGAATTATGTGTATCGTGAATTTTCAAGTTGTCTCAAAAAGTCCGTGAAGAGTTTTAGTATAATGACCACAATTGTAGTAAAATATGACTTTTATGGACGGTGACTGACTGAGGACTATATGTGAAAGTGTTTTATTGTGACTGGAAACCACAGGAAACTATAATATTACTCGAAACTGGCAGAAATGAGTCCTAAAATGGGCTTGGTTGGAAAACTTAAAAATAAGGAGAAGAAGAAGAACAATCAACAGAACAACCGTTTTAAAATAACCCCGATGGAAAAAGACATATTTCGCTCTTCTTTGCATTGCCATTGTAAATAATTTGAGTGCCTACTTTCGTTTGCCAGGCTTAGTTAGGTACAGTATGAGGCACGAATAGGGAGCGCAGATAGGCAGTAGTGGGAGCAAGCTCCCGCATGTACACTTTTGGCCAAATCACAAAAGTCAAATGACACGCAAGAATCCAGTAGACGACGAGCATCGACTGACGAACCAATCGTGTGCAACTCGGCGCTGCTTCATTCCGACAAACAGACCGAAAATTAACAACTACGCAGGTATAAATCTGTGCTCACTACTCGTGCCAAAGAAATTGGATATGCCACTCGTGCCTTTCACTATTTAAACTTGACAGATCTCAAAAATCTCAATACATCCAAAAGTAACCTGAAAAAGGCATTAAATTGGTGGCGCTACATTAGCCAAAGAGTATGAAATGAAGCTAGCCGTTGTTGACGGATTGAAGTACGCTCAGTACAGTGTTGCCAGGGAACCTATAATTACACTTACAGTAGATCTAACGTATTTTCACATCATCTACTGTTTTAAAGTCAGCTAAAAAGCACTGCTTTACCTGGCAGCACTGTACAAATTTATTTCTTATTGGACTTTTTGGCGTGAACTTGCAGTGACTGATATTGTGGACTATGTGAAAATTAATGTGCGGACTACATGAAAGTGATATTTAAAAGTAAAATGTATGCGACTGAAGGACTTTGTATCCATGTCATGAACAAAAAAAAAAAAACATATGAGACTTTATGGCGGCAACTTGCAGAGTGACGTTGCGTTTTCATTTTTATTTTCATAAACTCGTGTATTTTGAGTTTTATGCATATTATCGGTGGTATTTTGCCCATTAAAGATCAATCCATATGCACCAGTGAAGTGAAATCTAATGAATTATGTTTATCGTGACTTTACAAGTTGTCTCAAAAAGTTCGTTAAAAGTTTTAGTACAATGACCACCATTGTAGTAAAACCAATGAGTAAAACATAACTGTTATGTAAGGTGACTGACTGAGGACTATTGACTTATTAACTTTAGTTCTCTTGGTAGTTTGTGACTTATTGTGACTGGAAACTATAATATAACTCGACACTGCCAGAAATGAGCTCTAATTTGGGCTTGGTTTGGTGGCCAAACTTAAAAATAAGAAGAAGTCACGAAGAAGTAAACCGTCGAACGGTTGGCGCGATTAAGAGAATTTTGTGGTGACGTCGACGCCATGGTAATCCCAACCAAAATGTAGGTACCTGCCACAGACCACTATAGGGGATACAACGTATCTGCCTACGCTAAAGTGATCATTTTGTTTTATTGACGGTATAAAAATATCGATCTTTTTTTTCCAAGCACTTAGCTTAGTTGTACTAAATGCCGGTGTGGTCTGGCAGAACCGTTGCACCTGAGAACCAGTTGCCTCCTAGGTTTTGTAAAGGTTGGCTAATCGCCCTGGTATTGCTGATATTCTCTCTTGAGCCTTTATCTATACATATCTTCTATCTATACATATAATAAAACTGTAGAAAAGTCGTGTCTGTACATTGAATATATTTACCAAAAACTGATTGGGGGTGATGTAGAATGACTAACACAATAAATAAATACCATTAAAAAAAAAAAACTGTCTGTCTGTCTGTTTGTCTGTTTGAGCAGGATAATCTTCGAATCCACTGAACGGATTTGCATGGGGTTTCCACAGGGTGATTGAGCGTTGCTGGGCGCTTCAACTAGGCTTTGTTTCATCAAAATCGGCTCACGGGAAAAAAAGATATCTCAGTTTATTTATTTACAGGCCGTCTATGAGACACAGAGGGAGAGAACTACTAGATGGGGTTGTCTTTTTCCTGAATCGCACTATGGTTTCGTTCTCACAATTTTATGACAGGATCAATGGTTTTGATAAAATATTTGATGAGAGCCATCAGCGCTCTCCCGTTTGACCTTTTAGTTTTGTTCACTACAAAAAAAAGCTTAAATGAACAAATCAAATAAGTACAGCTGCATTGACGAACTTATGAAAAAGGCTTACCTAAGTAAGAATCGAACCTGCAAAACTTCACGATGTGTTCTCATTTAAAGTTCTTTGTCCACATATGGCATAGCTCTGGGTCGAGTAACTATTCCCACTGTACCACCCTCGCGGGAATTGTCCCGTGATAAAAGGTTTCCTATTTTTAACCGACTCAAAAAAGAAGGAGGAAACTCTAAGTTGGACGCGTATGTTCTTATTTCATGTATGTTCATCGATTTCTCAAAAACGACCATGAAAAATTCAGATATGATGAAATTGCTTGACAGACTAAGTGGGAAATAGAAAACAAACAGAACACAAATAAAAATAAAAAAAGAGACCAGCAGTTCACAAAGAGAATATAGCTGATCTAAGCTGCCAGTTGGTAGTTTGCCCAAACTTTGCAGGCGGCGGGCGATGCCCTTTTGTATGGTGATGCTAATCTTCTAGCTGGAGTATTCGTCAGCCTTTTGGCTATAGGAACCGTCAATCAGACGCCTCGATATGTCGCGAAAAATACAATGAGCTCCAGGACATTAATGTCAGATGGACCTCTTATCATCGTTACGCTTCAAGCCACTCGATACACGAATAGCTCTGAATAGACACGAGAGCTCTGGCAAGAGCCCTATGTATGAATGTCATTAAAGTCGGAGTGGAGCGGAATCCTGCCTGTGCTTTTTACGCACGATAGTATGTGGTGGCCAGCCTGATCGACAAAAGTACCATACTGGTAGACATATAGGCATATATAGGGCATATAAATAGTTACACTTACGACGAAGACAGGACAAATAAAAAACTTGCTATTCGTCTGATGGCAAGCAGTTAACGTAGACTATAGACGCTTGCAACACCAGGGGTATCACTCACGCTTTACCGAATCTCTCTCCACACCCTTCTTGAAAAAGTGTTTGAAGGTTGAGAGGAGTCGTTGTGCCGGCAGCGGTAGGTATTATTTGGTGCCTACTACATACTGGTCCCCTACACCCAGATCTGGCGACCTCACTCACCGCATGAACACAACTGCGATGTAAGGGGGAGGAACCTCCCTGCTCGGACTGCTCCAAATTGATAACGAGAGAACCTGCTTGCAGCCAGAGTCCAATTTCTCTTTCAAGTGGTTACGTTTCGGGAAATCCTTTCATAACGTGTAGCCTATACCTACTCTATGAGGCATCTACTTTGGAACTAATTTTTAGTATAGCTCAAAGGAGCTTTCTTCCGCGGACGCTCAGGTTGTGGAATGAGCTCCCCGCCGTGGTTTTCCCAATGGAGTACAGCATGGGGTTCTTCAAAAAGGGCGTGAAGAGATTTCTTCAGGGTCGGCAGCGCGCGAGTGATACCCCTGGTGTTGCAAGCGTCCATAGGCTACGGTAACTGCTTACCATCAGGCGGGCCGTATGCTTGTTTGCCACCTTAGTGGTATAAAAAAAAAAAAGTATAGTTATAAAATGATTATATAGTGCTTGGGGTATCGTTATTAGTGACTGGTATTTCGTTTTTATTTGGGTTCCGAACTAAAAAGCTAATAAAGGAACCCTTATGGTGCCAGTTAGTCTGTCTGTTCGACTGTTACAGCGGTATTTCAACAACCAGTAATGCTGTTGATTTAAAATTTGGAATAGTTTCAAATATTGCTTACCCAACCTTATTGCAAATATATATTTTTTTACTTTTACGGTTGTAAAGGTGAACAGAGTGGGCCCTGCAATTTCAAAGCAGGGCTACAAATTTAAGTGAGGTATCATGTGAAAGGCCTTTATTTGTACATTTTAAAACATGTTTCTATTATTTTTTAAGACTTTTTGACTGTTGATGAATAATTCCAATCTCCGAGGTCCGCAAAGCGAAAAATCTGGAAAAAGTATAGGAAAAATAGAACTATGTTTCGAACTAGCACAGTTTTTTCAATATCATCCAAATTCCTTCACAAACAAACTTAATTATGCTGTCCGGTTTTAAACAACAGTGAGTGGCCCAATCCAATAAATATACGTCTAAGGAAGGTCAGAGCCTTCGGTGCGCGAGTGAGACTAAGTCTTGCGCTTGGCCGGCTTTATATAAAAGATTAAAATAACTCATTTAAAAAGCAAAGTCCTGGCTGATTGATGATTGATGGATGGGAGCACGTGGTCCTCCACCAGCCGTCGCCGCGCCGCGCTCCCATCATCGCATTGGCCACCGAGTTCACAAGAACAATTAGGAATCTTCACGAAATTAATATCTTAGCGTTTATTACGCGAACAAATCTTATAGTCTACGCGAGCGAAGCCGCGGGCAAAAAGCTAGTAATAATAATATAATCTAACAAATATTTATCAGTGTATTCTTCAGTGCCGAGATGGAAAATCATTAAGTACCTAACTGTACTTGTACTTGACAAGTATGTAGTCGTAGGTACCGCACCTCACACTCATGGTCTTCGAGGAGATTCGACAACACCAAGTGGCACTCACACACACATTTACTAATAGGGATAATAATAATCTGCAGCATAGAAACTTAAGCATATTAATTTTTCCGTTTATCGCAAAATCCCTGAAAGAACAACAAAAATAAAACAAGTTTACCTACTTAGTTGCACGGAGTACGTGTGTGAATACTAACAGCACACATTTATTAATAAATGTCGCGGCAGATTTATAATATTATTTTGTGAGTCTTAATAATAGCTGCTGAAATATTCAGGCAGTCGTTAGGGCGCCCGGTTACTTAACGTGTCAATGTGTTTGTGAGGTAAAGTCTCGTGACACTATAATTCAAAAGCTCTTCTAATGGTTTACTGAATTAGGTACGCATGTACATACTCGTATGGTGCTCGTATGTTTCCTAAATGTCGTCAAAGCAAGGGATCCACGAAGGTAAATAAAAATCGGATTTGTCGAGGTTCAAATCGAATAAATACCAAAGTGTATTGCGTTACGAAATTGATACTGGATTCAAATTGTATCGAAATTGTTAAGATGAAGTCACTCTATTTCGAGCTTAATGTAGACAGATTACTTCCACACAATGTGTTAAACAGGTTGGATATGAAAATGCGACAATAAATGAAGCCACGAAAATTACTCATAAATACGAACCTTTTGTATATAACCATGGTAAAAAAACGTATTTATGAGTACTTTACGTGGTTAAATCTATTGTCGTAGGTATCCACCCTGTATCAAAAACATTTTAATATAATTGAGCGGAATCATCAAGGAATAGGAACATGATCCTCTTTTCGCGTTCAGCGTCCTGCGCCTGTTTCAGACGGTTCTCCGGTGCAAATATCAATCAAAAGATTGTTTATTCAAATATAATATTCAATTAGCAATAAAATAATAGTCATTTGAATTGGGATTTAAATGTGTCAGCTGAAACGGCACTGTATTACTCTGTCTCCAGGTTAATAGATTTTTGACATTTCAGTACAACAGCAAAATTAACCTTATTTCTATTAAATAATGTTCATCAATATTTTTTTTGTTGGGACATTCCTCAAACACGGTCTTTTCTGATCTGATCCCAAACTAAGCAGAGCAAAACCTATTAGAATTATGTAACAATTGGAGTATTACCCAGGCAATGCATGTCCTGTGTGGGAATCGAACCCACGACCTGCGCGCGATAGGTGAATAGGTTATTATATAAATAACCATAGATTTAACAGATAAGATTTATCTGTTAAATCTATGGTTATTGTGACGCAATTACTTTGCTTTGACGTTCTTAAACGTCTAAATGATTATCTTGGTGGATAGTGTAGAATGGAGTGTATTAAGGGAGAGAGTCAGTTGAGTGCAGACATGGAATTACAATGAAATATTCATAAACCAGCAGCGAGGAGGTGAGGTGTGATGTGTCGCTCACACCTTCTCACAGACGATCAAATAAAATGGTAATTTACTTTCAATCTCAAATAACATTTCTCGTAGGTACTGTACCTATTTGTGCGGATTGCGACACGATGCCTTTATTCCGTGCGGGGTGTTGTGGCAGTTGTGGTGGAATTTTGATTCATTTGTGAGTTATATTTACAAATTATTGGAATTTGATAACTGGCTTTAAAATGAGTAGAATTCTAGCTGAGAGATTTATAAAAGAAACAATAATTCATTAAAATTTATTTATGTTCACAATTCCTAATTGAGGGGATTTCGTATGGTTGTTTTGAAATGGTTACCTACTCTACTTAAGCCATGTTTCCACACTTTCCACGCATGGTAAGCATTTCATACCGTTACTAACTTTCAACTTATTTAGAGTTTTGGAAGTGAAACGTGTAAGTCCTCTAAGCGCGTAAATCGAAGACGCTAAGTTTCACGATTGTCAATCCTACAAAGTAAGTGGAAAGTTGTCATCCGTAGTGCGGTGCGTGGTGTAAGTAGTGTGCGGCGTCCGCGAGGTTTGTAGGTACCTTCCCCCGAGGACAGGCTTACCTACTTGTCCACTTATCGATGCTTCAAGCTAAGCTCCTCACTATACATACCTACAAGGACAACGTTAAAAGGAACCGACAGGGGGTGTACTGCGATGTGGGCAGTTGGGAGTTAAAAGGGTTCGCCATGGCTGAATAAAATCTTGTAAATGCCTTCAATCAGTACTTTATACTTATTTGGCGTCTATGGATATGTTACGGATGAACAACGCTTTATATTTTATACCCGTTGTATTGCGTATTGTCCAAATTTCATAGTTATCCAATCTGTGCTAGCTGGAACGTTTGTGTAATTAGTGGGAGAAAAAAGTGTAGCGAGGTGCGCTTGGTTACATTTGTAACCATTATTATAATAGTGTCAATATTTTAAGCTAAGTTGTTGCTCAACCCAACTTTTCTAACTCCACAAATTCTGCCATTACTTCGGCAATAAAGTTTATTACATCATAAAGTTCAAAATGCCGCGATGGGCAATATTATTGTCGAGAAACTTTATTAAGTTTGTCGACAATAATGTTACCAGTTTATCATATCTATCGATTAGCGAGCAACTCCATCGCTTTGTTAGAAGGATCCTTCTTTGATTTAATTTGGGGCCACTGTTGCTTTGTTACAAAGTTCCCCCAAGAGGCTGTCATTTTTGATGTGATTTGTGTCAAGCTACTTGTCATTTATTCTATGGTAAGGTCGCGTAAGGTTCGTTATAGTGGGCTGTTACAAAATAATTAGATCGCTGTTGTTATATTAAATTATTAGAAAATATATACAAGTTTTGTTTCATTATTAGAACTACCTAAGTGGTACTGAGGGATGTATGTAGCATGTGTGAAATAAATTTAGTACTTATATAAATAAAGTTAATTGTAAATGCTTTAAAATACAGTATGTAGAAAGTTATACTTAGGTTTAACTGTAGATAAAAACTTCAATGGGAAATTGCAATGTGCATTTTTTTTTCTAATACAGATCTAATACAGATTTTTAGTATTATTAGTATTAGGAAAAATCTATTAACTTAGTAATATACTTAACAGACATACGTTGTTAGTAGTGTACGCACTTGCAGACTCGCTACTCAGCTACGGACTCAGTGTGTTGTATATGGACATTATGGAAATTAAAAAAATACAGATCAGGCTCATAAAGTTTTTAGTTAGCAAAAGTAAAGGAGAAGTATAGAAACGATTATGATAGGCTGTTTCCAATTTGCAAAATTCCACCAATAGACAGCAAACTAAAATACTTAATAGGCGTGGAACATTACTACAATGACGAATTGACGAGTATAAGACCATAAAATATAAAAAATACAATACTAAAAGTGTTAGAGATGGAAGAGTAGTACAACCGAGAGCCAAAAACTATTATGGAGTGAGTGTGTCAAAATATCTTGTACCAAAAATATTCAATAACATCGAATTGTTAAGAAAGCAACCTAAATTAAGTAAGAGTATATTAAAGTTGAAGCTGAGGGAGGCATTGCTCGATGACGCTGACTTCACTTGAAGAGGCGCCATCGAGAAATGAATCCACTCTGCATGTTTGTTTTGTTATATTATTAACCAACAAGGGGGAGGGGGACTGTTTACTGGGAAGTGAAGTTCTTAGGGTAATTTTAGTTATATACATGTTATTATATGTTGCATGTAAATACCTTTCTTGTATGTATTTTTAATAATGGTAGGTATAATAATCTGTAAAGAGCGTGCCTCGCCATCAAACTTAATAGTTTGGCGAGTATTGTATGTAATAGTTATTTTTGTACTTATAATTTATTTTCAATAAAAAAAAATATACTAACAATGTATTTCTATCCATTATGATTGTTTGTGAAATGTTATTTTCAAACGATACATAATGAATATTACATAACATTCTTCGCACACGGCTGTGATCCCAAACTCAGCAGAGCTTGTACTTTGGAAATCACCATCAGGAGCTATCATAGCTTTCAAAGTAAAGTATGGTGATACTAATATAATAAAGCTGATGGTTTTAATTGTTTGAACTCGCTAATCTCTGAAACTACCAATCGGATATAAAAATATATTTTTACATTTGATAGCCCAATTCTTGAGGAAGGTTACAGGCTAATGACGTCAAAGCGAGTAAATCCGTGGGGCACAGCTAGTTATATTATATCGGAGAACCGACGCTGAGCTAGATGACAGTCTCATTTCAGGATAAGATGAGAATGGAAGTGCATTTGCCTCATTTAGATTATAACTGTGTAAAAAGATGTTTATCAAACAGTAGAACATTGACCTAATCCGATACTTTAATAAAATAATTTGCCAACAATTTAGTAACTTCTCGGAAAGTTAATGTTCTCGAATACCGTCGCATATATTTTCATTAAATCCAGTTAAGTACCTCAAGCCGCCCCAAAGTTAAAGTGAGGAAAAAATGCGAATAACATGAAAGTTTTGGTCCCGCGGCGATGTCCATTAATACTGTGTTTGATATTGCGCGCCGCTAGCAGGCTGCCTCGTATAAAATAGGTAAAAGTCAACTGGCAAACAAACACTACTTATATTCTATACTTTGACGAATTAGATTGTTACTACAATTTCTTACTATATTCTTGAGCATGGTTTCTGATAGGTTTACGATACCAGCTCACTGATAGACATGATTACCTTCTTCAGATATCGTACCTACACTCTATCGAGGAAGCGAGCTGTAGTTAATTGTAAATAACTAAATATCACATGATATCACTCACTGAAAGAATCGGTTTCGTATACGAATTTTGACAGGTCCAAATTGTTTTCGGCACAGGAAGAACAAATGGATTAGGTACCATTTTTTTTCCCTAAAATGTGAATAATTTGTAATGTCTCACGCTCAAGCTCAATAGCATCCCTGACATAATTGATGACGTCACGCAGGGGCGGGAGGGGCGGCCGCAGCGGCTCGTCGGCCAGCCGCCCCCCGGCGCGAGCGGCTTCCACTTCCCGTCCTTCATCCTTTCAACTAAAAATACCATCGTTGAAATATACCCACAAGTCGTGTAATCCCACGCGTTACGGTGACCGAATCTTTTACAAGTACGTAATTCAAGCTGCTCCTGAAACTTAGTTTAGTTTTTCAATTTATCACTTCGCGCTGGCTTAGCGTCGGTGTTTGGGAATTTAATATTGCGATAAACATTGTTAGTTACACAATTATACGGTTTCTACGTTTTATTATATGTATAATATACTAATTAATAATAATACTTATATATTAAGTTAAGTCACCCACAGTTACATATGCAGAAATGCAGAGTAGTTTGTTTTTTAAGTTACAGCAGCTGGTAACTGAATACAAGCTCTTCAGTTGCAAGGAGTGCTGCCAGGTCCAGGTCGCCAAATTTCGGCGCAGATAAGGTTCGTATTTTAGAACGTCAACCAAAGCACAAGTCATGTTTTGACTCATATTACTTTTTAAGCTTTCCCGAACTAAATTAATTGTAATAATATATTACCTACTATATGTATTTATATTATTCTGTGCGCAAATAGACTTGATACATTAATATTACAATGTTTTGAGTCGATAAATATTGAATTTGGAGCCTGGATTTTGACCTTGACATATTTATATTTTTTTGATTCTAGTTTGAAGCCTACGAGTTCGCGACATACATTGTATAAATAATTTATCAAGAACATGTCTACCTATATGAAAAAAAGTACAAAAGTAATATCGTACTAAACTGCTTTCAATGTGTACTGTACAGGCGAGGACATAAATACAAAAAACGAAATTCAAGAACGATTTTCTCTTTAATAATTATTGATTGATATTATGCTTCTCTTCTTATCTTATAAAATAAGGCGTCGTCCTAATTGGCGCCGATCGTACGATCAAACGATGCGATTTCGTCGCACGATCGCGCTGATGTTCCTGTGCTCGCGCGATGACTTGCGAGCTTCAATTAGGACACTCTAAAGCGTTTTGTGTATTTAATCTCGTCGTGCGACGTAATCGCATCGTTTGATCGTACGATCGTCGCCAATTAGGACGACGCCTAATACTATTATGATTTGAGTAATATTTAAAGAATAAAATCTATAAAGTGCGAGAAAATTGTTTATGAATTTAACAAAATATGTACATATGTATGTCCTCGACTGTATAAGCGTAGTAAGAGCAGCGATAAAGTCCACTTCCTGAATGGAGGCGCGGCGTGGGGCGACACACTGCCGGCTTATGCAAATCTGACGAGATATGTGCTCCATGCTCAGACACGGGATAACACCAACATGTTAGCATATTCAATGTTACTTTGATAAGCTCTCGAGACTCTCCTCGCGCCTTTTTAGGGTGATTTGAGAACTTTGGTTCCCACACTTCCCACGTCCCATGGTTCTCTTTACAAAGCCGCCTTTGGGTTTTATCAGCAATTCTGAAACGTCAATACAAATTCCTGAAATGGTTAAGTCGCTATACGAACTAAGCCAATATATTTTTTGTATAACATAGGTATGTATGTGTATTGATAAATATTTTTATATTATACTAGCTTTAGCCCGCGACTTCGTCCGCGTAGATTATTTCTTTTTTCTAGATATGAATCATTTTAACAATATAGAGCTTTGTTCATGGCTATAGCCCGCCACTACGTGTGATATTTGACAAAAGTTCAGGAAGATTGAGAGCTTACATGCGAGCATGCCACATAAAACTGAAACAGTCCTGCCGCAAATAAACTCTAGCAAATTTCAAACCTCGATAAGAAACTGTAATCTTTTAAATTCAAACGGAAGGTGCTTTGGGATCAATGGTATACGCGGCACAAGACTGTTTCTCCTCTGGCAAAACCAGTTAATATTTTGGCCTCAATAACATTGCGGCGGAGAACTGTTGCTTGTAGTCAAATTCTACAGCACAATTTTGGAGGCCGTATATTTCTAATCAATATGACAGGAGCAGGTACATGCATGAAACGGATTACCCGGCGGATAAAAAATTGAATAGGATAATTAACCGACTCATCCATATCGACCATGGTGGCAACATTTCATTGATCGCAGCGGGTTGGTCATTTTTGGGAGTCATAATGGGTCTCTCGCGCATAACCACTCTATCGGTTTGTGTTCATAGTAACATCAGTCAGTATACATTTCATCTATACCTAACTTGGTATGTGTACCATCTATTTGTGGAAAGTTTATGTTCCCGATTTGAAGAAGAAGACTTGATGCCCACGGGCTACCTTCTACCATCGCAACTCTCGCCATCGACGGGGAGTCCATACTCATATATTGGAACCGAAATGGTTTCTACTGTGTGGTTTCAAAGGGGTTTTCTAGCGCGTAAACTCAGGCTGTGGAATGAGCTCCCCGCCATGGCGCCAGGGTGTGAAGATATTTCTGTATAGTCGGCAACGCACGAGTGATACATACGGTGACCGCTTACCATCAGGCCGGCCGTATGCTTGTTTGACACCTTAGTATTAAATTTAAATAATAATAATAATTTAAAAATTACCCGTAGAAGACAGACAGACAGACGGATCGACACGGGCGGAGATCTATCCAAAAGTTCCTCAACCAGACAGCTGAGAATTTTTCTCGTGGCAGACAGACAGATAGATGGGCGGCAGTAGGCTTCTTAATAACATGATACACGTGTACATTATTTTACTTGAATACAAAATTATGTGAATGTGGAATTTAAGGCGATGATAGCTCAGTGGTAGTGACGTCGGATACCGAGACGAAGGTCCCGGGTTCGAATCCTACAATGAGCTTGAGCTTTCGGTGAAGGAAAACATCGTGAGGAAACCATAGCACGGTGTTAGGGTACTTTGTAGTACCCGTCTGGCTGGCTACCACCCTCAAGTTGAAAATCTGTCGCCAAGCACCTATCGGTGTGTTCCGTCAGCTGCATTTGAGAGCCAGTTCCTTCTAGGCTTTGTGTGCTTACCACCTTCGACCACATTATCACTTACCATAGTGAGATTGTGGTCAAACACAGGCCTATACACAGTAAAAAAAAAAAAAAAAAAAAAATGAGCTCCCCGCCGTGGTTTTCCCAATGGAGTACAGCATGGGGTTCTTCAAAAGGGGTGTGAAGAGATTTCTGCAGGGTCGGCAACGCGCGCGTGATGTCCCTGGTGTTGCAAACGTCCATAGGCTACGGTAACCGCTTACCATTAGGCGGGCCGTATGCTTGTTTGCCACATAAGTGGTATAAAAAAAAAAAAAATGTGAATGAACAGCTTAAATACAAAATTTCATCCCCCTTTACGAATTTCAACCCTTGAAGGGGTCAAGGGTAGAAATTCGAAAAACGAAAAGTTGCGTTAGTTTCCAACCATAAGCCGAGATTATAGTGATTTTTACTCCAAAAATAAAGAACTTCAAATACAAAATTTAATCCCCCTTTTCACTCATTAATGGATCAAATTCCAACAACACCGATATTCTTTGCGTTAGTTTCCAAATTTTAATTATATTCCAAGCTTATATAATAAATTAAGTATACTTCCATACACAACTTCATCCCTTTTTTACCCCTTCGGGGCGTAATTATCGAAAACGCTGAGGCACATATAAATTAATTTTCAATCATCAGCCTAAACACAAAATTTGAAGGTCCTAACTTCCAAACTGATGGACTTTCATACAAACTCGCATCCCCTATTTTACCCCCATAGGGGTGTAATATTGAAAAATCCTTCGTTAGTGGATACCTACACTGTATAATAATAAATTTAGTGATGTTTACTATGGAAATGAAAGATTTTCGTATACAACTTAATCCCCCTTTTCCCTCTTCGGGGGTGGAATTATCACTAACACTGTAACTTTACTTTAATTTTCAATCGTCAGCCTAAACACAAAATTGGAAGATCCTAACATCAAAACTGACGGACTTCCTGATACAAAATTTCAAGTCCTATTTTACCCCCTTAGGGGTGGAATTTCCAAAAATCCTTCTTTACTGGATACCTACACTGTATAATAATAAATTTAGTGAAGTTTATCGTGAAATTGAAGGCCTTGTATACCCAACTTCATTCCCCTTTCGGGGGTGGAATTATCATAAATGCTGAGATAACTTTACATTAATTTTCAATCGTCAGCCTAAACACAAAATTTGAAGATCCTAACTTCAAAACTGACGGACTTGCATACAAACTTTCATACCTTATTTTACCCACTTAGGGGTGGAATTTCCAAAAAAACCTTCCTTAGTGGATGCCTACATCGTATAATAATACATTTAGTGAAGTTTACTTTCAAATTGAAGGACTTGCATACACAACTTCATCCCCCTTTTCCTCCCTTCGGTGGTGGAATTATCACAATCGCTGAGATAACTATACATTGATTTTCAATCGTCAGCCTAAACACAAAATTTGAAGATCCTAACTTCAAAACTGACGGACTTGCATACAAACTTTCATCCCTTATTTTACCCCCTTAGGGGTGGAATTTCCAAAAATCCTTCCTTAGTGGATGCCTACACCGTATAATAATACATTTAGTGAAGTTTACTTTCAAATTGAAGGACTTGCATTAACAACTTCATCCCCCTTTTCCTCCCTTCGGTGGTGGAATTATCACAAACGCTGAGATAACTATACATTAATTTTCAATCGTAAGCCTAAACACAAAATTTGAAGATCCTAACTTCAAAACTGACGGACTTGCATACAAACTTTCATCCCCTATTTTACCCCCTTAGGGGTGGAATTTCCGAAAATCCTTCCTTAGTGGATGCCTACACTGTATAAGGTATCTTTGTGCAAAATTTCAAATCTCTAGGTCCAGCGATTTGGGCTATGCGTTGATATATTGCTTACAAACTTTCATCCCTTATTTTACCCTGATAGGGGTGGAATTTTTAAAAATCCTTCTTTTGTGGATGCCTACACTATATAATAATATATTTAGTGAAGTTAACTTTGAAATTGAAGGACTTGCATAAACCACTTCATCCCCCTTTTCCTCCCTTCGGTGGTGGAATTATCACAAACGCTGAGATAACTAAACATTAATTTTCAATCGTCAGCCTAAATACAAAATTTGAAGATCCTAACTTCAAAACTGACGGACTTGCATACAAACTTTCATCCCTTATTTTACCCCCTTAGGGGTGGAATTTCCGAAAATCCTTCCATAGTGGATGCCTACACCGTATAATAATACATTTCATGAAGTTTACTTTGAAATTGAAGGCCTTGCATACCCAACTTCATCCCCCTTTTCCTCCCTTCGGGGGTGGAATTATCACAAACGCTGAGATAACTATACATTAATTTTCAATCGTCAGCCTAAACACAAAATTTGAAGATCCTAACTTCAAAACTGACGGACTTGCATACAAACTGTCATCCCCTATTTTACCCTCTTAAGGGTGGTATTTTCAAAAATCCTTCCTTAGTGGATGCCTCCACTGTATAAGGTATCTGTGTGCAAAATTTCAAAACTCTAGGTCCAGCGGTTTGGGCTGTGCGTTGATATATCAACAATCAGTTTATCATTTTATATATTAAGACTAATCTCTTTTAACATAGTTCGTGAGTCGGTATATATAGTGGACCTATGCATCGAAAAATTTGATCGATATTTTTATTTTATTATAATAAATTAAAATTATTTATTTCAGGCAACAATGCCCATGAAATAAATAGCTTAAAGTTAATGTATGTACATAAGCAGAACAATAATCAATAAATAAAAGTAACTTCTGTTTATAATTTTACGTCCAATAATAATTTGGATAAACGAACCCTTTTTTAGTGGAAGCCCGTAGCCGGTAGTGAGGCTTTAATAATGTTGGTCGTTTCTAAACATCTGCGGAGTAAATATCGGCGGGTGAGTTTGCGAGAAGGGTAAATGGATTGTCTATAATTTCTTTTGTTTGAGCGACGTTTGAGTAAATAAGATAAAAGCTTCGGCTGTCCGTTTGTTGATCTATTCTAAAAGAAACTGTAACAAAATATTAATGTACAGCGGAGGTGTACTGTATTGTATTGTATTGTGTGGTTGGTTTTTAACTGATATAATATGACGCCTACTGGCCGACTCGTCGCGGGGCGTCAACTCGCGGCTTGCCTTTATGTCTTAATTTATAGCTTCACGAAATTTGTGGCGAAAGATCAAGTATAAACGCTGATTCAGGTTTTTAGGCGGCCTAGCAGCCTACGCACCGACATTATGAAAGGATACAATAAAAATGTATAAAAAGTTAATTATTTGAAATTGTATGATTGCTAGAAATTGCTGACAATTAGTATTATCATTGGTTGTTAGCTGAGAATATACCTACTTACGTATTTGACTAGCAATCTCACTTCGTCGGTAATGCATGTATCGCTTGCATGCATTTGAGGAAGATATATATAAGAGCTGTACATTATTACGCTACAAACTATATTAGGTATTGTAGGAGTAAGGCAGTAATCAAAAATGTAAAACAAAATTAGGATAAAACTACTGTAGGGGGCCCAGTTACTAAAACAGTAGCCAGTGATTAGCAGTAGTAATAGCAGCAAGTTAAATAAAGCAGGGAGTCTCGTGAATCATGAGATAAGAAGATTACGTTTTATGGGATACTGAGAAAATCGAGATACTCCGCGCCCGCGCCCTCCCTCGCAGGGACACGGTAGGCCTTTTGCGGCCATTTACTACAAACGGTGCAAGATGTCTTTTAATCTTTTCCTTAATTTGTGGCTTTCTACCACACCTATTAGCGCTCGAACATTTTCTCTTCGTCATTAAAGAAACGTCAAAAAAGGAAAGGATATATTTTTTTGTCAATTGCATGGCTCGCGGTGGAGATGAAAAACGTAAGGAAATGGGAGACAAAGAGAAACATGGTCGAGGCGCGCCGCGGGAATTTAATTCTGAATTAATTTTATTAGGGTGAATTTTATTTTGTGCGTATTTTTTTGTAGCAGCGCGTGGTTCTGTCGTGTTTTGATTTAATGCTCCTCGCTAATAGTTCCCCTCGTTTGTTCTCGAGAGCGCCGAGCCGCTGAACCAGCGCGCCAGCCAGCGCCGCGCCGCGCGCCTCCGCCCGCATTGTTATATGTATGGCAACATGTACGCAATATTTATCTAATACCTTTAAACCAGCAATTCTTGTATATATATAATCTGAATCTCGGAAACAGCTCCAACGATTTTCATGTAATAAAGGTATAAAATAACATAACATTGGTTCCCAGCCGGCTGGCAGCGTATCCTCTTTGGATAGTCAAGCTGATGCGTTGGCGGAAAAAGCTCCCCACCCGCTGGTCTCCGGAGACCTCGATCTATTTTGATGACAAAATGCGAGCAAAACGACGAGTTTCGGGCCCTCATGGATAAAATAGTTACAAGTAATCACAAGTACGTATATATAATTGAAACTTAAAGAACATTAAATGAACGTATAGCTGAGTAAACGGTGAAGCCATTCATTCGACGTGACAGATCGATTAACCGTACTAGTCGCTTAAACTACAAATTGTCTAACAGTGTCGTAAGTCACGGACCGCAGCATTCTTCATCTGCTGATTGATTATCGCCATTTCGCTTTTTCAGTGGCGATTTTTCACTGCCTGAAGCACTTACTCTGCCAGGTGACCGCTACTGTTTTTTACAGATTATTGAACTCCGAATAGTTCATAAATAGTTACATTAGCAAATTGAATTTCTTGAATACAATTGAAATTGAAAGTAGCTCATTTATTCAAAGTCATATTAAAATTATGTATTCATACTTTTCAGGTATTCTTTGTTCGCAATATTTTTTTATGCTACATTACGCAATTAAAATATGAGATTTGAAAAATCTTGAAATTGCCGGCGCGAGATTATATTATAGAGTGATTAATAATGCAATTTGACATCGTAATCCTGCCCTCGGCCTACTGATGATTAAATAATAAGATACATATAATTTATTCTTAGAAGATTTATTTATTCAATTATCTTGCCATCGGCATCTGTTAATGAAAAATTATTCTTTAATAGTTTGGATTTATGTGAGTATGCAGACGCGCGTAAACAGAGAAGTATCATTAATTCTAATGCCATTTGAGGTTTGCCTAATGTTTTGCTCACAATTTATTACTAGCGAGCAATAAGTTCTATACGTTAGCTTATCAGTTACTTAGGTACCTGATAATAAATTTAAATCCAGCTGTGTTGATGATGTCAACTACTTGCTGAGAATAAAACAAAAATGAAAGAGAATATAATGATATTTAAAATTATTTTTTCAAAATTGATACTGGCACTGGCATATTAAAATTTGTAGCTTGAAGTGATTCGTAGCGTAGCAGCCGTAGTGCATCTCGTAGCATGTAGCATATCGCACTACGAGCATGTAGCACATGAGGGTCGTAGCGTAAATCGTAGCGAGTAGTTCGTAGCGCACCGCGCACGATAACTTACGTGTCTATTTTACGTGTTGACAGTCTTATCACGAAATGCCACTTAGGATTTAGGACCGTCTTAAATATTTGAAAAGCTTTTATCCCATAAAATCCAACCGTCAGATGTAGAATTGTGATTTGTTGTGATTAACTCTACATGAGTTTATATTTGACGATTAATATTCTAATAAAAAAAATAAAAAAAAAAAAACAAAAAAAATATTAAAAAAATGTAACCTTGCTGAGTTTCTTGCCTGTTCTTCTAAGTTGAAGGCCGACTTACGAACTGGCGGTAGCTTCAGTAGCTTTGACCTTCTTAGGTCCCTTCTAGGGCCTTAAATGAATAAAATTGGCTTTGACTTTGACTTCTGAAATGATTAGATAGCGTGGTTTTTATTACGTAGATCCACATTTAAATAAGAACGTCACCATAATAACGTATTGTTGACGAGATTGGTAATTGGACGTGAAATGCCGGGAGGTGGGTGGCACGTCACCGCGGGCGATGCGTCACGCCCGCGCCGCGCCGCGCCACGCCACGCCACGCCGCGCCGCTCCATCGCTCTTGTTTCATTTGGTGCCTCCGCGCGAGGAACCCGAGCCCTTTGTGCGCCTCCCGTTTGATCGACACAAAGATCACAAGTCGGATATTCATCCCATCATTTTTATCCACTTATGAACACAAAGCACGTCACGTATCGGCTTCTTTATCTACTTACATTACGTATGTTATATACAATCTCCATCAATGAAATATTATTAGCACCTGAATTTTATATTATTGACTGCCGCCTGGTGGGGTAAGTAACCTTACCTTACACTTTTGTGTAATAATCTTTATAGTATATTATATCAGTTAGCTGGTATATAGTAGAAGCTTTGCTGAGTTTAGATTTTGGCCCATCGGTTAGCGGCTCTTCGAGCGACGTGGCCTGTCCAAACTCCACGGGCTATAACCATCGATTTTGTTCTGCCACGAATGTGTTTGTTTCGAACTCTTTCGCGCAGAGAAGTTCCGTACAAATCTCTCTATTTGACACTGAACTTATTAATAATAATTTACTGATTGATAACAATCGAAAATACATATAAATTATGACATGACACGAATAAGAACTTAAACAGTACCTAGTACAGAAATTTTAGCGACTAAATCGACTTATATATACGGCCAGCAGCTATATTTTATACTTGAATATATACTATTCATATTGAGGTAGATATATGACGCGTAACAAAAATATTCGTTCCACATGAGTGAGAAACTTTGCTTATCGTTCTTTTTGTGAACTGTGGCCGTGTCACCGCCGCGCCGCGCGCCCCATGCGCCATCACGCCGCACATTTGTGGCGATTTATCCGACTTGTACGTTTCAATCACATACTATGTCGTCTGAGTCTGACACACTATGAGGCAGCCGCATGACGTGGGCGCCTGAATAATAATATTGTATCCATAATTTACAGTCAAAGATAAAATATAATTATCGTCCGTAATTACTTGGGGGATAAGACTCCTACAATTTCTTTCACGAAGTTTTGATTAGTTTACTAATTCGTTAAGCTGTAAATCCTGTAAATCTTCACAAACTTTTTAACGATCTAACACTGCTCACATTATTTTTATGTTTACACTCAAATAATAATAGAAATATGATTTAATATTTGTGTGTACAACTGTTTTGCCGGAGTCGATATTCGGAGAGATAGGCTGAGAAAGGACCACACTAATACTACAGTGTAGCGTAGTGTGGAGTGGTGTGGTGTGTGGTGATGTGTGATCGGCTGTTTAGTCGTGATTAAATCCAATACGTACGCCTCACATTTTATTGAATGTTCTGAAATCTGTCGAGGGAGGGAACTTCGAGTCGGTTAAGAGCTGAAATTGAATAAGGAGGCTGGAATTGGCTTTAGACGGGACAAGTCGGCCCTTTATGGATTCCGTCGGTGCTAAAGGGAACGTAAATAAGTAAATTAGGCTCCATTGTTGTGTACAGATGTGGAAATAGTTGTCGAGCGGTAAATTATTGCTCTGTATACAATACCTAATTGTGTTTTGATTTAATTGTTGTCTCCAATGTGTATACTTTCGGCCTATTAATATTGAATGGGAATCATAGATACGGTTAGTTCAAGGGTTAGATGTATGTACGACGGCCGCGGCGGTGGCGGCTCGGCGGCAGTCAACTTGTTATTCCATTGTGCACGCGGAGTACTGTGCGGAGCGTTCGCGAGCTTGATCGACGAGTGCGGGTAATCCAGTTATGTATGACACTACTATATTATTTTGTATGCAGGAATAATAATAATGTGCAGTGACACGACAATATTACTACTACAGGACAAAAAAAAACTCGTATTTAAATATGCTTTTGCCTTGACGTGTACTGTGCCTATGTATCAATATTATTTGGAAGCTCAGTTGGTACTATTTTACGTGACTTTATAACATAAGTTGGCTGTACATTTGAATATTCCATATTGTAGCGATTTACGCTACAATGGAGGGGGCACAATAAAACTCTCGTAGTCGGCTTACTCTGGCCGATATCTATGGAGATTTATGAATGGCGCCCGACTTGGGGCCGCGCCGCGCCCGCCCGGCCCGCTCCACACAAATATGGAATAATGCACGCGCCGACAATATCGACTATTATACGCAAAATATATTATTATATATGCAACTCATATGAATAATATTCTCTTGCACGCATGTATGCAAAGTATGAGCACGTTTATGCACCAATCAAATATCCAAGAGGAATATTTTGTGCAGCTGAATATGCATACTAATATATTAAACGGCTGATCTGTATATATCTATAGAACTGTTTAGTTCAATCTATGACGTTCTGCGCTTACATATCGCCAAAGCTATTAAACATCGTGATTATAGTACAAAGAGCGTCTGTGTACGACGATGGGATTAATCGATTTCGCTGGTAATTGGATCCGTTCAATGTGCTTACGAAATTAATTCTCCGTAGCATTGGGTTGATTGAAATCGAGTTACATGCTGCAGACGTTATTAGAGACCTTGTGTGTCTCGCGCTTGAGACGCCCTGCCTCACTCACTGTTGACATTCACGTTGATGCACCCGCTTTCAGTGTCGAGGGATTCAGAAGTTAATCTATTTGGTTAGTATTAATAATAATTTGCTTTTGTAATGAGATATGAATCATGTTATGATATTTAGCAAAAAGAAATGTTCTTTAAGTTTGTAAAATATTTGATAACCCTTAGGTAGGCCCGCTTAACTGTAAGAGGTCTCTCGCGCGGTGCCAACTCTGGAATAATTCAAAATAAGCAGACATTGAATGCATATTCATGCTTATTTATGAGTTTACCTAGTAGAGCATAACGTTGCTCCGATCGATGGAGGTCGAGCTGTGCACCACGCCACTACACGAGACTTTCGGCGGGCGCATGCTAATAAGCTCCCGTCACGTCGCCTCTCTGCATAGCGAGCATGCTTGAAGCATGCCAGTATTGTGGCCATATACACATAGCCGAAAATTTCAGTAAACAGCTACGATATGTGTTGATAGTTGGTATCTTGCCATTAAGTGTAGGTATATTGCCATTAACTGTGAACAGGTTTGTGGTTGACACGATGCAGCGATGGTAATAAAATGACGTGGCCGAAGGTGAAGCACACAAGGCCTACAAGGGAACAGGCTTTCAAGTGCAGCTGCCGAAACACCAATAGGTGCGTGTCAGATCATCAGTTTGACGGTTTGAAACCAAAGTACTCACTACTTTGGTTTCCTCACGCTGTTTACCTCACCACCAAAAGATCAAGTTTACTGCTGGTAGTATTCGAACGTACACCATTCCCAACCTATTCAAAGACATGCGTGCTCCGACCACCACCTAATGAATTGTGTTATGAATGTCTCAGTTGTCCGTTTCCACTGACACGTACAACGTAACCTAAAAGCAAAAATATAGGTATCAAAATATTCTAAAAAAACTTTTGGGATAGGTACATTTTAAACAATTTTAATAACATTGTGATGGGCCACTTGGCCTGGAAGTTATTTACCCTGACTACCATGCTTATGGTGCTTCCATGCTTGGCGAACCGAGCACGAGCCGAGCCACGAATGAGCCTACAGCGAGCACGATGCAAATCCCTTTATGCGTGAAAAAACATACAATCGCGCTCGTTCGAGGCTCGCGAGCCCGTCCACGCTACGCGAATCGTGCTCGCAGTGTGCTCGTTCGACGCTCGGCTCGTGCTCGGTTCGCTAAGCATGGACGCACCATTACATGGCTGTTGTTCCGAGTCTTGTTGTAAATATTTTTTATGCATCTACTTCACGAACATACGAAGCATAGATCTACTGATATATATTTTATTGGTAACAGATATTTACTTAATCGTACAAATTATTATTGATTCAAATATGACTCACATAAATGAAATAAAAAGATTAATTTTGACTTGAATCTAATGGTATCATATGATATTTATAAAAATGCTTTTCGACGTTGAGGTATGACGGAAGAATATTTTTATATTTTGATTAGACGAACTATTCATCAAGCTCTGGAAGCTCGATGAATAGTTGCATGGATATATGTAGTGTGGTATTAGTTAGCCCATATCTGCTCCAGTCTGCTGGCTTTTATCGAGAAACTTTCCATCAGCGCATCTCGATGCAATTCATATTAAGTTCTCTTACAAACTGATGCATTCACGTTCCGATCTTTATTCATCGTCGCGTTCGACTTAAATATGAGAGGCACATAGTACAAATCTATATAACATACTAGCGGCCCGGTACGTGCTTCGCTACGTATAAAGTGATACAAAAAATTTGATAAATGAAGAACCGCTCGACCGATTTTGTGCAAACTTCACATAAACCATCTACTAAATAGTCCGAACAAAGCCTAAACATTTGGTTTGGATAGGTTAGCCGGTTCTTGAGTTATAAAATTACAACGAAAAGTGGCATTGATTTTTATATATATAGATTTCTGTTATGTTTCTGTGGTAACTCTAGCTTGAAAAGTTTTTCAACTAAGTAATGGCGGAGTCTTTTATTTCAGCGGTTTCACCAAATGAGTTGCAGGACTCGGACAGTGATGTTGACAGTTATCAATGAACCGCTCGACGAGTGAAGGAAGCAGCTTACCAGCGGATAGCGTGTTCCACGTGCCCGCATAATTATGATTGATGTCGGATGTCGCCTTTTTCAGGAATTAGATCTATCGGAGAGATATCAGCGAGCCAAGTGGGCTTCCACCGTCTTATGTAGGCTTTAGGAGGCTCCAGGTTATGAACACATACATAACTCGTTTTGAAATAATGCTATGGACTTATTTCTAGATTTATCCTACTTTTCCTTAGTTATTAGGGGTAGGTATTTTTATAATAAAAGAGTCATGGCATAAATAAAGTATATGCCATCGTTATTGTTCAACGATTTATAGCTGAACAGTAATAGGTCACAAAACACTTTATTATTGTTCTCAGAGGCTCTAAACGTCCCATAATATGGAAATATAACATAGGGCGATTCGCACCGCTTCGTGTGATTCATGGTCCAAAACATATGAACACCAGATGAACGATATATATTCTCTGCATACCTGTCATAAAAAGTGCATACTCAATCATCTTCGGCTGCGTTATGTTTGTTATCTATATAAGACGATCACTGAAATAAATGCAGACTTATATTTAAATGTGGTGAAGGCGCAAGGGCGCCGCGGCGCGGGCGCGGCACGAGCACGGGGAGGCTGCGAGATAGGCCCGCTGATGGCCTGCCCTGCATGATTTATTGCACCTCTCCACGGTTATCGGAATAGATGGCCTATTTCAATCCGCTCTTAACAAAGAATGGTGCGATCCCGATTTTACTACAGTAAGTTACGAACAGTTACGAACCAGTCTGTTATTTAACTTAGGTACTTCACTACTTCAGGTGAACTAGAGTTATGAAGTTATCTCGAAAACTTTCCATCAACTTTTGATCTTAGAAGAATGATGGATCTCATAAAATTTAATCAACCAACGATTTTTTTAAATTGCATCTGAAACTTATAAGTGGTTTTGAGCTTCGTGGACCTTTTCAAATATCATTAGAATACATCATATAAATATTGTAATGAAGTTTGGAGATGGCTATTTATAAAATGATAATATCAATTGTTCCCTCAATGATTGGTGTTGAGAGCGATGCGGCTGGACAGCTGTGGACAGCTCCTGTCATCCAATCACAAGTTTCAATAAACTGTGTTGGAGCTCCCGCTCCGCTGTCGGCCGATTTAATTAATGTCCGCAGTTTGATGGCGTCTGGCGCGTGACTTATTAATCATTTGCTTTCTCCGGGCATCGACCAGGCAGCGACCGGGGACATCGGAATTTTTCATATACCGATAAACGGAATACACAAAATATAACTTAAATTGCATTCTCTCAAGGTACGTCTGTTTTATAAACTCCTTTGAGGCAATGTAACGTGAGCTCGAATCAAAAGAAGAGCAAAAGGATTGTTCAGAATGTTATACAGTAAGTATGAAATGTAACTAGGTACTTATAGTATCTACTACTAAAACCTAATAGCGTAAGTATTAAACTAACGTGTTATACGAGGTATTGTGATCTTTGTTGGATAATTGTGACAGGCGCGTGAGTCATTGTTTGTCGCGTCGCGTCCGTCCATTAGTTGCAATAAACACCGGTGAAATGTGGACATTAATGAACGTCCGGTCCGGTCCGTCCGGTCCGGGCCGGGCTGTCAGGGGCACGCGGCGGCACGCGCGCTTGGTGCCGGGACGCGTATTCCACTTGTGTGCGAGACGTTCGTCATTCATTACTGCTACCTTTTGCTCTTAACAAGTTTAAAGGCGGTCCCTATAGCTTTTATAAGCTTTTCTCCTTTTAAATAGAGAGTTGCATCAGAAAATTTAATACTCACAATATACTTATACCTACTTAGGTAAAATCTGCATATTTAGATGTTATTTTTCATGGCAGACGGCTGACAAGAGAAGTAGTTGGACGGCCACATGATGGTATGGCCAAAAAGTACATACCATGTGGATTGACGAGTGTGCTGCCAACCTTTACAGAGTATAGGAGGCAACGCGCAGGACTTATATCCCGAAGATTGTATGATGAGTAGGTGCGAAGCCGCACGCTGTTTATATGATTTTGGTGGATGATTGAAGCCGCACGCCGTTTATTTGTCACCCTGCGTGTCACCGCGGCTCAGTGTATCGGCACATAATGCGTCACCCTCCGGGCCCGGCCCGCCCCTGCCGCTCTGTGTCCCGCACGGAGGAACATTGAAACAATTTCCTTCTAACAGATTGATATGTAAATGAAATTACTGCGTACGTTACGTACTCTCATGTGATTTACTTTTTATGCTATAAAGATTGGATTTATAAAACGATTTTGAATATATATTTTTTCTTTTTTATCCATTTTTGAGTAAACATTTTGAACGAAATTGTGGAAAATATTCTGAATTATTGTATCTTCATTAATATCTTTTATGAAAATCTGTAGCAACTTGTCGTTTCCATCCTGTAGCTTGATCTCGTTTATTCAGATTATTCGAATTCGAATACTTTGGAATAAAAATAAAGAAATTTTAGATGTTACCTCCGTCACTTCAACCGGTGGGATCCATTTGCCTTGACCATATAGCTCTAATATATTGAATCTTTTGTTTTAGGATGGATCGACTTGTGCCTGTGTTTGACTACAATCTCACCACGGTCAGTCAGTAATGATGTAGCCGAAGGTGGTAGGCACACAAAGCCTAGAAAGGTACTGGCTCTCTGGATGTGCAGCTGTAGGAATACTCCGGAAGGGGCGTGGCAACAGATTTGCAACTTGAGGGTGGTAGCCAGGCAGGCGGGTACTACAGAGTAACCTACCACCGTGCCATGCTTTGCTTACAATGTTTTCCTTCACCGAAAGGTCAAGCGCATTGTAGGATTCGAACCCGGGAACTTCGTCACGGCATTCGACGTCACTACCACTGAGCTATCATCCATCAGTTATCAGAAGAGGCTTCTGCAGAAAAAAAAATAAGCTGCTATAACAGAATTATCAATGAACGATCGCTCAGTGTATAAGCCATCATTCATAATCGAGTCTTAATGCTATAAATGAAGTGTCACGCATGAAATTAATTAGGGAGCTTATGGATCGCGCGTAAAGGCGACGAAAGGGTCAGGGAGTAATTAACCCTTACAGCGGCTTACCACAACTCCGCCACATTCCTGGATAGAAAGTAGAGGGCTACCCCATTAGATTAGCTTTCCGGCAACTTTGCTGTAGGTGAGTGTAGATGTGTGGATACGCATCGGGTGGTTAGCGTGTATTACAGCTCCGGCAGCATTCTGGAGAAATGGTAGTCGACTTCTCTGACGTTCCCAGTGGGGATTGAATCGCAAGCACTTTTCGGCGCGTGTTGACTGGGCAAAAGAGAGTGAGTGATCACGGTGCAACTATGAATACCAGAGTGGACGCACTGGCGGCAGGACCTACCGCAGATGGGGCAAATTTGGATGCAAGACCCGGGGATTGATATCTCTGATAAACTTATCATACATTTTTGCTGTCCGTTGTAATAAAACTTGGGAACAGCTACAAACTCTTCGTAATAGTCTTCGCACTCCGCGAAGTTGTCGTCGTTGTCCTCGTTGCCTGTCTCCTCCAACTGTCACTTGTTACGCGTTCAAAATGTCAAAACAATTAGCTGTAGAGATAAAGGGCGAAGCTGAGAGCGCCGTTACATATTATAATTTAATTAATAAATACCGTGACTGTATCTAAATGTTTCAATCGTTTTCAAATCAATATTTTAAGTATTTTACCTAAGGTACTACAAAACCTGCGGGCATGAGCTAGTATTAGAATGATTACACGACTTCAACATGAACACGCTTAATTAGTAAGGTAAATCGCATTTATATTATATTAGCGCGTGTATCTAAGCAAATATTAGGTGAATAAACACGAAGAAGAGCCGCCGCCGCCGCCGCCGGCCGCCGCCCGCCCGCGCCTGTCTCAGGTGTCAACTCTCACTCCGCCACGGATTTGTACTGATATAAAGAAAACCTCACGCACTGAATGAAAACCGTTTTCGTGCTCGTATATAATCTCTGGGGCTTATTTAAAGCCGATTATTTAATTATTCGCTGTTTACTTTCGGCTCGTGCGTGAGTAAGTACCTACCTACGTCAGATTATGTCGCTCAACTCTTATAAGAATTGCTACAAAATAATAAAGTTAATAATATTTTTTAGTACCAAGCATTTATTAATAACACACAAAACAGAATATATTTTTGTATACTAGGCATGGCAATCACATGTGTTTAATTTCCAACTCTATAATTGGTAATAAGATAGGTATTCGATACTGGAAGGAGTCCTCTTTCCTCTAGTGAGAGGCCCAAATACTGCTCGTTTAACATTCAATTTGTTGGCTCCTAACTGCAGCGCGGTTGCGTTTTCGACTTACGCCTGTTCAGAGATGTTTTGTCGTGACCAAAAAAAAGGTTCCCTTTAACCCATGACCCCGGGTTCAGCCACATACCTTATCGTTACCATTTTTGTCATGAACTAACAGATTTTAATTCTGGCGTCCCACATCAAACGTAGGTACCTGATACATTATTTCTATTATCAACGCGATACGCAATAGTTATGTGACCAAATTATATAGGTAATTCTATATCTAATCCTAACTTCCAACTAACGTTTGTTTGTTTATTTGTTACGCCTTCACGCTTCAGCTACTCAACTGATCTTCATGTTTGGCATGCAGATAGCCTATGGTATGGAAAAGGACATAGGTTACTTTTTATCCCGGGAAAGCGGATGAAACTGCGGGGGACAGCTAGTAATATTATAAATGCGTAAGTAAGTAGTTTGTTTGTTACATTCACGCCTCAACTACTCAACGGATCATTATGAAATTTAGCATGCAGGTAGCCTATGGTATGGAGAAAAACATAGGCTACTTTTTATCCTTGGAACGCGGGAGAAAGTGGTAGACAGTTAGTAATATTTTATATCGGTTATCTAATGAGGACTATTATGTGATGGTTATAGTTTGTTTGACATTATACAATACAACTCAATCCTTTGTTAGATACATTCGAAGAGACGTAGAAATTCTAGTTGTTGAATTGAATCAGATGGAGACTCGGTCGCAAGTTGCATTGTTTGAAAATGTCGTTCGTTCGTTCGTTAAGGGCATACTTCTCTCGGTAATGCGGTATCGTCCCTTGAGCTCCGCGTCGACTCCCAAGATATTGCTTCAATAATAATAATCTCTTAACATAATTATATAAATAGTATAATAATACAATTGTAAATATAAGTAAGAATATTATTATATAGATCATACACATAGTCCATGATCTGATATATAAAAAATTGCATAAATAATAATATCACCGTCTTATTAATAAAAATATGGAACACGGTTGTTTAACAGCTGTATAGTTATGCAGTGTGTAAGCCGTACACAGTTGCTATACACTCCCTTTACTAATAATCAGTGTGTAAGCTTTGTATAGTTATCTATTTGTTAAAACAAAAACGACTGGCAACTTTTTAGGAACGTTTTGAAACTAAAACTATCTAACTTTAAAATACGGGAGAAAATATGGGGAAAAATGTGAAAACACCAAAAGATACTGAAAAATAATTATATAAAATATTAATCATATCATAAAAATCAGGTTTCTTTTTCTTAAGACTATTTTTATTTTAATAATTAAACAATAAAATTACTTTTAAAAAGCTTCAAATAGCTAATGGTGGTTTTGAACGAAACTGTCTTGTGCTTATGGCTACAGTAGCCATTTAACCAAAGAAGAAGAAGAAAGAAGAACGTCATTGTCAAATTACAAATGTTACGTCAACAAACGAAGCAAATGGCTGTGCCAATGACTTCAAAACTAAGGATACACCTACCGGAACATTTTGCATAAAGTTATCAAAATCAAATAAATTGTAAATTTTTGTTTTATTTTATCCATAACTCCAGTATAAAACACAAGCCTTTCACTACGCAACTGGGCATTTTTATGGCAATTATAAGCAAACAATGAACGAATGAACTGTTCCGTGGACCGCAGTATGACCGCAGTCGACTGAGTCGCGTTGGCCCTAAAATGACTTTTTAGGGCCAGCGCGTTGGTGTCATTTTGTTGCGCGGTTGGCCTGGTCCGTAGTAAATGGACACAACACTTGATTGTCAGACACAGCTGATCTATTGAAATCCGCCATAATGTTCTTATACAAACACTAAACAAGGGTCCTGGCCCGTGTAAGCCCTGTGTAAATTTCCTAGGTAACTAAAACACGTGTATACAGGCTTTGTGTCAAAAATGTTTTTATTAGTAGCAATTATCCTATAACAGATGTGTACACCGCGTGTAACTTTTTATTAGTAAGGCTGATATAATTCATAACTATTTTTATGTGCAATTTCAAATTTGTTACAATTCATGGAAGGGCAATTATTATACCTATAATACAGGTTCTACCTAGTTTAGGTATCACTGCCCACTGTGCCCACAGATGCAAACGTAGATTTTCCTTTCTTTCTACCTACCTAGTTGTAGATCTTTCCGGTATACTATAATCATTTGTAACTTATTTTCTGTACTACACTTTTTTGAAATAAATAATATATTTTTACTTTGTTCGCGAGATTATTTATCCCGTATAAATAATCTCACGAACAAAGTAAGTCCCCAAGTTGGTCCCATTGTAAAAGTTGATCGTATTTATGAGTACTTTACGTGGTTTCATTTAATGTCGTATTATCGTATCCACCCCGTATACTTGCATTTTTGATTACTAGCTTCCATCCAGCTGTTTTACCCATTCCCGAAGTATCTAATAATATGTTTATTTATTTATTATGATAAAGGGAAACTAACAGAGTTACAATTTCATTATGAATGAACAGCTTATATAGTATCCACAGAATGGAAATTTGTATATTATTAGTTTTACAACTTTATTGTAGGGAAGCGCTCGTGGTGTACATGATTAGCCGTTCCGGCAAAGTTAAGCTACGTCTGTCGTGGTCGGTACCTGGAAGAAAAAAAGAAAGAAAGAAAAAAGATTTATTCAGGACAACACACAAGACTGTAGAAATTAAAAAATAAACATGAAAACAGAAAAACCAATTAAAAACTACACAAAAATGTAATGTTGCGTGATGCCAGGAATAGGTCTCGACTCAGCAATATGCTCAGGTTAGTAAGAAAAACTAACCGTAACGTACCTGGATGGGTGACCGCCTAGTAGTATTTCAAAACGTAGTTTCCATGCTTCGGAAGGCACGTAAAGCCGTTGGTCCCGATTATCACTTAATTGTGATAGTAGCTAAGCTAGTTGGATGCCTCCTAGGCGACTTGAAAATTCCAACAGTAGGTTGACCAGTAGCCTACCTCCACCGATCTCCAGTGGGTACGCGTGGTGGATTATCTGCCCATTTCCTTTCACTCTGATTTAGCCTGAAAGGCGGCCTGTGCTCAGAAGTGGGACATTATAGGCTGATGATGATGATTGTGATTGTAGGGACGCGAAGCCTGTTAATACTTTGGCTCGCGGTAAAAAAATAACAATGATGTCATTGTTATTTTTTAACGGCAATTGACGGCGGGTGTTTGCAAGGACTTCATAATAAATGGATGAGCCAGTTGAGTGTCATGTCATGTAAAACCGTCTACGAATTCTATTCCATTCTTAGGACGAACAGTGAAACGTCACTTAGTTGAATGCTACAAATTGTATTGCATTACTTTGCGAGTTTATTTTCACCGCTCAGCTGGTTTGATCTCCATATGTGAGTGTCACCCGGAATCGGGCCCCATTAATGAATGAGTACGTGGAGGGTAGGTTAGGTTGGGACTGAGAGTGCTAGTGCATGTGAGGGAGTTTAACAACCGTGTTTTGCCACCCGCACCGCCCCGCGCCGCGACCTCGCGCTCCTGCCATTAGTTTGGAGTGCCGCTAACAGCTCAAAGGAAAAATACCACCCGCTCAACATTCTAGTTACTGATCCATTGTGTTGGTGACTTTTTATTTTTCTTAAAATTTGTTTGACGTTGACTGTGGTAAGTGGTGGTGAGGCCAAAGCACACAAACGTTTAGAATGAATGAATCTTGAATGTATCTACTGGTATGGTATCTTTATAATGATAAATCTAAAAATAATACAATAAAATGAAACATACGGTCTGGATTCTTGAACGTGCTGCTTATACCTATGTGTTTTGAATACAGTGCCAATAAAGTCCTTGTCAATTAGGTACTTACGTAATATAAGACCGCGTATCGCTTTTACTGACAAAAAACGTTTTTTTTTACCAACAAATACAAAATAAAGATCTTGCATTGTCAAGTTCCGAAAACGTAAGCTCTACTTCTGAAAATACATTGTTGAAGCATACTCTACTAAAACTTTGTGATTTAAGAAGTTCCAGTTTGAGTGGGCGGAAAGGGTATCGCAATATTCCAACCGGGGAGATCTACTCGACCCCGCTGGAGCAAAATGAAACCTGTCTTACATAATAGAGTATTTGGTAAATGTGACGGATGGTAAACTGCGGCCGGTAGGGAGAGGCCAGCGTGCAGCGCGGTAATTGTGTGTGAAACATGCTCTCACTGCACCGCGCCGCGCCGCGCCGCGCCGGCAAGTAGCATGACAACACCAGGGAACACTCAGTCTGTTGCACTACTCAGGTGTAATAAATCTTTACTTTGGGGCCAACACAGAATTCGGGGGAAATGAAATTATACAATTTGCCTCAGTATGTAGAAGACAGGAGCTTTAATTTGGTCAACATCATGATTTTGGCAGTGAACTTTTCAACTTGGGGCGAACATCTATATGAAAATGGGAATTATAATTTGAATGGATTATAGTAAGGTAAATTTTTACGATTTCACCGTTTGGTCCCATGATGAATCTTAATAAAAATTGAGCATAGACCTTATACTTGATCAGTTCTTCTTTTGTAACAGAGCTCACGTGTGGGTGCGGGAGCTCTGTGGATGCACTATTGTGAACGTGTTTGCATACTTACTACACGATTTGCGTACCATGATTGAACTGTTGAATTACATGAAGTAATACAATTTGCTTTCATTTTCTATAGTACCTACCCACTTGACCGAACTCTGCTCGGTGTAAAAAAAACCGGCCAAGTGCGAGTCAGACTCGCGCACCGAGGGTTCCGTACAAACCTGTAGGTATATAAGTAAATGGTAGTATAGACCTGAGTATTTGATATGGATTTCAATTTGACGTATTAAAAAAAAACTACTTACTAGATCTCGTTCAAACCAATTTTCGTTGGTAGTTTGCATCGTAATGTACATCATATATTTTTTATAGATTTATCATTCTCTTATTTTAGAAGTTACGGGGGTAGTAAGGGGGGGGGGGACACACATTTTACCACTTTGGAAGTGTCTCTCGCGCAAACTATTCAGTTTAGAAAAAAATGATATTAGAAACCTCAATATCATTTTTGAAGACCTATCCATAGACACCCCTCACTTATGGGTTTGATGAAAAAAAAAATGTTGAGATTCAGTTCTAAGTATGGGGAACCCCCAAAATTTATTGTTTTTTTTCTATTTGTGACATACGGACGGACAGACAGACAGACAGACAGACAGACATGACGAATCTATAAGGGTTCCGTTTTTTGCCATTTGGCTACGGAACCCTAAAAAAGGTCAAAGTAAACAATACAAAAAACATTCGATCGGATCAAGTTATTTGAAATCCCTCATCCCATGGCTAAGTGACAATTATATGAATAAGTAATTGTATATTTTAAACAAACATTGTAATGACATAAATTCAACAGAAAGATCAACAAAGTGACTTGCAAAGTTTCTTGCCGGAGTAAGTAATTAAAGTAAGTAGGAGTCTTCTCAGTATAGCGTATTATGAACCGAGCCGTGGTAGAGGCTATCCTCTCTCGCAACTGTTATTGTTATACTACTAGCTGTCCCCCGCGGTTCACCCGCGTTCCCGGGACAAAAAGTAGCCTATGTCCACATACCATAGACTATTATGATGATCGATTGAGTGGTTAAGGCGTGAAGGCGTAACAAACAAACTCACTTTCTCATTTACAATATTAGTTAGGATAGTTATTATTTTCACTGTAACATTCATAAATGCCTTATCGCCTAAACTTAATGAAGGCACGGAATAACAGAATAGATCCTGACGATTGGTTCAAGATTTACGAACGTAAAAAAACTTGCCGGGTGCAACAGGGAACCGCCTCAGTCGGCAAATATAAAAACTCCTAAAAATGTCATCGAATATATTTCAACTTTAAATCGGAACCATTTACACACAAAACTATAAATGCCTTTTAAATTGGTCGGTAACGAATCCAGCGCGCTATTCAGAGTGCGGCACAGGTGCCCTATAGTGCCTGCCTCCTACAGATACCTACCACGTACGCCAAACAAATAATACGATTGTCGCCATCCATGGGAATATTCGTATATGGCATCAGGTACGCGATTTGTTACGCGCGACATTTGTGGCCGTATATTGGAGCGCGGTGCGGGCACGGGCACGTGCGGGGGCGAAATAACCGCACAAAGGACCCGCTACTGACTTTTACTGCTACTTATAAATCTTTGTGGGATAATTCACGCATGTATTCAAGTTAGTGGTTGAGAAGACGCTGGGGCGGCGCTCTAAAGTAATACTTCGGTCTCGAGTTATCGACGCGGGGCCGCGGGGCTGGGGCCCGGGGTCAGGGGCCTGAGTGATGGGCCCCAAGGTACACCACGTACGAGCTACGCGCGCTCTCTTATTAGTTGCACCGTGTTCTGTGTGTTATTGCTCAAATTATACATGTACACATCATTTTATTTGCAAAGGACATTGGGTCATGTTATATGAAACGCGTCCCCAGAATGTAGCACTATGAGCTATAGTGGAGATTGTTGGCCACATCGAGGGCATCATTTCATTGTATGACACCAAGTCTGGATTCCATGGGAAAAAAAAGATATTGACGGTTAAAGCAGACAAAATAATGTGTAACTTTGTTACCCTCCCGCAGTATTTGTAAAACTTTTCTGGTTTAAAAGTATTATATATGCTAATCCAGAGTTTAATCTATCTTTGTGCTAAGTTTCACCCACATCTGATAAGCCATTTCGGCGTAATTTAATAACAAACGTCGATAAAAACATAAGCATTTTTACTACTAGGATAAGGTAAAGATCTAAATATTATTATTTCTTTTTTTATTTGGCACAGCAAATAATGACACACTCATATTACCTACCTACTATATGACATTTTGTTTAATTGCCGTTCTTTAAGTGTAATCAGCCCCATGGGCAATGAATGACTAGATTATGGTAAATAGCAAAACACAATAAAAAAGAAAACTTGAAGATGACTATAAAAACTGAATATGGTTTAAAATATGAATTTTGTTAGTGAACCTTATCGTTAATGATAACCGAAGATGTACATAAAGTAGGTACCTACTTTGTTTCCCGGGAACATATGTAAAATCCCGAGGTACAAATAGTACTTTAACGTTATTAATGCGAAAGATAGTTTTTTTTAATACCACTAAGGCAGCAAACAAGCATACGCCTGATGGTAAGCGGTTACCGTAGCCTATATATACGCTTGTAACACCTAGGGTACCACTCGCGCGTTGCTGACCCTGCAAAAATCTCTTCACACCTTAGGTAGGGCGCTCATTCTACAGCCTGAGCGTCCGCGGTAGTGAGCTCCATTGAAACCGCACAGTACGAAATTATTTCGGGTTCAATGCGTGAGGTTAGACTCCCCGTCAATGGCGAGAGTTAGAAGTGGTAGAAGGTTGCCGTGGGCATCAGGTTTAGGCAACATTCTTTAGAACACTGTCCGTTGTATAAGTTATAGAACACACATAAGGAGGCAGAGTCTCTCCTCAGACTAACGGGCGCAAAACCGCTTGTGAGCTCGGGATCGTCGACAATTGTAATGGGTTGTCGCTGAACCGAGTCCAAAGGCCCAAGCTGGTATCCGGCTCATAGATGACAGCAGTACTCCATATGAGGCCGGACTTGCGACTTATAAAGTTGCAGTATTTTCCCCGATTTGAAGTACTGCCTCGCTCTATTGAGCACTCCGAGCCTTTTAGATGCCAGCTTATCCTTGTCTTCTAAGTGACTATATACGGAACAGCATGTGTCGCTAGAAATATCGACGCCAGGGATCCCGATGCTTTGACTGATGTTTAAGGTAGTGTTCTGAATTAGGGCCACACTATAGGGGTTTTCTTCGGGTTAGTATGTCTTATGTTACGTTTTCTAGCTAAGTTAGGTTGATATCAATTAAAATGAGCACACATGGCAGCATACAGCCTACACATGGAAATGCAATACTATTTTCTCAGGAACACAGGCGAAGCTACGAGGCACAGCTAGTACTTTAATATGATAAATGCGAGAGTAGATCTGTCCGTTTGTTATGTTTTCACAGCTATGTTACTGGACCGATATCGATAAATATTAGCAGACAGATAGCATGGAACCTCGAAATTGATATACAGTACTTTTTGTCTTGAAAACGCGGTTGGTATCGCTTGTATTGAGTATTCTATGCCGCAGGGCAGAGCTAATAATAACAAAAAACCATCATTACCAAGGAACATTTTTGTAACTTCAAATGTGAATATCTTTTTTCTCCCATGGAATTCAGACTTGCTGTCATAGAATAAAATAATCTGCTTGACGAGACCTACAATTACCACTATAGCTCATCGTGCTACAGTCTGGGGACGTTTTTACCCATTCTTCTTTAATTATTTTCAACGTTTTCTCTGTTTTTATTAACTCCATACCACACGACACTGTACAATAAATAATTAGGGATTAAAAGAACTTACCTGAAGTGAAGTTCTATCCAAATTATACGAGTTGCTTCGTCCGAAGAGATTAGATACATAAATTTGTAGTATACGTCAGCGTTGCCAGAGTGACTTCACAATAGGATACGCACAGCACCTAAAAATAGTACGAAACTTAACTTTTGAGTACGCAGTGACTAAAAAAATATTCGTTATTGCTCAGATAACGTAAGCTTAGTAATTAGATTTTGTAAATAACATTTGCGCATCGAAACCGATGTGGAACCACGAAAGAACAAAACCAAACCAGTGACCCACAAACAGGTCAAACAGTAACACGAATGATGAATGATAGAACGAACCATGGAATTGGAATATGGCATAAAATTAAATTACAGTTAAAAAAAAACAAAAAATAACTGTTTAAAAAGCCCTGCACTAAAATTGTTAATTAATTTTATATTCTCTGTCTATCGCGTAAGGCCCTAAATGTAAGCAATTTTTACAATTAGGTCTAACATTTGAATGAAAATGCGTGGGGCACTTTTCATTTTGTAATTTACGATATTTCTTCATAATAACGATAAGAAATTCTATTAGGTTTCAAGGAAAAGCGCTCCACAATTTTTATTCTAATATTAAACTTAATTACAAAATTACAAAAATTGCTTACATTTAGACAGCAACACGCCCAAATACGGCTAAGTCAAGTTGCTCTGCTATGGGATTCCTACCCTCTGTCTCCATCATCATACCCTGAAAACCATTATGATTAAAGTGCATCTTACGAAAATTCCAAGAAGCCCAAACACGGCTAAGAAACTTTACTCCATTATGCAGTTCAAGTGCCTACCATCCATCTCCATTTTAAAATTATTATTAAATTAATTATCATCAGACCTTGAAAACCGTATGCAGTCAAACTGCATTTCAGGACGATTCCAACAAGTCAAAACACGGCTAACATAAGTACGTAATTCCGTTATGGAGTTCCAGTGCCTATCTTCCGAATACATCATCGGATCAGCTCGATGGTACCAAATTATTGTATTGTCATCGGTACTTGATAAGTGTGCAAAATTTCAGTTTAATCTGACGTTTGGAAGTCGCTGAAAATTACGTTTGAAGATTCCATTACATACAAACATGCTAATAAAAGCGTGTTTTAAAAAGAAACACACCGGGGTCGCTAGTGCTCATTTTATGCTGAAACTTGCTTGACATAAATTAAAACGATTGAACTTTATTATTTTGATTTTAATTATTATTTTTTGGCTTGACAGTAAAATAGTACGCAAATTGGCGGGAGAGTACCCGAGAACGCTACCTAACGAAATAGTACGCAATGCGTACTAGTGCGTACCCTAATGGCAACGCTGGTATACGTCCAGTAATCGCCAATCTACCACTAAGTTGAAAGCAGAGTCAAACTGCATTCATATAAAATAAAAAATGTGGGTACTTTGATGTCTTCCTCCTGCCCCCGCACTGACCGACACTCATTTAGTTGAAAGCCTGGAATCTTAATATTTCACTTTATATGGGGGTTAAAGGGCTGGGAGGGAGCTAATCTCTTCGGACGAAGCAACTCGTATAATTTGGATAGAACTTCACTTCAGGTAAGTTCTTTTAATCCCTAATTATACTTCATTGCTTCGTCCTCGAGATTAGATACATAAATTTGTAGATTTTGAAAGATAGTGAAATATTAAAACACTAATTTTATTTTATTTTTGATATTGTAATAATCAAAAAATTAATGAACTTATGTAATTATTATTAAAGGTACTTATTTAATGTTTGGGATGTAATAACGTGGTAATAACAATGTTTTTACACAAATTTAACTAATTAGGTACGGTACTTCATAACAAATTATGGTTTTATTAACCATAGTAAATTACACTATTTATATAGTTGAAATTAAAAACACAATGATTTTATATTTTAGTCAGGTTCTGCGTTTAAGATTGTGAAAGCAAACTGATCTGATTGATTATACTGAAAATGTCTTCGATAAAATTTTGCGAAGACTGTAGAATTGCCACTCCATCCAATAGTATTTCTGATTATATGCATGTTTAAGTTTAAGATACCTATTTTGATTTGATTGAAATTTTATTAATTGTAATAGTAGGTACAACATATAGAAATAACATTTTTACAGAAAAGGTAATCTAAAAAATACATACTTAAGTATGAATATATGAGTGAGCTGAGAATATAGCTAACTAGTTGATAGCGTGTATTTTATCAAACGTTTAAACATTTCCTTGTATAAAAGGCCGCGTCAAATCAAAATAATTTTTTTTTTTTTTTTTTTTTTTTTTTTTTGTATGCTAATAATACTCTTGCCGTACATATTTCCGGTCGGTCTTTGTAAAATGGAATATACACACAAGGTTGATTTTGTACCTAGTCGGGATTTTATAATTAATTCATGTATTTTGATAGATATAATATGCTGATTATTAACAACTATAATATTTTCTAAATTTATTTTGTACTATTTGAGCAGCTACCAGCATGAGTACAGTGACAATCTTTTAAGTTAAATACTCTCTCTACTCTAATTGTTATTTGGATACCAAATCGATAAGAAATCTAAACTACTGATGGATCCCAGTGACGTTATACTAGGGAGCTGGAGGGCGAAGTCTATAGAAACCCTTGAAAAAACCTAATAACTCGGTCATTAGACCCTACTCTCGATCCTAAGACCAATGACAGAGCGAAGCGATGACTTTCTAATGATCTGTATTGTAATCTGGACTGAAATACTGAAAGAAAGATGTACTTTTTCAAAAAATCACTCAAAAAACCCGCGCGTCGTATTGCGACGTTGTATTGTTGTTTCGAACTTTCTGATAGGGAAGAAACTTTCAAGTTAAGACGGTAGTACGATCCTCTACAGTGGTGCCGTCCTGATAACTTCCCTGCAATCAACGTGATCTTTGGGTTACTGTTAAATAGATAATAATACATAATCAGATGGTCTAAATTGAATTACTTCGAAACAGAGAACATCCTGAAATAGGAGAAAAAAACCAGGGTTGCGTGGGTCAAAATACGACGTTTGATCTATTATAATTTTTCTTAAAACTTTTAACGTAACCGCAAAGGGTGGAAGAGCATAAAAAGAAAGATCTTTCCGATTTAATGTAAATGTATTTATAGCAAATGCTCCGGGGTCTCTATTCCATGCGACATATTTTCGCATTTTTCATTCATACCGGATGCAAAAAAAGGTCAATATGGATGTCTATTGACAAATAACAATCATTTCAAAAAACAGATCTTTTTACACCCATTCAGTTTCTGGATGTGATCTTCGTGACTGCTATTCCGTTATTTTGAACTTATGTATGAAACAAACACAGACATTTTGCAAGCTTCATTCACACCACTGCCATAAAGATTTGGTTATTTCAGTGAGATGTGGAAATCTAACCATACGATTGATTTACGAAATAGTGATGTCGATACAAAATGTCAACTTTGGAAGTCCTTTCCTAATATGTGTAATCCTAAGAAAACTGCCAGGAGTTCTAAGTAATTAATAAGTAGGTATTGTTTTTTTTTTAAATATCGCTTTTCTTCAGTTAAGCTAACGTGCTTAGGTATTTATCAGAAAGCCAAGAAACTTGCACAAGGTATTTTGAAACTATATAGCTCTTTTCGATATTGATTATAAACCGTAAAGACTCAAAAATGTTTTTGTATGTATGATATTATTTTTGCAATTTTGATAATTTCTAGAAATAATACATTAAGTCAATAGATGACAAATAACCTAATGTCCGTGTAATGATTTCAGTAAACAAATTATTGATTTTTTATAATTTTTGAAACGAAAAGACATTGAGCAAATTGGTACAATTTTATCCTCAAACTTCAAGCGTAAGAAAAAGGTGCTTTTTATCCGCTAGCGTGGAAATAATGTTTATATAATTAATCTGTTTATACCATTTGGTTTTTTGATAAGAAAATAACTAGAGAGAAACTGTCTTTCACATGGTTTACATTGTGATATAGCTTCAATACTTAATTAAAAAGATCAGTGACCACTCTGTCTTGAAGGGTTTTGGATAAGACAGGTGGACACAGTTCATATGATTGAGAAACCGGTTTGGAAAAAAGGTATCTCACAGTTTTGAATTTTGTATTCCAAATATGGCTTTTTTGGCAGATAAAGATATTATAATTATTATAACTTTTGACCCCGAGAATTAGTATGATGGGGTCCATTAGTTATCAATCGCCATTGATCATAATAATAAGATAATTGCCCTGCGGAACCTACCGGATCAACCGAAGCGGGGCTGGGTAGGGCCGCGAGCGCGGCGCGGCGGCGGCGGCTGTCGTGGCGGTTGCGGCTGCCGTCGATTCTAATCTCCTCACTGCTCCCGCCTGCCTGGCTGCTGGGAGCGGAGGCTTATGGTTTGATGCTTTGGTAGGAGCCAGCTTTTGTTTCTGCGCTGGATTAACCTTCCGAATTGGTGCATTCATTTTTATCTCAGCACCAGATTTCGATATTTATTTTTGGATGCCTTTTTGTCATAGATTCGTTGTGTTGCGAGTCACACATTAGGCGTCCAGCTTCGTTCAATAATTTTATTATTTTCTGATCTAAGGAAAACAATTGAGTGAAAGCTTCACTGATGCAAAATATACCTACTGCGAACCGTATTTGCTTTTTCTCTTAAGCTTTGTCTTTTTAACGAGTATCTCCGATAAGGCCGTTATAATTTTCGGATTAAGCTTGTATACGTCGATATTTGTGCATCCTTCGGAACAAGATGTTTTATAAGCGATGTCCCATCGCACAGCTAACTCACCTCGAATATCCGGTGTATATCGTTTATCTTTGGAAGGCATTTCTCCCAATAGGTTAAAAAAATCTCCTTATCTAGTTCCGGATCAAGTCCTGTTTCGACGGATAGTTTTGCCTTCGGCTACAGTGACTCCGTCACAGCGACTTGTGTCATTGAGATGGATGTACCTGGCTGGAATTCTTCGACAGTAATAGTTCTGATCAAAGATAAGGAGCAAATGAAAGGTGTTGGAGGAGGCCTATACCCATCAGGGGTCTTTAACATAACTACAATTACATAATAAGATTTTTTCTTTATATGTTAGAAATAAGCTTAATCCTTTGACTGTTTGATAAACCCGCGCAGGCGAGGAAAAACAATAGAAATCAATTGTTATTTTTTAACCGCAAGTCAAGGGATTAAATGTGTTATAGAATTATTAATAAAAAGGCTTTATTATTAATATTTATTACTAATATTATTAATTCTGAATGAATTTTAATTTAGTTTAATTAGTTAAAAGATATTATTATTTAGATGATGTTATTATATAGTATATTCTTATTTTTCAAAATTGAATAATAAATAATTAATATTTCAGATTGATACTGATCGATCAGTGATATGATAATCATTGCAGTATATATATATTTTTTCGATATATGTATGTACTCCTCGGGCCGTTGGCAGTCTCCTCAGCATACACTACGCCCCCCCTTTTTTTCTGGTGTCAGAAATCATTTCTAAGCTGTCCAGTCTTATGGGATTAAGTAATTGTGATAACAATCGATTTTATTTATTTATTTAAAAATAACCAACAAGTATAATCATCCTGTAAATACTGTGATAATGACACAAAACTATCCTAGCTTCTAGTATTTTAGACATGAGCGCCAAAGTATAGTCAGTCGGCGGACGGCGCGTCGACTTAATAGGGTCGGCGGCGGCGGGGCGTGTCGGCGGCGTGACCTTAACTTAATCATACATATCATGAATTTTATGTTTTTCAAATGTTTAATAAAATAATGTAGCACGCAAATCTCGACGCCATCGGAAAGGAGGATTATTGCTACTAGTGATACTAATCGGCGCGCCGATCCATGCAGACGGCGGCGGCGCGGCGCGGATAAATGCGCGGCGGCGGCGGCGCGCCAGCGTGCTCATGTATTACACAAAGCAAGATATTTGCATCTTTCCATTTGCTTGGTATTACGCTTGGTATACGCAAGAGTATTCAACATCAATACACAAGCCCATTTAGAACTTATACATCCAACCATACTGAATTGCAGGGCAAGATGAAATGAAAAGGCCTACCAAACGCGGAAAATGTCTGATTTTGCAATGAGTTTTCAATTGAAATTATACTGTAACTCACCTGTAAGTCTCGTTCGACTTGGCTGACTGGGCACTGCCGTGGCCGCAGATGGTAACGCGGCGATAGTTCACAAAATAGGCACGTGGCTATTACCCTCTTTTTCAATGTGATGTATAAAGTGAAGGTAACATTCCTTTTAAATGCACACAATCACTATAAGTAGCCCATTATTTGGGATTCCAAAAGATATGAAGGTAACATCCCCATTAGATGTACACAACACAATTTGGAATTTTGACGGTATGTCAAAGTTAGATACGTACGGATATAGTCCTTGTAAACTATTCACAATATCTTTAAATAACGTGAAGGTAACATTCCTTTTAAATGTACACAATCACTATCAGTAGCCCATTATTTGGGATTCCAAAAGATACGAAGGTAACATCCCCATAAGATGTACACAACACAATTTTGGAATTTTGACGATATGTCAAAGTTCGATACGGATATAGTCCTTGTAAACTATTCACAATATCTTTATCACTATATAACATTAACCCATTATTTGGGATTTAATTTGACGATATGTCAAAGTGTGCTCGTATCTTGCGTAAATAATCACTATTGTCGTTTCTGTGACTTCGTTTCGGCACCGTTTTATACTTTTTTGTTGAAAAGAAATAATAACGTGGTGATCGGCGAGGCACTAAAACGCGAATGAGTGTCGGTCAGTGCGGGGGCAGGAGGAAGACATCAAAGTACCCACATTTTTTATTTTATATGAATGCAGTTTGACTCTGCTTTCAACTTAGTGGTAGATTGGCGATTACTGGACGTATACTACAAATTTATGTATCTAATCTCGAGGACGAAGCAATGAAGTATAATAAATAAATAAATGTGATTTAAATAAATATCCTGGGACATTCCTCACACACGGTCATCTGATCCCAAACTAAGCAGAGCTTGTTCTATGGAAACCAGATAACTGATATATAATATACCTACTACTTTTTGTTAGTAAATACATACTTAATATACATAATTACACCCAGACTCAGGACATACAGACATGTTCATGCACACAAATGCATGTCCTGTGCGGGAATCGAGCCCACGACCTGCGGCGCAATAGGTGGAATCTTTACCAGACTCAAAAATAAAATACTAAAATAAAATAGAAACGTACTTAGAGAAAAACTAAAATAGAAACGTAGAGAAAGCGCTAATGTAGGTATAAACGCTAGTTTCAAACTTTTTGTTCATTTGAATAAAACACATTATTATGAGTCTTAAAAACAAATCAAAGTTTTGTAATAGGTACGCAAATTGTGTAGCAACATGCGGCTCGCCGCCCGCGTCGGCCCGGCCCGGGGCGGGTGGCCCGGACCCGAGGCGGGCACTCGGATTAAGAAAATAATTTGTGTGTCTATTAGGCTTTCCGGGCATTACCCCTCTGAAAAGTATAATAATATGGAGTCAAATTCTATGTCTCTAAAGATTGACTTGATTGTATTGTTATTATTATTAATAAGTTTGATGTCCACCCCACCACCCAGTCACCCACCACCTGCAAGGTTCTCTTAATTCATAATGAGTGTATTGATAGGCGATACTCTTCTCAGTTTAAGTGTATTACGAACCGGTGGTAAAATCAATTGTAACGTTCGTAAGTGCCTTATTAAGGCCTATATTGAATAAACAATTTTTGAATTTTGAATTTTTGAATTTTGATAGGTGATGCTCCTGTGTGTATCGTAGTGGCTGGCGGTGGAGCCGCAGCCGGTGCGTGTAATATCGGCCCGCGACGCGACGCCACGCGGCACACTACAAAACACAGCTAACGAGTTTTAAACCGATACCCGGCTCCGTACCGGCCGCACAAGTTTTTTCATTTGATATCCGTTTGTTCCCACAATACAAACGTAATAACACATCATGTTTAACTTCTCATTGAACTTCTCCATTTATTTGTTCCTCATATTTGAATAGGTATCGGAGTAGCGCTTTGTAGGAGCCCCTGTGCCGCCGTGGGTGATTCCGCGCGCTTGTGGCGGATCAAATAGTCAGTACTACAGATATCGAGAGATGGGACGTGACGCTTGGATTTAGCTTAGACCTGATGTCCCACACGAACGCTAAAGACCAATAGTAGAATTTTTTTACTCACGCAGCTCAATAACCCAAGCTGTCGATCACTGAACAATACGGTATTTAAATAAATATCGTCCGCTCGCGCACTTACCTCCAATAGGTTACGCCTGACACGATTTTTGCGGTGTATGCGCTGAACGCGCATATAAATGTCTCGCGTTCCGCGTTAGACAACCTCTTTATCTCTATCTCTGTGGTCAGTACAAATATTTTATTCCAGACAAAGCTAAATCTCTCCGCGCACTGCAAAGCACACCTAATGAAAGTCGACATGTGAATATGGATAAAACATAATGCGGCCTCGGCAAAAAACAGGCTAGCTTTGATATTTAAAGTCGGCATTAAAAATAAATGCCACAAAACAAACCCTTTCGCCGGCGGTCGGTTTGGAAGAGAGCGCGGCTCGGCTCTCGAGCGCGGACCGACTACAAAGCTGACTACAAAGAACAACAGAAAAACACAATCAAGTAACTTTCCGTTTCACTTGAGGAAAGCTTTCGTAGCTCGTTCTTGAAATACTTTAGTGTTCTACAGATTGCTTTTATTTTATTACCGAGTCCTTTTCCGTGAAATTTGTGTAATGATGTTATAGTTGGTCCTACATATTCTACGATATTAATAGGTACTGACTACCACTACTAATAACCAGCCTAAACCATTTTATCCAGCCTAAATCTTAATTATCGTTATTGCAACCTGCCTTTATTATAGACGCGGGGCGGTCTGCGGGCAAGGCTTTCTAGGGCTACTTAATAATACCAAACAAAATAAACTCTTTTAGGTAATTACGTCATGTAGGTATGTCTATCGGTATGCCACTGCTATTTTACGAGAGACATTTGGCGATTTACCTATGAATGAAAAGGTTTTCTATGAACCGCGCGCTGTACAACGGTGTAGTCAAACTACGGAAACCCAAATACTCTTCGGTCGCACTTCGTACATGTAACTGAATAATGAAAAAAATCCTGTCCACCTAAGCGAAAGTTGGGCAATTTGCAATTTTTCATTCTTCTAATATACATAGTAAAAAGTGTGCCCCCTTCCACAAACTTTCAATTACGTGATAAAAAAAACTCTTTGTTACTTTTAAATGAAAACTGGTTTGAAAAGGAACCAGAAGACTTTGTTTTCACGATATCTTTGAAGAATATTATGAAAAACAAACTTTCACGATAGTAAATAGTAGATACATTACTAGTACTTACATAGCCTATAAAATACATGAGAGTTCAATAATGAAATCTTAGAATAGAATATGTAGCATATTGTGTTAGATGCCTCTCTTACCCTAGTGTAGTAAGGCCCGGAGCTGGGATCGAGGGCGAGCGCACCTGTGCCGCCCGCGCCGCCGCTGACGTTCGCATATTGAGAACAACACGTCGGTCGTTCTGTCTGACGCATGCCACGCACGATTGAATATGTGCCATTCGGCACCCGGCCGACAATGCCGACAACATCGAATTATTTTTGTTACATTTAACCGATATCTTACAAATTTATGCGACAGAGAAATGGTGCGCGAGCTAAAACTTTTGATACCTCCTCGTGATGAAATATTGTTCGCGCTCCGCGGGATATATAAGACTTTTTGCTCAACTTTAAATGAACTGTAGTTTTTGTATTGTTTGCTAACAAAGTACCTATAAAATGATTTTATGGTGAAGAAAAAAACGGTTTCAATAATTTCCGGACCGTTATCGGTTAAGATTTATTAAAATTAAGACTCTTATCTTTACTAAAATAAATTAAATGAAGCAAATACCTCAAAGCTTTGCATAGCAGACCCTCCCATATGGAAGTAGCTATCACAGGTAAAATTAGCTTACGAAATGATCTATAAGCCCATTTTGGAAATAAAAAAAACCTACCATTGGTAAGCAAAACGATTCGTTTTTCTTTATTGAAACCGGGGATTAAACAAATCCCCTTGCTTGAAGCATCTTTTCAAAGTATCTAAAAGTTATTGAATTTATGTGGTTAAAATAAGGTAACATTTTTTCTTATCCTCATCATGACCGTTGGGTTCAGGGGCGTAACAAACTGATTTAACTTTTGGCATTAACATTCTAGCGACCAGATTTAGCATGTTGTAGTTTTCCCATTGCATTGCATTTGTATGAGATATAGTAAAAGTTTATCATTTGTATACTTGTTATAAGTTATTATTATTTAGGTTAAGTGGCTGTTGCAAGTCTTTCCAAAGCTTGTATCACTGCGGCCAGACTAGATGTATTGTCCACCTTAATGAAATTTAACTGCCAAGACCTGCAGCTATAATAAACTGCACAATATTCTTGGCAGGAATGGATTTCACTTCATCTGGGTGTAACAGGTGTTTCCCCAGATGAGTATTTCGATTAGGCATAAGTGGACAGCACTCACACAAGAGATGTATTGGTAATAATTGGTATTTCATCTGCCTCACGGCACGACTTCGAGTCACGAACGCGTAAGTTCCTTTGTTGAAGTAGGCAATAGGTACCTACTTCATATCTACTGGTCGTTTCAGAAATTAGCGCGTTTGAAGAAACAAACAAACAAACAAAAATTGGTATAGATTAATGCTGTACTTTTGGCAAGTAGGCAACTTAATTATTATTCCATTCGAAGGCGTTGTTAATTAATAACGGTAACGAATAAAATACTGTTCCAATTAAGTTTTGTAAATACTGTCCTGTTCCGGCTGTCGATGGCTGCTTCCTACTTTGTAGACTTTAAATCATGTGTGAAACCCAGTGGCGTAGCTTACGCTAGTCGGGCCCTGTCTCAAAGTTTGTTTGGGGACCCCTTTTACCTGACTAAGGCGATGCCCTAATAGAGGGTAAAGATTTTTACGGATTTTTGCTAACACACGTTTGGGGCCCCTGTAGGCCCTGTAGGGGTATCTTTGATACAGATGATACCGCGGTAGCTACGTCCCTGCTGGTGATACTGTTACCATGATGCACATTATGCAGTATTCGTACATATTATCATCACCCATAATGTCCCACTGCTGAGCACGGGCCTCCTGCACACAAACGACGGTGAAAGGGAATGGGCAGACACTCCACCACGCACTGGTGGACGTAGGCTAATGGTCAACCTACTGTTGGAGTTTTTAAGCTACCAGGAGGCCTCTAACTAGTTTTAAGACTGTCACAATTATGTGATAACCGGGAAGAACGGCTTTACGTGCCTCCGTGGAAAACGCTCGAGTACTAGACGCTCACTTAAACATACGAAGGGTGAACCATAGACTTAGGATTTCGCTACGCTTAGGTATAAGCAGTATAGCATATACCAAAACAGAACTTTTATTCTTTCGCTAAGCTTAATTCCACAATAAAGACAGAACTAATATATCAAAGCTAATATAATAAATCAATGTGTCAAAGACAAATGGACAAAACACATTTTGTCAAAGTAAATAAATGGTATAGTATAGACTGACGTAAAGGCGACGATTGCCCAGTATCGTTATATCGAATGCCGTGGCGGTGATCGTAGGTTCGAACCCAATAAGAACCACAAGGTGGTACTTAGAGTACTTTTACTTCCTATCGTCCTGGCTTCAACACTCAATATTTTCATCTGTCACCGAGCACCCACTGTTATATTCCGACAGCTGTCCCTTCTAGGCTTTGTGTACATAATAACCTACCATTGTCATACTGTGGTCCATAGTAAAGAACATACTTCATAAGTAAATAAATAAATTATAGTTTAGCAAAGTAAATAGTCTCTACATACAGAGAACTATAAAAGATTATAAACAACATCTCCACTCGGTAAGAATCTGTTAAAGTACGTACTACTAAAAGATAAAACTTTGGACCCCAAAGTTTATGTGTGCAGGTATACCAACCAACCGAACAAACTAGTGCGGTGAAGTCTTAACTGGATTACATTTTGATGAAAGGGACTGAAATTTTGTGAAGGATTTTTATTTTACGTTTATATAAGTTAGTCAGTATTCAGCTTGGCTTAAAACGGCGCCATAGCGGGTTGCCTAGTCGCCACACGTTCGCGGCTATTAATCACCATTGTCTATTTTTTTTTAACTGCGTTGATATTATTACTAGTTGAACTTTTTCCTTTATTAAGGCTTCCATTTGACTACAATCTCACTGTATGGCAAGTACTGATGTAGCCGAAGGAGGTAGCTTCCCTAAGTCTAGAAGAGAACTTGCTCTTCAGTTCTTATAGCTGCAGGAACAGTCAGGCAGACGAGACAGTACTCACCAACCTGCTTTGGTTTCTCAAGATTTCCTTCACCGAAAGCTTCAAATGATGGTCTTCGCCTCGGCACACCTTTCAATGAACTATATTATATATTTACATTGTTACTACATCAAAAACAATCGCAAATGCGAGAGCCAAATGTTAATGATTCTTGAGTAATTTGAAAGACAATTATTCCCATTGCTAGGATAAATAAATGTGCTCAGATTTAATTAATAAATTCCAGAGCGTCTACAGCTCGACACGAGTTAACCACAGACTAGAGCATCTACACATACCCATAGACAACAGATTAGGTATTTGGGATCTAACATTACGTCACGCGTCACATATCGTCGACCTCAAATAGTATCTGAGATGGTAGAAATACAAACGATACTTCAAAGAAGCTTTAAATGTGTCGTCGCCGTCAGGGACTCGCCGATTGTAAACGTTTGATTCATGCTCTTGGACAACCAAGATAAGATCAATTGTGTTTGTAGTCACAAGAATTATAACAAGGGTCAACCTTTGTATTATATTAGAAATAAAATGATATCGAGCCGGTGTGTGTTTGAATACCAACATCGCTGAATACTTCTGATCTTACAAAACTTACTCGTAATAGCTATCTGATCTATCTATTCTGATGGAACTTGGCACATAATGTAGATTATACCATGGATAAAAGCATTGGATACTTTATATCCCGGAAGCCCGCGGGACATCAAGCTGCTTGTAGATCGATGAATTATATATTGTGGTCATATAACTACAATCGACAATAATAGGATAATTTACTAGATATAACTATTGATTGAGTATACATTCGTTTACATAGTATTATTTATATTATCTAATTGTTATTAATATGGGATGATTGAAATGAAATTGGATTGATTTGTTGTTGTTGACATATATTTCTACAACAATAGAAGTAAACAAAACAACTTCGTCCCGCTTCGAGGGTGGAATTATTTAAAACGCTGAGACACGTATACATTAATTTTCAATCTTCAGCCAAAACACAAAATTTAAAAACCCTATCTTCGAAATTGACGGACTTTCATACAAACTTTGGGCCCCTATTTTACCCCCTTAGGGTTGGAATTTCGAAAAACCCTTTCTCAGTGGATCTGGATACCTACTCTTTACAAACAATATACCCTCTAAATTTTATGTCTGCTGACCAGACCAGACCAGACCAGCGTTTCAGGCTGTGCGTTGATATATCATTCAGTCAGACAATCAGTCAGTCAGGGCTTTGAATTTTATATATATAGATGTGTAATCACAGGTATGCAAATAGAGAGCGTTGTACAAACAGAGTTATTATTGAGCAGCGGCCTCTCGTCGGAATGTAAAGGGCGGCACACCGGCACAAGGGCGCCCAGGGGCTTCAATAAATTGAAAAGTGCCTCACCGCGCTACCATATCCAGTGATATTGAATTTAATTCTCTTCTCTTGCATTTTTTTAGTAACGTACATTAACATATTATTGTTTCTATTTCTTTGGTGAGTTGATCGGAATGTTCAGTTTCATACTATGTTATTTTCATCATGATCATGAGCCCATAATTTCCCACTGCTGAGTACGGGTCTGCTTTCACTAATGAGGGTGAAAGGGAATGAGCATATACATCACCACGCATTCCCACTGCGGATCGGCGGAGTTAGGCTAGTGGTCAACCTATTGTTGGAGTTTTCAAGCCGCCTAGGAGGTGCCTCCTACTAGCTTAAATACAGACCAACGGCTTTACGTGCCTTCCTCGGAAAACACTTGAGTTGAAATACCCACAGGCGGTCGCCCATCCGGATACGGTTCACAGCAGTGGAAGGTGAAAAAAAAAGATCCTGTATGTCAAATCAAGTCTAAATCCGTCCAATCATCTAACGTTCAAAAAAACATTTGTTTGTATAATAAGAGGAGGATTAAAGTATGTGATTTAGCAAATATCAAAAAGCCGATCGCAGTATGTTAATGAATATTAGAGTCGGTCGGTAGCTATGGTGATAATAGGGTATAGTGATCCACGAGCGCTATGAGCACTGACCCGCGGTGAGCGGAGCCGGATCAGAGCGAAACGAACCGAGAGGAACGTCATATTTTTCATTTGCGACACGTCCGCCAGCACAACACCTGCCTCTACAGTAATATGAAAAGGTTATTATTATATTATCGTGGTAGAATAGTGGTACAAGAATTAGGTGAAATACTGGTAACACAATGACTTGGTAAGTTTTATTAGGAGCTCTCCAGCTATGCGTATCGTAGTGGATGTCAACATCATTTCTTCAAATAGACCTTCGCAGGCACTTATGAAAAGTCTGACTCTAATACTCTATTTATTATCGATGATATTTTTTTACTCGGTTCTGAAGTCTATCATCATTTAAAACTACGTACGTGTACCCATGTACACGTACGTAGTTTTAAATGATGATAGACTACTAGTTCTACGTCAAGAAAACCCCATGGTTTTCGTTATTTAATTGCGTGTACCTCTATACTCATCCAATACTAATTCCACTTAACCCAAATCATGGTATTCGTATCGCTTGAATGGAGCTGCGGCTGCGAGGTATATACCAATACTACGATAATTAACTATAATGTACAAATAACACAAAGTAACAACAATAGACTCATCATGTTTATTATCCATTTTCATTTTAATTGGTTCAGCTATTATTGAGTTATTGAACCAACAGCAATTCGAGGAACCCAGCCAACTTATAATTGCCTTTCTGCATGCTAGCCACGGCCAGTACGGCCACGTCTATTAGTTTATTGTCAATATTTGATTCTGTGAAATGTAAATAGCGGCCATTAGGTTAAATATCTCGTTATTTATAAGCCGCGTAAACCGAATTATATTTCATTAAGTTTAATTGATCGCTAAACATTTGTTCCATCGTTGTAAATAGTTGCTTGATAATTATTCTGACATAATGTACTTATGAATAAATAAATATTAAAACTACGGCTAATAGAATAGGAACATTTTATTAACTTACATATAAATAAACTTTTCCTATTCTATTAGCCACAACTCCTATCGCTGTGTATATATCATAAATAATTAAGACATTCTATATCACTGCGGTATAAGGGTTGAATAAAAAACCGGCCAATTGCGATTCGGACTCGAAGGGTTCCGTACCATTATCTATAAAAACGGCAAAAAAATCAAGTATGTTATATTGGAGCCCCCCTTAAATATTTGTGTTAGCAATAACATTATATTATTTAATTTCATACCATTGAATATTGATTAATTATAATTAGTTATTAGTATTATTTATTCTGAAAATGTAAAACAGTTTATTTTAATATGGTGGATTTGGATATCGAGGGATGGCAACACCAAAAAGGGATATTGTAACAACGGTGGCCATTGGAGAAAGTATTTCTTAATTAATTGTGTATTTACCAAGTTTATCAACGGTGTAAATAAAGATTTAGCTTGTTCAAGCCGATTTTCTTTTCAGTAAATATGGTAAGGTTAACATTTCAGAAGTGCGGGATTAAGAAATCAGCTCACCGGTATGTACTTTTGTTATTTTCTATTTTGTGTGTCTTGTTCGTGACGAATAATCAACTATGGCTGGTTAGTAGTACGATGCCGCTAACAAATAAATTCTTAATATTACTACACTACATTTATTCTTAGATATATCTTAAGTAAACAGTTGTTTATGTACTTAAATAAAAGTTTCGTAAGAGAATCATACTACATTTATAAAAAAGCACTTATAGCAACATTAAAAGCAAAAACGTAATATATTATGGATTATTCAAGTAACAATGAATAATAATTAGTGAAATAACTAGAGGTATCTTTAATACCTAATACACAATTAACCTGCTGTACAATACAATACCCGCTGTATTGTAATAATATATCATATCCAGGAAATTAAATATGTACAATCGTCTATAATCGTAAGCTAATGATGAAAATAATATTCCTTGCTTATATGCTTATATGTCTTGACAAAAATCGAATTATACTTGGAAATACCTACCTACTTTTAAAATAATAATACTATAGTTCCTAAAAGCTAAAGAGAAGAGTCTTTCGAAGAATACTTCACTATATGGTGAGGGGCAGGGTCGCTCTTCGCGTCTGTCTGTCTGTCTCTTTGTCCGCTAACTCCTTCTAAAACACAAAACGAATTTGATGCGGTTTGCACTATCATTTGGATATTTTTTCAAGGAAGGATTAAAAACATGCATGTTATATATGCGGAGCGGGTTGTCGATGTTTCGTAAACACATGGAATGTTTTGCGCTTTCAATGCTGACATTGTATTTTGGAAGATGTCATAGATTTAAAATTTGCAAGAAACAGTATTCGCGATGCCGTGTACAAATTAAATTATTTATTTACTTTATGGCATCACATGTGTATAAAAGATGTAAAACAATATTTAATAGTTCACATGGACCCTGTAGGGCACAGAAATATTGATAGATACATTAGTAATAATTAAGTAAACATCATAATTATATAATAGTTTAAAGTTTATAACTAGCCTATAATAATAATACACATTTAGTATTAATTGGTCAACAAAAACTGGTCAGTTGCTGTATAATTCAGGGGATCTTCGATCACTATTCGATTGCTACATTGATAGCTTACAATATTGACATTGTTATAGTAAATATTAAAAACATTAGGTAAAGTGACAAAACAATATTACCTAGTAACTCCTAATAATATTGTGATTAATACTTTAAACATAAAGTTTAAAACAAAACAAAGAAAAGAAGCCTAGACAAAATATTATCTTATTGCGTCAGAACATAAATCGCTTTTCTGGTGATATATATCGAACTTTTGATGGATAAAATCCAAGTTTATATTTTATTATTGTTTTTATTTGGTTTCATTTTAATGTTAACAATTTCACGGTCGCTAATGCGTTCATCAGAGGGGCTGCCAATGGTAGTGGATCTATTATTGTATCTAACAGCAACATACAATTTTAAAATCGTACAGATATATATGTAGTAATTCTGTGTCTGTGAGCTGACATGTACAGAGATTGAACTTTCCATCATCGTATATGGATGAGAACCTCCGGCTGCTGGCTTTCATTGTTTTATTCTATAAAAGTTATTCGATGGGAAGTAGCCTATGTCCTTTTCCATACCATAGGCTGTCTGCATGCCAAATTTCATGATGATCCGTTGAGTAGTTGCGGCATTGGGTCGTGACGGACAGGCAGACGAACTCACTTTCGCATTTATAATATTATAAGTTCTATGTTCTATAATAGAATAAATTCTTAGTAAAGTATTCAAATCGTCCATTGAGAACATTATTACAAATGAGAGTATTTTGGAGAAGACGTTCCAAATATTATCTGAAGTAAGGGAATTTAGACCAACCACTAAGTACAAGTTAGAGAAAATTTATAATCATTTGGAATTAAATCTTATTACTCATTTCGAATCTATAATCCTAGTTTAATCATTACCTATGAAACTGTATACTACTGTAACTGTAAAATCTACTGAGATTTGTAAAGGATTTAATAAACATTGCACGATTAAATCTACGAAGGTAACTAATAAGTTAATGTCCTGTGACTGGGACACTAAAGGGGTAAGATTGAGTGGTGTGGTGACCACATGTACGAATTCTATCGAAAAAAAAAATATATAATAAAAACATATTCATATAACCTCAGAGTATGTAAATACTACGTACAAATATAACCAAGAGTTTCATGCATATGTTTCATCAATTATTCAAAAATGTTTAAATTGTTGATACAACTCAAGATTCAACTAATAAAATTATAATTGTCTGGAAAATTATAAATACAGAGACTTTTCAAAATAAAAAAAAGAAGATGACACAATCAACCATAACATTAATGATAAATTTGATCTCGGATAAATTTAAAGTAACTAAAGCTGAAATAAAAAAAAAATACAGAAGACCTATGGGGCTTATCAGTTAAAGTCATTTACCAATTAGCACTAGTATTGCACCTATTTTAGGAGCTATTATTAATCATTGTATTATTGTTAATGGTTCCCCACTTTGATGAAACAGTAACATCATTACAATATTTAAATCTGGTTGCAAAAAAAAAAAAAAAACCTTCCAATTATTGATCTACCCCTGTTCTTCAAAATCTTTGAGAAAGTTATGGTAAATATATTATTGGCTCATTTTACCAATAATCAGAATTTATAGGATCACCAGTTTGGATTTACAAAATACCGATCAACGACTGGTGCCAAACTTTAAAAGCATATTTTTGAGGCCTGGAAGAATTCACAGATTGCGTTTGGCTTATTTTATGATCTCTCCAAGGCATGTTATTGCGTACATCATCACAGCCTAGTTTTAAAACTTCAAGACCATGAAGTTTGTTGAGTGGCACTTGATCTTAATATATCATCTTACCTATAACCAAAAGCAGTACTATGTCCTGAGGGTCTTCAGTGAAAACGGGCGTACCACAAGGATCAATTTTAGGCCGTGTTTTTGATATATAATAATGATATGCCCTATATGGTAAATTAATGGTCCGATATAGTTGTATTTTCTGATGATACCTCTTTAATTTTTAATGTTAATAGAAAATATACAGACCTTACGCTGCTCAATGACACCTTACCAGCTATATCAAAATGTTTTGCCACCACTAGTATTTTGCTTAATTGCTGTAAAACTAAATGCATAAGATTTTCTCTCCCCAAATGTTGTTGACGCTAACACTCAGTCGACGGTAAAAGACTTGAACTTGTGGATAAGATTTTGGAAGAGCTTTTCTCGGCGTAATACTATACAGTAAAATACAATGGGGTCCTCATATACAAAGATTAACTAGCAAATTAATTTCCACCACATTTGCGGTTAGAAAAACTGGACAAATTACGGATGTAGCTACAGCTAGGATAGTTTACTCTGCTTATTTCCATAGTGTAATGTTCTGCAGTCTCCGGTTGTGGAGCTCAGCTGCAGACTTTGAAACTATATTTCTTCTGCAGAAAAGTGCAATTCGCGCAATATATTGTTTGGGTCGTCGCGAATCACTACGAAATCGATTTAAGGAATTTAAGTTTTAACTTTAGCGTGTCCGAAAAAAAGTTAAGATAAAATTGTGACACCTAGATCCAGGTTATCTAAAACTAATAAGGCTTTTCTCGGGAATTGCGTTCGATTCTATAGTAGAATCCAAGTTGAGGTAACTAAAATGTTTTATAGTAAATTCAAAGATTGTATAAAATAGAGGTTAACTGACAAAGCCTACTACGGGATGGTTCATTGCGTGGGGGACGGGAATGTGTGGTTGTAGTGGCTTTCCTCTGCGCTTGCGTCCCCCTGGCTGAGTGACAATTGTATAAGTAAGCATTATGTTTTTGGAATAATTACTGTGATATGGAAGAAATGATCCACCAAAGAAAATAATGCCTTGCTGGGCTTCTTGCCGGAGTCGTCTCATTTTAAGTATTCCGAACCGGTGGTAAATTCAACTGTATGAACTTAACGTGTATAGGTGACTTACCTGCCTGAACTGAATGGATTACTTTTTTTGTTGATTCTGCAAGAGATGCAGTAGGTACGTAGTTTAGCTGCAGATAATATTGGTAACAAATCAACGTGCCATGAAAATTTACTTTTCTTTGAATTAGATGGTTTTGTATGTGCACGAATTATCACACACATATACACCCAAAGGGTAAGAGAAAAAAGAAAACAGGAACTTTATGGATAAGCGCTGTCCTTAAAAATAACCGATACGAGGTATCCTGCTTTTAAATTATTTATCCTGCCAATTCTTTAAAGAAGTGGATAACTATTACTATATCTTTCAAAAGTGACAATGAAAACAAACAAACTTAATGCGAGTGATTTTGATGATAACTCTCAAGTTGATAATAAGACATTTTAAGAGTATACTAAATAAGTTCATACTTAAAAATAATAATAAATAATGATAATAATAAATCGTTATTATCAGGCTACTTGTGGCCCATAGATAAATAATACAACAATTTTTGATAGTATAAAACACACTAAAAGCCTATGGATGGTAGGCGCTGCTGCAGTTTGCCTTTGTGCCATCGTGTGGCACTTGTCCGCGAAAGCGATAATCCTTGTTGCTACAGTCAATGTTACAGGTCATCAAATTGGCCAGAAATTACATTGCTGCTTAGATACTAGGTACTCAAGGCTTTACAATACATGATAAAAATCATGTTTGAGTCATCATCATCATCGGCCTATAGTGTTCCGCTGCTGAGCGGAGGCCTCCTTTCACAAATCAGGGTGAAAGGGAATGTGCATGGGCAGATGCTCCACCGCGCGTACCCGCTGCGGATCGGTGGAGGTAGGCTAGTGGTGAACCTACTGTTGAAATTTTCAAGCCGCCTAGAGGGCCTCCAACTAGCGACTGTCACAATTGAGTGATAGCCGGGACCAAAGGCTTTACGTACCTTCCGAAGCACGGAAACGCTCGATTTGAAATGCCATTGGGCGGTCGCCCATCCAGGTGCCGATCGCGACGGACGTGGCTTGACTGTGCCGATCGATTAAGAATGGGTAATCATGCTATACCACCACAGTACACCACGAGCGCTTGAGTACTTGAGCTTGCGCACGTTTGAGTGTTAGGATGGTAATATTTGGATAATTAAATTGATGATTCAGGTATACCCATAAAAACTCGTAAGTGAAACATGCTGCTATATGCGGTGATCACTAACAACTCGTAAGTGAAACATACTGCTATATGCGGTGATCACTAACAACTCCTAAGTGAAACATGCTGCTATATGCGGCGATCATTAACAACTCTTAAGTGAAACATGCTGCTATATGCGGTGATCACTAAAAACACGTAAGTGAAACATGCTGCTATATGCAGTGATCACTAAAAACTCGTAAGTGAAATATGCTGCTATATGCGGTGATCACTAAAACCTCATAAGTGAAACATGCTGCTGTATGCGGTGATCACTAAAACATTCTAAGTGAAACATGCTGCTATATGCGGTGATCACTAAAACCTCCTAAGTGAAACATGCTGCTATATGCGGTGATCACTAAAACCTCCTAAGTGAAACATGCTGCTGTATGCGGTGATCACTAAAACATCCCAAGTGAAACATGCTGCTGTATGCGGTGATCACTAACAACTTGTAAGTGAAACATGCTGCTTTATGCGGTGATCACTAAAAACTCGTAAGTGAAACATGCTGCTATATGCGGTGATCACTAACAACTCGTAAGTGAAACATGCTGCTATATGCGGTGATCACTAACAACTCGTAAGTGAAACATGCTGCTATATGCGGTGATCACTAACAATTCGTAAGTGAAACATGATGCTGTATGCAGTGATCACCAAAAACTCCTAAGTGAAACATGCCGCTGTATGAGGTGATCACTAACAACTCGTAAGTGAAATATGCTGCTATATGCGGTGATCACTAAAAACTCGTAAGTGAAACATGCTGCTATATGCGGTGATCACTAACAACTCGTAAGTGAACCTTGCTCCTATATGCAGTGATCACTAAGATTTCGTAAGTGAAACATGATGCTGTATGCAGTGATCACCAAAAACTCCTAAGTGAAACATGCCGCTGTATGCGGTGATCACTAAAACCTCGTAAGTAAAACAGGCCGCTGTGCATGATCGCTATAAGTAAGTAACATAAAGACGATGAAATATGTTGCTTATCATTGCCGTGACCATCTTCTTTTAAAGGCTTATTTGTTATGTTATCTACAATTAATACTTGAAGCAAAAACTTTCGCTCCCTTTTTAGGGATATTGCGCGCACGGAGGATTGTAAGATCTTTCATAGCTAACATTTATTTATTTATTCAATTTTAAGAATATAGTCGAATTTCGACTCATGGCGACCTCTAGTATAGTATAAAATGATAAAACATGGTGATATCACATAATGCAAAATGTATTAGACATACAACGCATACAACTACAAAAATTAAAACTAATCGTAAGATGATGTGAAGACAGTTTGATTAAAACTAATGAATTACACTTTATTTCCACAGATGTTCCACGAATCAGCTAGTTAATATCTTGAGGTTCAAAGAAGGAAATCGATAATGGATGGCAGTAAAAACATAAATAATAATATCTAATTATGTCTATTGATATCGACAAGAAGAACTTATGATGATATTTTATTTTAATCGTAAGATGAAGTGAACACAGTTTGATTAAAACTAATGAATTACACTTTATTTCCACAGATGTTCTACGAATCAGCTAATACATATCTTGAGGTTATTCAAAGAAGAATAATTAAAAACAATAATGTCTAATTGTCTACTGAAATCGACAAGAAGAACTTAAGATGATCTTAAATTTATGTTTAAATAATAATATGTATATTGATTTATATAATTGTTAATGATAATTTATTAACGTAATCTTTATTATATATTTATTTCGCTGAATAATATTATTAGAAACCTACCTTTGTTGACAATGTGTTGTAATTTAGAATAGTAATTATTTGTATAGAGACATACAGTATACGAATGGCCGAAACGGAACAGGGACATTCCGTTAAACAGGACGGCCGTCTGTTAGCAATAACATTATATTATTTAATTTCATACCATTGAATATTGATTAATTATAATTAGTTATTAGTATTATTTATTCTGAAAATGTAAAACAGTTTATTTTAATATGGTGGATTTGGATATCGAGGGATGGCAACACCAAAAAGGGATATTGTAACAACGGTGGCCATTGGAGAAAGTATTTCTTAATTAATTGTGTATTTACCAAGTTTATCAACGGTGTAAATAAAGATTTAGCTTGTTCAAGCCGATTTTCTTTTCAGTAAATATGGTAAGGTTAACATTTGTTATATTTAAATTTAGTTATTTATTTTTAATGTGAAAATACAATTAAATATTCTGAGAATATTTAAAGCGACTACCTATTGCCGTTATCAATATCGACCAAAAAAATTACGTTTGTTGTATGGAAGCCCCATTAAATATTTATTTTATTCCGTTTTTTATTATTTTTTGATATAGCGGCAGCAGAAATATCATCTGTGAAAATTTTAAACGTCTAACTATCACGATAAAAAGGACAGATGGACAGACGGACGTACGGAACCCTAAAAAAGCTGTTATTCAGAGTGTTTTATGCCTATTTAAATCCAATCGCTGTTGGCTACCACCCTCGTCGTTGTTGAAATCTGTTGTCAACCACCCACCTGCCGGTGCTCCGGCAGCTTCACGTGACACTAAGTTACATTGTAAGCTCTAAGCTTCGACCACAGCGTCATTGGCCATGGTGAGATGTGTTCAACAACAAGCATATTCACATTCAATAAATAATTGGACTGTTTTACAAAATACTTAAACCGACTTCAAAGTACACTAAGAAGTAATCAAATCCTGATCTGATGACAATAGGACCAAACGGGAAAAAACCCTTCCAGGCAAAAAAGAATTTTCCAAATCGGTTGATAAATGACGGAGTTATGAGGTAACAAACATAAAACCCTCTTCCTTTTTTTGATGTCGGTTAAAAAGCAGCCTTCATTACAAATGCTCCCCTTTTCACTAAAAAATTAGTATACATCTAAGTAGAGATATCCAGTGGCCATTGTGAAGAGTATTCTACCCCAAGTAGATTTAACAAAAAGTAGGCTTTTATTAAATCCCCAAATTGTCTCGAAGCGATCGTCGACGACATAAAACCAATTATTGTCCCTTTTTTATCGCCGTTTTCGGAATGGAATTAAGAAATGTGACATTTTCGGCAATTATCTAAGTAAATAATTTCAAGTGAAAAACTAAGGTTATCCTTTCAGCGAGACTATTAGATTTTTCTATTTTACAAAAACTGGTACCTACGTAAAATGTTGTAAGAGAAACGACCGTCCTCAGCGCGGCCGCGGCGCGGCGGCGCGGCGGCGGCGGGATGAGCAGAAAGGATGTTGTTAGTGTGATCAGGCGCGAGCGGCTCCCCCGGGAGTCTGTTTCATTACCTATATTCGCGGTCTGCTTACTAACATCATTGTTCGTTTGTTATACTCGTACGTTGTGATTGCTTATCTAATTTCACGCTAATCTCGGATTTACTTTGTGGTAACAAGCAATCAGTCGTATCGCGGACCTACGCAATCGTTCATTACAATATTTTTTGTGTCTCTAAATTTAATCCAAAAGCTTTGTTTGAAATCTGTTACGTGTGGGATATATCGATACAGGTACTCGTTGAAGCTCACATTTTAATTCGATAAATAAATATAAACTCATTACAAATAGTAGTGTCTTCGCCTGACCCTTTTCTCCTAGGAGCGAGGTGGCGTGGCGGGAGCGCCCCGCTCGGCTGTCTTACCTGTCTCAAAATATTACAGAGTCCGCATTTCTCCACTCATAAATGCCCTCCGGCGATTGCGAACGGGTGGCGAGAGGCGCGGAGTCCTTCCCAGTTCCGATATTTATCGTATCGGATATCACTTTGATTGTCACTTACCTGCCACTCGCTTCCTTAACGAGATATTTCGTTTTATTTTATTGAGCCTTTCGTTTTGGGGTAACGCAGTAAATCGAAGGAATAAAATCACGACAACAAAACTCTTTCCCGTTCTTTGTTATCATTTCAAATTGAAATGACGTATTAAATTGGAATACTTTAGCAACAAAATTAATCAAAATTGGAAACATTATAAATTGGTTTTGCGATTCTGATTCATTAAATATTTACAGTTTTTTTTATTCTGATGATAAGTTTGAATGCTTATGAATATAAATAACCTTCTTCTCTAAGGTATTTAGATTTGTTCTCATGAAGTAGCTTAGCGCTGCTGCCGTTTATTAGTTATGAATAAAATAGTGAGCTTTCATAGTAATAAATGTAAATTACCATGTTCAATATGCGCACATTTTTAAAATAAGTTGTTTTGATGTCGTGATAAAAATGTGGTTTTCTTAAAGCTAACGCATATTTTTTCATAAAAATGAAATACATAGATATATTATGAAAAAATCAGTTTCATGTTCTATGATGACATTTAAAATTACTTCTGTAAAAATTTCGTCTCCAAGCAGCTTAAAATGATATTAATTTCCGCGGCGCCGGCTCCGGCTCCGGCTCCAGACGACGAGTACACTACATACAACGAGTACAATAAATAGTTCATCAGCAGCTCACATCTGGTTCATTTAGGGAGCGTGTGCGGTGCGAGAGCGCGGCGGGCTGATAGTTTATACGCAATATATAGCAAGTGGTTCTGTGACGCTGATGTATCGTCACTCCTCAATCCTGAAACCTAATAAAGTATAGATCCAACTGTTAAGCTAGTGTTTGTTATAATTTGAACTGAAATTACGTTTACACTTAGGGACTCTATTTTGTACTTATACAATTAATATCAATTTTGATCCACAAAGGTTACGTACTAGAGACACCTCGAAAAATACCAATTGTCACGGATTAAGCCTACCCGCGGCAGCCGAAATATTGATAGGAATTCGTGACCAGTGCGCGGGCTCTTCGCCGTCATATGTTCGACTGGCTGCCGCAGCCTGGCTACCGCAGCCCGGCTGCATAGTGCGCGGGTAAGCTAATACATATAGGGTAGTTACAATAAAAGTAATACACAGACTTGGTCACAGTCAAACTGTAGCGTAGGTATGCAGTTCAAGTAACGCTCGTAGCGTAGCACACGCTACGAAATGGTGACTACGGCATTCATCGCCGCGAGGAATACCTACATTTTTAATGTTATTTATTACGAAACACTAAACAATATTTCAAAAATACAATACAAAATGCTCCGTAGCGTTTTTATATTTATCTTTTGATTCAGTATCAACGTAACACATGCTACGATATTTATCTACGAAAACGTGTCTACGACAGCAAGATCTGGCGCTCTACCGCAAATCTTTAACACCATTAATTAATTTCATCCAATCAGCGACCACCAATGGTCAAACCGCGTCATTGGCTGAAATCATTAACGATGTTCGTTTCGATTACTACCAATGATAAGCGATAGCCCGGCTGGCATGCAGACTTCATAAAAAAGATTAAACAACAAATCAATATTGTCCCTAACAGGTTCTTGCGCCTAACACAACAGAGCGCGGGTGGCGAAAATTTAAACTTTGCTTCAAATTTTACTGAAAACTTGAAAATTAGCGAGCTATTAAATGACTGTACAAGTTATTTAATAGCTCGCTACATCGTAAACATCGTAACTTGGAACGATTACCGAAATTTTAACTTTTATCATCCCCGAGCCGCGTCCCCTCCGACCCCTCGCGGGCCGGGCCATGAAGCCGTGAAGATACGCCGGGAACGATGGACTAACATTTTACCAAGTTTGCACATAAAATTACAATTACAGCGGATTTATGAGGCAACGTTTAACCGAACCTACGCTCAACACAATAATAATAAAATCGTTTGATACTGTAAAATTGATTGTTATTTAAACAAAGTCGGTAACAAAGTTAGGCCGGCAAAGCCCCGTGCTGATAAATTTTAGGACTGCTAGATGCTGTCAGTGCGCTGATAAGAGGCATCCTCTGGGCAATGGAATGGCCCAAGCTCTCTGATACTTGTTTGTGTCGTGGACGGTGGACGACACTTATTGCGCGACGTTGAGCGAGTGCCAAAGCTCTAACGGTGTGTTCCGTTTGTAAAGATCGGCCTTACATTTTGGTAATTGTTCTAGTAGCACAGTACGTGGACTACGTAACTTTATTGCACAAACAAACTTTATTGAAACAACCTCTAAATCGGTAGAAATATAACAAAATCGGAAATCACTGTTTCCAATAAAGCACTGTTTGTATTTGCAGTTACCAGAAAGTAAAAAAGACAAACGTTTATCAGAAAACTGCTATATTGAACCGTTTTCAATTCAAAAATGATTGAAACTATTGCAACAAAGTTACGTAATCGCCCCACAGGTGTCGGTGTTTGCCAGTGTTTAAAAATGTGATTAATTTAATTTATTAAGGATTATTAATAAAAAAATCTTCAAAACATGTCACCACACACGCAAGCCACGTCTTCGCTTACAACGGTGAGTACGTGTATTGTTTTTGCCTGAAGTGTGTGTGCCCGAAAGTGATGTCTATAGTTGATGTAGGTGGTCGCAGGTCATTGGTTCGATTCCCAACCAGGGTATTTTGTGTGCATGAACATGACTGTATGTCCTGAGTCTAGGGGTAGCTATGTAAATTAACTATGCAGTTGCATGCAGAAAATAATATATCAGTTATCTGGTTTCCACGGTTCTTAGTTCGGGATCAGATAACCTGATAACATGTCAATAATGTCCCAGGTTATATATGGCTTAACATATTATGGAGGAACGAGATATTGACGATGCTGTAGCATTCTCCATTTTAAAGGGAAGATCTTCCACCGGGGTAGGTAATCTAGGTGCCAATGTCCGGGAATCAAAACGCGGTATCAAAGTCCTGAGGCAACTTTGATAGTGTGTAGGTAGGTTTTGTCACACTGACTTGTTGTGCACACAGATGTTTGTTCTGGGTGGAATCGAACCCACGCTTGGCAGTCAGGATATTTAATACACGCAAACCAGCCCGTCTATTTATAAGACCTAATCCTGTGGTAATTGAAACCTTCACTTTAACCCCCTTACTCATAAAACGTTATTTAACTAATATACTGTTGAAAGGGTCACGTACATAACGTCACTCTATTGTCATTATCAAATAATGTGGCATTATTAACGTGACCATTTAAACAGTATATTAGTTAAATAGCGCTTTATGAGTAAGGGGGTAAATGTTTACTTTGAACTACATATTTAATAGTAACTGATCTCGTAGCGTTATACTGACATTAATTGAATAAGTATGAATGATATGTTTATATATTTATCGTAACAAAGTTTACTTATTTGCTCCGCAGTACGCACTTATTCAAATTCGATCACATAATATATAGATACTCTGGATAATATGATCAAAACGTCTCTTTGCAATGATAAATAATTTCGTAAATAATAAAGAATTTCATATTTGTAGTACCTATATTAAGTTTATGTTTCGTCAGATAATCATATTCTGACATACTTTATTTTACTATATAAAAATTATGCCTTGAAAGTTCTTGAAACGAATTTAAATTTAATCGTGAAGCGACGTACTGTGAAATACCTACTATCAATTGGTCTATACAAAATACCTGGACGTATTCATCAAATAAGTATAGCTTTGCTAATTATTAATATTTAAATATAAAATTCGATTAAGTTCAATTATTTGGCTGATAATAATATATGATAAATATTATTTTGTGTTGGAGCAGGGATTATCCCGGCTCGCGGCTGCGGCTGCGGCTGTTTGTTCGCGTGAAAATTCATTGTAGGTGACTCTTTGAGCACAATCTGATATTCTAAGCGCTGAATACATTTGTGTGGTGTGTCGCGGCACAACGACGATAAAAGCAAATTGTTTCAATTACGTGACCGCGTCACAGTTTATACAATATAATCCTCCTAGAGACCGCGTGGTGCGTGTGTGTGTGTGGGGGTGTGTGTGTGCGTTTGGCATCGAACAATTAACCCAAAGAAGCGCAATGACGTTCATTTTGGTTGAAATATATTCCGCCAATTTCCCACCATCGACAACGCGCTCTGATTGGCTAAGTCAAGCACGCATGCACTCTGTTTGGCCAAGTCAAAAACACTCGATGCAGTGATTGGTGCTTACTGTTCAAATTCAGTGACAAATCACTGACGAGTTTCGGAATTTGATTGTTCATTATTACTACTCTAAAGGGATATTTCCTCGATGGCGTTTGGCGACTCAATGCCTACATATTATTATACTTTATGGATTGGTTTGAGGCATTTGAATAGAGACTATGTAATTCAAACAATTTATTGGATATATTTTAGAATGTTGAATAGAATATCTAATGAATTTCTGATAAAAAAATAAATAAATAAAGCCTATGTAGAATTACGCTATGATCTGAGCCAATGATGACGATTTGTGGAGAGCGATTAGTGAGGGAACTCATCTTGAACAGACAAGCATTGTGCTAGTCTCTCTAGTAGGCTGTCTCTCATGCTAGACAAGACAAGACAAGATATTATTGACGTTTCTTTGTTTAGAAATGATATGTGTAGTCTGGGATAGGTGATGTGGCTGAGAATCCGGTGCCATGCTCACAACGTGACACGTAGGGTTTTTTTGCCATTTATTTGGGTTCACAAACAGTAACACAGGATATTACAATAGCAATTTTACAAAAATACAGTATTAAATGTGTTAACAACTACAAGAACCACGTATAAAATAAAAGAGTACGAGTAATAACACAAAACAATAATGATAAACGGTAATGATTGTTAAATTAAGTCCCTCGCTTTTTTATGTAGTTACAGACAGAAACGCCTGTAGTGCAGTAATCATGTAAGTAATTATATGTATTTCTTGTAATTTTTGTTAACATCTTATGGTGTACAATAAAGAGTTATCCATTTATGTATCAACTATCAGTGTCGAAAGCAGATGATCACTACTGTAACAATTGAATCTTCGTAATTTATAGCGTTCTTAAATATCTTCGGACTGAGCCTCACTAATGAGATCTCTGTTCACCTCTTTGGGGATTATAATGGACGTTTCAGTTCATATCAGTTTTATAATGAAACGAATTTCATAAATAAGGGTTGTTGAACACCGCGTCATGAAGTCAGGAACATAAATGGATCATTCTCGAAGAAGTGTTCTCAATAGATATGTTGCTAAGAGCGTCGATACTGGAGTTAGGTTGAACGAAAGAGATCGTCTCAGTCAAGTGGGTACCATCTAATAACAGTAAAGTGTTCAGTGTTCAGGACGGGCGGGAATAACGGCTGACCTCCAGTCAACGTACCTACAGGTACCTGTAGCATCGAACTGTAGGTACCATGTCAGTAATGTATACATCTTATGAATATGAAAATTGGGGTTCAACATCCCGTTGTTCATTAAAAATGTATTAGCAAGCCGTTGCGAAATTCGTATATCTGTGGTCTCTTTCTCAGAAATGACATTTCAAGGAAGAACAAAAGTTGCTGGGCATTGATTAGCTTACACTTGGTTTACAAATGCCACTCGTGGAGGCGACAATAATGTTTGCTGTGATATCAAACAGATTCAGATTGACACAAATTTTATTTACTCGAGTAGTGTTTGTTCCGGAGGGCAGATACCGCGATGCGGCGCGGCTCGGCGCAGCCCGACCGATCCCGCGCCGCGCCGCGCGTCTACATACTAACTACAGACCCCTACCATGGCGACGCGACCCCATACGAGTACATGATGGAATTTCGTTTATGCCTTCAGACGACGCGAGGGCTCACAGACAATGCGTTATTATGTTCCGGATAATTATATACCTGAAGAAAGCCTGCCATTTCGAGACACCCAGCCCACGCTATTTAATAAACAATCATGAATGTAATTACATCACAAGATAACTTTCTAATAATCGACATAGCTTTGAACAAACGTTGAGTGTAAACGTATTTTCGGCTCGTCCGGTGATCCGACTCGACTTATTTAATAAAGGAATTCCTGGAAATTGAACCAACTAAAGGCTTACTTTGCCGACTTCTAACTGAAAGTCAATATAATGTTGGCGTATCAAAGCCTATAAATAATACTAAGTGTATCACACTTTAAATTAGTTAGTTGCTAGTTGCTGCTACAGGTAGCCGAACCTTTTTCAATTTAAAAACATAGTTGAGGTCAAAGTTCACTTATAACTATAGTTTCGCATCAATATTTATTATAGATAAGGTCCCTGGGAGCCTTTGTATGGATTAACAAACACGAACACAACGCTCTATGTATGTATTTCGTGAACCTTTTTGAAAATGGATTCAATTATTATTCTGAGAAGGCAAGGGGACACCCTCGTCACAATCTCTGTAATCAATCGGTCGATCAACATCATTACCGCATATTAATTATATCATTTGTCACATAATATTGTTGTAGGAATCGATTATGTGAATACTAATAGACTCATTAAATAATATTTGGAAACCAAACAAGGTATAGTGCTCCGACTGCTTTTTAACCGACTTCAAAAAAGGAGGAGGTTCTCAATTCGGTTGTATTTTTTTTTTTTATGTTTTTTACCTCACAACTCCGTCATTTATTAACCGATTTTTTTTTTCTCCAAGGGTACACCTCCCGTTTGGTCCCATTGTCATCACATCAGGATTTGATTACTTCTTAGTGTACTTTGAAGTCGGTTTAAGTTTTTTGTAAAACAGTCCAATTATTAATTACTAGCTTTCGCCCCGTGGTATCGCTCGCGTTTCAGAGAGAACTAATCGTTCTCCCAGGTTGCCGATGTGTTAATCCAAGTAATGATCCGTCTAGCTGGCAAGTTCCATAGAATGTTTTAATACGAATAAACATACGAATCATCGCATGCTATTTAGTCAGCATGTAGCGAACATATCATAATCATGGTCATTCTAATTTTATTTCATTTCAATCGTTTTTAACTTCTCGTTTTTAATATTAGATATGCGCATGTTTACGCTCGTATGGCATGTTGAAAAAGTTGTATTTCAGTTGAGATGTGGGGTGTGATATGTTAAAAACAAAACCGCCATAAATCCGATAACTCTACTCGTTAAAGAGATATACGACCGTGCGAGCAGGCGGTTCACTCGTTACTCATTGCTTACTTACAAAATACATAATATAAGAATTTTGGGTGTATTTTTATTTTGGCCAGGTAGGAAGCGCACAAAAAGTTCATGTCTGTATGCTGATTACACGCATGAACGTTTTTGGTGAAGGTCGATGAAGCGATAGAATTGTCAGTTAATAGAAGCTTGGCAACATGAAGTGTGTGCATTATTCATAACCTATTTGGGGACAGGCATGACTATATTAATATGTTTATGGTTAAATTAAATTAGTTGATCAAACTGAGTTAGTTCTAGTACATCGGCGTTGGTAAGATGGTATTTATTATTTATCACAGTTTTTTTTTTTGGTTACAGTTGAATCTACTACCGCCGGTTCGGAATACACCTAAATTGAGAAGACTCCGGCAAGCAACTCAGCATGTTTTTTTTTGTAGATCTGCTGAACCCCGACCTTACAACCATTATATGGGCGAGGGAGGGTTGAGAGTCACAGAGTCATACGACAGGAATGTTTCGCGTCTTCTCCATAAAAAAATGGTCCGGAGTATGATCGTTATTAAGGTCGGCTTTTATGGACACACGAGGGAAACTTAATAACCGGGCTGTGTAGCAGGCAGGTAAGTAATATTGTGTCAGATTAATATGGGTCGTCTGTGAGAGCCGCACGCTCCCAGCGCGAGGCGGACCGCACCGACTTTAAGCGATTGGTTAAGTCATTTTGAAAGGATGTATCGGCGTCTCGTCGGTCATTAGAACCGCACTGGGAAAGGGGGAGGAGGGATTGGTGCCACCCCAGAGTGGGGAATCGATTAACCCGCGGTCGTTTTCAAGTGTCAAAGCGTTATAGGATTAATTCCCTCTCAGAAGCTAGAGATTGTTTCACGCTACTGCGACCAGGTATTGCTCATTATGTGTTTCAAATATTGGACCCATGTAACAGAAGGTGCAAATATTATAAGTCTTAGCAATATTGCACGAATGAGTTAAATTATAGAGTCGCAAAATGAACATGTGTTTTATTGAAACTAGTAGTAGTAGTCCAAAGTGTGTCTGAAATTCGACCGTAATCTATAAATAAATTTACCTTTCTCCCTCTTCATATAAACTTTAATTATGCCCCACTCCTTGGTGGGCGCAATATGCTTCAATAGGGATCCGATATATGTAGATTTTATGGTGTAGGTAACGTGTAACACTGCACACATGAAACCGATTCGCACTTGGCAATTATTTTGAGGAATATTCTGTTAGCAAGTGGTCAGCACAAGATATTGCTCTATAAATGAGACATTGGTGCTGATTCTGTTGCTGAACTAAAATATTCTTTTCTTACTATGTCTCTTTCTAACAAAGAACATATGAAAAGGATGTAAAATGGTCCCGGCAAATTAGTCCAATGATTGTTTTCAATATAAATGAAGTCGCCATTTATCGCGTTTACGTCGATCTCTGTGACTGTAACCTATCTTCTAAATAACTTCGAAACCATTCCTGGGCTTTGCCGCTAATATTCTATTTTATTTAATAGACATTCATGAGAAACAAAATCATATTCTTTAATCATATTATCTAAAAACATAGACAGTTTCTTGTGCACACATGCAGTGATAACTGTATTTTGGGTGTCGGTAATATTTGGCTGATCTTGGGTTGTTTTCTCGGCCGCGTCGTGTCGTGGCGCGTCGCGTCGCGTCACGTCGTCAGGTCGTCGGCCGGCTCGTCACACGTCGCGTCGGGGGCCGGTCGCGGTCGCGGTCGCCCTTCGCACAGTTGTTGATTTAGGTCCCACCTGACCTAACTCATCACTTGATATTCCCTGAGTAAATAACTCTTCACGACAAATTCATTTATCGTTTACCACCGTTCATATTTGTGTAGCGGATTTATATCGACCGCGAACCGAGGGGTCACGGGCATACCATAGCGAATAAATATAATACAATATGTTACATTTTGCGTGATAAATGAAGTTTATTTGCATGTTTGACATCTTCGAGAAAATCATTATTATTTATTTGATCAACTCGCAAGTATTAATACAATCAATTAAGGATTTCTGCTTCGTCGGGCTTCGTTTTCCTCGTATTCAATCGGTGCTCGATTTCGCCTGCGGCTTTTTTACACATTTTTATGGGTAAATAGTTGAAATTATGAGATTTCATTCACACAATGTCAATAGCTGAAGTTTACCGTCTCGTAGCGTAATTGCGCGTGATGCAGGCGTCGCATCTCGACAGGATTCCAGTAACTAATTGTCTAATGAAGTCTCTCAATTATAAAAGTTAATTGCGCTGCCCTCGCCCCGCACCGCCCCGCCCCCGCCCCCGCCCCGCCGCTATTAACTCACCTAACTTGATGTTGTTTTTTATCATCCAGGAGAAGATTTCTTTCCCACTTAATGAATATCAAGTAGCCGAGACGTTATACTTTACGACGCTATTCATTACAGCAACGATACAAAGAATGACCAACAACTGAATAGGTACATTTATGTAGTTTAGTTGTAAATTGTAATAAAATAACTCTTAATAACTTTAATAAATTAATATAGCAACAGCAACAACCCTTTATAAAGGACCGTTATGAATATTTAAGTAATCCCAGTTGTTTACTCATTGAGAAATTATTTACCCTCAGTAAACATTAATTTAAAATCTGGCCAAGTTCATTACCTTACAACATTTAAGTTTTCTTTATAATAATGTTTGAGAGAACAGAATAGTCAAAACCAACGCCATTTTGTTCAGTTTTATCCCCAGAGCCAGGAGAACACATATACAGGAGCTATTTTTTTCCTAGCCAGTGTGGGCAACTTCTGAACTACAGGTCTTAGAGAAAAACGATGAAAGGAACCCGAGCTAAATTTTGAAGAAATTAAAAATGCCATTAAAATTTATTTAAAAATAATAATATTACCGGAGATACGGAATTTTTTCAATTTTTTTTTAATTCTGCTTCTACATCACAATATGAACAAAATTATGTATGACCATCTTGCCACAAGTTACTAGAAGTTATCCAAAATATTATATTATATTCGCCTTGACCTTGATTGGTTTTATCGTGCGTAAAGCTTGACGAGGTATAGCAGATCTCGCAGGGACCCCACTATGTTTAATCATAAAGAATTAGCTTTTAGCAACTTGTTACCAAGATTGTCATACATAATTTTGTTTGTATTGTGACGCACAAGGAGAAAAAGAAAAAAAAGATGTAAAAATTTCAAATACATATTTTTTTTGGCATTTTTCAAATTCAGCTCGGAGTTCTTTTCAGAGTTTTTCTTAGTTCAGAAGTTGCCCTCACTGGCTGAAAAAAAAACACCTGACAACTAACTGACTGAGTTTGCTAAGTTGAAGCCCAGTCCTATTAGATTTCAGATCTATTTTAAGCAAAGAAATTAATCAATATTTAGTGTGTGTACTGTATAGTTTATTTGTTCCTGAAAAATCTAGCATATTCATTTTAAGGCTTTACTAGAATAAAAGTCGTTGAAAAGCATCCATGTAAATGTACAAACTCTATTTTTGGAACTTGGCCTGACTCACAGTCGTGTATCTAGATTGGTTGCTAGGTAAACAGAGGCAGTGATTTTATAAGCCGCGGCAGATTTGTGTTTAAATAACCTTGCCAGTACCACCGTATAATAAATACATTAGAGCCTTAAGAGTTTTGAACTTTGGAGAGAAGCTCCCCTCAACATTACGCATGCACGGTATTTTTGTATGTATTGAATTACTTCGTTCAGCCCTATACCATAAAATAACTAATAAATTTACCCCTATACACGTGCATTCGATTTATACGGATCGCTTGCCAGGCTATGTTGCTTCGGATTGGAAGCTAAAGATGCGAAGCGCGACGGTTCGTAGCGACGCGACGCTACCGTATCGGCTTGTCACTCTATATGGGCCGTCATTTGCGGAAAACTCTCCCGGAACATGTTGAATTGATGCCAAAATAAACGTAAAAACAAATAGACACCATTGCTCTTTACTTTTATTATCTTTATACCGGAATAGCTGTACTTTGTACGCACTGCGCAGTGTGGAGTGTGGAGTGCGAATCGGCAATCACAACCTTATTGATTCAATTATCAACGAGACAAATATACAAATACATCAGCGCTATGGGGTCTATGAAGTGACGCCAAAATACATGTTCTATAAGAAAATGTTAATATATTTCTTTCACAAATATAATAATTTTTATTCAAATAGGATTTCAGAAACACTTATGAATAGTTACTGTAATATCGGAAGGTTGTTTTTGCTAGAGGAGCCGGCAATAAGCTCAGTAACTACTCTTGTCGACCGACAACTAGTCTCATTGACAATATTTAATTACGTGTTATGTCGATCAAAATAAAAATAAAACATATGTACTGAAATGATGAGTGATTAAATAAATAAAATAATCAAGCAATATTGCTGTCCAACAATCACGCATATAACATACGAAAAAAAAGTTGTTCTGAAACTCAACTTCGAAGTTGAGTTGGAAAGTTTAATTACCATGAGAGGGCAGGAACTGAGATGTATTGTTCAGGTTGGTGGCTTATACTGTGTAATGGAGCGAACGGAGTGGAGCCTCCGTCGGGCACACGCACGCACACACCCCCACACATATTCGGGGTGAAGTTCGCACTGATTGCGAGTGGAAACGCACCGCACAAGACACGACACGATGCGCTCGCAAAAGGGACCACACTTTTCACAGCAATTATTTATTTAGGTGTACTTCACTACATTGTTTAAGTATCACCACAGCTATATGGATCACTGTGGTATTGTGGATGGACTAAAGACGTAGTTTTCCTCTTCTATTCCATTGTTCCATATTTTTTTATGAATAGCATTTTATTTCAAAGTGTAACAGATGTTGAGAGGAGAAATTAAATAAAATAACGTGCCTCTCAAAACTTTTGGTTTTCACGTTAATTGTGAAACAAAGTCGAGGGATGACAAGTAAAGTTAGCTCGCAAAAGTGATTATTTTTTATTAAAGTACAATTATTATACTAATTATACAAGTGCATTAACACAATACAAACCGAGTCGAGCAGGCCAGTTCAGTGCAGATACATCTACTGAAATAAAGCATACCTATTTATGTAATTTGGACAATGACGGTAATAAATGTGTCATTCTCTTCACCGGAAAAATAATTTTAGTTGAATGCCGAACGATGTTCGGTGCTTATTTTTAACTACGTTGTTTTGCAGAGCAGTTTATTTTAGGAATAGCAATAAACGTTCAATTATAGATAACAGTACGAGTGTAGGTATTACATATCAGTGATACACGAGAGCGGTGGAGCCGCGCCGCGTCGAGGTAGGTACTTAGTACATACGATCGCGTTAACTGTAATTGACAAACGAGGGAGATTTCAATGGAAAATATGGACCTCCTGTAACTTTACTTATGAAGATAAGTCATTTTTAAATCTTCTTATGACCGATTCCTATAAATTTACGGACCGTTATCGGTTAACATTAGACCCCTTATTCATAAAACGTTATTTAACTAATATACTGATTAAATGGTCACGTAAATAACGTCACTCTATTGTCATTGTCAAATAATGTGACATTATTTATGTGACCATTTAATCAGTATATTAGTTAATTAACGGTTTATGAGTAAGGAGGTAAGACTCTTATATCTTTACTAATAATGAAGCAAATACCTCAAAGCTTTGCATAGCATACCCTCCCATATGGTAGTAGCTATCACGGGTAAATGTAGCTTACGAAATGATATAAATGCCCAGTTTGGCAATAAAAAAAAACCGGCCAAGTGCGAGTCAGACTCACGCACCGAGGGTTCCGTACAAACCTGTAGGTATATAAGTAAATGGTAGTATAGACCTGAGTATTTGATATTAATTTCAATTTATGACGTATTAAAAAAACTACTTACTAGATCTCGTTCAAACCAATTTTCGGTGGAAGTTTGCACCGTAATGTACATCATATATTTTTTATAGATTTATCATTCTCATATTTTAGAAGTTACAAAAGGAACCCTAAAAACCAACCATTGTTAAGCATAACGTTTCGTTTTTAGGGTTCCGTAGCCAAATGGCAAAAAACGGAACCCTTATAGATTCGTCATGTCTGTCTGTCTGTCTGTCCGTTCGTATGTAACAGCCATTTATCTCCGAAACTATAAGAACTATAAAGTTGAAACTTGGTAAGTAGATGTATTCTGTGAACCGCATTAAGATTTTCACACAAAAATAGAAAAAAAACAATAAATTTTGGGGGTTCCCCATACTTAGAACTGAAACTAAAAATTTTTTTTTTCATCAAACCCATAAGTGTGGGGTGTCTATGGATAGGTCTTCAAAAATGATATTGAGGTTTCTAATATATTTTTTTTCTAAACTGAATAGTTTGCGCGAGAGACACTTCCAAAGTGGTAAAATGTGTGTCCCCCCCCTGTAACTTCTAAAATAAGAGAATGATAAACCTATAAAAAATATATGATGTACATTACGGTGCAAACTTCCACCGAAAATTGGTTTGAACGAGATCTAGTAAGTAGTTTTTTTTTATAACGTCATAAATTGAAATTAATTTCAAATACTCAGGTCTATACTACCATTTACTTATATACCTACAGGTTTGTACGGAACCCTCGGTGCGTGAGTCTGACTCGCACTTGGCCGGTTTTTGTTTATAGGAACCGGGCATTGCACAGTTTATTTTCTACGGTCAACCTTCACGGGTACCGGTTTCCTGTAGTGTTGGTCGAGCATCTTGTGTGTCGCTGTCGCCGACACCTGGACGACACGCGGCGACATGGCCAGGTCGCCGCGCGGTCGCCCCGTCCGCACCGCGCCGGGCCGGGCCCGCTTCGGGGTCGTAAAGCGTATAATAAACTCGGTTTACGAGCACCCGCGTCACCTATCGACGCCCCCCAACTCCGCGGGATGTCGCTAATGCATTATTAAATCACTAAAACCAATAAATTTTCACATTTTGTACACACTTAAACATATTGCCCGTTTAAATAAATTCAGAATATACGGCCGGTTATTCATAGGAACGGTTTTCTTGAAGCTCGAAGGCAGAGCGACACTATTATTTTAACATTATATAAAGTGAATGATGTAGAACGGAGCGGAGGAATGAACGATCAGCACGGAACAGTCTTTGCATAGGGAGACGTTAAAGGGCCCAGCGGCGCCGGACAGGGCTATTACAGAGCCCGTAAAGGACATTCCCGCATTAACGCCCTTATACAGACGTTTTTATGTTATCTACGCGCGGCGCGGCGGGAGGAGATAATGTTTTAGTGCCATAATATTTTTTATACGCATTATTAAGTGGAGAGCACATTTGTGTACAAGTTATTATCAACTAGAATTACATGAATATGAATGGCCCCGCGGCGGGTCGGCGCGTCACGTCGCTGCCCTGCTTGCTTGCTACGCGAACACCATTCACCATCGCTCTACATTACGCTGATAAGTTGAGCGAAATTTACATGCAAAATATAGCTACATACATGTGATCAATAAAATTGATTAAATATTTGTTTTTTTTTACAATTTAATCATGTTGTGAAATCCTTATTATTATTATTATTGGCTCTGGACTCATTATTCATCTGTAATTTAAATGTAGCTGTTGGATATCCTAAGAAATAAAATAAAACAAAATAAAAAAAGCATATTTCGTCGTGTCATGACATACAGACAGACAGACAGACATGACGAATCTGTGATTTGGGGGTTATGTTTGATTCCTTATTATCATTTCGACCACATTACGACTACATCGTGAACAAGGCCAACCGAAGTCTCGGTTTCATTTTTCGTACCGCTAAGCCTTTCTGCAAACCAAATTCATTGATTGTGCTCTACATATCTCTCACTCGAAGTATATTGGAATATTGCTCATCTGTCTGGTCACCCATATACAATATACACACAGACAGAATCGAATCTATTCAACGCCGATTCATGAGAATGTTGTGTTCTAAGTTTGGTTTGCGTCGTAAGCTAATCAACTATGAAGAAAGATTGTCGAAGTTTGATATGATAAGCCTCGCGGATCGACGACAGCTGTCGGATATATGTACTCTCCACAAGATAGCTAGTGGTAGTTTTTCTAGTCAATTACTGGCAAAATTAGATTTTAAGATTGCAACACGCTCTGTACGGGAACCTAAATTGTTTCAAATCCCAATGGCTCGTAACAATATATCACAAAATGATCCATTGATTCGGATGTGTAAATTGTACAATAATTGTGCTTGCTTGAATGATTTCCCTGACTTATTTCACGGTAGTTTTAGGCGGTTTAAGCAGGACTATATTGAAAATTGTTTAAAAAATTGTTTAAAAAGTTGCTAATAATATATTTTGTTCTTATTTCTTTATATTTTATTTTGTTTGTTAAATTTTCATTTGTACTTGTGTCTTTATTATTTTGTATAGTTTTCGTAGTATGTAGACTTGGTACCTAGCTGTGAATTGTTAATTGTTTAAGTTGTGTGCAGTTGTTATTGGATAGCAGGTTTATGTAATATTTTTCTTCTTTATGTTTTTGTGTAAGTGTAATCTGTTATCTGTTACTGTGCCGTTTAATAAAAATAAAAAATAAAAATAAAAAATCTATAAGGGTTCCGTTTTTTGCCATTTGGCTACGGAACCCTAAAAACAAACTAATAATATTTAATTTTAGTGCCAGGTAGGTAAGCTCAGTTGGGTGGCCCACGCCTTATTTGAAATCAGTCGTTCAACGATGGGAGAGGTAAGGCTAACCGACCTGTCCACGGTGAGTTCCTAGGGAACGGGTATAAAGAATAAAACCTGCACCCCCTTCCCGGCGCCCATGTTCATAAGCTACAGTTGTACGTAGTATTTATCTACTCTGAGGCTACAGTAACCGCAGGGCCGTATGCTTGTTTCATGCCTTAGTGGTATAAAAAAAGTTTATTCGCTCAAAGAGCAGCTCGACCTTACAGAATATAGCCGCCAAATTTGTTGTGTTCCTGCGCGTTGTACTAGCGGTAGAACACACATAAGGAGGGCAAGGCTCTCCTCAGACTGAGGGGCTCTAAACCGCTTGTGAGCACGTTTAGTAATCTGTGGTTGAAACGAGTCTAAAGGATCAAGCTAGTATCCAGGTGCCCCCGCCCATAGATGACAGCAGTACTCCATATGAGGCCGGACTTGCGAATTGCAGCCTTTGCCCCGATGTGAAGTACTGCCTCGCTCTGTTGAGCACTCCGAGCTTTTTGGATGCCAGCTTAACCTTGTCTTCTAAGTGACTTCGGAACAAAACGTGATGATAGTTTACTGACATCGTCGTATAAAAAAAAAGCAGACTCGGACGTGTCGCTACGTTCGCGTGTCACATTATGAGATCTTCGTTGATTTCGTTAGCCGACTTATTACCTATGTGCGTTATGCTTGAAGCCCGCGCCGCGCCGTGCCGCGAGACAAGATGCGACCTCCTTGACCTTGACCTGTTTGAATTATCCAATTGACCTCTGCACTTCATCTTATACAATTATATTTATTAATAATGTCATGACGCAAGGGCACTGAAACTCGTAATGCTGAGTTTCAGTGACCTTGCGTGCCATTATTCAAAATTCAAAATCATTTATTCAAATAGACCTTCGCAGGCACTTATGAAAAGTCTGATTCTAATACTCTAATACCGGTTCGGAAGGTTGTATTTGCTGAGAAGAGCCGGCAATAAACTCAGCAATTACTCTTTTCAAAATAAGTTAGATTAATTACTTAATATTTACATTCTAATCGCACTGACAACAATTGCGTGCCCCGGCGCGGCGGCAAAATTACAAAGTAGACTGAATAAATATTTAATAAGTAAATAAATAGAAAACTTAAGCAAACCAGCCCCCACAAGCAGCACCTGTTCACAAGTATGACGCGTGTGGCAGCCAAAACTTATAATTCGATTTCAATAAGAATCTAGTAAGGTTATTTGGGTACACATCACAGTAATAAATGATCAAGGATCAGATACAGAAGGCGGTACTCCTGGACACGGCGCGTATCGTCAGGACTAGTCAGGAGATTCCTCTCTCTGCAGCCCTAACCACCGGTAGCTTGGGCCCTTCCCCGCTCCCGGCGGCACACTAGGATTAGGTTTTTTTATAACATTTTTAGATTTTGTAAAGATATTGAAAAAAAAACAAATATACATAGGATTAGGTTTTTAATAATATTTTTTACTAATGTTATAAAAAAATAAATTTAAAGGATAAAAAGAAATAAAATGAATAAATCCCCTCTGCTCGTGCAAATCTCAAGAACGTTTTATTACAATAAGACAGTTTATTGCCTCCCTCAAGCGGCAAATTTTCAATTCAGTGTCCCACCGCTCCCGCTCCCGGCGAAGGGTTTTCTATTTTTACCCTCCCATTCTCTCGATATTAATTACCGCGCGGACTTATCGGAAATTGAGGTGAACGACTACCCCAGCTCTGATCGAGAGTCTCGGAAGTATCGCCGCGAACACTTCCCGGAGCGACCTTAGAGCTTCGCATAAATCAACATAGCTTTAACGATAAGCTACTTTAATGACAGATGTTTTTATCGCTACGACGCGACGCTACGAATCGACATCTGTGCGAATGTTTATCGATAGCATGGAAGTGGTTCACCCATAGAAATGTAGTACACTTGACTAAAAGATGAAGTTTATGTTAATTTTAACCGACTTTTTATATGAATATTTTTACACGTGATACTCTTTCGATGGCTCCAAAACAGTACTATTAGACAGTGAGATAAGAATTTCTACATCATTATTTTATAAATTTTAGTACACCATCCCACTTCCAAGTGAGGTCAAGAAGGCGCCAAACTGTAACATACAAAATGAATATATTCAGTGTTCCGGGTGAGGCCGAGTGGTCCAGGAGGCGAGGAGCAGCGCGACGCCACCCTCATGTCTGACACTCAGCTGACATACACTATATTATCATATCTCACTGCTAATGCATTTATCTCTATATCACTTGCTAACCTTACATCGGGTACAGTACCCTCGGACCCTAAGAAATTCACACTTGACCAGGTCCCTTGTATATTATGCGAGATATGGCTGCAAGTGAAATCGTATGGAAATTCCTTAGGTGTGTAAATAGTGCGGCCCTCGTTCGGCCCCTCTAAATAGCTTAACTGCGTGAGGAGGATGGCTCGAGCGGCACCCTTATTTGTTTCATCGCGAATCATTCGTTAAATTGTCAGTAGCAGGCTCGCCAGACGCGCGATTCCTCGGATTTTTCCGTTTGTCGTTCACTGATTCGTAAACGGATCTAAAAGGTTTATTTGAGAATCAACTTTTCTTTTAAAATAAATACTTATTACGGGGTATCTCAATGTAGTTGAATATCTAAAGATCTTTTCCCTTGAACCTTTTTGAAATAAGATAACATACTTAATAATGTATTATTACACAAGCGCTTACGGAGTACATGATGATATAACTTGATATTGGGTCCTACCGCAAATCAGGAGTTTCTGTGATAGATGTTGTCTGTTCGTAAACTTTAATGGGAGGTACCTACTGAAATGACAACTATAGGATACAACTAGAGAGAGATAGAAACGCCGGAAGGCAAAATGCTAGCAAGCATTATACAAGAAGACACATTAAATTTTAACCGGATTTTGATATAAGTTAATGTACGAGTTTACTCTTACGAGTTCTTCTTAAACCAACTTCGGAATAGTCAGCTAAATACGGACGAATTACGAGTACCTACGTCATGCTCTTAATCGGTGTTTATAAATGTTGTTTATCGAGGCTTTGAACAATATTTAATAACAATGTGAGCAAGCTGCCGGGTCCGGGTGTCTCTGATTAGGCTCCTCTCCACCCGTTTTGTAGTCAGTCACCCATTATGTACCGGCGGCAGCGGCACGCGGCGGGGCACCAATTACGTGGGAACAATTCGGCGCCACTGGCTCGTGAAAATCATAACGCGACCATGAATGTGCTTTGTGTCACTCATCACTCGCCATTAGGGATGGGCAGGGAAAGAAAAATATTGGGAAGAAAAGAAAAATACGGGAAAATACGGAAAAGAATGGAAAAATACGGGAAAATTCCCAAACGGCGGGAAAATACTCAAATGGCTTTATGTTCCTCAAAAAAAATATTTGTTGATGCTTTTGATTGTTATTTTAATCATACTCGCTGTTGTATGTACCTACATCACCTACGCGCGGACCTACGCGGACCTTGGAGGAAGTTATCACACATTTTTTTTATACTACCTAGGTAGCAAACAAGCATACGGCCCGCCTGTTGGTAAGCGGTTACCGTATCCTATGGACGCTTGCAACACCTCCCTCGGGACCCGGGACGGGCTATGTAAGCGTCGTACATGTGCACACGTGCTCTTTTTGCACGAGACCGTCTGTCCGACTGTCCACCGACTGTCCACAACAACCCTTACAGCCCAAAACGTCGCTTTTTTTAAAAACAACGCAACATTTTTTTTTTATTGTTTTTTTATTGTATGATATGAGTATGACCCTAATAGAAATCATGTTAAATGTTATTCAAACGATTTGGTAAAGGTATTTCTCGCTATATACGCAAAATCTACTAAATATGACCATTTGAGTATTTTCCCACCCAATGGGAAAATTCCCGGGTTCTTTCCCACTAAATTGGAAATTTATTCGAAGTTGGGTTTATTCCCGGGAAGAAACCCAACCCTACTCGCCATACATACTGTATTTGTTCAACCAGTTTACACCTGAGCCGTTAGTTCTGTGTCTGAACTATATTTAATGCAATTTTTGCATGCCCAAAAAATGCCTATTCATTATGTCGCACATCGGCAACAAGAGTGTCACAACACAATAAATGAAGTTTTAGGAGATTCGCGAATTAATTTTCTTTATAACTTATAATTCCATTTCAATAAATCTGAGAAAACGTATCGGAGAACTAAAGATATATTTAAGAATACTAGTTAACGCTCTTTTATGTTTTTATGGAATTTAAAATCTAAAGATATTTTTTCTATTTTATTTTTACCCGACTGACCCGGAAGGAGGGTTATTATTTTTTTCTTTTTAAATTCCTATAATGTGTCACTTTTGTACCCAATACAGATTTAATTTATTCAGTAGTTACATGTTATAACACTTTTCTACCCATATGGAACTCGGTATCAACTAACGCTAAAACAAGAAAAGTGTCATTTCACATGAAGTGACTATCTTTTTGGCGAAATCAAAGCAATTTTATGAGAATAACTTACCGTAATAGGGTCGTTACACATGTTAGGACAGTACTACACACACTAGATGCATGTACGCTCTGTATCAACATTGATGGGACACATTTTACGCTGCAAAAGGTAGGAAAGTGGCTCCGTGAAAAAGGGTATTAAATGCCAGTTCTCAGCGAGGAATCACACTATCATTATGTCGATTTTTTTGCAGATAAAGTTTGTGATTGCCTTTCTTATGGCATACTTATCTCAATTTCGTATTATCATGTGTTAAAAGAGCCAGTTCCACTCTTCGTGCGTACTTCCTTCGGCCATATCATCACTTAACATGGTGAGATTTGAGACAAACATAAACCTTATCAATAAAATAATATAAATTGGTTGCTTATACAATGAAATTATCGGACGCCTCGTGAGCGTGAGTGTGCCGGTGTGACGTGACGGACGACTAACGAGCACAAATTATTATTGATTGTTTTGTTTGTTGCCGGCCGCCGATCACTTGATCACACTCCGCATTGGCTTCGACACTATACACCACACCACAGTACTTACACCTATCATACAGATGGACACACGATCCCGCGGGATGTCATGTGTACAGTACAACTATGTTTATGACCCTTGTATTGTTGGTTGTTTGTTTGTCCTATATTTAATATGCAAATGAATGAATGAAATATAATATAATAGTGTAAGAAATGTTCCGGGGCCAAAACAATCCGTCAGTTCATTTGACGGATGGTATGTTTGAGTTATGACGAACACGTATATGCTATAAAGTACTTAATTGACGGATCATGGCTAGCTAGTAGGGCAGTTTCATTAATTATATTACACTTCAATTAATTATAGAGGGATTGATTTTCATATTTAATCACATTCTACTCATGCTTCATTATTTGTGTGGGTGGATACTTGTTGTAAAGGCTGAACGCATTTTCATGAAACGTTTTATCCCAGGACATTAGGTTCGTTCGAAACGCGTTTAATACCGTGCTGGGAGGAAGTTAGTATATCCTACGTATTTAAAATGTAATTCCCAATTGTTTACGGGCAGTCGAGTGACGTAGTGTCGTGGCCCGTGGGTACAGTGACTGTTACGTCTTCACTCGCTCCACTGAACTCGAACATATAAATAGACTCAGTTGAACTGAGTTAGAACACCCACCGGGCGGCGTGTATAGTATATATTATTTTAGCACATTCTGTATATATAATGTCGGACACAGGTCAAAAGCATCCATTTCAGTTGCCGATCATAGCGGAAAGGTGCTGCGAATATTTGTAAGGGCATATAGCAGGTACCTCTAACCTACGTAACAAGTCTGTCTACTGAAAGTTTTTTTCAAAAGACTTAAGTATTATATTTATGAAATATTCTAAACCAATAAATGGTTGGGTTATGTTTCGGTATTTTAAATGTTGTGTGAGAGAGCCGAGTGAAGTTGTGGGAATCGGTTGTAATATCGGAATCAGCGTCGAGTTATCTCTTACACCGGTGTCAGTGGTCGGTGGCGCGAAGGCGGGCGCGATGGCGGGCGCGATGGCGGTGGTGACGTGTCAGGGTGGCGGGAATCCCGCGAGGCGACCCGACGCGACATCGTCCCGTGGTTATAAACGCTCATTGATAACCTTCCCACGATACTAGGTCACTGTCGCACTTATATCTGGGATATTTTTGTTGCTTTCGTGGGATTCGTTAGTTCCCTGTTTATAGTCGCAACACGACGTTTTTATTAAAAATACTCTCTCGGCGCGAGCTACAATTTATCACCATTACATCTGCGGAGTCCACTCCCCGCGCCCCGCGCCTTCCCGGACCCAGCGACGCACGATCTCGTGTGGGATTGACTGCTAGGGTACATTATTGATGTTGATTTATTATTACCGATCCCACCTACATAGGTGTTATAAAAACAATCTTATGCTGAGTGTCGAGTGTCGAGCCTCGATTCCCGATCCTGACGTAGCGCGTCGTCATGACTCGTGTTAGAATAGTATTACTGTAAAGGGAAGCCAACAATTAGTCTATCTGCCCCGCTTTTTGGTAGATTAATAACTCACTTATTCTATTGTTTAATTAATAGTCAAGAATGCCTCGACCCAGTTTACTAGATAGCGAATTGCTAGTGTTTTCTATAAATTGTAGATTTTGCAAATATTTCCAAATGGTTAGTCGGTAGCCGTTAGCCATACATGTATGAAATAAATTAGAGCGTGTGCTGCGAGCGCGCTGTAATCTCGCCTAGAATACGTAACTGATTGTAATAGGATGTGATCTGCGGAGCGCGCGCCGCCCCGGTAGACGCGCCCGACCACCGAGTGGAGTGTTTCAAACGTTTAACAAGATACAAGGTCACGGCTGTAGGCAGATCGAACTCAAAGGTCACTCATAATGCTATAAATATCTAGCTATCATAATATTATAAATGCGGAAGTGAGTTGGATTGTTATTGCTACCTCTGGACTGGTCGCCGCAACGGCATAACCAATCGTGATGAAATTTGGCACGAATAATACAAAGGCTACATTTTATTGTATCTCAGGAACTCGTGTAATACCGCGCGCGCGCGCGCGCGCGCCGGTGTCAGCTACTTGCTAATAACTATACAAACTACACTTTCAAAGGGAGTTGCTCCCTTAATACCTACAGTGCTGACAATTGACGAACATCACTGCAGCTGCAGGTCTAGTTTTGAATTTTTAAACTGAATTAAAATGTTACACGGAACCCTATCTTAATACCTAATAATAATTTAATTTAATGACATAAGTTAGTACAGTACATGATGTGAAGCCTCTGACTCCCAAACTAGAATAATCTGTGATTCAGGAGCCAGCCATTCTGTGATACAAGGTGTAACGTAGTGTAATTAGTGGTCCAAAGTTAAGGGATCGATACTTATACTTTACATTATACACTTTTTACCACCCGGTCTCAGTTTTTCAACAAATTTAACCAATAATAATCATTCTGAGACTGGTAAAAACCACTATTTACGCTACACCTGTATAAGCGACTTCATTCTCGCCCACTTGAGTCCCCACGGACTTTTCGCCATTCCTAAGCCATTGAGATGAAATTTTGCAATGTCACAAATTACTTGGCATTTGGCCGCACCCTCGATCGAGAGAAGGGGAAAATAAAAGTGGCTTTATTGTTTAGCGGCCGGTGGAGCGATTCTAAATGCCGAACACTTATTTAGATACATCGAACAATTAACCCAAAGAAGCGCAATGACGTTCATTTTGGTCGAAATATATTCCGCCAATATCCCACCGCCGACAATGCGCTCTGATTGGTTAATTCGAGGACACATGCGCTCTGATTGGCCAAGTCATAAACACGCGATGCAGTGATTGGTCCTTACTGTTCAAAATCAGTGACAAATCACTGACAAGTTTCGGAATTTGATTGTTCAGTATTACTACTCTAAAGGGATATTTCCTCGATGTTTAGATACAACTTTTACCTTATCTATACTAATATTATAAAGAGGAAAGATTTGATTGTTTGTTTGTTTGCATTGAATAGGCTCCGAAAGTACTGAACCGATTTGAAAAATTCTTTCACTGTTGGGAAGCTACACTATCCCCGGGTGACATAGGCTATAATATATTTTCAAAAAAAATAGGGATCCTTACTAAAACTCCAATATTGTAACCTAAGGTGTAAAAAAATTACCTAAAATATTCATTACATCGCGTGCGCTGCGAAAACTATTGATGATAGAATAAAATAATGTACTACGACTTTGCAGAACACATTATTATTTACAAAAAGTGTCGCGATACCATATGTCTAACGATTATAGTTATGCCACAATAAGTGTTTTTCTATTTTAAAAATTTAATTGAAATGCCGCCTCTAGAAAAGGCTCTTTATTTGTATCTTGGTATTAATCCTTATCAAAATAAATTACTTCATATTCAAGACTGCTTCAATACCTTTATATAACTTTTTGAATTATTCAATTCGGACATTCCATTCGAAAGATATCACGAGTTTAAAAATATAAGTATTAGCAGAAAAATCACGTCACTGGGGTACGGGCCGGGGCCGTACGGGAGGGAGTCAATCTCTTTGCGTGTGGCTCAGTGTTTGTAAAAAACGGCTTGACCGGTTCTTATGACATTTTGTGTATATAGGTCTGAAACTGAAATAGGACGTAAACTATTTTTCATACCCGTAGGGTAGGGTAGGGTAAGGTAGGGTAGGGTAGGGTAAGGTAGGGTAAGATAGGGTGGGGTAGAGTAGGGTATGGTAGGGTAGGGTAGCACCAAAGGGTAGGGTAGTACCACAGGGTAGGGTAGCACCGCAGGGTAGGGTAGCACCACGCGAACGAAGTCGCGCCGGGCAGCTAGTGTTTTAATAAACGTAAGTCTGCGAGCGGCAGCTTACGCATCAGCTCGATTGGTTGACTCAACTCACAGTCGTTCATAAATCCCACTTAATGTTTGTCGCAGTTATCAAAGAGAAGCGTAAGTTGTTGCTAATGCAAACTCGCTCACCTCGACTTGTCATCATGCTCACTGGTACTTGTACAGTTTAAGTAAAATACGAGGCAAAACCTGTGTTTTTACGTCGATTTGTAATGATGGTGTGTTGTTTGGTCGATTGCAATTAGTTTATTTAGCAATTAAATGACTGCTTGTCATGTGCGATCGTATCGCATTGTCGGAAAATAACAGTTTTATCTACACGAACTACAGCGGTGGCGGCAGTGCTGATATCGGAGCGGGATCTGTGGCGGGAAAGCAGCGGGATAGTAGCGGGTCAGCAGCGGGTCCGCAGCGGGAAGGCGGCGGCGCGGCGGCGGAGCGGAGCGTCGCATGCTCGTGCTACACTAAATTACACTTATCTAGCGCGGCACCGCCGCGGCACGTCGCGATCCGTCCGATTCCCAGCTCCGAACCTCGTTATCGGGTATCTTGCGCCGGATTCGCGCCGGTGCCGGTGCGGAACGACCGCCCGCCCCCGACGATGACGACGACTTACTATCTCCTGATTTTGTCACTACGTAAATAACCGGGCTTTATTGGGTGGTTCGCGCGCCCCGACTCCAGCTATCTACATAAAGGTGACTATTTTATCTATGTAATTTGTTACTCGGCCTTGTTCTGTCTTCTTCACTAATTTAGTGCGGCCGCCCTTTGTGTCCCGCCCGGCGCGGCGGCGCGCGGCGCCCGTGGCGTAGCTGTGTGCGGAACACATCTCCCGATCACAATGCGTTCATTCTTGTGCTCCTTCTGCGAACGCCGAGTATTACATTAACATTAATAAATATATTTTCTATAGTACGTCATAGAGCGATATCTTGGAAAAGGTAATCCTCTTTGTCGGATCTAATACCATTATGTTTTCAAGTTTTTTTTTACGAGGACGGACAATACGAATCCTTTTTCATTGTGACAAATAGTAAAATGTTGCCTATAGTTACAATATTTATATTTTTGTTATAAAAGTAAAATTTTTAGAATACCCTTCTTTGAGATTACGCTGCATCGCCGAGCTTCTTGTTCGAGAACTTGCAAGCGGTCGCTTGAAAAATTTATGGTACCGTGACGGATATTAATAAACTTTGGGTATCGCGGAGAAAATAGCTTAGCCCGCAATATAAGTTGAAACAGACAGCCGCCCGCCGGCCGCGGGACGCCTTCGCATAGCTGCGAAGTCGTAGTACGCAGATATCGATAACAAAGAACGGTCTCACAAACTCGTTCATTACAATTAATGACGCTTAAGCATGCCCTATCTATATATTGGATCGTTAAATCCTGGCAGTTAAACTCGAACCGAGCGTTTACAATTAGGATTGATAGAACCCACGAACACTCTCTTTTTTTTATACAACTTAGTCGGTAAACAAGCATACGGCCCACCTGATGGTAAACGATTTATCCGCTTTCGAGAAAATTTCAATGAATACCTGTCAATACTACACTACTGCTTGTATGACGGTAAGGAGTCATCAAATCCAATTATTTAGAAATAAAAAACAATTTAATTGTTTGACAATATAAGTAAACTACCTACTTCTAATAAAATAGATACTAGTTGATTGAGATGGCGCAGGCCGCTAAATTTTCTGACGACCATGATGTTACGGTCGGATTGGCTTCCCGCTGCCGGCTGACTGTTTAGTAGATTAGTCTCACTGAAACGTTTTTCGACCGAAGTTCACTAATTGATAGATCGTCTGAAAGGTTTTAACAATAGAAACATAAGAGCCGAGCGTCTGCCTCGATCGAAGCGCTTTGCATACATTTTCTTGTGACACGTGTATTTTTTCCGAGTAGTGTCATCTGTGTATTGTTGGGCAGCTGCCAGATACTCAGCATTCCTTATAAGTAGGTGTAGCCGCCTCGACACGGCGAGACGCGACGCGGCGCGGCGCGACATACTTTACATACCTACAGCCACTCGTTACATCAAAAGGTCAAGTTTTATGTGTACCGCCGCTTTATTACTAACTAGCTGTCCCCCACGGTTTCACTCGCGTTCCCGGGATAAAAAGTAACCTATATCCTTCTCCATACATTTCATGATGATCCGTTGAGTAGTTGAGGCGTTTGAGTAGTTGTTTGTGTGTGTAACAAACAAACACTTCGCATTTATATAATATTAGTTAGGATAAAACGATATGTTTCTTGCTCATAGAGATCTTTAGTTTATACTCTGCGTTGATCTCTCATACGACCAATCGATCGGCAAAGCCTTATTTCTACATAGGTAATTGAATAACCAATTCTGTCATTAATTAGTGTTGACAATAAACTAGTGTAAACTATTAATTAGTTATATTTGCCGGCATTGCGTCGGTCGCCGCTCACTGTGAGAGCAGCCAGCGCCTGTATTTTACTGTGTAATTGCGCGGACGTTTCAAACTCATTGGCTCTCATTGCCTCAACCAACCGAGCCGCTCGCTCCGATTGATTCCGTGATTGTTCACTCGCTGTGTACTCTACTCGCTATGGGTAGGTACACACCGAGTGACTTCTGTAGATCACAATAAACTGTAGCTATTACTACGTTAGTACTATTATTTATTCTGTGCTATAACTATCGGCGCCGGCGAGTGCTTGAAGGAGTGCGGATTGGTGACCCTGGTATAACCAAACATTCAAATTATAAAAGTATTTATTCAATTTAGACCCTGATAAGGCACTTATGGACGTTAACAAAATTACTCTACACCGGTTCCAAATAAAACTTGAACTGAGAAGACTCCGGAAAGAAACTCAGAAAGTATTATGCATTTATGTGTCTAATGTATGAGGGATTGGCGAAGCTAGAAGCAACGCTCTAATCTAAGATTAGGCTCTAGGAGAGCTCGTTAGCACTTTTGTCAGAGACCTTCTGAAGTGTCCACCACCGGTTCGGATGTCAGCTTTCAACTGAGAAGAAATGGCAAGAAACTCCTCAAATCTGCATTTTTAACTACTAGTATTTAATATTTTCTAAACATTATACGTAAGCGTAAACACAAAGAAAAAAAAACTTCAACATGTTCATACATTATAGAGATACTATTGTCTTTCTTCGTATAAGCATGAACAAGGTGCACATGTGCAGAGTACACTTACTTCCAGACATCTTTACTTTTAGTATAATGAGCTACATGATGTATAAGCTATTTCTTTCAGGACTTTCTTCAATAATAAAAAGTACTGTATTAGTAACTAAACGAAAGTGTTACTTTATTGTTAGGGCAGTTGTCCCACCGCCGGCGATTAACGAGTAGCTAGTAGAGCTAGCAACTGAAAACGAGTTGGCGAGCAGCTAGCAGCGAGTGTATAGTTGCGATAGTTTTTAGTTAGGTATTGTAGTATCGCTGAACGAGTATTATCTTTAATAGCTCTTGTCACTCAGCGACAAACTAGTGGAGCGAGTCCTCTCGCTGCAGTGTGAACAGTCAGCGATCAACTATTAATATATGCATCTATTTTGTTTACACGGAATGTATACATATTCCGTGTAAACAAAAGTTTACAATAGATATCTAGTGTACGTTTCTTGAGCGAGAAAGTAGTGGATAGTTAGTCGCTCCCTCGCATAGCTTTTGGACGTTAGCTAATCTTAAATATGGATCAATTACTTTCTAAGTTTTTACGTTCTTATATTTTCACAAATGTAAAGTGACGTTAAATTCACTTAACGTTTATTTCTTTATAGGACCCATACTATAATTGGCACGAAATAATTCCATATTTGCAGCTCCTCACAGTAAAACGGCATACGATCATTTGATCGTATGCCGTTTTGTCATAGTATTTACTATGGATATAATGCAGAATACCTAAACTATTTACGAGATCGACTGCTCTGACTGACTGGAAAACAACTTGATAGCTGCGTTACACTACTAAAACTGTAGTATCGTAAAATCTGGCAGCACCCACGATGTGGCATCTGAACGAGTCTCCTCTCCATACGACCCCAACTACCATTAAACGATATCGACGTTACGAATCGAAGCAATTATGGAATTATCTCGTATTATTATGTTTCTTTGTCCACATATTTTGACTACGGTGTGTAGAGTTTGTAAAGTTAGGGCTTGTAGAGTAAGGGCATGTAGAGCTATAAGCTTGGCTCTACATGAGATCTGATAACTTTCTTTTTATAAACTTTGTTTAAATAAAGCAAATATAAATTCAAAAGCGAATACCAGGTATGTGTTTTTCAATTTGTATTTGCTTTTTTGGCCTCACTCCCGTGGTCCGCGCACTCTATCTGTCTTTTTTTCTGGTATTTTCACACAAAAAATAATACCTATACTTATGTATTATATCAGTTATCTGGTTTCTATAGTACGTAAAATCTCTGCTTAGTTTGGGATCATAATGACCGTGTGTGAGGAATGTGCCAGGATATTTATTATTATTATTTATTTAATTATTCCCGAAATAGTCATAGGCAACTGTTGGAGGTTTGTTTGTTTGTAGTTAGATGGTAAGGCGGTGCCCGCACGGGCGGAGCGGTGCGGTCGGACGACGCGGCGGCGGCGCGGCTCGGCTCGGCACGTGACGTGACGGCGCGCGGCGGCGGTGCGGCGGCTGCGGCTGCGGCACGACACTCGAGTGCCGGACCGACCGCCGCCGCCGCACTCGCGCCAAACGCGCGCCAAATCGCGACCGACCTGCGACCGCGACACATACGCGACGCGGCGCAAACAATTACCAGCGGGAGATTACTACTACTATTCGTACTTCGCGACGTGTTCTCTGAGTGAAACTCTGCAACCGGCACCAGTGCTGGAATTTATTAGCAAATATTGGTATCTGACCAGTTTGGTGCACTTTAAACTCGAGTGCAGTTAGTGAAGTGGTGAGCCCTGGTGAGGGCGAGGGCGAGGGTCGAGGATCACGGTGCACTCTTGAATGGAGTGCCGCACTCGCCACCACCGCCGGATCGCTTCCGGACACTTTAGGACTTCGCATACTTTAGGTAAGTCTATAGTGAATAATGGAATAAAGTTTGGAAAACAATTATCATATGTAGCAAAGTGTGGCGTCTTTAACGACCCAGCGAGCGGTCGGGATTATATTTATATTATGAGAAATGTCCGTTTTTAAAACTGTGTGAATAATTATGAAATATTTTGAACTGACAATAAAAAAAAGAAATTTAAAATTAATCTGTATATTAATATAATAATGTAGGAGTATACTAAATGAAAAAAACTCTTAAAATATTTTCTTTGAAAACAGTTTCAATAATTTTCAATATTAACGTGTAGCAGTTACCTAGGTAGGTGGGATATAAATATTTTCGGTTATTAGTGTGCATGAAAGTAATACACATCCAATATGTGTCGGATGTAGATATTGGCGGCGGTGATGGATTGGTAGCGAGCGAGAGATAGTGATCACCGACTTGATGAGCCTTCTACGCCTATGAGTATTACATACTACTACAAAATATATGTAGCTAAGTAGAGAGTGTGTAGTGTCGTATTTGTCTGAAGAGTTGATGTTTTCACATAAATAAAAATAATAAACTCTACAAATGCTCGATTATATAATTTCTAAATGTCGTTAGAGTTCCCGAGTTTTTTTTCCAATTGTCGCTGTTCTGGTGCAAGTAATTTTTTTTATTTTATTATTACTGTCATTACGTTTGGTACCCAAATTAAAGAGAACAAACCTATGAATTAATTAACGAGTTATATGCACACTAAAGGTCTGACGGACAAAGAGAAATTGCTTTATTCCATTTGTCTTTTTGAAAGAACTATAAAAATACATTAGATTTATCATCATCAGCCTATAATGTGCCACTACTGAGCACAGGCCTCCTGCACACAAATCAGGGTGAAAGGGAATTTTTTTTTTTTTTTTTTTTTTTTTTATTTAGGTTCGCAAACTGGTCGTTACAGCAGTTACACATAAAATTAAATACTATAAAGAACATGGTAGACTGAACGGCCTTCTAGGAGCGAACACAATGAAGAATGAAGGAATGGGCAGATACTCCACCACACTTGCCCACTGCGGATCGGTGGAGGTAGGCTAGTGGTCAACCTACTGTTGGAGTTTTCAAGCCGCCTAGAAGGCCTCCAACTAGCTTAACGACAATCACAATTAAGTGATAACCGGGACCAACGGCTTTACGTGCCTTCCGAAGCACGGAAACGCTCGATTTGAAATACCACTAGGCGGTCACCCATCCAGGTACCGACCACGACGGTGGTAGCTTAACTTGCCGATCGATTAAGAACGGCTTATCATGGTACACCACGAGTGCTTCATACATTAGTCCGTAAATTGTAGTACAGCTATCAGCACCTTCGATTAAATACGAGTACATATGCGTCATGTTTTTCAGCTTTACCTGTTTTTTTGTTATTGTAAGCCGACTTATCATAAATCACTATGTCCGTTCGCGCATATTATTTGCGTACGAAAAAATAGATTGACAAGCATTATGCAATGTGAAGAAAATTTATGAAATCGACATTAGCGAAAAATATTTCTTGTAGCAGAATTACGGAGCGTCTTTGTTTGACATTGTGCTCTCTTTAAATCTGTAAGATCACTGCGTACTCTATTTTATGATTTTGACTTTAAGATGATACTTTGTGTTTCATGTATGTCAATTTGATTACAAATGTATCTAGCCATAGTTCAGAAAGGATTTGTTTCAGATCTCATTTTATCTGAAATGAGAGTAGAGAAAATTAATCACTCATTTCACTTACACGCATTCCAAATATTAAGGATAAGTATTAAATATCCATCAAAAAGTTGTACCAGCATGAAGACACAGATCCAAAGGCGTGAGTATGAGAACGCCTATTACCTGTGTACTCCAAGAACTGTGGTAACGTTAGTAACTTCTGAAGTTACTAAATACCTTAGTCACTTATTGTTATTCAGTATTTTCAATATATAACGAGCCGTGCTCATTGCATCCTAAATATATATTTCTGAATGTACTGACAGTGGAGAGACTATGTATGTGCGGCCGAGGGTGGAGGTCGAGGCAGCTTGAATGTTCCACTGTTAACGGCCGCCCGCGCCGTCGGACAACAGATGCAAACTAAATTGGACCGTTTAATTCGCGTGTTAATGTGTTGGCTGGCACCGAGCGCATCGTTGCATCGCGGCTGGCTCGCACCTAGCTCCTACTCCTATAGCTATTTATATTGAATTATTATTATCAATGAGCTTGAGTTGTCATCGTACTAAACAATCGTGGGGAAACTAAAGCGGCCGCGATTATTGGTTTCCCATTCTTGGGCACTACGTAAAAGTCATGGTTTTTTTTTTTATACTACTAAGTTAGCAAAGTATGGCTCGTCTGCCTGGTGGAAAGGGGTTAACGTGGTTTATATACGATCTCAATACCAGGGCTATCAATCGCGTGTAGCCAGCTCTGCAAAGTTCTCTTCACAACAACCACGAAGAACCCCTGAATGATCCCTTGAGAAAACCACAGTGAGAAACACAACTCCACAACCTGAGCGCTTGCAGTAAAATGCTCTTTATGTAAAGCTTCCTAGCACATACGAGATAAATCAGTTTGTAGTAGATAGTAGGTCCAAACAAACAAACAACCACGGGCTCATGAACATTAGCTCTATCGATGCGAAGCCAAAGAGTAAGTACTTGTTTAATAGTTACCAACTAGAGTATCGTATCGTAGTGGATCGTAGCGTAGCGTAGCGGAGCGGGACGGAGCGGGGCGTGCACTAGTTGTGGTGTGATCCCTCGCCAGGCAGCGCCACATAATTGTTTGTCGATTGTTTTAATTGCGCAGTTGTTTGTTCGCTGGTGAGGGATGCGAATATGTTTCTAATACTTAATTTCAAAAACTGTTTTACAAAAAACTTTAACCGATTTCAAAGTACACTAAGATGTTATCAAATCCTGATCTGAAGACAATGGGACCACACGGGAAGTATACCCTTGCAAACAAAAAAAGAATTTTGCAAATCGTTTAATAAATGAAGGAGTTATGAGTTAGTTTATTATTTATTAGATTTATTTGTGCGTAAAGTGAAGTCTTAAAGTTAAAGCACTAATCGTTGGGGCTACCGATGCCCTGTAGATATACAAACAAACCAGGATAAGCAGATTCAAAGATAATCCCTGACATTGAACAGACACGATTTTCCTGTTAAAACGAATATTCTATTAGACCGTACCGTAAAGGAAATGGCTGCGCCGTCGGCTAAAAGTATTTTTAACAATCTGTTTAAAGGCTACTTTTAGATAGTTGTGTTTAAATGTGGTTAACGGGTCGTCCGAAGTGTAGGTCGGCTGTGTCCCGCCCGCTAGACGTGCTAGTGACATGTTCGTACTCAACTTGTAAATGGTGGTATCATTCACACAAACATGTCTCAATGAAGATGGATGAGAGCATAAAATGGTAATATCTAGAGTTGTGCCTCCCCTCGCCTCCCTGCCCACCCCACCCCGCCCCACCCCGCCCCGCCCCGCCTCGCATAGTGATACGCATCATTCATCGGAACAATCCGCCGGGTTCCGGCGACACTTGCACAGATGGATGTGATCCGCGACCTCTCCAGGCCGACCGAGCACAATCGATAGCTTGTCGAACATCTCCACTCCAGTGTGGATACATCGCCATAGAACCACTCTCTGTAATGGCCCTCCATTCGAAGATCAAGCCCTCTACGAGAGACCCGACCACTTATATTGTTACTAGCTATCCCCCGCGGTTTCACCTGCGTTCCCGGGATCAAAAGTAGCCTCTATGTCATACTCCATTAGGCTATCTGTCGGTCCTACGGCTACGGCGTGAAAGCGTAAAAAACATTATTTGCATTTATACCGGAGACCGTTGCGCAATGACGTCTAACAATGAGTAATTAAGTTTCTAAGTACTTCACTTATAAGGTAGGGAGCCATTTTAATAACAGAATGTACCTTTATTTAAAAACCAGTCAAGTGCATGTAAGACCTTGCATACTATAGGGCTCCTTAAACAAATGAAATAAAAAAGTATGCGTATTCAATTTAAGCCCTGTTAACAATTGACTCTACCATAGTACATTGGATTCGTAAATGGTTTTCGATTGCAAAGTTAATGGACCATAGCTCGTGAACTACATAGAAGAACTCTCAATGGTTGTGATAATTGTCATTGTTATTTTCAGTCCTTGATCTAGCGCTATATACCTAACTCTATAATATATTTTATTGAGTTTTCAGAGCTATTTAGTTTTAGCTTTAGGGGTACCGTGGGGGACGCATGACTCATGTAGAACGGTCACTTTAGAACTCTATATTTTTTAAAGTAATCATATATCGCAAAAGTGGAAAAGTATCCAGACGATATTATAAGACGATTCCACTCGGGGTGATAAATGATAAAATATATATTTCAGTTTCATGTTCTGCTACCAGTCTATCTACTAAAAGGTAGGAAAAAAACATTTTTGCTCAACATAGACCTTATATGGTCAGTCTAGTCTGATTGTTTGACTACGGAACTCTTTCAAAGCAATCACTGTGTTGTTTGTATTTTCACGTACTTTGGAATCACGCATACATGTACCTATATCATTTCAAAATGTATGTGTCATACATTTGCATCAAAGGCATCCTATATCTATTTGGTTCGTTATCACGGCTCAGCTATTAAACAGATTTCTTGCAAATTGGTAGAAGGGTAGCTTTTAGAAACCGGAAATGGATATATAATGATATCCTTTATCTTGTGAAATGCGCAGACGTGACACCAACCGCGTGTCGTATAGCGTTAATTTGACACAATTTTTGAATAAACTCCTAAAAGTCAAGTGTACACATGTTAATTAATTATAAAGGGTAAAGTGGTGTTGTGGGGCGCGGGACGCTCAGCGTAGTGTCGGAGATTCCGAGAGTCGGAGAAAATAATTATATATTTACACAAAGCGTCGCGATCGCCACGCACGACCCCGGCTGCGGCTGCGGCGGCGCCACGTCTCATTATCATCAAAATGTCGTCTATTTCGACGAACTTGTTTATAAATACCTTATTTTATTATTTCATAAATACCATGTTGACTTCATATGACGACGACACAGTTTAATTTGTCTCGCGTGTCAGCTATCGGAATTTGATTACATTGGTTAAAGTCGCGGGTGCTCCCAGGCTCCCCAGTCACACGCACACAGTTATGTTCGGATCCCGAATGAGCAATCAGAGAAGCCATAAAGTTAACTAATTCCACTTCCGACCAATTTGTGCCATATTTGAGAAATTGCTAGTTGACATTAGAAACGTAACCCTACATAAACATGGCAATTATACCTTGTTGATTCGGCCGCGGTCGGCCGCACTCGGCTATCGGGAGACCCATCATACCGATTGATTGCTCCAATTTCATTCTGTCTAATAAGGTACCTATCTAATAAAATATAATAACCTACATCAAAGTTTTAAGCCTCCATAAGCTTTTTAGGCTCAAAATGCTCCACTCTTCCTCAACTAAAGGTTGTTTTTCAAATCGGATTCCTATTTCGACCTTCGCAGATTGCTTGGCTTGCTTGCACTTGAACTGAATAAACGATTTGTACTTTTGACGTCTATTTATGACCACCATAAATCGATATATTGATAGACAAGTCAAAGCTTTCCGACGGAAGCGCAGCGTTTAATAATGTAATGAGATGGACGGGTTGTATGTAATTGTGACAGCTCGGTCCGCTCACCCAGCACGCGACCACGCACATTATGTGCACACACTGCACGTACGTGTGCATGGGCCCGCACACGCGGGGGGGGGGGGGGGGGGCAGGCAGGGTGCAGGTGCTCGCTCTCTCTCACTACAGACAGAAGCGTGCGCAGCTTTATTAATAAATGCATCAATTTCATAACACTACTCATCGACAACCAAATACATGCGACCAGATAAACCCACCCAGGCGCCGCGAGAGCTTGACTCGCCCAACTCCGTCTCTCACTTCATAAATAATTAAGCGACAAAGTATTATACTTAGGTACCTAATAAATAGACAGTTTTAACTCACATATAAACTAAGTAAAATTTAATAACCCTTTACATTTTTAAGGTATCCGTGATGTATACCTCGTATAATTACCTCGTACTAAACCATTAAAAAAAAAAAAACAAGAAAAACCGTGAAAAAAATATTTCTCAGCTTTGATCCATCGTGGATCGTGTCTAAGGCAGTTGTCCCACCGCCCCGGCGGGAAAGCGACTAACTACTGACTATTTTATCGCTCAAGAAACGTTCAATAGATCTACATTCCGTGTAAACAAAAGAGATGCATTTATTAATAGTTGATCGCAGACAGTTCACACCGCCGCGCCGGCGAGGACTCGCTCCAATAGTTTGTCGCTGAGCGACTAGAGCTATAAAGATAATACTCGCTCAGCGATACTAGCTTGGCGATCCTCGCTTGTCAGTCAGACAGAACTCACGCTGAGAAACCAAACAGCGGTCATTTCTTCCTAGAGTGCGGATCTGAGTGATATTATGAATTCAGAACAATTACTAGTTCAGACGAAGACGATGATGTATTTTATAATAGCATTTGTGGCAGCGGCACTTTTGAAAAAAAATGATATTTTGAAAAGAACTAACAAAAGTTATAATGAATAGTTATATTTTTAAATTTGTATAGCGCGGGCAGTGTTGCGCAAGACTTACCGGGCGAGTGTTAGTATTATAAAGAGTTGTACGACGGATAATAATGAGTACTAGTAATAATTCAAGTGTCTCATCACTGTCATCGCTCCGACACCAGCGCGGCGCGCGGGCGGCAGACAAACAGTGGACAATTAAGTTTATTAATTAGGCACATTGTTTGTAGGATTCTTTGTATTCTTCGGTCAATGTCCAGCGGCGGTACATAAATATATTATTTATGTAGATATGCAGAAACACATAAATCCCTGTCAGTAGATCCGGAGACGGCTCGCAAAGAAAACCAGCATCCGAGGAAAATATTTACTTATGCGTAAAAATATCTATTTCACTATTGCGAGTTCCGACCACAGGATATCGATCCCGGAACAAATCGCTTTTGTTCAACGAAAAAAGGTCTGAGATTAAACAGTTTTTGCTTTTGTTTTTTTTAAATGTATCGATGAGGATTGTATCACAATAGTCTCTCCCCCTTTATTACGAATGTACGACTATGCTTTTATTAACCGTCACCACGATTAAAATTAACTCTTAGCTTTCTTCTGTTTTTTTTTTGCAGTTGTAGGTATATTTATTCGCATCTACAAACACTCAACGACAATTTGTTACCAACTAAAGTATATAAATGCAGCTGGATGAACAAATGCATTTTGACATCGCACACATTTCGTACCTAGCACAAAGCAGGATGCGGCGGGCGGCGGTGGCGGCGCGCAGTGCCAGCGCCAGCGGTCTGTCCCGTGGCTACAATGCCGTACCTGATGTCGCTGGCAGTGCTGTATCGACTACCGACAATGTCATGCCTAATTGCACTGTCTGTCTCAAGATATAAGATAGACCCTAAGATGTCTGTTCTCTATCAAGAATCAGCACTATACCTTCATAATTATATATCTAAACTTAAGTACATATACTCGTATGTACAGGGTTTATTGTATATCCTAATCAAAACTGAAACTGCCTGAAAGCTACGAATACTATGAGAAATAATGATTGAAAAGTAAAAGTCACGACCTTTTTGATTTTTTCCTCGATTATCCTCGCAATGTGTCATAACTTTTGATTATTTGAGACACATTTTCTCAAAAATTATGAAATCTCGCCTATAGATCTCCTCATGAGCTTTTTCTATCGCACTACTACTTATCCGTATCTATATCTGCTCATTAGCATAACTATCGTGTTGGAATCATCTTACATATCTTTATTCAGTATTACACGGTTATTTTATGCGACGTGGCAGGATCTCCAATTCTGCAATAATATTAGACGGAAGAAGCTTAGCAAAGTTGAGAAAATTAAACTTGCCTCATGTTCAAGTAATTTAATTTACAGTCAGCTTATAAACTTTGTCTTTTAAAGTATCTCGAGTACTCAACTTCAAGACTCTGGGTTTTCTCCAGTGAGAAGTTTTTGTGGATGATTTTCGAACTGATGTTAGCTAGGCCTATTGCCTGTTTCAATGGTGGAAAATCAATAATCTCTGAATATTCTTGGCTCCAATTATAACTAAACATAATTTCCCTGAGCAAGTCAAGAAGTTATAATTGTAGGGTGGAGGATCCGTCCCGGGTGCTAGCACGAGGCGGTCGCGGGCGACCAGCGCGAGCGCGGCGCTGGTACGCTCCCGCTCTGTATCACTTGTAATAATGTCCACAATAGCTCACGCGGCAGCCAGAGCTCTCCTTTTACTCGCCTTGTTTGTTTCCTTTAAAACACAACACAACAATCGCCCCAAAAAGGTCAAAGAGCAGCGAGTGAGTGATTCTTTGTAATCTCGTTTCGTTTTATCAAATGTATCGTTTTGCTGAGCACGTTCCTCCTCAGCCGAGATTATAGAGTGTGCCGAGTCTTTGTCGGGTCATGCGTGGCTTCTGCTCTGACAGACGACACTTTGAGATTAAGTGTAGGGATTGCCTTTCTGAACCCTTCAACTACAAAAAGTAATAATGTGCATGTACTTCACGCTTCTGCAGGCAGGGTGATTGGCTACTTTATTACTTACTAGGTAACTTGTATATTTCATGAAACTTCTAGTTATTATTGGTCTAGTCTATATTCATATTTTCCTAACAAATATTATATGCGACAGTGACTTTGTTTGTTACGTCTTCACGCCTCAACTACTCAACATCATGAAATTTGGCAAGCAGATAGCCTATGGTATGGAAAAGAACATAAAGCAAAGCATTAGCAAAAGCAACCTTCCGAACCGTGCATTAGAGTATTAGAGTTTGACTATTCATAAGTGCCTGTGAAGGCCTATTTGAATGAATAAATTATTTCATTTCATTTCATAGGTTAATTTTTATGCTGGGAACGCGGGTAAAACCGCGGGGGACAGCTAGTTAGCTAAAAACGCTCTTTTGACCAGACTGATCCGTATGGAGGGTTATGTCTTTCGACTGTATGTTTGTAGTTTGTATATATATGTAATTATGTCTTTTTCTTTGGCATTCTCTCTTGATGGATTTAAACATATGACCCTGTCATTAGAGTCGTCTTAACTGTGGTAGTGACATAGGGTATATCATTTTAATATGGTGTCTAGATACGAATAAAAAAGAGGAGGGAGGGGATGCTTAAAAACATTTTTTTGTATAACAATATGGGTATCAGATGAAAGCTTGTAAAAAGTCATTTCCATATAATTATATATAATAATACGTAAACTAAAAATCAAGCACGTTTAATGCAAGGACAGCAAGCGGTTACTGTACGTAACTCACAGAGCTGCGACGGTTGTTAGCCTTAATTTACCGTGCCGCTCATTTACTCAAGAAAATTATATTATTAATTGACATAATAAACCCGACTGCGTAAAATAAAAATTAACTGAAAAGAGAAAAACAAGCTCTGTAACATATAGAATTTCGAATATAACCAAAATTTTTTAAGTTATTGCATTCGGGGGACAAACATTATATTACAAAAATGAAAAATAGGTACCTTATTGTTGTATAAATGTAATAGATTTTCACTTCAAGACTACTATCAAACATTTTATTTATATTCTAAAATCTATAAATTACACAGCTTGTTTTACACTTTTCAGCTATTTTAATGTATGCAGTCGGTTTCTTTTTTGCAATTACCAATTTATTTGTGAAATTAGTTCACGAATGAATTCTAATTAGTTTATACCTAAAATAGACTCACTGAAACAATTACCGTAAGTAGGTGCAACAATTTTATTAAGATTGTAAAGTGTGAGCACCCGCGCCGCCAGGATACAGATTAGCATTCCATTAGGCGAGTCCATATTTTAACATAATAGCGGCAATTATGACGACTGAGGGACTTTTGTGGAGTCGCGCGTCCTGTCGCTCGATTATCGCCGTCGAGTCGCTCGTGCACTAGTCAAGCGAGTAATAGTATAGCCGCGATTTATATTCGCGACGAGCGCGTCCGCGCCGCTCGCCGCCCCGTTTGTCAACACGACAAATTAAACACGTAGACCTACCTACATGCCTCGCCACTACCGCCGCACACCAAAAATTTTACACTGAACTGCTTTCATCTGTGCTGCCCAGCGAGAATTCGAGGTGCATACTGTATGATGTAATCATAAACAAACACAAAAAGTAAAAAACATATTGTACTAACCGCCAGAAAGTTACTACAAGGGATCACTTATTTTTCTGACTTAATCTTTACTATGACTTCGCAGTCCCTTTCGCAGCACCTTTTAATTAAAAACCGTCAGAACAATCTTTTATGTTGTAGTTGCTGTAGACCCACTGAAATATTTCATAAAGAAAATAGTATATTACTGGTAGGTATGGACACATGGAAGTATTTTTGTAATAACATAAACTGGAATTGCATCCCGGAAAAGGTTGAGGGCTGAGGGAGCGAAGTAGTAGGATCATAAAGGGTCAGCCCCTCGGCCGTCAAACGATGACGACAGCGGCTTGTGCGGCCCGCGCCGAGACGCCCCGCGCCGAGTTCCCTAGCCGGCATCGTCGCTCGTCGCGTGTCGCCCCACAGTCGCGACCCGCGCCCGCGCCCGCGCTTGCGCCTGATAAACTCATAACCATTTATGCAAACTACTATGAATTTTAAACAACTGACACACTCTGATATAATTAGGTTATCTTTGTACACCGTCACAGAATTACTAATACCTAGCCTCTATCATGGTTCGTAGAGCTAATGTATTATATCAAAAATTTTGTTTCTTACAAGACTCATGCATTAATGTATATTTTATAAAACCATACTAATTATGTATGTTTAATTACTCTGAATTATTACAGATTTGAATTACAAAGGCACTAAAGATTCAACGAAGTTGAGTTATTGTTCAGTTCTGTAAAGTGGCGCCTGTAACAACATCCCGCCCGCCGACGGAACGTTACAATTAGTATAGCTGATAAGCGAGATCTCTTCCGTTTTCATTATATTTGAAGGCTTCCTAATCCTTGCACGAAGAGGTTACATGTAACGAGATTACGCTCGTGAATGTCGGTGCCATTCGCGCGCACTTAAATTGCTCAGTGCAGTAAAATAACTAATTATTGTTTAATTACCTAACAATCAAGTCTTCCATCTCATCATCATCTGCCTGCCCTATTGCAGTTTCCTTCTATCCTTCGAATATTCTTAATTTGACTGTTTTGTATGTTTGCGGAGGCATTTGTTACTCAATCAAGCCGTAATGCCTGCAAGGATTTAGAAGAATATCCTAATAAATAAATATCACGAGATATTCCTCACACACGGCTATCTGATCCATCCATCCTAGAGCTCGTACTTAGGAACCGAGATAACTGATATACTATACATACTACTCTTTGTTCGTAAATACTTACTTAATATCATAATTACATCAAGACTCAGGACATGCAGACATGTTCATGCACACAAATGTATGTCCTGGGTGGTAATCGAACCCACGACTTGCGGTGTAATACGTGGAATCTGAAACATCACACGCATCAACACTTTTGATCTCGTAGAGCCTGATAAGTTCACGTTTAACATTATTTATTGCGATGTTTAACATCATATTTAATTATTAATTAATTAGGGTGTATAGGTAACATATGGCTTCGTGTATTAATATACTGTATGTAAGATATCGATATATAATTATGTATTTTAAACGAACGACGAAGTATAGTTTATAAATTGTTATCTTGTACCGCAATCGTTCACGTTATGTGAATATACATAGGTATGTACCTAATTTTAACGTGTAATGTAATATGTACCTATGCTTGCTATCTCTGACTTCACACCACAACGGATGTTGAAAGATAATAATTACCGTACAGTTAATAATACAATGTTATCGGATACCGAATAGTTTTGCATTGAGTGGAGCAATTGTAAATTAGTGAACAATTTACAATTGAATTGATCATTATTGAGTACTTCAGTGAACTCTATCCCTTACCAATGTATTATGCAAATAGGAGTTTCAAAGGACAGTTTTCCGTTAGTAGGTTTAAATCTCAGATATACATAAGTAGGTACTATACGGAGTTCACCCACGATCGTAGCCCGTAGCGCGCGCTACGAGCCCGCTACGGAGCTACGATCATTAGTTACAGATTACAGCTGCCCTTTACAAATACCATCGACATTTATTCTAATAGTTAGGACCACACGCAAATATACATACAGTTATTTGTGTGTGTGTGTGGCGCTTATGCGGCTTTCCGTTGTCAGCGGATTAGTGAACTATTATAGAGAGTTATGTTCCGAACCCTCGGTACTCGATAGTAAAGCGAGGTGGTCGGTGGATATCCGCTCGTGAGCCGTGTTGTTGTTTTATCGCGCTGGGCCGGCGGGCGGGGCCGGGCGGCGCGGCGAGCTCGTCAAGACCACCCGTGCACCGTGCCGGACCACATAAAGTGCCCCGGTCCAACTGTTATATTATTTTGTGCTTTTTATGTTTGTTGATTAAGTACATTGGAAATCTGGGTTTATGTTACGAGGGAAAAGTAAAAGTTTAAGAACATACCTTGGCAAACAATCTAGGAATATGCTGTTTTTTACTGATCCAATTTTACATTATGTAGAGTATATACTAAACTACTATACATAATTGCAAAACATTATTTACGTATTTCGTTTGTATTCGAATCCGAAATGAAGATATACAACTTGTTCTCAGTAGTGATATTACACGAATTGTGTGTTGTTTGCACAAGGAGTAGCCACATAAATTGGTTGGATTAGTCGGCGGATTGCGCACCGCTCCCGCCCGACCGCCCCGGATCAGTCCAGCCGCGGCGGTTAGCCTCGGTGGGACACAGTAAAATAAAGAACACTAACCAACCATTCTCCAGACATCTACTATTTGTCTCAAAGCTTGCGTCGGTTGCGTTAAATTTCGTGTCTACTATGCTCATCAACTTGTCTGCGATGCTCATTAGGTCTTATCACATAATAATGATAGAGGTTTCATTATATTTTCTGTGGTGTTCATGACTGCCAAGTTTAATTAAATCCCTTGACTTGCGGTTAAAAAATAACAATTGATTTCTATTGTTTTCCTCGCCCGCGCGGGTTATCAAACAGTCAAAGGATTAACCAATGTTATATTATATCTATAATGTGTGTCTCAATCATTTAAAGGTGTCTGGCGCTCATTATAGTGTATTACTGTGACCTTGACTACTACTTTACATGTATAGAAACTAAAAATATTTAAGTAACAACAACAAGCTACCATGATTTACGAAACTCAATTTTAACTTAGAATGTTTCCAGAGAGTAATCTAGGTAGAGCAATGTTGTCACAAATATTTGTGTATAGGTAGGTATATTAATATTTATACGTTCCATCTCGAGCTATGCCCGAAGGGACTGTAAAGTTGTATTTTGTTAATTAGTTCATTAGTTTACGATACAGCGCGGCGAAGGCGGCGCCATAGGGCGGCGCGTAGTCTCACACGAACTGTAGACTCGTCTACTAACTAAATGCGAGGCTCAGGTCCAAAGGCGATGTTATAAATAATGTATAAAACTGTCAAACGCTGGATTTTGCAATTTTCGGCGGTGAACTAGTAGGTACCGATGAGAGACTGCGATACCCCCGAGGGCTGAAAAATGATATCCGAGCGTGTGTCGCCCCCGGCCGGGCGGCCGCGTACCTATTCATGTCTACAGGGCGTATAACTGAAAGAAAACATAATAAGAACAATTGCATTCATAGACTTTTGAAATGCGAAGAAACCTATATTTTTATGATAACGATCGAAAGGTCAAGGGGCTGATGATGATCAATTCCTCTTAAATAACGTAGCATCTTAAAGTAAAGGAAACCGTGAAAAGAAATGAAATAATTTATTCATTCAAATAGGCCTTCACAGGCACTTATGAATAGTCAAACTCTAATACTCTAATGCACGGTTCGGAAGGTTGCTTTTGCTAAGAAGAGCCGAGCAGAAAAAATCTTTGCAACCCTTTATTTAATTATGTGTTATTAAATAATTTGAAATGATAATGTAAATATTGTGAAAATTCCGGAAACGTCATAAAGAAATTGAAAGTAAAGTTTTAAATGAAGTTAGATCTTCTGTAAGTAAAATTTTATACGTAAAATATTTAAAGTATGCTTTTCGTCCACATGGCGCGATGGCGCCGCGGGCGGCGGCGTGGCCGTGAGACGCCCTGTATAGTGCGGTGCGGTACGGTCGGTCGGTACTATCTTCTTTCTGTCCTCCGTGGTACTATCGTATGATGCGAGCACGTGTTCGCGTCGCGTCCCTCGTCGGCTACACGCCCGCGCCGCCGCCGCGCCGCGCCGCGCCCGCCGCAATAACAACGCTGTCCATGTTTTTGCCTCTTCCTTTAGTTTCTTGCAAACCTCTTTGAAATTCAAATATAATACGGATAGAAGGGCCAGCTGGCGTGGTTGGTTAAGACTGGTCAATATTCCACCTATCGCGCCGCTGGTCGTGGGTTCGATTCCCACACAGGACATGCATTTGTGTGCATGAACATATCTGTATGTCCTGAGTCTGGGTGTAATTACGTATATTAAGTATGTATTTACAAACAAAAAGTAGTATATGTATTATATCAGTTATCTGGTTTCCATAGTACAAGCTCTGCTTAGTTTGGGATCAGATGACCGTGTGTGAGGAATGGCCCAGGATATTTATTTATTTAGGATATTAATTTAATAACCGGTTCCGTAATATTATCCGTTTGGCTATTTTCAAAAACGTCTATTGAATACCGAAGTTTCAAATATTGTTTTATTACTTCCTCCTCCTCGCCCCTTTTAAATTAATGAACAAAACCCAATATCGAAGTTTTATAAGTTTTGGTATCTCATAGGTATTTATTTCAACGAGTTTTAAACGTCATTTTATATTGAAAAATTATTTTCAAATAAGGTTTGTGCCACCCGCGCCCCTGGCGAGACTCGCAAGTCGCACTGGTGGCTGCTAGAAGCAATGATGACGCTGACGGTATGGATGCGACATATATAGCTCGGTTCTAAATTAGGAGGTCATCTTATCGTATGAAATACCTTGGCAGGACTTTTGCAAAAAATAGATAAGAGAGATAGAGAAGTTAGAATGTCGCTAAACATGGCTGCTTGTTGCCCAAGGAATAACGTGAGGTATTTAAAATACTTTCAGATGCCTCGAATAAAAAGATGAAATGCTTTGTAAATAATATACGACACGGTAGTAACAAGACCAACATTGCAATTTTGATCATGAAAACTTTATTAATATGCGGAGTTAAGAAAATATTGGAAATATTATCGCAACTTTGGAAGACATACGATACCCTCCATATTTTTTGCATAAATCAATGTATAGAGCTCTGTAAGTAGGTAGGTTAGATGAGGAACAGTTTAGCCGCGACACCACAACAGACATTGAAATAAATGAAGTAATAACCACGTTGTTACTAGGTTTGTTTATTGGAGATGTAATATTAATAACTGCTGAACTTCTCCTCGAGCCGCTATAAGACCTAGTGTATTTCGATCGCAATTATGACAAAACTAGTTTCCTTTTTAAACTTGAGTGATAAACGTCGCCTGTGATCGAGTGGAGCGGAGGCTCCGAGTGTGTACCACTCGATTGCTTCGAGCCGGAACCGGGATTTGATTTGACAACTACGTTATTGAATTCTCCCATTCTCACGTGTGATTACTGGATATGCGCCTCGTCACTTCTGTTACCGGTAGCGAGTATCATCATCATCATCATCAGCCTATAATGTCCCACTGCTGAGCACAGGCCTCCTTTCACAAATCAGGGTGAAAGGGGATGGGCAGATACTCCACCACGCGTGCCCACTGCGGATCGGTGGAGGTAGGCTAGTGGCCAACCTACTGTTGGAATTTTTCAAGCCGCCTAGGAGGCATCCAACTAGCTTAACGACTATCACAATTAAGTGATAACCGGGACCAACGGCTTTACGTGCCCTCCAAAGCACGGAAACGCTCGATTTGAAATACCACTAGGCGGTCACCCATCCAGGTACCGACCAAGACAGACGTAGCTTGACTTTGCCGATCGATTAAGAACGGCTAATCATGCTACACCACGAGCGCTTCGAGCGGTAGCGACTATAACACTGGAAAATTAAGAAATCTTACTTTTGTGTTATGAATGTAGACTATGATTTTATTTAACCGCACTCCGGAGAACTACAAATTTTGCGTTGGTCAAATTTAAATAAACTTCAAGGTTTATGTTTAAGAGTCGCTCGGGCGTGGACGCTTATATAAACGTCCAGTGTTTGATTCAATTAGTTAGTACAGTACCTACTAATACATGGCCACTCGCCTCAGCTCAGTTGATAGATTCATGACGATCATTGTATCATAGTAGATGTAACCTATACAGTGAATCGGACGCCGCCGCCGCCCCAGTCGTCAGTAGCGCTCTAAATAGGACCAATTGAGTGGTTCGCCGCAACGAGCCCATCACTCAAACGTAAGGAGCGGACGTCGTCCTTGCCACATCTCGGGACCAGGAAGCGACATGTTCTAGCTACTTATGTATTATCTGACAGTATGTTTGTTAACCGTCGTAGAGCACAAAATTGAGGCTGCTTCGCCAATGATGGTCACCATTCCATGTCGAGTTTCTCGTGGAACACAATCTAGTTTAGTGAGTTTCTATTAAATTAATTTAGCTTTTTGTGCTTGGTACCGCCAAAGAATACAAAATTTATTGCTGCTATCACGATCTCGCAGACGGCGAGTACACGACACTTAATTATTTCACCTGCCGACTTTGTTCAGCGATAGTAGGCGAGATTCATGTTCCGTAAACACGAGATAAAGAATTCTAATATTCTTTAGTCAAGTAGAACTTTAGAAGAAATTTTCACGAATTAGTTAAGTACGACCCGCTTCATCAGCGGGTCGTACGTACTTAATTGTAATGATAATAATGTCGGTTTTACGAGTCGCAGTTGGAGTGTGTCTGGTGGCACGCTCGGGCTGAGGGTTATCCCTTGATCTCGTAATCCTCAGCAGAGTGGCGCTGCGAGCTGCGAGCGAGCATCGCGGGCGTGCGCCGCGAAAAGCGCTGCGCTGCGCGCCACGCACTTCTCGCTCTACGCCACTCTAGGGAACAATTTCCGTATATTTAGCGCTTCGAATCTTCACTATTTACTCACGAAGTTGGTATTAGTATTTTTTTATATTCCATAATTTTAGCGTCCAGAGCCCTATTTGCCCGCGGTTTCGAAACGAGGTCATTCGTAATTTCTTTCACGCCAGTATGCCCACACGCTCACGGTACATTTTCAGTATCTAAAATTGTTTCGGTTTGTGACAAAAAATATGCGGACGCGTGACGGCAGGTGTGCGCCGCGCCCGCCCGGGGACGCTCAACAATACCGAGTCACCGCTTCGCTCTTGTATTACATTTTATGTGTATGTTGAAATGTTTTGGTGAGCGGTGAATCCGTGGGAGGGCTTTGAATGTTTCGGCAACAGGCGCGGTGTTTATGGCGGGCGATATGTTGACGTTTTGATATGCAACTTGAACACTTTTATTTTACAGCCGTACGACGTAAATCATATGCGACAATCACAGATAAAGTTGCTACAAGCAAATGTTAGTGAAACGTGACAAGTTGTAGAGTGTCTCGCGGAGACTCATCGCTACAAGATATCATGCTTTTGCGTCATTTGAACAGTAAACTTCAAGGTAAGACGCGCCTGGAACATTGGTTTCGATTTCGCTCGTCCCAAAGCAATCCTGATGCCAAACGTACTCAGCGTTTTGTTTAAGATCATATTTTTGTATGCATATATTATGTGCATAAAGATTTAGGTACAGTTAGTCCATTAAAATTGTTTGTATCTAGGTATGTGCGCGGTTCATTTAAATATAATAAAACCAGCTATTACGGTGTGAGTTTTGAGGACCTAACAAACATTCAAATAAGTATACTTACAAACATAAGCACAATAATGAAGTAGCAACACGGCGCGATTAAGTCTTCTGTGCCTCCCGCAGCAACACGCACTCACTGTGCTCACTTGTAGTACTTACACATGCTTAGCTTAAGGGTGTACCTAGCACATGATCATTGGTAGTTCTAATCAAACCAGTCAGTGATATGCATTCACAGTCTCCTCAACTGACTATTAGTTGGTGTACATTTCTAATAGTGGTTATACATAGTGAATTTAAATATGTACATAATGCAAGAAGCGCAAACAATGTGTTGATGACTTACTTAAATCTGCTTTATAAATAAAAAATAACTAAAGGGAAACTACTAAACACACAATTTATTATCACTGTGACTACTGACAAGTTTAGCGGCAATCTGATATTTAACGTCTTAAACCACCTGTCCGTCTATTATACGAAATAATTATTAATCAATCCGAAGTAGAGTAAAATGATAAGGTTTCAAGATAGTTTGAAATAAGTGCTTTCAAATCGTAGGGCTCAAAGTGATTAAATAGCTTCGACTTGACTTTACATATATCTAAGTTAAGTTACAATCAAAGTCTTTCATTTTGGGTGTTTGGTTTCCCACAAGTCAACCTTGGCAAGGAAGCGCTCCACTAACTTACCTAACCCAAATTATCCTTTATGTACATAAAGTTTCAAAACATTTGCTCCAGAGCACTTTGTACCCACCGGTAGCCCGGAACATCTAAGTCTATGTTGTATTTTCAAGTGTAACGATGTCCAGAAATGTTTAGTAGCTTGAGCGTAAATAATCGACGTTTGGAAACGCTTTTCGTTACTCATTTTGAAAATATGATTCATCAGCATGAGGTGCACCAATTCCTATATAAAAATACTAGCTGTCCCCCCCGGTTTCACCCACGTTCCCGGGATATCTGCAATGCCAAATTTAATCGTGATCTATGGAGTAGTTAAGGCGTGAAAGCGTAACAAACAAACATTCGTATTTAAAATATTAAAGTCAGTATTGTAATCGCAAACGCGATAGATTCGTTTGCTAAGGTAAATTTTCCGGTTACTCAATTATGTACCGTAAATAAAACACTTCAGATTCGACTTATCTTGTGGTTGCTAAAAATACTTGGTTTGCTAAAATCGTGAGCAAAATATTACGTGAAGTTATAAAAATGGAAACTAAAAAGTTCAATTTTGATATTGTTCGGTGACGGTGAACCAGTTGCAGCAGCTGCAACACGACGCGCTCAGCGGCTGCAAGCGATTTGGCGCTGCGCAAACGGGTGTCTTGTGTCGGATACAAGCTACCAACGAATATTTGATTTCTATAGAACCAGTATGAAATCAGTCACTTCCTGCGCAGACGTAAACTGTGTTAGATCGCCGCTACAGGAAACAGCAATTACGGTTTCCTGTGAGATGTCCAGTGTCGGTAACAAAAGGTATCCGACACAAGACACACGTTTGCGCAGCCACTTAGTGATGCTTTATTAATATGTAGAGCACATTGTACACAAGTTTGCCGCTGTCGTCGCCGGGAACAGTCATCATTTGTACTGTTTAACAGTCGCGTGTCCTGTGTCGAGGGTATATAGATATAGAGTCATATTATGTGACGGCCGGCGCCCACGCGCTTCGAGCGCGCGTCTTGGCGCGGAGCGTGCGTGACGCGGCGCGGGCGTCACACGCGCTTCTCACTCCGATGACAAATGTAGTGTTCCTGTTTGTTTGTCGACACATTTCACGCATTCCATAGTGATTGCGCTAGTCTAGGTTGCAGAAACGAGTACTAAACCACTTTCGCAAATTAATTAGACCAGGAGCGAGAGACTAGTTAGCAATACAATTAGACGTCGCCGCCTATAGTCCCGCTCCGAGTCTACTCCGCCTTACGTATACTATATGCTAAATAAGTAAATATCGTAAATCGAGTGAGAATTTAGTTTAGGTAAATTGGCTCTCGTCTGCAAGCAATGGTTCGATTTAAATCTGGTAATGTTAAACTAGATCTGCGGTTGGGCTGGGCTGGGCTGGGCTGGGCTGGGCTGGTGTAATGAGCGCATTTTCGTAGAAGCGAAGACGAAGTAATTGGAAAATATAAATCTTCTAGTGTTCGTCTCGTCTGAAGGTTGGCTGTAGTGTAGTGTAGGTGACTTGATGACTACACCACCACGCGACAGAGCGCCACGTTGAAATTTTTATAATGAGTAAAAGCTCCACGGGATAGTTAGGCAATTATTGAGCTTACTGTGTGCTTCACATTTGTAGGTACTACAAAAGAGCCGAGATGTGAACTTACAATTACAAACATGGAGGTTGTATAGAAACATGTATAAGATTATTGTGACTTGGAAAATGAAAGAAACAAGACGTAAAAAATTATGTTAATATTAGCTAGATTTTGTATGATTGCATTTTTTTATTAAAGCCCGACGAAGGAGACATTAATGAGATAAGGAAGAGGGAGTCAGACGATGATTACTTTTATTTTTAAGCGTCTTAACAAAAAAATGCAGTAATGTGGAGCTGGATGCCCTGTTTTTTGAAAGCTCTTATACTATGTATAATATCGGCATTTTATCGCGAGTCACCCGAGATTACAGGTGACGAGTGTATTAATTGTATAAAAATTATATTTGCTAGGCTTATTGGTTTAACAGTGTTTTGTAGAACATTGTTTCATCATCATCATCAGCCTATAATGTTCCACTGCAGAGCACAGGCCTCCTTTCACAAATGAGGGTGACAGGAACTGGGCGATACTCCAACACGCGTGCCCACTGCGAATTGGTGGAGGTAGGCTAGTGGTCAACCTACTGTTGGAATTTTTCAAGCCGCCTAGGAGGCATCCAATTAGCTTAACGACTATCACAATTAAGTGATAACCGGGACCAACGGCTTTACGTGCCTTCCGAAGCATGGAAACGCTCGATTTGAAATACCACTAGGCGGTCACCCATCCAGGTACCGACCACGACAGACGTAGAAGAACGACTGAACGGCTAATCATGCTACACCACGAGCGCTTCATTGTTAACTTAACAACATTGTTAAGTTTAACTTGTTAACATTGTTTACTTGTGTTTAATTTCTTGTTTTCCAACAATATTTATGACTGCCAGAAATATAAACAGTTTGACATACAAAAAGTGCTGATCCGAAGTCTGTCTCTTGAAATGATACCAGTAAGCATTTAACATTCGCGTCCCAATACGAAATGTATTTAGGTAAGTAGTGCTAAGTATACTACATTTCTTACGTCTAGAACGTTAAAAAACATTTGAACCGACAAACTAAGAATATTATGCGAAAGTACTTTTATTTACAACAAATATGTACAAATTACAATCTATATACGGGGTGGATACGACAATACGACATTAAATGAAACCACGTAAAGTACTCATTTATACGATCAACTTTTTTTTTTTTTTTTTTTTTTTATACAACTTAGTCGGTAAACAAGCATACGGCCCACCTGATGGTAAGCGGTTACCGTAGCCATATAGACGCTTGCAACAAAAGAAGCATCGCTCACGCGTTACCGACCTTTCCCCCCTCCCCTATGAGCTCTGGCGACCTTACTCACGCGCAGGAACACAACTTTACACGACATAAAGTTATTTGGCTGCGGTATTCTGTAAGGTGGAGGTACTTCCCCAGTCGAGCTGCTCTTTGAGCGAATAAACGCTATGCTCTACCTCTCTCAAACTTTTACTATGGGACCAACATCGAAATCGCATTTTTTTTTTACAGCTTTTCATACATTTTTGCCGACGAGACATGTACCTTTTGTATGAAAAAGCTGTAATTTTTTTTCGATTTTGTCGTTTTTATGACTAAGTACTTTACGTGGTTTCATTTAATGTCGTATTGTCGTATCCACCCCCTATAGAGAAATTCCTAAGATCAGCCGCTGCTTTCGATTAACGGCAAGGTTTTCAGAAGGCTGGCAGCGTTTCCTCCTTGGATAGCCAAGCTGATGCGTTTGCGGAAAAAGCTCCCCGCCCGCTGGCCTCGATCAATTGATGACAAAGTGCCAGCAAAACGGTGAGCTTCGGACCCCCACGTTCCCATGGTCTGGACCGCATAAGGCGTAAAAATATAATTTTGGATTTTGAATTTTCCGCACTGGCCACAGCTGCCCCTGCAACTTTACAAATCGCCGGTATGCGATATTGCGCGAGTGTTTCAACACATGTGGCATCCCACACCAACGACTTGCCTTCATCCGGTCTCTTGCCATCGGCCCGCGCAATACCGAATGGTTCCAGTACGGAAGGCACGTTAGTGACAACAAGAGCCCTGAGGATAATGTGATTAATAGCTGAATGCCGAGATATTCAGCCGGCACTTAAAGAGCACGAAAGCCCATGGTGGCCGATATCTCCGCTGCGGCAGCGATGAGGCTGATTGATCCTGCAACCAAGACGAAGATAAAAAAACAATTGATGTTATGTTGACTTAATGTTATACGGTCTAACATTGTCCCGGTATTTGTGGTTGGAATAGCTTGTAGCCAGTGACCTGAGTCACTCTGAGAGACAGCTCACAAGCGCGCGCGGTCTGCATCTATAGAAAAGTTAGAAAATAAATGTTGCCTACTTTTTTCACAAAGAGGCTTGTCCCACGATCTCTGAGAGTGACTCAAAGTCGGAATATTAGTACCTGGACAAGCTGCCTGCCAGGCATCTCTAGCGTCGAACAGGTAAGAAACCTCAACAGATCCAATAGAAGGGTCCAAACCAGATCTGAGGAGGTTGCCCACACTGTATACCAGGGATAGAAACGCCGGTACTGATATGCTTGAAATTTTCCGTACTCCTAGGCCACCATAACACACGGGTAGGGTGGCCTGAGACCACACATTGTTTTCATAAAATCTAAATGTATTTTATGTTATTAGCGAATAAACACTTGTGATAATATAGACGATATTATCGCATCTGTCTGCGGGGTCTTATTTCCCTCTGGCTCCAGTCCGGATATGCCCGGAGTTTGGAATCTGTACGCATCCGGGTAGGCGGCGGCACACGACTCGGCGTCGCTGAAAGAAAAACGGGCACTGTAATGTAATACTAATTTGTGAAAACATGACGCGTCACACGCGCATACATTAGCGCGATGTCACTGCGAGACGCGCGCGACGCGACACGACTCAGCCACGCTTGCCCCAAATTATCCCAAATATAATTAATTAATTCCAGCCCATAACTTTCCAAAAAAATTACAGTTTTAGTTTAAGTATTTATATATCAATTAGGAACGAATTCAACGTGCCCTGATGCGCAATAACAACGTATTAGCCGATACGTTGCCTGAAAGGATTATCGTATTAGCTGAGCATTGCAGCGCAGCGGGGAGCTGCATCCAGCCGATGTCATGAGATTAATTAATTATGCGCACCGTGATACATAACAGGCCACGTGGAGCTCGCGTGTGCTTTATTAAAACAAGCTAACTGCTTCATTAGCTGAGTCATCGCCCTGCCGACTGACACCGACCACTTGTATTACACAGCCACGACTTATTTTTGTGCTTATGCACTGTTTGTGTCGTCGGGCTGGTTCGATGCCTTTATGTTTTTGCTACTACATTACAATATAATACAGCGCATAATTGAAAATATTTCGGTAAGCACATCGCAGCAGCTTTATAATTCTAGTACTACTACTTTTTCAGAGTAAAAGCTAATCAGAGGTTTATCACGCGAATAAAAAGTCGGCCCTTATAGTTATATGATCAAAAATATAATTAGTATTTTTTAATTTACTGTATGTAAATAGTTTTATTATAATTTTGTAACAGGTATATAGTTTATTTATTAACATATTCATGTAATATAACAAAATGCCATATATTTATAGAAAATTTCCTCAAATCTATGTGCGTATCATAATATATGTTGTCGACTAACAGTCGTCAAAACTAATGATAGTCGCTCATCAAGAGCTGTCTTTATTACCACCTAATCGTATCACGTATGACAGTAAATGAGACGCGATTGTGAGTGAAGCGATCGATCAAAGACGATTCGACACTTACTTATACGAATATCTTAGCGTTTGGGTAAAAAAGTCGATAGTTAGTAGCACAAAGAGTTTCAGTTGGCTTATCAACGGGAGGGAAGCCCTTTGTTAATACTTCGGAGTTATAAAAAAGTTGTCCAGTAGCCGCATTTGTTTGTATTGTCATGTAAATGTCCGGGAGCATGATAAGTTATCTAACTAAGGGTTGCCTTACAAGGTTGTCCGACTGAAGCAATGGGTGGACATATTATACTTTATAACTAGCTTCTGCGTCGCGGCTTTACCAAGGGTTTTAATGTTTTACTGGGATAAAAAGTCTATATTGTATTACAGCAATTCTATGAGTATTGAGTATTGAGTATTGAGTAAAGGCCTCCTCTAGCATCTTCCATTGTCCTCTATCACTCATTGGCCTCCCAGTAAACTTTTTCATTTGTCGCCTTCCCCTATTTCATATATTTCGTCTAGGTTACCGGATCTAGGATATTCGGTAACAATTTTGTTCCGCTTGTCTATTTTTGACCTGAGCATGTGTCCTGTCCACCTCAAATTTTGCTTATCAATAGTGGCTAGTACAGCAGTAACTTTTGTTCTACCTCTGTATGATGATATCATTATGAATGTTATAGTTAACGATGTTTGTATTAGACAGGGAAGTTCAGAAAAGTGCTGGAAATCAACTGTTGAAATTGACGCCTGACGACGCGGCAACGTCGTCGGTCCGCAACCGATCCAATGAAATTTTGCGTATATGTAATATACCACACACAACTGTACATTTCCTAGGAGAGTAGCGTTATTTCGATTCTGTTATCGAGCTTTTAATGATCGCGGTTCGCAGGTTCGTTACCAGATCTCACTTTGATGTTTCTGAGAAAAATTGTTTGTATTTATAATGTTAATCACCGGTATTTAATTCATAAATTGGAACTATTCCAACATTAATAAAATGTGTCTCATATTGTGAATTTCTATTTCAGTTCGAACTTCATCGACATCTCCTAAAATAGAAAAATATTGCCGCGTTATACACTTACCCCCTTATTCATACTGAAGTTATCAAACGTTGATTAGCTAAAATTCTGAAGTCTTTATCTGACACGTGACATTTGGTGATCGAAAGAGTGAGACGGAAGACACTATTACACTGATTTAGTTAAAAAGCGATTATGAATAAGGGGGTTAGTATCACATCTAGTTCAAAATTTAACAACTAAAATACAAAACTCATATATTCAATAATATACGCCCTGATAAGACTATAATGATCGCTACAATTGACTCTACCACGGGTTTGTAATACTCGAGAAAACCCGACTTGTAAACAATATTTTAATTAATTTCAGTTATTTTTACATAAGCATATTTTTTTAGTAGTGGAATGTGTTTGAGGTCGTTGTTCCGTCCACCGCAGCACAGTCATCTGTAGTGACAGACGTTGAGGAGCGCTCGCGCGAGGACGCGGGCGCGCGGCTCCCGTACACAAATAAATCGCGACGCACCAATGTAGCGTGCGGACTGTTGACGTACGTCACGTAGCTACTACGATGGGCATAGGGCTGTCAGCCGACCAGATTTACCCGGACGTTAGGCTTTTCATCTGTTTGTACAGCCCAAGTCCTTTATGACTAACGACAGCAAGTAATAAGTTAGTAACCAATAGTAAGTAGTAGTAAGTAAGTAATCTATCATAGTCGCGGAACCCATTGTAACCAGAAGGAGATTTTCAGTGCCTAGCCAATGCGGCCCTAATGTTTGGAAAATATCGCCTTTATTGTCCAGCCATGCTATCAAAATTTCCGGCTTTTTCAATGGCAAAGTTTGGCCTAACGAAAATATTACCTGACTACCCTAGAGATGCATCGCGACACGGCAACTAATCGGGCCTGCCTCTCGGCAGGTAACAGGTTCGGACTCAGCTTGCGCACAAATAATCACAAATTGCACAATAAATGGTTACTTCTCACCGTGTTGCCGCCCAAGGCGTCCTCGATATTTGCCCAATTGTTCACTATTACCGTTCGCTATGTACCTATGTAATCTTTTATGTTTAGAAAACACCTGGTACTACTATTTTTTATGTTTATTTTTTCACAGTATTGCTCTTTTTGCGAAAGGATCAGTTTAATGAAATTTCAATATAAAATTCACCAAAAAAAATACTTAATGCTATCCTTATTATGACTGCTTACTTAAATAACAAAATTTTGTAGAATAATTATAGATTCGCCATTAAGAATTTAAAGTTATCGAACCTCGTTTCGAAAATCGTTTCTACCCTGAACCTCATTTACAATGTTTACAAGTAATTCATGGAATGTAAATGTATGCTACGCGATATATTGCACGCGTTTTCCGCAAGTTTGCGCACACATCGCATGAACGCAGCGCGAGGGACGCACTGTTTAATTAAACAGACTGATCGCTCTCCACTCGGCTCCGCTCCCGAACAGCTCTGTAGGGTGCATGTGTTTATTTTGTTTAAGTTCAACATGTTTACAATTTGTTTACTCATACATTTGGCGCTTATAAAAACAAACTAGCGTACACTAGTGAGGTACGAATATACAATGTCATCGGTATGATTAATTGGTGCGTGTACGTGTGCGTGCTCGTTACATACACTCACTCACACATAGATATACACTAGTATAATGTTGGCTGGCGCCTGGAGTAACCGAGCACGAGCTGGGTCTGTCAACAGTCGGGTTCATTTCACCAAAGGGTAAACATATTATGGCCTCGGTGCAACGACTGTACACAGATAAAACCCATGATCAAGTAGTGGTGTGTAGTACTGGTACGGGGATCAGTTTATGTGGGGTAGTTGGTGTTCGATCTGATGGGCCGGAACGCGAGGCTGGTTGACTTCTCCTTAGGTTTTCAACCAGTACATAATACTGTACATGAGATGATTGTAGCATCAGTAACAGCCGGCTCTGTCAGCTTATACTTAATACCTTGTTCAAAGCACACACTGCCACCTTCAACCCGAGTGGTGGAGCCGGTGAACTCTCTTAAGACTACCAATACCAATACGTATATTAGCCTCAACTATGTTCGTTCAGGTTAGAACCGGCGACTTTTACACGATCATCGAAAGAGCGCCTCCATGACTATGAAGGAAGATGTGGTCTAATCCTAGAAGTGTTCTGAAGACAGACATACCAGAACTATTAAATAAATTTGTGTATACAAACATACATACTTTTTCTGATGATTGCAAATAATACAGAATAAGAAATAGTTCTACACGATAATAAGTTCTACGCTCATTTCAAAAAGTGTGTATAATGGTACGTGAAGTGGGGGCTGTTAAGATTAGAGGAGCGCGCGAGCGTTTAGATATAGTGGTGTGGTGGAGTGAAGCGGCACGACCGCGTGACGCGGGAGGTGGCGTGCGTGACGCGTGACGCGGCGTGAGTGGTGCGCGGCGCTTTGTACACACCGCACCGCGCGGGAGATAGCTGACAAATTGATGCGCTCCAACGTGCTACCCTCAGCTAGAGTCTCTAGCTCAGGTTATCTATTAAAGTAATGTCTAGCCTAGAGATTACTTTATTAGATTACCTAAGAGCTATTAAATATATCGATCATTTGCCGCCCAGAAACTGGCCTAAAGTCAATACCATTTAATTTAAATTTCAATTTATTAATTTGCTTCATGTCACATTTTGTGGTTTTGGTGTTACAATTAGGTTAGTCCACAACTTGAGCACTGCAAGGGCATTGCAAAAAATTTTATTCACTTATCGAATCCGAAATTAATAATGTTATCCCCTACTCGGAAGTCACCCTTCAAGCGAAAAGAACCGCCAAGAAACTTAGCAAATTAGGTACTTACAGAAATGCCAAGAAAATAAAATGAAAAATAAGTATCTGCTGTCAAAAACTATTTTACTAAAAGTCATAGTGAAAAGCGATTTAAAACTCTTTCGAGAATTGTTAATGCTCTACTTGATTGAGATACGTTTCGGACCATAGCGGTCAAATAACTACCACTAATTAGTTTAATTTAATAACATGCTGTGTTTGCCTTTAATTGTATTTACACTATGATAGTGTTGATTTTCATAATTTTATTTACTTTAAGATGTGTAATATACGTTGGCAGACCTAATAAATAAATAAATATGTATTTTCGCATGTCAAAACTGTTTCGGAAAAGAATACACTACATGGCTCTACGTGGGCGGAGTTGATATTTTCATAATCAAATACCGTTATGGTCTATGCGGACGAAGTCGCGGGCGAAACCTACTGTTTTAAATATCTTGGGACTTTCCTTGAAGCATGTTCCATCCGAAGATAAGCAAAGCTTGTACTATGGAGAACAGAAAACTATTAATATTTCCATGGATATATTTCAGACACCAAATAAACAGACATGTTCAAAAGGGTCTATGGGTATATCGGTATTATCACAGAGTAAATAATATACTACGTACAAGTATAATTAATTAAAAAAAAAATTCACTGTAGCAAGCGAGCGAGTAATATTATGACGCTCGTGATCGTGAAATTGTCATCAAACTATTAAATATTAGATAACTTTTGAAAGCGATCCAATAGTCGGCCGTCAGAGAGGGAAATAGAGAGAGACAGAGTACTGTACTAGAGCTACGAACCAATGCCAATACCATGTAATGGTAAAACTGTGCCAATACATTATTACCAAATATATGTTGTTTTATCTGATAAAAAAATTATATCACCCCAAATTGTGTTGTAAATATAATTACTGTATGGAGATACCATGTTATAGATCGTAAACTGTCCAAGTTCATATTTATCAAATGTAATTTATAGGTATATATCGCGTTCCTGAGATTAAAAGTAACCCATAGTAGCTTCCTCTCTGCCTTGATATTGTGAAAATAAAAACAGACAGACAGTTCCACATTGATAATTTTAGTGTAGGTAATTAGTGTGGATATAGTTCCGCGGACAATATATTTCATGCTTGTAGGATATTTATATTTACGGATGAATATGTTATTGTGAAAATACTATCAGTATGTATGTAGTTATCAGAATTTCTATTTTATTTGTGATATCTATGATCTACCTAAAGTCAAAGTCAAAGCCATTTATTTAAGAAGAAGGGCACTTATGAAGGTCACATTTACTGAAGTTCCAACCCGTACGGAACTTCAATTGAGTAGAATCCGGCAAGAAACTCAGCAAGGTTAAATTTTTTAAATATTTTTTGGACAATCTGACTACCTATGTTTGGAGAATTAGCTACACTGTAGGAGGACTGCGGCTACATACATAGGTACTCCAATTATGTCAAATATTGTTGTTGTCTGTTTCATATACAGACCTACGTGCTGATTGAGCTCGGGAGGTTTGTCATTTGGTAGGAAGTGCAGGATGCATGTCGGTTTGGTGTGCTCTTGTGCTGGCGCCGCATGTCGCTGGCCACGTCACCGCTTGTATTGTATACTTGTATCTATGTAGTGCGTACACACTGGACACAGCTGCGCCGCGCGCGACCAGCGCAGCGCTCGCAGCGCAGCCAGCTCGCGGGCGCCTATAGTGTTGTGTTGGTCGCCGGCCAGTTCCTCGCTGTATTATTATCTCTTGGCAGAGTCACAGTGACGTGCGTGCCACGCTCTTGCATTACTACTTTGTTTGTCGTAACGTCCATCTATTCGAGCATAGTGGAGCTTGAATTTTTAAAATGATTCATGTAATGCCTTCGAACTTTGCACTCTAGTCAGCGAGTGAGACAGCTGCAGCACGCCGCGCCGCGCCGGTGCTGTGGCGTGGCATCGACGCGTGCCGCGCTTGGCAGAGATTGATGGTATCCGGAACGGCTAAATTCGTCGCCAGCACCTGTATTAGGTGCCCGATGATCGATCTTCAATCCGTCCCATATTAAATATCATTGTGTGATAGATCGACACCCTACCTGTAGTGTGTTACTGCTGAGAAAACGCTTAGCTTTGGTTCCCGGACTAAACACTTGCAAGGAACTAAGTGCTCGGTATCATTGGCTTCTACAGAACTGTTATCTTGGTCTACGTTGGCTCCACTTCTTTTAATAATCTATTTAGAATTTTCGTACACTGGTTTAGTTCTGTACGATTTGTGTTATTTAAAAACTAGGACGCGATGTGCGTCATTGCCTGTGCTGAAAATTTTATAAAAAAGAATTGTCATAAAACATCTTGTAATAATCGTATGTAACTTCAGTATAATAAAATAAAGTAAAATATGAACTGAAGCCGAAATATTGCTTCATGAACTTCAGTGAGAGACACGCGGACGAAATACAACAACAACTACTAACGTTGCATACAATATTACGCGGACTACCCGTTCCACATGTGTGTGTCATTCATCACAAAACAAATAGGTGCACATATTCTATGCATTACATAATACGGCTTTAGATATTTCTTTTGAAAGTGCGGAAGTTTGATGTGACACATAACATATAAGGGTAGAGCAGACGACTGATGACACCGGACACAGAAGTACGGCCCGAAGTCTCCGCGACACTGGACACGCGCAGCCAGTCGGACTGGCAGGGGCCGATACACACGTGACACATGTCGCGGATATCCGCTCCACACTTGTATGCACTCGCCTTACAATATTCTTTAATACATTCTATTCAGACTCTGGCGTCTTCAACTTGAGAACGATCAATCCCTGTGTGTGTGTGGGGGTGTGGGTGTGTCTATGTAGTAGTGAATTCATTTTGTATCATCGTCGGAGTCATTTATCAACTGTGAAGTAACTGGAAACTTTAAAATCACGCTATACATAATATAACAACTTCAGCTATATCTTATATGGTATCAGAATGTGAGTGAGATCTGAGATCTTCGTATTTCAAAGTGAAAGCCATTTATTCAATTTTTGCATAAGTAAAGCTCTAATGAAGGTCAAAGCTACTGATGTTACGATGCTACTGAAGTTAAACGGTTTTCTTTAGCGAATTTCGCATTACTTTAAGGATGTATTAATATAATGACATATAAAAGATTCGTTCGTTTTTTTCCTTGATACCGTCATATACCTTCATATTCTTATGCTATTTCATAGAAGCATGTGGTGGTACTATATTTGAGTTGCATCCGAGCGACGACTGGTGTGTGATGTCTAGCTAGCGACGTGACAGGTGTGCGCTGAGCTGAGCTGTGCTGTGTATGAGTCACGTCATGAGCTTCCAGTCAGTGTTGAGTGACGACGTAGCTCACCGTTTGAACATTAGTGTACCTACTATAAACGTGTCGCGCTGCGCTGCTGTCTGATTGGCAAGCACTCTTATGGCGCTCCGCTTCGCAACGCTCCGTTCAAGCGCGCTTTGATGTCATTGTTATTGACGACTTTTCCAATCCCGCCCCCTAACAACGTTTATGTACCTATCTATATTATTATAGTAACACAAAATTGCTGTTATTTGTTTGCGTTTTTGTTTTATTCCCACTAACTCCCTATGTCGCTTAAGCGTATGTTGATGATGGAAACCTGAAAAATAAATAAACATATAAATTAATACCTTAAAAACTATCTATTGTATGAACTTAAACTAAGAAATATGTATAAAATAATATTTTGTAAGTACTTACCTTTTTTGCTTATGTTATATCAGTGTATGTATCTACCTACATACTTACATGGAAATAAATGGGTGGACGTTAGCCGTTTAGTCGTCTGCACACCTCTCTTAAAACTACACGCTGTTCGACTAGCGATCCAATTTAACCGAAAAAGTCTCATCTTTTATTTAATTCTCAAACCAACGCCTCTGTCGTGTACAAAGCTGGTCCTTCGAGCCGGATCCGCGGAAACTTCACACTTGTTTACTATCCAGTGCAGCGAGCCCTCGACAACCGCGCTACCCACCGTATCCCCCGCAGGTAATAATGATACTATACACCATAATAATCATAGAGAAATAAGTAAATATTGCTGTGAATGCGACTCAAAGTTGCACGAGGAACTACGCCGCGCATTTGCGATAGATTCAATTGGAATATCTAATAAGCCACGCCAACATCCTGACGAGATACGAGCTGTTTCTATTTTGGATAAAACCTCAAAGTTTGTAGACGGTCAGTGGTCCGTGGGTTTGCCGTGGAAGTATGATATGTTTGAAATGCCTGAATCATACCCTAATGCTTTAAAAAGATTGAATTTAGTAGAACGAAAAATATTAAAAAATTCAGATTATGCAAAACGTTACCGCGAAAGAGTACAGCATTTACTTAGTAATGATTACGCACGAGAGTTAACAAAAGATGAGTACAGTCAACTTACTTGGTATTTACCACATTTCGGGGTGGATAACCCTAATAAAAAGAAATTACGTTTAGTATTCGATGCCGCTGCCAAAAGTTGCGGAAGCTCATTAAACGATTATCTATTACAGGGACCAGACTTGTTACAATCTCTTTATGGAATAATGTTGAGATTTCGTGAGAAACCTATAGGTATTATAGGTGACATAAAGGACATGTTTCTCAGGATAAAAATTAGAGCGGAGGATCAGCACGCTTTAAGATTCTTGTGGAGAGATAAAGGAGAACTAAAGACATATGTAATGACTTCTTTAATATTTGGAGCTAACTGTTCTCCGTTTATAGCCCAGTATATTAATCAAAATTAAAATGTATCTCGATTCCAGGATCAGATGCCAGAAGCCGTCGCTGCAATACGAAACTCGCAGTACATGGATGACTATATCGATAGCCTGGATGATGAGATCTCAGCTAAGAACAGAATAGAACAAATAACTTTTATTCATAAGAAAGGAGGTTTTCAAATGCGAAACTGGATGAGCAATAGTTCGACTGTACTACATAATATGCCACAAGAAACCTTAAGTGAAAATGCCGTAAGATTCAAGATTGAAAGTCAACCGGAACGTACACTTGGATTACTTTGGTATCCGGCAATAGATATGTTGGCATTTGACCTATCTCTGAAACGTATTCCTAGTGATATATTACAATGCAAACGGAAACCCACCAAACGAGAATTGTTGAGAATTATCATGTCAATTTATGATGTACTTGGATTTCTTGGTCCGTTCACAATTAAAGCAAAAATCATAATGAGAGACACTTGGCAATGTAAATTACAATGGGATCAGGAAATAATTGATGAGTTATTTTCGTCTTTTCGTGAATGGATTAAACAATTACAAAACATAGAAAATATTCGCATACCCAGATGGTATTTTAATCAATACAAACAAGGCTCTAATTTGCATGGACGCTCAAGCAAACTTTACGAACATGATGACGTAAGTTATGCTACGAGTGCATGCGCGGCGACAACTACACTGCAGTTACATGTATTTTGTGACGCATCGCCGACCGCGTACGCAGCCGCCGCCTACTGGCGCAAGCGAGCTAGCGATGGAAATACTTGTGTCGCATTTATTGCTAGCAAAAGCCGTATAGCACCCACAAAACTCGTTACAATACCGAGGCTTGAGTTGCAGGGAGCATTATTAGCCTGTCGATTAGCAAATACCATTACAAAGGAGCACAGAATACAGCCCAATGATATATTTTATTGGTCGGATTCTACCACAGTACTACATTGGATAAAAAATCAACACAAAAAATATAAAACGTTTATCGCTAACAGATTAGGCGAGATTGATGAATTGAGTAAACCACATCAATGGAATTACGTCCCTACAAGTATGAACGTTGCCGATCTCGCGACAAAAGAAAGCGATTTTAAATTACAAAACGACTGTGAATGGTTTTCGGGACCGCCTTTCTTGTACTCCAGTAAACAGAGCTGGCCGCACGCACCTGAAACAAAGGAAATAATTAGTGATGAGCTGTTGGAAACAATACACAATACCAATTTAATTGAAGTCAAGATACAGGACCTCCCTGTCCCTGATCCTATTCGTTTTTCAAGCTGGCTACGACTGATACGATGTACTGCCACTGTCCTTTTGAGTGTAGAGAAACTGAAAAAGAATAAAAATACATGCATTAATGAAGAGTTAATGAGAAAAGCCGAAATCTTAATGCTTCGCCATTCACAATCACAAACCTTTCAACAAGAAATAAATCTTCTCAAGCAAGGCAAAGAAATTGAACGCAACAGCCGATTACTTACCTTGACGCCTTATTTAGATAAATATGGCTTGCTTCGAGTTGGTGGTCGGATTGGAGCGGCTACTGGCGTTACTATGGAAACCAAGAACCCAATTATTTTAGATGGAAATCACCATACATCAAGGCTAATCGTGAAGCAATACCACGTAATGGCAGCTCACTCCTGTAACGAAACCGTAGTCAATGAGTTACGTCAAAAATATTGGCTTTTAAGATTGAGACCTACTGTGCGGACTGTCGCTTCAAAGTGTTTAATTTGTCGTATACGTAAAGCGACCCCTAGACCCCCGCGACTTGGAGACCTACCCGAAGCGCGATTAACACATCACCAGAGGCCATTTACTATCTGTGGCATAGATTTATTCGGACCTATGGAAGTGACGATCGGAAGACAGAGACAGAAACGGTATGGAGTACTCTTTACTTGTCTTACTGTACGAGCGGTTCATATTGAACTTGTTTCATCATTAACAGCTGATTCGATGATTATGGTTTTGCGAAGAATGGCGTCCCGTCGAGGCTGGCCTCGTACGATTATCTCAGACAATGGCACAAATTTTCATGGCGCTGAGTCAGAACTGAGGCGATCATTCGCTGACCTGGACCAAAACAAGATAATGAATGACGCCCTCAATACTGGAGTAAATTGGAAATTTATACCACCTGCAAGTCCTCATATGGGTGGGGCATGGGAAAGACTCATTAGAAGTGTGAAAAATGCTTTGAAAGTCGTACTGCGAGAAAGGGCACCGAAAGAAGAAATATTGGCTACGCTGCTTGCTGAAATAGAAAATATAATTAATAGTAGACCTCTTACTCATGTGTCTGTGGACCCTCGTAGTCCAGAATCATTGACCCCTAACCATTTTTTGATAGGCTCGTCTTCAAACTTACCTGTGTCTGGAGTATTCGATGACGGAGATCTGTACCTACGTCGGCAGTGGCGTGCTGCACAGCGCTTAGCTGACCTTTTCTGGAACCGCTGGATGAAGGAGATCTTGCCAACCCTCATACCTCGTCGTAAATGGAATCAGGAAGGAGCGGTTTTGAAAGTAGGTGATTTCGTAGTGGTAGTAGACCCATCATCGCCGCGTAACACCTGGCCGAAGGGAATAATACAAGCTGTTTACCCTGGACGCGATGGACGGGTAAGAGTTGTTGATATTAAGACTAAGACAGGTGTGATGAAGCGACCAGCCACTCGCGTGGCTCCTATACTACTCGATGATGAGTGTCAGCTTCCTGACACTGGGGGGGAGAATGTTGATGATGGAAACCTGAAAAATAAATAAACATATAAATTAATACCTTAAAAACTATCTATTGTATGAACTTAAACTAAGAAATATGTATAAAATAATATTTTGTAAGTACTTACCTTTTTTGCTTATGTTATATCAGTGTATGTATCTACCTACATACTTACATGGAAATAAATGGGTGGACGTTAGCCGTTTAGTCGTCTGCACACCTCTCTTAAAACTACACGCTGTTCGACTAGCGATCCAATTTAACCGAAAAAGTCTCATCTTTTATTTAATTCTCAAACCAACGCCTCTGTCGTGTACACGTAGATTATAACTTATTTCAGGGAAAATTGAAAAGAACTACCTTGGATACCGAGACGAAGGTCCCGGGTTCGAATCCTACAATGAGCTTGAGCTTTCGGTGAAGGAAAACATCCGTCATTCCGTCCTACCGAAATACAGTATTGTAGTGTGGGTGTACATTCTATTTCCTGGTCGTTATATGAATTTATGAAAAATTTTCAAAATCTCAAACATCGCAATCACTACGTTGCTTAATTGCCGTTTACTGAGCACATTCAATTGCTGTTTTAAGACTTTTTAAATTTAAAACGAAGAAATGAATTTAAAAATATAGTAGGTATTTCCTGGGAATGTTTAGCCTGGGGGCGCGGGCGGGTTGCGGCTTGGAGCGGAGCAAGCGGCGACGCTGCGTCTCTACATGAGCGCGAGCGCCATCGGCCAAATGTGAATCGCAATTAGAGGAACCTTTTTATTATTAAATACTAGCTGCCCGGCGCGACTTCGTTCGCGTGGTGCTACCCTACCCTATGGTGCTACCCTACCCCACCCTACCCTACCCTACCCTACCCTACCCTACCCTACCCTACCCTTCCCTACCTGAATTTTCTTTGCTATAAACCTCACGGAGCCCGAGACCTTTCCAACGAATGCAAAACCGTGGAAATCGGTTCGTGCGTTCTGGAGTTATAGCGTCAGGAAGGAAAACCCGACTTATTTTTATAAAGTAGATTGCAATAAGTTTTTTATGATCTATGTATTTTTAAACAGACAGTTTTGCTGATTCAATGCTTTTAGTGAGGTATAGGACAGCGTGCGGGCTTCACTCTGTGTGTAGAGATATCGATATACACATGCACATACCTATAATAGTGATGTAGCGCGGCTGAGCCGAGCGTCCCCCGGTGCGCGTTGAGGTTGTCATGACCGCTCCCCGCGACTTTGGTTGCTCGCTCTGACGTCAATTATTGTGTCGCCCGCGATCCTTGCCACTTCATCTCGACTGTCCCATCTCTCACCGGCCTCACCACCCTACCATCTCTCTACCCTCCACTCCCGCCGGTCGGCCTGTCCGAGCATCCATTCATTATAATGATCGTACAGGAAAAAATATGAAATAATACACCGAATCGTTAATCTTAATTATTACATTTTATAGACGGACGTGTTATGACTTATATAGTAACTGTTTCGGAACGCAGCAGTTTATGAGATCCATAGTTAGGAAGTTTGGTGCCGGAGAGGTGACGCCACGCCGCCGCCGCTCTGTGGGGGCTCTATGGTCACACTTTGAAACGACCTAGAGTCGGTGTGACCGTGTGACAGGCCGGACCGCGACGCCCGAGCCGCCGTTAAAACTTACTACCGCTGCTTGCCTAATGCAGACAGTTCTACCGCTTCAGCTTACTGTTTCATCACATCACAGTCGGATTATTGTTTTACTAGAGCTAGTTTCGTTAATTTAATAGTGGTAACATCGTCATTTTGTTAAATACATACCTAAGTACTGTAAATTAATATGGTTCACCTTATAGGTTTTATTACTTGTTTTTTAGCATAGACTTAACTTCACAGCATATGGTAGCATTTTTATCTAATATAATAGTTCTAGCTGTACATACACATTGCTTAGCTTAGTGGACACTACAAAGACCTAAACTCTACATACCTAGTCTCTTCGTGTAGACTGTCTCTACAGTCTACAGGAAAGGAGATTATCAATACTTGAATAGAGGCGGGAACTTCGCTCGACCTGCGACAAGACCACAGAGGATTGTAATAGTAATCTGTGACAAGACGACCGACCGGGTGACGCAGGCCTCGCGCTGCGACTCGGAGTGGGCACCTCTTCCCTCTGCATTAAATTTTTAATCTCATTTAACTTGTCTAATAAGTTATCGAGGTGAGTGTCGACTCTCCCTAACAGCGAGCGCAGTGTTTGTCGATGAAATCTCTTTATTTAGCTTTGTACAGTTAACGTAGGGAGCTCGGATTGTGTGTGTTGCTTATGCTGTGTGTTCTACCGGTGAGTGAAATAACGCAAACTAGTATCTGGGGTTTACTCATGTTTATACTTGTGCTCATTATATTGTATATAGAGGTTTAATGTGTTGTTCACATTCATAAAAACAACGATTTAACCTTTATACAGCGTGAACATTGATATGGTATCGAAAACTGATACTTCAGTGATCTCTCGCTGTTTTTGTGTTTGTCTTTTCATAAAATTAGGACATTTATTAATTTATTTTGTTACTTTATAAATCGATTTTTGTTTTGTATGTCCACGATATTTTAAATGAACTAATAAACATAAAACATAAATAAAATAAATAATAAATATCCTCGGACATTCCAATTATCCAAACCATCCAAACTAAGCAGAGCTTGTATTATGGAAACCAGACAAAGGTAAACATAAATGTATCTAGTAGATATACTACTTTTTGGTTGTAAATACATACTTAATATGCATAATTACACCCAGACTCCCAGACTCAGGACATACAGACATGTTCATGTACACAAATGCATGTCATGAGTTAATCGAACCCACGACCTGCGGCGCGATAGTTCGCGCCAACTGGCCCGTCAAATATACGTTAGTATATGCATAAATATAATATAAGAAGTGGTTCTCTGGCTAGGATACATATCACCGTACACACCATGTCACCGGACGCGTCGTTATGTAGGAGCATCAAATAAGAGTAGCCTCAGAGCAGTTTGTATAAACTTTTTATGGAAGGGATTTTATGGTATATGAAATTTATACAGATCAAAAGACAAATTGGAGCCCTATTGCTGTCACTTTGTATCCGTCTGTACATTACGGGTTTCTAGCTTTTATTACGTAATGCAATCTCAAATATTTTGTTCTTACATTGAACGGCTCGAAGAAGCGCTCGTGGTGTAGCATGATTAGCCGCTCACAATCGATCGGCTACCACCGGTGTGGCCGGTACCTGGATGGGTTACCGCCTAGTGGTATTTCAAATCGGACGTTTCCGTGCTTCGGAAGGCACGTAAAGCCGTTGGTTCCGGTTATCACTTAACTGTGATAGTCGATAAGCTAGTTGGAGGCTACTGTTGCAATATGGAACAGTAGTGCTCAGCAATGGGACATTATAGGCTGATGATGATGATGATATTGCATTAACTACAAAATACTGAAACTGCAGCTTTATAATGTAGTTTGTAAGCTGTGTATGGAACCCTAATTAGAGAAATACCCGACTCGCACTTGGCCTGTTTTACTAAATCATTCGGGATACTTTCGTCCCCACCTCATAAAATTCTAGGTACATTCAAAGTCTATTTATTACAGAGCTTGTTTTTCTCTTTTCAGTTTTTATATTACACTGACAGTTTTTTTATTTCTTTTAATAATTTATTAGATGTTAGTTTACAAATAATAAAACAGTTAAAAGTCCACACACTGGGCAGCTAGTTTCATAATACTATTATGTAGAGTTGATTTTTCAGCTGTGCGTGTTCTATGAGTGGATCAGGAAGTATAGAAAGAGAGGATTTGATAATCAATTTATCGGAAGTGTCCGTCACGTGACGACACGACACATCATCACATCAGTGACGTGCCGCCGAGCTCGGGCTCGCTCGAGTGGCGCGGCGCGGCGCGGGGCGGCGCGGGGCGGCGCGGGGCGGCTGAGGATGACAAGTTATAGGTACTTGACACTCAATGCAACAAAATAGTATACAATCTGTTCACGTCATATCGCCATTCTAAATGTAATAGTAGGTATGTACAACTACTGTGCTTAGGTAATGTCACTGTGGTAACTTCAGTAACTGTGACCTGCATTTAAGTGCCCTTCTGGGGCTTAAATTGAATAAATAGCTTTGACTTGCACTTGACTTTGACTTCACTAATTGTGAAACATGTATGAGGTATGAATGAATTATACCTACAAAAATATGAACAGATTATCAGAAGTGACTCAACTTACAAAAGTATAACTATGAGGTTTAAAACGGAATTTACGAGGCATCTGGACTTTTCAGCTAGTGCTGAGAAGTTACAGAAGTATTGAAATATAAATGAGTTGGGAGGGGTGAGGTTCATCAAGATATAGTTGAGTTGACAGGGTAACTTTAAGTGATCTATTCAACTTGGCCCCGTGCTCGCCGACGCACCCCTCCCGGTCTCGACGTCGCCGCGCCGCCCCGAGCCACCCGCTCGCTTCATGTAGAAGAACTTTAAGTAGTCGGTACACACCGTAACGACACTGTTTAACAAGTATCACAGACAAGGCGATTACAAAACCGCTGCATATTGACATTGACAATATTGCTAAACTATGACTCTACAGTGAATTGGCCGGTTCACACTACTTGTCAATAGCTCATAAAAATCCGAAATATTCTCAAAATAAGTAAACTCAAAAAAGTTAAGTTTTGAGAGACGTAGAGCGTTGCGTTTATTCGCTCAAAGAGAAGCTCGACTTGGGATGCTCCACCTTACAGAATACCGCAGCCAAATAACTTTATGTTGTGTAAAGCTGCGTTCCTGCGCATGAGTAAGGATGCCAGAGCTCATAGGGAAGGGGGGAAAGGTCGGTAATGCGTATGCGTTGCTTCTTGTGTTGCAAGCGTCCATATGGTTTTTTCCCGACTTAGTCGTATATAAAAAAATACTCTGTCGGGTGAAGTATTTTTCAGTCGGGAGAGTGAGAAGAAGTATTTGTGCAACAGTAAATACGTGTTACAGAGCAGGCTCTGACTCTGCGGGGTGCAAATATAAGGCTATGTAGATTGCGGTTGCGCTGCACTCGCCGCACTAACTATACACGCGACCACTGACCACATAGTTATGTGGTCTATTTGAATTGCTCGAGTGTGACTCACATCGCATGCTCAACGTACTCCACCACACGGTGGAATTGAGTTCACAATGCTCTTCTTTGTTTGCACTGTTTGATTACTCGTCAACAAGCTGACATTGGGTACAGGGCGGGGATGACAGCAAATAGTGTACTTACACCTACGAGTAATTGTTGAACATTGTAGTGCACCCTTAAATAAGTTAAATACTCGTAAGCCGATGCGTCTCGTAGAGCACGTAGTGTGGCTGTGCGACGGCCGTAGCGTGGATACTGACATTATTGCAATCCTTCTACCTCAGAGTAGATAAATACTACGTACAACTTCTACGAAATCGATGGACTCGCCTCTCGCGTGGCTCATCGCTACGAAATGTAGCTCTTAGTCGTAGCTGGAAAATGCAATATGCAATACAAAGAATCGTCGCGTTTTTGTATTATTTTCTTTAAAATCGTGTAATTTTTGTATTATTTTCTTAAAAACGTGTTATTTTGATTACTCAATAGTAGTCAGTCAGATCACTGTCGTTTTAAGCAGTTCCTAATACGCCAGAAAATTAAGAAAAATACACCAGTGAATTGAAGTGAAATGAATGCGTGTATCGTGACTTTTCAAGTTGTCTCAAAAACGTGACTAGAACTAAAAGTATATCATGACATTCGTAAAAAGTATGTTCTTATAAAAAGCTTTGGTCACAGATAATGTTTTGTTGTCGGTTATAGTATTATAGGTCTCAATAATAATAGGCACTCGTGAGAGTACGCTTCATGCTTAGTTTTATTGTTGTTTTGCCAACTTTGAACGGTTATTGGTTTCATAATAATATATGCACGTGACTTTTTGTTTTATTTGCCTGAACGTCGCGTCGCTACACTTCGCTGGAACACGTAGTATTTATCTACTCTGAGCTGGAACCATCATGTAAGCGGAACCGTATACACGAAGAATTATTATTGTAATATTACTATGCAAGAACATAGTCACCGTTTCTTTAGGGTTCCGTAGTCAACAAGGAACCCATATATGTCGCCATGTCTATCGTCTGTACGCAGCATAGCTCAGAGACTAGGTACTTAGTTCTAGAAAGCTGTAATTTGGCATGCGTAAGTAAACATACAAATATTTAAAAAAAAGTGGTAATTGTTTTTTACAGTTACCTCCCCTGTACGCATTGTGGGATGTTTTTTCTTTTTGTCTATCTTATGAGTTGAATAGTTCGTTCAAAATATTGCATGCATATTAAGCGCATGTTTTTGCTAGACTTTATAGTTAGTAGAGCAGGCAGTAGATGTTAGTTTTAGATGAAGTTGTTAGTTGTGTAAAACGAGTGGTTAAACCCTTCTAATTCTGCATATTGTGACGAGCAAGTACGGAACCCTACACTGCGCGTGGCGTGGACTGACACGCACTTGTTTTACTATGGTTAAGAAACTCACCACAGTGAATGAAGTGACCGAATTTCAAATGATTTGATCCCAACACGAACACAAATAAGTAAACAGAAAATTGTGTTAATTTTGCGTCAGTAATTAAAATCTGTTAATTTCCTCAGACGGAGTAGGTATTACTTCCAGAGTTGTGTAAACTACTTACAAGTTTAAAGGTGCTTAAAGTTCTCCGACGAGTTGTTGCGTGATGTGAAAACGTTTCAAATGGAGTACTTATTTTTGTGCCACTATTGCGTGTGTGTGTGTCATAGAGGAAGAATATTAGTCTTCCTCTATGGAGTGTGTGTAGTGTATGTTAAATGCCGTGAGTGCGCCTCGCCCGCGCCGCGCTGTGGTTCCTAATATCAAAGCGCCACTAATTACTAGCTCACATGAGAGTAAGTACCGATAGCAAGCATCCACTACGCACCCGCACTCACTTGCGGTTCCATAGCTTACGTACTACATTAGAGTCGCTCCGAGTGCACATCAGGAGTGTTGTAAATAATATCTGGATTCACTAATATTGTGAGCCTCAGAGTTACTGACATCGCTGGGTCTCGCGCGGGACGCTATATTTTATAGACAATAAAAAAGAGTTAATCTCTGCCGTATATTGCCGCCAGGTAGCCGTGCCGCCAGGTCTGGGTCCGGCCCGGTCCGGTCGGGTGAGCCACTTTGTCATCTATATGGAAGGCGATACGCCGCCGCCGCCGGCGCCGCCCGCCGTAGATCACGTCGTGTGCTGCACTCCCTATTGTCTACACTGAAAAAAAGGATCTACAAAACTAGTTATGTAAATTGTCATTTATGTTGTCCGGAAACAAACTTTAATTACATGTAATCAAATTATTTAGTTATTGATCCAAAACTAGTTATGTAGTTTTTTTTTCGATAAGCAGTAAACTAATTATCAGTTACTATTTACTGAGACAACGTAGACTAACTAGTGGGGTTGCAGCAACAAAACCAATTTCTCATTTATTAACAAAAAATAGTTTTACTTCTTAACCTATTTGTTTGGCATAAAAACTATACCAACCAATTTACTAAATTCAACAAAACTTTTGTTATATTTAACCTAAAGACTTTTGAACTAGTATACACATTTTTGTTGACTATTACAATAACGATTGTGTATGTGTAAACGAACCTTCAAGGTTTTCGGGGCGTGGGGGAAGACGTGACGCGACGCCTAACGCGTTCATTCCTGTCTTTCGCGCGTTGTTTTTTGGTTTGTGACTTGTGAAGTTGTGAGCTAAACGGCACTGAATGGTTTGTTTTTTTATTTTATTGAATAAATGGTGTTTGTCATGAAATTATTTGGTCAAGCAGGACATATTTGTCCTCCTAATATGAGCGAATTCGATCGGGTGGCGGTAGCAGAGCCAGCAAGTGACATGGAGAACTATCTTAAGTCCTGGGGACTGGCCATATACGTTGATAAGTGTAAAGGTATGTAATTATTTTATAATATTTCTAAGCGCTTAACGCAATGAATTGTAAAAGTTCACGCGGACCTTGGCAAACCATCGATGCGGAGTGGAATTGCCAAACCAGACTCTCCAGCATCAGTGTCGTAGCTAGGTACATTATTGCGAACTATAAAACTTGTTAACTACCCATTTACAGATAAATCATTGAACCGAGTTTGATGAATAAACATGCAAAAATCCTTGACCCCAAAAGTGCACTCCAACCCTATCCACCTATTAATATCAATATTTTTTTAAATTTCAGAACAAACTTAGACACTTTGCAAATGTCAGCTGAAGACTTAAAGGAATTGGTGCCTATAATTGATCACAGGGTCAAGTTAACAAAACAAATAGCTATGTTCAAAGATATTTTATCTGACTGACGCATTTTCTGATACAAATGCCTACAGTAAGTATATTACTCGCACACCCATTTTGTTTAGTTATACTGCACAGTATGTTTTTGACCCGAAAAACGGCCATCATCACTTATAATAATATTTTTCTATACTTTCCAAAAACTCATAGCAAATAAGCGAATAAAACGATGATAGCCGTTTTTCAGGTCAAAAAAACATACTTAATGTGTACTGTTTGTTGACTGTTTCATAGTGGTATAACGTTAATGCATTATTTTTTAGGCTGATGTACTCACAACAACCAATAATACAAATTGTATACTAAATTATACACTATTGGTGGTGCTGGATTGCGCGCCCGTAGAAGAACAAACAACCAGGAGTCCATCAATTGAATCAGAAGTAATACCTTATAAAAATTGTGTGAGTACTATTTTACTTATGTAACTAATAAGCGGATTCCACTTAAGTTAAAAAACATAAACATAAAAAAACATGCCCACCGTTCTAACCTCCGTGCCTCTAACCTCATTTTTTGTTTTTCAGGAGCTGTATCAAAATTAAGTCATGCAATGAAGGAAGAGGCCTCCTTCTTCAGTACCAAGATCATGGTTATTGGACAATGCATCTAGGATGCGCATGTTTAATATCACTATAAATATAATAATGAGATATCTATAGATTAAGTGTTTGTAACATAATATTCATTGTGGGATACTGAGGTAGGTAGGTACAGAGTGTTAATTTATTTAGTAAATATTTTGATCACTTAACATTTTCAGTATGACCTATTCTATGAATTCAATGCTATAATGTTTGAAATAATCGAAATAAAGCTATATTGAATCAATATTTCATTTTGAATTTAATTGATAACACCCAACATATTTCAATACATATTAGTTCATAAGTATTTTTTCTACCTATGCATTTTATAACCAGAATAATGTTTCTATTGGTATTATTTTTCTGTTGGGCTTATTTTAACTGCAAACTGCTGAATTATAATAATTAATTTAATTTGGTTCAAATTGTACACTGCTTAGGTTGGTATACAGGATGTAACACAAGGGTGAATGATGATTTGCCTTCTATTTTCCTTAAATATTCATTCACCCACCAATTTGCTACACCAACCTAAGCAGTGTACTAATTGAACCAAACTATAATAATTAAGCAGTTTGCAGTTAAAATAAGCCCCACAGAAAAATAATACCAATAGAAACATTATTCTGGTTACCAATGACTAAAGTGAGATTGGCTCCTGGTGACGAAACAGTTTTGTTACTGGTAACAATCGTTACTATTAACAAATAAACAAAGAGTTTGGTTACCCGTAGCTAAATTTAGTCCTAAAATCAATCAAACAGGACAAATACAAGTAACAAATCAGTTTTTTTAATTATTGCTAAACCTTTATTTTATTTTTCACTTTTAGAAGTGTTGTTAATAAATAACAGTTAGATTCAAGATAATCAAATAGTAATGTTACTTTTAACAAATGAGTTAAGCTGCAAGTATCTGAAAACAAGTAGACAAACCTGATTTTGTTACTGGTAAGTTTTAGTTCGCAAGTCACTCTGTTTAGGTTGTTGTTAGTCAAATTTTGTGTTACAGTTAAATCAATATTTTTTTCAGTGTATACCACGCGCTACCACTTGCGGTCAATTTCACGTGGTCCTCGATAGTGCAGCTTTAATTATTAGTTAACAGTTCAATACGGAGTGATATCGGTGGCACGCTACCTATTTATATTGATTTCTTGGTGGTGTGTGTCACGTTATAAAAAGCAGTTGGCTCTCTCGGGGGTTCGGTCGCAGTGCGTGTGACTTATGCCCGATATGCACACACTCCATATTATTTTAATCCGAGTCCCGACGGTAATTTATTTGTGACAGTAAAAAGTTGTAAGAAGACATGAGATCGTTGTTATCGCGCTTTCCGAGCGTGCGGGTCGTGCGGGCCGTGCGGCCGTAGGAGGTGGATCGGTGCTGAATGGCGGATCGGATGGCATCACATACCTACTACTACACCAAAGAATTGTACAAACGGCACGGCACGAGTGTGCACCATCCATTTCACTACAAACAATTTTGTTTAAATATAAACACGACCCTGCGCTGTGCGTTCATCAATCAGTCAGTCAATCAATCAGGACAAGTAATTATATGTTTAATAGATGCGAAAGATTGGATGTTAAGATGTTTGTGGCTTGATCACGCATCAATGCCTCGAGGGATTTTGATGAAATTTGTCACACAGATAGAATTTGGCAACATTTTTTTTCTGATTGTTTGTTTGTTTGACACATTTATGTCAGGAACTACCAATCAGTTTCGATACAGCGGGGGACAGCGAGTATATAGGGTGACTGGTAATTAGTAAACGACACTTAGACACATGATAACAAACAACTTTCCCAAAGAAACTTTTTTTTTAATTTACTTAGAAAGCACATGAGCCCATAATATTTAGTATGTACCTAACAAGAATAAGAATACACCAAGTCCTGTGTGGAAATCGAACCCACGACCTGCGGCGCGATAGGTAGAATCTTAACCAGAGTCTTAACCAACCACGCCAGCTGGCCCTTCAATATGATAGATACCAACATTACCGACCCGACATACGATAGATACCAACCGCAAGGCGCAATCTATTAGTTCATAGAACTTTAATTCATATGATGTGTTCATACCGTAGTTATACACATGTCGCTTGTGGTACCCACATGTGTTTATTTAGCATAAATGCTAATGTGGTGCAGGCAGAGTTACGCTTCTGTCAAAGAGGATGGAGATTGCGATGCTTCACCGTGTGACGTGTGAGTGGCGCCCCTCCCTCCTTGTCTATATTGTTGACCGAGCATCGTCTGAGTGAGGGGTGCTTACACAATTTGTAATTCTATTACAGTATGAGGCACGAACGGTGAGCACAGATAGGCAGTAGTGGGGGCAGGCGCGTGCATGTACACTTTTGTCCAAATCACAGTAGCCAAATGACACGCGAGAATCCAGTACACGACGAGCATCGACTGACGAACCAATCGTGTGCTATTCGGGGTGAGCCCTTCTTCATTCCGCCAAACATACCGAAAATTAAATACTGCGCAGGTGTCTATCTGTGCTCACCACTCGTGCCCCTTACTATAATACTTTCACATCAACATAACAATGAAAGAAACTTAACTCTTTTGTGAAGCCAATCCTTGGCATTTTTATACGGGGTGGATACGACAATACGACATTAAATGAAAAAAATTACAGCTTTTCATAAATTTTTGCCGAGGAGACATGTACCTTTTGTATGAAAAGCAGTTTTTTTTTGCGATTTTGAAGTGGCTCCCATAGTAAAAGTTGATCGTATACATGAGTACTTTACGTGGTTTCATTTAATGTTGTACCTATTGTCGTATTCACCCCGTATATGAGGTTGAGTGCGTGTCGTTTGTTCCGCTACTTGCAATCATACACATACCACACCACACCACACCCCCATTGCACCACTGTACGAGCGGAGACTCGTCCAGTGTCAGCGACATTCGCGCGCCGTAACTCGGTGTCTGGGCGCCACTTACACGACTTCACTTTTAACTTTGTATGAGCATGGAATAACAATGGGCGGCTTTAATAAATTGCTTGGCGACGAACCTCTGCGCACTGCTCATATCAAATGGCTGAACTCGGGTTCATGGGATAAAGGGCACCTCTCTGATGTCAAATATATCGGTATGTCTGCGCCAAGTGGTTGCGTTATCTAGATATGGCGCCTCAAAAACTAGTTATCGTTACCAAAACAAATATCATCCGGCCAAGGGTTCTGACCTTCCTTAGACGTATAATTTGTTTCTTTAGAAATAACTGGACCACATAAATAAAGACACCACACTTTGTACAATTTGAGTATTTTATCAAAGAAATATCTTCGGGGTATTATTGTAGAAATTACACCTGCATTTGTTCATGCCAACAGCAAAAACGCTCTCACATTATACAGGAAGAAGACGATTAAGATTAAGAAGATTACTCAAGAAGTAGTGTCAATCGGCAGTCCAGAGGTCCAGTTTAGAGGTACCCGAATCTCTCCCATGTATGTTCCGCGATTTATTGTAGTTTCCGAGTTTAATAAGAGAGCCCACCTCGGTGCTGTTGACTATAACACATATGTACAGAAGTTTATAAGGTTGTATCCGGTCCACACTCCGCACGCTAACGTACACCGTTGGTACTCACTCATAAATATAGCAACTTCAAAATAAATGAAATTTGTTTAAGAAACTACTATTTAAAACCGACCGAAACTACACTAAAAAGTAATCACTGACCTGATGAGAATGGGACCAAACGGGAAGTGTGTGAAGTGTGTGAAGTTCAATTTTTTTTTATACGTCTAAGTCGGTAAACAAGCATACGGGCCGCCTGATGGTAAGCGGTTACCCTAGCCATATGGACGCTTGCAACACACGGAGCATCGCTCACGCAATAATATTTTCCAAATCGGTTAATAAATGACGGAGTTCTGAGGTAACAAACATAAAAAAGAACATACAATCGATTTGAGAACCCTCCTTTTTTTGAAGTCTGGTAATAGTATAACAGCTGGTACTGCTGGTAGAATATTTATGCGAAGCAAATCTCGGCTTCATATATTATAATTATAGTGTCCAGTTAACACAGACTAGGTCAATGTGATAGTAAACAGAGTGCACCATTCGATCTCTACTTGGTAGGTACTTCCAATTCGTGAACCCGATGGTTAAGAGATCGTCACTTCGCTAGCAGTGATTGCAATACAGATACAGGTATAAATAAACTACATGTAGGATGTGGGTAGGGTAGCGCGTCTCGCGCACGGAGCGGGCGCGCGGCCGGCTGCATCGGCATGGTGTCGAGCGCTGCTCATTAGCTAAGTAGGCACACTGCACGCACAAAGAGACCTACTGTTGCTCTCAATGAAGGCTAAGGGCGAGGGGGAGGGATACCACCTCCCTGACATCTCATTACTTTTTACACTGAACAAGTTGCGAACGGTCTTGGCTGCATTTTTTTATGTTCGAAACCACAGATTACAGAATAATTCAGATGGAGCGCGCGGAACACGAAAGTGAAGCCAAAAAAGCAAATACAAATTGAAAATCTGATACCTGGTATTCGTTTTCCAGTTTGTATTTGCATTGTTTAACCACAGTTTATTAATAAAGAAGTGTTTTTTGTTACATAAAGTTTCTTAAACAAAGCAAATACACATTCAAAAGCGAATACCAGGTACGTGTTTTTCAATTTGTATTTGCTTTTTTGGCCTCACTCCCGTGTTCCGCGCGCTCCATCTGCCTTATTCTGTAATCTGTGTTCGAAACATAATTTTTTTATACTACTGCGTTGTATTATGTGTCGTTCTATCTTCCAGAGTACGCGCGTGACTCGTCCGCGTCGTCGCGGTACATTATTTATAGTGCTCCTGTTTACTACTAAACTGATGAATGAACATAATTTTGCTTAACTCAGATCAATCTTTTTTTTTTTATACGACTAAGTCGGTAAACAAGCATACTGCCCGCCTGATGGTAAGCGGTTACCGTAGCCATATGGACGCTTGCAACACACGAAGCATCGCTCACGCGTTACCGACCTTTCACCCCTCCCCTATGAGCTCTGGCGACCTTACTCACGCGCAGGAACACAACTTTACACAACATAAAGTTATTTGGCTGCGGTATTCTGTAAGGTGGAGGTACTTCCCCAGTCGAGCTGCTCTTTGAGCGAATATACGCTATGCTCTACCTCTCTTAAAATAGAATAATTCATAGAGGTAAGCACACCACACATGTAGGGTGGATAACGTAACTTTGTTTCAATCAGTTTCAATTTGAAACAACATCTTAGTTGATAGCAGTTTTACAATATCCAAAATGATTCATTTTGATGATTTTATTTTTTAGATTGTTTGGTATTGACGTTATCTAAGTTGCACACGCTGGGAGAGGAAACTGGCTCCTGAATCACAGACAACTCTACTTTGGGAGTCAGAGGCTTCAGATCATTTACTCTACTAACTTATGTCAATCTCAATAAACGATTCTTATTCTTATAAAATTAAGTATCTAGTTATTTTGGAAATCAAGACAAACACCGTTTTAAATGAAATTTTGTCATGTGAATTGTTGAAAAATGGAGCTGAACGGTGAAAATGTTATGTATTTTCAACAATAAACCGAATTACCTTAAACCACCAATTTAGTTCTTATAAGTAACAAAATAATAATAAAAAAACTGTTACGCTGCAAACACTGCTAATTTAATATAATCTTTCAAACATATAGTTAGGTTATCTTTCAACGTATAACTATAAGAACTACAAACGAACGAAGAGCTACGAAAATTTATGAAAATATGGAATGGAAATTAAATAATTGAAATAACGTGTTCAGTCGAATAGACCTTCATAGGCACTCAAGAATAGTCAGACTCTACGGATGTATGGTAAAGCAATAAAGTGCTACGTAGCCTTCTTAATATTTAAGAGTGCACATGCTAGAATATCACGAAGACAATTGCCAGTGAGTGTGAACAATATTACAGTATCAACATTTGCGCCGAGCAAATAACATAACTAGAATCCTACTAGAACATAAAAGTAAAAATGGGAGCCAAGTTCAATATTATGATAATTATGGTGTGGTTGTCGACTTCACCGTCAAAAGACTTGAGATCTAAATGGGTGCCAAGTTATGTAGATAATCCTGAAATTCAATACACTTGCTCGTAAAGTGACATTTATTGCACCGTTTTTAGTATCTTAATGCAGCTTATTACGCACTAGTGTTTTTTAATTTACATTACCGCACAGTTTTATGATAGGTTTTTTTTGTGCTATTTAAAAATATGCTTTTCTAAGGTCTCCTTACGTCTAAGGTGGCCCACGGCGGTATATAAACTGCGCATATTATATATTATGTAGGTACTTTTGTTGTATCATTACTCGGTAGTTCAACCATCAGATGTTCAATGCATGGTGACGCTGTACAATGTGATTTTTATGAGGTATCGAACAGGGCTGGCCGAAGTTCACGCAATACTGCGACAACAACCCCCCTGCCATCTTGCCTCTGGGTCGCAATTTTGTCTCGATCGCATCTAAGTATACACACACAATGTACCGTTGATCAATGAACTCATTGTTTTTGATTTCGGGCAACATTTTAACGTCATATGAAGACGATAAAATATTCATAAATAGAGTATGCAACTTGGTTCGTATATACCCCTACAGTTTTGGTAGTAAATAGATATATAACACACAGAAAATTGTTTATCATATCAGTGAGAATCAAACCATAACTCGTTTCAAACCGGCACAACGCTATCTGATGAATCGATTAATTGTTTTTTTTTCAAATCTTATTACAAAATTCAAAGCAAGGTACAAACCCTTATCAATCTACTGAGATTTTCTATAGTGGGTGGCCACACCAACCGCTAGGTCATAAAAGACGGCACACTATTCCTGGCAACCCCTTACGAAGCGTCAGAGACCCTCTGCGGTAGGTCACGCCGCCAGAATACTCGCAGCAGAGTCAAAGCAAGGTACAACCCCCCATTATTCTACTGAGATTTTCTATAGTGGCCACCTTCACCAACCGCTAGGTCATAAAAGACGGCACACTAGTCCTGGCAACCCCTTACGAAGCGTCAGAGACCCTCTGCGGTAGGTCACGCCGCCAGAGTACTCGCCCCTGGTACTCGTGAGAAAATGTGAGTCGCACCGTGATTGCTCACTACCATTTGTCCAGAATGGTACCGGAGCTGTTAAAAGTCGCTCACCACGCGCACCCCACTAGCTGCGTCTGTGCCAGTACTTACGCAAGCGCAAGCACTAGCACAAACACACCCTAGGGTGCTTGCGGATTCAATCCCCGCTGGGGACGCCAGAGAAGCTGACTTCCATTTCTCCATGAATGGTACCGGAGCTGTCATGCGCGCTCACTGCCCAATACGAATCCACGTATCTACCCAATGCCTACAGCTGGGTTGCCGGAAAACTAATCCAACGGGTAGCCCTCTACTTTCTATCCAGGAAAGTGCCGGAGATGCAGTTCACTCACAGGAGCTCACCTGCTTAAGGATTACTCACGAACCCCGCGTCTGAGTAATACAAACACTCGTTGCGCGCGAGGAATGACGCTCGGTCACACATACCGAACAGACAACATGCCACCCTCTGCAACTAACCACATAGACCACCGCGAGACCAACACCAACGTCAGGTACCGCCTTAATAAAGGCGGTGGCCTACCTGACCCCGCGTACCCTGATCCAAACAGCCGGACCCGTAGTTCCAGCTGCGAGCCCCATCTACCCGGGTACCTGTAGATAGGGACAAAAAAGCAAGGTACAGTAGTACCCAACTGATATGGCTTACCGATGTACCTGCGCAGAAGATACATTTTCAAAGCGCGAGAAATGCTATTGGTCGGCAGCTGCCGCCATGAGTGCGGAGGGGCTTGACTTGCGAGTGAGACGGAACTAACAGCTGCACTGTATTATGAACCTTATAGTAGTGATATAAGGTTGATTGTAAGTTTTAAACATTCTTTCGTTTATCTTCGGGCCATACTTTTTTTTCTGTGCGAACGAACATTCACGACGCGCCTTATCAGTTGGGTACTACTGTAATTGTGTGTTTTCCTTTGTATACACAATTACACATATTTACCTTGCTTGTTGCACAAATTTGAACTTTCTAGGTTATCTGGAAGTGGGTTATGTATGTTGATATCATTGGTGTCAGTCTCAGTCGTGTCGCTACTCACTTTGATTCGATTAAATTGTCTCTATTTAATTAATAGTTAGTACGGAGTATGGCACAAAAAAAATACAACTTATTTTCGCTTATCCAATTATCGTAAACGGAAACGAGATTTATAAACACACTGTATAAACTATATTTGATTAAATAATAAATTATTAAAAGAAACAAAAAACCCGACTGCGTAAAACACAAATTAACTGAAAAGAGTAAAACAAGCTCTTTAATCTATAGAATTTGGAATATAACTTGAATGTTATAAGGTCTTGCAGTCGGAGACAAACCAATAACCGAAGTATGTGTTTTTTTGTAATATTTGTTTATCCCCGACTGCAATACCTTATAACATTCAAGTTATATTCCAAATTCTATAGATTAAAGAGCTTGTTTTACTCTTTTCAGTTAATTTGTGTTTTACGCAGTCGGGTTTTTTGTTTCTTTTAATAATTTAATTTATTTCAGAATTTTTAATTTTATACAGAATGAGTTGTAAGTATTAGTAAGTAAATGAGCGGTAGGTAAAGTAACGCTAACAACCATCGCAAGAGTTACGTACGGTAACCGCTCATAGTAGGTACCTACCTATACCTACTACTGCATTAAACATGGTTTTTTGCAATTTACGTCAAAATGGTAGCACAAAAGTATTACAATATATACATATATGGAATGGGCTGTTCACAAGCTTTCATTTGATACCCATATTGTTATAATAACGAAATTTTTGTTTTTAATACCCCCCCTCTTTTCTTATCCGTAGACGCCATTTAAAAATAATGTACCCTATGACACTCCCACAGTTCTGACGAATCTAACGACACCTCATATGCGTATATCCATCACGCCGTTTAGGCTGCAGAGCGTGCCAAAGAAATAGACATACATACATACATACATACATACATATATACATACATACATACATACACTCGAAAAACATAACCCTCCTTCCGGGTCAGTCGGGTAAAAATAATATACGAGCGGATGTTTCAGTAATGGTGCAATTATCGCGATAGAAACATGAAGAAGTCAGGTGGCTAGTTAAAGGGCACCCGCGCCCGCGCCCGCGCCGGGGCCGATGCGAGCTCATAACCCGCGCGCTTTATCTTTATTACTCCAAAGTATACCTCCTAACGCAATCAATCTCATCGTAAAAATAATGTTACGATATTGAACAGACACAATTATCATAATGACGGTAGTTTATAATTGAGATAAAAAATAAATAACTTGTATCGATATAGTGTGTGTGTGTTCAATCGGTAAAGCGCGGATGCGCAGGGTAGCCGTGACTTTGAATAAAATAATATTATTATTTCATTTATTTTCAAAATTGGATTTTCTTAAACTTGACTGTTAATTAGGTACTACCTACATAACAAACGATTGAACCGTCTCCGCTCCTTGATGTGAACTGTGTCCTTGTAACTGATAATTTTTGTTCACAAACTATTGGTAAGCGTATGAAACGACACAAAAAAAGAGTTTTTTTTGAGAGAAAGAAAAATTTGTTTACCACCAAAACGCACAGCATAAAAATATAAAAAAGAATAAGAAAAATAAAAATTTATAATCAAAAGCAAAAGCAAAAACCTAGAATGTAATAAATTAAATTATTAAAAGAAACAAAAAACCCGACTGCGTAAAACAAAAATTAACTGAAAAGATAAATACAAGCTCTGGAATATTACTTGAATGATATAAGGTATTGCAGTCGGGGACAAACCAATAAGCTAGGTATGTGTTTTTTTGTAATATTTGTTTATCCCCGACTGCAATACCTTATAACATTCAAGTAATATTCCAGAGCTTGTTTTTATCTTTTCAGTTAATTTTTGTTTTACGCAGTCGGGTTTTTTGTTTCTTTTAATAATTTAATTTATTTCAGACATTTTAGTTCTTTACAGAATGAGTTGTAAGTATTAGTAAGTAAATGAGTGGTACGGTAAAGTAACGCTAACAACCATCGCAACTCTGTTGAGTTACGTATGGTACCGCTCCTACTGTCCTTGCATTAAACATGGTTTTTTGCAGTTTACGTCAAAATGTTAGCACAAAAGTATTACAATATATACATATATGGAATGGGCTGTTTACAAGCTTTCATTTGATACCCATATTGTTATAATAACGAAATATTTATTTTTAATACCCCCCCTCTTTTCTTATCCGTAGACGCCATATAAAAACAATATACCCTATGACACTCCCACAGTCAAGGCGAATCTAATGACACCTCATATGCTTAAATCCATTAAGCCGTTTAGGCTGTAGAGCGTGCCAAAGAAATAGACATACATACATACATACATACATACATACATACATACACTCGAAAAACATAACCCTCCTTCCGGGTCAGTCGGGTAATTAAATTATTAAAAGAAACAAAAAACCCGACTGCGTAAAACAAAAATTAACTGAAAAGCGAAAAACAAGCTCTTTAATCTATAGAATTTTGAATATAACTTGAATGTTATAAGGTATTGCAGTCGGGGACAAACCAATAACCTAAATATGTGTTTTTTTGTAATATTTGTTTATCCCCGACTGCAATTACCTTATAAAATTCAAGTTATTCAAAATTCTATAGATTAAAGAGCTTGTTTTTCGCTTTTCAGTTAATTTTTGTTTTACGCAGTCGGGTTTTTTGTTTCTTTTAATAATTTAATTTATTTCAGACTTTTTAGTTTTATACAGAATGAGTTGTAAGTATTATTAAGTAAATGAGCGGTACGGTAGAGTAACGCTAACAACCATCGCAACTCTGTGAGTTACGTACGGTAACCGCTCATAGTACCTATCTACTGTCCTTGCATTAAACATGGTTTTTTGCAGTTTACGTCAAAATGATAGCATAAAAGTACTACAATATATACATATATGGAAAGGGCTATTCACAAGCTTTCATTTGATACCCATATTGTTACAATAAAGTAATTTTTGTTTTTAATACCCCCCCTCTTTCTTTATCCATAGACGCCATATAAAAATAATATACCCTATGACACTCCCACAGTTCAGACGAATCTAACGATACCTCATATGCTTAAATCCATCAAGCCGTTTAGGCTGCAGAGCGTGCCAAAGAAATAGACATACATACATACATACATACATACTTACATACACTACCTTTACATGCACTGTAGCTATCATCAACAAGAAGCTAAAACAAGGAAGGAGAGGAAGGCGGCCATCATACATCAACGCCTCGCCGCTTGCTTGCCCGCAGTATCGTGAGCCCTATCCTTTCCGCATACTTCTTTCTATCCATCTTTCAATCTGTTCATGTTTGGAAGTCCGTTTTTCTTATGCTAAATGTGCTAGTAACCCATCCATTCATTTTCATCAAAGTCGAAATACTAGGTTAGGTACTTACCGACCTAACCTACTAAGTAACTAAATCGTAATTTTCCTAGTGCATAACATGTGCATAATAAAACGTAAATCTATTAATTTCTCTGAAACATCATAGTATTTTTTGCAAAACACAAATATATTTCCCTACTGTAAGATTTATTTCTTATGTACATGAATTGGCTCCCCTCCTTCCGGGTCAGTCGGGTAAAAAGAGGATAAAAAGTTTGTTTTTATCATTAACAGAAATACTAACTAATATTATAAATGCGAAAGTGAGTTTGTTTGTTTGTTTGTTACGCCTTCACACCTCAACTACTCAACGGATCATCATGAAATTCGCATGCAGTAGGGTATAGAGCAAGACATAGGCTAATTTTTAACCCGGGAACGCGGGTGAAACTTCGGGGGACAGCTAGTAATTAAAATAAATTAAACAGTGAAAGATTTAGGCTCCCTTATCGCTAAATACCGCCCTCCCTCGTCTGTAATTACCAACTTTGCGCACATGTATCATAATGTAACACATATAAAGTTGTATATTTCCACGCGAAATCAATCTTTATGAAACCGTCGCCCCGTCGCGTCACCACTGTTTATTTCTAGCGTCAACATAACTATCCGCCCAAAATAAAACTGCAACAGCTGGCACGTTTCTCTATGTTGCCTGTATGTACCTACATTTGGATTTGTACATTTCCATTAGTATCTGTATTTTTTTCTCTGTGCATAGGCTTGTGTGACCACAATCTCTCATGATAAGTGGTGACTTGGTCGAAGGGGTAAGTAAGCACACAACATAGAGGGGAACAACTGCCGGATCATTATCGGTAGGTGCGACAGGTTGGCGACGGGCGACGGCTTTTCAACGTGTGTGTGATGGATGGCCAGCTGGGCGGGCTCTACCTATCGGGATCATCGTACTATAGTTTTCACGCGATATTTTCCTAGTCATTCGATAGTTTTGGCTCATTATTGGATTCAAACCCACGACTTTCGACGCGGCCGAAATTCAAGATCAAGATCATGAGCTTGAAGATGATGAAGATGAGGTATAGTGCGGTGCGAGTCTCGGCTTGTCCGAGTGCACTATAGTGTCGTGCAGATGACTTTGACGATGAGATGACATGTCGTCAATCAGTGGACACCGCACCAGAATAATACTATACTATATGTTCCGTACTGAGAGTAAACAATCTCATATATTCGAGAAGTGAGAAGTGAGGAGAGCAATTGAATTGTTTTTTAAGCCAGCGCGTAGCGAGAACGTGTAATTAATAAATTCTTTCTCGACCATAAAGCGGCTTTGTAATTTATAAATTGCTCTATCACAGTACTCGCGGTACTCGCGGTACTCGCAGCAAACAAGAGAGCCCAGATTGCTTTTAACGCAAATAGTCAAGTGAAAAGTAGGGTAACCCTACCCTACCGTTAAGTTTTCTTAAATTTTCTAAGCAGTAATAAATTAGCAGTAATTCGTAATATAGTCGTCGCGTTGTTGTTGTAGATATAGCTTAGCTGCGGGCTGCGGTTAAATTCCGACTTTTATTTTAATTACTTACATAGTTGGCCCCCAACTCGACGACAACGCCTTGATCAAAATATTACTACTTTTATATTGAATTAAATGGCCATTAAATATTATTTTTTACTATTTAAAGCAAATTTTTTTGTTTTGGGTTTTTTTTTTATTTTATTTTATGCTTTTTAGTCTTTATATATTACTTGTAGACATGCTTCTGTCCTACCTATCCTACCCCTACACATTCACATTATACTTTAGACTTGAGATCTAAATGGGTGCCAAGTTCTGTAGACAATCCTGAAATTTATTTATTTAAGAAAGTATAACATTCATATAGCCAAGTCAAATGTTGACGTTAATAGATCATAACTTATTTGCATTATGTAATTAGTTCGACTATTTAAAATTTAGAAAGGGATATTTTTAAATAGCTCTCAATAAATCATTGTTGTAGCAGAAATAAAACAAGAAATTGTGTTGTAAATTTACTTAAGAATGTTATACGTTCTTATAAATAAATTTCAGGATTGTCTACAGAACTTGGCAACCATTTGGATCTCAAGTCTTTTGTCGGTGAAGTCGACAACCACACCATAAATTAAATTATCATAATATTGAACTTAACTCCCATTTTCGCATTTATGTTTTGGTGGGTTTCTCTTTCTTGCTCCATCAACTGATTCTGAAAGAGATCTGATGATCTTCAAACGGCTGCACCGATGTTGATGAAACATATCTAAGAACCAGTACAAGAAAATTTTCTTTCAAATTAACAAAACCGCATTCAAATCGGTTCTCCCATAAAAGATTTAAGGTAGGACAGATAGACACATAGTCAGACTTTCACGTCAAACTTATAATACCCTCTTTTTGCGTCGGGGGTTAAAAATATATAGCGCTGCCGAGTTTTGCATGATGATAAAGTTTTGACCAGCTATGAGTGAACTAATAAACTACATTGGTATATATATTCAACTGGAATGCATTTTGCATCGCTCGCCAGGCGAGACGCGGCAAAATATTCACCGAGCTTTTTTATACTTCGAAAAGCTTCGAAACTACTTGTGCTTGAGCGCTTTTATTTTTGTTCATTCAACTTTACTTAGTGAACTTTTTTGTTTCTTTAAAGAAAACTTTCCTTAGTCTAAGTAAAGTTTTTTGAAAATAGAGTAAAAAGAAAACCTTGTCGTTGCTTTCACATTTACCCATTTTTATATACTGTAGCGTGATGATGGGCATGGCAATGTGAATAGCATGGGCGCAGTTTTACCATTACATGGTAATACTGTGCCGTGGGTGTCATCGGCGTGCATTGGACTAGGTAGGCAAGCGCTATTAAATGTTAGTTAGGTAGTTATTATGACTAGATATAGTTTATTAGATTTTTATTATTTATATTTTATTTAATTAAGAATTCAACTGAATAAAATATTTTAATTGAATTGTATGAGGTAGGTAGAGGAGAGTGTGTATAAAAGAGCCGTGTTTTGGAGCCGATGTGATTTTCGGCCACTTTCCAAAATCCTACCATAATCTAATTTTACTCTTTATAGGTATGGTACCACTGGACAGTTGTTATCCACAGACATTTAATCGTTCTTGGAATTGAAACGATGTTGTAGGACTGGATTACAATTTTCAAATCATAATGTAGGTAATATGCCTACTTGCCTATATGCAATGAAAGCCACCACTGCCTAGGGTGAGATTGCTCACATCCACACAATCAATGCTTGTCGACCCCACGAGCTGGGACCTCTTTGTCACAGCCTCGCCCGCTCGCCCACAAGATCGCTTGCTCGGTAACCACTATTGAGCGAGTGAGTGGCACTGAATGCTTCCAAATGGTACCAATTTGAAGTGTGCATTGTCAGCATTAAATTTATCACTGGTTCTCCTCTGAAGTTCAACCGTGGCCCGCTCGGAGGCAATGTAACTTCTTGTTACCAGTGCCAACACAGCGCTAGGTTCGAACGTAAACACGTAAACAATTATGTGTTCCTAACAATAGTTTATTATTATAATGAGTGAATCTCTCAAAGTACTTGTATAGTTGTTGTAGTGGCCACACAATACACCGCACCAAGTTCATCTAACAGGTTCATTAATTCATTCCGGAACGTGGACGTCCGGCGTCCGGTGTGCGGCATGTTATAGTCTCCTAATATGATTCAAGTTAACTAATTCACTACATTAGCGAGTCCAAATATCGCGCATAGTGGTTATTAGTTCTAATTCAACAACGGGTACTTTTGTGAACATTGCGGTTTTCATTATCTCTCGCATCCATTGTTATAATGACAGTCTATTTCTTGTTATCTCTAAATGAAAATATAATTCTGTTTTTGTAATTATGTGAGTGAGTGTGGTGATGACTTGGTCGGTGGTATTTTGTATAGGTACCAATGTGTAAGTAAAGTTGGTAGAGTATCATTGCTATGATAAAGTATTTGTGTTATGTCAGTTTGGGTACTGCGAAATACACAATTACATTTAGTCCCACCTTTTATTTAATCCTATCCACGCAATATCTAATACTTAGAATCAATAATACAATATACTTAGTTGTAACAAAACACACGAAAACGACATTGAACAGCGGCTAGAAATAAAAACGCATTTATTTATTTATGTATTTGCTTACGATTTATGAGACATTGTGTCTGTGAATCAATTGTAACGTTCGTACCTGAATTTAATAACCGATTTTTGAATTTGACTTTAAACTTGTTCCGAACCAAATATAAAATAGAGATATATCTGACGATCCCTTCTCTAGGCAGAGCCCGTATTACGGAGACATGGACAGGACATTGACATTAATTTGCTGACATTAGTACTAATCTTGCCTTACAAAGTGTCCAAGCTATTTCTTCTAACGACGCGGGACGCGACGGCGATACTTAGTGCAAAACGGATGTTTTGTGAAAACAGATATACATTGCTTTCTTTCACGTGTTTAATTTCAAAAGATTATTTTGCAGCCTGTTTTGTACCTCAGTTATCCCTAAAGACCTCAAAGCTTTGCATAGCAGACGAGATATGGTAGTAGCTAGCTATCACAGGTAAAATTAGCTTACGAAATGATCTATATGCCCAGTTTGGCAATAAAAAAACCTACCATTGGTAAGCAAAACCATTAGTTTTTGTTTATTCAAACCAATAATAGGAATAAGTCAATAACTGTACTATCACTACGTATGTACTTATATACAAGATATTAATAATTTTAGATACAAATTAGAGCATTTTTTTAACTATGTTTTTTTTTCGAGTTTTCTTCATTTTTACTTTTTGTTATTTTATTATTTTTTAAGAAAGAAGTCACAGCTTACCCCTGTGATAAACATTCAGTATGACAGTTATCGGACGGCTTAGTTATAGGGTGCCTTTTGGTATACTCAATAAATTCGGCGGGGGCGTACCATTTATTATAATAGATCATGAATTTTTTTTTCAGATTTAAATACTTCCCCTTATTTGAGTTAATAAAATGTAAGTAAAGAGGGGGGTTAATGTTCACTGAGTAGCATTGATATTTCACTATCGATATTTCGCAGAGAGGTAGAGCATAGCGTTTATTCGCTCAAAGAGCAGCTCGACTGGGGAAGTACCTCCACCTTACAGAATACCGCAGCCAAATAACTTTATGTTGTGTAAAGTTGTGTTCCTGATCGTGAATAAGGTTGCCAGAGCTCATTGGGGAGGGGGGAAAGGTCGGTAACGCGTGAGCGATGCTTCTTGTGTTGCAATCGTCCATATGGCTACGGTAACCGCTTACCATCAGGTGGGCCGTATGCTTGTTTAACGACTAAGTTGTATAAAAAAAAAAAAAAAAAAAAAAAAAACTAAGGTGACACACATCAAATTCAAAGTTTGAAGCAATAGTGATTGCTTCAAACTTTGAATTTGATTGAATTAAATTAAATTTAATTATATTTCTATTTGAGATGCCTTCGCTACAGGAGATGTAATTATAAACTTTGATTCGGGGGTCGGGTGTTGTTGTACTGCGCCGAATTCATTCAGCCCCGAAAGGCGCGAGGCGCGGCCGGCGGAGGCCTCGCGAGCCTCCTTTGTACCGACATTCAGATTGAATTCCTTCGTGAACGATATATCGAAGTCCCATTTCAATTGTAAGCCATTTATCGATAGTGCAGGGGCAGATGGCTCCTATAGTACAATATATCTGTTTTTCTGACGTGACTCTCTATCTACCTTATGAGATGAGACCGTTCCGTCGACCTCCTGTGTCAGCGGTTTGTTTCAGCCGCGCCGCGCCATGCGATCGATGTCATGCTACATTGTACCTACATAATGGCTCGAGTTAGTAAAATCGCAACAAAGTTTGATTAAATTTTTCTAAATTATTTATGAAGAAAAGAGAATTCATTTATGCATCAATTTCAAGATAATGAAATAAATTATACGCCCTTACGCATCGCTGTCGCCAGATTTGATTTTTATCTATTGACACGTGCCATCAAATAATATCGAACAAATCGTAGAAAGCAAGAATCCTATATAGGTAGGTATTAGAAAGTAACTATTTTCGATAATTAGAAAAAAATACAAATATTTTCATATTATTTTTGGTCATTTAATTTGTCCATAAGCATGTTATATTAAATTATATGTTATCGAGCGACATGTAGGGGGACGTGGCGATCGGAACCTCGCCCTCGCCGTGGAATGCACTGATAAGCTAATATCCTCAAATGAACCACTCTAACGTGCAGGTGGAACCGCTCAATGTGCTGGAAATTGCGCCGCATGTCGGAACGGATGTTTTTTATTGCTAATGAAGAACCCTTGTTCCGGTAGCTTTGGTCACAAACATTAAGCGCCCCCCATTTGTACTGGCGTAGGCTGATAACGTGATTAAAATATGGCCAAGTTTTTACCGGCTTTTGAACGAGCAGAATGGAATTTGAAAATTGTGTAACGAACCATAATTACACAATCCAGACGCGCTATACTTCCGCTCCGGTCGAGGTGGACTTCTCGTAGCGCTCGAGCGCTCTACGAGCCCGCCGCGCCGCGCCGCGCCGTAGCATATCGTAGCTCGTAGTACCGCCGCGCCCGCGCCGCCGCGCCCGCGCCGCCTCGCAACCAACAGACCCTCGACCCTGTTGCATACACCATCGCGTGCTTTAGGCTTCAGCGCTGTTTGAGTCTTCAAGACCCACAAATTTCTCGTCTGTTTAGTAGGCACATTCATGCCTCATTGCATTTCTTAGTTTTATTATTTTAAATCGATATCGATAATGAATTAGGCAAATAGTCACTCTAATGGACGGACAGCATCTATGCCACATTTCTACAATGCCACATGACAGCCGTGGTCCAGTGTTGTCCCGGTCGTGTTGATTCCCGCATTGTATTTCGCCGCGGTACCATTATCGAGGTGCCGGCATTCTGAGACGATTCCACCTACCCACACCCCCCTCATTCATTAAACGCAGCAGCTTTTAACATTTTACCCTCTGTCCATCTGTCCCGCCCTGACCTCGCGTGCCGCCACAAGACAATACTTGCTCTTGCCAAAATATGTTTCAGTTGTTTAATCCTTTATTATTACAGTACCGGTCCTGCAAAGGGAACGCCTTAATGACTTAAGCAAAGGTTGCCAAACGGGACCCTACTACTGAGCCACCACTGCAATGTCCATCCGTCCGTCTGTCTGTAAGTGGGCTTAACCACAAAATCGCTTAACGATTAACCACAAAAGCTTAACTCTTGAAATTTTCACAGAATATGTATTTCTATTGCCGCTATAACAACTAATAATAATATATACACTAAATTATTAAAAGAAATAAAAAGCCCGACTGCGTAAAACAAAAAAATTACTGAGAACAGAAAAACATTTCGTTGCTCTATCAATTGGAAACGTATGTCCTTAGCTAGCTTTTAGTCCATATACTTTATAGTGGCTCTGTGAGCTGTGGAGTCATTAGAGTAGACCACGCGAGTCTCAATCATTATGTGTCATTTTTGTGTGTCGATTTTTTGACTCGAATATAAAAAAACAATATAATTCCTTAACCTGATCACAAAATTTCACAAGTATCGGCTGAGAAATGCGACCTGTAGAGGAAAACAGCCGGAAATCGGGACATCTGGACATCTAGATATACGATAGCATTCTTGTCCAAGCTGAAATGGAGACGCTTCGCTCGTTCAACTAAATTATAAATATTTTGTCCGTTCTTTTGTTTCAGATACCAATGTTGCACCACGGGCTATATTTTAAATTTGTGAGTATAAACAACTAAATTACTATTATTGGGTATTACACAGCCAGCAGGGATTATTCAACTAGAAATTGTATTATTCAAAGATTGATAAGAATAAGAATATAACAGAAAATTAAAAACCTATGCTAGTCAACAAGTTCAAAAACGTAGAACTCCTAAAAATATGAGCGATAGCTCATTCCATGCGGAACGTCTAAGAAAATGTATCTCGAGGATTTATTACTACAAACTTTTGCAATTGTTAATAAAAAATACTATATAGATTTTCGTTAATAAGTCAAAAACGATTAAAATTTAAGAAATTAAAAAAAATATGATTCTAAAACAGGAGGATAATTTCCTATCAAAAAGTTCTCACTCCCGGAACTCTATCTCCATTATTTCAACGCCGAAAATACGGCTCCACCCAGCCTTTACGATATGGCTGCACTGCCGCCAAAAACGGTATGCCATATAATTTTTTTTTATAGTAACATACATTAATTTTTAAATTTGAATTATTAGTAGAGCCGACAATAAACTCAGCAATTACTCTTTTCAAAACAAGCTTAGATTCATTACATAATATTTACATTCTAATCGCACTGACAACAATTGCGTGCCACGGCGCGGCGGCAAAATTACAAAGTAGACTGAATAAATATTTAATCTTCTCTTCTTTTTTACTATATAAAAATAAGTCGGGTTTTCCTTCCTGACGCTATAACTCCAGAACGCACGAACCGATTTCCACGGTTTTGCATTCGTTGGAAAGGTCTCGGGCTCCGTGAGGTTTAAAGCAAAGAAAGTAGGGTAGGGTAGGGTAGGGTAGGGTAGGGTAGGGTAGGGTGGGGTAGGGTAGCACCATAGGGTAGGGTAGCACCACGCGAACGAAGTCGCGCCGGGCAGCTAGTAAGTAAATAAATAGCAAACTTAAGCAGACAAGCAGCACCTATTCACAAGTATGACGCGTGTGGCAGCCATCACCCTCCTCGCCATATTTGGAATTGGGAATTGAGCGACCCGTCACACGACGCCGCCGTAAGCAAAGGCCTCAAAGTGAGCATGACTTAATAAGTCTGCCTTAGAAATAAAAAATTAACTAAAGGGAAACTATTAAACAGACAGTTTGTTATCACTGTGACTATTGACAAGTTTAGACTAAATATAATTTGTATAGAAAATATAACATTAGACAGGCTATTTGGCTTCGTGGAGCCCTTCAATGTAACACGTTCGTGATCTTTCGATGACTTCAAAACAGTGTCCGATTAGAGTTATTTCATACGTTTTATTGTAGGTACTTTGAAGGCGGGGGTTTTTTTTGCTAAATAGTTCATTTTATTAACACGCTTAGGTATATTCACGTCTGCTCCCAAATTAATATTATCCATCGATATCATATGGACACAAAGGGCTTAAAGTAACCAGCAAGTCGGGGGGCCGGCTATCAAAGGCGCTGCATGTGTACCGAGCTTAATCGCCACCGCCGCGTGCAGACGCTGCGCCCGCGCCCGCCGCGCCGGACCACCGGACGCCGCGTCCCGTCAGAGAACGCGTCTGTGTGAACATGTAGATACAAGTAAAGTTCATAAAAAACATCGCCAACGTACACGCGGACGCGGACGTAAGCTGCACGCTGCGGCACAGTATAAATAATAGTACTAACAGCTGCGGTTTGAACAGGGGACTTGTGCGTGTATTAAGGACGAGTCGGCAAAACAATCAAAAATGAAATCAAATCAACAAGTTGATCTACAATGGAGATCCTTAATAAAACACTTCATTATCGAGCTTCGCATTATACATAAAATAATAAGGAGCAGTTTATCTGGCGGGCAACATGAGTGCGACGAGGGCGAGGAGGATGGTGGTAGCGGTGGCGTGGCTCGTGTGGTGGGGCGGCGCGCGCGACAGTCGTCTCATTCGTATCGCCGCCTCCATATCGTAGATAGTAGCGTTGATGAGGTCCGCGTAGGGCATGAGCGACGTGAACACGCTGGTGGCAGTGCTGTCGGACGTGGCTTCGCTGCCCCCGCTGCTAGCGCATTCGAGAGGGCCCATTGACGTGACGGCCACCTGCACGCCGCGGAATAGCACCGGTCCGCCCGAGTCGCCCGAGCACACACCGCGCCCCACCTTCGTCGCCGCGTCCTGAGCCACGCCGCACATGCAGTGCACCCACCCGCCGCGCTCGCATGAGACCACCTGCAGCCGCACCTCGAACAGCTCTTCGCCCAGCTTCGACAGCTCCGTGCGACCGAATCCCAGCACCTAATGCCGCAAAAAACATTAATGGACATATAGTTGATATAATGTACTCGCGAGAGTAATGTCGGTTAGCTAGAGGAACGTTTGTGATACCTGAACCTCTGCATTCTTCATTTCGAACGGTTCGTAGAGGCTGATGGTGCGCAGCGGTTGTACGGTCGGGGTGGTGGCGAGCACCATGTCGAGCCGCGAGCGCACCAGCCCTACGTCGTGGTGCAGCAGCGTCACGTCCATCCCGCGCCCTTCGTCCTCCTGCACCACCCGGAAGCTGCACACACGGCATACGGCCCGTTCAGTTACTGCACTACTGCAGGCAGCTACTACAGCGAGGCCGGGGGGAAGTGTATTGCACGTACCTACCCAGGGTGTCGGTAGAGGTAGTGGACGGGAGCCACGCCACCCACGTCGGAGGAAGGTACGCGCGTGTTGTACTTGATGTAGGCGAGGTTGGAGCTGACGCAGTGTGCGGCGGTGAGCGCCCAGCGCGTCGCAACCACCGCGCCGGAACACCGCGCCGCCCAGTAGCGGTCGAGCAGCGCGCACACCAGCGGGTACGCGCTCAGCTCCGCCGCGCGGCCGCCGAACACGCGGCGCCCCCCGCCCGGGCCGCGGCCCTCTCCCGGCCCGCTCCACGCGACACCCAGCTCACGGTAAAACGCGTGTCGGCCCGCGTTCGCGCCCACCGCGCACACTACCAAAGCCGTTACTATTGCCGACGCTGCTCTTACTCGCATCATGTCTGACGTCTCAAATTAATCTACTTATCGTAATCTACTAACGTCTGACTGCTGTCAATCTATCGTGACGGAATGATGACAGCGATGAAAATGTGGGGCATTAGTTCGAGTTCTTATGTACTTTTGAAGTGAAGTCACATCTTAAAAATACTTAATACCAAGGTATTTTAGTTAACTATAAACTACAGGTATATTTAGGTACCTAGCAAACGAACAAAAACGTGACCACTTCACTATTATGGATGAAACTGGCAATATTTTCTTGTCATTTCATAGGTACGTTTTACGTTTTAAACTGAAGCGCAACCGAACTTATTTCATGATTTGTCTGCTGAAAGCACTGAAAGTAAAATAAAACATGGCTGTCCATGAGTCCGTTATTATGTAGTTGTGCTTTATCTAGGCTTTTTACCCGACTGACCCGGAAGGAGGGTTATTTATACAACAAAGATTGTACTACGACACTGCACTTCACTCGACACCTTTTGAACCACTTTTCAAGAAGTGTGTGAAAAGGGTACATACCTAGGCGTCATGCGAGTTATAGTACCCCAGCCCCTCTAGACACGATGGTTGTGCCCCCTTGTGTTATAAGCGTCTATAGGGTACGGTAACGGCTGCGGTACCATCAGGCGGGCCATATGCTTGTTTGCTAAAAAAACAAACAAGTGCGAGATGAGTGCGAGTTGAACTTGCGTGGAGAGAGTTTTGTACAACTTAATATTGTAGTTGAAAAACATGTTCTCCGATACTTTCTAACTGCAAATGTAAGTTTGTACGCACATTATTGACAGCTGCCATTGCCATTGTTTGAAGACCAAAGACTTCTTTTAGGTTTTTCTGTAATCTATAAGTAAAGAACTATTTTCTGAAAAACTGGATCTTGTTGAAACAACTGTATTTTTAGGTATCACTTTAGATAATAAGTTACAATGGAGCCCTCACATTTGTAAATTGACTGCAATACCTTATAAAATTCAAGTTATATTCAAAACTCTATAGATTAAAGAGCTTGTTTTTCTCTTTTCTGTTAATTGTTGTTCTACGCAGTCGGGTTTGTTGTTTCTTTTAATTTATTAAAGCGTATATTAAAGTTATATTTGTGGCGTTTGCAGGTGGCGGCGCAGGGTGAGAGGGTGCGGGGCGGGGCGCGTGGGCGGCGGCCGCGATGAGCGCGCGGGTGGCCGCAGCATGAGCAGCGCCAACGTCTCCGGGCCGGTCGAGCCGAAGGGCTGCGACTCGGACGAGGGCGTCGACGCCGCCGACAAGCTGTTCCGCTTCGTGGTGCACGGCGTGCTGCTCAACGCGATCGGCGCCGGTGGGCTGCTGGGCAACGCGCTCTCCGTGCTTGTGCTGTCGCGCCCGCAGATGCGCTCCTCCATCAACTGTCTGCTTGTGGGGCTGGCCGCCTGCGACACTGTGCTTATCCTCACCTCTGTTCTGCTGTTCGGACTCACCGCCGTGTTCCCCTACACCGGCCGCTTGCGCTACTACTACTACCACGTGTGTCCGCACATCACGCCCTACGCGTACCCCATTGCCAACGCGGCGCAGACCATGTCAGTGTACCTGACGCTCATCGTGACCGTGGAGCGCTGGGTGGCGGTGTGCCATCCCTTCCGCGCTAAGGCGCTGTGCACGTCGTCTCGCGCGCGCTGGTACGTACTGGGTACGGCCGCCTTCGCGCTCGCTTACAACGCGCCCAAGTTCTTCGAGGCGGAGGTTATCGAGCGAGTCGCGGACGGCGAGCTCATCTACTGCGTCACCGCCGATCTTGAGTTCCGCACCGACTCGTATATAGTGGTGTACATCCACTCTATGTATATGATCGTTATGTACATCGTGCCGTTCTCTGCGCTGGCGGCGCTGAACGCGTGCATCGTGCGCCAAGTGCGGCGCGCACAGGCCGAGCGCGCGCGGCTGTCGCGCGTGCAGCGTCGTGAGCTTGGCCTCGCCACCATGCTGCTCGTCGTCGTGCTGGTCTTCTTCCTGTGCAATCTGCTGCCACTCGTCACCAACTCATTCGAGGTGTTCCTCGGCGACCAGCTCGAGCACCTCGACCCTCTCGTTAAGTCGAGCAACCTTCTCGTCACCATCAATAGTAGCGTCAACTTCGTCATATACGTCATCTTCGGGGAGAAGTTCAAGCGCGTTTTCCTGAAGATGTTCTGCGCCGGTGGGTGGCGGCGGCGGAGCACGCGCGACTCTCCGGAGAACACGCGCGACGACTCGTTCGCGTCGTGCGGAGAGCGCGTGTCGCTCCGGCTCGCGAGGAACGGCACGCTGCGACGGTCGGAGGTGCGGCCGGCGCGCGGCTCCGGCGCCGGCTCCGGAGCGGGGCGGCCGCGGCGCGCCGCCTCGCCCGCGCCCACCGTCTACTACCCGGCGCCGGTCACGGAGCTTACGAGCACCTCGCAGCCGGACGCTCCGCCGGCGGCCGCGCGCTGGAACGGTCACGCACGCCCTCACTTCTAACCCCTCGTCGCTGGTGAATATAAAATCTGACCACTCTTATATGAATCCCGGCGTAATAAATGATCGAGAACTTTTTTTCGAAGTGACGATTTGACTCTAGTTATTAACACAGACAATGCACGACAAATTAGCTACCAGTGTAAATAAAGACTATTAAGTTGGTGAGGTCGTCTTTGTTATCACATGTCTGTCGACAACAGAGTTCGACAGACCGAGTGTAGTGACAAAGTGAATAATGTAAAAGTACATAATTGATTGTTACCGTTATTTCAAATGTTTGAATCGATAGTTTTGTAAATATGTATGTTCATGGAAGTACGGATAATGTAAAACGCGAAACACGTGCGTATATACTCTAACGATCAATACAAAGTTATTTAATGTGGTTTGTGTTTTATTATTGCCATCAAACTAACAGTTACTACACACACACTACACCGAGGGTTACACTACACTAGTTCTACAGGTAAATATGGCTCACACCGTATCCTCATCGTCGTATCCGTGAAACATGACAAATAGGTGGCAGTTCCTAACTAAAGATATAAATGTGAAAGTGTGATTTTTGTTTGTTAGCCTCAACTACTCAACGGATCAACATGAAATTTGGCATGCAGATAGCCTATGGTATGGAGAAAGAGATAGGCTTTTTCAATAAAATACAGTGTGTTTGGTCTCGGACTATCAATATTTTAATGGCGGGTACTAAAATATTTTGTTTTTATTTGTTTATTTCATCAACTAAACTGGGTATAATCGATAGCATGCTTCAAAATTGGTAAAATTAGTATAGGTAAGATCGATTTCACCCTTCTACGCAAAATATGTGGCTTGGCCGTTTCACTACTACAAGAACTAAGTATTGTATAACAAAAAAGTTATGA